>CM057386.1:54875219-56295219 GCA_030015415.1 Cynopterus sphinx
GGAATGCAGCTAGCATTAATATGATGGCTAAGTGGAGGGCCAGGGGAGGGAGGGAGCGAGTGGGGGAATCGTTTTATGAACATTGTAAATGTCTAACCAATGTATGGTATACTTGAAACTAATTTAAATAAATTGACTTTAAAAAAAGAAACTAAAGGATATCACAAAAAAATTGAAATTAGGCTTAATAATTTGTGAGGTATGAAGATGCAGGGAGGGTTGATATAAAAAAAAAAAATCCAAGAAAGGACATGTCACAACATGAACAAAAATAGGGCAACACTAGTTAACAGTGTTAGAGCAGAGGCGTAGTCTGGGATTGCCTTTTTCTGCCATATGTCATACCTTCACAAAACAGAACTAAAAATTTAAAACTCACACCATTTAAAAAGTAAGATTGTGTTAGCATTAACTAAGTCGGTCTTGTAAGGCCTCGTTTGACTTTCAGGAGTGGAAAGTCGTGATGGGAGCCCCAAGAATGGCCCAGAATCGTTACAGAGCCCCAAACAGTGTTTGAAAGAATTGGCAGAATCCTGGGGAGGCAAGGGCAGCCTTGCCTCTGTTTAGTGGCTTCTGGATGTGGAACAAAAAGGAATGTGGCATTTACCTCCAAGCTGAGAGTAGGTTTGGGACCAAGGGTGGCTAAAGCATCAGTCCTAGGGTCAGTGACATGGAGGAACCTGATTTAAGTAAAGGGATCCAAGTGAGGGCATAATACTGAGCTTTCCCAGACTTGGTGCTCTTCACATTTTGAACCAAGTTATTCATTGCTGTGGGGAGCTTCCTGTGCATTGTGGGAAGGTGAGCAGCAACCCTGCTCTCTACCCACCTAATGCCAGTAGCACCCCTTCCCCATGCTGTGACTACCAAAACTGTCCCAGGCATTACCAAATGTCCCTTGAGAGGCAAAATTCCCCAATTGAGAACTATTATGGATGAAGAGAACGGGCTCTGGGAAGCAGTGAGCCAGCAGGTGGAGCCCATGAGCCTGGAAAGATCCTTAGGTTTCAAGGCTGTGACAGGAGAACCCTTTTATGCGGCCTTTTGCTAGAGTCCCTGAGCTGGTAGAGAGCCACAAGGATCCACAGGCCAATTTACATATTGGTCTCTAACCAATGTGGCAGCCTCTAGGTCAGGAGAGCTCAAATATAATTTGTTTAAGGGTTGCACTCTGGCTGTTGTCCATTAGTTATGCAAGGCTTTAAAAGAAAATTCACCTGGGTGGGTGATATGCTTGTTTGCAGTATAAACAACTTGGCATCTATTATCTAAATTCACTTCATCTAGGTTAACTGCCAGTGCTCCTGATCTCTGATGTGTAGAGGAGGGACAAAAGGAGGACAGTGGAGAGATGCCTCCACAAGCCTATACAGATGATTTTACGCAAACTAGAAAAGCACACCTTTGTTGGATAAATTAGAAAAGGGTGTCCACCTGGGTGGGTTAGTGGTGGGGCTAGGAGAGCAGGTCCTACCTCATTTGCAGCCCTGGCCTGGCTCATCAGGGCATTCTGAGCTGTGAGCTCCTGCGGGGCCACCAGAGAGGTCAAGCTCTATCTCTCACACTGCATTTTACATATCAGGGGAGACAGAGGTTTACACAAGCAAACCTTGGGAATCAGAACTTGCTGCTGGGGAGTCCCTAGCTAGGACAGGTCCTAAACTTAGCAGCAAAATTCGAATTTTAACACAACACATCATCAGAAACAAAGGCATCAGATTCTATAGGAATGAGTGAAAGTTGGTTTGAAATATTCTGCGGGAGGAAAAGGCAAAATAGACAGCTAGGAAAGGGTGTACCTAGTTGTCTCTGTGTGTCTGGCCAGAGGAGCCTATATCGATTTATCAGTTTAGGACCTAGGCGATGAGGGGGATACAGAGATAAACAAGAATGCTGTGTTTTGTGAGGGAGGACAGCCCTGTGAAAGTGCCCCTAAGTTTCAGACACTGATGGCCCCAGGTCTCTGGTTTGAGATGCCATCTCCCAAAGCAAATGGCAATTTGCTGTGCGCACTACTGTGAACTTCCTCTGATGACCCCAGGACGCCAGCAGTGTTGACTCTCTTCTTAGATGGCCTGGGGGGCCATCCTGCCAACGAACAGAGAATGAGATTCTAAATCAAGAAAACTCTCATTTGGTGCAGCTGTTTCTCCTTGTTATGGCTGGAGACCCTGAAGCACGGAGTCAGGCCAGCCCCTAAAGTTTGCAAGACCTAGGGCAAGAGTGTGAATGGAGGCCCGGACATCTAATGTCCAATATTTAAATGCAATTTGCTTCATCTTTGTACTTGGATAAATATATCTTCCCAGTGACAAAAATGGGAGGAAAAAACTATGGTTTTTATATAACTGAAAGTTTGGCAAAAATTTTAAAAATAACGATTTCATTGCTATTGCACAACTGTGGGTGTTCTGTTAATGGGCTGACATGTTTAAACGAGCAGTAAAATAAAGACAGACACAATTCATATGTAATCATACATTTATTCATAAAATTAATGTTCCTTGCTTTCATTTTAGCAAAATCACTGATTATTTTGTTATAATAAATATTTTCACACAAACTGTGTTTATTCATGGTAGTGCCAAACTAGATTACCTTTCTTGAAGCTTAGTTTTTATTTTTTAAGTTTCCATTTGGAGAAACTTTACTCTAGCAGCAACAGTAATTGAAATTGTCAACAAAGTTCTTCAAGTAAAACTTCAATTTGGAAAAAATGAATCATGAATTTTATATGTTGAATGTTGTAATTGGGTCACATGAGATAGATTGTCAGCATCACAGACGCTGTTACAAATATTTAAATTTCATCCTATAAACCACTATCACTTATATCATGATTTAAAAAATCTCAAAATATTGTTTAAGAAGTCTAGAGCTGTGCTGTATTATATAGATCGATGTCCTATTTCATGCATATTATTTATGCACCTATGTACACATACATTTAAGAGTAACAAGAACTGTTGTCAATATTGTGCTAATCCATGAGTAACTCCAGAACCACAGATTGGAACATGAAGAGAAACCAGAGTTTACTGCATCCAGGCCGTGGGAGAGGAGGCTTTGGAGAGCTCATTCATCTTCTTCCCTCCCAGGAACTTCTGCGGCCACAGTTTTCCTCGCTCTCCAAGGCAGTGTCCGTGCCTGACGTCAGCACTAACTAGCACAGCCTACAGAGCTTTGTACCTTCGAGTGTGGTTACCTTTTGTTTGGAGGAGACAGGGCAAAAGATGTAGAGGACTCCTCAGGGCCTGAGCAGTGTCAGCAGCAGATGTTCAGGGCCGCAGGCTGCACGGAGCCAGTGCTGAGTGCCACATGAGAGAGGGCCTCTCAAAGCGACAGGCCCAGGACCCCCTGCACCCGTCTACAGCCAGTACTACTTGCTAAACAGCCAATACTGTAGTGGATTGAATGGTGCCCCCCCTTTCCCAGCAGAGGTGCTCTTGTCCTAATCCCTGGAGCCTGTGAATATGACCTTATTTGGAAAAAGCATCCTTGAGAATGTGCTAAATTAAGGCTCTCGAGATAATACCATTCTGAATTATCCAGGTGGGCCCTAAATACAATGACAAGTGTCCTTGCAAGAGACAAATAGAGGACAGACAGAAGGAGAGGAGGAGCAGGCCATGTGAGCACGGAGGCAGAGACCGGCAGTTCTTTAGTTACAGGCAGAGGAATGCTGACCTCCATCCGAAGCTACCAGTGGCAAGAAAAGGTTCTGCCTGAGAGCTTCAGAGGGAGCACTGCCCTGCCAACACCTTGATTTCAGACTTCTGGCTCCCAGAACTATGGGAAAATAAGTTTCTGCTGTTTTAAGCCACCAAATATGTGGTAATTTGTATGGCAGCCCTAGAAAATTAGGTTTAATTACAACAATTACTGATAACGTTAAGCATTTATTAAACATGATTATGTGCTTGAGATCTTTTTATAGGCATGATTGCATTTAAACCTCACAATAGTCTCATGAGATAGGTGCTATTCTTATGCCCACTTTACAGATGAGCGTAGTGTGGTTTAAGTAGACAGTGTAGCTTGCTCAAGGTCATGTGGCTAGTAAACGGGGATTTGAACCCGGGTCTGTCTGAGTCCAAAGATCTTCAAGCAGCCAGAAGCCTCCCTGCCCAGTCATACATCCAGCTCAGAGGAGACAAACCCCGTGCTTAGTGGTTTCTACTTGAATGCTACGTGTTCTTTGTCCCATTTAAAAAATGCCTGATTCTTTTAGCAACCTCTCTCCCAACCACCAGCGATTTACCACCGCCTCAGAAGTGAGATATAAATTATGATTCACCATTCTTCTGACTCAATAGATTAAGGGAACACTGCTTCTGTCAGAAAGGAACATTTTAGGCACACACAATTACACATAGTTCTTTGCATCTACTTAGCCTCTAGGTCATGCGAATTTATTTGCAGATGTTGCCAAGATGAGTCAGAAAACTCGGGAAACTATTTGGCCTTGGGGAGGGACAGCAGTCAGTACGGGTTTTTATTAGTTTCTTTTTGCTGATTTTAAATTTGTGTGCAGACTAGCTCACTGTCCCATGAAAAATAGAGAGAAAAGTTTTCCTTGATACTTATATATTCTCTTTGCTCACCAAGTTATCAGAACAACACTGGACTCTGGTGATGGCATGATTTAGGAAGTAAGGATTTCTTTCCTTCCTTTTGTCCTATCTTTTGGGGACTAAAGGATTGTTCTCATCTGCTGACAAGACTGAAAACTGTGTGTATGGGGTCGGAGAGTGTGGTGGTGGCAGTGAAGTCTGAATGAAATGGTTACTTTTATTTTGCTATTCTTTATTTACCCCATTTTACAGGTGGAAACACTGAGTCATGGTGAATCAAAAGAATTTCCTTTAAGATAACTCAACCAGACAGACTTCATTGCAGATGCTATGCTTGTCCTCTCAAGAAACCATTCCATTTAGTGAAAAATGAGAGCTGTTATACAACGAGTATTGAGGCTAATTTTAAAGCAAGTCATGTGTGCCTCCTGTTGCTCTGACCCAAATATGAGACAGGGATTCAAAGTTGCACACAAAAAAATCCCAGAATAAATCAGGAAGCCCTACAGGGGCAACTGGGTTGATTACGGGAATGCAAGCCTCATTTTTCCACCACTGCAAGGCTTCCTCGCTGGGAATTCACTTTCCGGTCCAGTTAGGTCACTGCCTGCAAGACCTGAGTCCAGAGCCAGGCCTAGGGACTGACCTTGCATCATTGTTCTCTCTGTACCCAGATTTTCAGAGCAGTAAAGAGATGCTAATCTAACCTCTCCCACAAAGGAGGCTTTGTACTGTGCTAGTAAGGTTTGAAACCAGGACCAAATTGTTCTCTTGTTCTCTTCTGGGGCTGATGATGAAGGCGAAAGACAGAGCTGGGTTTGCTGATAGTCTTTAAGGCGGCCCAAGGCTGAGAGGCCCAAGGCTGAGAGGCATTATTAGTGCAGACAGCAGGCACTGGCCTAATAAGATGCAAGTTTATCCCTATCTCACTTTTCTTTTCTGGGGCCCTGGGAGCCTCCCCCTCTCTCATTTCTTTCAACCAAAACCTTCTCTCAGGAAAGAATCTGATCACTTCATTTGCATAAAAAAGTACAAATTTATCTTCCTAGATGCATTTGTATTTTGGAAGACTTAAAGCAAAAGTAATGGGTATTTGTGCAATTTCAGATGTCAGAGAAATTAGGCAAGAGGGGTGGGACTGGCTCTGAGAGACAGAGTGCTAGAGGGTAGGCAGGAAAGTTAGGGTGAAAACATAACAGTTGTGACGGAAAGGAAGGTGGAAACGTAGAAAGGTGTCCAGTGTGGATGAAGGACAAATGGGGGGAGCTAAGGAGGCAACGAGCAGAAAACTTTGAACTAAAAACTCATGTAGGAAGTTATCTGCTCTCCCTTCAAGTAAAAGATTCAAAGAAAGAGTGTATGTAAAACTCACTCATTTATACTTGCATGCATTCATTCATTCATTCATTCATCTACTCAAATGAAATTCCAGGTATTAGAGATATAGCTAGGAACAGGATATATAACATTTCTCTGCACATAGAACCATGGAACTTTCTGACTAGTGGGTGAGGCTAACAATAAACCTATAATTTCACGACATTGTGTTTTGGAGAAATAGAACAGGGTAAGGAAACAAGCAGGTCATGGAACTGAAAGGCAGTTGGGGTGGGGGAGAGTGACTGGATGAAGTGATTAGGGAAAGCTTCCTAGGTAGGGTTGCCAGATTTAGCAAATAAAAATAGGGGACTCCAGTTAAATTTGAGTTTCACATAAACAATAAATGATTTTCCAGTATGTCTCATACAATACTTGGAACATATGTGTACTAAAAACTTACTTGCCGTTTATGTGAAATTCAAAGTTAATGATGTTCTGCATTTTATCTCGTAGCTCCTGTAAGGCCCCCATGAATGAGATGCAAGAGCCCCCAGGGGGGAAAAAACAGGAAGCGCAGAACTTCCCAGGCAGAAATGAGCTTTCCTTGCTCAGGAAGAAGGCCAGTGTTGCTGAAATAGAGGAAGCGGGGAATGGTAGTAGATATGACCCCATAGAGGTGGGCAGTGGCCAAGTCACGGGGGACCCCAGGTCAGTGTGAAGAGTTTGCATTTTATTCTGACCTGTGGGATTTTAAGGCACGCCCTCTGCACTGCAATTATTCATTTCCACAAATATTCCGGTTTCGTGCTGTTTTCCCCAAAGCTGGTACCACTAACATTGCTTTGAGACCAGTTTTTAGGATAAAAGAGTAGGTGCCTTTGCCCTGGTGGAGAGTGAGCAGTGACTCTAAATTCAGCTGACCTCCCTCCTCTTCTTCCACCCCACTCACTATCGTCTTCAGTTTTCCTAAGCACTGGAAAGACTCTTTGACCAAACCAAAAGAAATGAACTTAGAATGCTACTGGTAGAAGAGTCTTAGGGACCCAAATTCTCACTAGTGTCTAAATGACTGCTAGGAAGTGTTTTGAAAGTGAAGTAGAGGAGAGTATAGAGGTCAAGGCAACATGAGACAAGAATAAAAAAGGGAAATCTGCAGGTGCCAATGTCAAGTGCTTGGCAGATGGGCCAGTTGGCCTGGCTGTGCTCCTGAAGTTGAGTGTGGGCTGAGTAGAACTGAAAACCAGTTCTCCCCCCTCTGTGTTGACATGGCCAATAATCTCTCATGGAAGAGAGATTCAGAACCAAGCTGGCTGTGAACTGATACTGCCAGATGGCAGAGCAGTCAAAATATTGAGCTGTAAAACCCACACTGTTTGGGAAAACACTGAACCTGCATTCCCGCTTCAGACGTTGGTGGGCTCCTCCTGTCTGATAGCGTTTCCTGCCTCTTCTGCCATTTGCATCAGTGACTCACGGAGTGACTCATGGCTCATCTCCAGCAGTTTGCTCCTTGCAAGGATCTATCTATCTGAACCTGTCTCTTCTCCTGCTTTCTAGTAAAAGAAAAAGGAGTCTTGACTATTTCTGAGAGAATAACTCTACCTTACTTTCCATGCACTGTGGGTTTTTTATTTTTATCTTTTTTAGATACAATGCTAATCTTGTGAAGTACACAGAAAAGCAACTATATTGTTTTCTGGATGGGGAAATGGACTGTGAGAGGGATGTCTTGTCCCAGGTTTCAAACGGCAGAGCATGAACTTGGACCTCTGACTTGTGTCTTTTCTAATACACTGAGAGTTGTTGATTCATTTCAAAATTATATAATATGTTGGGCAAGATCACACAGCTACTTGCCTCCCTCTAAAAATCAAAACTTTTTTTTCTATGAAACCATGATTTAGCAGCCAAGAGTGGTATCTACAAGGTTTCTCCCATTTTTGGAAAATTTCTTTCCATTTTTTCTGAAAAGTATTTACGTTAGAGGTTGAATTGCTGGGTGATGAACTGATTCTTTCAAAAATATGTAACCCCCCCACCTCCATTATACAAATAGTAAAGGTTTATTACAGAAACTCTGGAAATGTTAGAAAAACATGAAAGTTAAAAAAATCACCTGTAATTCTTCCACTCAGCTATACTTGCTGTTGATATTTTGATGTGTGTTCCTCCTGTCTTTTTTCATACACATGAGCATACTTCAACAAATTGGAAAAAATGTAGTATAAACTGATTGATAACTTGCTTTTTATTTTATTTCCATGATCATTTTCTTGCCTTATTAATTTTTTTTCAGAGAATGTTTGATCCGTAGCCTAGTGTCTGTGAACTTCAAAATCAAAGGCCAAAGAGAAAGGCAAACAAGCATTTCTTTGAGATGAAAGAAAAGCTATCTGGGGAACAGTGATTCAGGAAGAAGCCCAAATAGTGTTCTGATTAGGAGACTAAGGCAAGGCATCTTTTTGGGAAAAGGAACGGGAACAATTACATCAGTAGAAGGAAGGCATTTCTCTCAGTGCAGATATCAACATAGTGATACTAATGATCAACAATGTTTTCAGGCCAGTAGTCACCGGTCTGGAAGTTATAATACCTGCCTTCTTGTTATCCTTGCAAACAGTCCAAAGGTTATTTGGCCCAGTTTTAACATTCCAAAGACATGCAATGCAGCTTCTCCGAGATGGCGGCTCTGGCTCCATTTTAAAGTGGCTCCGTCGGCATCATCTTTTATATCCTGTGACTGATGTTTCCAATTTACTTAGCTTATTGACACTTCCAGGTTGTTATTACTACTTTTTTCTTATTATAAACACCACCACAAACAGGCATGCTGAGCCTTACAAATATTCGGTGATGTTTCCACCCAGCGCGTTGGGTTAAGAAAAATTAAAAATGGGGGAAGAAACAAAGTTGATAAACACGAGTTTGATTTTTGTGTTTATTGGAGAAGTGGGGCTGATTTCAAGTACCTCCACTCAAAGCTCACTTACTTCCCCTGTGCTCTTAATTCTGTTCCTCTAACTCAGCTTTCACACTTACCACCACCATCTCCTCTGCAGCCCTTCGCCGTGTCTCCACCCTGGCCGGCTTTCAGCTGCCTTCTTCTGCTTTCCCCCTTCACTGCCTGTTAACCCACCTCATCAGAGCCTCCCAGGTCTCACTGGCTGCTGCCAAATGTTTTCTGTCTGCACTCAGTGCCTGAAAAGTTATATCTAAGAGCAGCAAATGAAGAATCCTTTGTAGGCAGAAGTTATACCTACAAAGCTCTTTTGCAAACCACCGCACCATTATGCCCACAGGTACCCCACACTCAGCTATAACCGTCCAGGGGAAGTGGTAATACTCTTGAAGTCATCAACGATGGTGTGACCTCTGGGTTTCTTTCATTTCTTCTCTGGACTAAGTTACTATCCCTCCATTCCCTTCTCATCAAGCATTATCAGTTTGTTAGTTCTAGTAACTAGAAAAATGGGGATGATCGTTATTCCTATGCTACAATTCACGAAACAGATAAGAGAGGTCACAAAATCAAACAAAGCTCAACTGAGTGCCTTAAAAAAACATCTCATTTGTTGCAGGATTCTAAAAATAGTTGCCAATGCTGTCCTTCACTTTTCACAATTATTTTCTTCAGTTCGAAATCTGAATGGCACGAAGCAGCAGAATTTCTACATTGTTCATAAGAGAACAGACAGCTCATTAATTGTTAACACTGGTGAGATTTGACTGTTTGCCATCTCCATTCTGAACTATATCTGGGTCCACTTTTCTGAGATGATGATATGTCTTATCGATAAACTCAGGGCTATTAAAAGAACAGTGCCCATCTTATGTGCAGCAAGGTTACAGTGCCCTCCCCACCCACCCGAGGAAGGGTGTGGGTGACATCTATGCTAATCATCTCATGTTCATTCACAAATTCATTTATCCAAATATTTGAGACTTTCCCATGTGCCAGGCAAGAGAAAGAGCCCTCGTCTGCCAGGAGGGAGACAAATATTTAACATAACGAACATGTTATGAAGAAAAATAAAGCCAAGTAAGAGAATGAAGTATGTGGGTGGATGGGGAGGGTGATTTTGCAGATTTGGTAATTAGGGAAGGCCTCTTCGGGGAGGTGGCATTTAAGTAGGGGAAACAAGTCACAGAAATAACTGTCTGGGGAGGAGCAGCAAGGACAAAGGCCTCTAGACTGATGATCAGATTTAAATGAGAGAACCAGCAGAGGTGAGAGTGGCTGAATGCGGTGAGATAGGGAGATCTGAGAGGACCAGGCCAGCTCTGGAAGGGCCTGTAGGCCACGGAAAGATTTAGGATTTTATTTGCTGTGAAGCAATTGTCTAGAGGTGGCCCTGAGGCAGAGGGAAGCTAGTGGCCTGAAAGAAACCTTGGTCTGCTCTACCATGCTCTTTCCTAAGTGTCTGTTCATTACAGACTCAGTTCCTGAACGTGGCAGTAACAATCTTGGGTCCCAGTGAGCTGGAAGCACTTAGGGATTCTGAGGGGAGTCGCTGGATCCTATAAAACGATCACGATGGCTGCCAAGGCTACCATTTCTGTGGTTTTACAATTCAGATGAGCAGCTCTTATGTCTACTAGAAGCAGAGAAGGTTTTTAATGGAAGCAAATTTTATTCCTGCTATACCACCACATTTACTCAACTGTTAGGTGGGGACTGTCATGCCTTCTAAGTCCTCCCTGTAGATTATGGGGTAAGGTAACTTGACAAGGTCACATTGTGTCTTTGTTCAGGCTGTTAACAACAAAGTAGTGTAGACTAGGTAGCTTATAAACAGAAATTCATTTCTTACAGTTCTGGAGGCTGAAATCAAGTCTGAGATCAGGGTGAGGCTCTCTTCTGGGTGGCAGACGCTGACTTATTATATCCTCACGGGCAGAGCAGAGAGAAGAAACAAGCTCTGACTCATAAATGCACTAATCCCTTTCATTGAGGGCTCCACCCTCATAACTTTATCTAATCCTGATTACCTATCAAATCCCAATTCCTAATACCATCATGTTGTGTGTGTGGGTGGGGGGGGCGGTGTAGTTTCAACATATGAATTAGTGGGGGAGAACGCATTCAGTCCATGACACATGGTGATTGATGGTGAGATTTACACTGTGATTTAACTGACCGGAAAGCCTGTTTTTCTTACTGTGCACCACATTGTATTATCTTTCCTACACTTCCATTCATTCATCAAAAAACATTTATTGATCATCTGTTGTGTGTTTGGTACTGTGCTGGGCATGCACCAGGGATGTGTACAATAAGAGACAGTTCCTGCCTTCAAATGTCTTAGAATTGAGTGGGCTGCTTAGAATCTCTACCACATCTCCCAGAACAGAGTGAGATTATAACAAACAGCCCTCCACTCCCCATCACACACACAATTTTAGACTTTCTGAAACGGAAATTTGTCTTATTCTTCTGATTAAAGAACCTGCCATCTGCCAAGCAGGACGTGCCTTTGCCATGCATGAAAAGCACTGTCGACCCATTTGTCCTCGGTTGACATTGGTTCTACCGTTCACAATTGGATGTCGTTTAAATTTGGATCCTTAATCATCACTTAAGAAAAATCTTCAGAGAGATCACTCTATGTATGATGCAGGGCTAAAATGACAAGTTATTCTTGTAGAAGCCTACCTGTCACATGTCTGCAATGGAACAGAGAGCAGGAGGAATCGCCAAGTCCCTGACTACTCACACAACTGTCAGAGCCAAGTGCAGGGTCCACTCATGCGTGACGAGGGACCATCATTCAGGTGGAGGACAGACAGGTCTAGCACAGCTTCCTGATGACTTATAGAAGGCGTGAAACTTCCAGGGGTATCTTATTCAGCTCAGGAAAATATAAACTACCCACTTACACACACACACAGGTAAAAATTCCAAAATCCTTCCTTATGCCTCAAAATGACCACAGTTATAAAAAGTGCCTAAAATTACTTGTAACTTCAGTACCCTTGTTGTTTCCTTTAGCATAGTTAACCAGAATTTTTATTTTGTTTGTCGTCTTTCTTCCAAAATGAGGTTATTTTTTTTGTTTCCTCAGCAAAATGCCCAGAGCAGAGTAGGCACATGTCCTCTCATTGTAGAATCATGAGCAGGGCTTGGGGGAAGTGGTGCATTTCTGAGATGCTACATACCTACCCATGGCCCAACTGATCTGGAACTGTCTTTAGTGTCTGGGAGATACTTAGACTCAAAAATCTGATTGCGATGCTAAAAAAAATAAGTGCTATGTAGTTGCCTATAGTCTTCCCAATCAATCCATTCGTTATTTTGAAAAAATTGAGTTCCCTTACCAAAAGCTATTATTGAGCTCCAACCAAATAATGTGTTGAGCAATAGAATTTAAAATTGATGCAAAATTGACCATGTATCCTCTTTCTTGTTTACCTACTTGGGCTTTTTTCCTGATAATAAGTGACTATTACTGTAAAGTCCTGTACTAAACACTTCATAGTGCATGTCAGCCATCTGAGCAAAGCATCCGTATTTTTCTTTCCAGTTGAAGAAACTCAGGTTCAGAAAAGTGAGGTAACTCCCTTTCACACCCATAGTAAATAGCAAGCTTTTACTCTCACAGGCGTGCTATGCTGCCTCCAAACATATACAAATTCCTTCTTGTACAGACAGGAGTGTTGCCTGTACCCTAAGACACGTATTCTCTGACACCAGTTCTAAAATAAGGGTGGAATTTATGGTCTGGTTTGGGACCATAACAATTTCCCTCTGGTACCTTTTTAAGAAAGGCATTGTGTTCTGAAGATTTGGATTCCAACTGCTCTCTTGTAAAGGGCCGGGGTGTGACTGTTAGCCTTGGTCTTAAAATACATTTTACCCTGCACTCCTAGAACAGAGGTGAGAGCTCTGCAAGAACAGCACAAGTGAGCAGACAGGCAGGGCTTGGTCAGCCCCTGGTCATGTGGCCTTTCAAAGGACTGAAGGCCATACAGGCAGGATTCCAATCAGGCGAGAATGGCAAGGCTGATAACAAGAGGGTAAATGAAAATCCTCCCTTTTCCACACAGGTGAGCAAACGTATTCTCTCACTTCCACACAGAAAAGGGAAAAGTGTGGGAACACTTCTGGCCGCACTCTACCCCCTAACCCACTCGCTTTTCTAAAGGAAAGGATGGTGACATTCTGATTGCCAGGACTGGGAGATGCTGCTAAGTATACTTTCTCGGCATAGCAAGGTCACTGGGCAAAATTTGACACTGCAACAGGAGTGTGTAGGTTTAAGTGGGGAAATTCCATGGCTGATATTCAATATTTTAACAACCAGTTTACCACCAGACCAACAATCAGAACAGAGGCAGGTCATAAACCAGTGTCGTGGCTAGCATCAGCCCTGGTAAAGTTTATGACAGTAGGATTATTAGCCTGGTTATTTAGAGAGTCTCATTGTGATTTTAGCTTCACCAAAACAGTCTTCTTAGCAAAAGACAAGCTATTTTGATTCCCATTAGTCTGATTTCTATGTCTTGTTTTTTCAATTCATTCCAGGGCTTAGAGGGGAAAGACAAGGATATGATTAATCATCACCACCAAACTCTCAATAGTCCTTTGTACTTTTCAGATAGTATCTCAAATGCAGTTTCAGGTGACATTTTAAAGGTAAAACTGACAACTAAAAGGAATTCAAAAGTCAGGATCAAGCCTACACCGCGGACTGTGTGGTATGGAGTAGATGGAAAGAGGATGGGCCGTTCATGTCAACCTCCTATTATGGACATGGATGGGCCTGAAATTCCACCTCAGGGTAGGTGAGGATGGGCCAGGATCTGCGACATGAAATGATCTTTGGCAAAGAAAGTGAAAGAGCTTTGGGACTAAGGTAGGATCCCCATTACTCTAAGAGTAAGGATTCAGCAAACTACGTAGACTACATGGCTCTTACTAAGAAATGTGCGAACCTCTGGTCTAGCGCTAGGAAAGTAACTCTACAGCCAGGGGTGTGGGGAGAGGGAGGGAAGGAGTGAAGGAAGAGAGGGAGGGAAGCAAGGAGGAAAAAGGAGTATGCTTAGAGCTGCGACCTTTAGTGGGGAAACTGGGAAAAGGCAGAGAGAAAAGAACTCTCGCCATGTCTTACTACGCGGGGATCCCTTTGCATGTGAGCTGAGCAATCCTATAATCTTTCAAGCTGAATTATTTATATCTATATGGGGAGTTCCTAGAAGGTGAAGAAAGTAGGTTTTCCCATCTTTCATAATTGGGAGCACAAAAACAATGTAAAATGCAAAGACAGGTAATCAAAAATGTTTTAATGATTAATGTTTGGACATTATTTAACAGTATGGGTATACCCAGATGAGCTAAAGCACATTTTGACAGCACACTATTGAATGTTATAGTTTGTTTTGAAATATGTAATGACTTTTGCAAACTAGTACCTAGGAAAACATACATTTACAAATATACACATTCTAGATTTGATAAGGTAAATGTAAACAGATGCTGTGACTCCTTCTAAACAGAAAACCCACGAGACTAGTAAGAGAACCAACTGGCTCCCTATAATATGAATGTGCAAAATTAAAGCATGATAAACTGATATTTACATAAATATCAAACCAACAATTAGTCTATACATTGTCAATGACCTTCTAAGATGTGTCATGAGTGGTTCAATGAATAATTTTTTCCCCAGTGGAGAAGGTATTCAGAGACTAAATTCTGACACCTGAAAATGACACACACAATAGAATCTTTATCTGTTTGACCACTGCCTCAAGGATGTGAGACATGATTTTATGATGAGTAGTCTATTATTTTTATACAAGCGGTTCTAAACAAATCTTTAGATTCTAAGCAGAAAAAATTGCAGGTGCTATTACACTTACATTAAAGAAAAAATCTCCATCCAATTTCCCAGTCCTCTTATGCTGTAGTTATCTGTTTAATTTTACCTTAAATTTTTTAAAGGAAGGTCCTTTTCCCCCCCTTTATTAATTTTGGTAAGCTAGGCACATTTTAAAGGAAGTCTGTGTCAAAAAAGATAGCAGTACAGAAATCAATCCATATTTGGACCCTGGCAACCAGTTCCCTATTGCTCATCTATAAGACTCTGTCAAATGGTAAATAATCAATCATTTCTCTTGAAAAGTACATCTCCTCTTTCTCAAGAGTGGAAAGAAAAATGGGCTTTATTTCCTGTATAAAAACATTTAGCACTTCAGAAATTAAAAATGGCCTACACATCCTACACACTTCCTAAAATCTCGAAGATAAAGAATATATATTTAAGTTTCACCAAGACTGCTTTAGAGCCCCCCCCCCCACTTTTTACATTATTAATAGTGGCACTCAAAATAAAAAAATAAGATCTGTTAAAAAGTTAAACTGCCTGTTTGTTCCACTAGGTTTGAGCCTGTCTGATTTAAAGCCAGTATTACAAAACTGAAGGTGCCGTTTCTGATTTCACATGTACAAGTCACTTGAAATTATGTGTCACACACTAGTTTCACAAATCACGGTCTTCGATTCTCCTAAACAGAGCTATTAAAAATGAATAAAAACTTGAAACATACCCTAATTGAAACTAATAAGCTTTGGGCCCTGCTTTTTAAATCTTAAGGCATGTGTGTTTCTCTACTGTAACAACATTATACAAATTTACAGTCACATGCATGATCTACAGTAAAAAAAAATGTTTGGATTACAGTGTTTTTAAATTGTGAACCACAATTCAGCACCTATCATGTTATAACTAATAAGGCAACAGCAGTGTCATATACTATAATAATGTCCCCTCCGCAATCTGAGCGTGGGGGTCGGTGAGAGCCCAGAAATGTTAAAAATCTTATGCCTACTTGTCTAATCTGTATACATTTTCTAGGGGTTTTGAACTGATGAAAGAGGTCCTACACGAATCACACTAATGTAGGCCGCACTAGTTACAGCAGCTGTTAACGAGCATCGGGCACAACTCATACTGTGCTTACAATCAGACGACGTGGTTTGGAGGTTTGCAACTCTCCGACCTTAATCCTTCCGTTGCTTCCTCGGCTTCACGTTGTTTTCCAGGGAAGCAAAGCTGTTGGTGTGTCCGTTCACAGCAGCCACGGACCCGTTCTGGTGGTCCCTCAGGTGCTCTTTCCTCCGGGAGGCCCCCTTCTTGTTGTAAGTCTGAAACGCACAAGGGCAAGGTGGGAGCACATGACCCAGGGGCTCTTTGGGGAAACTGCATCCCTAACACTAGGCCTGGCTCCCTTTTAGGACCAAGTGCTATCAAGAAGGAACTAGTTGGGCAATGTGAACATGTTTTTTTATTTGGTCACAGGTTTCAATCACTCTTCTGTTTTTTGAGGCTTAGCCTAGGGTAAGTTCATTGAGTCAAAGGCTGCAAAACAAATACTATTTTAAAAATTAAGTAGGAAAGTGAATTTATATTTCATTGTTTTGCCCTTTCAGTATCTAGATAGCAGGGGACAGGAGTTGTGTGTCCCAACTGGTTTCCCCCACTCTGTAGTACCTCTCCTGCCACTCACCCTCCTTGTCTGCAAGATTTGCTCATTACTTCAGCAGCTATTTCGACCTTACGTACAAAGTGCCGTGCTGCTGAAAGCAGTTTAAGCATATGTCAGCTCTGTCAGGTCCTGTCCTTTAACTCCCCTCCCCTTGTACATGGTAAATAACCCAAAGTGTAATACAAACTATTAGCCCAGCAATATATGAACTTGACTCAAATATGCCACACCCAAGTTTGAGTGAATAAAAGTACAGGTGGGCACTCTAAAGAAGAGGGAATATGGCTGAGGCCCCAGGTAGCTGCTAAACACTACCACTCTTTAGTGCCTCTGTCCTTGCTCCTGACCTCCTGTGTCTGCCATAGAACCAGGCACTGCCCACTAGAGGAGGAACACACGTCATTCAGGGACGATAGGAGGCAGAGGAATCAGTAGTGGCCACAAAGTGGTCAGGTCCCACCGGAGATAATCTGCCCTAAATGGACCCTTCCGTGAGCGAAAAACCTGCATTACATTGTGCACTTGAAAATAAACGGAGCCTCCAAACTCGAGAAGTGGATGTGTAAGGAAACTGGAACAAAAGGGCAGATTTCTATCTATAGCTGATATATTGTGACAGAAATTTCTTCAGACATTTAATTTAGCCATGAAGTCCAGGCTGTGAGACTTGACTGAAAATCACCTACCACGTGTCTGCCAAAGGCCACAAGGGAAGCAACACAGGAGCCTACTCAACAGTTTTGCTCTTCTACACAAATCCCAAGCCTCCCTGGCCAAAGATCTGAAACAGATTTAGCATCTTCTAGGCTAGCAGTGACCCGGCCCTCCAGAAGTCAGGGGCATCACTACACTGTGACTACATTAGAGCCCAGTGCCTGGCACAAAGCAGGGGCTCCACGAGCACCTTTTAAAGGGATGGATGAGGGCCTCTGCTGATAAAGCCCCAAATCCCAACTGCCATAGAAGAGTGAGCCTTACCTGAATGTAGAAATTTGTAAAAAGAATGATCAGGGAAATCATGTATCCAATCTGGAAATATAACCAACCCAGAGGGAACGCACACGGCCAGATGACCCCGCAGCTGGTCTGGATGATCGTCAGCACAAACTGAAGCTGGTGAGGGAGAGAGAACAAAGCCGAGCAGTGCAGCAACAGCCCACGGACAAGATGCCATGCCAGATGGGCTTCTACCTGGCATCCCTGAAGTTCGTGAATTAACACTATTAACCTTTCTGTAGGTACAACGAACACAATGCATACACTAAGTTTATCCCAAATTATATATTTGCCTGTATTTGTCTTACATGTGCTCTCCTCCTCCCCTCTAATTACTTAAGCCACCTTCCCTGAAATTCAGAAAATAGTTAATATTATCTTGTATGTTCGAAGGTTGCTAAGAGAGTAGATCTCGAAGTTCTCAATGCACATACAAAAACTATGTGGTGATGGATGTGTTAACAAAACTTTCATAATAATTTCACAATATGTACGTATTATCAAATTACACTGTGCGCCTTAAACTTATATGATTGTTCTATGTCGATTATGTCTCAATGAAGCTGGAGGCAAGAAAACAAAACACACACAAACTTCAGGAACCCAGTACAGAGAGATGCCAGTTTTTGTTTTTGTTTTTTAAGGGAGGGATAAAGGGTGTGATGTATATGTAAGGGAACCAGTGAGGTCACTGCAGAATGTATAATCCCACTGGACCCTTTTCCTATTCCTTATCTGTGTACACCTTTGGTTTGGTGCAGGCTGATAAGTACATTTAAAATCTCATCAGGATATAATGCGAAGCCCATAGAATATTTCTGATGAGTAAATCTAGAAAAGCTCGTGGAAATGCTTAGAGAAGCAAGAAAAAGGTGTTAAAATAAGGTGTGGCTACTGGAGGGCACATCTTCAAGAGGAAATATCAGCAGAAGGCTGGGTTCTGCCCACTGGAATTTTGACCCAGCTACCAGTGTTTCCATATAAAGAATTGTTTTTTTCTTTCGTTCTTCTCTTTTTTAAGGTAAGTACTCGAGGTTGATAAACAACTAGAAGTGGTTCCTTAAAATAATCAAGGCAAATTGGGTGCGATCTTCCTCCTCAAAGGGCAGAGCCTAATGGGAGACTAACTTCCCCATTCTGTTCTTTTAAATTTTGCTTCCACAGGGCCATGGCTGTGTGGTATAAATCAATCTCATCACTTCTCTCAAGTATAACGAGAAGGTTAAAGAACAAATTATCTTTCCTCACAGGAATGTGAGAAAAAAATTAGCAAGGAATGTATAGCAACTGGCAAAAAGGTGATAATGAAATGTCAAACACATAAGTAGCTCAGATCTTCTCAGTCCCCCCCACCCGCCCTGCCACCCGCCCAAATTGTTATTTTTGAATACTGAAAAATCACAACTGACTTGGGGGGTATCTAAATCAGTTTAGTTTCTTTAGAAAATATGTTAATTAGGCAAGGCTAGGGCTAAGTGTTTAATGTCCAAGCCCCTCACTCAGTCAGCTAGCTTTGGGAATAACATGAAATCAGGATATTAGAACAATTCATTTAAAACTGCTTACTTAGCATGAGTGCCTGACACTAGTAAACTCAACAAACATCAGCGTTTACATTAATAGTAACAGCATGAATGATGAGTTCATGGAAGAATTCACAAGTGGGGGGAAGGGGATCTATAACATACTGACAACTGGAGAAAGCCTAAGAAAAGGATGGTGTGAAATAACCACCAAGTACAAACAGTTGCTGGGTGGCCCTGGCATGGTAAACCCTGGGAAGGGGATTGTCATCTGAAGCACAGACAAGTGTTATTATTCTTGCCCATAGGTGCTCCATTACACAAGGGCTGAGAGGTCACCCAGCACCTGCCTTGGCAAATATCCTCACTGCCTAACAAGCTACAAGCCCTGGACATGTGCTATTCCACAGCATCTTCTGAAACTCCTGGGCAGTCAGACAAACAATTTTCACTTTGGATTTTTGATTATAATTAGAAAACACATACAGAGACACATATACACACACATATGCACATGTGCTCTGTGTACAAACTAAGAACAGAGGACTGAACCTGAAGTCAGGAAATTAGATTCTAGGGCTTGTTTTACCACTCGACCAGTTGTACACCCCATGGGCATAGTTTCTCCTTCAATTAAAATTAAGAAAATTCTCTGCTTTGCCTACTTCATGAAGTTTTAATGGGCTCAAATGAGGAAGGTGGGAAGGCACATTTTAGATACTATTAAATAGCAATAAAGCCGGGAAGGCGGCATAAGTACCCCAGGGAACAGCTCCGTGTACCCCTGGTAACGCCTACTGGGGAAAGAGGCCAAGTCACTCACCAGCTGCCCCTGAGTGATGTATTTCTTCCACCAGAGGTATGGACGCATGGAAGGGACTGAAGACAGACCATAGTACGAGTACATGAGGACATGGATGAAGCTGTTAAGTGTGGCACCAAAATAAGCTGCCGGAACAGAGAAGGAATGGAGAGAAGGATATGTTAGTGCTTTATACGTAACAGATAAAAAACAAAATCCAAGATTCTTTTTAAAGCTGAAAAACATGTTTTTGCACAGAGGCTGAGACACACTGCAGCAGCAGCACTGCATGGATATGTAATCAGCATTCCGTTTTCACTTGGGCAGGTGGCCATCGGGATGCTTTAAAACCAAGGTCAGATGTAGCTGCCGGGTGGACATCTAACACAGGAGCCAGGAGACCACCTGTTCCACTCTGGCACCTCAAATCTTTGCCGCCAGATGCCTACCCATTCCCAGAGGCAGCTGCTTTGCTTGACAAGCCCAAGTGCCTCAGATTGCTACGGTGAAGGCTTGGGGAAGACAGCCGACGGCCACTATGTTCAAAGATGGCTGTCTCGACACATCGGCTCAGGTTTGGAGAAGCCTCTGAAGTCAACTCCTAATTACTCTCTAGGGCTGCAGTACTGAGGCCATATATTTTTATTGATAATACAGTTGCACGTTTAGTTCCTCAGAGGTAAAAGACCTATCTTTCATCACATAATTTTTAATTTCCAATAGGACCATCAATTCTTTTTTGAGACTCTCTATCCTCCTTTCCCACAGCAGGCAAACCAAACAAAGCTATCTTGCTTTTCTACGTGCAGAGGTGAACAAGGCTGGGGTCAAAACATAAGTTTGTGCCTCTGGCTATGAGGGTAACTGGCTGTGAGACCTTGGACAAGGCAGGTCCATTCTCTGCTGGTTTCTCATGTTTCAGGTAGTTCTGGTTAAAATCTGTCATCTTGCAAGTTAATTGAAAAATTCAAAGCCTTCTTCAAGGAGATGCTGTTTTTATTAGAAAGTTAAATCACTTAATCTGCAGGCAAGAGGTTCATGATGGTGAGCAAAAATTCTCTATGTGAATCTTGATGGGCCACATTAATCAAAGGTAAAAACATGTGAACAGCCTCAAAAGTTCTCGGTCAGAAATGTCAGTGATGGATGATAGGGATTTTAATTAGGACATCTGTTAGAATTCCCAGGATGAACCTGAAGGTGACAACTTAATCTCTGAAAATTAAGAGGCTTCAGATGACAATCTTTCCCAAACCACCCACACATCCTTCTTAATTTTCTTCAAATTTTGGTGCTTGTCACAGAAGACATACTGCTAAATACATTTCAGGGAACATGAGGGTCATTATTTTAGAATATGTACAGGCTTCCTAACACACTACTTAGCTAAAACTGTATTTCATTAATTAGCCTTGTTTTCTGGCATTCATTCAGTGGTGTGATTTCATCTTCCCAGCCTGCCCGTCAAACATCTTCCAAATTGTAGAGAAACAAGAATTAGAAATAACATGGTACAGCTGCCCTCTGTGACTGAAGACATTGTCCCTATTTCTTAGTATGCCCCCGGCTAGGAATCACTTATGTCCCTCATTTTGCCAAATCAGCACACGGCATTTACCAAAATAGAAAAATGTTTCATCAGCTTACTGAGTGCCTATGCCACATAAACTATCATAAAAATCATCTCAGACACAAAGTTCAATTGCTTGACCTAGAAATCTACGGAAATGGCACCTTTTTTAAAAGCCCTAGTTTCAGTTTGGCCTCTTTGCTCATCCCTGTTCCCAAATCCCACCACTACATGAGACTTACAATGGCCGCAGGGGACCCAGTTCATCACAAACCACCAGATATTCAGCATGGAGGCATGGTGGTAGACGTGGAGGACCGTGATCTGGTGGTAGTTCTTACGCAGGATGAAGAAGAAGGTGTCCATGAATTCTATGAGTTTGGAGAAGTAGTACCACCAAAGGACACGGATAATCTACAAGGAAGGGAGCATCAATGTTTCTCTGGAGTACTGCCTCTGACATGTTTGCTAACATCCCAGGAGCCCAGGTTGCCTTGGAGAGGCCTGAGTGCCCCATTGGCTCTCAAGGTCCTTGAGCAGTCAGGTGCACTGGTCACTCTGAGCGTGGCTTTAGCGAAAGAGCTAAGGACAGGGGAGGGGCAGTCGAAATGACAACAGAAAAGGTTTGCAAAGGGCCACTGACACCCTTTAAGACTAACAAAACAGGAGGCTCAAAGTTCAAATCCCTAAAGTCTGCCTGTTTCCTTGGAAGGAACCTGAAAAGTCACCTGAAAGGCACTTCTGATTTCAGGTGCTGGCGTGGGGGCAGGTGACAGGACACGAGGCAAAGAAGGAATCAGAACTTTCAGGGTCAGGTCCCTGCCCAACTGAACATGTCATACAGGTGCTCTTAGGAAAAGATGGCCCATGTTGAGTTTACAGTAGCAGCCTTTTATGTAAAAATCAAAAGACTCAAGAATGGAAGTCAGAATCTAAAGACGAGCACCAGGAGGGTACCTTAGACATTATTCTTGATTCCATTTATATAAATACTGATAACACATGCAATTTCCCCCCTTGAAGACTGTTAATAGGACTTTTGCAGACAAGGAAACTTAATTATCATTTTATACCTTTCATGTTCCAATTTTCATATTGTGTATACATACTTTTACAAGTTCTTTTAAAAATGTCAACAGGAATTACCTGGATAGTGAAGTTATAAGTCATTTTGTCTTTTGTATATTATTATTTTAAAAAGACTACTTAAAATAATAAAAGGGACAATACCTTCATGTCTGCTTCTCCCGCGCTGCGTGTGCCCTGACAGAAGAAGTTGTATTTGCCTTCCCATACTCCTGTCACTAACTGAAAAAAAGAAAAAGAAAAAGAAAAAAAAAAAAGAAGCTAATCACCAATAACATCAGAACCATGTAAAGACCTATTCAATTAAACTTCATTATTTTCAGAATCTATAAAAGTTGACCTCGGGCTGGCTGAAGCAAGCTTGCTCTGAGCAAAAAACATATTGATAGGAGAGTCTGAACAAAGTTTAAGTCTAAATGATTTAAGTCTCAATGTCTCAAGCGGTGGACCCGGGAGTCACTCTAGGCTGCAGCCTTCACAGATGCTTCTGTACGGAGCTGACTTCCTCCAGATTCCTCAATTCACGAGGCTATCATGAGCCTCTCACACATGCCCTGCCAATTCCAAGGCCCTACCAATGTAATCACAGGCTTGGTCCTGTCCCAAGTGGCCTCGGGGAAGATCACCATGTCACAATCAGGTTTTCTCTGTCACTGCTTCTCCAACTTGCATAGCACCGGAATCCCATCAAGGGCATGTTAAAACATGCACTGTGGGTGGGCATTTCTGATCCAGTAGCAGGCCACTTGTGATGGGGTCCCCCAGTGATAGAGACCACACTTTGAGAACCACTGCTGCAAACCAAGAGATAATTTAGTCCAGCCCCATCATCTTCATTATTTCCTGCTGCTGTGTCATCCCCTAGACCCATGAATAGACCTCTACGGCCCGCTGAAATTGTGCCCATTCCTCAGAATTCACATGCAGCAGAGTAGGCACTGTGGTGTCACAGAAAGGACCCCAGAATTGGGGTGCTCACTCTAGGTTATGGACCTGCAGTATAGTCAGTTCACTGTGGAGGCCTCAGTTTGCTAGTCTGCACACAATGAGGATGTCTGGCCTAGATGAGACCTAAAGGACCCACTCTAATAGTCCAGAGGGAAGCTTTCATTTGACCACCCTATGCGTGTCCACTGTCTGGGTTCTAGACAAACACCTATGAGATACGATTTGTCCAAGTAAATTAGCTCCTTGCTTCCTCCTGAAGCCTAGGTGACGCAGAGTTTTCCTTGCGACTTTCCCTCTAGTGGCCAATCAGTACCAGATGGGGAGAAATATGAGGTAGCCTGCCTTGTGTCTGATCTCATCCTTGTATCCAACACAAGGGACTGGCCCTGGGTCTCAAAGTGCTTTGCCCAGTCTACCTGCATTAGCATCACATGGGAACTCATAAGACCTGCAAGTTCTTAGATCCACCCCAGACCTTCGGAACCAAAACTAGGGGGTGGACTATCAAGGCTGGGCCTTCGAGTGCTGGATCACAGACCCTTTGAGAATTAATTATGTGGTAACAGCATTACCCCAAAATTTGTCAGAAATGCAAAATCTCAAGCCCTACTAACAGATGCCTACTGAATCATAAACTTCTGGGTGTGATGCCCAGGGGTGTGATAGGTTGTTTTCCTGGTGATTAATGCAGCTTAAGTGTGAGAATCACTGGTTGAATTGGTGGCTCCCATTGTGGCTGCTTAACATGATTACCTGTGAGCTTTTAAAAATTGCTAATGCCTGGCCTCCCCCCAGACCACAAACCAGCTTTTTGAGGGGCCTTTTACCAAGTTCTCAAGGTAATTCCAATGTGCAACTAGGATGGAAACCACTGGTTTCACGCTAGTTAACTTCAAATAAGAAATGGTTTGCCTACTGGTGCCTTGAGAAAGATATAACTAAGAATCCAGGACTCTAGAGCCTCCTTTCCCTGCCTCCCCCTCCCTCACCCCCCTGCCGTGAACAGTTTAGCTGGCTGAGCAACCCACACTCCTTCAGGGAACAGCAAAGGATACATGGGTCTGAAAACAAAAGTGTTAAACCTCTGCCTAGTTTGACCTCAGAAATAAATGCAGACAGTGGGTGTGGCCACTGTATTTACACTAAACACCTTAGAACCTGATGGTTCTTCTATGAACTTCCTTTTTCTTGTTTTCCCTCTGCTTTGTCATCTTCTATACATAAAAAAAGCATTAAGAATTAACATGGTCAAAGGCAGCACAAGGATTTAAAATATACATGAGGGGAGGCATCATTTAATGATGGAGAGCACCCTGGATTTGGAAACAGGGCTGGTTAGGCAACCATCTCCATCTAGGCCCAGCGCTGAGGCAAGCAGCTAATTCCCTTAGGCTCTGGTTGTTTTTCCTGTAAAAAGGATGAGGTTGGACTAAATATCTCTAAAGGTTCTGTTCTTATTTTTGACAACGTCTACGCTAAGACTTCTTGAAAACAAGCCATGCACAAACTATACTATCTGCTCTTTGAAAGACGAGCACCCAGTAGATGGTACATTATCTTTTAAGTCATATCACTCTCTAAAGTCTGGCCAGTTAAGCAGACCACATGCAGATCTCTTAGAAGTTCCAAGAATCAAGACAAAAAGCCCAAGTCCAAAGTGTAGTTGGAGGTGGGTGGGGTGCTGGTGTATATGTCCTCAGGTGACCTGAGGTGGAGAGAAGGAAGTGCTGCACTGGCACAATGTTCGCTGCCCTTCCTCCTATCCTTAGAGGGAACGGATGAATTATCTTCTGTGGCTGGAGGGTACAGAAAGGGAACTGATGGTTCTTGATGAAATTTTCAGAGGACTACCGCAAATGAGAATAAAAAGACACAGCAAAGTTTTCATAAAGATAAATTTGTACAATTTAAAATACTTTTATTTAAGACCACAGCTATACGTAGCACAATTAAAAATTTACTAACATGATTGCTCTTATATGTCTTTTGAAATTTTATCATCTTATTAATCTAAAATTCTACGACCTACCATCACTGTTGTCCAGCTGCTATTTTGGGGCGGCTAATATATGTGTGTGTGCAGAGGTATGGATGACTGCGTTCATGATTGTCTACCTTGGCAGGGGTGGGGGAAAGCAAAGGACTTCTCTGGGGAAGAAGATGAGAATTCTTCCTTGGAATCCCACAGATGACCCAGCCTCAAGGATGGGTGCAGACTAAGGTCTCTGCTAACCCTAGGAGAAGGTACTCTCTGATACATGCCTCCTTTATTTTAAAAAGTCTTTCAGAAGGAATCCAGGTGAGATTGCCTCAACTCTTCAAACTTAATTAACCTAAAATTCCATTTGCCTTTCCCCACATAAAAAAAAAAAAAAAAAAAGCTAAAACCTGTCTTAAAACACCTGTGTTTGTCGACTAAAGAACTCAGACCTAGGTCTTGGGTGGGGAACTTGCTCAACACTAAAGCATAAAGCAGGTACATAGATTGGAAGCTGCTCATTCAGGGTCACCTCACTGCCCTGAGTCCGCCATGTGTCTCTACCTTATATATGAGGGTCCTGCACCAGGCTTCACTACAACACTCACTTGATCAACTGCTGCTGCCACTCAGCGCTTCTACTTGGGCCCCCGTGCTTCTGAAACTATAGAATTTTGGGTTTAAAACCCTTTAGGGACTCATCCTTGACTTCAGGGCAAAACCCTACATCCTAGGCACAGTATTCAGGTACACACATTCTTCCATAATGTTCCTTTAAGCTGATCTTTCACGCCTCCCTTAACAGCAGTCAGACAGGACCCCCTTCTGTTCTTCAAGCATGCCATTCTGTAACCACTACACAGTGACCATGGGGCACAGCAAAGTTTGGGTGCTGGCCAGAACAAGGTTAGATCCTAGCTTTGCCACATTTAGCTAGGTGATCTTGGGTACGGTATTTCAATCTCTTTAGGCAGCAGTTTCCTCACTCCCTAAATAGGATAAAAAATATACTCCTGCCTCGTAAGTCTGAGAAGTTAATGAGCTGAAGAGTGTAGTGCCTATCTTATCCAACCTGGTGCACAGGATAAGCACGTAGATGTTAGCAATGACCATTCCTGTTTTCCTTTAGCTGGAATGCTCTCTGCAACCGCATACCTCCACCTCCAGCTCTTAAAATCCTATCTAACCTTCAAAGTTCAAATTCAATTTCTTGATGACTGCTCCCATGAGCACTCTGGTCTGAAGTCTATTATCCTTTCTCCAAGCTCACCCTGCCATGACTCGTACTTATTTTCTCATGTCCTCTGTTTGTGAAGCTCTAGGAAGTAGTGACTGTGGCTCCCTCATCCACAGAATCCAGCGCGGGCACCTGTACACAAGAGGTGCTGAATAAATATTTGCTAAATTAATGACAAAGAGCTCAAGGTGCTGCCTTTGTTCCCCAAATCTAGGCCTAATGTTTTATTTGCAGGAAAAAAGAGCTTTATTTCTGCTTTACAAATGGAACACCTGAAACACAAGAAAGTATTTTACTGAGGCTTAAACATGACAACATTCATCTGAATTTTGTTTACTAGATGCAAACAGGACTTCACCAAATGTCATATTGATGACATGAAAGTTCAACTCTTAAGTACTCTTGGACTCAGAAGGGATAGAATGATTTAACATTAAGGACCAAGCATCTGAGTTAAGGTTTATTCATCTAAGACTCCCAAAAATCCTCCAAGAAATGGTCCTGCTCCCTCCATTCCCTTGTCAGAAGAGTATGGTCTCTGAGTAACAGATCCCAGAGGCTTTCTACGTGGAGGTTGGCCTTCCCTCCAGTCCGAGGACCTCAGGAAAGGAGATAACGCTCTAGCCAAAGACATCTCAGCCACTGTTTCCCTTTAGGGCTCAGGCCTGCCATCTTTCCAAAGAGCAGTTTTGGTCAGTCCCTGGAAATTCATCAGAGTACTACAGGTGCCACACAGGGAGAGGGTCCAAGAGGCTGAAAGAAAGGACAGGTCTCTCTACACAGAACTTCTGGGAATCAGCCCCAAAGAGGGCAGGACTGTGTTCCCCTGGAAGAGAGGCCACCATGAACAGCTCTCTACTACCAGGACGGTTTCCAATACCACTGGCTACTCCGAGGGAGCATTATTTATCCTGCCTGGCTTTTTCCAAGTAATCAAGATACAAACAGCACCACTGCACACCATATGTGCTTTCTCCTTCCTTGGAGTAAAGCAAACTTTAATTAGTCCAGAAGCAGGTGAAGAGCTAAATAAAATTCAACTGAGCGAGAAGATTTCTTCTTTTGTTAGGAGACAAATTCAATAACTAAAGGTGGTTTTCTGTACTTTTTCATTTAAAGAAGTCAGGCGAGCATCGCAGCTTCATCTGGATGATGCCGTTCATGGGGTGAATCATTTCTAATGGTGAGAGCTGACTTTTCTCACCTTACACCACATTTAACCACCAATGAGGTATATAACCTTTAGCATAACTGCTTCCATGGCACCTTCTGAAACGGTACCTAAGAAGTCCAAGAAAACTAAGTCGTTTGAAACAAAGAATAAGCAGAAAAATATCCTGGGTGGTCCTTATCAATCATTCACCCCAACGTCCCAAGATATCAGAGTAACAACATAACCGTTTTCCAAAAGGGGTTGGCTGCCTTTAGTGATAAGGGCTTATGAGCTGTGTGGCTATTACCCCTTAACCAGAAATGGATAACAGACAGCCAATGAGAACAGAGACTACTCATACTGGCATTCAAATGTATCGAGGAACATTTCTGTGCAATCCACCAAAATGTGTTTAGGGTTGATATTTTCACAGCTTTTGGTTATTACTGTGTGAATCCCCAAGTGTGTACTTTATAGAACCAGCAGAAGCTCACATTTTCAATAAGGAAACAGAGATGAGAAGTGGTACGGTGACCCGAGGTCACACAGCTTATTGGAGGCTCTGGTGGGACTGGCATCCAGGAATCCTGATTCTCAGACCAAATGCAAGCTCAAAAGCGGTTCCTAACTCTTTTCACCTTCTTTGTCTATTTCTGAACCTTTAGTAAGAATATATGAATACTCTATCTGTGATGAATTCTGTGGAAAAGTAGATCTTTAGCTGCATCTTTATCTTCACCAGATGTTTGGTTTAAAATTAACTATCAGCTATTCCAAAATTAAAAATATTTATTCCCTCTAGGGTTTAGCTGGCCAATCTTGGCAGTGCCATTATGGAACAGGGTCAGGTCAAAGCATGTGGTTTTGAATTTCAAATCTTTCACATTCAGAGCATATGGATGCCCATTAAGATACTGTCACACCCATGACCTCCAAAAGTGTTTATTTCTCCTTATGACCAGGAACACCCTTGGGTTAAGTCATTAAGGACGGGCTCTGTACACTAGAGAAGTCTTTAGAAAAAGCACAAAGAAACAGTTTGTCCTCAGCCCAACCTGAAATAGGTATGTCTGGCACTTCTCCCTGGACTCTAGGTCCAGCCCTCTGCTATTCAGGCCTCCTGGGAGGTAGTTTCAAGTAGTTTGCTTCCACATATCCAGTAAGAAACACTCATTTTATATTTCACAGGGGTGTTACTGGCTAGAAGAGAGAAACCTCAAGCTAAGACTTAGCATTTCAAGGTAGTACTGGTCCAATGATTTGGAGCACAGATGTGGGTCCCAGGTCCACCCTAGAGCTATCCCTCTGCAGAAAGGGGACAGTAACAGTGCTATAAACACTAAATGAGTTAGCCCAGTACCTGACATAAGGCAGGCACTATATAAATCTCTGCTATGATTCTAGCCAGACAGTCGTGATTTCTGCTTCCCATGACTGAAGGCCCATGGCTGGGTCTGAAGTGGTGTTGTCTCTACGTGTATATAGAAAACCCCAGGCAGAGCACCTTCTGCATAATTTAAAGAGAGATCTCCAGCCTACTTACTGACTTTGGCTTTGTAGACTAAGTCTGTTTTCGTTGAGGACTGTAGAGTGACATGCTCCTTGTTACACCAGCTGTAAGCCATGTTACCAAAGGTTTGCAGGGTCAGTTTAGAGAAGTCAGGCCGGGCTTTGGACCAACCCCAAAGCTGCCTCTCTACCGGAAGGCATCCCTTCCTCTTCCCCTGGGTGTGAGAGGTGAGCGGAAGGCTGTCTGGGATGCATCCTTCTCTCAATATGCCCCAGTGTATGGCATTCTTTCAGAGTAGTGCCAGATAAAGTGAGGGGCAAGTAACAGAGTAGGAGCTTCCACTCCCTGAGAAGTTTCTTTCCAAGCAAAATATTTCAGTTGTAAAGGATCTAAGAGTAAGAAATATTTTAGCCAATGCTCAGGCTTTTCTTATAAGTATTAATCTCACCAGATGTTTCAGCTTCTCTGTACCACTGTTAAATGGGAAAACACAGAATAGCAAATATCTTTTTCAAAGTATTTTGGTAAAGAAAATAATTTTTTAAAATAAAATCAAATAATCTACTGCCAGATCTGTTAAGTGTTTTTCCAAATCCTATTTTCCCACAATAACTTATCTATTTTAGGAAAGCCTGAAGGAAAGAAAAACAAGGCACTTTAGAATATAATGTTTCCAAAGCAACTGCTCTGTGGTTCTGCTGAGGCCCTTCAAAGCCAGAGCCCAGGAAGGAATGCCTGTCAGGTGCCTTTCAGGGGAGAAGCTTCAGCAGCATTTACCCCGCAATTACAGAGAGGTTAGAAAGCATGAGAAAGACACCCATCCCATCAAGTGCTTGGTTTCTTTCATCTTTCCAATAAAGCAGCATGAGAAATCTTCAAAAGATTCAAAGAAAAAAATACAGACATCTGGTTCTGGCAATGCAGCAAGCTGAACAAAAGCAGAACTGACTCCCTCACTATTGACATACACACAGAGAAATGCCATATGAAACACACCAAAAAAACTCCAGCATCACTGAAGCCTAACTATAAGGTGAGGTTTCCCCCAAAAAAATTATTCAGAAAAGAGAAAGATAGCTTAAATTCAAGTCCTTTTAAAATCTTTTATTTGGGGAAGACACATTTACCTGAGATGACCCTAGTGATACTAGTTTGGGAAGCTCACACAGGACACCTAACAAACCATTCTGTTTTGTTTTAAAAAAGATAAAAAAAATTTAAAATAGATTTAATATTTATTCTGCGGCATGACCTCAGAAGAAAACTTTTTAAAGATTATTTTAAAAAGATACATACATACACACATATATATATACATATATATTACATATATATGCGCAATATATCAAATGGTTAAGTGTGGAGATCACTGTCTGATCTATTATCATAAAGGGGAAAAAACAATGTTTCCATGTTATGTAATGAAAAAAAAGCAGTAAACTTTTAGAAATTAAAGATAGTCATTAAAGCTAAAAGTGAATGAAATAGATGAAACGAATTAGACACAAGTGAAAATGAGTAAATCAGAAGAATGCAGGAGATATAGAGATGCAAAAAACAAAAAAGAGAAACTATGTGGAGTCTGAGAATGTCTGATGCATGTTTAATAGGAGATCTAGGAGAGGGAGGAAGAGAAGCCATAGTAGGAGATGATGCCTGAGTGCTTTCCTAAATTTTTAAAACATAAGCTTTCAGATTGAAGGCACACAAGTCCTGAATGAGATAAATAAAAATGGATAACTACCGAGACACACTATTGTTTTATTTTTAAACACAAATAACTGGAAAGAAAAAGATTACCTACAAATGAACAAAAATGGACTACATTTATTCCAGATTTCTCAGAAATAAATCTTTAAAGTGCCGAGAAAAAATAACTATTAATTTAAAATTTTATGCCCTGCTAAAATACTATTCAAGCATAAAGACAATTAAAATGATGTCAGACAGAGACTTAGTTTATCCTTCTCAGAAAGTACTACTTTGGAAGAAGAAAGCTGAACTGCAAAGGAAAAATAAATTTCGCAAATCAATACAATAGTGAGCATAAAATACAGTAAGCACTGAGTGCAATAATGATTGTTTAGTTTTACAAAAAGGTGGAACAATTGCCACCAATAACATAGAAAATGGGGGATCAGAGAAATCTTCTAAGGTCCCTATATAATTGAGGAGAATAGAAATAGTAATTCACTTTAGACTTTACTAAGTCAAGAATTCATGTTAAAAACCTATGGGTAACTACTAAAATAACAGAATGAATAACTTTAAATCAGTAAAATGAAAAAAGAAATAATATAAAAATTCAACAGAAAGCAGGAAAAAAAAGGGCAAAGAAAAACACATACACATATAAAAATAGAAATTATTCTAAAATAACAGTTATGCTAAATGAAAAGGGATTACATTTCACCACTAAAAAGCAAGAGACTGTCATTAAACTCCTATGTGTATATCTGGAAAACAAACAAAAAGAAAAGCAAACAAAACAAAATCTAACAACCAAAAAAATCTGATTACATTTGTATGTGTCCAAGAACAGTCAATACAACTATTAACTGGAAAGCTACATGTCCATCCAAACAAAAATGGATAAACAGGTGTAAGAAATTCTAACACTAAAATAAATAAAAGAGAAGTTAAACTTAATAAATTAAATCCTTAAAAAAAATTAAATCCTTGATTTAACATGGATTCATACATACATATGTAGTAAAAACATAAAAATATATCCAGAGAAGAAACATGAACTTTAGAAAAAAGTTACATTTGGAAAGGGCTGTACTTTAAAGGCATTTTGTAATTAAAAAAAAATTAAAACCAGTAATGTCAATATTTGTTAAATGCATAGATATAGTTTATGTAATTTCCCCCCCATATTTTGAATTTAAAATAAAAATTGCAAAGGGAAAGAGAATAAGTTTTGGATCTATGCCAATCCAGATCTACCTATCCAGTTAGTTAACTGCCAATCAGTTTCAAAATTACTTTTTAAATGTGCTGTATGTTTGAGAGAATTCTCTCACATTCACGACATAGTTCTAAACGCAAGGGACTAAACATACACAAAGACTCAATAAATAATCTTGTTTGTAATCTGTGCTTTATCTTTGTTAAATAAAGTACAATCTTGGTACTGGCTTTGCTTTTTCCTATCCTAATGCTGGGGACACATTTGGTGGAAGACACTAACAACGGAGAAAAAAAAATATGGAAGACACATTATAATGACAGCCATCCTGTGAGCCAATGATTTCTGTGAGAAGATGCTAGAGGGCATGTTCACCAGAGCACTTAAGGAAAGGAATGTCTCATATTCCTAGGAACAGGGAGGCAAACTATGCTAGAAAATCACTATTCTGGAGCTAAACTCTCTCACGACGTCACAGAGGAGCTGAACCTTGCATAGAGTCCTCAAAAGTAAGATGCAGGTAGTGAAACCAAGGCAGACTTAGGTCAGAAAGGAAGAGTTTTTAAGGGATAGAGGTCACAGAATGAAAGGTGTGGTGCTGGCAGGCTTGAACAGAGTTGGGCATAATGGGCAGGATAAGAAGGCTCAAAGTAAAGTATCTCCTCCTGAAGAAACGGGCGAGGAGTTGGCTCAGTACAAAGCCACATGGGGACTGTGCAACAGCAACCTGGTTTTCCCCAGAAGCTGCTATGAGTCCCCAGATCAGTGCATGGGAGCAAGCTGATCAACAGGGGGACATGCCCTCTTGGACCATAAAAACAGAGCCATTAGATCCTCTGTGCTTAGAGTGGTAAGAGCCAGAGGCACAGAAGAGAAGAGCTGACACACCACAATGGTTCCACATCAGGACAGAGCAGCTGCCTAAGCGGGAACCCCATGATTGATGTATTAACACAAACGAGTTTTAGAAGCAGCTCAGAGAGCTTGCTGGTGAGCCAGGGAAAAGTGGAGTCCAGCCTAGGTATATGCTGCATAATGAGGGAAAGCCACAATTTTGTGAGGGGTAGATGCGGATTCCCAATCTGGGGATTGGGAACAAGGGGGTAGTTAGAAAAAACAGTGGGGTATCTAGTCAGATGAAATATGCCCCAAATCTCCGGGGATAGCAATATTTTTATGTTTACTCTGAGGGCAGTTTTACAAAGCTTAATGCAAACTAAGTTCTCTCTTCTATAATCTGAAATTTTATTTCTGAGCCTTCACCATTAACTATGATCTTAGACAACACCTAATTTAACAAGCAAAAGCTAAAAGTCTTCCCATAAAGTCCTAAACTTTCAGTCTAAAACAACCCGCTGTTCAAATATACTCCTAATCAGGGATCTGTGACCTTTGTCTGGAAGATAAACACTAAGTTCCTGAGATAATTAGAAGTAATGCCATATCTCTCCTTTTAGTTTTCTTCCTACTAATAGCATAAACTATGAACAAGCCTGTGTTCTTTCTACATTTTAAACTCAATTTTACACAATTTTAAACATGTTCTTTATATACTTTTTTTCTAGCAATTTTAAAGTTTCAGCTACTCTCCCTTTTCTTTTTATCTTCCTTCTTTCAATATTTCTCCTTGTGTCCTTTAGAAACAATTAATTTTATTTGTCTTAACCTAGCACTTGCCACTGCAGCTGTGACTGCATGCCACAAGATTAAATAAACAAAAAAATCAGTGACTAGATATTTGTTTTAAAAACTCTTTACAGATCCAAATATGTAGATAAGCAGGAGGGTAAATAAAGACTAATAATCATGACTGTGCCAATTGTGTGACCACAGGCATATGGCTCCAACTCTTGGGACATTTCTTTGAAAATGAGGAGCCCAACTGGGCTCCATGACAACCTCAGTTTGTTGTTGTACAACTCCATGACTGCCCTCCCATGTTTTAGTATTCACTAGAATATAAATGCTAAATAAAAAAAAAACTAGTAGCTAAAATGAAATTAAAAACTTGACAAATGATATATTGTAATGGTATTACTGATGAGCTTGTGTAAGTAGAAAAAAAAAGTCAGAGAAACATCAAATGTAAATATTTAACTTGAAGTATCACAGCTTATTTTCGACTCAGACATATCTGATCTGGGTAGAGTTTATAAACTTAATTTAAGAAACTATTGCTGCCTTTTTTATTACATCTCTATGTACTCTAAATTGTGAGTTAAAAATGTTATTTTCCTTCTCTGTACAGTTCTTAAATCTCCATATTCAGTGCTTAGGCACTGCTCAATGCCTTCTACTCTCACTAAGCTGAGGAAAATTTATACTGCTGATTATAATGCTTTCAGAACCCTTCAAATTTACTCATTCATATATATATGTATGTATGTGTGTATATATATGTATGTGTATATATGCATATGTATGTATATATATGTGTGTATATATGTATACACACACACACACACACACACACACATACATATATATAGCAGCAATTCATATAGTTTTTATCCTCTCTTTACCAAGAAATTATCTGAGAGGTTTAAATTATGTAGTTGTAACTAGCTATATCTTTAGGACTTGAGAAATATATAAGGTAGATGCTTAAGTTCTATAAGATTAAATAATCTTAAATATTTTTCCTCTAGAATATTGCTATGTGTGATAATAAACTCTGTAAAAGCTTATAAAGGAAATGGCCATATCACCTATCAATTACGGGAAAGTAAACCATTCACTCTGAAAAACCTGACAGCTTGCCTCAACTTGTCCCTTGAACACAGATGTGCACAATGCTGGGCCCAGGAGTCACTCCTGTGTACTGCCCCTGCCTTCAGTCCTGCCATATCCACCTTGGAGACTAATTAAACTGCCTTCGTTCTAGAACAGGACAGGAAAAAAAGCAAAAACGGAGCTGTAAGCATTTTAGAGTGTCAAGCATAAAAGTTAAGACAGTAGCATCTACCATTCTAGTCACAAAACCTCTACTGCAGTTTATGAAACATATGTGGGAGAATAAGACACAGATCTCCCATAGCTGAAATACCTCTGACAATTAAATACAATGTTTTTCAAAAGCTTGTACAACCCTATCCACCCTCATACACAGCCACATCATTATAGCCTGAGGCTGACGGAAAATTTATTCTTTCCTCTAAATATTAATTTTAAGATTCATATTGATCTCTCTCCTTCCCCATTTCCCCTTATCTTCTTTACTACTCCCTGGAGCATTAAAGCCACAATAAAAAGTTAAAAACCTAAGTAGGACTGCTTAAAGCATCCACTTTATGTATGGCTTAATTCTCCACCCCAGAGACTAGCAATAGTTTTGTACTGTAAGCCTGAAAGGTATAGTCCTTCCCTTAAAAAATGCACACAGTCTATGTTTACCACAGGAGGGCAGCTTTCCTCCCCACCTTCAGCTTCAAAGGCCATATTATAATATCGTGCAAAACAGGGAGGACATAGTATTGATTCTTTCATTTTTATTTAAGCTACAACATTTGCTTTTGAGATCATCAAATGTGGTTTTCAATATTCCAGTTATACAGAAGAAACAATTGGGCTAGAACTTACACAGGCCATTCAAACCCTAAACACAGACCTCACTGTCCATTCTTCTTAGCTTTTGAAAAATAACTTGTCAAATCTCAAAGCTATTTACAGTTATCAGATCAGGATAGAGAGGCTGACGTACCACAACTGTAACAAACACAAGTACCACCCACTTCCTTCCTCCCCACCCTAACAGGAATCATTTTATTAAACACTTAATAATAAAATGATCACAAATCTGTTTTTCGTGTTTTGTTCATTTTCTGCTCTGTATTTTGCTTGTAGAAGAGTATTTCCAAAATATTTATTTTAATTCTGAATACAATATGAAACATAAATAAAAAAAGAATTAATAGCAAAGGCTTCTATGTTAGATAGTGTAGAAGGCATAGTTGCACAAACTCTAGTTTTTGAAAAAATCAATTTTAAAGCATACTCAAAGAGCATTAATGTCCTTGCTTTTCTAGTTTTCTCCCCATTCCACCCAGCTACTTTTCTTCATTTAGAGACACAATTCAGAACTGTGACATGAGTAAAGTTAAGTGAGAGGAAGCAGGCCCATGTTAACCTCTAACCTACCTCATAGAACATATAAAGTGACAGCAATGTAAGTCCAAGGTTATACACCACTAAAATCCCTCGGCAAGAGAATGGCTGCCTGTTCTTCATGTATTTTGGTCCCAGCCACACAATTAGTAAGTATATGATGGAACAGATAAAAGTAGGTATATAATTGTCCAGAAGGAACCATCCTTTTACTCTGGTGTCTGGAAAATAATAAAAAAGATTAGTGATTAGTAAGTTAGATATAAAAATCACCACACTTTTCAAACATTAAAAAAATTTTTTTCTAACCACAATTTTATAATAGTTACCTAGAATCAACAAAGCAACCAGAAGCAGCAGCATGAGTTTTTGATCTATATCATACAAAGTGAAGCTCCTTACATGCTCTTCTTGTTACATGTTCTGAGCAATAATGTGTATATTATTCATGATTTTGCTAAGTGCATTAAGAAGAGTAAATTTTAAAAATTCTTTCCAATAAATCTTATGAAAAAAAAAGGAGGAAAGCTAAATTTTCCATTAACTAGATTTATTAACCAGATTTGTTAAATTATTCGTGGGATAATGAAACTCTAGAAATGGCAATCTTTGAACCTTGAAGTCCTCCCAGCATGTGGAGACTTAGAGAAAACGTGCCATTTAGCCAGCTTAATGATAGTCACTGAATAGCAGCATCTGCTCTGAGTGCAATGGTTAACAGCATAGGGAAAATGTTTTATGTGAGGGTGAAGCAGTGATGATTAGATAAATGAATATGTAAGGTATTAAGGAACCAGGTAAGGAGTTGAAGCTTGAGGGAGAAGCTACACTGATTCAAGGGACATACTGATGGAGGAGCCATCGCCTGCTCTTGGTTTCCAAAGTAGGAATAATGAGGAAAAAAAAAATTAGTTCCAAGTAGCTGCCAGCATCAATCTGACAGCCTTCTCCTTAGATGGGGGTAAACCTTCCGGCAGCCAGATCCCCTAGGTGTTACCTGTCCTCTGCAAGATCCAACTTCCTCCTCTGGCTGACTCCTAAGAAGCCACCTCTGTAGCATGTTCCCCTCTGCATTCTGTTATATGAACCCCCCCAAACCTGTAGCTCCTCAATCTTATCTCCCCTCCAAGGCCTCCTACTCCGGAGCTCAGGGGCACATGCGGGTTTCACCTTCTGCATCTTCTGAGAAGCAGCAGCTAGTGCGGGACAGCCTTTGCCCCTTCCTTGACTGCCTAACTGGACCATCTCACTTCTCTCTGATGCTTTTTCCCTTGACTTCGTAGGACAAGCACAGGTTAAGTAAAGCACATGTTACTTGGGGAACCTACTGTCAGTCTCCTTTCTTGAAAGCATCCTAAATTCTCCCTGTGCTTTTATCATGCCTTTCTTCCCTTGGCTTTAGAGGGAGATGGCCTCCAACCTCTCCCACTAGCTATGCTAGGGGTAGAGTGTTACTGTCAGCTCTGCTGAACTGGGGGTTCTGAGAAGTCCTTCAGGGAAGTGGCTGGTCCCAGTGAACTTAACCAGGGGTCTCTTAACACCTTTTGTACTCAGCTCTGGGCCTTAGCTGTTAATTCTGAGAGAACAAGTTCCCACTTAACAACTAACATTAGATGTTTATGTGTATGTTATATATCACACACCATAAATATACACACAAAAATCTCCCACTTCTTTTTATGTAGAGCTCTGCTTGCACCTTGCTTTTAAAATTTTATAACAGATCTTTATCTTCCATTGTCAGCAAGTATCCAACTTCCTTCTACAATGCTTAGCCCTTCCTGGGAACTGGCCTCATCTCCAGCCCCAGGCAAGAAATCCTCAGGAATCTAGTCAAATCATGGCCATCCTAACCCACTCTCTGGTGACTGGTTTAGACATGTGAAGCAAGTTTGGCCACTGAGCTTTGAGGAGATGACAGCTAGTCAAGGTCTCTGGGAAAGAATTTCCTTGTTCTTAAACACACGCAAATGAGCCAATTTCTTCCTCTTCCTCTGAGGGTGCTGCCTGGGGCTGCTGCTGCCAACCTGCAACCACGAAAAGCTATGTGGGGGAAGGGACCTATTCCGAGGACAGAGCTACTGATAATACTAAGGATGCAAAGGAGGAAATGACAAGAGTCCTTGGTTAACGACACTGAGCCCCTGAATAATTCAGGAGTTGTCTAATCTTATAATACAAGCTAGTAGTTTTTATTATTGTTTCAGCCATTTAAATTGAATTTGGGGGGCATCATCCCAACACAAGCACATACAGATGGATCTACATTATTCTTTTCCACTGGCTATAAATAAATTTATTTAACCTGTCCCCTATTGACAGGAATCTAGATTATTACCAGTTTTGAAAACAATGCTGTAGAGTAGCATCCTTATAACATCTTTGCATAACTGACCAAGGTCAGTTCTAGGATAAATTCTTAGGAGTCAAATAGCTAAGTCAAAGGGCATGCGATTTCAATTTCAACAGAGGACATAATTACCTGCCAGAGAGGTTGTACCAATTTAGACTCTCCACATACACATCCTCACTATTATCACAGATGGCATCACACATATTTCATCTATGTCATACAAATATAGAGGCTTTTGTTGCTTTCTTTTGTATTTTAAAAATCATGAGGATGAAAATCTTTTAAAAGATCTGTTTAAAAGCCTCTTAAGAGTTTTTCCGTGAATCTTTCTGCGAACCTTAAAAGTTCCTTCTTTATAGATAAGACATTAAGAGACATTATAGATGACATTAAAGGAAGGTAAGACAGAGCTGATTTACTTCCTAAAAGATGATAAATGACTAAGAGGAGTATAAAAAGTGAATCTAGGTATATATATTTACTTGTTGACATGCTAGAGCATGAAAGAACATTAAAAATCCCTAAAATGATAAAAAGGGAGCATTTCAAACTCATTGCAGCAGTGCATTCTAGAAGCCAGTTTCAGCTGGAGACTGACAAGAACTGAGGAAAACATACTGGTGATAATTGGTGAGATCTGTGGCATACTCAGGCCACAAGCTTTATCTCCAACCTAAGTGAGCAGAGGGTCACAGCAGCTGTGTCTCAGTTGCAACAGCCAGGGGACACTGCACCAGTTCAATAACAGCCAGAGGACTTCTCCAAGCCCCTTGTTATCCAGGACAAAGCTTGAGTCATCACAGAAAATGCTAATGTTTTCTAGAATCTCATCATGCAATATTTACAAGTGGCTACCGTGAGAGTGGGGAAGAAGTGAGCAAAACTGAAAACCACCTTACCTCGGGGGCCTAGCAGTGCCTTGAAATAGGTACTAAGTGATGCATCAAAATTTTCCATTTTAAAACCTGTTAAGAAAAAAAGGCATTGATTAATCGCCACTCAAAATGCTTCTTACACAGTATTATTTTTCATAAAAGAACAAGAACAAATTCTTTTCAAAGGTTAAATTACTCATGTTAAAACAATTTTTTTAAAACTCACAAAAGTAACATGTGCTAGTTCTAATTTGAAAATCAAAAGGAAACATACACTCTTGTGAATTCACTTTATAAACAAAGTGCCAGTCTGAACTTCTTTTCACAGTTCCATAAAAACTCTTTCTGTGAAGCTGAAATCTCAGTGAGGAGAAGAGTGGAACAGGACTGAAAGGTGGCAGACACAGGAGCCTATTCCGCCTGGGCAAGAACCAAAGCCTGAGCTAAGATACAGACAAGAAAAGCTGTATCAGAGGAAGGAATGCCTCAGTGAAAAGACGGTTTCCACTCTTGTTACTTTTGTTAATTATACTTCATGCCCATAGTAAAAAACTCAAATTAAAAATGAAATGATGCGTTTAAAAAGAAATCTCATCACTTCCATCCAAGCACAATCCCTAAAGCCTCACCATCAGAAAGAACCTAATGACAATATTTGCTGGGTATACTTCCAAAGATTTTTTTTGAACACTAAAGGTCATGCCAAATGGGTGTTTTTAAGGTTATGAATGGTAGATGTAGATCACCCATTAGATGATCAAGATAACTTGGCAATAAAAATAATAAACTGATCATAATAATTGGAATGAGAATGAATATCGTCTCATAAATTTTTAATGTTATTGTATCATATTTATAAGTATAATGTACTCAGCTATAATGTAAAATATATTCCTACTGTGTGAAGGGTCACAGTAAACAAAAAAAAACTTATAAAAACACTGTTATATGAAAAGTGTATATATAGTAAGTCCTTACCTACCGTTGTCAATTGGTTCTTGGAATTGTGGCAGAACAACATATAAATGAAACTGTTTTCACCAGAGGCTAACTGACATAAACAAGAGTTAAGTTCAGCACCTCATCAATATTGTAATGACAAGATGTTACCTGAGGACCTGCCATATATTACTTGGTTGTTTTCACTTAATAAAATGTCGTGAGCATAGTATCATATCAATAGTTATCCATCTATTTCCATCTTCTAAAATTCTATAAGCTCCAAAATTTCCCTCCTATTTAAGATACAAATTTATAGGGTAGGTAGGCATTTTTTCATATGTGTACTGACTAGATTTTCTATATTAACATTAGGAAGCATACATTTTCAACTTTACTTTTATAGAAATAATCATAAATATTTTACCCTACAAGAGCAAAGACAAAAATCAGTTTTATTAACTAAGCTATTAATCATTTAATGCTACTTCTCTTCCTTGGCTCGCCACACTGAAGCATATGTATTTTTTGTCTAATGCATGGATATACTTCTGCTTTATAGTTTATCCATGAAATTACCCAGTGGGCTCTAGTAGTTAGAAATGAGTCAATCCAGCCCAAACCTCTGTGAGACAGAGAGGTGGAGCCATCAATGACACTGAAAGCAGTAGCTACCAGTGTTCTGTCCTGATATCTAACTGTCTAGCCTTGGAGGGGACTTGAGGAGGAAATGGCTCCCTCAGTCCGTGGCTAGAAACCAAGGAGGTACCTGTTCCTACACGTCCAATTGCCAACAATTAGATATGTCACTTTGTCCCTCAATAGTTATACAACCATACTGTTAGGTCGCTTCTGAAATTCAAAAATTAAATGCATTTTTAACATACTACATCCCTAAGACCATTCTTGTCCTGAGCTATTATCTTCCCTCAATTGAACTTTTTCAAGGAACAGAAATTCTACAAAATCTTGCAGAGTTGGTTGAACATTACATTCCTCAACAGAACTCCTCTTAAAAAGGATTCTATCCTTAAATAAGAATAGTTGTATTTATTAAAGGCTATTAGAAGTTCTGCAGTTAAAAAATAATTTAACCTTAACTATTTTTCATCATCAGTGGAAAATCATCCAGAAAAATACAAGTTTTGGAACACAACCATTATGTTTTTGTGAACTCTAAGTCACTCTAACACAATTTAACTTTATCTGTGATGGATGCTAGGGCATGCATATGGAGGACAATTGCACCTCAATCAAAAGCAATAAAAAGACTTGCCTCGAGGAGGAATAAGGTTGTAAGAATTACTGATGGACAGCTGTCCAAGCTGTCCACTAAGGATAGATTTACCTTCTTCCAAGACATTTTAATCTAGACCCTGCTCTTACTGGATGAGTATACGGCATATTAATCAGTCTAACAACCAGGTAATGAGCACAAAATTGCTGAGAGCAGGTGTAGAGGCATAACAGGCTGGCCGGTGATAAAGTAGCTCAATGCTGGGCTCTTTATCAGACAATTTGGTTTTGAAACCTATTTTTTCCACTTATTAGCAATGTGACTTTGGACAAGTTATTTAACCTCCTATCTGTAAAATGGGGGAAATAGTAAAGTAATTGCCTCAAGGTTGTTAAGAAGGTCAAATGATTTAATACACTAGATCCTCAGGGCAGTGCCTGGCATGCTGTAAGCTCACAATAAATGTTTCCCACCAAGTGTCTGCCACAGGTTCAACCCCATAGTGAATACTACCATGTGTGGGTGCCAGGGCTTTTAAACAGGGCTACTGCTGGCATTCTGTCCCTGGGCCCATCTACTAAATGTCACTAGTGAGCCAGCCCACAGTCGTAGTGACAACCCACAACATCCCCCAGGGGAACAGCAACAAAGCTGAGGAGTTAATTTTCCAGGAGAGAGGAACTTGTCAGTATAAGACATTAACTAAACATGAAAGACAAGGCTAAAACGAACATCTCTTTCAAAACACAAATATCAAACACCTATTGTGTACAAACAATTGCTGAACTGGAATAAACACAAAGGAGCATACGCAGAGACCTAGAACAAACTAGACTTTCATGACAGGGAAAGAAGCCAGATGCTTTAAATGAAGTATAAAATTGTTTGCAAATGAGTAGATGTTAGAATGATGCATGTTAAAAAACAAGCTCTATATACATGCTTCATTCCAAGTTGTAAAAATAATATTCAAATATCAGTATTCTGGTATCTAACATCAGGAATATCCCTGACAAAAGCAGTAAGGGAATCATTATAATTTTTAACTAAGAGGTCTTTCAGAGAGCTGTAACCAGTTTTGGTTTTCATGTAAAGAGGATGTGGAAGATCTGGAAACAAGAGTAAAGAAATGTTTAAAAATGATAGGAAACATACCTGTGGGATGGAATTGGGCGGGGCTGAGGGGGAGGCAGAAGAATATTAGTGGACTTAGAAAAAAATGAGGCCTAGGAATTGGTATAAATGACCTATTATTACGAGGATAATGCCTAGGACAAAGTTGAACTTGAGAATCTAGGCTAACATCATGGCAACAGAAGAGCAGCTTGATTAAACATACAGTAAAATTTTAGTCCAAGTGAACTGAACTAACTCAGCAGCAGGCTACCAAAAAGTGCAGAATTTAGTATTTGGAGATATCAAAAAAATTCTATTACAAGCCATCTGTCCTGAATAATCCTAGTCTAACCCAGCTTGAACAGAGGCCCCGCGGAAGCTGGCAGGCACAGGAGTGCTGCTTTGTTTTTCTAACATGGGCCATCTTCTCTACAAAAGCACACGGTGATTTTGTCAGTAATAGCATATCTGTTCTTAGATTGCATTTCTTCTCAGCTTGAGAATTCTTCTCTTAGGTTTGCAGAACTTTTCACAACCAAACTCTGGAATATATAAAACAGCTAGCAAAATATTCTCTAAAGACATATGAGGAAAATAACCACCATAATTTTCAGAGAGTTGCTTGTTATGCTTTAAATGTCTATGCTGGAAAGGGAGGAAGGATGGGCAGAGATGGCCCCTAGAACACAGGCCCTTTATCAGTAGAGTCCTGATCTGTTAATCACAGGCCTGGTTCTGTGCTGGACTCTGCCATATTAAAGGTTTTCCCCAAACTCTCCTCATACCATGCCCGCAACTAGACATGTACTATAACCCTCTTAAGACAGGGTTGTTTGTTTTTACACAATTTACCAAGAAACATCTTTATCTAAGGTTTATTTTCATCATTTACTCTGTACAGCGTCATGTTTCTGTCTAGCCAGGGACAAGTTTAGCATCCCTTGCTACCATGTATTCACTTTTCCATTCATACCGCACACTGGATGCCAGGCTCTAAGGCCCCGAGGGAACAAAAGTTCCAGGCTGGGGCAGAAACACACACATATAAAATAAGTTATATAAAGTAACTGTTGGCAATAGATGAATGAATGAATGAATGAATGAATAGATAGATAAATAAATAAAGTGGGGTAAAGAGGGTGGGATCACAGAGTGAGAATTTACTTTGGAAAATGTAGTTAGAGAATGCTTCCCTGAGAAGGTGACAACAGAGCAGAGCAGGTCATCAAGAGAGCAAGCCACCTGCCTATCAAGAGAAAGAGCATTTCAATTAGAGGGCCAGGTGAGTGCAGTGGCCTCATGGTGAGGGCTGTGTGGCATGTTCAAAGATCACAGGCCAGGGGTAAAGGGCAGGTAGCAACTCCGGAGGCCCATGCTCCACTCCCTGCCTGGCACCCAGACCTCACTCAGCAGTGGTTCACAGACATCAATCACATGGTGCAACATGCAGAGAGCAATGTGGCCAACAGGCTGGGAACAGGAGAAGGTGCCAATCTTTAAATGCTCTCACTGTCACCATCCCCTCATCCTCCAGGCTGGAGCCCACCTGCCAGCACCATGCCCTTTTCCTTCTCATCTCCCTTGCTGGGCCTCTCTACTGGTGCCACAGAAACAGTACAAAAGGTCTCAGCAAATGAATTCTTCACTGCCAGGTTGGCCTGCCCCACTGAGTGAGTTAGGTACTTGCTGAGTTGCCTGTGTGCTGAGCTATAACCTTTTGTACTTTTCTGAAGGAATGGGGTAGGCACAGGGCCCTGCAAAACCTTTTGCCTATTGATCTGGAATCGTGGGAACAGCATGACCCACTTTGTAAAAGATGTCCAACCACTATGCCAGGGCTGCAAAGCCTGCCTGACTGCTACAGTTCCTCCTCTTCCAAGCTGCACATGGACCAGTGACATCACTTCTCTATAATCCAAGTCATTCTACATACAGCTTGGGTAAGCTAGGCCATGTGGGATCACAGCTGCTCTGCACAATTGTACTAGCAGGGACCAAGCCCAGGCACGGGGCCTGTGGAAGAGATTTGGTCCTAAATGCAACAAATGAATAAGTCATTCTTTGGTCTGCCTGGTTCCCCACAAGCAGACAGAAACAGGGGTTGTTCAGCACCTTCCAGGAACCAGACCACATTGATGATAAGCCAACCATGGCTTCCCTTTCTTTAATTTAACCAGGAGTCTGGGTCACTCACTCAACCTATGGGGCTTCCCAGCATTACATGTCATGACAGAGAATAATAGGATTCATTAAAAAAATTTCCAACCATGAAAGTATCCAAAAGCTATTCAATCACTAATTCAAGGGCCATATACAGAAAATAATAACTATGAAATCAGGATAAATGTAGGAAACAGAGACAGGTAAATAATCAGAATAAATTTTAAAGAATTCTTTTACGCATATTTTCCAAAAGACACTCATAGTTGAAAGCCACTTCCCACTATCAAATTCAAGAGTGTTTTTGGTAACCACGCAACCATATTATAATTGTGCGTCATCGCAAGCGTCTAAAGAAAAAAATTAATTGGGGCTGGTCATTCTCTATAAATTAATTACCCTACATTAAAAGTGGATGTGGCAGAGTTCAGCACACTGTCACTTAGAGTAAGTACTGTATATGTGCCAAGAATTTGCCCTGCGACAAGGACTGAGCCTGGGGCCTAAATTCTAGAGAAACACTGAAACTACCATAGCACAAGATTCAGAAACCTGGAAATACTGACGCAAGCAAAACACAAAGGGCAAAAACCAAATCCCCTAAAGAGCAGTGTTCATGAAGAAAATCCATCTGTTAGCTCTCTGCAGGAGCAGTATGCCCAGGTGAATTATCTGTGTGAGGTTAAATAAGCATCAGTGTTCACTTTGATCTAATATCAAACAGAGTTTGCTGGAGGCCTGTCTGAAAAAAAGATACTACAATAAGCTTTCCAGAAAACTAGTCCCTCCCACCCCTTTCCATTTGGCTCCCAAGAGGGACAACAAAATGTGAGAGTATAGGGGTGGGGTATCAATGCAAGAAGGCTGCTGGGGTTAATGAGAGGTGGCACAAAAAGTTGCTTCCATTACAGTTCTCAAGATGAACCTATCTGCCTCAGTAAAAATGCAAATGCTAATAATCACTTGGGCCATTTACATCTGGAGCAAGAGAAAAAAAAAAACTACTCTGCAAATGAAAACTACTGGGATCTAAAAGCAAATCTGTTTTAAAAGATACCAAGATTTAAAAACTTATCATAGTAAAGAAAGTTAATTTCTTAAACCCACAACTAGGCTTTTTGCTGACTTTAAAGATCTTTAGCAGTAAAGATCCTTGGATTTTTTTTTTTTTTTTTGCTGCTAAGGCAATGGAAGCAGGAAGCAGTCAGCTTGCTTCGAAGACCCCCTTTCCTGTGAAATCAGTCAAGTCACGTTGCTTCTGGTTTTAAAACATGTTTATTACAGACGTTTACCTACTGTTCAGCATATCTTCCTTATCATATCCTATTTTATTTTACTTTTGGAATTGTCACAGTTCATCTAAAAATAAGTCAATTGAGCTAGTCCTATAAGAGACAAGGGGTCACGATGAAATTTCCCTCCATTTTCTTTGCTCTCCTACACAGTCGTCCCTTTTAACATTCAACTTGTGTTAAGAGGCATGGGAACATTCTTCAGATTGGCTGCCAATAACACAAAAAAATTAAATGGCACTTTAACTTGGCAGTCACAATACTACTTCTCAAATTTAAAAAGGTTTTTCCAGGTTGGAGAAAATCAGTTCAGGAATGAGGAGGAAAATAACCAACCACACCTTGCTCAGAAATGTTAAAATATAAAACACTGTCATAAAGACCAGAGGACAACAGTCCCCAACCTTTCTGGCACCAGGAACTGGTGCTCCTATGAGAATCTAATGCCTGAAGATCTGAGGTGGAGTTGAGGTGGTGACGCTAATGCTAGGGAACTGCTGCAAATACAGATGAAGCTTCACATCTTTGCCTGCCACTGATGTCAAACCTCCTGCTGTTTAGCCCCTTCCTCACTGGCTACAGACAAGTATCATTCCAGGGCCATGGGGGTAGGGGGTGGGGGAGAAGGAGGGTGTGGGGGGGAGGTGGGGGGGGAGGTTAGGGACCTTGCTATAACAGAAAGAGCATGTAAGTACTAACATGCTATCAGATACGAAAGTAAACTGACAACAGAATTCCTTCAGAATGCCGGCATTTAAATAAATAACTCCACATAAAATCTTGGCTGGAGAGAAGTATCTGCCACATCAACAGTGGAACTGTCATTCTGACAATCCAGGAATCTGTTTATTCTTCTGTCCATACCCCCACCAACAGGATTCCCATACTTGCTAACCTCCATTCTAAGGGCATAACTCTTGTTAATATTCAGCTAAAGAGTCATTTTATCATACATTGTATATGTAGAAAAAGACACAGCCCTATTGGGGGTCTCAGGTAAATACATGCAAAATTAGGGCACTGATATGCACTATAAAGTACTGCTACAGGTTAGCTCTGTGGTTAAAGGCTGAACAACCTCATTCTGGTATAATGAACATCTTACAGGGGAGGGAGGAGAATTTAAATGTTGCAAAACTTAGTGTTACCATATACAAAAATAAGATTAGGTAGGTTAAAAAAGAAGCCCCTAACCTCCCACTCCTTGGTTGCCACCAGTTGATTAAAAAGTACTATTTTAATCATTTCTGGAGAAGGACATTCTTCTAAAGCGGTAAAGAAGCGCCCCAGTGGCTTTGATCTTAAATGAATCATCTGTGGTCATTCCTCCACTTGGCCCAGATAAGATGTTACAAAGTCTCTCCTCCTTGGCCTCTTGTAGCTTCACTGTCTGGACTACTCATTTAGCAAACAGCAACTTCAATTTTTAGATAACCTGGATTACGTTTTCAAGGTATTATGGGAATGCACATGGTACCTCCTCAGATAAAGCCCAAGTACTTCAAGAGCAAGTACTCCAATTTGTTCTATGTGTACAATAATTATCTGTTGGTGATACTATACATGAGGCAACATACCTGCTCTTATAAAATGAAAAAGAAGAAAAACAATGTCAGGCATTGACACCCATAAACCCATAATGGCAGCTTCTTAAAACATGGAATAAAACACAAACTAAATCCCATTACGGAAGGTATTTCCTCAGAGAAAAGGTCCTCCTCCACGCTAGTGGTATGGAATGCTAACAAAGATATTCTACTCCTGTCTATTATTACACGTTCAGAAAAGGCATTTTACAAAGTGTGAAAGAAACAAATACCAAAGCAATACTACACACCCACAACATACATCCCTCTTAAACATTTAAAAAAATTTCTTCCCCACTTAGAGAAAGAGGTATACTTTTCTAGTTTTGGAAGGCAATACATAAATATACGTGATCTAAGAAACTCAGAAGTAGATAACTTTTTTCAGCAGCAGTAAGGAGTATAACATGATCTTAGAACTACATTCTAGGGAAATTCTTATTCACAGTGAAAGAACAGGCTGTATCATCAAATTCAAGGTTCTTCCTCCAGTTCTCAGTGGGGGGAGATAAGGAACCCACGTATCAATTTCCTTAACCAAAAAAGCATTTGGAGATGAATTCACTGGAGAAAACGACTCTTGCAGAGTTTTATTACAAAGCTAACAACAGTTTTCATTTGAAACGAGAACAAGAAGCAGTGATGATTTTGCTTGGGTTGAAGCACACCCTGCCATTGGGAAAAAGACAATGCTGATTCACACACTGAATGCTCTGTGCTGGTGGCTCAAAGCCAGATTGCTGCAGATGGACTTAGAATTCTGCTCTCCAACTGCTTGCTGACAGTAACTAATTAAGCCCCACAAGGCTAGATAGTGAGATAAGGTAAAAAGATCCATCAAATGCCAGGATCAGCTTTATTTTTATCCATCTCCTCAATCATTCACAATATGACTGCCCTTCACTCTAGCAGTCATTTGAAAGGCAGCTGATTCACTAAATTAACATACTTAAAGAGTAGCCACTATGTGCCAAGCATTGCTCATCAAGGAAAATGAATGTGGCAGGGATAGACATGACCTCTGCCCTCTTGAAACTTAAAGGAGTAAGCAGTATGCAAAGACACTTGTGGGTCAATCCCTTTTGGATAGCAGTGGTTAGGAACACACACTCTAGAGCCAGACAGCCTGGGTTCACATTCCTGCTCCAAAACTTACTACCCCTATAGCTTGAGGCAAGTTACTTAACCTTAATAGGCATTAGCTTCTTCATTTGTAAAATAGGTAATTATAGTTAGTAACTTCCTCATGTGATTAAATGAGTTTATATAAAATACTTAGACTAGTGCATGGCACATGATAAACGCTGCAAAAATATTTGTATTATCGTCGTTATAAAGACCTTTGGCATTGACCAACTTCACATTCAATGTTTATGAGAGTTTTACTAAACCATAAATCAGAGTTCACTGGAAAATCCACGGGCCATGAAACTTGCCCATATCTCTACCTCATAGCTGTTATTCTCTACTTTGGATGGAATCAATGATAAGAGTCTCCAGATAAATTTCTCTAGAATGTTAAGTGGGCGCTGGTCATTGACTTCTCTGTGAGTAGAAGATCAGCGTTCATACCATCCCTAGGACAGAGCAGAAGTCAGTTCGTATCTTGTAGGCATTTTTTTGTATTGTATTCCCAGAAACTCGTATACAGTAGACACCCAATGAATTTATTCATATACTACCACTGGAGAGGTGGTGGAGTTGTCAGTCATGGAGCTTGGTTGGAGCTAAAGTTTGAACGGAGGTCTTTTATCTTATGGCCTACTACTCTTAAAATGCTCCATATAACCTTTCAAGGGAGCATTCTCACATGCTACTGTCAAGAGGGTGGTGACAATATGTATTAGCAGTGCTTGAGTTCATATAGTTTTAACCATGAGAATAAGATACAGAATAAATAACACTATCCAAGTAAAAAAGAACAAAAACCAGTTGTATTCACCTATGATGCTTGGTAATAGTGGCCTTAGAAATTTCTATAATTAAGAACTAGAGGGGAAGGCAATGGAAAAAGGGGTGGCGATCCTCCTTGGCCTCATTTTCATAAACCCATCATCACTTCCACTATGGCTCAATATGTGATTAAATTATAGACACATATTTACGCACACACACAAACACACACTTTAAGTGTTGTAATTATTGGTTATACTGTAATTATTTATTTGTTTGTTCATAATCCCATTAAGCGTTAAGCTCTTCTATAGTAAAAACCTCTGATGTTCCCATTTGTATCTCGAGAGGACCTGGAACCTGCCATGCCTGGCAGACTGCTTGATTATTGGTTGAAACTATGTCTGAATGAATGCCTTCATGCCGTTTAGAGTTTCTATCAATAGGTTGTCAAATCTGTCCACATCTCAAAATCATCTAGGAGCTTTAAAAAAAAAAAACAAGGTTTCTGGGACCCACTCCTAGAAATTCTGATTCAACAGTCTAGAGCCTGAAAAATGTGTCTTTTCAAAAAGTTCCTTAGGTAATTTTGATGAGCAACCTTCTCTGGGAACCACTGCTGTATATTTAAATCAGGCTTTTGGACTCTAATAAAATCTCCTGCAGCCCTTAAAAGTTTTGTCACCCAGACGGTATCTACGTAGTCATAGAACTATACCAAGAGACTCTAGACTGGGACAGTGGTCAAGAATAAAATATATTTTATCTCTATAAATTTGGTTACAATGCCCTGTTTGCTCTAACTCCACCATAATTTCCTTTTAAAACATCTCTCATGCTGAAATAAAACCCCATTAAGTTAGAGGTCAGTTCTCCTACCTATTAAACACCATGTTACATACATAGTATACATCACATACAATCAGCATGCAATAAGTAGAGTAAGCTCTTCCCCCATTCTGGAATGTTGTTATAAAGAATACCACTGTCAACAGGAGAGACCCTTATCCTCTGTCACTTCCTGAACCAGGTGTTAGTAGTGGTAGCCAAATTCGTAAAACTTGGAGAGGGAACATATCTCTCTTGCTTCCTGTAATCCCCAGCAGCTGTTTGTAGCACACAGAAGGTATTTAGCAACTACTATTTAATCATATTTAACTGGGGTAGTGTGCAGTGCCATCGAGTGGCTGCTATTGCCAGAAATAATGACACACAGTTGACCACAGCGAATTGTATATACTCCTTGGAAAGAGACAAAGTGAGAGCAATGGAAAGAATCTGGACACTGGCTGAGATGTGGGCTTTGGCTCAGGCCCCATTATCATCAGTCCTAAATTGAGCCACTTCCTATTTGCTTCACTACCTGGATCAGAAGATTACAATTTCAAGTGAATTTGGTATCCTCTAAGATGGAGCCTCTCCTACAGGGAACTGGGGTTGCATGTGCAACCAAGAGAATACAGCAAAAAGGATGGTATGTCCCTTCTACATTTAGGTTATAAAAGACATTGTGACCTTCACCTTGATCAGGCAGTGTATTTGTCTCTGCTTCTCAGATCACTAGCCCTGCGGGAAGCCAGCTGCCATGTTTATGAACAATCCTGTGGGGAGGCCAATGTGGAAAGAAACTGAGCCCCTCTGCCAATAACTACCTGAGTGAACTTGGAAGCGGGTTCTTTGGCCCCAATCACCTTCAGATGACTGCAGCCATGAATGCAATCTCATGAAAGACCCTGGGCCAGAAAGAACCACCTGGCTAAGCGTCTCTGGAGTTCCCGATCCTCATACTGTGAGAGATAATAGTTGCCATTTTAAGCTGCTAAATTGTGCAGTAATTTGTTACTCAGCAAAAGACAATAAGCTTACAAATTAATGAGGTCAGTGGGGTTGGGGAAAGAGGTTTCTAAAAGTCAACTCCCCCTTTGCTAGCTTTCCGTTTGGTTACTACACATAATCAAGACAACAATTAGAAGCATGGTCCTAAAAAAATAAATGCTCCGCCTTTGATTTAATTGTGTAAAATTTGTTATGAAAAGAATACAACACTTTTATTACTAGCCCAACACCTAACAGATAAGAGTGGTAACATTTAGTATCAATTGTATACATTTAGCTTTTCAAAATCCCAATAAGGAATTATCCTCATTTTATAGATGAGAAACTAAAATTCAAAGATTTTAAGTAATGTGGTCAAGCAACAAATAGAGCTATTTAGTTAACTGCAGGATTATGTGACTTAGGGTGGTTTATTGGAACTTGGGGGTTCCCTGGGATGCAACAATGAAGAAAAAAAGTCCCAGGGATACTGATTACCCTACTACGTCCAAATATTGTGTATTTTCAAGCTATCGTTTTGGCAGGTTATAATCTGCAAAGAATTTTTAAATGTTCCCTATGAAAATGAAAACCACAAGCCTTTTTAGTCTTTATCTCACAGTATCCAAAAAAAACTTTTTTTTTTCCTGTGAAAAAGTAAAACAATTGTTCTCATGATGCAAACTAGCATGGAAATTTTTCAGTGTAAGAGTTTCTACAAATTTGTTTCAAAACAGTTATCAAGTCCACAAACCACTGATAGGTACTCTCTCTGGGCCTCTGCTGAAGGCTCTTCCATCACAGCTCAAAGGACGGTGGGCATGACTGAGTGGGCTCTCCACAAAACTGCACACCAAAGCAGGTGCTCTGGCAGAAGAGGCAAGTAGGTTCACAACTTCCTCTTCCACAGAAGCACAGAGACAGCTGGCTCACAGGACTGAGAACTTCGACATTAGCAGTGAAAGAGTGGTTTTCATATCTGGTAGGTCAGAAGGGCCAACCTAATTAGCAAGTTAGTGTAGTCCAAACAGCTCTGGCCCTTTCTCTTTTAAGAAGATCCATATAACATCCACCTGAATGGCTATAATCATAAGGACAGGCAATTACAAATGTTGGCAAGGATATAGAGAAATCAGAACAGTCATACATCGCTAGTGGGACTGTCAAATGGTACATGTGCTGTGGAAAATAGTTTGGTGGGTCCTCAAAGAGCAGAACTTAGAGCGACCATAAGACCCAGCAATTCTACTCCTTGGTATATATCAGAGAGAAATGGAAACATATGACCATGTAAAAACCTGCCACAAATACTCACAGTGGCATTATTTAGAATAGCCAGAAAAGGGATGCAACCCAAATGCCTACCAACTGATGAATGAATAAACAAAATGTAGCACGTACCATATAATGGAATATTATTCAGTCATAAAAAGTAACTGAAGTACCAATACATGCTACTACATGGATGATCCTTGAAAACGCTATGCTAAATAAAAGCTAGTCACAAAAAAAAAACCACATATATGATTCTATTTATATGAAATGTCTATAATAGGCAAATCCATGTGGACAGTGGTTGCAGGGATGGGGAGGGGGGATCGGAAGTAACTGTTGACATTTATGGGATTTTTAACATAATGAAAATGCTGTGGAATTAGATCTACTTTAAAAATTTTAAATAAACTTTGAAATGGAAAGGTACTTAAGATTTACCTAAAAAATTATCATCAGTGGTATAAAAGCAGTAAATGGGGAAGGCACCTTTAAATATCCACCTAGAAGTAATCTGCTAAATAAATTATGGTATAGACATAGAATTAAATATTATGCCATCATTGAACTGAAGTTGTTGGACATTTAATACCGAGAAATGAAGACTTACATCCATCCAAAAACCTATACATAAATATTCATAGCAGCTTTATTTGCAATAGCCTCAAACTGGAAATGACCAAGGCATTCTTCAATAGGTGAATGATACACTTAACAATCTGAATAAATCTTCAGTGAAGAAAAGCCAATCTACTTACTATATAACATAACATTTTTGAAAAGATAAAACTATAAAGTTGGAGAAGAGATTAGTGGTTGCCAGTGGATAGAGACGGTATGAAGGCAGGAAGAAAGTAGAAGTGACTATAAGACTATAAAAGGGTAACATGTACTGAAAGACCTTCTGTATCTTGTAACTTGACTATAACAGTGTCAGTACGCTGGTTGTGATACTGAACTATAGTTCTGCAGGTTGTTACTATTAGGGAAACTGGGTAAAGGGTACTTGATATCACTGTATTATTTCTTACAACTGCTTACAAATCTCGAATTATTTCAAAATGAAAAGTTACATTTAAAAACATCTATGAAAGTGAACAAGACTAAATGTTTGATATTTTTTTAAAAAAGTTCATCTACTGTCTTCCTCCTCCTGTCCCCAATCCAATGACACATGGTTGTGACTTTCTGGCATCTATAAGTGCTTGTAAAGGAAGATTGGTGCTGAAAAGGAACACTCTGAACTATGACTCCATTTGTAAAACATTAACCCTTCACCTAAATGCTGGTGTTTTCACTTTTTAAATTTTCAGAGCTGTCTAATTATCTTCTCTGTAAACCTTCATCCAGATTACTCAGGGAATACTGTTTCGATCCATATAATGTTCTGATTCACTTCAAGGGATCATCTCACACTGGTCAGTCTTCATACAGTAAAAAAAAAATCATTAAATATATCAAATAAAATCTTCCTAAATAAAACTTAATCTTTGATGATTCAGAGGCATTTAGTAATCTTGAAGTTTCAGAGTGAGAATTATGAACACCAAATCCTGTTTACAGAATTGTGATGAGCAGGCGTAAATAATTCGGATAAATCTGTAAATCTTTGTGCCTCCATGTTTTAAATCATAAGTTTCTGATATCGGTTACTTCCTTGCCACTTTCCATTCTCAAAAATGAAATATAGGAATCTTTAGATAAATAGTATGGAGTTGTCAGATTCTAGATGTCTTGATAATAAAAATATTAATAAAAGCTTTTGCAGTATGAAAAAATAAAAACTGCATTCTTCTATCTTTTGGATCGTTTCTTGTATATTCACTGAAAAACACGGTGTTTGAGCAGCACTTTTACAATGTGGAAGAGTCCTATCATTATGTGATTCTACAGTTTACTGCAGGGAGTGTTGTTTTGGAGTCACATTTGTGCTCTGCAGTGGGCCTTTTGCTGCCTGTCAACAGAAAGGAGCCATTCAACTCCCACAGCTTTCCAGGGGACAGTGGACACGTTCCAGAAAAGGCTGAGATGACTTCTTCCATAACCCTCACTGGAAATTCTCCAGCAGGATTAGATCTCTTCCTAGTAATGCTTTTCTTTTCACCAAGTGCTACTTTCAACAAATGTGCCGTTGTGTTTAAAACCCCCTTGACAACTATTAAAGGTGAAATATCTAGAATTAGGCCCTAAGGTGATTACATTTTAGTGGAACTGCAAGTATTTTAGAAAGTCCTATTAATGTAACTGAAATATTCTGACTGGCTAACAACAAGATTTTCCCTTCATTTCAATTCTCCCCAAGTACCAATATTCAACTCCAAGCTGTCATAAAAGCCATTTTGCTGTAACAAAATGAAAGGAAGCCAGCGATCAAATTAACATGAATCCAATTTGGTGCCTACTTACAGAACACCAAGGGAGAGACACTAACAGATCCCAACATGAAAATGAAGGACATAATTAAGAAGGGAAAAAAGAATAGCTATTTGTATATAGAACTTATAAAAATTCTTTCCTGAAGAAGTCAATCAGGTGAAAATTTAGGAAAAAATTAGAGATTGTAACACAGCATGTATTATTGTTTCACAACATGCCTTTACTGAGTACCAAATGTGTTTAAGGCTTTATGGTAGGTGGCAGAGATAGAGAATGTGGTTCTTTTTCTTATGCTTAGAAATCTGTCACCAGTTAGAATCTGTATTTTTAACTCATTTCAAAACACAGAAATTCAACACAAATTAACAACAGCAACACACAGTCAGACACACACATGCACATATACTCCCTCTGAAAGGCAGAGGGAGATAGATACAAAATGACATATATTATCCAACTTTGACTTGGAAAAACTATTATACACTTTCCTACGCAGAACCAAATGAAAACAATTTCTTGAAGAAAATTAATGGAACATGTTTAAAATGTATTGTGGTTTTCTCCAATGTTTTTATATATATATATAAAAACATATTTATATATATATTAAATATAAATATATTAATATAAACATATTTATAATATGTTTATAAATATAAACATATTAAATATAAATATATAAACATATTTATATTTATATATATACATAATTTAATATATGTCACCAAGGTGGAGAAGGGAGGGGATAGTGTCTTAGTCAGCTTAGGCGCCTATAACAAAATACCACAGACTGGGTGGCTTAAACAACAGAAATTTATTTCTCACAGTTGTAGAGAAACCCCAAGATAAGGTGCCAGCAGATTCAGTTCCTGGTGAGGGCCCTCTTCCTGACTTGCAGACAGTCACCTTCTGGCCATATCTTCAGTCTCACAAGATGGGGAGAAGGGGCTCTGGTCTCTCTCTACTTATAAGGACACTAATTCTATCATGGGGCCCCATTCCCATTTTCATGACCTCATCTAAACATAATTACCTCCCAAAGGCCTCAATTCCAAAAACCACCACACTAGTGGGTTAGAGCTTCAACATATAAACTTGGGGGGTACACAAACATTTGGTTCATAACAGAGAGGTAGTTTTCCATTTAAGAGGTAAAGGGAATGAACTGCTTTTTATAGAATCTACAGAAAATTGCTATTTTTAAAAAACTTAGTCTCTAAAGTGAATTATTTTCATTCATTCATTCAAGCAATCAAAACACATAATCTCTACTTTACAAAAAGGTTGTGTTCCAGATGATAACTTGTAAACTAGTCATCTGGCTTTTGGAAAATCCTATTTTCTGATTCTACTTTCTATAGATATTGTTGTATTATATAATTCTTAACCTTCTGGAGATCCTACACCAATTGTCAAAATTTGATTAAAGGAGATCTCCTCTCCATCCCCAAATGACAAAGAATTTGAATAGAACTGACATTTATAATCCTCCAAATCCTAGGAACCTCCAATCCCCAAATTAAGAACCCTAGCTATATGTGGTTGATAGATCTCCAGATGGGCCCTAAACTACTTAACTCATAATGAACAGTTATCTATAGGACTATAGATTTTTACTATTTTTATGAGAAAATAGAATTTATAGTATGTGTAATATGAATTACAGCCCCTGGGCTCTGACACACAATACAGTAAAATGATCTTTGGTATGCCGTTAAAACCTGTGTAGACCTCAGTTTCCAGAGCTATAAACATGTAGATAATAATGCCTATACCTCATGGGGTTTTTGTGAAGGGAATGAGATTCTATGAAACACCTGGCTCAATGCATGAATACCTCAATTCACGGCAGCTATTTTTTAAATTAGCATCAGCAAATATCCATTAAACATATATTTAATTCACAAGACAAATCTGCCTACAGAGAAGTCAGAGTTTAGCAAGATAGAGAAAAGAGATAAATAGCGACAATAAAGTGAGATGCCTTGATAAAGTATGTTCAGGGGAAATGGAGGGATAAAAAAAGAGGACAGTTGATTTAACACAGGGACAACTGGGCCAGGTGAGGCCTAATGTCTGAGTTCAGGCTTGCTACTGGGGGATGGGATGGAGGGGAGAGAAAAGTGAAAAATGTTGTAAAAGCAGGTAAGGGCTCTAGGTTTGAGTTTAAACTAGGTGTGGGGTGAGACTGGGGATATACAGAAGGCTGGAAAGAAGGTGAGACTAGGTCAAGTCAGTTAGAACAGAGGTCCCCAACCCCTGGCCATGGACCAGTCAGTACCAGTTTGTAGCCTGTTAGGAACTGGGCTGCACAGGAGAAGGTGAGCAGCTGTCGAATGAGCAAAGCTTCATCTGTATTTGCAGCTTCCCCCCAGTGCTAGCATCACCACCTCAGCTCCACCTCAGATCATCAGGCATTAGATTCTCACAGGAGCACCAGTCTCTGGTGCCAAAGAGGCTGGGGACCACTGAGTTAGAAGACTATTGCAATAGTCCACATGAAAAATGGAGGACATCTTAACGCCATGGCAGAAGTGAAAATAGGCAAGGGGAAGAAGTCCCAGCCTCTGGCTTCTCACTCTGCAGTCTGGATGGGGGTGTTATTTGATGAGTCAGGGAGAGCAGGGGCAAAAGAGTAGGAATAAGGAAACAAAAAAATTTCTGACCACCTAGAAATGTACTGCTCTGTTACCAATCTTTTTAATCATTATAGATTGATTGTACAATTTCATATATACCTGTTGAGTCAGGAGGCAGGCCATATAATTGAATTCTTAAACTGCAAATAAGTGAAAATTCACTGTGTTGACATATTCTCTAATAGGAAAAAATTTGGAAGATGAACTGTGAATTGAGTTCATAATGAATTGAGTTCATAATGTTAAGAAGATGAGCTTAAGCTAGGACCTAAATCACATATTTGTTTAAAGACTTATATACTCTTGTCATCCTGAGAAAACATTAAGCCAGCTATGCTCAAACATGAATTATACACTTTGAGTGGTTGAATTATTTAGCAAATTGCTATTTTTCTTCACTAAATGGTCTGCTAATGACTGACTGCTATAAGGAAGCTTTCCAAAGTCATTCTCCAATCACATTAATATCTAAGAGAATATAATAACCGTTTATGACCTAACCTAGCTCACCATTTCAAAGTCCTTTTCTTTGACTATCACGATTGTAACAATAGCAACTAATCAGTCATTACTATGTGCCAGTAGGTTTTCGCTGTAAATTTACAAGGACAATCTCAATCCTTGTAGCAGCCCTTTCACATACCCTCTTTTCACAGATAAGCACACTGAGGCAGGGAGCAATTAAGTCATTTATCCAAGTTTACACCAATGGCTGGTAGATTAACTCCAGAGCCTGTTCTTTTAAACACTAAGCCTACTGTAAAATTATTTAAAATGGATGTTTGTTACAGAAAATCTAGAATGTAGAGAAAATGGTTTTGTTTGTTTGTTTGTTTGTTTTTGGTTACATTTTAAAATAAAAACAAAAAGCAGCCAAGATTGTGGCAGAATCCATGTTTCTCCTTCTACTATTTACAAGTTACTATTGGACAAGTTAAGCATTGGATGCCTCAGTCTCCTCTTCACTTGGAATATTCCCTTGAAATGGAGTAAGAACACTTACCTAATTAATGAGACAGTTCATGTAGAGGATTCAGCATGAAGCTATGCCGATATTATATAATAAACATATATGTAGAACATAATTCTATTCTACTTTTTCTTATGCCTCATAAAAAGCATGTAGTTGTAATCTAGCACTTCAATGCTGTACAATCACTTTATGAACCTAATTTGAGCTTGGGAGCAACATCTTATATAAATGCTTTAATTATTCCCTCATTATTAGTTATTTAATGTTTCCAAGTTTTTACTATTCTTAAATAATGCTGTAATGAAGAGTTTTCCACGTAAAACTTTAGCTATATATTAAATTATTTTCTTAAGCAAAAGTAACAGAAACTGGCCAGTTAGATCAAAGGGTCTTTATACTGCAAAAGTTCTTTCCAAAACAAAATCCATTTCAAGCAATTTTTACCCATCAACATTCTCACCAGCAGGGTCTACATCAGCTGCCTATATAACTGCACCCTGGTCAAAACCAGGCAATTAATGAAGAAAAATAATTTTTTTCCACTAATTTAGTCCAATATAAAATGCTCTATGTGTATATTAAAAATATAAATCATACAGAAATCCCAATATCTGAAAAAAACAAACACTGAACATAAAAAATGAAAATTTATATAAAGAACTATTTCTGGCTAATGCTTATAACAGAAAAATAATAAATTCAAATGCATCCTCCACTTTTCTAAAGTATTATCTGTGAATATAAGCTAGTAATTGTTAACTGGTGACTTAGATTAAGAGTCTTTCACTTGGGTTATTAGTACAGGTGTCCCCTGCTTTGAAGAGTTCTTGTTTTGCACCTTTGATGAAAGACCTACATTAGTACCCATTTTCTTTAACCAAAAGAAATCTGAAGGGGACTTTTGCTTTTAGGAAAAAAGGTGAAGTGAAAATAGCACTCAGGTTTGTTTTGCAGTGAAAGAAACTCTCAGCACCAAGCTGCTAGAGCTTTGAACAGTGCCTATGAGCATCCACACTTTATCTCAATTTATTTTGTGCACCTGTTAGCAAGATGTGTCCTAAGATATCAGAAAAGCCTAAGGGAGCCTGGAAGGGAGTATGTTTAGTGTAAAACTGGATGTACTTAAATGGTTTCATGGTGGTGAACAAAATAAAGACAGTGTGTGTGCAGTGGATTTGGGGTCTGGGAATCAAATTTTTCCATATAAATTAATGGTAACTGCTTCTTCGCTTTACACCATTTTGGCTTACCAAAGTTTTCATAGGAATGCTCTACTTTAGGATATTGTCTGCATTCCACTAAAATTTCCCCTCAAACTAAGGAACTTAGTCTAATTACCAAAATTAGACTTAAAAACTTTGAGAGAAGCATTATGTCTTAAACAATAGCAATCCTTGAGAACAAGTATGGATTTTCAAAAGTACAGGTCAGGCATTTGTTTATTTTGTCTAGAGAAATGGAATAATTTTTTTTAATGGAATCTACAAACCCAACCACAAAGAAGCCCTATAAAACAGTAAATTTACTTCTACTAAAAGAGACCCACAAAAACTAGCTTAAAAAAATTCTATATGAAAATAAGAACTGAAATAAGACTCAGTTGATTTTTTAATTGTGTACATAATATTTTGCAGAAGATGGGCCATTTTTTGCTAATTAGTAGCTGAGTTGGCCAAATGTGGCTTACGTTATTAGTCTTATCATCAATAAAGCATAAAACTGCTTGATTTTTCCAATCCCATGTGGAAACACGGAGTGAGAAGTTAGAAAAATATTTTGACTTTCTCACAGAGAAATTTCATATGCATTTCACAGGACACAAATGGGAAACCCAGAGTCCCCTTGCCTGAACTTTTCAGCTCAGGCACCACACCCAGAATAAGTAAGTGGTGTAGGACCCAACAGCTTTAAATTAGAATCAACCAACTCCTACTTGGGTCATAAAAATCCTCATGATGACAAGCGGTCCATTACCTGAGAACTAAGTAGCACTGAAAGGAAAACTTGATTAGCAAAATGTCAGGCAGGCACTGGGATAAGCTATTCAAGGTCTATTAGGATAAAATGGCATTCACTCTGGCCTAATTTATTACAGCTTCAAACAAATCTTGCATCATTACAGACTGCAACACCTCACTAATGAGTTAAGAGGATTTCATTATGAAATCATATTTTTCCTTTAGAGTCCCTGGCTTTGGGATGATAAAACCATTAAAAATAGAAAACATAACAATGTTAATAATCAAAATAGTAACTAACACTGAACACTTACGTGCTAAGCACTGTCCCACGCATTTCACAAGCACTATTTAATCTTCTCAGTAACCATGTAAAGAGTCATTTTCTTTCCACTTTACATAGGAAATGAAAGCTCATACACTAGAAGTTATTGCACACAATCACTGAGCCTGTACTTTGTTTATGGGATTCAAACCCTGGCTGCCTGGCCCCACCAATGGAGCTCTTAACTGCCTAAACTGTAATTTTGTAGCAAAATTACACTAAGTTTAACTTTCCTAGGAAAATAAGAAAGTCCACCAATCTAGTACCCTGTGAACACCTATATAGCACACTACGGGGTCCTAAATAATAATCTCGGGTTTTGTGAGGAACAATTTATACCCAAGGCAACCTAGCATCGGTGTACAAAAGTGAGCCGACGGTTACAGCACTTAAGTGATATACATTTGACCTGGTTTTTCTTCCCCATTCAAATACCATCATTAGATAGACTTTGGTGTCCTATAGACAGCATAAATGAGTCATGGATTCTCAGGCAACAGGCCTGCTTAGAAATTGACATAAAAGGAAATAACAATGATAATGTGATTTCAGTGAGGCTACGGCTAAAAAAATTCTCAACTGTAAACTTCTGGTTTGAGTGTACTGGAGGATAACATGATGTGGAATGAGAAATGTGTCTACTGTGTGCAGGGCCGGGCAGTTTCTAGAACCAGGATGATTAATGAGTTTTTCCCATGTCTCTTTAAACTATGGTAAGATCAGTTTCAGATCTCTATCTCTATCTAGATATTAACTATATAAGTTTATGCAATTAAAAATATACATTTTAAAAAACATGGATATACGGATTATAAGATTTTTTAAAATGGGCCTCTGACAATGAGTTGGGGTAACTAATCTTAGATCAAAACCAAAAGCTGAGGCATGCTTATCATAAAAAAAAAGAATTTCTCCATCTCCAAAGAAGATGACAAAGAAGTATTAATCAGCTTGAGGTCTGACTTAAGGAAAAACTTTGAGAAGCGTGCAAACACTAGAAAAGACCTGTGGGGACACTGCATAAATACCACCATCACCCCCAAACCTCTCTTCAATAATTATGGTAAATAAGGAATATTATGAACCATACACATATGTATGTATGCCAACTATTCACAAGCACTCTTTTTGATGAAATGGACCTGTGTTAGCTGGAGAATTACTGTTTAAAATTAATTACTTGCTAGAAATTACTGTTTGGCTATCACCATAGGAACACAGGCTACTAACTATGGAAACATAACATTCTAACAAGCTTTCTGCCTCTGTACCCCGGTTTGCACACCTGACCAGTGGGTTGACAGGTAATGAAGAGAAGAAAAATAGACCTTTGTGTTCAGACAGAATGAAGAATGGGATTTGGGGGTTCAAAACCCTGTACCTCTACATTTTGGGGCTGCTTAATTTGGGGTCTGCGTACTTCTGGCAGACCCAGCTGGCTGAATAAAGTGTGTGATTCCTGTAACTCACTGAGAGTTCTGGTGGTCTGTGTGTCCTTCCGGGGCTGGCGGCCACAACACTTGGAGGCCCCAGCGAGATTTCGGGGAGTGGTCTTGAGATCTAAGACCGGACCGGCCTCCGAAGCGGTTGCTGCCCCTGTTACGGATTCAAACGGGTGGCCAACCTGAGACCTTCCAGGGCCCTTGAATGCTGTGACGGGGTTAATGTAATTGTCAAGAACTCAACTTTTAGGACACACTCTTTGTTCCTGGTCCCGATGGGAATCTGGAATCCGAGGCCTTGGCATCTGGATAAAAGGTACCTTCCTGGTTCTGTTGACCGATCACTGGGGGTCCGTGGAGAGACTGGACGCAGTCATATCTCCTGGACCATGGCTAGGTGCGGGACGCCGCTTCCTGTGCCCTGTTTTCAGGTTCTGTTTATTGTTTCTGGTCTTGTCTAGGCTGTAGGTGGCAGACTTCTCTGGGTTCACCTACACCTCGGTAGTCGTTCTTGTCTGCGTGTCTGTTTTGTTCTTGTCTGACTGTTCTGTGTTTTCTGTGCAAGCGATGGAGGGGAAGCCCGAGTTCACAGGAAACACCCTTGGGGTGTCTCCTGTGACATTTCAAAGGGTTTGTAGAGGGGGCTGATTATGGCATAAAGTTTTCTCCAGGCAGACTAAGAACATTGTGTGAAGTCGAGTGGCTGTCTTTTGGTGTACAACTGGCCTCTGGAGGGCTCCTTTGACAAGGGTTTGGTGAGGAATGTTTAAAAGATTGTCACAGGAGACCCAGGACATCCCAATCAGTTTCCCTACATTGATCAATGGTTAAACTTTGTTCAGAACCTCCCTCCTTAGCTCCGCCATTGTGCCCTCTCTCTAGGGGCTCAAGTTCCAGTTATGGGCACCCAGAAACATGCAGCAACTGAATCTCCAAAACAGCCCAGTCCCTCAGTCCTCCAATCTCCACCAGAGGACAGTGACCTTCCCCCACCCTATAATCCAGGACAAAAGAGGCCAATAGCACCACCTCACCTCCTTGGACACCGGTAGGTAACCCCTATGGGCCTCCTGCTCCCGCTCCGGGCAGGGGACCAGCTGATACCACCACCCCAGCCATTCTCCCAGCCGAGCACCACCCCAGCGACATCACATTGACAGGCCCTTTGTGGTTTACGTGCCTTTCTTCACTAGTGACCTGTACAACTAGAAGGCACAGAATCCGCCCTTCTCTGAGAAACCCTAGGCATTAATGGGACTCTTAGAAAGTGTCTTTCAGACTCACTGCCCCACCTGGGATGATTGCCAACAGCTTTTAATCACCCCCTTGACCTCAGAAGAAGGAGAAGAAATGTGGACACATTAGAACTGAAACACAAAAGATAGCTACGGGAGGAAGGAGAGTTGAGGAAGCAGGGGAACAGGTTGAGGAGGAATTTCCCTCCACCCACCCAGACTGGGGACACAATTCTCAGGCAGGAAAAATAGCATTAAATCGGTACCACCAGATTCTAATTGGGGGAATTAGGACGGCTGCTTCTCAGCCAACTAACCTTTCTAAGGTAACTGAAGTTATACTGAGAGGGACCTTAGGAGTCCCCTGGAGCGTTTCTTGAATGAACTGTACTGGGTATAAACCCTCTTTGATCCTGAGGCCCCTGAGAACCAGCAGACAATTAATATAGCCTTTGCTACTCAGGCAGCCCCTGATATCCGGCATAAATTACAAAACTTAGAAGGTTTTGCAGGGATGAACCTGTCTCAACTTGTTGAGATAGCCTAGAAGGTGTTCAACAACAGGGAGGCACCAGATGACCCCAAATGTATGGCTAAAATCCAAAGCTACTGTCATCAACCCCGCCAGCCAATCTGTTGCCATACCCAGACGCCAAGATCCCTGTTCATGACTACACAGGTTTCACTGACGCTGTGTGTTCCTCGTGGCCAGACCTCAAAGACTCCTCTCTGCCTGAGACTGATGAAGTTCTGGTCATGGATGAGAGCAACTTCATGCAAGAGGAAAGGAGGTATGCTGGGGCAGGGGTCATAACTCTACCTGGCACTATCTGGTCACGGGCTCTTCCCCTCCCCATGGGACTTCTGCTCAAAAGGCAGAACTCATCACCCTCACTGAGGCACTAAGATGGGGAAAGGATAAGGCAATCACAATATACACTGACAGCCGATACGCCTTTGCCACTGCACATGTACAAAGAGCCATCTACAAGGAAAGAGGGCTTCTGACTTCAGCTGGGAAAGACATTAAGAACAAGGAGGAGATCTTAGCCTTACTTGAAGCCAGAGAGATGCCTTAGGCTCTGGCTATTGTTCATTGTAAAGGACTTCAGAAAGGAAATAGTCCTGAGGATGAGAGAATCCAAGGAGCCCATGCAGAGGAGAAAAGCGGCCACAAGGCCAGTGGGGCCCATACCACATCTACTGACTGTTGTCCCTTACCCAGAACTGCCTCCGTCTCCGACCTATATGGTGGAAGAGAACATTTACTTTCAAGACAAAGGAGCCACTAGGAACCAACAGGGGTGGTGGACGACCCCAGATGGAAAAATCGGGCTCTCACGGGCCCTTGGAAGGACTCTCCTCTATCAACTACACCAGGAAAGAGACTGCCTAACCCTGACTATGGAGGGCTACAACTATTTACTTGTTTTTATAGACACCTTTTCAGGATGGGTAGAGGCCTTTCTCTCTAGGAAAGAGACTACCTTAGTGGTTACTAAGAAACTACTACCAGAAATCCTCCCTCAATTTGGTCTCCCTGGAACTCTAGGGTCGGATAATGGGTCAGCCTTTGTAGCAAAGGTATCACAACAACTGGCTAGCAACCTAAATTTTCAATGGAAACTCCACTGTGCCTACCAGCCCCAAGGTTCAGGCCAAGTAGAGCGAATGAATCGGACCCTAAAAGTGACATTAGCCAAGTTAGGATTAGAAACCGGTGGGACCTGGGTAGAACTCCCCTTTGCTCTTCTCCGAGCCAGGTATACATTTAATGGATTCACTCCATTTAAAATTTTCTTTAGAAAACCCCCCACCTTTAGTATCTAGAATAAAAGATGAGAAAAAGTCTGAATTACGTAACCTTGTTTTACTTAAGTCTTTACAGGCCCTTCAAAGTGTACAGGAAAAGATTTGTCTCAGGTTTGTGCTGTCCACTCAGCTCCGGAGGATACACTTTCCCATCAATTTCAGGGGACTCTGTGTGAATCCAGAAGTTCACTTCTAAAGGACGAGAACCCAAATGGAAAGGACCCTTCACTGTCTACCTGATGACACCCACTGCAGTTAAAGTAGACGGCATTCCTTTGTGGATTCATCACTCCCCCATGAAGGCAGAACAAGAGTGGACAGCTCAGGAAGATGGGCCCTTAAGACTAAGACTCAAGCATATATAAGTCTAACCCTTTGTTTCTTCCTTTTTCCTCTTTAGTCCAGGCATTTGACCAGCCACAACCAGAAACAGAAGCAGCAGTAATAACTTTGCTAATGACCATACACAAGGTTTTAGTTAAGACCACCCCAGACATAGGACAAGATTGCTGGTTGTGCCTAAACCCAAAACCCCCTTACTATGTCGGGGTAGGAACTCCTCTAAATTTAACTGAGCTCAGCAAGCAAGAACTTCAATTCAATTCACTAGTAGCAGTAGTCCTCCGAAATAGAAGAGGTTTAAATTTATTACTTTTAAAACAAGATAGATTATGTATGGCTCTAGGTAAAAGCTGTTGCTTCTATGCTAATAACTCTAGAATAATTAGAGAAATTTAGATGCCAGGGAAAAACTAAGACTAGCCTCAAATGACTGGTTTCATAGGATGTTCAGTTAGTCACCATGGCTAACAACCCTTCTATCTGCTATAGCTGGATCTTTAATCCTCCTCTTCCTCCTCTTATTAACTTTGGGCCCATGTTTTCTTAATTTCTTGTTTGAGAAGCTATGTGCAAATTCCATATGAATAATCAAAGATTTGATTTCTGCTAAGGCCAGTGGGGAATATGTTAGCTGGAGAATTACTGTTTAAAATTAATTACTTGCTAGAAATTACTGTTTGGCTATCACCATAGGAACACAGGCTACTAACTATGGAAACATAACATTCTAACAAGCTTTCTGCCTCTGTACCCCGGCTTGCACACCTGACCAGTGGGTTGACAGGTAATGAAGAGAAGAAAAATAGACCTTTGTGTTCAGACAGAATGAAGAATGGGATTGGGGGTTCAAAACCCTGTACCTCTACATTTCGGGGCTGCTTAATTTGGGGTCTGTGTACCCGTGGCAGACCCAGCTGGCTGAATAAAGAGTGTGATTCCTATAACTCACTGAGAGTTCTGGTGGTCTGTGTGTCTTTTGGGGGCTGGTGGCCACAACAGACCTAAGACTCTGTAATTGTCTAGTATTACTGCAATTACATAATTGTAGTGTGGACAAAGAAAGGGGTTCTACGCAAAGTAGCCTCATAAGGTGACCTAATCATCAATTCCTAACTGGGCAGGTCATGGTGGGTGGTCATGCCCCAGACATACAGCTGTATTAGTAAAAAAATTATTACCTTAAGTAAGCCCTGTCCATCCATTGTTTTTGCTTATTAAGGTTAGCACAGCTTTGAAATAATCACCCTCAAGAGAGCATATAATCTTATTAATTATCCTATAATCCAATTTCCACCTTACTTTCCCCCACCTTCATGTAATCTTCCTTGAGTTCTCTCAAATCCAAATGCATAAGAGAAACTGCAAACTGTCACTCTCCAGAGCATGTGAGATCTTGTTTTCTGGCAATTGTCTGGGTTCAAATAAAATTATGAAAATTCTTTACAGGTTTGGATGTTTCTTATGTGGACAATAGAAAGTACCACAGAGCACCCAGTACAGGGAGAGCCAAAGGGGTGAGAGCTGTGGTGAGGAGAAATCTGAGGTTGAGACGTGAGAGGCTTCTCTAGAGGAGTGAGGCTTGAGCTGACACTTAAGAGATTAGTAGATGAGGGTAGGCCAATGAATGCAAGAAGGGGTTCCAAATACCAAGGGGCTGGATAGGAGTGGGCTGCCATACTCTGAAAAACTAAGATACTAGACAGGCCTGAGGAATATTTAAAATGCGACCTCAAATTTATTAAGCAATTGGCATGTGAAGAACAATCCACCTTCACTAGAAAATCAAATCAGTAATGATTTAAAGCAAATTAAACAACATGAACATTATAAAAATTAAAGGAATTGATTCTGAGCAGTGGATAAGAGACTTCACACAAGTGGCATGAAGCCAGGTTATTAGTGATTTTAGAAGTCGGAAAACCTAGGAGGCAGAAGGTTCCTGGATATTTCAAGCTGAAGGTGTATATGAAGAGGCACGGAAGGGTATAGTAGGTAGAAGGGACACAGTACCAAAGTAATACAATCATCTCTTAGCCTATGGACGGTATCTTTCAAGCACCTTATAAATATCCACTTCTTCCCACCACCATCCCAGACCAGGGCACCATTTTCTTTTACGTGGACTCCAAGCTGGCTTTCAAGCATCCACTCCTATACCCTCCTATTCGTCTCTACACTGCACCACCAAAACTGATCCGGCCACTCCTGCTTGAAGCCTTTCAACTGTGTCCTCTCTCTTACTCTCTGAATACAATCTATAATCCCTCACTTTGCTTAGAGCCCCCTTCATGCACTGGCTCACACCTGCTTCCAGACCAACTTCTGCCCTTCCCTGCTGCTCAATGACCCCCCCACCACCACACCCACTTCCTTCCACTTCTCCACTCCATTGCACCCTATTTGCAGATCCAGGACAGGAAAGCTCCCTTCCCGACCCACCCCACTTCCCACTAACCTCATATTTATGCTGTAATCCTCTGCTGAAAGATCTTTTACTCCAGAGAAATCCTTCCCGACTCATCCCCCAAAGCCCCAGGCTAAATTAGTCCCTTCTACTTAGAATTTTTTCACACCCTAAATACACATTAACATTTGGTTAGTATCTATGTCCTTGAGGACTAGGGCTGTGTCTGTCTGGTTCACCATGTTCAGTTCACTCAGCACCTGGAGCACAATGGGTACCCATTACAAATCTGAGGAATGACTGGTGTGCTGGGTCATGAGGTTGGAGAGCGCATTAGGGACAAAATGGGAAAGACCTTGAAAGCCAGTAAAGTCCATTGAACTTTATTCTACAGGCAACAAGGAGAAGATGGCTGGGCCAGGCATAGGCTTTGCTGTCGACACTGCTGGCCTCCATCACTGCTCTCAGCACCAACCAGAATGGCTGACTCAGCTTTACCAGCCTTCATCAAAGGAAGCAGAAAGAAACTCAAAGACTGATTTCCACTACTCCACTTCCGAGTGAGAAGCCCTCAGAGCGGCAGCGGTGAATCATTTACCGAGCAGAGCAAGATTACAGTCTTCTTCTTGACTTGCCTCTTTGGAAACTTGGTCTGTTCATCTGCTCACTGCAGCACGCAGTCAGTAATGGGTGACTCTGATCTATGAACAGAAGAGATTACCCCCCACTTTAGGTGAGTTTATATTTCCACATGTAAACTCTAACTTAGGACCCCAAATTTACTCCATTTTGAAATAGGTCATTCTGCCCCTCTTAAAGCAAGTTCCTACCCACTCACTCCTCTCTAACTTCTCACTGGTAGTCGATTTTGCTCTAGGTGATTACCAATACCATACCAGATCCAGACCTCTACCGCCCACCCTCTCAGCTCTGGCCCCTGGGACTAATGCCTCCTTGCTCAGGCTGGACCTCAAAATGCTTTTGATGTCACATCCACCTTTGTGAAGTGTTAATCCAAGGTAAATCCAACTTCCTGAACTGACTGTTTTGCTGAGATTCAGGCTGTCAATATGAATTCCTTAAAACTCTCTCTACCTAAAATGTCTTGTCATTTTTTACATGCTACAATGCAGCTAAACCTGGAAAACATACTAAAAGTGAAAGAAGCCAAATACAAAGGTTACATATTGTATGATTCTATTTATAAGAAACATGAAGAATAGGCAAATGAATAAAGATAGAAAGATTAGTGATTGCTCCGATGTTTGGGGGAAAACAAGAAGAGTAACTGCTGGTGGACAAAGGGACTCCTTTGGGAGTGATGAAATGTTCTGGGATTAGATAGAAAGAATAGGAGTACAACATTATAGATAAACTAAATGCTATTGAACTGTCTACTTTAAAATGATAAATTTTATATTATGTTACTTTCATGTCAAAAAAATTCAACAAAAAAAGTCAGTCTTTCCCTCCCAATTCATAGAGTGGCTTTCCATCCTCCTAAATACACTCTGGATCCTTTCCTGCTTTTTCAACAATTTATTAGACTCTCATTTTCCCTTTTACCTTCAATTTACTCTTTCCATAGGATCCTTTTTTCCTATTGATGAGTTTATTCGAGTCTCCCCAACCTAAAAATTCTTCCCTTAATCCTGTTTTTCCTCTCCAATCTCATCCAGAACATCTTCAAGAGCTCATAAAAAACAGCCCATATCAATAGCCTCCGCTTTTTCAGCACCAATATTCCCTTCTAGTTCCATTTCTGATGATAAGAAATCTAGAAATAATGATACTTACCTGCTACAATACTTCTGAAATTGATAGGAAAAGTGTATAAAATGAGCCTGTAAGAAACCTGAGGTCAAGAATGTGACAGGCATGAGTTTTTTAGAAGATGCCAGATACCCTTTAGAGCTGCACTGTCCAATAACAGAGACATGAGGCACCTATGGCTATTTAATTGTACATTAATTAAAAGTAAATTAAACTAAAAGCACAGTTCCTCAGTTGTATTGGCCACATTTCAAGTGCTCGATAACTACCTATGGCTAGAGACTATTATGTTGGATGGTGCAAAATATATCCCACAGAAAAATTTCAGTTATCTAGAAATAGACTAACTCAAGGTGTACTGGTGCCTGATTCAGATAGTACAGAACCTGAAATTAAAAAATCTTGAAAGAATTCCCCAGAATAAAACAAAGGGGAGACAGATACAATATTCACTAATCTCCAAAGTAAAGCTCTATATAATCACACATCATTAAAAAAAAAAGGCCACAGGAACCTTTTTCCAACACATGAAATTATAGAGGTTGATGGCTAAATAGAGCAAGGTTGAGATATGGGACGTGATGTAGCAAATTTTTATCAATGCAAAAGAACTGTTCAAAATCAACAGTTAAAATAAAAAAAAGTCAAGTAGTATCTATTGAACAGGCATGAACAAAAAAAATTAGCTATTTTTAAAACTATTTCAAAAACAGCCAATCTGAAGTCTCAGATATTATAGTGTATAGGTAGAAAGAGAATGGGATAAATAAAATGATAAAATGACCATCTAAAAAACTGTGTATGCTACCCTGAGAACCTAAGCTCTTAATTTACTACTTTCTGCTTTGGACTTTTAAAAACTGACCACTACAGTCCTCCATTAAAACATCTATAGAAGCAACTAGTGTTGTTAGAAGACATGAGTTTACTTAAAATGATCCTACTTAGGTTGGATAACCTAGACATAAATTTATTTGATAAAATAAGCAAAATCAGTCCACCTGATGAATTTCAAATAAAAAGGTGGCATTCAGAGATATTGTAGCAAAAACCAATAAATGTACTTAGGCATAAGGAAACAGGAAATAAGAGTTGCTGAAGAAAAAAAAATGTTTTTAATGTTTTTATAGCTACGAAGGGTGGCCCTTATTTAAAAATACAATAAAGAGCATCTGGTTAGAATAGCAGTTCTTGAAGTATAGCCCAGACACTGCTGATGATCCTTGGGCTCTTTTCAGGGGTTCTGTAAGATCAACGCTATAATACTAGTAGGAGACTACTTCTTCAGTATCATCTCTCTCATCATTGTAAAATGGCCCATAAGCTACATAATGTAATCTCAAAAAACTGAATGCATGAGCATATAAGAGAATCTAGTTGTCTATCATTAAGCCAGACAGGCTGACAAAAATGTCAAGTGATGCCTGTTTTCACTAATTTTTCTTTTCATGAACATGTACATTCTTTATGTTATTTATCATGTAATGGGTTAATTATTATTTTTCGAAGCATCTAAAATTTCTATTTAAAAATGTTAAAATTAATTTCTAATAGAGTAAGTACCAATAGATACAATCCACATAAACAAAGGCTCTAAGATTCTCAGTTTTTGAAAGTGTTGGCCCAAAAACCAAAATGTTTGAGAGCTGCTGTATTAAAAATTTTGTATAAACTTTTTCTGCTCTATAAGGTTTATTTCTAAAAAGACAAAAATTTTACTTCTTAACTTTAAGGCAAATATCCCAAATATACCTCATAAAGAATACACACACACACACAACACTCTTTACACTTGACTTTAGGATTTAAATTTAACTTGGAGAACACAGAGTTTAAAAATTAAACACTCAAATTCTTGAAATTTGTTAAAATACAGTCATTGTGAAAGCAAGCTAACAATAATGAACAAAACTTATGATAAATAGCTTACTTTACAGTATTTTGTTAAATACTTTATTAAACCAGTTCCTTACTAACCCATCAAATTATATGTAGAATGGTATTACAAGAAATTCACCACTGAAACAGGATAAGCTGATTTTCTCATTACTCTGAAGGCATAAGTTTTTTTAGCCAAAGCATGATAATAATTCCCCTTCCAAATGAGGACACTCCTCGTAGAAACTCTTTTTCGTCAAAAACTAAAATTTTAAGTCATAAATAATGAGACATGCAAGTTTCCTGTGGCTAAACTGCATTAGGTTAAACTGCAAATAGAATGTACTCATTTTATACAAATGCTGAAGTGTTTACATATTTACATACAGAGAGAACACTAGCTCAGAATCAAAGTCAAAAATTCATATTCTTGACTTGAACTTGCCACAACAAAACACCTCTTAAAAACCACACTTTCCATTTGTCTGACTATCACCTCAATTGTCTAGTTTTCTCCAGATCTAGTTAATTTGGCTCATTTTGCTTATTGGTCCAAGTTAGCATCGTGTAGGAGGTTTCTCAAAAATTCAAAACTTGGTTTCCTCAGACAAAAACCCATCTTTCCATGCAGGCTGTAACCCCAGCTGCTATTTACTCCCAGCATCAGTGGCTGGGGCCTATGAGTTCACCTCTTTTCTTTCTCAATTGGGGTGTCAGTGGAAGGTGTGGCCCTGACATTGTACAGGAATATAATTACCAGAAAGAAAGCAGAGTCTCTGCTGAAGGAAGAAAAGCAGGTCAGCAGAGAAAGAGACAGACAGAATGAATATAAATAAAAGGAGAAAAGTACGTGACACTCCCTTGTCCTCCAAAATAAGAATCTGAGGGACATTTCACCTCCCCAAGCATGACTTTCATCTTTTATAAGTTTATTCCTTTAAAAGAGAGCAGTGTCAACAAGAAAACACATACTTACTATAAAGGTACATTACATGCTCCCATACATTAGGAAGAAACTCAATGCTTTTACACTGCAGCTCAAAGCATTCACCTTTTAGTCACGGACTCAGAGCAGATATTTGAAAGTTTCTCTCTACAAAATGTTTTCTCTGTTTGCTTTCTTGGTTTGGAAAATATTACAGAGAAATGCTTATAAGCCAAGTAGACTGTCTCATTAGGGGAAACAACTTGATCTCAAGAAAGAAAAAAAAATCATGACTGTGTGGACGGTAGAGCTGAAATGAAATAATGGGTCTTGAAGTACAGGACTAATGCCTCCTCCAACTCCTCAACATGGCTTAATTCTGTTGCACTCAGGTAATGCTTTCTGGATGGTTGGGGGGCTTTATTTTATAAGGATACTGATTAATGTAAATGATAACCCACAATTTATCACACATAAATTTTAATCAAACCAAAGAGAAGGGAGAACAGAAAGTTTAGTTGGTCAAGTTAAAATGACTGGGATCTCTTGTTTCAATCTAATTTCATTTTCTGAAGAATGAAATATAAGTAATTCATTACTAAAACTGAAAGTGTATTTCATGTGTGGTTTATGGAAGTCATTACTTGGTTAGTCATACTTCATATTTTTATAGACTTTATAATTTTTAAAATTATATTCAGTATAGTCTTCATTGAAAATCTTTTCACTTGTAAGCTCAAATCACATGGTGCAAATGCCAAGGACAGTGGTCAAAGAGAGATAAAACAGTATCACAGACAGGTAGGAAGGCAATGTGGTGTCACAGCAAAAATTCACTAATAACATTCTACATAGCTGCTCTGAAATGGTTTTTCTCTCATTTCTCAGGAAATAGACTGTAATATCAATCATTACGACCAAATTTATTATGAAGAACTACAGAATTCAGAATTTTCAAGATGTAACCATGTCTAAAATAAGTGGAAATATAGTTCGACAGCAAATTGGCATTTTTAAAAACAGATATGTAACTGTTATAGCAAATAGCATGCATTTCCCTTTCTCCAGCACAAGCAAAGTTTTATTTAGGGCTCCATCCTCTCCAGCTAACTAACTTGGTGAGATCTGATAGTGTCAAGACCCAGAGAAGAGAAGCATATGACCCCAAGCGACTGGCTGGGTGACAAAGAGACCAACCAGAGCCACAGAGGCTTCTGGGAAAATGATGTGTAGCAAAGGGTAAATATGCAAAGGAAGGGGGTTGTTTACAGAATTATGCTATTTTTATTTAGTTTATTTAAATGTTATTTATTTAGTACTTATTTTTATTAAAAAAAATTTTAAGGGTGTGCACAATCAGAATTGCAGCAAAAATAATGTAGGTGAAAAACCAGGAAAAACTTAATTTTAAGAATTGTGATATACTGAAATCTTTAAAAGCATTGCTAAGTCTCTTCACTGGAGAAATTTAAAAAGTATAGATAATCATGACCAATCACACCCAATTCTGTATCCTCAATCCCAACCCCAAAGGCCAGTTTCCCTCTGATTTCTCTCCACCTACATACATGTGGTGCTCCTGAACCTCAAACTCGACAAGCCCAAATCTGAATTTATAGCAATTCTCTCTGACTCCCTTAGTTCTATGACTAGCTACATAATCTTCACAGGAAACCAGCCCTGAAAGCATGCTTGATCTCTCACCCTGCACCGGATATCTGACCACCCAGGCCTCAGGTCCTGTTGACGGCACTGCAATTTCAGCCTCCCCTATCTTCACCTCCACCCACCCCTCTCCAGTCTACTCCTCATTAGCTCTTTGACAGAACTGTCTTCTGTGGACTCCTTGCCATCTAGAACCTCCTTCTAGCCAATCCAACTAATAAATGCATTTGTCAAACTGACCTCTTAAAGCACAGTTGTCATTCACTTAGCAAACAAATATTGACCACTGTATTAGTTTTCTGCTCTAACAAATTACTAAAGCCATTGAGGCTTACAGGAACATAAATTCATCTTACATTTCAGGAGAGCAGAAGTCACAAATGAGTCTCAATGGACTAAAACCAAGGTGTCAGCAAGGCTGAATTATTTTTTTGGAGGCTCTACTGGAGTATCCTTTTCCTTGCCTTTCCAGCTTCTTGAGATTGCCTGCATTTTTTGGTTTAGGGTCTCTTTGTCCATCTTCAAAGCCAGCAACATTGGGCCAAGTCTCTTCACATAGTATCTTTTTAGTTCTCTTCTGCCTCCCTCTTCCACTTAAGGACCTTTATGATTACACTGAGCCCACCTGGATTATTTAGGATACTCTCCCTATTTTAGTCAGCTGATTAGAAACCTTAATTCCATCTGCAACCTTAATTCCCCTTCCTCTATAACCTAGCATATTCACAGATGCTAGGAACTAGGACACTGACATCTCTGGGGGACCATTATTCTGCTGACCACAACCACCTGATATAAGACATCAAGACAATGCAGACTTTGTTATAAGGATCATGCGAATCCTTTGATATTAAATATAACTGGCTTCCTTTGCTTAAAGAAGTCTAAAGCCTTCATGATTTCAAAATATTTCTGTAGCATTATCTTATACCACTTTCTTGACACACCCTAATACTGCATTCAAACTGTAGAACTCTAGAAAACCACATACCTGGGGTTCTCCACACACATTCTCACATAATTTGCTCTATCTAGAAGGCCCTCTCCACTCTCCCATCCAAATTATACTTATCTTTTAAGGCCAAACTCCAATGCCACCCACCCTATATATCTCTCTGCCGTCTCTGAATACCCACAATGCCCTGTTTCCTCAAACTGGCACATTCAACAATGACATAAAGGAAAAGTTTAGGCAGAAAAATGGTTTCTGGTGCTGTTCCATAGCTAGCTGTGTGAGCCTAGGCATCTCAACCTTGGTTTCATCATCTGTCAAGTGAAAAGGGAGACCAAATTATTTCTAAATTCGTTCCTTGTTCTTAAGGTCTATGAAATTGAAGGGATTTGTAGTCACTTATTTTGATCCAAAGCCACTATCTAATAAGGGCCACCATCATGTCAACTTGATTAATGCACTCCCTTCCTAATTTTTCCTGCCTACAGTCTTGTGCTCCCTTTGCCAACCAAAGGCATCTTTCTAGGTTACTCATCTCCTCAAAACCAGTTAAAGGCTCTTAGGAAATTGTCCAAACTCCTCAATGTGGCCACTAGGATCCACATGATCAGGCCCTTACTTCCTCCTTCGGGTTTCCTCGTTGACTTTCAGGTCCTCACATGCTCCTCCATACCCCAGGTACCTGTTTCCTTCACCTCAGAGCCTTTGATTTGAATGCCAACTTCCTCTTTCCACCATATAGATTCCTGCTTATTCTCCAGGCAACGACCATCCTGATCTTCCCAAACTGATTTAGGTGCACTTCCTATCTGCTCCCACTATGCTGTCCTGGCTCTCACCGCTATAGTATTGATATCTATTGATATTTGTCAGTATCCTCCACCAGACTCTCAACTTCCACATGGGTGGGACTGTCAATCTCACTCACCACCTGTGGCACAGACTGATAGTTGTGGCCCAAATTCTGTAAAGATAGAATTTTTAGGTGCCCAGAGCCACTATTATTTCTGTCACTTACACCTAAGCCTAACTGCAACATACATGGCCACATCCACAGAATCAGTAATTATCTATTGACTCACCTACATAGCTCATCTCTTCTACTGGATTATAATATCTTTGCCACTAGGTGTATTGTCATGTATTTCTGCAGGATCTATGATCCTTAGAAGGTAGCACAGAGAAGTCCTTAACAGTGAGTGTGAAAGATCAATGAATTAATGACCAGCAAGACTATTGAAGCAGATAAATTCTGTCCAACCTAAATGGCCTACTTCCACCTGGGCTCAATGTTGTGGACAACCAAAATAAAGTTTAAAAAGCGTGTCAGTTTCCACTATTATTTTATTATGGAACAGTTGGGTGCCCAGAAAATGGAGTCCATGCTATTATTTCCTTGGGCACAGTGCCACCAGTGTGGTCTACAATGGGCATATTCTACCTGAATGCTGTACAAGGAATATGCAACTAAGCAAGGCCCTTTAAAATAACAGCATGTGTCACCTCTGCTCATGGGCAGGTGGGATGCCTAGCAATTTGTATGGTCCTCAGGCTGCTGTGCCCTATACCTGGAAGGTGCAGAGTGGGGTGGGGGGATGGGGAGGGATGGCAATGTGAGCAGGGTAGCCACCCTCCAGGATCCCCTACCCAAATGAACTCCCATTTGTGAAATATTATGTATCCTCAGCCTTTCAAAGTACGCTCACCTTCAACAGCCACTAGCACACATTACTGAACTGATTATACTTGAAAGGTACATATTTAGAGACATACATGCAAATAATTACTAGATATCTACTACATGCCAGATGGTATATAGGTACTAAGGACAGATATATAAACATTGCAGACACTGAACAAAGACAAAAGGAAAGCATTACTCATTCTCCCAGTAAGAATGAGAACTGGGGCAGACAAAGGTTAGGTATCAAAACCAAGGTTATATAAGTAAGAAGTTATGGGAACATCAAGTCAAAAGGATCAAAGGTTCTAGGTTGTGAGTGTCTGACCCATGAAGAACAGGGCTTTTACTGCTATTAAGTTTGCTTTGCTTTGGTGTTTTTGTTTTTGGTAGGAAGCACTAATGAGGAAGCATCCAAATACAACCTGTGTGGAGTGGAGATGGGAGTGGACAAGACACATTGGAGAAATGAAGTCCATGGTGTGTTCAGAGTCAAAAATATGGGCAATAAAATAAAGTGGCAGGAAATGAAGCTAAATCAAAGATGGTCCTGGAGAGTGAGTAAATGAAGTTTTTAGGGTGGAGTAAAATGATCCTAGTAACATGTCAGAAGACCACTGTGACAACAGCGTAGGAACTAGAACACAGGGGTGACAGAAAGGAGCCAGTGAAAAAATATAGTCATCCAGGAAGGAACTGATGTGATGTGCTTCCAGGAACAGAAAATGAAAAAGGAAGGGGCAGCAGATAGGGACAGAGAGGAGCCTCACTGACAGTTGGAAAGAGTGGGGAAAGGGTGTGGTCGAGGAGTGAGAGAGGGACCCAAGAATTGCTGTCAGCTTGCTGGCTTTGGCAAACTGGTGGATAGTGATGCTTCTGGCCATGGCCAATGGGAGAAAGGTTTGTAGGGCATCCAGGTGAACCCAGCAGATAAGAAGTTATGAGTTTGGAGCTCAGAGGGAAAAAAGTGAAATAGGAATAAATATCTGAAATGGACATTTGGTGAGTGGGTACATATTTGAAACCATGGGCAAGTAGAAATCGGTCTTCCAACAATATTTCGCATACTATTCAACTAAATTTTGAATTGCGAGAAGCCCTTTAAAATATGCTGGTCTCAAAATGAAGCTCCATACACCAGGGCTAAATGAAAAGCACCTATCTCACAGTACAGTGTACTCTAAGCCATCTTCCTTTAAGGTTACTGAGCCTATTCCAAACCTATCACTCCTCTCAAAGTAAACAAAAAGGAGCTGCTCTGAAAATAAAGCAAGCATGGTATTTACAGAAATCTCCTGGGGATATAGAAGTTCTGAGATACTATCTTGTAGGGACCCTTGGAGAAGCTCCCACCTGTTTCACAGGGCAATCACCTTCTTGGTTGAAGCATAGCTGTAGAGAAGACAACCAATGGCTATGGCAGATAGATCATGGACATCAAGATCCTATGCATGTCTCTAGTAGGTTCCTTGAAGACTGGGCTTAAAGAGACTGAGCTCTACTTCAATCATATTCCCAACATTAAATCAGACTATAATTGCAAAAAGCCAAGAGACAAACGTTTAAGAGACCTTTAAGCAACGTTTTTCTGCTATATGCAGCTACTTATAACTCTTATCTGATTGCAGTCTTTTAACTGATGTGATTACTTGAATACTTAAAAATAATTATGCTCTCCAAGCTCAATTATACAAAATATACAAAGGCAGTGGTATAGTCTCAGCTGAATTAAAAGAAGGTAGAGAAACATAGCTAACAAAGTTATGTAACTCCCCAAAAAAGATATCTTAAAAGATTTAAATTCAAACCTGTGTAATGTAAATAAGGCATGTGACATGAAAACACATTTCTTTTTTGAAACTGAATCTAAACACCCACATTTTATAAATGTTGTTTAGGTGTGGGGGTAAATGAGGAGAGGAAGAGGCAGTGCTAAAAAAAAAAAAAAAAGCCTGCTATGATATGACATTTTTAAAAGCAAACAATCTAGTAGTCATTTATTCATCTCTTCTATAGCATGTGTCTAATGTCAATGGTGGTTTTACCACTTGATTGCATTCAGTGTTAATATATAAGCCATCCCGTGATTTTGTGATTCTCTCATTTTAGTAATCATGGTACTCACTGCCATCATAATGTTGTCAGAACTTCATTTTCTTTCTGGGTGTGGTCAGGAGGTAAAAGAGTCTAATAATTCCAAGAGAACTCAAGGTGGTGAAAAGCATGTCTACCCTCACCTTGAACAAGTGGCCCTTAACAGGGCCTATGTCAGAATGACCTAGTAGATGTTTACAAAACACACATAACTTTCACCTACACCCAAGGGAAATCAGACAATCTGGGGAGAAAGAGTCCCTAGACGGTTTGGGTGCCCTTCCCTCCCAGTTCACATCTCTCAGATCTTATACACTTTGTAAATCAAACCCAGGTGGAGCTGGGGCCAGAAAAAGAAACTGATGCTGGACGTACTTGGCCAGTCACATGAGTCCAGCTAATTAGCAACTGGTCTTTTGAACACTAATTTCTTATACTGATCATTATAGAGCTCTTCTGTGTTTGCACCTCTGATTACACCAAAAAGAGTAGGCATAAGTGCAGAATATCTAAAAAAGGAGACAGGAAAGAAACAAAAGATTACCTTCTTTCAAGGATGGACAATACATTTTATTCCCTTATTAATTTACTTTGTTTAAACTTTTGTTTAGTTACTGTCAAAATTTCTATGTTGGATACATTGTCAACCTCCCAGAATGGAATGATGAATAAGAAATTCAACTCTGTTTCTTCTAGTTCTATATCTAGAGCTGCAAATGCAAAGATTACTATTTAGGTCTAACAGGCATACAGCTTAACAGGGTGGCTAAGAGCACATTGCAACCAGCTTGCTTCAGTTTGAATCCTGATTCTGCCACCTATCTACCAGCTACAGAACCTTGAACAGGTCACTTAACCTTCCTGTCTTAGTTTCCTCATCGGCAAAATTGGGGTACCTACATCAGGGGGTTTTGTGAGGTCAAAGTGAATTAATATACATAGAGTACTTTAGAAAAGTGCCTGATATGTGATATTGAGCAGCTATATTCATTACCCACAAATCAGCCTCACTCTTGCAAAGTATTCCACTGCCCAACTGTAGTATAATTTATTCTTCTGAAGGACATTTACTCTATTGATTCTTCCAATCTTTTGCTACTATAAACAATGTTTCAGTGAATAGCCTATAAAATAGAGGGAGCTTTTTATGACGATCATCAAATTAAATCAGTCCTTTAGTTAACTTTCATGTTTAACATTAATGATCTGAATACCTCTAAGGTAGGCACAGGTATTATTACCTCCAAGTTCTATACAGAAGTCTGAAAAGAGGTGAAATGACTTACCGCCAAAGCCAACACAGTCATAAGTAGCAGAGTTGAAATGCTATCCAGATGTGTGGCTGCTAACCTGAAAGGCATCACCTTCAATCCACTTCCTGTCGTTTTGCTCATGTAATAAAACATAGTAGGTGCTCTTATAAATTCACCTCAGATCCACACTAGAGACAATAATTCAGAAGATATGGAAGAAGGAAACTCAAATTTTCAGAGGTGATTATCAGCTCACATATAGTGCAAATGGAAGTGTCAACAACTTCAGTAAATGCTAAAGTAATTTATTTTTTTCTGCCAAAGACTGAAGCAGAGGTACCCTGAACACTGCCCCTCGGGACATACACCACATTGCCAAACTCCCAGGGAAGTGAATGAATAATTATTGAATTTGGTATCATGAGAACTATTCTTTGGGGAAAGAAAAATTCATTACAATTACTTTGTAGTAGCATTTGCTGTGCCAAGACAAAGGGGCACAGGTACTCTGTGGTTCAGAATAACCCAAATAAAAACAACTGGCCAATTCTCCAGCATGGCTTTAATTAGGTCTGTTTAGTATGGGGTTATATAAGATTTGTTCTGACAGAGTGAAACCGTTGACAACAGGGAAAGGAAAGGGCAAAGGTAGAACTGAACAGAGATGGAATCTGTAAACTAGCATTTGCTAACAGAAGGGCAGCTAACCTCGTATAAGGATTATAGTTAGAAACTGCAAGTATGTTTCAAGAAAATGGTTATTCTAATTAGAGGACACAGAGCAGTATCAGCACTAAAAATCTTAAAACAAATAAACTGGGACCCTAACTCCCAGTCAGCAAGAAGACAAAAGTCTAATGTAAGATATAAGGAATACTGAAACATTACACACAACTCTACTTCAAACAGAACAAGCAGGGGAGCAGGAGAAAAGGTGAGAATTTTGTCTTTCTGAACATTCACCAAGCACCAATATTTTAAATCCAGGAACCTCACAATTCTAAAAGCAAATGCCTACAAGTCAAATAAAAATGTTCCACGGAGGAAACATACAGCAGGAGCCCAGTGGGAACCAAACAGTTTGGTAATGATAACACCTGTGGATTGAAATTATGGTTGTGGGTGTGGGTGGGTGGATGGGGGTTTCTATTACAGAAACTCAAAATTAGGTTACCTTCCCAAACAATTCTCTTTGCTAGCCAAAATATCTCCAGCAGTTATGTTTAACTTCTCAAAGTAGCAGTCCCCAATCCCCAGGCCACGGACCAGTCAGTCATTGGCTGGCTAGTTAGGAACCAGGCGGCACAGAAGGTGAGCAGTGCTAGTGTGTGAAGCTTCATTTGTATTTGTAAGCCACGCCCCAGCACCAGCATCACTGCCTCAGCTTCCCCTCAGATCACCGGGAACTAGATTCTCATAAGAACACTGGTCCTTGGAGCCAAAAAGGTTGAGGACCGCTGTTTCATAGAGAAAACTGTCATTTCCATCACTGATTCTGACATCTACCTTTCTAAGACTTAAATGATATCAACATTCATTCTCTATCCCTAAGTCAAACAAAAACAAAGAATTTGCTCTTGGCAAAAATGAAAATAAAAAATGTTAGTTCTGAAAAAGACTTGGAAATAACCTTAGTTCAACCTCTTATTTTTAAAGAAAGGAGACCAGTACCCAAAACTGATTTTCTTATGGTTGGTGGAAAGTTAAAACAAGAAACCATGGCTGCTAGGTTCTATACAAGGGAAGGGAACCCTACTAAAACAACTATGCCTTCCACTTTTTTCAAATTACTTTAGCTATGATAAACAAAGAAATATGCATGTGCTTTACTATAATCTCGTATCATGAGGCAATATTTATTTTAATATCTATTAAGTGAGCTGAAGTAACCCAGCCGATGGAAGGAGCCCACAAGCTTCAGCTCTTACTTCAGGATCTGGCAGATACTGACTGCATAAAGTTTAGCAATACTAGAATCTTCCTTTTCTCATCATTGATACTTCATAAAAAGGTGAGAAGCATCCTGATTTCAGTAATTTTAAAATTTAGAAAAGTGCTCGTAGTGACTTTAAGATGCCACTGATTACGAGTTGCATCTCTACTCAGATGTTAAAATATGAAAAACTGTCTGAAAATGGATGAAATATGGTAGAAACATGGACCTGCAGAAGGGCAACAACAAAAGGAAGCCACGAGAGATTGGCTGCAAAGAGGAGGAATTGAGACTAAAGGGGAAGAAATGGTTTGTGTGGATATGTACCTGGACTATCAGGATATGTCTACTTGATTGCAAAGCTTCCTCCTTCTCTCCTTATGATACCATGTTCCATCTACCACCCAGTCAGTCTAAAGAGTACCCTTCGTCTTGTTGGCCCTTGAATCCAATTCATTTCCAAGTTACATAGATCTTACCCTAGCAACAAGCTGGTACAACTAACTCTCTCTCCAGTCTGTGCTCATGGCTGTGGCTCCAGCTGGGGCTTTATCACAGACATAGTTTCCTCTAACAACCTCTCAGCCAATCTCCACACTTCCAGCCTCTGTTCACACCAATCCATCCTACACACCTTGACAAAACTCATTCTTGGAGCACAGCATTCATAATGCATGCTTTCCAGTTCAAAAGCTTCATTGGTACTGTTACCAAACACCTCAGGAGAAAGAGCAGGCGAGGAGGTCCAACGACCTGGGCTGGAAAGGTTTGTGACATTGGGAAAGGGTCTAAACTTCTCTGAGCCTCCCATTTCCTCACCTGTAAAGAGGGGCTGCTCATAATTCCAATTAATAGTAACTGAAATAAATCCATGTAAAGTGCTCAATGTAGGGTTTTACAAACAATATAAAAGTTGGCTATTATTATTACCATCAACATTTTGCCCTTCAAACCTTTTCTTCCACTTCTGCTCTCCAACAGCTTCAGCCAACTGGGTTACTTGTTTTTTGACAAATAGTTCTATAGTTCTTTGCTCTCCACACTCGGTCTCGTTGAATTCTCTGCACTTCAGATTCCTCTATGAAATGTAAGCCTAAATTCAAATGTCGGTTCAATTCTATTTAGATTAAACTATCATCTCTTTAGCACTAACATCCTTGGGGAGGCCATTACAGCCAACACTGGCTCACTTTCCTCCATGTCCATACAGGCCTCCCCAAAGATGTAGTAGCACCCAGGTAGGTGAGGTGAGATTTAAATCCACTTCCTCAGTTCTGGGACGGGCCCCCAGGTTATCAGATTTCCACTGTTCTAGTTATTACTTCAAGTAAACAAAGCCTCAGTCAATCGCCTCAAAGCCAAGGACTTTCTTTAGAGGACAGAGGGAAGGTAAGATCCCACATGAGAATATGATAACAGGAAGATCCAAACTGTTGCGGGAAGTTATCTTGCAAAATCAGCCTATGGGCATAACTTACATCTGAGAGGACTTCAGGGAAACAAGCAAAAGTTCTGACATCAGGACTTTTGGGGTCAGGTGGTCATTTAAGCCCATGTGTCTTAGGTTTTCTATATCTTGTACCAAAAGCATTCTAATCAATTCAATGGTGCTAAGTACTGGTATGTCTAACATGGACAGTTCTGCCATAAAACTTTCTCAGATATAGTTAGACAAGACCCAAGAAATCTGCTTCGGACCCTCTTTTAGGCAGAGATTAAGTATGGGTGTTAAAGGATTAATGTGTAAGTTAATTCAGGAAGCCATTTAGAGTCAGGAACTGTGTCATTCAACTTTGCATACAACCTCTCCCCCATATCCATCTATCCCATCCATCCTTCCCTCCTTCCCTCCCCAACACACTCTCAACTGACAAGTCAAAGAATTAATAAAAATAATAAGTCAAATATGGGCTTAAAGGAAGAAAATAGATTTTAAGCAAATTTGAAAGATGACAAATCTTTGGATGGTTTGAAGATGAACCTTTAAACATGAGGTTAGATTTTTAAGTTACAGAATGACAGAGTTACATAAATGGCACATAGCCCATTGAACCAATCCTAGCAGTGCAAGGATAGACAAAGGAGCAGGTATAAGAAACAGAGCTACGTGAATTTGGAGAAATCACTTGGCACTTCTAGCCTTAGTTCTCAATCTTAAAAACAAATAAACAAACAAACAAACAAAAACCAAGAGGTAGTGATAACACTTCTCATAGGATGGCATAAGAATTATGTATGGGAAAACAACTATTTATAGGAAGGTACATCAATAATACTTGAAACCGAATGCATGCAAAGACTTAGTTATGGATAACTGACGGAAAGAGTATCCCATCAAGAACAAAAGAGTTGGTAGGCAACAGAAGAATTCAAAATAATTACAAACATCTTAGAGAGGAGAAAAGATGTGGCTGAATAAGAAGTAAAACCATCACTCACTCTCTACTGTCAACTTAGGCATTAAAGTTACCCTAAAGAAAGGTAACCAGGTTTACCTTGAATATGTATAATTCAAGCGGGAAATAAGATACCCAAGGATTGATATATTCCCCTACAGCAGCAGTAAGTCAACCAATAATTATGCTGAGAGCAAAAGAGAAGGTAGTGAAGAAAAAAAAAAAATCCTTGAAATATCTTTACAAACATCAAACATCCAAAAATTAAGATCTCCAACCAGGGGACAAAAAACTCTGTTGATCCCAGAGAATGAGATAACTTAGTTCATTTTTAAAAGTGACTTCATAGGGATACTGGAATTAGTGTTTGTGAAAACCTAGTTTTGAATATTTTCCCAGTTATTTGAGAATCTGGAGTTTCATTCTTGGCCACATCCTCTAAATCTCACTTCCGTTCCCCAAGAAGAAAAAATAAGTGAAGGAGGAAACATTTGGCAAACACATACTGGGCTCTTTCATTTGTATCATCTCTTGAAATCCATATAACAATTCTGCTACATGAAATCTCCATTAGAAACAGACAAGGAAATTGAGTCAACCGGATGAGGGCAGTGTCTGAAGTCATGAAGCAGTTTTCTTGAAAAATCTGGCAAATAGGCTTTCTACTTTCACTTTTCAGCAAAGTTCTGATCTATACACTCTGTAAAATCAGTCATCTGTAACCATCAATAACATTTTCCCTTTTGTCTTCAGTTAAAAAGGGGTAGGAATTTAAAAGGGACATGAGTGACATTTCTCTTTCATGTGCGGAGCTTTCCTGGAGAAACTGACCAAAACAAACAAACAAACAAAAACATGAACAAAAAAAAAGTGATACACTTGTTCCCCAACAGCAGACGGAAAGTAGAGGTGTTTTGTCCAACAGCCAACGAATGCAAAACCGGCTGTGTCTGTATCTGTAGATTCTGCAGCAAATGTTGTTGGCTGAGATGTGCAAGCAAACAAGTCCAAACCAAGAGGTTATCTACCAAGTGGCTATGGGAACAAGTTACAAAGCCTAACAAGCACCGTCAGCTCTTCCGTACAAACCTATAAAAGCACTTCCTGCCACGATCCCGCTAGTAAAGAATTAAGGCTGCTTGTTCCCCACAATTCCCCAGCCGGCGGCATCCCTCGGCTCCCCACCCAGCTTAAGATCGCACTGGATTCATCCACACGGGACTCCCCACCCCAAAGTTGGCCAAAAGCATTCTTGAAATTTGCAATCAAGAAGCTGGGAGACAGGGGCTTAACTACAATCGTGAGGTGAGGGAACCACCAAACTTAAAGTGCAAGAGCAAGGAGCGTTTGCAAGACAGCTTTAAAGTACTCTTGCTCCAGGCATGACTCCCTCCACCCCAAGGCAGGAGGACGGAGTCCGGAAGAGGATGAATCTCATTGACGAGAAACTGTAAAAGGACACCATCCCTTACAACTCGTACCAGACGCGACCCTGGAGCTTCCCCAGGCCCAGGGCTGCTCCCGCGCCCCGACTCCCCACGGGGCCGCCAGACAGCGCTCGAGGCCCCGCCCCCTCGCTTTCGCACCGGCCTCATCACTCCCGGAGCACCGCGGGCTGCAGTTATCTGGTTTTAATAAAACCGGAGTGGTCCGAGGCTAGCAAGCTTCCCTCCCGGGACCAGAGGCAAGGCGGGGCGACGCCGGCACGCCCTGGCTCCCGGTGCCGGCCCGACCCGCGACCCCCGAGGCTCTCCGAACTCACCCGGGTTTTGTTTTCGCCAAAGAGAGCCGTCTCTCTCAAAGGGCGCCTCCCTGGACTTCCCACTCACGAGTGCATCCCGACCCGGTGACCGGACCTGAACACACGCCGCTCTCCCCCCATCCATTCCGCTTCTGGTCTGGCGCAGCGGGTGCCCACACGGCGCCTGTCAGCCGCAGAGCCGCCCGCCTGCCGTCTCCAGCACGCCGACAGGTGAGCCGGCATCGCGGCCGAAACTCCCGAGGCGTTCCGCCTCGGCGGCGACGCGACCCACCTCGCTGCCGCACAGCGGTCCCCGCGCCCTGAGCCCGCGCCGAGGAGCTGTCGCCCGCGGGCCGTCCGGCTCCGTGCCATGCGGGCTGCACGCGGGCTGCGCCGGCAGCGAGCTCTCCCCTGACACCGCGTTCGGGACCCATCGGCGGCTCTCCGCCTTCCCGTCCCGGCCGCGCGCTCGCACGGGTGTCATGGCTGAGCGGCGGCCCGGGAGAAGTTTCCAGGAACTGACCGCTTACCTCTTGGCGGCGGCGTGGAGGGGGCGAGGCGGCGACCGGAGCGCCCGTGGCCAGCCCGCGCCGAGGACGACGTGAGAGCGAGGCGCCGGGCCCGCAGCGAGCGCGATGGGAAGAGGAAGGCGCCGGGCAGCTACAATCAGAACGTGGGCTGACTGTGACGTCACAATGGCGCGGCCAGCCAATCGGGGCCCCACGGCTCCATCAAGCGCTATGATGTCATGCGGGTCCGGAGCCAATCGCGAGACAATAGAACTTTCGTGATTGTAAATTCCAGAATTCGGTGCCTTGGAGGGCCGAGGCCGGGGTTGGTCCCCCCCGGTTCACGTGTCTCTGGGCAATTTTATCCCCTTCCTTCCTAACAAGCCTGCGTGCAGCACGGAGCCTGCGCAATAGCGGCAGTGAAGTTCCCGAGGCCCTGAACTCTGGTTCTCTCAGTGCCAGGCGTGCCATGGTCGGGTGGCCGTGTTGGGACGGCAGAAGCCCGCTCTCGTAGCCGGCTCCTTTACAGTGCTGGGAGGGATCTCACTTGCCCTGGTTTTAACTTATAGGGTTTAATGCCAACAGAGACCACCGGAATGTCAGTCTGCAGTTGGGCAAGATAAGGTAACAATGAAAAAACTACTCAGAACTGATGTTATACCTTAACTTCCTTGCGATTTACCGTGATTTTTTCTTAGGGATATTGATTTTTTCCTTAGAAGTAGCTACTAACTCCATTTCTACTCTAGAAACTATTCCAAAGGCGTTTAAAAGGAGGAAAAGGTGGTTAAGTAACGCCTTCTCAGCTAGACAAATTTAAGCACTTAAATGCTCAGGGCACAAATAGAAGATCCTTGCTGTTTTTCATTAATATTTGGATAATTTGAGGCCGCCATCATCCTAGTATTCTATGCTTTCCCTATATGAAGCCCCAGAAATTAACCCTTTCTCCTTGTGCCCTCTTGCTATATTTCTACTACTCCGTGTCCTGTCACCCAACATAGTCAACCATTTAACGTAAGCAAATTTATTTTACATATTTACAATGTAATGTTTATTCTGTGCCAGCTGTTTTCCAGGCATTGGGCCATTGCAGTAGGAACACAGGTGTACAAACTATATACGAACTAGATAATATAAACATACACAAATAATTGAGATTTTTAGCTGTTAGCTGCTGTCCAACTCCATAAACACTGAATGATTTCAGTTTGTCAGATACCATACTGGTATTAGGAATAAAAGACTTCATGGAACCCCTCCCCTGTAAAATGATAGTCAGAAAACAAGTACAATGAAGAGTTGTAAATACTACAACGAAAGCCAGGATACTCAGATTAAGAACTTTTCTCCTGAGTGGCATGTGAAAAACATACTAGAAGCATTAGAGTTTGGCAAATCCATCTTTACTCTTCTGCCAGCAGCCCAAGGCCAGAGCTGATTCATCTCTTTGTCACCCTGTCCAAGTTCTGTTTTTCCAAGTCTTAAAAGTTTCAAATTTAACTTGTTACTCCCAAAATTTCAAGATTAAGTCACACTCATTTTTTTTATTGTGCTCATCTATCAAAATACCTATATTTTAAATTATGGATTTACATAACAAGTCATACATAAAATTTTAAATGTTTTTCTTATTTTAAGATAAAAGTAAATACAAAGTTATAATACTTTATTCCTATGTTCCGAAAGGTACCTTTTCACATTCTCCTTGACAGGTAACTCTGAGTTAATTAGTATATCTTGGTTTCCATTATAGCATTTTCCATTCTAAACTGTAGTTGTTTCCTGACTCTACTATCTTGTTTAATCCATGGGGTTTAGATTGTAAATGCCACTATATGAGGAAATGTTGAATTTTGTTGGTTATTTATCAGCAGATCTCAGTATAGTTTCTGGTATATAATGAAAGTTTAGTAAATATGTTTTGAATGAGTGAACTATTACTTCCTCTCTATCACCATGACCACCATGGTGCTTCCATTTTCTGCTCGAGATTCCCAACCCGCTGGCAGATAATTATGTCCTAGGACTATTGACTCCTTTCAAACATAAGTTGGTCACTTCATGGTCTCATCCTTACCCCAGTAGAGACTTAGGTTTCCAATACATACATGATTGAGAAGGAATTTCACCCCCCCCCCGCCACAACTCATCTTATACACTACACTATAATATAATTACCATAACCACTGGATGAATTACTCCATATCATAGAACCATCTCATTCCTGGATAAAGCTTCAAGAAAAGCAGAACTGAAATGACTCCTCAGTTTAACTGGGGGTATTTTTTTTTTTAAATAATTAAAAAAAAAAGAATGCCTAGGATTCAGTGCCAATGTTCAAGGAAAGTGTTTTAGTTAGCATCAGAATCAAATTCTTTGCCAACTGGGTCCTAGACACTGTGCTGGAGCCATCTCAGTCCTTATAACTAACCCATCAAAAGTGAACACAGGTAGAGTGCAGAAACAAAACCCTGTAATTCTTGCCTGTTTCTTTATAGGATCCATATGGTAGTCCCGCTATAAGTGATTACTGAATCATCTTCATTAAATAGTTAACTGTTTTGTTGCTACCTCTCTTCTCCTGCTGTCCTTTATTTCTTTTTAAATTCTAGCAGAATTTTTTTTCTGTTCTTAGTTTTTATCAATGGTCTCAAACATTCTCCAACCACACTCTTCCAAGTGTATTAGAAATTTATTTTAATACTGCTCTTGAGAAGAAATTATTTAACGTCCTGGGAAATTTATTTTTATTGTATCTGTAGTTGGATTAAGAAATATAATTGTAAGTTTCATTAGAATGTAATTCTAATTAGTAAGACTGTTGTTTCATTTAAAGATGAGAGGTATTATCATGACATGATGAAACCTGCCTTTTGAAATAGGATATTAGCCTGTATTTACCTCTGGACATTTGAAAGTTGACTAAAATGACTAAAAGGCCAGATATAAGCTAGTTTATGCTAAGGATGCCACTATGCAGTCTCCATTGGTTTCTTCCTTTTTTTTTTTTTTTCTTCCCTGTGATCTTGTTGTTTTTCTTCTTTTCTAGTTTATATTTTCTATAATCTTGTTGCCACAGGTTCCCATTGGCCTGGCTTGTCTTTGCTGAGACAGATGGAAAGTAAAGGCAGTTTCCTTTCTCCCTTAGACCTTGGAGTCAGTTCCACACTCTCACTGTTACTTTGGTGCTACTTTCATTGCTGTTCAACAACATGACTGAGATTTATCCCTATTCCAATCCTCAAGTTTTCATCTTGGTGAATGAGAAACCACTTGAAGGAAGCCTATGCCCAGTCTGCCATGTTGCTTTCCCAGTGGCCAGCAGAACCACTGCCAAATAGCAGGTGTTCATAATTACCTGCTGAATAAATGAACAGTTTGAATTGTTTCTACAATCTCCAGTCTTTTTTTTTTTCTCCACTTCATTTTACACTCTTTAGTATTCTACCCAGGAGTAACTGGGCTACAAAAAGAATCTGTCCTTAGTGCACTCTATCTATACTTACTATCTAGATGACATTATCATGACTTTGGATTACATCTATACTCTGCTGGCTCTCAAATGTATATTTCCAGCCCAGACTTGTTCTTTCCACCCCACCCCCCAATTCCAGATTTATATATTTAACTACCTATTAATGATTTCTCCTCTTGGATATCCAAAAGGTATCTCAAAATGAGAAGATGGCCTGTGCCATCTTCAAAACATATCCAGAATCTTTTTACTTTTCACAACCTTTACCATAGCCATCAGTTTGTCACTATTAGTTGCTGCCCAGTATTTTGTAATAGCCTTTTAACTGTACCTCTGCTTCTGCTTTTGCCTCCTACAGTCTATTCCCAGCCTAGCAGCCTGAGTGATCCTTTTAAAACCAAAGCCAGATTATGTCACTTGTTTGCTTAAAAGCATCTATCAACCTCATCTTGGTAAGAATAAAAATCAAAACCTTTACAATAACCTATAAGACCCTATAAGACTAAGCACCTTACATTTTTGTGACCTTCTGAAGCTACTGTCTTCTGCCCCACAATGGGCTTCTTCCTATTCCTTGGGTACACAAAGCACTGGACTTGCCTCAGGGCTTTTGCATTTACTTTTCTTTAGAATAATCTAATCCAGAAGGCTCCAAGGTTTACACCCATGCCTTGTTCTGTTCTCCATAAATGACTTCTTAGAGAGTTCTCCTTGCTCACTCTAAATTTACATTTCCTTCCTTGCTGCCCACATTTTGGAAGCTTTTTTCTCTGCTTTATTTTACTCTTTAGCACTTATCACTGTCTGACATACCATAGGTTTATTTTTGATATTTATTTATCTCTCCTCTCTTCATAAACTCACTCAGGGCACAGACTTTGTTCTGTTCACCACTGTATCCCCACACTTGGAACACTGCTTAGCACCTGGTAAAGCACAATAAATATTTATTCAATGGCTAATTGAATGAACACATGAATGGAAAAATGAAATACAAATTAGCAAGATGTGTTTTAACTAGTACCACCTGGCCACAAAATAAGTCTAAGAGAAAGAAAATACCAACTACAACAAATTAAAAATTATTATCTATGGATATTATTTTTTTTTTGTTTCCCAGAAGTCAATTATAAAGTCAGTATAATAAGTTTTCCTGCCACTTTTATGAAATTTTAAAGTAAGAAAAATTAATGTAATCCAAAGAATACTTAACATTTTTTAAGTGCTATAAAAGGAATAAAGATTATAATTACAATTATGAAGTACCATTTTCAAACTGGTATGAATTTGGAATATCTTACTCTTCTATAAATGCAGCAGTTATCTTTAATATCAAGCAATTTCTCTTGGAATAGAAACCGTCATATTTATTTCAAGATGAATTGTATTAGGTACCAATTCTTCCTCTTTTGATTGCTTATACATTTCTAAGTCCTTTCCCAGTACATTCTCATTTTATCCTAGCAGCACTGTAATGAGTTGAGGAGTTAAGCAACATACCCAAGGCTGCAAAGCCAGTTAATGAAGAATTAATATTGAATTCTGTTCTCAGTTCTCAACTTCTTCAAATGCTTAACTAGGTTAACAATAAGATTTTAAACCAGGACAGATTCTCAGTGTCTTTTACTTTTGCTGATTATCAAAAGATAATTTTCATAACTACTTTATATTCTGTAACATTGTTAAGAGCTAAAGATTTCTAGGAAGTAGATAACCAAACTTATGTGCAACTGGCAAAGAGTAGTGATGTGTTTCTGTTATTAAGGAGTATGTTCTGATTGCAGTGTATTCTGCAAATACTCTACATGATTTTGGAGCTGGTGATATGATACAGAATATGCTTTGCCCTAATTCTGTCATTTATCAAACAAGCTCTCCAAAAATTAGCCATAGTGATTTAGTCATTCTGGGTCATGTGATGTTTTTGTTATATGCATAATGTGTCATCGAAGGCCTTGTTTTTTGTGTAGCTGCAATATTAGATGTGCTCTTACATGTCAAAAACTGATGGTACAATTTCTTTTCACAATCTCATGTTCATCTTTTGCTCAAAGTGAATATGGCATCATAAGTCTCATGAAATTCTACAAGTGTGTTACAGTTCAATTATTTTTGCAAACTATTACTTGACATCTGATTGTGAAAAACTTTTTTTTTTTTTTTTTCAAATTCAGATATTCCCTAATATCAGGTTCACTCAGTCAATCCCCTTTCAGGTTAAGTAGCATTACAGTATCATCTTCTAGTCTGAATGATCAAGTGGTACACTGCTCTCTTTTAGATGTATTTCAGTAAAATGAACTCAGGTAAAAAAACTACAAAGCTGTAAGATAAATATCCTATAAGGATAAAATTGAGGCAATTTTAGACTAAAGTCTGGAAAATAAAAAGTACAATAATGAGTTATTACTCTTGCATTTTGCTGATCAATAAGATTAACATCTACTTAATCTATATCTTAATATTTTCATTTTTCACTCCACCCTCCAACCCCTTTTACTTCTTTAAGTGGGACCTAGGAGAGAATGTTTCTTTCCCCATTTCCCTATAATCAAAGTACTCTGTGTAGGCCCTTGTTTTATGACTCATAATATTAATATTGTAATTGGTATACTTCTCCAACTCAAGGCCAGAAAATGTATTAAATGCATTATTTCATCTTTGCTCCTTAGCATCCTGCTATGCTGGATACATAGTAGGCATTTAATAAATATTTTGGTTTAGACTTTCAAAAGACCATTTACTTTCTTGATGATAAAGACAGCAAATAAGACATAGCGGGGCTGTTTCAGGATATAGGAGAAAGACTTTTGGAGCCCCAAATTCATTTCAGCAGTTTAATATGCTTTGATAACATGGTAGGCAACTTCTAAAAGTACTCCCAGTTATCTGGTACCTGATATTCATGCCCATGGAGTGGACCTAGTGACTTATTTTTAAAGTATATAAAGAACATGGCAAAAATGACGAACTGATGCTTCTAAGGTTAGGTTAGAAAAGAAGTGACTTCAGTCTTACAGGCATTCACTGTATAGCTACTCGGTTTGAATACTTTGACGAAGCAAGATGACATGTTGTAAATACTCACATAACAAACTTAGGGCAGCCTTCGGCCAATAGGTGCAAGTAACTGGAAGCTTCAGTATGACAGCACACAAGGAACTGAATCCTGCCCACATGAGTGAACTTGGAAGTGGATCCTCCCCAGTAAAGCCTTGAGATGACCACAGACCCGGTTGATATCTTGATTGCGGTCTGTTAGAGACCCTGAAGCAGAAAACCCAGCTAAATAAGCAATGCCCTGATTCCTCACCTACAGAAAAGTTGAGATTTTAAAAAAAATTGTTTCGAGCCACTAAGTTTTGGGATAATTTCTTTTGAAGCAAAAAAATATTGTTTCGAGTCACTAAGTTTTGGGATAATTTCTTATAGATGGCATCAATAGTTTTGCTTTTTAAAACAATCAGAGACAGAAGAATTGAAATAAAATTTACTTGTCAGAATGATCAAAGTAAACCTAGTATTGTATTTTGATAACTACATCAATATTCAGCTGTAAGAATTTGTCTTTCCTAGTATGGTTTTCTCATATCACAGAAAAACGTTTATGCATATGGGGATAGGTTGCCAAATCTCTAAAGAAGGCAGTAGAGATCAAAGAAGTCATTCTGCAAACCTATTAAGCTGCTGCTTCAGTGAAAGAGAGCTTACTGGAAAGGGACCCTCATTCCCATCCCATCAACAAACATTTTCGCAGCTCAAGGGGCTAGTCAAGTGCCTCAAATTTTCATTTCATGTATCTGAATTAAGGAGGTGCAGGTTACTATTAAAACACAAACATAAAAACAAACACAAACATATGGGAAGAATAATACATTGTACTTTAACTAATGGGTAGACCCAATTAGTTTATTGGATAAGCTAATTAAGAAGAACTAAGCTCTGAAAGTATGTAAGCCTGGAAAGTCTGGTTGCGATTACGTAGTCAAATATTCCCAAAGACTAGATATAATGAATGACACAGTGAGTGTATAGAACAAGCACAAAAAGAGAAAGTTAATACTCAGGAAACATTCGTGTATGCTCTATTCACTTTTTCAATTATCCTAAGCAGCTACCATGATATCTGGAAGTCAGGGGATGTTAGGTATATTTACTAAATATTCTTTGGGGGCCTGGTTTGTGCCAGGAACCGAGATAATAAAACTACACTACTTAGTAAAAAATGATGTGTTTTAACAAGTGCAAAAATCAGTGCCTACCAAACTTCAGAAGTTGGAGGGTATGAGAAAAAGGGCACTGAAGCAGCAGGTTCTTTACAAAGGCTATCCTCTCCTTAAAACTGCTCACCTCCTTCTTTCCAGGTCACAACTTAAAAGCCACCTCTTCAGACTGGATATTACCCTGGCTAACATCAGTCTCTCCTTTTTTCCCCTTCCTCAGCTCCCGGGTTAGACCTAGCTCCCGGGTTAGACCTAGCTCCCGGCACTTCTCACGATCTGTAATTCTTTTTGCTTATTCTGATTCCCACCTTCCCAATTATCTGAAACTCCAGGATGGCACCAACAAGTCTGACTTGTTCACTGGGGTGTGCCTGCCAGACAGAAAGTCTGGAAAGCAGGAGATATCTGTGGAATGACCGAATGTAAAATAAAAAAGAAAAAAAGGTGTAGGGACCGAAGCAAAGCTGGGTGTCTAGACCTGAATGTCCAGACATGGATTCCAAGCAAAGCTCTTCCTCGGATGAGCTGGGCCCTCTCTGCGCTTCATGCCCCGAGCACCCGGGGGGGGGGGCGGTCCCCAGGGGGTCCGCGCGGCTTCCTTCAGTCTGCCTCCCCTCCGGGGCCCGGGGGCCGCTCTCGGCCGGCCGGGCCCCCCCTCCACTCGCGGGGCGTGGGGACCGCTCCCCGTCCGCGGCGAAGGGCGGTGCCGCCGCCCCCCTCGCCGCGCCCCCCGCCGCAGTCACCCCATTCATCCCGCGGCCGTAACCGCCAATCACGGCGCACCCCGCGGCGCCGCGTCAGGCGACGGGGCGGGGCCTCGCGAGGCGCGCGCACGCGGCTTCCCCGCCCTGAGCTCGCGCCCAGGCCGGGTGATTCCCGGGCAGTGACCGCCCTTCGTCCTCCTGCTGACCCTCCCCCGGGGCTTGGCGTGGGGCTGGGGAAGGCGCCCACTGAGGGAGAGGAGGGCTTGTGTGTGTGATCCTGACTGCCGGGCCTTTGGCTCGGAGGAGGCGGCCCGAGGCCGTGGGGACACACTGGGAAGTGGTCCTGACCCCCGGTGGCCTCACGCCTCTCGCATCCAGAGCTCGGGGCAGTCGCATCCGCGCGAAGGACGTTGCGGGTCCCGAGCCGCGCGGCTGGTGCCCCTGCGCCGGGCGAGGGAAAAGGCTGAGATGAGGCAACGGGGAAATGTGCCTGTGTGGTCCGCTCAGCCCAAGTCTGGTCCTGGGGAAAGGCCTCTGGGGAGAGAGAAGCCTTACAGCGTTACCAGCTTTCACCGTCGTCTTCTATAACCCGCGACTTAGCCCTGCAATGTAGATTGCGTTAATGCTCGTCCAGGCTGCCGAGAGTGAGGGAAAAGTAAAAGGAGGCTCCTGCTGATGTTAAAACTTTATTTACTTTATGTATCATCATCGATTGTGTGATATAGAAAATATTTATCTTGGAATATTTTATAAACGCACCTTTTTTTCCCCCCTTCTGAGATATCTTTCAAAATGTCTTATTCACCAGGAAAGATCAGAGTAAACCTGTGGCTTTTCTTTTGGCGGCAAATGTCACTCCCTACTTCCTTGCACTGCTGTACCCCTCTTCCCACTGCCAAAAAGAAAAAAAAAGACCACAAACTGTGGCTCGATGTTTTCACTTCTTACTTAATCTTCCTAACCAATCTGTAGATAGAAGCATTATCACCGGTTTTGGATGTCAAAATAGGCTCGGAGATCAATCTGGCCAAGGTCAGAGTTTGTAAGTGACAAAATCTGGGCCCTTGATACCTTTCTTTACCCCAGGTTATGAAATTTCAATTTACGATTAATGAAAGATGGAAAGAAATCTAATGCTTTTGAAGTCCTTAGCTAAGGATGGTGTGTCTATCTAAGTGCAAGCACTTCTTGGAGATGGGTTTATGTTTCTTGAGAACTCTAAGTGCATAATTTTCATGCCAGATCTTTGAAGGGTAGCAGGAGAGGTCCTTGAAGCTCTGAAATGCCAGGTCACTTATGGGCTGATGCTTTTCACAATCCTAGCCTGACCTGAAACAAACCCCTTTTTGTATGTAATTCAGTATTATCAGCCCAAGGCTTGCTCAAGGACTTCAGTCTTTGTGGCAAGCAAAGTACAGAAAAATTGGGTCAAAACCAGTTAATTATGTCACAGAATGCTTTTTGGGGAGAGTAAGTAGCAAACTATAATCAGACTAACTCAATCCAGTTGAGCAGATTGGCCAGGTGTATCTGCTCCATCCTCCATGCTCTGAGCACTCAAGGATGGTTGAGAAACTTTTCCTGCCCACTGAGAAAGATTATAGTTGGGGCAAGGTGCATTAGTGAGTCAAGTGTGAGAATAACAGTAAAAGAAGGCAGCACATAAAGTAACAATAGATAAATACAAGGCAGCAGTAGTGGTGGATGTGATGAGCTTTGATCCAGCAGTGGAGGTCAAAATGCTGAGGAGGAAAAGGAGGCCTCTTTAGACTCCAAGTTAGGGAGTTAGGACTTTTCTTCACCAAGCAGCCTGAGTGGTCTTTCATAAGAAATGCTAAGACATGAAAACAACTGCAGTGCCATTTGGTAGGTGATTGGATAAAGAAGGTATGGTTACATATATACAATGGAATATTACTCAGCCATAAGAAAAGATGAAACATTGCCATTTGCAATGACATGGATGGATCTTGAGAATATCATGCTAAGCAAAATAAGTCAGATGGAAAAAGAACCGTATGATTTCATTCGCATGTAGGATGTAAAACCGAAAGCAGGACACAAACAAGAGAAACAAAACCAGACACAGACAACAGCATAGTGATTATCAAAGGGAAAGGGATTTGGGGGGGGGGTAGAAAAGGGGGTCAAATATATGGTGACAGAAAATTTGACTTTGGGTGATGAGTACAATGTAATATACAAAAGTATTAGAGAATTGTACACTTGAAATCTATAAAATTAACCAATGTCACCCAAATAAATTTAATAAAAAGAGTAAGTAAAAGAGATTTACTGTGAGAAAGAGAGAAAAAAAAGGAAGAAATGGTAGTGCAACACCTTAAATATTCTTTAATAGCTTTCCTATTGCCCTTGATACTAAATTCCAGATCCTTAATATGCAGTTAAAGACCTGCCTGAGCTGGTCCTGCTTATCTGCTTGCCTCCTCCTGGGGCATTGCTATCTACACCTGTGCCAGACTACTCATCTCATTGCTTCTTAAAGATGAAACTTTTTCTTACCCCAGACTTATTACACATCCCTTCTACCTCCTTGTCATTTCATTACCATGTCTGTCTTCCTCTTATACCCTTCCCCAGTGTATCTATCCTTTCATTTCAGCTTTAAGTTGCTTCCTCCGAGAAGCTTTCCTTCTTAAAAGGGCTCACTATTCTGTCATTAGATCCTTTCTGTTTTCCCCTACGCTCGTAATTTGTAAGATATCATTTGTGCAATTATCTTTTTTTGATATCTGCCTGTTCTGCCATCGCTCCCTATTTTCCATAACACTTAGAACAATATATACATTTATATACATTTATTTTTGCAATTATTTGTTTTTGTGTCTGCTGGCCTCACCTGTTTGGAGTGTCGATGCAGATATGATTTTGTGTCTCTTGGTATCCAGTGAGTGCACAATTCTTGGCACATTTCCAGTGCTCAATAAATATTTGTTGAATTAATGTTCAGGATCAAATGATCTAAAATACATGTCAGGGAACAGTGTGAGGCAGGCTGAGTAAGGTATATGGAATCAGATTGTGGGCAGCCAGAGAGAGCCATTTCTACCTAATCGGTTAGAATTGCACTGTCAATATGGAAGCCACTAACCGCATGTGGATATTGAGCATTTGAAATGTGACTGAGGAACTGAATTTTAAATTCTATTTATTTTAAATTAATTTACATATTCTAAAGTATATTTGGAACAATGTGGATATGTGAATCTACATTTTCAGCTATAAAGTTTATGAAATCTAAATGCAGATCAAAAATTTTGGTGAAAATTTATTCTTTGATTTGAGAAGTACAGTAAATACACTGGATTTTAAAGACCTCATACAAAAGTAAAATTTCTCTTTTTTAAATACTGATTATATGCTGAAATGGTAATGTTTTGGATATATGGGGTTAAATAAAAATATATGTTTTTAGAATTAGTTTTACTAATTCTAGGTATATACCCAAAGAATTGAAAGCAGGAACTAAACAGATGCTTGTATACCACTGTTCATAGCACTATTATTCACAATAGTCAAAAGGTGGTAACACCCAAATATCCATCAACAGATGTATCAGTAAACAAAATGTGATGTGTATATATAAAATGAACTATTATTTACCCTTAAAAAGAAATGAAATTCTGACAGATGCTACAAGATAGATGAACCTTGAAAACATTATGCTAAGTGAAATAAACTAGCCATAAAAGAACACATGTTGTATAATTCCACTTGTATGAAGTATCTAGTATAGGCAAATTCATAGAGACAGAAAGTAGAAGAGAGGTTACCAGGGGCTGGGAGGTAGGGGAACGGGGAGTTATCGTTTAATGTGTACAGAGTCTCAGTTTAGACTGATAAAAAATTCTGGAAATTGATAGTGGTGATGTTTGCACAGCCTTGTGAATGTATTTAATGCCACTGAAGTGTACACTTAAAAATAGTTAAAATGCAGAGTTTATGTACCTTTTTCTCCAATAAATTTTTAATAAATTAATTTCACTTATTTCTTTTTACTTTTTGAAAATGTGGCTACTAGAAAATTTAATATTATATATGTTGCTTTCTCATTATATTTCTATTAGACATAACACAGGTTAGATAATTGGGAACCCTGAGAGAGGGTTAGAAAAATTCTGTGATGATTTCACTAATGTCTGTGCCACCAAGAAGGCTGCTTATCAGGAGGGCAAATGGGTAGCAGATGATGATGAACCCAAGAATTTAGGATTTGGTGGAACATGTTATGTAGAAAAAGGCATGTGAGGAAAAGACTGGGTGGGAGAGGTGAGGGCACAGGAGGATTCAATCCGAGAAGGGTTTAATTTGTGGCTGAAGCAAGAGGATGTTCTAGAGGTATTGTTTTCTCTACTGTAATGGGATAACCTGGCAGTAAGCCCAGCATGATGTTCCTTAATTGTGGGATCAAGTGAGTACCATGTGTGAAAGAGCTTTCAAATCTGAGGTGAGAGGGCACTGGTGAGGCACAGGTAAGTTTAATCGCAACTATGGGATTTCTTTAACCTATCTGTGGTGATGCTTTCCATCTGCTCTGGCTTCTGCAGAAAAGCTATAGCTTTGGAGAGTTTTCTGCTAATGCCACATATTTTGTCTTTTATATAAAACTGTGAGGAGGTTCATCCATTATGACTCCCTGATACAATTATAGAAACCCAGTCCTCCAAAATTGCACTGTTACCACTTTAAGAATGTTGTTCTTAGAGAACAATTATCTTCAGGTATTCAATATTTTTCTGCTATTTATGAGGTTTTCCACCACCCAGAAGCCCAGCAAGTACTGATCTAAACTCAGGAGTGTGTACTGGGCCAGAGGACCAAAGGTATGTGAGAAAGTGTTGAGACAACAGGCAGAGACAAATTAGATTGTTCAACTTAATCTGATGCTCAAGGAAGCCAGTATGAGATATATGATCCCGAACTGTCGCAAGTCTGGTCTTCTGGGTTCTCAGAGATTTGAACCATACTGGACAGCTGGCCATGGCACCAGCATATCCTGACAGCCCTCCATACCATTTAGGAGACAGAGCAGATCTTGGGTTTGCCCCAGTTTAAGGATGGTCATGGATGGAGCAAGAAAACCAGGTCCACCCTGTTCAGAATGATGTATGCCTTTCCAGAATTAAAATTTCAGTTGAGTTAGGCTGAAGTTGGCTCTGACCCTGGGAAAGCCTAAATTCACTGGAGAAAAGTCTCTATACCCAGAATGTGAGTTTAATACTCTGCAAAACAATGCAGGATCAGCCAAAATGAAATCAGAAAAACAGAATTGCTGAAGAGTTTGCACCAAATAAGTTTTTAATTTCTCTATATTGTTATTTTAGAGTAGTTAAGTGTAGCTTAGTTCTTATAAAAGATCCCTCTAAGGCCTGAGATTATGTTCTGGTCTGACATAGTAGTTATCAAAAGTCACTTCCTGGATCAACTGTCTATAGCATTGTTGCTGGTATGGGATGAAAGAGTATGGGATTTTTAATACCATCTAAATTCCTACATCCTACTCCTGTTGTAAATAGTATTTGTGGGGGTACTTTACTCTTAGCTTCTAATGTGATGGCCAGATCATAGCTAGGACTTTGCATTGTGTTTCTAGTTATCACAAGTAATTAATAGAGTAAATTGTTACTTTTTGTCAGTTCTAAGAAGAAAGTTATTTCTGTGCTTCACTATCACTAAGGCTTCTAAGCTTTAGCCTTAGAAGTTGACAAAGTAGGAATTAGAGAGGTTACCTGAAAATAGAGTATTCTAAAAATAGAGAAGATCCACTTTGGCCTGGATCTCTTAAGTAACAAGTAGTTTAACTTAACCTGTAATGATTCTAGTATCCACAGCTTCTCACTTCAATGGGAAATGTGAGCATTACACAGGTTCCTGGGAAAGAAAGCAGCATGGGGAAGAAGTATTTATTAAATTTTTTAATTGCCTGAGATTATTAAGATGTGGCTCCAAAAGGAAACTATTAAAAACACTATTTTATAAATTAGCAAGCTTTTTGATTTATTTCATCTTATCTGTAATGCCAGAGAATGTATTTCAGTTACAGGTGCTGAGGGATTAAGAGTTACCTAAACCTTTTTATCTAGCAATACTTATGTCAGATAAATGTCAAAGTTCTTTAGTCTTCTGTATGGTTCTCGGAGAACCACAATGATATTATGTGATTATAATGTCTGCCCACTAAATTGTCATGGTATGAACATTTCTGAGTTCTAAATTTGTGGTAGTAGTTCCTATAGTTGTTTTTTATGAGAGAGGTTAATGATTATGATTCTGTATTATAGTGTCTTATACCCTTGTCCACTGACTAGTCTGAGCTATTTTCCTAAAGTGAAGTAGGTGTTTACTCACTAACATTAATTTAAAGCCTTTATAGGAAGAGCAGAAACAACTGCTTTTGGCCGTTCCTCTTTTCTAAAGTGTTCCAAAAATCCCAAATCCACATTTTGCTTGTCTGAATGTACAGATTTTAAAATCACATAAGCAACATTATAGCTCTCTAAGTAAAAGGAAGACAATAATTCACTCTCAATATTCTAGATTAACAAATCAATCTGTTCTTTAAAATCTGTCTTGTACTTTTCTTGTACTTTTCTTAATACAAATTTCTAGGCCTTGAACCAAAACTACTGGGAGCTCACGAACTCCCATTAAATAAGTTTTGCTTTACCCTGGGATTCCAGGACAGTGGGTAACTTTGAGACTCCTCTAGTGCTGGATAGGAATGTCACAGTTTCCCATGGTTGTAAATAATGTTGCAATGAATATCTTTGTGAACACATTTTTTTTTCTTCTTTGGATAATTTTACTTTTTTGTTATGGCATAACTCTTTCTGAATGGGATGAACCAAAGGTATGCCTAATTTAGATCTACTTTCCTGACTTTCTTATATTCTTTTCTCATATTCATTAACAACTATTTCTAATAACACTAAACTCAATTTTAGCTATATTTTAAATTCTAGATGTGAGACGGCCAATAGTTCAAGTCTAGGGAAGTTAACAGGTAAAATATAAAATTGTTGCCTACTCTACCTGGTTGACTGACTAGGTTAGGGAGGAAGGCTGTGGAGGTATGAGGTGGATCTGCAGCCACATGAGGAACTGATCTGTGGTAATAGTATTAACTAACGTTAGTGTTCATTCTTTGTACTTAGCAATTTTACATTATCTGATTTGGTTCTCTATGCCCTGTGAAGTAGATGTGATTATTCTCACTGTATTTATGACACTGAATTACAATTTCAGCTGACTCCCAAGGTTGATAAGCAATTTGCCCAAAGCAGCTAGTCATTGAATGTGGAAGGTTTTCTTCCTCTTCTGCCCTGTGCTGCCTCACATACTCTGGGATCCATTTATTGGGGGCACTTTTCTTACTAGAATGTTCAGAGAGGTTTTCTTCTTTAATTTTATCTTTGTTTAAAAGTCAGACAATTGCAGCCCAATCAATTCAGTTTAAAAAAATCAGGTAATAAACAACACTTAGTTGCAAGGTACTACACCAGGTAACATAGGCAATACAGAAATGAGAGGGCACAGGGGCCTCTAGAACTTTCATCTGGGAAATGTAAACAGCATGTTCAAGACAAGAAGGACCTAGGGACTGTAGAAGGTTCAGTCTGCCTTCTTCCTTGATGGTTGGGGAACCAAGGCCTAGCATTAAGGATTCTCCACTTGAGTTATTTTGAATAATCCCTCTGTGCTGGACTCCTCCTCCATTATGAGCACCTCAAGAACAGGGTGCAGGTTTCCATGCCTATTGCTGTCCCCTGTATTCACACACTGCTAGAGACAGGAGTGGGCACACACTCCCTGCATTTGACCTCAGTTTCTTCCACATATCAGTGTACCTCATGATATACTTCCTCATTCAACCGGTATTTATTTAATTTCTACTATGTGGTGAGCAATGTTCAAGGTACCTGGGAGATCAGGAAACAAAACAGACAAAAATCCCTGCCCTGGGGTTTGAATGACTAATCGCATTCTTACTATCCAGGAATTTGATACCTAATTCATACAGGTATACATTGGGGTCATTTTGAGTGTCTCTATTTCTATCTTTTGTATTCTTATTGCTAAAGAAACTCATGATTGCTAATAACCGAAGTTTCAGGTACCTCCCTTTTACTTCTTTCCATTAAGCTTGACTTTACTTAAATCCAGCTTCATGTAGAAGTTTTGAAATTTTAGGCAACTATCTAGGCAAAGACATAGAGTGACAAAAGTGTGTAAAATGTTGGGAGCTGGTGAATAGCCTATGTAGCCAGAGTGTGGGGCTTATGGAACTGATTAGCTGATTAGAAATTAGAGAGTCAACTTGAGATTAGAGGACTTTGGGAGAAGCCATTTAGTTTCTAGGTAATTGAGAATGTTTTGAGATTTTTGAAGAATAAAAAGGTAAAATCTTGTCTATTTTAGGAAGTATCTCCTGGCAGTGGTGAAGATGATGCAGACGGGGTAAAACAAATTACAGGAGCCTTCCACAGAGCCTGTTATAAAATAATGGACTTATAGCAAGACAGAAGAAATGAGAAGAAGGAAGAGAAACTGCAGAAGTAGAAGTAACAGAACTAGGTGGCTAATAAAAAATAGAATTGTGAAGGTGATAGGGAGGCACCTGGGGAATTGTTGGTGTCATTATTAAAAATGCAGGGCAACGAGCAGGCATTTGATCAGTGGAGGTGATTGTTATAATGAATGCAATTTTGGATATTTAGTATCAATTATCTAGGACAGCATAACTTATATCTTTTATACCAAGTAATTATATTCAATTCAACTCAACATATTTTCAGAATTCCTACCACTTGTTAAGTATTATCATACAAAGACCTATCATACAAAGATAAGACAATTCCTGCCTTACATAGCTCTTAGCCTGATGAAGAAAATAAATACAAACATAACAATAATAAAAGGTAAAACACAGTATTTTATAAGAGGGGTACAGAAGGCATCAAGACCTGAAGGAAAAGATTCTAGTTCTTTAGGGGCAAGTTGGAATGATTAGAATAGAACAAGAAAACAATTTTTTAAATTAAAAACACTTTTTTTTTAAATACCAAAAATATCCATTGACAATTAAATTCAGATACATCTAATAAATATTGACTCAGTGTACACTCAAGTGTAGTGAATATACTATGAAAATCATAGTGAATTCCTTTGAAGGGGATGGCACGAGACGTGTGAGTGAAAATTCATGCCTATAAACAGCTAAAAATGATTGGCAGAAATGATTTGAGATATTTCAATTAAATGTAGTCTATACTTATAGACTGGAGTATGCACACCCTGGCAATCTCTTGTTATTGTTCCCACTTTGACTGAAATGCCACACTCTAGGCTTTCTTTGGCCTGATCAGTTCCCAGGCAGTGTGGCTAAAAGGGCAGCTTCTTTTAAGCACTGCAATGGGCACTGTAAGCAGATGGACAAACCTCTTTTAAAACTCATAGATTTTTCAGTACTATATTCCTGAGTTCATTTCATAAAAACAAGTATTTTCTTCCAAACTATCAGTAATAAATCCTTCAGTAAGTAGTATGTGATAGTCAGTTTGTACCATGAACTGGTTGGTGTCTTATCTCCTTCCCCATCCGTAGGTGTCTCTGGAAGTTCATGCGTGGTGGCGTCTGGTACAGTTACAAATAGTGTACTTAAATTTTTTCCTTAAAATATTCAATCGTTGCTCCAGAGGCGGTAAACACTTCAGCTAATATCAAATATTATATCAGCTCCTCCTCTTTCTGAGAAGAAATAAGTTTCCATCATTGTGATTCCTCCTTATCCTCCTTGCTCCATTCTTTTATGTAGTTTCTCCTTTTCTGTGCATAGCAAATTGTTTCTGGTCAATATTTTTTTCACATTTATAATATCAGAGGAGTTAGGAGTATTGTCCATGATTCTCTTGGTTCTTTTTGTTGTTGCTGTAGATGATAAACTTTTGTTTTCAGAGTCTTTGTTTTATTTAATAACCGTGAGGCTGACTTCAAATAGCATATCAACCATTAATTGCAGGCTGAGACAGACTAGGAGGTGTGATTTTGTGTCCTCTTACTAGAGCTGGCAAGTCATTGTTTTCAATTTGAGTGTCATCTGACCACCAAACAGGACTAGAAAGGTCATTGGGACCACCAGCAGACTTCTTAGCATCTCTCAGCCCAAGCCTCTGCCTTGCCTCAGACAGGATGCGAGAAGTAGCCTTGCTTGACAGTCATGCTCAGTTCTCCTTAGCAGGGAGTGCTGATTGTAAGTCTGCTTTTAAATATACCATGATTCCAGCTGTTTGTGTTGAGAATTTGTTTAGTTAAAAAAAATCCTACTTCCCGGCCATAAAAAAAGAATAAAATCTTACCATTCACAATAACATGGATGGACCTGGAAGGAATTATGCTAAGTGAAATAAGTCAAATAGATAAAGGCAAATACCATATGATTTCACTTATATGTGGAATCTAAAGAACAAAATAAATGAACAAACAAAACAGAAACAGACTCAGATACAGAGAACAAACTGATGGTTGCCAGATGAGAGGAGAGTTGGGATGGTGGGTGAAAAAAATGAAAGGATTAAGAAGTACAGATTAGTAGTTAACAAAATAGTTAAGAGGATGTAAAGAATAGGGAATATAGTCAGTAATATTGTAATAACTATGTATAGTGCCAGGTGGGTGCCAGATTAATCAGAGGTGGGGGATCACTTTGCAAATTGTATAAATGTCTAACCACTATGCTGTGCATCCGAAACTAATATAAAATATTGAATGTCAACTGTAATTGGGAAAAAAAAACACTTTTTGCATGTGTATTTGTTTATAAAAGTAATACAGGTTGATTGTAGGAAACTTGAATTATAGAATGCTAAAGTTTGAAGAAAATAATCCAGACTACCCATTAAATCACAACTCATTTAATGTTTTATTCCTTTTGTTTATAAAAACACAATTTGTACATATATACCTTAGGAATATATATACACACACATACACATATATTGGAATATATGTTAGGAATATAGATATATCCTAGGAATATATATATGTATGTGTATACACACACACACACACACACACATCTATATAGAGAGATTTAGATCTAGATCTATTTTTTTCACTTTAATTTTGCTTAACAAGTTTTTGTGTTTTTTATGTTTGAACAACAAATCCTTTGCGTCCTAGTCACCACCTTTGTAGTTGTCTTTGTTTCCCTCTGTTATACATTTACTTGACACAAAAATCTTTATGTCTAGTCAGCATGGGACCTTTGGCCTTATTTCATTAATATAGCAAATGCCTAGGAAGGGGAATTAAACCACTTTTCCAGTACTGATTACTGTATCTTAGTGCACGCACTCTTATCTTAACGGCATAAAATAATGTATATAATTCAATTACTCTCACGTAAGGCAGATTAGAAATGAGAAATTCTAGGTTGTGCCAGGAGCTGTGAGTTTCATAAAAGAATTGGACCTGACCCTGAGGACATACCATTAAACATATCCATACAACGATCTATGTAGGCCTTAAAAATGACTTTCATATGCTTAGCATCCCCATTTGCTGCAGCTGTATTTATAAAAACCCAGTGATCTCTAGGGTTCATGATTGGCTGCAGCTATGGGTGGAGACTAGTGCATTTAGAAATAAAAATTGAAAAGAATCACTCACCATCTCCTCTACATCATTTCTTTTTTGCAGCTGTTCATGGCCACTTCAATAGAGCCTAGACCTGGAACTTAACTGTGTGATTGTGTTTCTAGAAACAGTATGTAAGTAGCCACTAGGAGAGGTTCTTATCAGGTTCAGCAGGAAAGAGAAATGACAGTTGTAAGTTTTACTGACATCTCTGGAATTCACTAAGCAAGATGGGTCAAAAATTAAAGACAAATATCAAAAAATTCAGGAAAGATTCCATTTTTGTCTTCGTCCCTTATAGAACTCCCTAATTAGCTGAAACTGACTGTGATGTCAGCTACCATCATTGCCAAATCCATACCCTATATCGACAATTTCTAGTTGTAGGCATTATATACTTTCACAGTTAATTGGCAGAAAAGCTTATATGTGTGTTTTAAATTTTCTCGTTTTAATCACTTTTGTTTTTCTCTGTAGTGTTGGCTCAAAGTGCTTTAATTTATGACAAAGAAAGATGCTATAATAAAGAGTAAATAGTAATCCTTAAATCTGTAAACTTTGAGTCTGAACATGTTACTGAAATTGAAGTTGTGACCTGCTGTTTCTAATATGGTTAATGAAAGTGGGTCAGGAGATGAAGGCATACATATTTGTTTGGGAGCACTTGCAGTATATGGACTTCAGAGTTCTTTAACTTTAGAAGGTTCTGAAGAAGAGTAGTAATAATGACCTATGAATAATAATAGCTAAATTATTTGAACTTGTCAACACACTGAGTGCTGTTAACCACTGTAATGTGTAATCATGTTTCATCTTCATTGGAGCCCTATAAGATGGTTAGAATGAGAGTCTCCATTTTGTGAATCACAGAATAGTTAATGGCTTTTCCGGGGTCATGGCAGAGCTAAGGCTTAAACTCAGTTCTGCTTGACTATAAACACACACTGTTAAACTTTAAACTTTGTGTGTTACTTCTTGGTGATTAGCTCTTATATCCTGGCAAATCCAAGTCTAGGCTACTTTTCCAGGCTCAGGTTCATTGATAGTCTCATGCACCAACATTAAGCCAAGACTTCAAGTAGAGGGTGTAAATTTTATCCTGCTGTTATTCTTGTTTCCTTCTTAAGTCAAGATTCTACAGGCACACGAATGCAAAACTGATAAGTCTTTTAGTTTCAAGAAGGGCATGTTTTTCCTAACATTTAAATCATTTAAAAACATTACATATAAATGTCACATATACTAAAATCATGAACAAAATATTAACACATAGAATAAAAGACTATACCAACATTTCTATGGGGTTTGAAATATTGCTAGGTAAAATCTAGCAGCACATTTTAACAGAGTAGAAATGCAAAAATAGTTGTAAAGCAAGATTATTATTATATAATCAGCTAAACTAATAGATTAAGAAATATCATTATAATAAATGTTAAAAAGGCATTTTAGAAAATTTACATTCATTTTTGATAAAAGTTCTCATGGTGAAATATGTATAGATTAATATATCCTTTACTGGATAAAAGCATGTATCAAATCAAGCACCATATCATATTTAACAATGAAACACAAGAAAATTTTTCTATGAAAATTAACTGAAGACAAGGATATATATTATTACATCTTCTGGTGAACACAGTTCTGAAAATTGAATCCAAGGGTAGCACATTCTTAGCTTAGCCAGTGTCTGGCATATAATAGAAACGCAATTGTTTGTTGAATAAATTAATGACAGATGAAATAAGGAGGCAAAATTATCATTATTTACAGGTAATCTAGTTTTATTTAAAGAAGATCAACCGAAACGTTACTAGAAGCAATAGGAACATTCAGAATAGCATTTAGTTTCAAAATTAATACATAAAAATATAAAACACTTAGAAAGTGTAATGGAAGGAATGATCCCTTGTAGTCTAACAGAACTAAAACAACAATGCACCTTCCCTTCCTATACAAGGGAAACCTCACAATGATGATCAATATTTATTACCTTTTGATTAACGAGGTATTAAAGTTTGTCTCTCTCTCACACACACACACACACACACACACACACACACACACACACACACACGGACCATATCTATTTCTGAGAATTCTTCCTAAAAACCACCTAACAGGGTAGTTGTTTCGTTTTCTAAAAAAAAGGGCTTGGAGGAGTCTTGGGGAAGATGGTGGACTAGGTAAAAGCAGGGTTTGTCTCAGGACCAAATTGAAATTACAACCAAATTAGAAAATAATGAATGTGGAGAATCACCTGAAGTCCAGCTGATCATAACATCTATATCTGAATATAAAGGAACCACATCGAAGCTGGTAGGAGGGACAAAGTCCCAAATTGGGCTGGACCCACACCCATGGGTATTGGAGGATCACCAGGAGATAGAAGGAAGCTGCAGAGGCTCTCCTGAAGGAGAGGGGGATCCTGGTCTCAACTGGGGGTTTTCCAACACAGGTCCCAGCCCAGGGAAGAGGAGGTTCCAATAACTCTGACTATAGAAACAGGTGATTCCAGCCTCCTGGATGAAACAGAGGTGACTGAGCCCCTAGACATTCCTTTGAAGAACCCACGCAAAGGAATTCTGACCTGTGGACACTCACCTGGGACATTGGCAGTAGGTCTGAGGCTCACGCAGGATTCATTCTAGAAAAGTCTCTATTACCTGGAGTCAGAAAGAGGGCTGGAAAGGCAGCCACCATTGTGCCTTAGTCCAGTCCCCCTACAGAGTAACCTAAAGACCACGCCAGCTTGATTGTTCAGACCCCTCCCATAGGGTCATTAGGAAGCGCTGGTCTGAGTGGAGCAGCCCACTCACCTAACCTGCAGACTGCTGGGGAAAGTTGTTCCTGGTTGGCTACCAAGCCCAGATCTGAGTGATTCAGAGTGAAATGTTCACTGCAGGGGTAGTCATTGTTGTGAGCAGCATTTCTAATCCCAGCAACAGTGGTCAGCTCTGTGAGCCCTGTTTCAGAGATAAAGTCAGACAGATCGCTGCTGCCAACACAAACTTGGGCAGGTATTGGGGACCCATGGGCCAATCCCAGACAGCAGTTAGTATTATTGTGATCTGGGTCTTCTGTGGGAACTCACAACAGTTAACCAAATTTGTAGCAAGACTGAGGCTGTATCGACCTGACTGCCATTGTTTCTCTGAGACACTGCTCCACCCTATCCACAAATTGCCCCAGGTGGCCCATTGACAGTGAACTGACACAGCCCTTCCCCTACCCTCTCCTGATCGCCTAATTCGCACCGACAACAACCTTTGGCTGGCACAGGGTAGTCACTGCACAGAAATCAACAGCAGGAAGACCTTTGCTGCCTGCAAGAGTTGCAATATTGTGTCTTGAGAGCACAGGGGTCTATGGGAACACTCCTGACTACAGCTGGGGTCTATGGGAACACTCCTGACTACAGCTGGTCTCTCTGTGACCTGGGTCTATAGCAAGAATGCTCAGGCACAGAAGTTGCAGCAAAATTGAGGCTGTTTTGGCCAAATTGACCTTGTTGCTTTGAAATCCCACTTCTCTCAAGCCATAAAGTGCCTGCAGCTCATTAACAAGCAGCCTCTTGTGCCCTGCTTGGCTCTGGGGTTAAGCAGTTAGCACAGGCAACAGACCTTGGCTAGCGCAGGGAGCACATTTTCAAAAAAACCGTTGTGGACAGACCACTGCTGCCTTAACGAGCTACAATATCTCTTAAGGGGATTGCAGGGGTCTGTATTGGCCTGACGGCCCTTGATTCCCCGAGTTCCTGCCCTATCCAATACACAAAGTGCCTGCTGCACATTGATAAGCAGCTGCCCCTGCTCTGGGGTAGTGCATTTAGGCCCAGGATGGGTAGCAGCTGTCTTTGCTGCAAGTGCCAACTTATACAGTGAGCCACAGAGACAGCGTGGGCATATAAACTGTCACTGCAGTGGCAGGGGGAAATTTACTCACTAGGCCCAGGAGACTCCCAGGGTTCCTGCACTACTCAACACACATATCACTCAGAGGCTCATCCAATTTCAGAGACTTACAGGCAGATGATAGGCAGTATCAGGACTTGAAGAGCTCTGGTCCCTCTGATAAACTGCCATAGATGAAGGATGGGGGATGAGAGTTGCCTATAGCAGTGTCTCTTCCACTTACCTACAGATCCAGTATAGGCAACAACCATTGTTGTAGCCGCCAGCCCCAATAGACACATGGACCACCAGAAATCAGTGAGTTATAAGAAATATACTCTTTATTCAGCCAGCTGGGTCTGCCAGGGCTACACAGACCCCAAATTAAGCAGCCCTGAAATGTAGAGGTACAGGGTTTTAAGTTCTAAACTCCGTTCTTCATTCTGTCTGAACACAAAAGTCTATTTTTTTTTTTAATTAACTGTCAACCCACAGGTTGGTTGTGCAAGCTGGGGGTACAGAAGCAGAATGCTTATTGTTAGAATGTTATGTTCCCATGGGTGATAGATAGCCTGTCTCAATGTGCGATAGCCAAGCAGTAATTTTCTAGCCAGTGCGCCATCAGTGGATTGCTTTAAATTTTCACCGGGTAGCCCTGAGCAATCAAAAGCAGTGGCTGACCTTGGCCTGTGGGCGAGCCACAAAACCAACACGTCTAGAGGCTGGCATCAGACCACAATGGAGCAACTCCTGACTGGTTCCAGTAGTGATACACACAGAGAGTGGTTGCAACAACTGCACAAGCCTGCTAGGGCAAATCCCACTCAGTGGTTCAGCTCCCACCCAAAAACTCTTATCCTGAGAGTGCAGCCAATTCCCACAATTAGCCTGAATGTTAATTCTATCCACTAATCTACTAGCAACAGTAAAGGCTCTGCAACAACAGAAGATCACACACAATCCACACAACAGTCATCTCCAGAGCTTCTGACACCAGAGATCAGGGAGAGAGTGCCACTGGACCACACAGGACACCTTCCACATTAGGCCATCTGGCCAAGACTGAGAGATGAAACAAATATTCCTGGCACAAAAAGAACACAGATAGCTAATAAAATGAGAAAACAAAGAAACATGCTACAAATGAAACAAGAGAAAGCTCCAGAAAATAAGCTAAATGAAATGGAGGTAAGCAGCCTACCAGAGTCAGAGTTCAAAATAAGGGTTACAAGGATGCTCAACAAACTTATGGGGAGAATGGATGAGCATGATGAGAACCTCAATAGCATAAAAAAATGACATAGATACCATAAAAAAAGAACCAGACAGAAATGAGGAATACGATAATAGAAATGAAGAATTACACTAGAAGAATGCAACAGTAGATTGGATGAAGCAGAAGAACAAATCAGCTAATTGGAAGACAAGGTAGCTGAATATACCTAATCAGAACAATAAAAAGAAAAAAGAATTGAAAAAAATGAGGATTATTTAAGAGACCTCTGGGACAACATGAAGCATAAAAATATCCAAATCATAGGAGTACTTGAAGAGGAGCGAGAGCAAGGGATTGTGACTCTATTTGAAGAAATAATAACAGAAAACTTTCCTAACCTGGCAAAGAAATTAGACATAGAAGTTCAGGAAACACAAAGAGTTCCAAACAAGAGGAATTCAAATAGACCCATACCAAGACGCATCATAATTAAAATGCCAAAGGTCAAAGGCAAAGAGAGAGTCTTAAAAGCAGCAAGAGAAAGGAAACTGATTACTTACAAGGGTACCCCCATAAGAATGTCTGCTGACTTTTCCATGGAAACTTTGCAGGCCAGAAGGGAATGGCAAGAAATATTCAAAGTTATGAAAAACAAGAATCTACAACCATGGATACTCTACCCAGCGAGACTTTTGATTAAAATGGAAGGTGAGATAAAGAGCTTCCCAGTCAGAAAAAGCTTAAGGAATTCATCACCAACAAGCCAGTATTACAAAAAATGTTAACGGGTCTTCTGTAAAAAAGGAAGGGGTAAAGGAGAAAATAGAAATAGCAAATATAAATGATAAAATAACAGTAACAATGTACCTATCAGTAATCACTTTAAATGTAAATGGATTAAATGCTCCAATGGATAAGAAAACAAGAACCATGCATATGCTGTCTACAAGAGACTCACTTCAGATCAGATGACACTCACAGACTGAAAGTAAAGGGATGGAAAAAGATATTTTATGCAAATAGAAATGAGAGAAAAAAAAAAAGCCAGGGTAGCAATACTTGTATCAGATAAAACATACTTTAAAACAAAGGCTATAAGAAGAGATAAAAAAAGAAAAGGGCATTACATAATAATAAAGGGATTGATAAATTAAGAGGACATAACCCTAGTAAACATACATTCACCCAACATAGGAGTACCTACATATATAAAACAATTATTTACCGTTATAAAAGGAGAGACCAATATTAATACATTCGTAGTAGGAGACTTTAACACCCATTGACACCAATGGACAAATCTTCCAGGCAAAGAATCAACAATGGGCCTAAGAGATACAGAACAGATGGACTTAATAGATATTTTCAGAGCATTTTACCCCAAAGCAGAAAAATATGCATTCTTCTCAAGTGCATCTGAAACATTTTCAAGGACAGACCACATATTAGAACACAAATCAAGTCTCAATAAATTTAAGAAGACTGACATATCAACAGTCTTCTCTGATCACAATGATATGAAACTAGATATTAACTACAAGAAAAAAAGCTAAAAAATACATAAACATAGAGGCTAAATAACATGCTACTAAACAATAAATGGGTTGTTAATGAGATCAAGGAAGAAATCAAAAGATACCTAGAGAAATGAAAATAAAAACACATTGATTCAAAATTTATGAAACATAACAAAAGCAGTCCTAAGAGGGAAATTCACAGCAATACAGGCCTACCTCAAGAAACAAGAAAAGACTCAATCTAACCTTACACTTAAAAGAACTAGAAAAAGAAGAGCTAACAAAGCCCAAAGTGAATAGAAAGAAAAATAATGAAATCAGAGTGGAAATAAATGAAATAAAGTCTAGAAAAATAAGGATAAACGAAATTGACAGACTCTTAGCCAGACTTATCAAGGGAAAAAGAGAAAGAGCTCAAATAAATAAAATCAGAAATGAAAGAGGAGAAATAATCATGGACTCCACAGAGATACAAAGGATCATAAGCAAATACCATGAGCAATTATATGCCAACAAATTAGACAATCTGGAAGAACTGGACACATTCGTAGGAACAGACAATCTCCCAAGACTGAGTCAAGAAGAAACAGAAAACCTGAACCAACTGATTACCACTAATGAAATAGAATCAGTAATCAAAACCTCCCCAAAAACAAAAGTCCTGGACCAGATGGCTTTATAGGCGAAATTTACCAAACATTCAAGAATTATCACCCATTCTTCTCAAACTATTCCAAAAAATTCAAAAAGAGGGAAGTCTTTCTAACTCCTTTTATGAGGCCACCATTACCTTGATTTCAAAACCAGGCAAAGGCATTACAAAAAAAAAAAAAAACTATAGGCTTTTATCTCTTATGAACATTGATGTAAAAATCCTCAACAAAATATTAGCAAACCAAATTCAGCAATATATTAAAAATATCATACACCATGATCAAGTTGGATTTATTGCTGGGATGCAAGGTTATTTCAATATCTGCAAATCAATTAATGTGATACACCACATTAACAAATTAAATAAAGATAAAAACCACATGATCATATCAATAGATGCAGAAAAAGTGTTCGACAAAATCCAGTATTCATTTATGAGAAAAACTCTCAGCAAAGTGGGAATAGAGGGAACATACCTCAACATAACAAAGATCATATATAACAAACCTATAGCTAACATCATACTCAATAGGGAAAGGATAAAAGAATTTTCCTTAAGATCAGGAACAAGAGAAGGGTGCCCACTTTCACCACTCATCTTCAACATTGTATTGGAAGTCTAAGCCACAGAAATAAGACAAGAAAGAAATAAAAGGCATCTGAATGGGAAAGGAAGAAGTAAAACTCATTTGCTAATTACATGATACCATATACAGAGAACTCTAAAGATTCCACCCAAAAACTGTTAGAACTGATGAATGAATTCAGTAAAGTAGCAAGGTTACAAATAAATATTCAGAAGTCAGTGGCATTTTTTACACACCAACGATGAACTTTCAGAGAAATTAAGAAAACAATCCCATTTACAATTGTGTCAAAAACTATAAAATACCTGGGAATCAAATTAACCAAGAAGGTAGACCTGTTTTCAGAAAATCGTAAGTTATTGAAAAAAGAAATTGAAGAAGATACAAATAAATGGAAGTATATACCCTGTTCATGGGTAGGAAGAATCAACATTATTAAAATGGCCATACTACTCAAAGCGATCTATAGATTCAATGCAATCTTTATCAAAATACCAATGACATTTTTCAGAGAGCTAGAACAAACAATCCTAAAATTTATATGGAGCCATACCCTGAATAGCCAGGGCAATCTTAAGAAAAAAGAACAAAGTTGGAGGTATCACACTACCTGATATCAAACTATGCTACAAGCCTACAGTAATCAAAACAGCATGGTACTGGCATAAAAACAGATACATTGATCAATGGAACAGAATAGAGAGCCTAGAAATAAATCCATGCCTATACTCTCACTTAATATATGACAAAGGAGGTAAGAATATACAATGGGGATAAAGTCAGTCTCTTCAATAAATGGTGTTGAGAAAATTGGACAAATACATGCAAAAAAAAAAAAAAAAGAAGAAGCTGAACCATCTTCATACTCTGTATACAAGAGTAGACTCAAATGGGTTAAAAATTTAAATGTAAGGCCCAAAACCATAAAACTTTTAGAAGAAAACATAGGCAGTAAACACTCTGATATTACTAACAGGAATTTCTTTTCAGATATATCTCCTCAAGCAAGGGAAACAAAAGAAAAAATAAATGGGACTATATCAAACTGAAAAGTTTTTGTACAGCAAGGAAACAGTCAACAAAACAAAAAGACAACCAACTGTTTGGGAGAAGATATTTGTTAATGATACATCCGATAAGGGGTTAATATCCAAAATTTATAAACAACTTATACAACTCAGAACAAAAATCAATCCAATTAAAAATGGGCAGAAAACTGAATAGATACTTCTCCAAAGAGGAAATACAGATGGCTAATAGACATATGAAAAGATGCTCAAGGTCACTAATCATCAGAGAAATGCAAATTAAAACCACAATGAGATATCACCTTATACCTGTCAGATGGCTATCATCAATAAATCAAAAAACAGCAAGTGTTGGCGAGGATGTGGAGAAAAGAGAACCCTCATACATTGTTGGCTGCAAATTGGTATAGCCGCTATGGAAAACAGTGTGGAGGTTCCTCAAAGAATTAAAAATGGGTCTACCTTTTGACACAGCAATTGCACTTCTGGATGTTTATCCAAAGAAAACCAAAACAATAATTCTTAAAGATCTATGCGCTCCAATATTCATGGCAGCACAATTTACAATAGCCAAGATATAGAAGCAACTTAAATGCCCATCAACAGATGATTGGATAAAGACATTATGATTCATATATACAACAGAATCTTACTCAGCCATTTAAAAAATGAAATCCTACCATTTGCAATGACATGGATGGATCTAAAGGTTATTATGCTGAGTAAAATAAGTCAGAAAGAGAAAGACAGATACCATATGATTTCACTTATATGTGGTATCTAAGGAACAAAAAGACCAAACTAATCAAAAATAGACTCCCAAATATAGTGGACAATTTGGTGACAGACAGAAGGGTGGGGGGTTGTAAGGCTGAGAGAATGGGATGAAGGGTTAAAGAAGTACAAATTAGTAGTTGATAGTTGGGCATGGGGAGCATGGACGAGGAAAATGCAGTTGACATTAATATGATGGCTAAGTGGAGGGCCAGGGGAGGGAGGGAGCAATAGGGGGGATCGTTTTATGAACATTATAAGTGTCTAACCAATGTACTGTATACTTGAAACTAATTTAAATACATTTATTTAAAAAATTCATTGACAGCTCTATATCAAAAAAAGGGCCTGTTTTTCTTTATGTAATTTTCCTCATTTAGGTTTTCATATTTGTTTATTTTTAATTAAAATTATTGGGGGTAACAATGTTTTCAAATATATTTGAGCCCAGATCCTCTAGAAAGAGGAGCCTGGGGCAAAGATCTAGTGTTGATACTTTATTTGGAATATGCAAGTCAATAACATGAGGGTGAGTAATAAAGGGAAATAAGGCAAGGAAAATTGTAAAGCAATGCAATGGTTCCTCACTAGCTAATGCTTCACAATAAACGGTACTGACTCAGTAGGTGGCTGGGTAGGCATGGTTTAGCAGCAGGCAAGATTCCTCTGGAGGAGTTGCGAGGAAGAACTGGGCCTCTGAGTAGTCCCCAGAAGAGAGAATGTTGGGAGAATTTTTTTTTGGTGCTATTCACCTCTTATTTCTCATTAAGGTTTACTCCTTCATGATTCCCCCACGCTGCTAGGTTGGGTCATGTGGCTCCTTGGCAGCTACCCAAAAAGCCAGCCCCCACACTTCAAAGTCTGTTGCTTTGAATCTGAAAGTGGAGGCCCGCTTGCTGGGTAGTTTCAACATGAAGAAAGAAAAAGGGGCAATCAAGAGTCTCAGAGAAGAGATACAGGGTCAGTACCCAGTGTCAACTAGAAGGGAAAACAGCCACAGGCATGCATGTGTTACTCCTGACAACATCAGGCACTCTGGCCAATCTCAGAAGTGACTAGCGCTGGAGGGCTCTGTGAAATAATCTTTTAACCTAGAAATCAGTGGAGAATCTAGATCTGTGATGACACTTTCACTTAAAAGAAAAAGTTACTACTCAATTCTTCAGTATAAATACTACCTCAGCAGCCCTTGTGAAATCAGTAGGAAGGATTTCTTGGGTTCTTACTGTTTGCTCTTAGAATTACCAAATATTAGATCTAGATAGGTGATCTAATCCATTCTTTTACTCACCACAATAGTAAGGGGTGGAGAAATGAAGCAGATGAGGAACAAAAGTATTTAACTCCTCAAGGAGGTTACGATCTAAATGAAAATAGAAGACATTTTTAGGAGGGGCTGGGGTCATCCTAGGAATCTGGCCTTGAGTTTTTAGAAACTATGTTAATGTTTGTTCAAGTCTTTACAGGCCTAGATTGGGGCCTGATGGAGAAGGGGCCTCCGAGAAGCCTGGCTAGAGTTTGGTCTAGGAGCGAATCTTTGTCAGTAGGACAAGATAATCAAGAAAAAGTAGAAAATGTCCACTCTGACCTCAATAAAAGACTGTGGGACAAGGAGAGGAACATAATAGGGAAATGAAACAAAGGATAATTTTTATCCACTGAAAAGACCACTAAATTTCTAACCACCAAAAACTAGTTATATTGTTCATATTGTGCTGCTAAAATCCAAACAAAAAAATGACTTAATTTATTCTTATCCAGTTTCTTAAGATAAACAAAAATTAATAGTGTGAGTTGTGTTTTAGTTTAAATATCCTGCACAGTGCGAGCTCGTTCCCAATGAAGCCCAGGGCTAGTCACGCAAATTCACTCGCTGTTTAAGACATCACTCCCTTTGCACTAAAGAACGATGACTTTTTCCTTTAACTATTTAGCTCTATCATTTAAAAATAATTAAATATTAGTTCTTTAGCATTTATTATGTGCATTTTGTAAATGTACAGTGTTTTCTTATTAGTCTATTTGAAATTAATAATTTAACTTTACTTGATATTTTGGTCCCCTGGGGTTTATGATGCAGTGGCCCCTATTTTCTCACATGATGTTCACGATAACTCCTTCCATCATGGCCCAAAAGGTTAAAAGATGAGATAGAGAAGATATGTATGGGAATAGACTTTAAATCTATGTACTCTATTGAAATTGTAAGGATTGAAGGGTTAGAGAAAGCACAAAGTGGTTGTAAGCAAAAAAAGAGTTTTTCAATTTAATTGCAATTTATAGAAAGTGAAATACACAGATCTTAAGTATACAGTTGAACCAGTTTTAACAAGTACATGTACCCATATAACTCACACCCCTATTAAGAAAATTAAGATTGAGATGTATTTCCATCAACCACAAAGTTCATTCACACCCTTTCCCAGTCACTCTCCAACACTTCTAGAAATAACTACTCTTCTGATACCATAATTCTTTTTATGTTACAGAACTTCATATACATGGATTATATTATATAGCATGTACTCTTTAGTGTCTGACTTCTATCAGGTAGTATAAAGTTTCTGAGATCCATTCATGTTATTGCATGGATCAGTAGTTGGTCACTTTTCATTTTTAAATAATATTCCATTGTAAGAATATACCAATTTGTTTATTCTACTGTTGGATGCCTGGGCTATTTCTAGTTTTCTATATTGTAAATAGAACTGCTATGAACTTTCTTGTACAAGGCTTTTTGTGGAAGTAGTTTTTACCTTTAGATAAACGTTAGGATTGGCATTACTGACTGGGTCATAGGAGTAGATGTGTGTTTAGCTCTTTAGGAAACTTCCAGGCAGTTTTTCAAAGTGATTACACCATTTTACATTCCCATCAACAATGACAAAAGTTGTGTTTGCTCTGCATCCTTATTACCATTTAATATTTTCAATCTTTTAAATTTTAACCATTCTAGTGAGTTTGCAATGACATCATTATAGTTTTAATTTGCATTTCCTCAGTAACTTAATGACCTTAAACACGTTTTCTTGTGCTTGTTGGACATTCACATATCTTCTTCAGGAAAAGTTTGTTCATGTCTTTTGCTCATTTAAATTGGGTTTGTTTATTATTCCAATATAGGAGTTCTTTACATATTCTGATTATATATATATGTAGGATTTATATGTTGCGATACTTTCTCCTGGTCTTTGGCTTGTATATGTATTTTCCTAATGATATTTTTTGATAAGCTGAACCTTTTAATTTCAATGAAGTCCCACTTTACCATTTTCCTTTATAGTTAATGTTTTGTGTCCTCTCTCAAAAAAAAAAAAAAAATTGCCTACCAAAGGTTGTAAAGATATTCCACTATATGTCACTGTCTAGCCCACCCCTATATCAAAGTGGATAGATATGTTTTTCTTATCTTGTAATACTGATTTAGGAATGATAAGTAATTCAAATTAATGTATATAAATAATGTAAGGAGCCAGAGGAGAGCAATTAGATGGATCATTTTATAAACTATATAAATGTCTAATAAATGTACTGTATGCTTGGAACTAATAAAATAAAATTTAAAAATAAATAAAAGCAGAGCACAGCAGAAAAATGTATAATTATTTCTTACATCCAGGATTCTTTAATAGTAGCCATCTGAGATAGTATTTGTGAAGGACCAGGTTCCTCTGAAAATACAAGTTTTTGCCATCTGATCTCATTCCTGAAACATTTTGTCTCAGGAGATGTCTCATTGTCAAACCATCCCAGGGGCATCTGGATAGGCAAATCACACTCTGGACTCTTCTTCCCTCCATGATACAGTAATTTTTGGTACAAGTTCAGACAAGGAGAGCATTAAAGGGAGGAGAATATAACCACCCTTTAAAGTGAAAATCAGACAACTGGTGGTTTTCTAGTCTTAGTCTTTATACTTTTTCTAGGTGAACTAATTCATGCCACAGTTTCAATGCCACTCAATGTTAACTCCCATCTTTAGACAAGTTCTCTCTCTGACACCTCAGATTCAGCATGTCTAAAGCAGAGCTCACTATTTTGCCCTTCCACCTTCAAAAGTATACCTCTTGCCTCCCTGTATTTTAATCTCTCTAGCTACCAAAGGAAGATGCCATTGAGTATCCTTGATCCCCTCCCCTGCTTGACTACTAAAGCTCTAAAATCTCTGCCTTTTCTCCACTGTCCTATTTCCTCTCTCTCTTGCCTTAATTTCATCATCTGGTTACAATACTTTCCTCATAGTATGCCTGTTTTGCCCGAATCCATCTCACCTTTATTTATTCATTTAAAACAAAAATATTTAGTCCTAACTGGGTGTCAATAAGTAAGCCAGACACTGGAGATATCAAGAGCACTAAGACAAGGCCCTGGACTTCAAAGGTTCAGAGTCTATTGCACAATGTATATATGAAAACAAATAATTGGAGAACCATTTGATAATTGTAGTGACAGAAATATACCCAGGGTATTATGGCAGCATTGAGAAGGGCACAGAACCTGGCTTGGGGTATGTGCAGATTGTGTGTGTGTGTGTGTATGTGTGTGTGTGTGTATGTGTTCAGATTAGCAAAGACTTCTTGTAAGGTGATGACTTGATTGGAACGTAGGGAAGGAAAGTGTGGGTAATGTTGAGAGGATAGGAGATTTGAGAGAAGGGACATTCCAGGCTGAGGAATCTTCCTACAAAAACAAAACAAAACAAAACAAAACAAAACAAAACAAAACACAGGAACAAGGAAGAACATAGGGTATGTGTGTGGACTAGCAAATATTTTTATATAGTTCATACATAAGGTGTCCATTGGGGGTGGTGAGGGATGAGACTGTGTAAGTAGGCAAAGGCCAGATCCTAGAGAGTTTTGTATACTTAGTGAAGGAGTTTCTTTAATCTAGAAAATGAAGGAGATTCACTGATGGTTCCAAGCAAGGGAGTAACATAGACATATTATCATTTTAGGTAGATTTTTCTGATAATAATATGATGGATAGATTTGAGGAGATATCTGCTATAGTAGAAAACCTGAACTCAGAAATAGGCATGAAGCTGGTAAATACATAGTCAATAAAGTCAGCAGGACCTGACAGTTATGTAGATGTCCAGATGAGGAAGAAAGAGAGCAAGAATAACATGTTTCTAGATTATATGTGGAGATATGTACCATCATTAGAGCTAGAGAATACAGATACAGGAGGAGGTGCAGATTTGGAGGAAAAATAATAAACTCAGTTTTGGATGAATCTGAGGTGCTTGTGGGACATTCAGCAGGTAGCCAAATATCAATATCTGAAAAGGAAGGGACCTGGCCCCAGAAGTTCCTGTTAACAGCTATCAGTTACTTTCATCCAACTGGCCTGCCAAGGTTCCCAGTGGCAGGCAGGTATGGCCCTCTGTGGACAAGTGCAAAGTGAAGGAGATACTAATTCTCCCCAAGCTCTTCTTTGATATTTAAGCCCGGCAACATGATCCTTGTTCTCCAGCCAAGCCCCTGCAAAATGGCAGATGTGTTAGCTAGTTGAGTGAATTTTCATTGATGATTCTGGTACCTTGATCCTAAGAAGAATGGGAATTAAAATTTTAAAACCTCTTTTCCCAAAACAAATTTGTTTCCGATGCTTTTTGTCCCTGACAGTTTTGTCTATTACAATTCATCTAGTCTGTTTGGAGGATGAATGGAGTGGACCTAAAATGAAGACAGTTTTCCTTTCGATTGAAGAAGGAGGTTGGGGTGGCAGAGGGTGGGGGGTGTGAAAGTTGGTGCAGAGAGCCATTAGGTAAGCTACAGATTCTCTGTTTTATCTGGATTTCATTTGAGGTTGCAATATTTCTTCAGTCTTCCTCATCCTCTCCAAGTCAGATAAAAATAAAGAGTGCTATCCTTCAGTAAACATTCAACTTTACTGAGATTGTACTATGTGTCCAGTTCTGTTGTATGGGCTTGGGATTTTAAAATGACCATGACACAGCTCTCGTCCTCAAGAAATTCAGCCTACAGAGGTAGTTTTCAATGCTAGCTACCTTTTGTTTAAGGTAGTGCTAGGTTTATCTAGGGATTTAAAAACTAGTGTTCCACCACAGACCAATTGAATAAGAGTCCTTGGAGTAAGGTTTGGATATCAGAAGTTATTTTTAAACCTTTTTATTATGGAAAAGTTAGAGATTGATAGAGAAAAGAGTATAATGATGCTCTCCCCACGTATATATCACCCAGATTCAACAATGATCAACAAATGGTTGAACTTACTTCTTCCATAACTTCCCTCACGCCTCCTTACTATTGGACGATTTTATAGATGACCCCTCAAAGTCTATCAGCTCTAAAATTATTTATAAAATACATCTTTATCATACCTAAAACAGTAAACAAAATTCTTTAATGTCATCAAATATCCAGTCAGTTGTCAAATTTCCCCAATTGTCTCTAACAACTTTTTGGAGTTAGTTTGTTTGAATTAGGGTACACGTGATATCTATACATTGCATTTGGTTAATAGACCTCTTACATTTATTTGAATTAATAGATTCCTCCTCACTCTTTTTTCTCTTCCGTGCAACTTACTTTTGAAGAAACTTGGTTATTTGTCCTATAGAGTTTTTCACATTTTAGATTCTGCTGACTGCATCCATATGGTCCTTTCATGTTTCTTTGTTTCCTGATTTTATGAAAACCAATAATTATATTTACTCTATATTAAGATTGGAATTCTTAACAAGAATATTTCTCAGATAATGATGGATTTCCTATTGCATTATATCAGGAGGCACATCACGTCTGGTTGCCTCTTTCTTTGTGATCAGTAAGTATATCTTGATAGCTAAGATAGAGCAAATTGATAGTGGTGCTATCTTATATCACAAAGAATTAAGATTTTCAGCAGAAATAAAAAAAATATATAAACATTAAATCGAGATAGGTAAATAAAACATTTAACTCTCAATTTGAATTGGAAAGGTCAGAGTGAAATCCTAATATATTTTCTCCTATAAAAATACATATTTCCTAACTGTTCACAATAAAGGCTTATAACAAAATAAACAATTTAGAATCAATGGCACTTTAAGCCCATATTATAGTATCTAAACATAATTTCTCAAAAGCACTGACATTCCTTGGAGAAATGCATGGGTCAGGTCTGTAGCAGAAAATGTATGAGACAAGCCAGGAATTTTATTACCTTTGCTCAAGACATACAAGGACTGGATGAAGAAAAATTCTTTATGGAAAAATAAAAAGGGGGGAAAATTAGACTTATTACTATTTTTTAATTCCCAATGAAATAATTGGTCTTAAAGTACGAAGTTAGGTTCTTTTGTTTTGTGTTGCCTACTTTATTAATTTTGGGATCCTCCTTATGCCAATCTTGAGGATAATCTGTACCTTGCTGTAATACCTCTCCATCTTGAGTACTAAGTTGTCAGCCTGAGTGTGCAGATTCTTCAGTGCTTACTGAGAGCTTGTACTACTATCAGTACTGCTGGATCAGCCTTCTCTTTAACTGAGGCTTCGCTTCCTGGGAAACTCTTCTCAGCTCAGTAATAACAACAAAGACATTCTATTCTAGGAGGTCTCCTGCTGTTGAGGATTTCATGAGATTTCCATGAGCAATTAGTAATTAACTAGCTCAACAGTTGGCCATGCTACCCCAAGGGGATTTGTTCTATCCCATATAATCCCTGATATGTTGCTTATCTCCCAGAAAGTTATGGTGACTGCCTAGTCAGATGCCTCCATCACTGTACCAGTTGAATGTAAATATGGGCAAATGGCTTGGCTTGTTTGCTCAATGAGACAAAGTGTAGCATGACTGTGGCAGTAGGGTCTTACTCTCATCTGAGTGATCTGGCTGTCACCACAGCCTGAATGTTAAACCTATCAATAGCAGAGACCCAGGGTGATCCCTTAAGGTGGCACCGTTCCTTGGAAGGGTCAGCCAAGCACCTGGTGGCAGGTTGATGCCATGCGATCTCTTTTACCATGGAGGTGGCAGCACTTTATTTGTAATGGATAAAGATATATTCAAGTTATGGATTTGCTTTTACTTCTCACATTGCTTCTTCCAGCATTTGTTGAATTAAAGAAAGTTTTATCCTTTATCATGGTACACTGTTTAGCATTGACCCTGACCAGAGTCATGCACTTTAATGGCAAAGGTGTGCAACAATGGGCTCATGTTCTCAGAATTTATTGGTCTTACCACATCTCCCATCACCCAGAAACAGCTAGCTTGAAAGAATGATGGACAGATCTATTGAAAGTCGAGGTGCTGTTCTGGAGGATACAGTATATACCTTACCCAGGGACCACTGTATGGTGGTGTCTGCTTTATAGTCATAATCCAAAGGTTCAAGAACCAAAGGGTAGAGGTGGGAATGGCCTCTTTCATTATTTCCTACAATTTACTTTCAGCATTTTCATTTTCTATCACCATAATAAGTGAGTTTTGGAGCCCAGGAGCCCAAGAGAGAAATGTTTTTCCAAGGAACATAGTCAGGCAGCCTTGTTAAAATGAAAATCAAGACCTGCCCTGGTATTTTTGCCCCCCCTTTTTTGGTGGAGGGGATAAATAATTACTGGAAATTTTAAACATCAAATGAACAAGCTGAATTAATGGTTATGACTATAATTATCAATCAATATTCTGATTTTCATTCAAGGTCTAAGCTTGATTTCTACATAGTACTATTTACATGCATTCCAGGGCCTATTTTTATCAAAATGGGAACTCTTGAGCCAGGCTTTGCTCCAACTTCAAAGAGGCAGATAAAATGGTGACTCTACTGGTTGGGGGTGTTGAATGTCAATTTACAATGAGAAAATGGTTGTTGTTATACAATGGAGGCAAGGTGGACTATATTTGAAATCTAGGGGATTCATCTAGGTAAGACCCTCAAAGACTGAAATACTACAAGAACGAGGTTTAAATATGAGGAACGAGGTTCAGACTATGTCTTAATCTGTTTGAGCTGCTACGAAAAAAAAAACAAAAAACAAAAAACAAAAAAACCCCACACATAACTAGGTGGCTTGAAGCAGGATACATTTATTTCTCACAGTTTTGGAAGCTAAGAAATCCAAGATCTTGGAAGTCCAAGATTCGGTATCTGGTGAGAGCCCACTTCCACGTTCATGCACAGTGTCTTTCTGCTGTAGAAGGGATGGGGGATCTCTTTCTGGGGCCTCTTTTATAAGAGTACTAACTTCGTTCAGGAGGGCTCTGCTTTCATGACTTAATCACCTCCTAAAGCCTCAACCTCCTAAGGCCATTATTTTAGAGATTATAATTTCAGTGTGTGAGTTTGGTGGGGGGACACATATATTCATTCCATAACACCGTATCAGGTAAAGAACCTCACCGAGCTGAGGGGTGGCAGAGGGCCAGGGGAATGTGGAATAAGTAGTAGAAGAAAGAAGCCACAATTTTCAAATTTAGCTTTGTAACTAGTTAGAGAAGTGAGGAACATAGCAGCTGTGTTTTGCTAATTGTCTTCCCCCTTCCCTTCCTCAAAAATATTTTTTGTGATATTTTAAATGAAATACTCATATAACATAAATTCAGCATCTTAAAGTATACAATTAAGTGATTTTTAGTATATTTATATTTTGTGCAACCATTATACCTAATTCCAGAACATTCTGTTACCTCAAGAAGAAATCCCATATCTGTTAGCAGACAGTTCCAATGTCCTCTTCCCCCATCCACTAGGAATCACTAATCTATTTTTTGTTTCTATAGATTTGCCTATTCTGGATGTTTCATATAAATGGAACCATATAACATGTGGCTTTTTGTGTCTGCCTTATTTTACTTAGAATAATGTTTTCAAGGTTTATGAATGATGTAGCATGTATCATTACTCAATTCCTTTTTATAGCTGAATTTTAGTCCATCGTATGGCTATATCACATTTTTTTAGACATTAGGATTATTTCTTCTTTTTGGCATTATGAATAATTCCACTATGAACATTCATGTATATGTCTTTGTGTGTTTTCTTTTCTTTTGGTTCTGTGCTTAGGAGAGGAATAGCTAGAAAACAGTAATTCTATGTTTAACTTTTTGATGAACTTCCAAACTGTTTTCCACAGTGCTATATACCATTTTACATTCCCACCAGCAATGCATGAGAGTTCTATTTTCTCCAGATACTTGTCACCACTTGTTAAGGTGTGTGTGTATGTGTGTGTGTGTGTGTGTGTGTGTGTGTGTGTGTGTATGTATGTATGTGTGTATGTATTATGTTTGCATTCATTCATTCATTTTGTTATAGCTATTCTAGCAGGTGTGAAGTAGTATTTCATGGTGGCTTTGATTTTCATTTCTCTAATGGCTAAGGATAGTGAGCACCTTTTCGTGTGCTTGTTGACCATTTGTATGTCTTCTCTGAAGAACTGTCTATTTAAATTCTTTGCCCACTTTTTAATAGAGTTGTCTTTTTTATTGTAGTATCACTAGAATTTGTTTTGTATTCCAAATACAAGACCCTTAGATATATTGTTTGTAAATTTTGTCTCTCATTGTCTGGGTTGACTTTCTACTTTCTTGATGATGTCATTTGATGCACAAAAGTTTTAAATCTTGATATAGTTTAATTTTTTTTTCTTTTGGTTGCTGGTGTTATGGTGTTATATCTAAGAAACTTGAAAGTCACGCAGATTTATACCAATGTTTTCTTCTAAGAATTTTATAGTTTTAACTCATATGTTTAGTTTTTGTTTCATTTTGAGTCAATTTTTATATATGTATGAGGAAGGAATCCAAATTTATTATTTTCATGTGGCTATCCAGTTATCTTAGAATCATATGTTTAAAAGACTATTGTTTCCCTATTTAATGGTCTTGGCACCTTTGTCGAAAATCAATTGACTATGAATGTATGGGTTGATTTCTGGACTCCCAGTTTATTCCATTGATCCATATATCTATATTCACAATTGTAGCACCATATCTTGATTATTGTTGCTTTGTAATAAAATCAGAAAATGGGAGTCTTCCAACTTTACTCTTCTGTGTTTAACTTTGCTCAGCATTTTCTTTTTTTTGCCTCTTTGTGGATACTTTGCATTTTTATTTAAATTTTAGGATCAGCTTTTCATTTTTACAAAAAAAGCAATTATACATTTAAAAGGGATTGTATTGAATTTGTAGATCCCCATCTAATTTAAATGAAAAGCCATGTAGTGGCTAAAGTTTGATGATTTTAGAATATGGCTTAATGGCATTACCCTATGAAGGCATGGTAGCTGATGAGAGACTGTATGTTCCCTGTGTTGGGGACACAAATTTCTCATCTAGACAAAAAAGAAAATAGATGCTAAGAAGCAGCATTGTTGGACAGTGCTGGATGTTTTCTGCTTTTCCCTCTAGATGCGCTGTCCACCTTTCTCCCTACTGCTCTGGGTTTCGGGACCTTTGTGGACCGCATAAACCAAATTCCCTTACCTTCTGGCTTTTGGTTGCAGTCAGCCAATAGGCACCAGCAGGAGACTGCAGAATGGGAAAAAGGGATTAGTTTATTCCTTAGGCTCCCTCCCTGCTGAGGTGAAGGCTGGGAGTGGCTCTGTTTTTCTCCCATAAGCCATACTGCTGTTGGGTCACCCTGTTCTGCAGCAACACAGGGTTTCAATAATCAGTTCATTTGCCTATCTTTTCAGGCCTAAGGGTACTAGTGGCCTTCCACTGTGGTTTCCCCCTTTCTTATTGGTTTATCCTAACCCTGCCCAAATTATTATAAATAGTCCTTTAATTTTTCCCTTTATTACCTGTTTATAGTATGCCATCTGTTTTCTGTCTTCCTTGACAGTACAAAGTGGAAAGATCTACAAGATATGCTGTTAAGTAAAAGAAGCAAAATACAGAGGAATGTAATATCGAATTATGTAATATTATTTTTATTTTAAAAAGGGGGTAAGAAGATTATATCTTCATATTTTCTTAAATATTACATTAAGAATTAGGTTTAGCTTCAAGTGATAATACCCCCAAAGAACAGTGGCTTTAAAAAGATAAAAGATTATTATTCTCTGTAAATGTCTAGAAGAATGTATCAGACAGGGTACCTGCTGTGTGATACATTCAGCTCATTGGCCCTCCATCCTCAGGGCATGGCCTTGTCCTCGGTCCAAAGACACATCCATTTTCCAGGAAGTGGGATGGAGAATGAGAGGGGCAAAGGACATACACCAAGGAAATTTCCTGGAAGCTGGCACATAGCCCTTCTGTTTGTATCCCACCTGGTGATAACTAGGTATAAAGGAGTTTAGGTAATATAGTTTTTATTCCTGACAGCTATATGCCCAAATAACAATTATGAGACTATTTAACAAGATGAGACTTAATAAGTAGTTCTTTGTCATACATATTCATTTAAAATAACTCAAGAAGAATATTGAGAAACTAATAACAGTGGTTACTGGGGAGGGGGTTGGCAAATGAGAATGTGGCAGATGAGGGATAAGCGTGACAGGGAGAGTTTCACTATGTATTTTGTTACATATTTTTATTTGTGAATTATGTATACATATTACATATTTATAAACTTAAATGGATTAATTAAAAATTTCCTATTTAAAGATAAAATAAAGAAATAAAGAAAGAAATGTTCCAAGTAGTCTCAACTTTAATAAAAACAAATGAACCATGGAATTTAGTAGACTAATGGCCTCAGCAATTAGAATGAATTATTGAAACAGGAAGGTATAAACTGAGTGTATTAGTTTTCTATTACTGTGCAACAAATACCACAGATTTAGCTGTTCAAAATAAACAAATTTATTATCTCACAGTGTCTGTACATCAGAAGTCTGTCATGATTTAATTGGGTTCTCTTTGTTCAGAGTCTCATCAGGCTAAAATCAAGATGTTGGATGTCTGTGTCATTATTTAGGAGGTTTGACTAGGGAAATATTCACTTTCAAGGCCATTTAGGTTGTTGGCAGAATTCATTTCCTTGTCATTGTTGACTGTCAGCTGGAGGATACTCTTAACTCCTAAAGATACACTCAGGTCCTAACCACATGTCCCCCTCTAACTCAACAACACATCTGTCAAATCTTGCTCATGCTAGTTTCTCATATGACCAGCCAGAGAGAACTCTCTTCTTTTAAACAGCTAAGGTGTTTAGGATTGGCACACCCAAATAATCTTTCTTTCTTAAAGCCAACTGTGTTCACATAGATGAATGAAATAAAATAGAAAGCTCAGAAATAAACTCTTGTGTACATGACCAATTGATTTTCTTTTTCTTTTTTGACATGTTTAAAATTAAGTTTATTGGGGTAACACTGGTTAATACAATTATATAATTTTCAGGTGTACATTATAATTTGACATCTGTCTATTCTATTGTATGTTTACCACCCAAAGTTCGTTTCTTTCAGCTACCATATATTCGATCCTCTTTACCTACTTCACCTACCCCTATTTTTCTATATTTGACCCCCTTTAACCAAATGATTTTTGATAAGGATGCTGTGACCACTCAATAGGAAAGGACGATCTCTTCAAATGGTGCTGGGAAAACTGGATATCCATGTACAAAATAATAAGACCTTATTTTGTATCAAACACAAAAGTTAACTCAAAAGTGATTAAAGATCCAAATAGAAAACTGCAAATTATAGAATTTCTAGAAAAAAAAAATCTTCATGACATTGGTTTTGGCAATGCTTTCTTGGCTATGATACCAAGAGCACAGGCAACAAAAGCAAAAAACATACAAACAGTATAACTCTAAGCTTAAAAACTTTTATGCATCAAAGGAAACAACAACGAAAGTTAGGCTATGGAATAGGAGAAAATATTTGCAAATTATATATCTTATTAGAAGTTAATATCCAGAATATATAAAGAATGGCAACTGAACAACAGACCCCACCAACCCAAAATAACCTAATTAAACCTAATTAAACAAAATAACCTAATTAAACAAAGGACTTGAATAGACATTTTTCCAAAGATGATATGGATGGCCAAAAAGCATATAAAAAGATTCTCAACTTCACTAATCATTAGAAAAATGCAATACAAACCAAAATAACATATCATACCATAACCATTTTGATGGCTAATATCAAATAAAAGAAAACAAGTTTTGACAGAATGCGGAGAAATTGGAAAACTTGTGTGCTGTTGGTGAAATTGTAAAATGCTGCAACTGCTATGGAAAACTGTATGGCAATACCTCAGAAATGTTAAAATAGAACTACCAAGGTCATCCAGCAATTCCACTTCTGAGTATATATGCAAAAAAGCTGAAAGCAAAGTCTCAGTTTTTGCACACCCGTTTGCTGCAGCATTATTCACAATAGCCAAGAGACAGAAGCAACCCAAATGTCTACCGATGGATGAGTGGATAAACAAAATGTGCCTTTTACGTATAATTGAATATTATTCAGCCTTAAAAAGGAAATCCTGTCACATGCTACAGCATTCATAAACCTTGAGGACATTATGTTAAGTGAAATAAGTGAGTCACAAAAAATAAATACAATATAATTCCACTTTTGTGAGATATCTAAAGTAGAATGAAGGTTGTCAGGAGCGAGGGGAGAGGGAAATCAGGAGTTGCTTTTTAATGTATAGAGTTTCAGTTTTGCAAGATGAAAAAGTCCTGGAGATCAGTTGCCCAACAATATGAATATACATAATACTACTAAACCACTTTAAAATGGTTAAGTTGGTAAATTTGGAGTTATTTTTTATTACTATAATTAAAAAACAACTGTGCTATAAAATATAACCTAATCAAAAGAATGATAGCTCATCATATTCACAGGCTGTACTCATATTACAAGAAGAGGTTATTACACAAGGGGAAATGTGATTTGGGGGCTATCTTAAAATTCTGCCTACTGCACTGTAGGACTAACACAAGCCACTTTTTCTGAGACTTTTTCTATCTGGATTTTCACTTCCCAGCTATAAGCTTTGGTGGTTCTGAATTCTATTTTATTTAAGAGAGACAGAATTTTCTTCTTTTATAATATTCAGTGATGTCTGTATGAACACCACTCCTGTTGGTGAAAGCTTATTCTCCAGAGTAGAATGGCCACTCGTTCATTGTGTGACCTTTATATTAGATTGGACTGCTTGTCGCAACTCTGCTTGTTGGCAACTCTGGGGTTGTCTTTCCTAAGATGATAGTTAACGCTTGTCTTGAAAGCATTGTCTCTAGCTTTTTTAATTTGTCCTAGATCTCAAGGATTAATCAGTACCCATGGGCAATCTGAGTAATACAGTGCCTACGTAAACACTGTTAAAAATTAGAAGATTGAAAGGATTGTGAATACAACATTATATGAAGCAGAGATATACAAAAGAAGGCATAATGGCTGGTTTGCAAAGAGAACTTAATTTAATCATAGTATAAAAAGCATAATTTAGCTACAAGAGAGGTAGACAATAAACCAAGCAGTTCAAGCTTAATTTATAGCATCTAGTATTCTAAAAGCAAAGGAAAATAAAACAATCTTGTAGATGTATTTTTGGATATATAATTTATATGCAGAGAGAAAGCCCCTCTATATAAGACCTTCTTATATTAGGACATGAACTTTAGTTTATGAAACATACAAGCCCATCTCAGCTTCCCTTTCCTAGTGTCCTCATTTTTAGAAGTCAAATGACTGACGTTATTCTTGTGGGAAGGAAGATTAGTGTATCCCTTTTAAGAATTTTGATTATTAACCTGTTAGATGACCCTAGATTTCACTCAGCTTAATGTTCCCAAAATATCACAAGGAGTCTGAAGGGCCATTTTTCTCAGCACATGAGAGACCAAAGAGACTGTATCTTGGCTGTCTGCCTGCCCAGCTAGTGAATGCTGGAAGAGAATACCTGAGCTAGAATATAGAGGTAATACTTCTTCCCCAGACAAGATGCTTTCAATTTTTCAGGAACATTCAGTGATGTGTTGCCGAGAGCATAACCCAGTTTTAAAGCTATTCTTGCCAAAGAACCACTTCAGTGTTTTCACATAGTGTATTCCTGGGTTGTCAACAATAGCCTGTCCTGTTTCAGACCAGTCTTTCACACTGAGAAATGGAGACATACTAATGAAATATTTTAATTGGTCACAATCGTGAGAGCTGCTGATGTGAGCTTCTCTTTGCGGAATGGACTGCCTATATAAGAAAGAGCCGGACTGTATGGTCTGTGGATATGAACATTGCAGATTAAATTCTCTTCTACTCTGAATCTATCTTGGATAATTTCATCTCTCCTTTGAATTAATGTGAGGGCTCTTTGAGCATCCTCCAGACTCTGGGGATACTGTCTAAGTTGATAAGCACCTTAAAATAATTTCTTCCCTGCCTTGTATGAGGCTATACATTGCCTATAAGAAAGCAAGGACCAGTTTAGAAATTTTCCTAAAAACCATTCTCTCCCAAATACCACTTGAACCTATTATTTGATTTCCTGGATTTCTGTCCTCTTGATTTTGTATTTAATTTTTTTTTTTAAATCTCTGCCAGGCTTTATCTGGTTTTCAGTTGATAGTCCACCAGGGTTTGGGATTCAAATTCTCTCTGAGATAGTGTTGGGTTGAGAAAGAGCAGGCTGGAATCCAGAGCACCCAGGTGTGAGCTGGTCTGAGAGGGAGGCCTGAGACCTGTGGGGTTTGTGTCTGGTGAATAGCTTCCTGGAGACAGCACGCAACTTCTGTTTCCCAGCCCTAGCTGTGTTGGAAGGCAATTCGCTATGGCATCCCTACACTTTTTGGACTATATTTTCAAGGGTGTTTGGAGAGCAAATGACCTTGGAAGGCTTAGAAACGAACCCTTCTGCAGACACAGTCCAGGAAAGTAATTCTCTTCCTCTCCCTGGAGAAATTATTCTGCATTTCAGAGGAAAGATGAGTCTTCTTTCTCTGGAGAGTCGAATGCGCTGGTCACCAATAGCTGTATGTAAATCATTTTTTCCTAATTTGATGGTTCCTCTCCTATGATGCACCCCAGTTCCTGCCCAGGTAACATCTGGTCCTCACTGCCTCACCCTGTGGGATTGGAGCTTTGGGAAGCAGCACAAAATATTACTTTTCTTGCTGATTTTGCTATGATTAGTATGGAGCCTTTGTCTCCGATCTAAAGCATGTGAGCTCTGTCAGCACATGTGCCTAAATCTGTATGTAGCAGTTTCACTTGCTAGCTTGAAAGTAGGATAAAATCTCCAATCCTTCTGTCTCTGATTGAATAGTTCCGCCTTAAATTCTAAATTCTAGAATAGAGGAATAAAATTCTAAATTCTAGAATAGAAGAATACAGTGAATGAGATTCTAAATTCTGGAACAGAATTAAATTCAGCCACCATTGTGGATTCTTATAATATGCATGTTGACAATTAGAAGACCTAAGTGTAACTCCAACCTCATTTACTCTAGAACATTCTCATCACTCTACATTAGAAGGTCCAAGCTGTTTCGTCCTTCATTTTCTATGATAAAAAAAGAGATCTTATGAGGAATCACATTCCAGAAATAAATACGATAGATGAAAACAATAAGAAGAGATTTCTGTTTCAAGTAGGGAGGAAAGCAATTCATTTTGCAGTAGAAATATGTTAAACACAGACTTGTGGTTTGGGGGATATTGCTTAGAGGATTATGTAAAGCTGAATTCAGTAAGCCAATTAGGGGAAAAAACAAAGCAAAACAGAAACAAACAACCTCATGTGAAAATATATTTAATTATAGCACATGAGCTATGGAAATACTTTGCTTTCCTTGGAATAAAATAACGTTGAAGTCTCTGGAGAAAATGTTTTGATACCACCAGGTGAAGTTTGGAAATTGAATTAGAAGTAATAAAAACAAGCCTCCCAGCTTCATAAGAATTCACATGCTTTGTCATTTATCTTTGCAAAATTAAGTTAGAGCTTCTATTTTGCTCTAAGAATTTGTTCTTCTTGGACCCCAAATGAGCAGCATGTTATTAATTAATAATTGATGACACATACTTTTTAAGCATACTTTTCACCTCCTAGCATTTGTTGCTACATCCAAGAAAAACAAAGGCATGTTTAGCAGGTTGTAGGATAAGGAGCTCAGGGCTAAAAAAACAAAAAAAACCCAATGTTTTAAATTGATATGATCTACCATTGTACCCAAACATTTCTGGTATAGTCACAAGAAGTAAGCTTTTTGCATGCAAAACAGATAGTACCCATCGAGTTTAGAGGTGACTGGGACCTGAAAGACTATGCAGAGGAACCAAGCGTCAGTGGCTTTGTGTGTCCCACAAATGGATAGTAGTGTGGCCAAGACTGGAAGTGCCTATACACTGTGCAACATCCCTGCATTTTTGTTCTGTCCACGCAGAATAGTTTCAGAATTAATTTTACATGACTGTGATCTGTACTTAATATAAGGATGGTATCATGGCCAGGAGCTTTGATGTCAATCAGACCTGGACCTGAATCTTGGCACTGCCACATAATAGCTTGTAACCTCAGATGAGTTAACCTCTCTGAGCCCCAATGTGCTCTTGTCTGTAAAGGACATGTAATAAGAATCTTATTTATAAAGAGTAAATGAGATAATATATGCAAAGCACTTAACATAGTACTTGGGATGAAATGACCGATTCATATTAGTACAATGATCAGATACATAGCACTGAACTGGGAACATTTTTCATATTCAACCTGCCTTTGAGGTGCACCTTGATATGTATTCTCTCTTCTTAGTCATTCTGTCGTTTCATTTTGTCCTTGTGCTTCTCTCCACCCCAAAAGACCTACTTTATGCTCAGTCTTGTCTCCTTGACTTTACACTGATTTTCCCCTTACTCTGAACAACAGCCAAATCAACTCTTCCTTTGTTCCAGCTCAAGTCCTCCTCTTTCAGGAAGTCTCCTCAGATTTTAGTTTCCAAGGATCCCTCTCTTTTATAAGCCAGTGAATTATCTCTTGCATCCTTAAGCCATTTGATTGGTGGCTCTGTACCTTTGTATATGATTATTCAATCTCTCCAAGTAGGTCATAAACTGCTGTAAGATTCCACTCCTTTGTTAGGCTGTCATAGCAGAGTGCCAAAGTGATCAAAGGGACCCAGTAAATAATTAATAGGTGAGTTAATATACTGTGCCCAGCTAGAGAATAGATATCGATGTAGGAAATTATTTTTCCTCAGTGATTCTTTTGGACATGAAACATTTTTAAAACTTTAATTTGTAAATTTAATTTGTAAAATTTAATTGTGGCTAATGAAAATCTGATGACCTATCCTAATGTTTCTTTTTCTTGTCTTTTCCTTTTATCCTTTTCTTCATTTCCTTTTTGTTTTTAACAAATTGACTTTATGTAGAAAAATTGGAGCAATAACAATGACCGGGAAAAACACGAAGAATCTTACTATTGATAGAATTTTAACTTAAGAAGGTGCAAGAATGTTCTGCATGATAACTGTAACTCCTACATGTGCCTTCATAAATATCCTTTGTTCAATAGAAGTCATTCCTGAAAAAAAATGAGTGTAAGTGCATTTCTGGAAAGGCTTATCATATTCGGTATCTATAGAGCTTCGTGTTAATAAACATTCTATAGTGAGTCCTCCTGCCATGAGACAGGTGCATTGATTGTGTATTGTTATATAAAAATTACCCTAATACTTAGTAACTTAAAACAACTACATTTTTTTATCTTGCAGTTTTTGTGAGTCAGGAATCTGGCACTGCTTATCTGCTTCCTGTGGTTTAGTCTTTCTCACGAGGCTGCCATCAAGGTGTCATCAGAGCTGCAATCATCTCTAGGCTCAGTTGGAAATGGCCCCATGTCCATGTTCACATAAGTGGTTGTTGGCCAGAGGCTTCCTACAGTTCAGTGCATGTGGGCGTCTCCACAGGGCAGTTTACAACATGGACACTTGCTTCACCAGAGCAAACAAATGAGTAGAGCCAGAGAAAGAGAGTACCAGCAAGATAGAAGTTACAGTTGTTTATAACTTACCCTCAGAAACGACATCCCTCTTTTTTGTATTCTTTTTATTGGAAGCTACTCATTAGATCCAGCCCACATTCCGGAGGAGGGGATTACACAAGGACGTGAATATCAGGAAGTGTGGATTATTGGGGACCAGGGAACAGAGGACAAAGGTTAAAGGATTATCTTTCTTAATCTGTTTTCGCCTTTCAAGATTATGTGACATATCTCTGTGCAAAGTGAAGTTGGGAACTTCCTAATTCATATTTCATCTATTTGTATCCCTTAAGAAAATCCTTGTAGAGACAACTTATTTAGTCATTTAGGCTTAATGTCTTTTTCTATGCTCATTCATAAAATTATAGTTTAAATCAAAAAGTACCAGAGGGAAGATCATGAAATGAAGAAAGTTGGGCTTAAAAATTTTTTTACTGTAAAAAATACAAGATACAGAAAAATAGGGAAAATAGTATAATAAACCACCAAGTATTCATTACCCAGAAGAAGCAGTTCTTTCATTAATGAGCACCTGTCAAATCATTGCACAAAATGTTTCCAGAATGTTGTTTTCACTTCATCCTCTCAATAGCTTTGTAAATAAATGTTATTTTACTTAAGGATAAGATAAAAATAATATATGTATGAACAACATTGAGTCTCAAGTTGGGTAAAGAAATTGCTCAAGGTTATATAATTTTAGTAACTGGCAGAGCTAGGAATTATTTTTTTTAAATTTACTTTCTCCATTTTTTTTCTTATTTTAGTATCATTCTTTCTCCTCTCCCCTCCTTTATGCTATTTTTGTCCGACTTTTACATCTTTCTACAGTATAAACCCATTGATGGTTTTATAATTATTGCTTTATGCAGTTGTTTTTTAAATCTATAAAAGAAAAGTTACTAACCAAAATATGTTTATGCTGTCTTTTATATTTACCTATGTAATTACCCTTACTAGTGCCCTCTGTTTCATTGTGAGGATTAGAGTTACTTTCTAGTGCTCTTTCATCTTCCTTGAAGGACTCACTTTAGGGTTTCTTACAGGGCAGGTTACTGGTGCAGAGTTAGAATTTGAACCCAGGTCCTAGCCTTCTAATTATGTTCAGTTAGCATTTCTTAACTTTGAATAATGTGTGCAGGGCTTCTCAGGGTGTAAGAGGCATGAATATCTTGATGTTCCAGGTATAATTTTAAAAAGAAAGTGTGTTATATTTTAATGTTTAATTTTGTCAGTGTATCCCAGTAACTTTTTGTCTTAATTGGGAGAGAACTATAATAAATCAAAGTTTCTGGTCTTTGTAAAGTAAGATCCATGATCAGTGGGCCATCTGGTCAACTTTCCTCTCCTTAGCCATACCCTGCAATAGCTCAGAAGGGAGGGACCCATTTAAAAAATACTAGTTTTGTAAAACTGACTCATGCTTATCACAAAAATTTAAGTACTACAAAAAGAGTTAAAAAAGAAAAGAAACACAAACAATCAAAACATCCACTTTAAACTAGCCAGAAATAATCATCATTAGCATTTGGCAGGCATTCTTAGTCATCATCTCTCTACATATGTAGCCATATATGTATAAAGATATAATTCTATAAAAATAGGATCTTAGTAAAAGTGAAAAGTACCAAATTTATCAGTACCTAAATTTAACAGAAGAAAAGCAAACAAAATTAATAGTATTGTTTATCCTTAGATTAATAAGAATTTCTTTATATTAAGCAATTTTATTTTATAAAAGATAATTCTAAAGTTTGGAAAGAGTCTTTCACTTAAAAATAAACAAACAACAAAATGTTTTCATTTAAATAGTACCTATGGAATTTCTGCTCTGAAGATAAGAAACTTGACATTCTCCTTACCTCACCTCTTCAAGATCATATTTCTGTTAAACATTATTAAAATTCATAAATTTGCTCTTATAACCATCATTCCCATAGTGTGATTTTTTTTAAAACCGTTGAATGGGTTTAATGATTCACCATTCATTGGTCATAAAGCCTCCATTTCTAGGTTTTTTATTTTCACTTATCTCTTGGTTTGCTGGACTTTGTTGTTGAATGACTTTTTCAAAGAACTCATGAGCACTAAATTTTTTGAACTATTGCTTATTTGAGAATGTTTGTTTTTTGCCTTTGTTTCAAAAACAATGGTTGGTTGGCACAAATTACATTTCTCTTCCTCAGAACTTTACAAATTGAGCTCCATGGTATCCTGGAATTAAATGTTGCTGTAAGGAAGTCTAAGAATTATCTGATTCTATAACTCCCACCTAGCCCTCACATTTGTAGGAGATTTTTATTTTTCACATCAATGCCCTTAAAGTTTTTAGTTTATTTCAGGATATGTCTAAGTATTATATATTTTTTATCATATTTTCTTGCAAAAATATTTTTCATTGTTTAAGTCTTCTTGTTATTAAATATTTCAGAACTTTAAAAAAATTATTTTTCAATTACAATTGACATATAGTTTTAGTTTCAGGTGTACATGACAGCGATTAGACATTTATGTAACCCCAGTAAGTCCAACACGCATCTGACACCATACATAGTTGTTACAATATTATTGACTATATTCCTTATGCTATATTTTACATCCCCATGACTCTTTATCTAACTGGCAATTTTTACCTCCTAATTCCCTTCATCTTATTCATTCATTTATCCAATGTCACTCATATTGGTGACTATCTATTTGTCCTATGTTTGTTTTGTTCATTTATTTTGTTTTTTAGGTTTTACGTATAAGTGAAATCATAAGGTATTTGACTTTCTCTGCCTGATTTATTTCACTTAGCATAATACCCTCTAGGTCTATCCATGTTATCTCAAATGGGAAAATTTCATTTTTTATGGCCGAATAGTATTCCAGTATACTTATGTACCGCATCTTTATCCATTTACCTATCATCGATGGATACTTAGGTTGGTTGCTTCCATATCTTGGCTATTGTAAATAGGCTATAATGAACATAGGGGTGCCTATATCTTTTCAAATTAGTGTTTTGGATTTTTTCAAATAAATACCTGGAAGTGGAATTGCTGTATCATAGGGTAGTTCTATTTTTAATTGCTGGATCATAGGGTAGTTCTGTTTTTCATAGTGGCTACACCAATTTACAATCCCATCAACAATGCATGAGGGTTCCCTTTTCTACACATCCTTGCCAACACTTGTTGTTTGTTGATTTATTGATGATAGCCATTCTGACAGGTGTGAGGCAATATATCCTTGTAGTTTTAATTTGCATTTCTCTGCCGATCAGTGATGTTGAGCATCTTTTCATGTTTACTGGCCATTTATCTGTATGTCCTCTTTGGGGAAATGCCTATGCAGGTCCTCTGGCCATTTTTAAATTGGATTTTTTTGGGGGGTGTTGAATTATATGAGTTCTTAATGTATTTTGGATGTTAACCCCTTCTCAGATGTATCATTGATGACTATCTTCTCCCATTCAGTAGATTGTGTTTTTGTTTTAGTGATGGTTTTCTTCACTGTACAGAAAAACTTTTCAATTTGGTGTAGTCCCATTTATTTTATTTTATTTTATATTTTATTTTATTTATTTATTTATTTATTTTACTTTATTTTATTTTATTATTTATTTTATATTTTATATTTTATTTTATTTTATTTTATTTTATTTTATTTTATTTTATTTTATATTTCATTTTATTTTATTTTATTTTATTTTATTTTATATTTTATTTTATTTATTTATTTATTTATTTATTTATTTTACTTTATTTTATTTTATTATTTATTTTATATTTTATATTTTATTTTATTTTATTTTATTTTATTTTATATTTCATTTCATTTTATTTTATTTTATTTTATTTTATTTTATTTTATTTTTTATTTATTTTATTTTATTTCCCTCACCTGGGGAGACACATCCAAAAATATATTGCTGAGAGCAATGTCAAAGAGTTTATTGCCTATATTTTTTCTAGGAGTTTTATGGTTTGGGATCTTACATTTAAGACTTAATCCATTTTGAGTTTATTTTTTTATATGATGTAAAAAAGTGGTCTGGTTTCATTTTTTGCATGTATCTATCCATTTTCCCCACAGTATTTATTGAAGAGACTGTCTCTACCCTATTGTCATAGATCAGTTGACCATATAAGAGTGATTTTATTTCTGGGCTGTCCATTCTGTTCCATTGATCTATATATCTGTTTTTATGCCAGTACCTTAGCCTTGCAGTATATTTTGATATCAGGTAGCATGCTACCTCCAAATTTGTTGTTTTTTCTCAAGATGATTTTGGCTATTTGGGGTCTTTGTTTTGTAGTTTCATATAAATTTTAAGATTGTTTGTTCTGGTGCTGTGGAAGATGCCATTGATATTTTGGTAAGGGTTGCATTGAATCTGTAGATTGCTTTGCGTAGTACAGACATTTTAACAATGTTAATTCTTCCTATTTCATGAGCTCAGTATATTCTTCCATTTATTAGTATCCTCTTCAACTTCATCAATGTCTTATAGTTTTCTGAGTACACATCTTTTACTTCCTTTGTTAAATTTATTCCTAGATATTTTACTCTTATGATGCAATTATAAATGGAATTGTTTTCTTAAGTTCTCTTTCTGATTGTTAGTGTTTTTGTGGTTCTTCTCTGTCCTTTTCTTACTTTCTTGCTCTCTTCTCTGGTATGTTGATGACTTTCTATAGCATTATGTTTATATTCATTTTTCTTTATTTTTTGTATATCTCTTGTAGATTTTTGGTTTGTGGTTACCATGTGCTTCAGATATACCAAGCTATGTTTATAGCAGTCTATTTTAATGTTGTAATTGCTTAAGTGTGAACACATTCTAAAATTACTGTAAGTTTTACTAACCCCACCTTAATATTTTTGTTATTTTTTTACTACTTTTGTGTACTTGTGTGTGTGTATCCCTTATTTTATTGTTGCAATTGCATATTATATTTCTGTTTTTGACTTTTAACCTTTGTAGTAGCTTTACAGTTGGATGATTTACTGCTTTACTGAGCCTTTGCATTTGTCAGCGAAAATTTTTCTCTTTCCTATATTGAGGTTACATAAACGTCTTATCCACATTTTTAATCTATTTTTTTTTCATCTTGACGTATCCCTGTAACATTTTTTTTTTTTGTACCACTCATTTAGTAGTGATGAACTCCTTTAGCTTTTTCTTGTCTGGAAAGCTTCTTAACCTTTCTTTGATTCTGAATGATCGCCTTGCTCCATAGAATAATCTTGTGTGTAGATCTTTACCTTTTGTCACTTGGAATATTTCATGCCACTCCCTTCTGCCTACAAAGTTTCTGTTGTGAATACAGCTGACAGTCTATGGGAACACACTGTATGTAACTGATTGCTTTTCTCTTGATGCTTCTAAGATTCTCTTTGTCTTTAACCTTCGGGATTTTAATTATGATGTGTCTTAGTGTGAGTCTTTTTGAGTTTATCTTATTTGAGATTCTCTTTAGTTCTTGGACTTGTATATTAATTTCCTTCACCAGGTGAGAAAAATTTCAGTCATTATTTCTTCAAATAGGTTTTCAATATATTGCTCTCTCTCTCCCCTCCTTCCAGTACCCCTACACTGAAAATGCTGGTACACTTGATGTTGTCCCAGAGGTCAGTTAAACTATCTTTGTTTTTCTGGACGATGATGACGATGATGACAATGATGATGATGATTTTTGCTGTTCTGATTGGGTGTGTTCTGCTACTTTGTCTTCCAGATCACTGATTCAATCCCCTGCTTCATCTAACCTGCTGTTAATTTTCTTCAATGTATTCTTGTAGCTATTGTATTCTTTATTTTTGACTGGTTATTTTTTATGGTTTTTTTTTTTTATCTCCATCTTTTATGTTTTCTATAACTTTGTATAAGTTTTCCCTGAGTTCATCTATTCTTTCCCTTTGTTCAGTGAACATTCTTTTAACCAGTGCTTTGAATTCTGTATCTGGTAGATTGCTTTTCTCCATTTCATTTAAGTTCTTTTTTTGAAGTTTTGTCCTATTCTTTCATCTGGGACATATTTCTTTGTCTCTTCAGTTTGACTGACTCTCCCACTCCTGCCCCTGCTTTTTTATTATTATGTATTAAGTAGATCTATTACATCTCCTGGTTTTGACAGAGAGATTGTATGTAGTAGAGGCCCTGTGAGGCCCAGTGGCACAGTCTCCCTGGTCACCTGAGGTGGGTGCTCCAGGGATGTCCCCTCTGTGAGTTATGTATGCCTTCCTATAGGTGAGCCTTGATTGCTCTTGGCATGCCAGTGAATGGGTTGACTCTCAGGCTGACTGGCTGTGATGGCTGGGTATGACTATAGTGGATGAAATGTTGTGAATGGGCTGAATATATGGAACAGGAGTTGCTTTAGTGGGTTTCTGGTGCCAGACCAGTACTCCTTTCATGTGTGGAGTTGGTTGGGTGTGGTCTAAAGCTGGCCACTAAGTGTGTTGGGTCTGAAGATTCTCAGGAGGGGCTCTGATGAAGGCCCAGGTCAGCCACTACTTGTATCTGGCTTGGGGCCTCTAAGGTTGATTGCCACTTGTGCTGGTCTTAGAAGTAACTAGGAAAGGCTATCCTGTGAACTAAGGCCAGTTGCCTCTTATGGCAGGATTGAGACCCTTTGATGGGCACCACTATGTAAGCTGTTAGCTGCCACTTTTGCTGGGCTTATGGTTGCTTAGATAAAGCTACATTCCAGGCCAAGATTGGCTGCCACTTATGCTAGGCATGGGGCCACCTCAGCAATGCAAGTCGAGACCAGTTGCCTCTTGTGCTGGCTTGGGACCACTTACCAAGAGATACAGAACATGCTGAGTCTGGCTGCTGCTTGTTTGGGGTTTGTAGACCTTTGAGAGATTTTTGGAAAGGCTGCAGTATAAACCAAGGAAGACAGCTTGTGTGAAAGACCTACTGGAAGAGGCTGTGGCTGAGAGGGCAAGTTGGTTGGGGTGGGGTCTTAGGGAATCACAAGGGCTGGGAAGATAGTGTTAACCATCTTAGTGGAGAACACAGAGTTAGAGCCCACATAGTGAAAGGAGAGCTCACCAAAGGAATAGTGGTTCCTGCCAGTGCTTACATTCCTGGAGAGAGTTGCTCTGGCCACTGCCCGCCCCCCTCCATCCCGCCCCCCCAGGCCTTGCCCTGAAGGTAGTCAATTTAGTTCTTCCCTATATGTCCCTGGCACTTTTTAAGCTGCTGCCCCTGTGCTGGAGCTTAGAATGAGTGGATCTGTGACCTGGCCATTAAGAGAACTACCTTGGTTTCTTGCAGCCTTTTCCTGACAGTCCCCACTGTTTTTCACAGACGGAAGTTATGGGGACTCCTCTCCCTGGCACTGATGCCCTAGGTCGGGGAGTCCATTGTGGGGCTGGGACCTTCACTGCTCCTCAGGGGTGACCATAATAGCTGAAGTATTCCTCCACATTGTTAATCCCCACACTATGGGTATATGACCTGTCCATTTCACATCTGTTCCTCCTACCATTCTCAACATGGCTTCTTTCTTATATCTCTAGTTATAAACATTCTGTTTAGCTAGTCTTCAGGTGTTCTCAGTGATAATTGTTCTATAATTTAGTTGTTATTCTGACGTGGTCACAGAAATAGGAGAGCACAGTGTTTACCTACTCTACCATCTTGATCAGAGCTTTTTGTTTTACTGTTTGCTTTTTTTCTTTAAGCATACTGATTATTTTTATATTAGATCTCCTTTGTCAATATCTAATATCAGTAATCATCTCTCTAATAAATTTCATCTTTTTTCATTTTATACTGTATGTTTCTTCAGGGCTGTCTTTTGTATCCTTAATTGTTTTCAGTCATATATATTTTATTTTTTGTTGCTTCTACACAATTTTTATCTATTAAAAGATTTGACGACTAACCTGTACTTGCCTTTTAGTACTTCAGTATCAGCTTAATGGACTAACATAGTTTCTGGCTTTTTTCATTTTTCTCCTCTTTTATATCAAAGACTCATTGATTCACTTTCTGAATCTGTCAATCAACATAATAAACATATCCATTATCCCTTCATGTCAAGAAGCACAAGCATGCTGGTGCTAGATGAGGTTAGAGAGGTCAGATTGTATAAGGCTTTTTAGGCTATGGAGTTTGGATTTTATTTGTAATATTTTGTGTGAGGTGGGAGTTCTTAGTATGTTTTAGATATTAGGCCCTTATCAAAGGTGTTGCTTGCAAATATTTTTTCCCATTCAGATGGTTGTTTCTTTATCTTGCTGACGATTTCTTTTGCTGAGCAGAAGATTTTTAGTTTGATGTAGTCCCATTCATTTATTTTTGCTCTTACTTCCCTTGTCTTTGTGGCCAAATTCATAAAATCCTCTTTGAGCCCAAGGTCCTTGAATTTAGTTCCTACATTTTCTTCTATGCATTTTATTGTTTTAGATCTTATATTCAGGTTCTTAATTCATTTTGAGTTAATTTCGGTGTGTGGTGATAGATAATAGTCTAGTTTCATTCTTTTGCACGTGGCTTTCCAATTTTCCCAGCGCCACCTATTGAAGAGGTTTTCCTTTCTCCACTGCATATTTATGGCTTTTTTTGTTGAAAATTACTTGCCCATATGAATATGGGTTTATTTCTACACTCTTGATTCTATTCCACTGGTCTGTGTGTCTATTTCTCTGCCAATACCATGCTGTGTTGATTACTGTTGCTTTATAGTATAATATGAAGTTGGGTAGAGTGATGCCTCCAGCCTCATTCTTTTTATTTGTTTGTTTGTTTGTTTGTTTGTTTGTTTGTTTTTAGGTGAGGCAACTCTTGGTTGACTTCACAGATTGCAAGGACCTTGTCAGTCCACAATCCTTATTTTTATACCTACCAGCACCTGGTCTTCATAGGTCCCATCCAAGTACTAACCAGGCCTGATGCTGTGTAGCTTCTGAGATCAGACAGGATCAGGCTCATTCAGGGTGGCATGGCCGTAGACTTGTCACCACAATTTTAACCCCTTTTACACTACCTACCTCCCCCTCAAGATAATTTTAATTTGCATTCTTTAATTATTGAGAGTGAACATATTTTCATATTTAGGAAACTTTTGTATTTCTTCTTTTGGGGATTGCCCTTTCAAAAAAATTGAATTGTTGGTCTTTTTTCTTAGTACTTTATGCATGCTATCTTTGTATATTAAAAAAAATGAGCTTTGCAATATAATTTTAAAAATATATTTTCCAGTTTGTTGTTTGTCTTTGGAATTTGTTTATAGTGGCTTTTATTTTGCAGATATATTTGATTTTCAATTTTGTCAAATTTATAGTTTTTTTGTTTATGGGTATGAGTTTTATGTCACAGAGAGGCTTTACCCACTGAGTTTATTAAAGAATTCCCTCATGATTTCTTTTTTTGTTTGTTTGTTTGAATCAGATATCACATTATTGCTCTCAAAATCCTTTTTTTAAAAAAAAATTTTTCAATTAGAGTTGACACTCAATATTACTTTATATTAGTTTCAGGTGTATAGCATAGTGGTTACATATTTATATAATTTATGAAGTGGTCTCCCAATTAGTGTAGTGCCCACCTGGCACTATACGCAGCTATTACAATATTATTGACTATATTCTCTATGCTGTACTTTGCATCCCCATGACTATTTTGTAACTACCAATTTATACTTAATTTATTCACCTTTTTCACTCAGCTCCCTTCAACCTCCCTCCCATCTGGTAACCATAAGTTTGTTTACTGTATCTATGAGTCTGTTTCTGTTTTGTTTTTTAGATTCCACATATAAGTGAGGTCATATGGTATTGTCTTTCTCTGTCTGACTTATTTCCCTTAGCATAATGCCCTCTAGGGGTTGTTGCAAATGGTAAGATTTCACTTTTTTTTTTATGGCTGAGTAATTTCATTGTGTATATGAACCACATCATCTTTATCCAATCACCTATTGATGGGCACTTAGGTTGCTTCCATATCTTAGCTATGGTAAATAGCACTGCAGTGAACATAGGGGTGCCTATATTTTTTTAGATTCGCATTTTGGATTTCTTTGGATAAATATCCAGAAGTGGAATTGCTGGGTCTTATGATAGTTCTATTTTTAATTTTTTGTGGAACCTCCAAACTGTTTTACATAGTGGCTGCCCAATTTGCAATTCTACCAACAGTGCATGAGGGTTCCTTTTTCTTCATATTCTTGCCAACATTTTTGATTTATTGATGATAGCCATCCTAATTGGTATGAGTTGAAATTTCATTGTAGTTTTAATTTGCATTTCTCTGATGATTAGTGATGTTTTGCATCTTTTCACGTGTCTGTTGGCCATCTGTATGTCTTCTTCATAGAAATGTCCTCTGACCATTTTTTAATTTGATTGATTGGGGGGTTTATTGGTGTCAAATTGTATGAGTTCTTTCTTCCTTCCTTCTTTCCCTCATTCCTTCCTTTTTTTTTTTTAATAAATTTTGGATAATAATCCCTTATCAAATTGTCATTGGAAAATATCTTCTCCCATTCAGTAGGTTGTCTTTTTGTTTTGTTGACAGTTTCCTTTATTGTGCAAAAACTTTTTGGTCTGATGTAGTCCCATTTGTTTATTCTTTCTTTTATTTCCCTTGCTTGGGAGATATATCAAAAAAATATTACTAAGAGTAATGTCAGAGGTTTACTGCCTATATTTTCTTCTAGGAGTTTCATGGTTTCAGGTCTTATATTTACGTCTTTAATCCATTTTGAGTTTATTCTAGTATGTGATGTAGGAAGATAGTCCAGTTTAATTTTTTGCATGTTTCTTCCCAGTTTTCCCAACACCATTTATTGAATAGACTGTCTTTATCCCATTGTATATTCTTACCTTTGTCATTGATTAAATAACCATTAGGCATGGGTCTATTTCTGGGCTTTCTATTCTGTTCCATTCATCTATGTGTCTATTTTTAGGCCAGTACCATGCTGCTTTGATTACTATAGTCTTATTGTATAGTTTGATATCAGGTAGCATAATGCCTCCAACTTTTTTAAAAAAAAAATTTGTTTTTCAATTAGTGTTGACATTCAATATTATTTTATATTAGTCCATTTTTTTCTTCTTTCTCAGGATTGCTGTGGCTCGTAGGGTTCTTTTATGGTTCCATACACATTTTAGAATTATTTTTTGTAGTTTTGTGAAAAAAATATCTTTGGTATTTTGATAAGGATTGCATTAAATTTATAGATTGTTTTGGGTAGTATGGACATTTTAATGATATTCTTCCTACCCATGAGGATGGTATATGCTTCCATTTATTTGTATCTTCTTCAGTTTCTTTCATGTCATAATTTTCCAAGTACAGGTCTTTTATTTTTGTGGTTAAATTTATTCCTGGGTATTTTTTGATTCAATCATAAATGAAATTATTTTTTTCATTTCTCTTTCTGATAGTTCATTATTGGTGTATAAAAAGGCAGCCAATTTCTAAATATTGATTTTGTGTCCTGCTACTTTACTCAATTTATCAGTACTAAGTTTTTTGGTGAAAGATTTAAGGCCTCATGATCTCTTATAGCCCATTAATAGTTTTATTATTTAAACTGAAATCTTTGATTCAATAGGAAATTTTGCTGATGTAAAGTGGGAAGTGTTGATACAACTTTAGTTTTATTTTTAGATGGCTACCCAGTTTCCCAAAATCATTTATAAAATCAATTTATCTTTTCACCATTGAATTTAAGTTTTCATCTTTATCTTTACTAAGTAAAAGAAAAGGCTTTACATATGGAGGTTCTAGAATATATTTAAATGCTAACAAGAATGATCCAGTGGAGATGGAGAGTGTTGAAAATTTGGGATTGAAATACCTGAGAAGGTAAGAGAGAATAAGATTCAAAATATTTTAGTAATTAACAATAAATTAACATTTACTGAGGGCTTATTATATGCCAGGAAGTATTCTATATGCTTTATGTGGATTAAATAACTTAATCATTCAAATAAGAGTACATTCCTACTTAAAATATTGCTTGCTTAGGAAATACCAAAACTGAATACTATAACTAGTTCTAACCACTGGAAGCTGGAAAAATGACTAAGAATTCTGTAAACATGTTTGTCAAACCCTCATAGAATCTAACTGAAAAAAATTTTTGACCAATAAAGAGTGAGCTTCTGTAGACCTGTAGAGTCATTCTTCCCTATCCAGAGTGTAAACTATTTATTCTTAATTACTATAACCACTGGAAAGCCCCCTGCCCCTTCATTTATTTATAGAATACCTTACCCCCAGTGAACCTCTTTACTGGTATAAGTTCCTGTCTTTCAAGTAAATTTAGATCTTGCTTTATTAATTATCATAGCGGTTATTGTCTTTTCCCTTATAAGCTCACAACAACACAATGAGGTGCATTCTAAAATTACCTCCATTTTACTCCTGAGGATACTGAGACCCAGAGAAGCTAAAATCACATTGCTAGTAAGTGGTATAGCTGTGCTTTTGTAGTCTAATTCTATGGTCTTAACTACAACTCCATATTAAATGGTAGGAAAGGAGTTGATGAGCATGTATATGCAGGTAGGTATCTATTTCATGGCAGGAGGGGAGATGACTTCTATTTTCTTTTTGAAATAGAGGTTATAATGAATACAAGAAAATCAACCTGCAAATTGCATTTTCTCTAGCAATGATTCTGTGCCTTTATTTGGACAAAGGAGAGGTCCACTCACCTTGGACATGCGGCTCTGGAAATCCCATAGCTGGCCTGAAGTAAAAAACAATTGGGCAGAGAAACCTCCTAAGGGAGAAGCAAAGTAAAGGATAATAGGTCACCAAAAAGCAAGAACTCATTTCACAATGTTCTCTGGAGCTGCCCTTGCATTTAGCATGGATGTGAGCCTAAAACTGTTTAGGGTTTCAGGCAAGGAGTGGAGTATGATTCTATTTGCATACACTTAGTTCCAGCTGGTTGGAGCTGGCAGGTCATAGTTCCTATTTTCTCCCAGGAGTTAGTGTCCCAGCTACCAATGATAATTGACTCCTCCAAACCATCATCACCCTTTATTTTAACTTGCCCTTGGGTGGACCTGAGTCATTTCATTTTGAGCTTCATTAACCCACACATCTTGGTGGGCTTTCCAATAAGCTATTCCCAGTGAACTGCCAATGCTGCTGGTGACTATGAAAGCAGCAGATGGAAAACAGTCTCATGAAAGATATGAGAATATGAGTGAACTGGATAGAGGGTATTTTTTAAAAAAGGAAATGCATTGGGAAAGTAGCAGAAGCCTCATCTTTTTAACAAATATTCACCAAAATCCGATTATAAAGCAGACACTGTGTTAGAAGATTAAAGGCTCTTCTAAGCCATCCTTATAAAGGTAGAAAGCATGATTCCATCTTTCAGCTCATCTGTAGTAACTCATCAACCTTTTGTTGAACATATTCTATGTATTTCATTAACCATAAGCTTAAAAATTAATTATTTTTTTCTCTCTTGTTAGTATTATGATGATTTTTCTTTATTCTTCTAAAACTTTCAAAAAATTTTTAAAGGGTAGCAGGAGGTTACAAATGTTCAAATAGACAAAATTCCAAAGTACACATTTATTATTGACTTAGCTCAGCTTCTAAGACAAGTAGAAGTTAAATTTCAGCTTTCTCTGTACTACTATCAAAATAGGTTATATTTGAATCAGAGAAGGACAGGTGGAAGAGAACCAGAAACCTTCAGGGAAAAAACTGTAGAGGGAACTTTAATAAACATTTTTTCTTCCAAGACTATTATTTTGTATTTTTATTACTGGTCCAGTCATAATTTAGCTTATACCAGAATCTTATTGTTCTTCACAGTCGCAATCTCATTACCAAATTGCATTTAAGGTTTATTGGGAAAATGTGAAGATGGCCATGAAATACTGTAATTTGATTATACTCATGGAAACTCAGTTTTGAACTAAATGACCGTTAATTTCTCTTTCTGCTGCAAGATTCTAAGTCAATGTATGTTCATAGACATAAATGCCCTTCCTGACCATTATCACTAATTCAAGTCTTACTCCATTCAAGTATGACATTTTTTGTGATTCCTCCACCTGGAAATTGTCATCTATTCTTTGAACTCTCCATAGAACTTAACTTGTAACTCTTTTTTTTTTTTTAATTTATTATTATTTATGCCTTTAACACCTGGTCTTTCTAGGTGGTCTCCTATCCAAGTGCTAACCAGTATCAAAATAGGTTATATTTTAGCTTTTGAGATCAGACATCAGGCTTGTTCAGGGTGGCATGGCCATAGACCATGGACCATGACTTCACTGGGGTGCGAACCCAGAACCTTCTGTGTGTAAAGCAGACATGCTAACCACTACACTATAGAACCACATCCTTGTAACTCTTTCTTGCTGGTGTTTTAGTTACAGATATATGGCAAATATTTCTTAATTAACTAAAAACTTCTTAAACTCAAGGAGAGTGCCTTGATTATATTTGTACTAACCATAGCAGAGCATTGTGCCTTGCAGATTTTTTTTTTTAATGCTCATTAAGTGTTTATTGAATGTGAATAAGCTCTATTTATAGAAGAGATTATACGTGAGGAAATAGGCTACGGGACAGAGAATTTGCATGGATAAGTAAAAATAGGTGCAGACATTTGAATGAGTAACAGCAAGCCATCCTAATTATCTTTCTGCTTCCAGGTTTGTGACCACTGTCTACACATCAGCCTGAACAATTCTTTTATAACTTAAAATAGAAAATCTCACTCTCTTGCTTAAAAACCTTCAATGATTTCCCATCATTGTATTCTGGTACAATCCAGAGTCCTACAGGACCTGGCCCTGGCCCAACTCTCCATCTTTGTCACTTACTGCCTTTCTTACTTGCAAAATCCACACTGTACATCTTTTGATTCTTTATACATGTCAGTTTCACTTTCGTCTGAATTGTTTCAGACCTTTCCTCTGCCTGTAATATGTTTTCTCTTGAATTTCTCTTGATGGGATTCTTATTAACAGAAAGTGCAAAGGTTCTGAGGTGTGGTATCTTGCTCGACATGCTTAAGAAAGCAGAGTGGCCACGGTGGCTGGAGCAGGGAAAACAATGGGAAGAAGGGAAAAGAAATAAAGCTTGTGCAGTGATCAGAGGCAACATTGGGTATGGCTTGTCAGCCATGTTAAGAACTTTGAGTTTTATTCTGGTTCAGAGGAGAAGCCCTAAAGAATTTTCAGCCGGTGAATAAGCAATCTGACATATTTATAATGAATTACTCTGACTGCTGTGTGGAGAATGTAATACAGGAATTTATAGCAGAAAAAGAGAGATCAGGTAACTAGTCCGAATGAGAGATGATAGTGGTCTTAGACTAAAGGGCTAATTTCTTAATCTTAGTTGCATAAGTATCCATTCTCCACCTTTTCCATGGTGATGGAATTTTAGTGAGGCACATGGCTGCCTAGCCTTACCTCACATCTCAGGATTCCTTATAGTTAAGTGTGGCCATGTGGCTCAGTTCTCTTTAATGGAATCAAGAATTTGTAAGTCTCTCCTAGGTTGAGACCTTCAGTATATATGCCTTCTCTAGGCTCTTTTCCCTCTTTCCCACAGTTTTCAGCAGATGGGGATGGTGAGCTGCTAGCAAGACCTATTGAAACAAACTCGCCATGAGTGGAAGCTTAGTATTCATATTTTTAAAATAGTTTCCCAGATAATTCTAATGAATACCTTGGTTTGGAAATACCTACTTTATATTTGCTATGTATGTCATGTAGTATTCTGTTAAATAAATGCCTTAATGTCTTCCTTTGGAAGAAAGACTAGTCTAGAATTCATGATATTCTCATAGGTGCTTGAAAAGGCAGAAATAACATGCCAAATCAGTCCTATTTATTGAAACAAAGTTCTTGTGGGCATTTATGTTAAAAACAAAAATAATAACCTTGAATGAAAGACTTCCAATTAGGGCAGTACACCATATATTCTCCAAAAATAACTCCTACAAAACGATTAGATCCTGCATAAGACAAGTTTTACTGCAGTTCTGGATCAGGAGATAAGGGAAATAAATCTCCAAACCCATAAACCCAACCCAACCAAGTAAGTCTGTAAACCAAAACTTGAAAGATAAACTGTTAACAGACACATAAATGAGGCTGCCTTAAATGCCAACATAGGCACTGAAACCAAGAGACTAACTCTTAGATCTGCACAGAGTTGGGGCAATGAATTTAAGACTCCAGGATTAAGCTGGATATCCTGAAGGAAATCAGATTGTTCCCAGATCAACAGTGCCCTTAGGCTATTGGCAGAATGAATGATGCAGATCATCTCTGGAGAAGATCATGCCCCATTTAAGGGCTCAAGATTTCTGTGAATAAAGATCAACTACATATGAGGTAATAAGACCAACAAACAAACAAGGAAACATGACTTTACAGGTGAAGAAAGGAACCCAAAGGACATCATATACTGGAATTATCATATTCTAAACAAAATAACTCTATATAAAGCTTAAGAAAAAAGCCTTATTGAGATATAATTCACAGCATAACGTTTACCCATTTAACCTATTTAAAGTGTGAAATGCAAGGCTCACAGAATTCAAGAAACCAGCTTATTAGATACCGGTTCATTATAAAGGATATTTGAGGGTACAAGTCAACAAACAGATGAAGATGTACATAGGGTGAAGTCCCCCAAAAAGAAGCTTCTATCATTGCAGAGTTTGGGGCCTGGCATTGTGTCATATAGAAGCATCTTGTTTCCCAGACGTGGAAGCTCCTTGAATTCTGTTCTTTCGGTTTCTTGGAGGTTTTATTACACAGGTAAAGTTGATTAACTCACAGGCCATTGGTGATGGATTCAACCTCCATCAATGCCCCTCACCCCATCACCTAAAACTAGCAGGTGGGACTGAAAGTTCCCACCCTGTACTCATGACTGGTTCCACTGACAACCAGCTTTCATCCTTGGGTGCTTTCTAAAAGTCATCTTATTAACAGAAACCCAGTTGAGGAAGAAAGGGGCTTAACATGATTAAAAAAAAAACTTGTATTTCACCTTCATGATTCCAGGAACCAAGGAAAAGAGACCAAACAATATATTAAAATGGGCACCCATTGCACTGATCACTCAGGAAATTCCAAGGGTTTTGGGTGCAATGTCCCAGAAATCACATATAAATTGAAATAAATATGAGAAATATTTTTGTCACTGGTATGACTTAACATCCCAAAGTTGTAACACCCATATGTGAATCTCTACCAGCTTAACGTTAAGAGCATATAAAGACTCTTCTCCTTCATAGCTCTGACCCTAACATGGTGTCAATATCACCACATTACATCTTTATACATTATATGTCCAAAAACATAGACATTTTATATATATATATAATATTTTACTGCATTAGTTTCTTAAGTCAAATAAGAATCAAACAGTGCAGCTACAAACCTAAGTCACTCTTGTACCAGCTTTTTAAGAAAATTTTGATTGGACCTTGTCAGATTATAATCCTTTATTTTTTATTTTCTTCGTCTACAGCACCTGGTCTTCCTAAGTGGTCTCCCATCCAAGTACTAACCAGACCCCGGCCCTGCTTAGTTTCTGAGATCAGACAGGATCGGGCTTGTTCAAGTTGGCATGGCCAAAGAGTACGAGCATTTATAATTGTCTGTGCCCTGAGTTTCAGCAGAGATCTTCATTTCTTCATAAAGCTCTGAGTCTCTGCCCAGTGTTCTTTTATTCAAACCGGAAGGATGCGCTACGTGCCAGGCAGGTCTAGTGGTAAAAAAACTTCCTCAGCATTGCTCTCTCTGGGAATGTCTTAAGGTCTCCCTCATTTTCAGATAGTTTTGCCAGATATGTGATTCTTGGTTAATAGCTTTTTTCCTCCAACACTTTGTGTACCTCAGCCCACTGCCTCCCGGTCCCCAGGGTTTCTGTTGAGCAATCTGCTCATTATGTTATTGGCAAAAATATGATGAACCTACCTCCTCTCAGCCTTACAGATCTTAACAACGTATTTTATCTTATTCAACAAAACATTTTCCCATAGTATCCTGTTGTATGTTAACGTGTAGCATCGTTTTTAAGAAAAAAGAATTGAATATGTTAAGTGTAGCTACTCTAAGGTTTTTAAAGGACAAAATTTATTACAGATCTTCAAATCATAAATAAAAAGGTTACTGAAGCATCCTACAGACTTTAATTTATGATAAAGTAAATATCAATCTTTCCTGTCTCACATAAACAGAAAGCTCTTTGGGGTCCTTATTTGTTTCTGTTTTGTTTTGTTTGTTTTGTTTATTTTTTTAAGTGTAAAAAATATAAGATCTTGAGACCAAGAAGTGAGTAAACCACTGGTTTACAACCAGCTGTGATTGGTCCATGTCTTGCTCTGACCTCACAAAGCACCTTTGTGATGGAATTACAAAAAACTCCTATAAAAGGACCTGTCTGGGCTGAGGTTTTTGTCCGTAGAGCCCAGGAAGCTGATCGGTGGTGACCTGAGGGACTTGGACCAGTTAGCTTGTTTTCTCCTTTTTTTTGTTGTTGTTTTGCTTATTTTTCTTCTTGTCTTTACTTTCTTTTTCTCATTTTTAATTCTCCTTTTCTTATTTTTTTTTCTCTTTTTTTGTTGCTCTTTTTGCTTTTGTTTCACTTTTTTCATTTTCTCTCCTTTCTTTGTTGTTTTGTTTATTTTTCTTCTTGTCTTTACTTTTTCTCATTTTTTTATTCTCCTTTTTCTTATTTTTTTTTCTCTTTTTCTTTGTTCTTTTTGCTTTTGTTTCACTTTTTTGTTTTCTTTTCCTCGGTTTTTTTCTTTGTTCTTTTCTCATATTTTTTCTTTTTTTCTTTGTTTTCTCATTTTTTTCTTTGAAGATTTTTTTTGTTATATTGGTTGTTTGCATTGTTAGTACATTTAGTTGAGTTTGTATTTGTATTGTTAGTATAGTTAGCGTTGTTTATTAGTATTAGCATATTTAGCATTGTTTTTTCTTAGTATTGTTAGCGTTGTTTATTAGTATTAGCATATTTAGCATTGTTTATTCTTAGTATTGTTAGCGTTGTTTATTAGTGTTAGCATAGTTAGCATCGTTTATTAGTATAGCACAGTTAGCACAGTTAGCGTTGTTTCTTCATATTAGCACAGTTAGCATAGCATTGTCTGTTAGTCTAGTTTATAGTTGATAGTACTGTTAGCCAGTGCAGTCAGTGGCCATCAGGTCATCATGCCACGTGACCTTGCAGCCACCTCTCCCGGCAGGGAGCCCCGTATTGGGAGCTACCAGCTATTGCAAACGATTGGGGAGGGCAGCTTTGCCCAAGTCAAATTGGCCCGACACATCCCCACGGGAGTAGACGTGGCCGTCAAGGTGATCGATCGGCGGGGCGCCTACAGACCTTTGCAAGAAATAAAAGCCATGAAGAGCCTGAACCACCCCAACATTGTTAAACTCTATCAGGTGATTGACACCCAGCGCTCCATCTTCCTCTTCATGGAGCTGGCGAGCAGGGGGAGCTTAGCCGAACATCTTCAGCGTCTCGGCCGTCTGCAGGAGCCCGAGGCCCAGGGCATCTTCCGACAGCTGCTTTCGGCTGTGCATCACTGCCATCAGAAGGGCATCGTCCACCGGGACCTGAAGCCAGGGAATGTGCTTCTGGATGCTGCACTGAATGTCAAACTGGCGGACTTCGGCCTGAGCAGTGGGCATGTGGGCCGCAAGCTGCGTCTGTTCTGCGGCAGCGTCCCTTACGTGGCCCCGGAGGTCTTCCTGAGACAAGGCTACGACGGCCCCGGGGCCGACGTGTGGAGCCTGGGGATCGTCCTTTACGAGATCGTCACCGGGAAGCTGCCGTTTATGGCACGAGACGCGGCTGTGCTGCGGAAGAAGATCCTGAGAGGAGAGTACCAGGTCCCCCAGTTCGTGTCCTTCCTGTGCAGGAACATTCTGAAGAAGATTCTGACCCTCAACCCCCAGAACCGAGGGACTCTCGAGGGACTGATGAAGGACCCGTGGGTGAACACGGGGCAGAAGGAGGAACTCGAGCCCTACACGGAGCTGCCCCGGGACGGCCTGGACCCCCAGGTGATCCGGGAGATGCTGACCCTGGGCTTTGAGCAGCAACAGATCGAAGAGGCTGTCGCCGGGGAAAAGTACGACAGCGTGTGGGCCACATACCGCATCCTGAGCCACAGAACGCCCCAGGTGAAGAGCCGCAGCACCAGAGCAAGGCCCTTCCCCGGCGTGGGGCCCTTCCTCGTCAGCTACGGTCCTTCCTCCAGCGACAGCGACGAGGCGCCGGGCCCGGAGGCCCAGGAGCCGGCCCCGCCCGCAGCCCGCCCGGCCCCGAGGACCGGGGCCCCCGTCCCGGGGGGCGCTCCTGCCCGTGGCCCCGGACGCTGGCGCATAGCCCCAGAGGGACTGGACGGGGAGGGCACCCCTCCTGCCCCGCGGCCGGAGGGCGCGACCCCCAGCTCCGCCTCGGGCCACGGCCGGGGCTGCCGGGGGCTGGCGAGGAGGTTCTGGAAGTTCGTGGTGAGGCTCGTCTGCTCGCGGCCGGCGGCTAAGCAGCGTCGTGGGAAACTGGGCAAACGGGCCCAGGTGAGACCCCTGTGACGGCGCCGGGGGAGCCGAGTCGGAGCCGATGCCGGGGGAGCCCCAGCCGCGCTCCCTGCACTTTAGACGCCAAAGGCGTCTGCTGAGCCCCGGGGAGGCCGGCGATGCGCGCAGGAGATGGGCCCGAGGCCGGACGCCAGCAGCCGTGGGGGGGACAGTGCACGGAGCTCGTGAAGGACTCGGTCCGGGGGACGAGGGAGGCGTGCACACTGTCCCCGCGTCCCGGCAGGGACTGAAGTCGGCACCGTCGGGCGTCTCCGTGGCCTTCGGGAGCATCGTCCCCTGGTGAGCCTGGAGGAGGCCTGGGGCTGTCTGAGGGACGACAGGGGAGGGCCCTCACTGCACATCTGCACCTGGGCCCCGCCTAGGTGAAACCTCAGGGACTGGACTGTCTTTCCCGGGGCCCTTCTCCCCGCCTCTGCTCCTCTCTTCTTCCATGTTCCTGAGGAAGGGGGTGGTTCTCGTTCAAGTACTTGGTTGTCCCTAAGTCCTATAATGAACTGTGAGCTCCACACACACACACGCACAAAGCTGTGTGATGCAATGGTCTTCATTATCTTCACAGGGACATGCAGCCATCACCAGGGTCGATTTTAGAACATTTCATCACCCTGAAAAGCTCCTTACACTTTTGCTGTCATTGCCATCTGCCACCCCTCTCCCCCAGCCCAAGGCAACCACTTTCAATCTCTATAGATTTCTCTATTCTGGACTTTCATACGAATAGAATTATATAGTTCCTGGTCTTTGGGACTGGCTTGCTTCACTCAACATAACGTCTTCAAAGTTCGTCTGTGTTATAGCATGAATCAGTACTTCCTCCCTTATCAAGGCTGAATAATATACATGTGCGTAAAAATATTCCCTATTTTGTTTGTCCATTTAAATGTGCATTCATAGATAATTGAATCATCTCCTTTTGGTCATCACAAACAATGCTGCTATGAACATTCAGTTATGAATTTCTGTGTGGACACACGCTTTTATTTTTGTTGCGTGTTTACCTGGGAGTGGAATTGCTGGGTCACATGATAACTATACTTAACCATTTCGGGAACAGCCAGACTGTTTTCCAAAGTGGCCACGCTACTTGATATTTTCACCAGTAGTCCGCGGGGGTTCCAACTTTTCCACATCTCACTAATGTTTACCTGCCTTTTTGATTCTAGCTATGCTACTGAGTACGAAGTGGTCTCTCTCTGTGATTTTGATCTGCATCTCTCTAATGATGTTGAACATCTCTTCGTGGACTTATTTACCATCTGCACATCTTCTTTGGAGAAACGTATGCCTGGATCTGTTATAGACTAAATGCGTGTCCCCCAAACTTCAATGTTGGAGCCTTACCCCCTAAATCTGGTGGAATTTGGAGGTGAAGACTTTGGGAGATAATTAGGTTTAGATGCGGTCACCAGGGTAGGGTTCCATGATGAGATCAGTGTCCTTATTGGAAGAGAGGAGAGACCAGTTCTCTTCTTCTCTCTCTCCACCATATGAGGGCACAATGAGAAAGCAGCTGTCTGCAAGCCAGGAAATGGGCCCTTACCAGAAAGTGAATCTGCTGTCACCTTGATCTGGGACTTCTCAGCCTCCAGAAATGTGAGAAATAAATGTCGTCTTTAAACTGCCCAGTCTGTGGCATTCTGTTATGGCAGCCTGAGCTGACCAATGCAAAATACTTTGTCAATTTTTTAAAAAATGTATTATTAATTTCGAGTATACAGATTGGTTAGACATTCATATAGTTTATAAAACAATCCCCCTAGTTAGTCAATTTTTCATTGAGATGTTTATTTTTTATGATTGCATTGTAAGAGTCCTTTACATATTCTGGTTACTAGTTCCTTTTGAGATGTACACATGAATACAGATAATTTCTTCTATTCTATGTGTTGTTTTTTCACTTTCTTGATGATATCCTTTGGAGCACAAAAGTTCTCAGTTTTGATAAAGTCCAACTTATCTTTGTGTGCTTGCTTGTGCTTTTGGTGTCGAATCTAAAAAGCCTTTGCCAAATCCAAAGTCATGAAGATTTAGCCTTACGTTTCCTTCTAAGACTTTAATAGATTTTACTCTCAATTTAGGTCTTCAATACATTGTGAGTTGGTTTTTGTAGATGGTGTGGGACAAATATCCAATTTCATGATTTTGCTTGTAGCTATTCAGTTGTCCCATTGCCATTTGTTGAAAGAACGATTCTTTCCCCTGTGAAGATGGTCTCGGCACCTTTGTCCAAAATTAGTTGGCTGTATGTGTGAGGGTTTATTTCTGTATTCTCCATCCTGTTCCAGTGTATTATGTATCTGTCATTATGCCAGCAGAACACAGTCCTTTTTTTTTTTTCTTTTCACTTTTAGGGAACTTGTCTTTTTTTTAAAATTAATTTATTAATTCTAATTAGTTTCAAGTATGCAGGACATTGGCTAGACATCTATATAGTTTGTCAAATGATCCCGCCAATTGCTCTCTCCCTCCCCTGGCCCTCCAGCTAGCCAACATGTTAATGCTAACTGCATTCCCTATGCTATGCTCCCCATCCCTGAGACCATCCATCAGCTACTCATTTGTACTTCTTTAACCCTTCACCTCATTCTCCTAGCCCCCCAGACTCCCTTCCCCTCTGTGCATCACTAAATTGTTCGCTATATTTGTGAGCCTGTTTTGGATTCGTTTGTTCTTTATGTTCCTTAGAGTCTGCAGATAAGTGAAATGGTGTGATATTTATCCTTTGTCTCACTTATTTCACCCAGCATAGTAATCTGTAGGTCCATTCATGTCATTGCAAATGTTAGGATTTCATATTTTTATATGGCTGGGTAATATTCCATCGTCTACATGAACCATAATTTATCCACGTCAAGACTCTTAATTTAATTACATCTGAAAAGACCTCTTTTCCTTAGCAGATAACATCCTCAGGGATTAGGACTTGACTTTTTTGGGTGGCCATTATGCAGCATACTACACTTGTTATCCTGTCTCCCTGTAGTACCCTTTTCTTTCAGTTTCTTCTTTCTATTTTACACTCATTTCAGTGATTGCCTCCTTCAGGAAGTCCTCTCTCAGTTTCCATTTTTACTGAGTTTCCCTATACCCTTTCTTCCCATGCCATCTTTACATTTTCCTTTATCTAGAAACGTCTTGCATTAGTGTGGTGCATTTGTCATTATTGATGAACCAATATTGAGTCATTATTATTAAAGGAAATTCATAATTTACATTAGGTTTTACTTTTCTGCTTTGAGAAATGTATAATGTCATGTATTCATCTGCCTTTACCTTACCATAGAGAATAGTTTCATTGTTCCAAAGTGTCCTGCCCTCCACCTAATTATTCTTCTCATACCCCTTAATTCTTGGCAACAAATGGTCTTTTTCTGTTACCATATGCTTTTTCCAGATGTCATATAGTCGGAATCATACAGTATGTAGCCTTTCTGGTTTGGCTTATTTCAGTTAGCAATATGCATTTAAGTTTCCACTGTACCTTTCTGTGGATGCAAGTTCACTTTTTACTGCTTAATAAAATTCCTTTGTTTGGATATACCACAATTTGTTTATCCATTTACCTATTGAAAGACAACATGGTTGCTTCCCAGTTTTGGTGATTTTCAATACAGTTGCTATAAATATCTGTATGCAAGTTTTGTGTGAACAGAAGTTTTCAGCTCCTGTGGTTAGTTAAAATACCATGGAGTGCAATTGCTGAATTGCATGGTATAAGTACGTTTAGTTTTATAAGAAAATACCAAAATATTTTCCAAAGTGGTTGTATCATTTTGCATTTCTTCTATCAATGAAATAAAGTTCCTGTTGCTCTATATTCTTGTCAGCATTTGGTGTTGCTAGTGTTTTGAGTTTTAGCCATTCCGATGAGTGTGTAATGATATCTCATTGGTGTTTGAAATTCCCTAAGTACACAGGATGTACAGCATCTTTCATGTGCTTATTTGTCATCTACATATTTTCCTTTGTGAAGTGTGTGTTCAGATCTTTTGCCCATTTTTAAATGTGGCTGTTTTCTTATTGTTGAGTTTAATAGTTCTTTGTCCGTTTTAAATGCAAGTCCTTTATTGGATGTGTTGTAAAATAACATCTGATAAAGTCTTCCAGTCTGTGCCTTGTCTTTTCATTCTCTTAATATTGTGTTTTGCTGAGCAGTTGTTTTTAATTTTAGTAAGTTCAAGTAATCAATATTTTCTCTCAGGAATTACACTTTTGGTGCTATATCTGAAAAGTCATTGCTAAACCTAAGATCACTTAGATCTATTTAGATAAATACGTAAATATTTATCTAGATAAAAATAAATTTATCTAGATTTATCATCTATCGTTTAGAAATTTCACAGTTTTGCATTTCACATTTAGGCCTGTGATCCTTCTGAGATGTTATTATCTTTTTGTTGTTCCTCTCTCCTGCTTTATTGTATCTGTCTGTGAATTTTCCTTTATTATGTCTTACTTTTCTAGTACTCTTAGTACTCAGTCAGCCTCAAAAAAATAAGTGAGTGAGTAACCTTTATCTGGCTTGGCAACTCCACCATTTTTGAGTATCATGGCTGCTGAGGCTTACTAACCTGAAAAAAAAGATACAGAATTTTCCGTGTGGAACTTCTGCTTGCATGCTCTCATGATCATAAAACAGCAGTTTCCTCAGGCCTCCAAGGACTTGCACGGTGGTGCAGGAAGGTCTCTGAGTGTCAACAATGCTGTCTTGTTAAAAGACTGAGAATAGACAAGGGTTTTATTTTCACTGGAACTGGATTTACTTCCAGTGACATTCTACAAAAGAATGTTCTGTGGCGAGGGGTCAAGGTGAGGTTGGAGCATCAGAAGGTTAAGTGTTTATATGATCATTCTCACATCAAGACAATGTGACTCACAGTTTCCTGGGTCAAACATTGTTTTTTATATTTTTATGCCTAAGAATTTAGAAATAAAAGCAAGCCCCTTAATGATGGGAAGAATATAGAATACTTTTTTCTATTTTTAAGCAGGGAAATATTTGTATTAACCCCACTTTCCTTCTTTCATGGACAGATATACACAAAAATAAAGTGTACAGTGATCATACAATATCATTTTCTGTGACAATCTCGATGTCAAACAAATGTGATAACTCACACCTTTCAAAAATTTTATATAAATAAATTCACAAATCAGGAAAATTCTTTTTGGTTTGTCTTGGAAGGCATTCCTTTTAGAGCCAGAGGCCCCACCAAGCAAATACCACTTGGGTTACAAATTCTCCTCTGAAGTGTTACAGCCTAGACCTCAAATTTAAGTTGGCTGCTACAACTTAACTATAATGTAGCCATTTTATTTTAGTAGTACCAATGTAATATTTGTAATGAAAATCTTGAGGGTTTTGTCTTAGGAATATATATTTAAAGGATTAGTGGATTACTTGTGTTTGATGAACTATTAGACTATAGCGAAAGTCAAATTTACTCCAGCAGGCCCTAAATAGCCCATTTCCCATTTGCCGTGATGGTGCCTGCAACTATAGTGTTTAGCCCAAGATAATTTAAAACTACAGTCCTCACCTTGCCCTCAATGTTTGCCACAAAATATCCCGCTTTTATTATTATTTTCTCATTACTCTAATATAGTGATAGTCTTTGGAAACAAGTGACATAATTCTATTTATAGCATCCTGTTTTTGGTAGTGGTATTTCCATTTACAAAATGTAATAATTCTTGATGGCTTAAAATGTCAAATCCTAGAAAATGGAGCATCCCTGCGTGTGATGTTAGATTAATGCTGGCAGTGAGGTAAACCTTTTTTTCCTAAATGGGGAAAGGGATAGGGATGCCAGTAGTCAGCTGTGCACGGGCAGTATCTTGAGACTGTAGGCATGTGAACCGGGATACTTCTGACTGCCAAACCCCCAGCTTCAGGCCTTGAGGGTGCTCAGAACTAGGACACAGTTCTCTTCTTGATAAATAAAAGGTCTCAGTTTCTTAATCTAGCATCTGTTTTAATAGTACTAAAATTTCATTTTAGCTTCATTAGTTAGGAGTACTTACAAGAAAGCAATAAATGGAAATATTTTGCCCTATCACCTGTCTTTTTGAAGCACATAAGGAAGCTAAGCAAAAAGCAAAAAGCTATGAATTATTAATTAGGGTTCTTGTAACTTCTAATAAATCTTTATAGTTTAAATCATGACAGCTTGTTACGTAAGGTAGGTAGCTGTATCCATTTGCTTCATAGACTTAAGTAACCCATTAGTTGGGGTTTTCTTTACACATAAGGGCAATTAGAAAGGTGAGGGTTGAAGAACATGCTAATAAGTTCCAGCAGCTCAGATTGGGATGGGATCTTATTACTCTTTGGATATAAGAAGAAGTGGAATTATGAGCATAGGGGTAAATGGATATTCAAGTAAATAGTTTTAAAACTTTTTAAATCATTCACTGCATGCCATATACAAAAAAAAATAATATTATTTTTATCAATGGAAGCTCTTAGAACATAGGACAAAATATTAGCAGACATTAAATTCTCATTTTCGTAGATTTCTTGATTCTAAAACTTTACACACACACACACACACACACACACACACACACACACACACACACACCCCTACCTACCTGCCTACCTACCTACCTTCCTGAGTACAGTTTGTCGTTCATTCAGGAAAGCCAGTTCTGGCCTAACATTGATGGCAGTCTCTCAGATTCTGAGGTGATGTGAGTAGGATGTTTCTATGAACTTTCCATTCTCAAGACTTTCTTGTATAAGTTTGAATACCTTGACCAGGCCTCCTTGCTTACTTCATATCTCCCTAACCAGCTGGTGTTTAATGACAGTGGGACATTTTTTGACCTTGGATTAAGGTTTTGGGACTTCCTGAAGCCTAATCATAGAGTCTAGGTCATCGTACATGGAACTACATAATCAGAGATCAAATACAGAGACCACTGTTAGCAAACACTATTACTTCCTGCCCTAGACCATTGGCCCACACCTAGAATACTTGGGGGCCAAGTCTAGCCCTGGACTTGATAAAGTCTGAAGAAGAAATGTTCTGAGGTGAGGTGGAGTTAAAAGAAACAGTACTTTATTGCTTGGCCTTTTGGGATTTCACATATCTGAGTTGGTAAAAACTACACTGTGGGAGATCCCATAGGGTTCCTTTAAAGGAGAATAGGTAGCACAAAGGGAGTGGGGTGATAAGGACAGAGAATATGACCTTTTCATGTTTCTGTTCAATCTTAGTTTTTGAGAAGAATGTAGAGAACCACCTGAAGGGAAGCTTTAGGTCACTATGGATTTCAACTTTTACATGTAGCCATGTCCCCTATTACCAGGAATAATCAAGGATCAGCTAGCTTCCAAGGAAATGAGAAGTCAGTGAGCTAATGATTGATGGTCATTTGAAATGAAAAGCAAGGTGGTTGTTGTCCAAGAAGCACTGAAGTGCTGAAAAGTCTCTCAGTATGCTGGTTGATGGATAAGAAAAGCTGATGACTTTGTAGGCTTTGAGCAGACATTCTAGATTCTTTAGGCAAATAATTTTATCTAATGAAAACATCAAAACTTGTTGCTTTGTTTACCCTTCAAGGCTTGCTAGCAGATAGTGCAGAAGCTTTCAAACATTTTTTATTGTGACGCACAGTGAGAAGTACATCTTACACTATGGCTTGTTTATATATCCCTACACCCATATGTATGTGTGTGCACATGTAGTGGAAATAAAAGTTTAAGAAGCAATACTCTAGAAATAACGTACTAAGATATTTTCTCTTTTCTGCTCTACTGCATTAAAAACAAGATATATTTGCAATACACTGAATTGCTCTACTAATGGGTCATAATTTGCAAGTTAGAATCTAGTAATAGAGATGGTGTTGAAGATAAAGATGCTGCCTTGGTGGCAGGGCAGATCATCCCAAGGTTGGCTGCCACCATAAATTGCCTGAAAAGCCAGGGAAAACTGTGGAGTTGGGTCAGGTTGGTGGGACATGTAGCCAGATGAGTAAAGGTGTCTTAGCTTTGTCCAACTTGTGGGAACATGAATCTGTTTGGAATAGTGCCCTATATTAGTGTCAAGGGCTAAGCAGATTCTGAATGTGCTATGATGGAGGACAGGACTCAAATCCTAGTAGGGAATTATAATGCAAATCAGAACCCAGGCTTAAGACCTGTAGTTTTGTGGGTCCCCAAAATCCTAGCTCACAGATGCCTTTGAGAATCTAATGGTGTGGTTTACAAAGCATGGTTCCTAACCAGCAGCAGCAGCACCACTCAGGAATTTGTCAGAAATATAAAATGTTGGCCCTGCTCCAGATCCTCTGAATCATGAGCCATGAGGGTTGGGCTCAGTAATCTACGTTTTAGTAAGTCCCCCAACTCACTTGGATGCAAACTAAATTTGAGAACCATTGATTTAATGATGTGGACACTTTTATCAGAAAAATGTATATATGCTTATAATATTTTTCATATAATTTCAAATCTTCATAGAGTTAAGGAATTTTTAGCTCCTAAATTAACAGAAAACAAGGAAATCTTGACAGTTTAGTGAAAATACAGTTGTTTACCCCAGCCACTAAAATAACAATGCTGAGTTCACACATCCTATGTGGTAGATAGGCTCCTCCTGTGATGGCTGGCTAGGAAGGGACTAGTTCTTGAGTCACTGGGGTGTCAGATTGCAGGTGTTTGTATCTGTCTAGAGGAAGAGGGGGAAAGCATGATGAAGCTTCAGGAGTGAGGTTATCCTCTTAAATACAAGGACAGACCTTTAAAATAATGAATGAAGCATGAAGATTATAAACATTTTATTAAGAGCATGCTGCAAATGTAGGTCCCAGAATTTGTAGGATGATTCTGATTTCATGTACTTTTCATTTTTTAGTAAAAATAATTCTTTGTAAATAAACATGGTTTTATTTTTATTTTTCATAGGAATAAATCTACAAATTAGAAAAAAAAATTCCCTTTATTGGACCATGGGCCTTGGTTTCTGTGTCAGAATAAGTGGGCACTTGGTCTATGTGGCTAGATGGATGCAGTTTAAAGGGACATTGGCCCAGCAATAATGGGTTCAGAAGTACAAAAAAAAAAAAAAAATGACTGAGGGAAGTAGTCAATTAGCATCTACTGCAATTTTTGAGGCAAATAACTTTTTAAAAAATCAAGATAAAACTCACATAAATGAAAATTAACCATTTTAAGATGAATAATTCAGTGACAGTAGCCCATTTCCAATGTTGTACAACCACTACCTTCATCTAATTCCAAAGTATTTTCCTCACTCCAGAGTAGGGCCCTGTACTTGTTAATGCTATGGTTTTACTTCCTATGGCCTCCTTCTCACACACACTAGTAACCATCAATCTGCTTTCTATTTACCTATTCTAGATATTTCATGTAAATGGAATCAGATAATGTGTGTCATTTTGTGTTGCCTTCTTTCATCTGGCATGATGTTTTCAAAGTTCAACCATGTTGTAACAAGTATGAGGACTTCCTTCCTTCTTATGGCTGAATAATACTCGACTGTATGTATACACTACATTCTGTTTACCCATCATCCACTGATGGACATTTGGGTTGTTTCAACCTTTTGGTTATTATAAATAGCGCTGCACTGAACATTCATGTATGTGGCAAATAACTTTGTTCTCTTCTTCTTTAAACCATCTCAAAAGATTAAAATGGGAGGAATTTCATCTGACTCCATTCTTGATTCTTCTGTTTCTTAACATCTTCAATTTCATTCTTATCCCAAACTCTAGAGTGGTTCATCACTGAGAGAGAACTAAGGCACTAATTATATGACCTTTGGTGCATCATGGTATCTTGTTATATGTATGTTTAGTAGGTCCTGCCCAATAAGTTGGATATTGACCCTGGAGGTGGCCAAGGAATGCTGGAAGAATGATTACCACATTGTCACCAGTTATATGAATCCTGATATGGAGAATTTTCATGATCATAAATGATTTGTTCTAAGACTAGAAGATGTCAAATCTTTGTGGTGACATGTCAGGTTTTCTGCCGTTTATCTTCCCTCCTCAGCTACAGTTACTTCAACCCACCATGGTTCTCTTCCTCATGTCTCACTTTGTATAAAACTAGGAGTGCATCTTTCTTTTCTTATAAAGTCCTGCAGGGTGCATAAGCTCCCTGCATACACTCCTTGGTGTGTCCCAACCTTGAGACCTTATGTCGGTATATCCCCAGAGTCTCCAGCAGCAACCACACTTCCTAATGGCACAATACTTACTTCCCTGAACTACAGTTATCTTAAATTATTTCCATAACCACTACCCCATTCATGCAAAATGGGGATCCCAACTTCTACCATTCAGCATTGTTATAGGAGTTAAATAAGATATGCAAAGAAACTTACACAGTTCCTGGCACATGGAAGGTTCACATTCAATGAGAGCAGTTGTTGTGTCATTATAATCTTCCTGCCCCTTACCTCTTATTGAATCTGTCTAGGTTGACCCCTCTGTTTGGTCCTATAATTTTCCTGTCCCACTAACCATCCTCTGCCTGCATATACCTGATTTCAGCTTCATTCCTGTTCCCACAGCTGGGCATATCCCCAAACGCACATTCCATTTCAGTCTTCGTGTGCCCTTTCCAGGTATGAGCCTCTCCTGAATGGCAAGTCCTACCGACTTCCGACTTCTCAATTTAGGATGATTCGCTTGGTAGACACAACTGTAGAAAGAATAAAGGGCTCCTCAGAGACATCCAACAGACTTCTTATTTGAAAGTTTGAAAATATAAAGTAAGCCAACTCTTGTGTTGAATGTCTTCTCCTTATCATTTAGAAATAAATAGATCTCTGGGAACAGTCTCACATACTGTGCTAAATGAGCAATTGGCTGGATCATATCTGTGACCAATTGGCCTTTCACAAAGGTAACAGGAGGGTGAGGAATGAAAAGAGACCTTTCATTTGGCATCATTTATCAAATGCAGGAAAAATTTCAACAGTTGTGTTAAGGATGGAAATGGGCCTTATAATCAATATACAAGATGAACTGTTTTTCTGTCACTTTTCTGAATACCTATCATCAAAATTGACCCAAAACCAGATCAAGCTTTTATTATTTCTCAATTATATGAGCAGAAACTGGGATGGAATGACTTTTTGAATGCTGCAGTAAAGTCTCCCAGGCTTGAGAGAATAATTGGCATAATTTTACAGTCCTTTCTAGTTTACAAACTTTGCATTTTATCCTCACAGTACCCGAGGGTAGCACAGCCCACACTTGCATCTGAACCATAACAAAATGTGTGTAAACATATGTCTGCACATAACTCATGCTTAACCAACAGTAGTGAGGTGTGTGTGTGTGTGTGTGTGGCAGAATGAGTGAAGAATGAACATGTCCTCATAAATTCAATAAAGGATGGATTGTTCATCATTAGAGTGTAAGAGGAAAAAAGAACAAAGTAGTGTGGGTAGGAGGAGTCTTTACAAAGCTACTCTAAAGCCACTCAGAACAAAAACGATTCTCCGGGGTTTTAGAGTGATTGAGTCGTCACCTTTCCTCCCACCCTCTTATTCTTTAAGCTCATTCTATATCCTCACTTTGAGTTAGATATGGATTCAAATCCTGACTCTTAACTGGCCACATGGCTTCTGTGAGTCTCAGTGTCATCAGCTGGAACATGGGGACTATACCTACCTTCTATAGTTATTGTGAGGATTAAATGCGTTAATTCATACATATATAAGAAGTGCAGTGTCTTGCACATAAGAGGTGTTCTGTAAGTTTTTCTTCCATTTCTTCTCTGGCTCAACCTATTTCTCTTTCCTATTTTCTGGTATCAGTTAGGCGATGCTTCTGTAGAGACCAGTGGACACTGAGACACAGGCTGCCATCTGCATGCCACCTCCATCCCAACATGTCATAGCTTTCTATTTATCCGAGAGAAGCGAACTGAGTAGGAGCAGAGAGGCAAGTGACCAGGCAGCTGAAGTTGGTCTTACAGAGAAGAAAAATATATCAGGCTCTAACTTAAGGCCTACCCTAATGTGGCCTCGACTCTAGTTTTAAATTTAACTTCCCACCATATGCTTTGACCCTGCTTGACAATTTTTCTGATCCAGAAACAGGATACCCACATCCCCCACCACTCAGCCCTACCTTCTTCTCTCTCCCCTATCCTGTGATTTTGCTCTTGTGGTTTTCTTTACACAGAGCTCTAACCTCACTTCTCTGAAATCTCACCGCTCTTTAAAAGTCACCTTCCCCAAGGAACCAGCCTGCCCCTTTACCAACCCTTCTTATTGTCATTCTCCATGTCATAACCTCACATGACCAACCCAGCAAATATAATTGATGTGATTTCATTTCCCTTGAGCTCTTAAATTATATGTTTGTATCTCTGATGCAATGTATACTCTGTATTTCTACCTTGCCTTTTCCCAGAAAAATAATCAAAGCAGACTTTGTGTTTGTTATTTTTATATCTGGGTCTAGATTTTAGGTTGAAAGTTCCCCTAAGGCAGAGATGATACAGTCTTCACCTTTAATCATCCCTCCATTACCTCACTGACATTTCCCAGTAGGGGCTAAAATATTTATTAAATTTGATTGAACTCGTGTATCCTTATTTTAGAAGAAGCTTAAGAAGAAGTGGTGTCAATAGGGTTGTCAGATAAAACATAGAATGCCCTGTTAAATTTGAATTCCAGATAAACAGAGTAATTTTTAGGATAAGTATATCTCAAATATTGTATAAACTGTACCTATGCTAAAAATTATTTGTTGTTCATGTAAAACTCAAATTTAACTGGATATCCTGTATTTTTATTTGCAAAATCCAGCAGCTCTAACTAGGAAACACATTGCAAAAAACAACAAAGGGGAAATATGCCGTGTTTATTTGAAGTATATTAGAGGGATAGACCTGAAGGAAAGGTAGTTTCTGACATTCTTTTGTTTTTAAAAATAAATTTATTTGTTTAAATTAGTTTCAAGTGCACAGTAATTTGTTAGATGTCTGTAATGTTCATAAAATGACCCCCCTGCACAATTGCTCCCTCCTTCCTGTGGCCCTCCATTAAGCCATCATATTAACGCTAACTACATTCCCTTTTCCATGCTCCCCATGCCCAACTATCAACCATTAATTTGTACTTCTTTAACTGTTCACCCCATTCTCCCAACCCCGCTCCCCTCTGTTCATCACCAAGTTGTCCACTATATTTGTGAGTCTGTTTTTCGATTAGTTTGTCATTTTTGTTCCTTAGTTACCACATACAAGTGAAATCATTTGTTATCTATTTTTCTCTGACTTATTTCACTCAGCATAAAAACTTCCAGATCCATCCATGTCATTGCAAATGGCAGGATTTCATTTTTTTAATGGCTGAGTAATATTCCATTGTATATATGAACCATAATGTCTTTGTCCAGTCATCTGTTGATGGGCATTTAGGTCGCTTCCATATCTTGGCTATTGTAAATTGTGCTGCCATGAATATCGGAGTGCATAGATCTTTACGAATTGTTGTTTTGGTTTTCTTTGGATAAATACCCAGAAATGCAATTACTGAGTCGAAAGGTATATCCATTTTTAATTTTTTGGTATACTTTTGAGAGAACTGCTGTGACTTTCATGTCTGTTTCTGACAGTCCACCTCTTCATCAGTAGCACTCTCATCTGGGAGATGAATAGGCACTCAGGTAGCTCTGGCTTAAAGAAGTCCCCTGTCATGTCTGCAGGTGGTCTCAAAACCTGCTCTACTCTGGCTCCTCTTTCACACCTTATCTGAGCCAGATCACTGGATCCCACAGAAAGAAAGGATCAGGGAGGAAATTTTTCTAGGAGAAAGCACTAGGTTAACATACATGATACATCAAGCCACTAATGTCCTCTTCCCTCTTTATTTGAATAATCATTTGTATACTTTATATACCTTCCCTATCTATGTAAACATTTCAAACAAATGAAGCCACTCTCTCTCACTAAAATGTTTTTCTCTTTCCTAACGTAATATCCTTTTCCAGTATCCTCGATCTCCAAACCCTCTTTTAAGTACATTTTCTCCACTATTTCACAGCTTCATGTGTTTCAGAGAAAGGAAAAAATAGGGGTTCATTTCAGTAAATACATGATGTTCTCACCGTTTCACACTCCAAAAATAAAGAGCTGATGAACACACACATGCATGCACACATGGGCAAGTGTGTGTGACACACGCGCACACACACACACACAGTTAAAAGTCATTGCAGTCCCTTTCTGATTGCCTGAACTCCACCCTCCCTGTCAAACAGTACAAACCAGCCTTTCTGAAAGAGCCGTCGTGCAGCAGGAAGAAGGCAGCCAGTCTCCGCAGGCGGGCTGTGTGGGACGTCTTACAGATGTCCATCCAAGCACCCAGCAGGTAGCAGGAGGGTGTACTCCAATGATTCTCAGTTTGCATGTGGACTGACGGCTTCTTTGTTTTTATCTTTACCTTTTTTGAAACAAAAACAAGTAAACCAAAGGATGAGCACCTAGCCTCAGTCCTACTCCTCCATTCTATTCACTCTCCAGCTATTCCAACTGGGGGAGAAATGAACATGGAGAAGGAAGCACTCTGCCTCCATGTTTTTACCTTTCCATTTAACTCAGTGAAGTCTGGCTTTTGCTTCTAATCTTTTAACTGAACTGCCCGTCTGATGAATCTAAACCTCTCTTCCCAGCATCCTTCTTGACTTTCACGTAGCATCTGACATGGTCACCATTCCTCCTTTTGGAACTGCTGTTTCCACTGACCTCTTGGACACTACAACTCTCTTGATCTGTCTTGATCTGTTTTTTATTTGTTTGGTTTGGTTTTGTTAAAACTTTTTAATTTAAATCATGCCGCGCTGAGTATGGGGATTCTAGTGGAGTGAGTGCAGACCCTTGCAGGTCCTGGATCTGCTCTGAGACTCAGCAGGCAGGGCCCCCAGCCCTCCTGGCACACTACACCAAGACCTCCTGTGTGGCTCAGGCTCCAGAGCTGCTGGAAAGGTGGGACTGCACTTGAGCCAAGACTCCAAGTACCAGTGTCCCACCTGACAAATTCAAAGATAAAATTATTAAAAACTCTAAGGCAATGGCAAAGTTAAGCCCTAAGCCCAGGGCCACATCCAATCACAGAGCTCCTTGTGACCACACTTGTCACATGCCCATGAAGCCTGCCCTGATGTTAAATGAGCAAATGAGTAAAATACAGACCATTTATTCAAAAGACAATATAAAGAAAGGGGAAAACTACATAAAAGAAAGAGAAAAAAGAAAGGGGCACTGTGTTTACAGGGAGGGGCCTTGATAGGAAGATTGCTTGAAAAGGCTGTCATGGAGAAGGTGCGATGGCCTGAAGCAGGAACACAGCTAAAGGGTCTAATCTTGGAGCAGATGAGTCACATCTCTTGGCTAAGGCTGGACACAGAGAGAATGAACATAGAAGCAAAACAGTCAGAACTATGAGACCTCATCGTGAATACTGAATAGAAATTGGCAGACTTATTTAAGACTCAATGAGATGCTCCTTTGCCTCTTTATCTATGGATTGAAAATTATAAGAAGCTATATTATATGTAAGACACTGAACTAGTTACTGTGGTACTCACTAAAGTGAAACAGACCTTGTCACAGCGTCCTCATAGAGCTTACAGTTACATAAGAAACAGAACACAAATACGTATGTACAGTTATATAAAACTGAGGGCAGAACATATAAATGACTTGGAAAACCCTTTCTGCGCTAAACCAAGCGTTTTAGAAATATCTTCTTCTGCTAAAGATACAGTAGTTAGCTTAATATAGATGGAAAACACAAAAGAAGATAAACGACATGGTATAATCACAGCAAGAAAGATGGCTCAGACTACTGCTTCACTTTCCTTTCAGAGAAATTTTTTATAATCTGTTAGTGATTATTTATTGAGGACCTACTATGTGCCAGGCACCGTGACACCTTACAAGTCGCCTGGAGTTTGCAAGTAGTAAAGTAGAGAGCAGCAGTTTATAAAATTTCAGATTGCCATAGGAGGATTTTTAGCTTTGGGTCTCTAAGAAAAGGCTTCCTCACTCCAAGAGTCTTGTTCTTCAGAAATTTAGCAGCAAAGACAGAGCAGTGTCCTAGCTCCCCCCAAACAGTGACCTGGTTACTGATAGAATAGTCTATAAAAGAGCTTAGGAAACTCGAATCTTTGCTAAGCAGCCCAAGGGGCAGGTTCAAAGAGAATTCTTCAAGGTTTCGCCTCAGATTTGACCATAGGATCCTTAAGGAGAGAAAACTGCAGGACATGCCAGAAGACACAAGAATATCAAATTAGAAAAAAACCCAGAAACTATCTTTATTTGGCCCCTGTTTACTGGAACACACTGCATGCCTGCTGCTGTCCTGGGGGCTTACAATGTACTGTCAACACAAAAGCCCCTGCAGCTACGGGACTTACATTCTACTGAGGGAGCAGACTATGAACATAACACAGAAATACATGACATAAAATCAGATCATGACACACATCATGAAGACAAACGAGGCAGGGATAGAGAGAACTGATGTGTGTACAGGAGTGGGCGCACACTGTTTTAGATGGAGGTCAATGAAGGCCTCCTGAGAGGACTACATTTATGCAGGAAGAAGACTGAGATGAGGAATGAGTCCTGTGAATAGTGGGGAGAAGAGCAAACCAAGCATAGAGAAGGGCTAGTATGAAAGCCCTGGGGCAGGGCTTGCTTGGAAGCTGAGGGGAGGCAGGGAGCCCAGTGTGTTCTGAGAACAGTGAGATAAGAGGGTTTTACGAAATGAGAGCAGAGAGGTAGCTGGGCCAGGTCACTGTCATCCTTGCAGGCAAAAGTAAGAATTTTGAAATGTAAGAGACACCGATCTCAGTTTTTGAAAAATGGTAAGAATCATCCAACAGATAAGGGGGTAGAAAAATTCCAGGCAGAGGAAACAGCTCCTGCAATGACACAGAGCTGAAACTGGTCTTATGTTTCAGGGATAGTTTCTCAGAATTGACATTGGTGGAATCCAGGGTAGGGGCAGGTGAGCCTGCGAGGGAGGTTGGGGCCAGGCCACAGTGCCCTGCAAGGTCCACGAGGCTGCCACCAGGCCAGCCCCCTTGCAGAGTAACCGTGAGTGTTCTTCTGAGCAAGAGGTGAGTCTGGTGTGACAGCAGGTTCTGACAGGCAGGGTCAGTTTAGATCTATACTATGTCTGACAAAGAGAACAGTTAGTCCAGACCTGGACGATTTCTTCTGTAGCCATTATGTTCTCTTTACTGAGCTCAGAAGTAAAGACCCAAGATGCTACCACTCCCTGAAATGGAAAAGATTACACAGCAGGGTGGGGCCAATGCCCTTGGATCAAGGAGGTTGAAGGAAGAGAAAAAGGTTCATGAACAAATGAACAGATTGGGTCAGGAAGTATGGACAAAAGAGAAAAACACAAAGTGCCAGGCTCCTTGCCCAAAGCAAGACTGGAACCCAAGGGGCAGTCTCTGACAATGCCCAGTCTTCTCTGAGTAAGGCCTGTTCCCACGAGCCTGTTACAGCCTTGTCTCTGTTCAAGTATCTCATCTCTGCTTTCACATCAGCCCTCCATAGAACAACACAGGCCAGGCATCTTGAAATGATCTAAGTACTGAACAGGGAATTTTCTCCATGTACTGAACTGGAATGGCCAATGGAGAAATTGTGCATGGTTGAATCTGATCTTTACTGAGTACCATGTCTACCTGCGGTTCAGCATTCTGCTTTGGTCTCAATTGATTGGGTTTTATGTATCACCCCCATACAAGGTATTTGAAGGCTTCTGTATCAGGCACTTTAGTACTTGTTTCTAAAGGCCAGATTAGAGGGCTAAGGGTCGGGTGGGAAAGGCAAAGATCTGCCTTCCTTCTGAGAGTGAAGACTAGAAACTGTGCCTTGGTTCTTTTTGATTACAAAGAAAGTAATTTTAGAAGAGTGCTTGATCTGACCAAAGAACTGAAGTGATGGGAAACAGAGGTGTGATTGGTTAGTACTTGCCTTACAACATGGGAATTATGTGTTCATTTATTTCTTTGACCAAAATTTATTGAGTGCCTCCCATGTGCAAGGCATTGTCCATGGTGCCAAGTTAAAGCAGTACAAATGTATCCTGCTGTTTCATATTTTACATGTTATATGGAATAAGAAAAGAATCAAAGGATGTTGGGAAAGTTCCTTTCCCTCACAAGGTAGACCGTAGTAATAAGTCCTCATGGAACATTCTAGAGCAGAGGGAGGGCCTGCCTAGATTATTCGCCAAGCTCAGGAAACATCAGTCTTTTCTATTTGGCCAGTCAACTGGGGCCTCAGACTAGAAGGGAATAGGTGAATAATTGGTATTCCAAAAGCTAGGTAAACTTTAAAATATGAAGAGAATTGTTTAATCCAATAATCGACAAGTTTCAGCTGTTTTTCTGATGGTATTAGTTTTCTTGGGGTGCTGGAGATCTTAAACCAAGGTGTCAGCAGGCCCATGCTGCCTCTAAAGGCTCTAGAGAAGAACTCTTCCTTGCCTCTTCTTGTTGCCTGCAGTCCTTGCCAGGGATTGCATTGTCCATAGAGAGTTTAAAAAGCAATAGTAAAACCAATTGAAAATCTATATTTTTTATCATTACTATTCTTCCAGAGTTCTAAACATCAGTGGTCAAATACTCCTTCCTACCAGGGGACCACTCCTACCACGGTCTTCTTACCCCCCACCTGTACAATCATGTACAAGTTGGTACACCACTTCTATTCATTTCGTAGGGTTGTCATAACAACCGATTGAGTGATTTAAACCATGGAAATTAATTTCCTCCCAATTCTGGAAGTTAAGAAGTCCACAATCAAGGCGCTGGCAGTGTTGGTTTCTTCATAGGCCTCTCACACTGGCTTGTAAATGACCATTTTTCTCCCTATATCTTCACATGGTCTTTCTTCTTGGTGTGTCTGTTCAAACTTTCTCTCCTTATAAGGATAACAATCATGTTGGATTAGGGCCCACCCTAATGGTCTCATTTTAACTTAATTACCTCTTTAAAGACCTTATTTCCCAATATAGTCACACGCTGAGATACTAGGGGTTAGGACTTCAATGTATGAAGTTGAGGATGGGGACACAGTTCAGCCCATAACACCAGTGACTCCATCGATTAAGTATTTTAGGTTGTATTATGGTAGAGACAAAAATACAGCTTTTTCCAGGAAACTCATTCTCACATTTACCAATTCTGATATCACACTTATTGCTGCAGAATTTTACAAATGGGCTCCTAAGGAAACATAGTTTCACAACTGTTACTTGATAAGAGATTCATATATGTTTGGAAACAAAAAAATAGCAGGGGTCTTCAAATTTATTTTGTCTTAGAACCCGTTTCTCTCTGGCTTACCTGTAAATGCCTTTCAGAAAAATGCTCTGTGGAACAAAGTAGAAAAAAATGTTGATTTATGGCAACATAAAAATTGCTGTGATGTTGTTAGTATATTTAGTATATATAGTATAAAAATGCCATCTGTCATTAAAAAATTATAACACTCGTGTATGTATTTTTCTACAGAACAGCAAAAAGGTAAATAAAAACTTGTAGTAATATTGTTAAAAACACATTTTATGACTTAAGTCTAGGACACAAATGTGAACTTGAAAGTTGGAAAGAGCTAATTGATAATAGCCCTAATGTCAGCTAATTGATAACCACAGGCTAACAGTGGTTAAACCTCATCTGGTATGAGATTGAAGGTAAGGATGGCATATTCCACAGAGGCCCTGTAGTGACCTTAGATCCACTAAAAGAATGAAAATGACAGAAAAGTATAAAGAATAAAAATCACCCTAAGTATGACCAATTAGAGGAAAGCATATCTCAAATCTCTGTTGTTCTTTTGACCATACTCTATTATATTTATTGCATTATTGTAATTATATTGCACATTAAATTTTATGTCCTGTTTGATCAAATACATCATAGCCATTTTCTCAGATTATTAGAAATTGTTTATCAATATCATTTCTAATGGCTGCAAAATGCTATATACCATATCGTAACATTTGAAAACATTTCTTTGGTAAATTTGGGTTGTCTAATTTTCTTTATTATAAATAAAACTGTAAGGAGATATCTTTATAATAACATATATAAATATATATAAATATATATATAAATATATATACACACACACACACACACACACTCACACACACATACATTCTGTATTTTTGATAATTTTTTTAGAGTAGATTCCTAGAAATAAAACTCCTGGATAAAAAATATGAATATTTAAGGCTCTTACGCGTAGTGCTATTGAAGTATGGGAAAGTGCCCGTTTTGCTGTATTTATAGCAGTATCAAGTATGAAACTCTTAAAAAAACTGGTAATTCAGCTAAACTTAAGTTCATTTTAATTTTCATTTCCTTAATCACAAATGAATTTGTATGTTTCTCCTTAAACTCATTAGCATTCCTTTTTTATCTTTAAAATAATTAAAATTTAATTGTGGTAAAGTATATAAAACACAAAATGTATCATCTTAACCATTTTTAAGTGTACGGTTCAATAGCGTTAATTAAATACATTCACAATGTCATGCAATCAAATCTTTTCATCTAATAAAACTAAACTCTATACCCATTAGACTCCGCATTCTTTCTCCCCCTAGCCCCTAGCAACAACCATTTACTCTCTGTGTCTATAAATTTGACTACTCTATTTTATATAAGTTGCATTATACAGTACTTACCTTTTGGTAACTGGCTTATTTCATTTAGCATAAGGTCCTCAAAATTAATCCATGTTATACCACACATCAAAATTTCCTTCCTTTTTAAGGTTAAATAATATTCTAGTGAAGTACATATTACCTTTTCCTTATCTATCCATCTGTTGATAGACACTTGGTTTGCTCCCACTTTTAGGCTATTGTAATTGCTGCAATGAACCTGGGTGTAAAAATATCTCTTTGAGACTCTTCTTTCAATTCTTTGTGTTACATCCTCAGATGTGGGATTGCTGGATCTATTTAGATTATTTTAGTTATTCATGTTTCAGTCTTGGAAGGCTATATATTTCTAAGAACTTGTCCATTTCTTCTAGGTTATTGAATTTAGTGGCATATAATTTTTCATAGTATTCTTGTACGGTCCTTTGTATTTCTGTGATGTCTGTCATAACTTCTCTTTCATTTCTGATTTTGTTTGAATTTTTCTCTTTTTTCTTTAGTGAGTATAGCCAGAGGTTTGTCAATTTTATTAATCTTTACAAAGAACCAGCTCTTTGTTGTATTAATTTTTTCCATTGTCTTTTTGTTCTCTATTTCATTTAATTTTTTTCTAATTTTTATTATTACCTTCCTTCTGCTGACTTTGGGCTTCATTTTTTCTTCTTTTTCTAGTTCTTTAAGATGTAATGTTAGGTTGTTTATTTGGGATTTTTTTGTTTGTTTTTGGAATAGGCCTGTAATAAGATAAGCTTCCCTCTTATAACCACTTTTGCTGTATCCTGAAAGTTTTGGTATTTCATATTGTCATTCTCATTTGTCTCTATATTTTGATCTCTCCTTTTATTTCTTCTTTGACCCAGTAATTCTTTAGTGATAGTTGTTTAATCTCCACATATCTGTGGTTTTTCCCTCTTGCTTTTTGAAGTTGATTTCCATTTTCAAAGCATTGTTGTTGGAGAATATGCTTGGTATGATTTCAATTTTCTTAAATTTGTTGAGGCTAGTTTTGCGTCCCAGCATATGTTCTATCCTAGGAATGTTCTATGGTCACTAGAGAAGAATGTCTAATCTGGTATTCTGGGATGAAAGGCTCTGTAAATGTCAATTATGTCCATTTGGTCCACTGTGTCATTTAAGGCTGATATTTCTTTATTGATTTTCTGTTTGGATGATCTATCCATAGTTGTAAATGGGGTACTTATTTTCCCCACTGTTATTGTGTTTTTGTCTGTTTCTCCCTTTAGTTCTGTTAGTAGTTGCTTTATCCATATTTAGTACATATATATTGATAAGTGTTATGTCTTCTTGATGTATTGTCCCCTCTATCATTATAAAATGTCCATCTTTTGTCTCATTACCTTTTTTATCTTGAAATGTATTTTGTCAGATATCGGTATGGTTACATACATTTTTCTTTTGATGCCATTTGCTTGGAGTATCATTTTCCACCCTTTAACCTTGAGTCTATGTTTGCCCTTATAGCTGAGAGGTGTCTCCCAGAGGCGGCATATGGTTGGATTTTATTTTTTGTCCCAATTTGCTACTTTGTGGCTTTTTATTCATGAGTTCAGTCCATTTACATTTAGGGTGATTATTGATGTATGAAGATTTCCTATAGCATTTTATCTTTTGATGTCTGATAGCTCTTTGTTTTCACTGTTTTTTTTCCCTTGTATTTCTGTCTATTATTTTAGTTTGGTGGTATTCCATAATTTTTTTCTGTTTCCTCTCTTTTATGCTATGCGTCTCAGTTTAGATTTTGTGTATGTGTGTGTGTGTGTGTGTGTGTGTGTGTGTGTGTGTGGTTACCAAAAGGTTTATGCAAAAGAAAGTTTCATATATACAGCAGCACTTTTTCTTCTACATGTATCTTATTTCCATTCAGACCTTTACCCTGCCCCCATCATGTTTTGATATGTGTTACATTAAATTAAAATTTACAACAGTGTTTGAATATCTTTTTTTTCTTTTTGCATTTAGGGTAATAAATAATTGCACTGTAATTGACATACATACATATTTGTTTCAGGTGTTCAGCATAATACATTTAGGATAATTTTTAAAACTGTACTCAGCTAGGATAAGAGCTAGATTTATTGAGTGTTTATTATTCTATAGGCACTGTCTGAAGTGCTTGACATGAACTAGCTCTTTCGCCCTCAGAACTCTATGAGATTGGTACTGTTATTACCATCTCTATTTTACATATGAGAAAACTAAGGCACAAGATTAGGTAAATTTTCTAAGGTCCCACAGTTAAAGACAAGCAGTTAGAGGTCAGAGACCTAATTGCTTGATCTCTATGCTCTCTTGCCTCCCTTCCTTACATATGCTTTTTCCTCTTCACTCATATCCATTTAAACTTCTTGTAGATTTATCAAGGAAAATACATAAAGAGCAGGAAAACTTTGCAAGCTCAAGGTGGGGTCTTTGCTAATCAGGAGACATAATATCTTGCTGCAGTGAGACAAGATCAGCTCCAGCTTCTTGGTCTGGATGAGGGGAGCAAAGGTAGGGAGTTTGTTCCTAGCAGGGGGAGAACTGAGCTTGCCCATAGAGCAAAAATATATTTTAGCATAATGACAGGGCAGGGGGGAGGGGAGGACGAAGTGGGGACAACACACTGTGGAAAAAAAGACCATTAAGCACTTTATTTAAGATTTTGTAGCACTGTTTCAATAACTTTCAGGTAAATGACTTCTGAAGCTGGTATGCTCTTCACAAACACTGATGTACAGTGAGTGACGCTGAGAATACCAAACATTCACTTCACTAATTGTAACTTCCTCTGAGCCAGAAAAAAAAGAGGAGAGGATCTTCCTTAGTTTTGTTTTTATTCTTTTATTCTAAGTTTAGTGCTGTGCTAAACCCATCCTTTCTCCATCTATCATTCTTAACCAAACTCAGACACACTTTATTTGGGACATATATTCAAAAAAAGGAGAAAAACAGTTAAAAGATTATGAATACTTCTCTGGTTACCACCATGATACCAAAGCATACTTGGATTCTTATCTCAGATCCTGTTTATTTTTCAGAGAAAATCTTACATACACACAGTCCTTGAATTTTGAAAAAGTTGCTCCTCTCTGTTCGGTTGTGTAATTGATATTTTGTTGGCTATTTCTTTATAGAAAGTGTAGGTAATAATACATCAGTATGTTCCTAGTGGCTGTCTCATCCATACTCACAAGCAAGTCTGTCACCTCCAGCAGTTGTCCGACCTGAACAGCCAGATTGTGGGGCCCAGGTAGAAATGTAATACCTAGGAAATGACAGCAAGGCCTGTTGTGTTGAAACCCTTGAGGTGGCAATGCTATTCAACATTCAGGTGCAAGATGGATGAGAAAGTCCTCTTCCCTCTGTGTTTTATTTTCTTTAAGAAATGAGGGAGATACTGGTGCCCCACTGTTCTAATGGGCTTTGAGGAAACAGTTCTGTGCTCTCCCTAGATCTTAGACATGAATGCAGAGGGACCGGACAGTGAAAAAGCTCTATGTGACACTTGGTATATTCTCACGAGAATATAGGATTCTTGAGAGCAGAAACTGTCTGCCTGGGTCACCCCACATTTCAAGTTTAGCAGTCCCCAGCATTGAGTGGACACTCAATTCATAGTTGTTGACTGCCAGATGCACCTTACCACTGCATTGTCAATGCTTTCTCAGTAATAGGGCCCTGAGGCCCTGAATAAGTTCCCAGCATCTCCGGAGTAAGGTGCCCCTTACTGTGGGCAGAGCAGGTGACTTACTGCCCTGTCTCTAATAGGATGATGCAAAGACACTCTGAAAGCCACCCTAAGAGGAAAAGTTCCCCATAATCCCTGAAATTCCATGGAGTTTTTTTTCTTTTTGTGTGATCCTTTCTAACTTCTTTGAAAATGCTTCCTAAAGAAGGGATATACACATTGTGCTCTTGAGTCCTTCATGAGGCTGAGTTGATGATGTGAAAATTTTCTTCACAAGAGAGACCACTGGCAGGAGGGAACAGCTGCCTGGTTGGGAGGATTAGATTCTCCTGTTCCAATATTAGAAAGCATGTGAGCTCAATGGTGCCTCCAGACTTTCCTACCCAAACATCAATACCCTTCTTCCTGAAAACAGACCCTGGTTTTGTCAGTTCACAAGACTGTTTTTTAGGAGCAGTGACAGCCTGCCCACCACCCTTTCAGCCTCCAAACAGAGAAAATCCATCCCTAGCTAAACAGCCATAATTATGGCTGTATTTCTTTTTTTTTTATATATATAGAAACGATAGATGTGTTTTCTATTAACAACTCCCACAGCGCTTGTGTGACTTACACTTGATACCAGCCGAAGGACCTACTTGCAAGGCAGAGTGCAGGCTGACGTTTACTGAGCATCTGCATGTGCCAGGCACCTGACTAGATGGGGACTTCCTGCTGGAAATGACTTGGTTAGGCGGATGTTATCCTTTCCATATTTACTGAGAACAAAACTGAGGTTCTGAGAGAAACAAAGGACATTCACAGGGTCAGGAAGCTGGGTTGAATTCCAATGATCTGGTTCTCTTATTGAGCAAGGAAGATTGCCCATTCCTATTCAGCAGGAGACACACCATTAATTCTTTTTCATACCCCCACTGGACTTTTCACAGGACCTCGGTGTCTTTCACAGGGAATGTATGTAACAGAAACCCACTCAAACTAAACTAAACAAACGTGAATTTGTCGGAAAGGATACTGGGTACTGCCTTGGATTTGAGGAAGGCTAACAGCCAGGGCATAGCAGCAGGGGTCCTTGGGCTTTCTCCCTGATGCTTTACCCAGAAGGGAACTCTCAGGGCCTGTACCTCTGTCCCTTATTTAGAGTCCTCAAGAGAAAGAATCTAACTTGCCCCTAGCAAGACAGTGGTTTGTTTGCCTCCTCTAGTATCAGGTGTTCACCTCTATTCTAATCAGCTGTGACCAAGAATCATGAAGTAAAAACATGGCCTCCAGGTGAAATAATTTAGATGAAATAATTTTCTGAAAAAAAAGTCCTCTGATGGGTAGAAAGCCCAAAATATCTATTATATTTGGCTGTAGGTCAATAAATATTTATTGCGTGGTAGTTTTTGGTCTTGTTTTGTTTTTGTCCTGGCCAAATAACTTGGAGAACCTTGGCTGAGTCATCATTCTGATTTTCATTTAGTCCTTAGTCAGAGGTCGAGAAATATACCTGGCATTTCTATATGCCAGTTGTCCCCTTGTTTCCAACCACTGGAGAAAATCAAGAAAGGAGAAAGGGATTATTATTCTAAAATGCTTGGGTTCAAGGGAGCAGAGGAACTAGGAAAACTTCTGTGGCCATGGCTATTGAGTTTGCTGCTGGAAAACTCCGGAGGACAGTTCTTAAATGGGTGGGTGGGTGGCCAGCAACAAGTAGGAGCTTTGTTTTTTCACCATAGGAAGTTAGTTTCTGTTTTGCAAGTTTGCTGAATTTCTTTTGTCTCAGGGGTGCACATCCTGGATGCCCCAAACTTTTTTTTCCCTTCCAACTGCCCTACTTTTATATAGGTCCAGAGCTGATTTGTTAAATTACGTCGCCTGCAGATTAGCTCCTCAATGCCGTGTGGCATGTACATGAATTAGTTTTATACTGCCACCATGAGGGGACTGCTGGAATTCCAAGGCACTTCTGATTATTCAAATGTAATCAAATGTAAAGTTTCAAAAAGTGAGCAAGTAAAGAAAAATTACAAGGGAACAATCCACCTCCTAAAAACGACCTTCTACAGGGCTTAAAGGAATAGACAATATAGCCAGGTGCGGCCAAGTGAGGGTTTGACACCTGCCTCATCCTACCACTCGACCAGCCACTTGGGTTTTTAAAGCCCCAAGTATCAAAATGCGATGATAATAATCCATTTCGTGTTGACTAGCTGGCTTTGCCTGTGACAGTCTTCAGCACTTGGAGAGTACTCAATAAATGACTGCTACTGTTATCTGAAACTAAGTGGCCACAACTAAAAGCATTAGGGAAGAGTTCTGCAGGAAGAGATAAGAAAGGTGACTGTGGAGGGGGGCATCAGTTACCCAAATAAAACCAAATACTCAACATATGTCCTGGAGCAGGTGTTCAGTAAACACTTGAAGGGCTGGGGGAGAGAGAAAGAATGACATCACTGGAGGTGGCTCTGATTGTCAAAATGAGGACAGAATTACTATTCATTTTAGAGTCAGAGAATTATAAAAATAGAATACTCATGTGGTAAGAATTCTAGAAACGTACTCCAATTTCTTATTTTCAAATGGAGTAACTGAGTGGTGGAATTGCCACTCAAGATAAAACGTGAATCAGTAGCAGACTGGGATTAAAACCTAAGACTTTAGACAAATGATCCAGTGCCCTTTCTATAATGCTGAAAAATATTGATCAAGATTGGCCAAATCAGGACTGCAGAAGTCTTGAAAATATTACTTGGGCCAGTTATTTAACACGAATCTGTAATGGTTTTCTTACCTGCAAAAGTGATGATAATAGTAATATCCTATCTCTGGGGGTATAGATCAAATGAGATGTTACATATATAAAGCATTTAGAACTGTGCAATGGAGGTTAACTAGTATGATTATCTGACAACAGAGTTCATGTCTTACAAGTGAACTCTCTCCTGAATAGGACCAGCTGGCCTTTGCCACCTCTACAACCACTGGCTTTCTAACTCTTGGTGTCCATGACAATAAACTCTTTAATGGCAAGAATATATGTTACCTCTTTATACATTCTGCCACCTGACACAATTACCTTTTTAAAAAAAACTTTTATTTTGAAATAATGATAGATTTATATGTACTTGTAATAAAGAGAGAAGATAGATCCCATAACCCTTTACCCAGTTTTCTGCAGTGGGAAGTTTGCAGAATTATAAGTACCGAATGACAACCAAGATATTGACATTGATGTAATCCGCCAATCCGATTCAGATTTTCCTAGTTTTAATGGTACTTGTGTGTGTGTGTTTTCAGTGCTATACAATTTTATTACACATGCAGGTTCATGTATGCATCATCACAGTCTGGATATAGAACAGGTCCATCAGCTGCAAATGCCCCTTGTACTGTTCTTTTATAATCAAACCCACTTCTCTCCTGCACTTTTCTCTCCCCTGTCCCTAAACTCTGGTGACCACTAATGGATATTGGGCTTTTTCACTTAGCATGACTCACTGGAGATTCATCCAGATTGTTGCTTGTATCAACAGTTTGTTCCTTTTTATTGCTGAGTAGTATTTGATGATATAAATGTATGACTGTTTGTTTAACCATTCACCCCTTGAATGACATCTGGGTTGTTTCCTGTGCTTGACTACTCAGAATAAAGCTGCTATGGAAATTTATGTACAGTTTTTTTTGTGTAAATATGTTTTTATTTCTCTGGGATAAATGCCCAAGTGTGCAACTACTGGGTTGAATAGTAATTACATATTTATTTTATTTTTTTCATCCCCCCACTCCCTTCTTTGGCAACAGCTTGTTCTCCATATCACTGAATCTCTTTGTTTTGTTTATTCCTTTTTAGGTGCCACATAAAAGTGAAATCATACAATATTTATCATTCTCTGCCTGACTTATTTTATTTAGCCCTATACATTCTGGGTCCATCCATGTTGCCACAAATGGCAAGATTTCATTCTTTTTTATCGCTGAAGAATCTTCCATTACATATACATATCACATCTTCTTTATCCATTCATCTGATGATGGACATGTAGGTTGCTTCCATATCTTGGCTATTGCAAGTAATGCTGCAGTGAACATACATAGGGGTGCATATATCTTTTCAAATTAGCATTTTTGTTTTCTTTGGATAAATACCCAGAAGTGTTATCGCTGGATCATATGGGAGCTCTCTTTTTAATTTTTCAAGGACTTTCCATACTGTTGCATAGTGGCTGCACTAATGAACAATCCCACAAACACGAGGGTTCTCTTTTCTCCACATCCTCACCAGTACTTATTTGTTGATTTATTGATGATAACCATTCTGACAGGTGTGAGGTGATATCTCATTGTGGTTTGAATTTGCATTTCCCAGATGATTAGTGATATTGAGCATCTTTTCATGTCTGTTGGCTATCTGCATATCCTCTTTGGAGAAGTGCCTATTCAGGTCCTCTGCCCATTTTTTAATTGGATTGTTTGTGGGATTTTTTGATGTTGAGTTGTATGAGTTCTTTATATATTTTGGATATTAATCCTTTATTGGATGTAGCATTGGCAAATATCTTCTCTCATTTAGTAGGTTATTTCTTTATTTTGTATATATTTAGTTTTATAAGGAAATGGGGAACTGTTTTCCAGAGTGACTATACCATTTTACAGCAATATATAAGTGATCTAGTTTTTTGGCATCTTTGCCAACATTTAGTTTTATCATTTTTTATTTTAGCTTTTTAAATAGGTGTATAGTAATATCTCATTGTGATTTTAATTTGCAGGCCCTAATGCCTAATGAAATCACATCTTTTCATGTGATTTTTTGCCATCGGCCTCTCTTTTATTTGATGAAATATCTCTTCATGTATTTTGCCCATTTTATAATTGGATCATTTGCTTTTTACTTTTAAGTTTTCAAAGTTCTTCATATATTTTAGATGTAAGGCCTTAAGACATTTTACTTTTAAAGTATAATATTGATATTGGATTGTGAGTAGCATAACATATATAGTAGTAAAATATATGACAATAGCACAAATAATGAAAAGGGGTAAATAAAAGTATAGTTATTTGGTTCTTAACATTAAAGTGAACTGACACAGTGTTAAGCCATGCTAAAGTGTGCTAAGTTAGAGATGCTTATTATAGTAGAGAATGAGAAAACATTAAAAATGAAAGTCCAAAGAGATATGCTTAAGTCAATAGAAGAAATAAAATGGAATTCTAAAAGATGGCAAGAAAGGATGATTAAAGAAACAACAACAAAACCCAGCAAAAACAAATATGAAACAAACAAGAAAATAGTAGACCTAAACCTAACCATATTATTATGTTACAGTAAATGTTAACAAACTATGTACTTCAGTGAGAAAAGGATTTAAAAAAAGACCAACTAGTGAGCTACTTACAAGAGATATACTTTAAATAGAAAATCATAGGTAATATGTAAAATGATAGAAAATATTAATTATGTAAGTACTAATCATAAGAAAGTTGGTATGGCTATATCAATATCAGACAAAGTGAACTTTAAAACATGGAGAGTATTAACAGAGAGAAAAAAGGGTACTTTCTTATGATATAAGCATCAATCAAAAAAAAAAAAAAACAAACCAATTCTAAATGTGTAAGTACCTACTCACAGAGCTTCAAAGTATTTGAGGCAAAAATGGACAAAACTAAAGAGGAAAATAGACAGACCCACAATCATATTTTGAGATTTCAACATTCCACTCTCAGCAGTTGATAAAGCAGACAAAGGAAAGTGGGAAGATATAGAGGACTTGAACATTATAAATATTTTAACCTAGTAAAGAACACTAACACGTACATGTCAAATACATTTTCTTTTAAAGTGCACATGGAATATTCATCAAGAAAGACCATATGCTGAGTTATAAACAAGTCTAAAATTTAAAGCAGTGAATCATATAGAATATTTTATAGCTATAATAAAATTGTTAGATATCAATTTAAAAATCTAGAAAATTGGAAGATTTTTAAATGCAGTAACACACTACTAAATAACCCATGAGTCAAAGAGGAAATTACAAGGGATTAGAAAATTCTTGTAACCGAACAACAGTGAAAATAGAAGAAAATGTGTGGTTACAGCTAAAATGGTAATAAAATAAACTCCATAGCTTTAACTGCTCATGCTATAGTACAAAGTTGCTTCCATTTTAAAAATGAGAAGAGAAAGAAAACTGATTCAATATGGCATGTCATTTTACAGTATCTTTGCTCAGAATGTGTGTCTACGAAATGGAAAATATTTGTAAACCAAGAGACTAAATAAAAAGGCAACTTCAGAATGAATCACTAGAGGGCACTATCATCTGACACCGGAGGACAAGGCTTTTACTGTGGAAACCGAAGAAAGAACATCTGCAACAGACCTGAGCACTGAGATGCTATCCCTTCATTTTGAGGAGACAATTGGGGTCCAGAGGCAGCAAACGACGTGCCCAACAGCACACAAACAACAAGAAACAGTGTTAGAACTAGAACCCGGTCTCAAGACTGTCATAGCACGTCATAATTCTTCATGTAAGCAGAGCTGGACCCAGACTTTTCCAACAGGCTCCTGACAGTGAGCTCTTGACCACTATGTTTGCCCAGTTACTGAGATGTAGGTCTGGAGTGGCTGCATCTGCTGTGGGGAGGTGAGCAAGGAGGGAGGGAGGATGTGCTCCTATGGAGAAAGCCTGCCTCAGAGTGAAACGGTTAGAGTGGCAAGCACGGGTCAGGAACGAAAAGATCAGGACCTGGTAGCATTTGGGCCCCTAATAAGTTGTGCTTGAAGCTAGTGTGACCTCTTGGATGCTCCAGTTATGCAAACCAGTAAATTTCCTTTTTTATTTAAAGCCAGTTGGGAGAAGGTTTTCTATCACTCGCACTTGAGAGTCTTAAATATTCCCAGCTTCTTTACTTTGCAAGAAGGTCAATAGGACTCAAAACACATGGTTTTATTTTGGAAAAAGAAAAAAAGTCTAGGAAACTTATCAAGACTATGTTTGGGAAGTGATGACTAAGGATAGAAAAACACAGCACATTTTCATTTTGTCCCCCCACCCCCGAAATTTTAGTTCCTAAGTTACCGATATTTTTTTTTCTCTGCTGACTTCTCCATTGCATTCTTGGAAAGGGAGGTTATTTCAAAGTTCACTGTTAAGAAAAATAGGTTGTGTCACCTTTAGAACAATAACGTTCTCTAACTCTCTAAGGATAAACAGTAGGGAGTAAAAACAGTTTACCTGAACAATTTATGTCCCTTACCACGGTGCCACTCTTCAAAGTATGGTCATGTGTCTTTTATAGATGAAACAAAGAAGTTATGTCACTGCCTCAAGTCACCCAGCTAGTATTTAAATATTACAACATGAACTCAGGTCTATGCTCTTGCTTCTATGCGAGAAGTACTGGTAGGCCTGTGAACCCAGTCCCGAAAAATTGCAAGAAACATCAGAACACAACGCTTTTAATTGAACGTTAGCTGTTAAAGTGCTTTCGTTAAGAGGCCATGATGAATGCATGTTTTCAAAAGGTATAAAAAAATGAAGTTATTCAACATGCACACCACAGGTAGAGCTAATTTTTGCTCAGAAAACTTTTTTTTAGTCCCTTCTCCCTTCTGAATCATTTTTATCCACATTTTTTGTTTCTTTGTGGTATAACGTATAGTATAGCCCAGTGAGTTTTAAAAATATTATCATCCATGAATCATCACCCAGATTACAATATGGAATATGTGTAGCACTCCAGAAATTTCTTTTAAGTCTTCCTAGTCAGTACTAGTTCACTCTCACCCAGAGGTAACCTCTAGTGGGTCTTAGATAATTGTCACTTAGTTTTGTCTGTTCTTGAATGTATAAATTAAATCACACAGTACTCATTCTTATTTTGCCTAACTTCTTAATACATTTGTGAGAACTGTCCATGTTACATGTAACAGTTCTTTCTTTTCTATCATTGTTATATAGTCTGTTGTTTTTTTCAACGAGGTACAATTGATGTATAACAGTTTCAGGTGTTTAACATAATGATCGACATTTGTACACACTGTGAAATGATCATAGTAAGACGAGTTAACTTCCAGCACCAGTTACAAAAAAGGTATTTTTCTCTTGTGATGAGAACTTCTAAGCTTAGTTTCAGCAGCTTTCAAATATGCAATACAGTATTACAAACTATAGTCATTATGTGGTACTTTACATTCCAATGAGTTAATTTTTTTATACTGCAATGGCTTTTTAATGCAACATCAACTTAAACACACGTAAGTTATACTTAATTTTTTCTATCTCTGTATATAAAGTTTTTACATTTATAATTTAAGCTACAGTTTAATTACAATCATTAGTTTGTGTGCCACAAGAAACTCCAGATGCATTTCTGGTCAACAGATCCTTAAGTAAGCCATTGTTTTTACCATGACACTGATCTTTTTACCACTGCAAAAAATATTTTAGCTCCAATGTTGAATATTTTAACAGCATTCACTCACACTGCTGTTTTATATTTTGCTTTCAAGAGAATAAACTTGTAAAACTTTACTCTGATCCCATGAATTGTACAAAAAAAGTCAAACCATTATTATAATTAACTTATTTAGTACGTGAAGCATGTGGTAACACTGATATAACCCTTGCATTATTTAACGTTGTCTGTTACTGGAATTAACAGTACCAATGACTTACTGTAACTGGATGTTTGTACCTTTTGATCCCCTTCCCCCACCTCTGGCGACCACCAATCTGTTTTCTGTACCTATGAACTTGTTTTTTCCTGTTGTCTTTGATTCCACATATAAGTGAAAAAATCATATGGTATTTGTCTTCTCTGGGAGACTTATTTCACTTAGCATGATGTCCTCAGGGGCCATCCATGTTGTTGCAAATGGCAAGATTTCATTCTTTTTTATGGCTGAATAATATTGCACAGCTGAATAATATTCCATGTACCTATATACATTTTCTTTATCTGTTCATCCATCAATGGGCACTTAGGTTATTTCCATTATCTTGGTTATTATAAATACTGCAGTAAACACAGGGGTGCATATATATTTTTGAGTTAGTGTTATTTTCTTCAGATAGTTACCTACAAGTAGAATTGCTGGATCATACGGTAGTTCTAAATTTTGGGGGAACATCCATGTTTTCCATATTGGCTACACCAATTTACAATCCCACCAACAGGGCACAAGGGTTTCCTTTTCTCCACCTCCTCACCAACTCTTTTATTTCTTGTCTTCTGGTTTATACCCATTCCAGCGGGTGTGAGGTGAGATACCTCATTGTGGATCGATTTCCATTTCCCTGTTGATTAGAGATGTTAAGCATTTTTTCATGCACCTATTGGCGATGTGTCTTTGGAAAAATGTCTATTCTGATCTTCTGCCCACTTTTAAACTTCTCTTTTGCTATTGAGTTGTATGAGTTCCTTATATTTTTAAATATTAACTGCTTATATATGTAATTTGCAGACATGATTTTGTTGGTTTCTTTTGCTATGTAGAAACTTTTTAATGTAGGACAACTTTTTTGCTTTTGGTGTCAGATGAAAATCATCACCAAGACTGAAGTCAAAGAGCTATGTTTTCTTTAAGGAGCTGTACAGTTTCAGGTCTTATGGTCAAGTCTTTCACTTTAATTTTTCTGTGTAAGACAGTGGTCCAATCCAGTTTTATTCTCTGGTATGTGGTTGTTTCAGTTTTCCCAACATCATTTATTGAACAAACTGTCCTTTCCCTATTATATATTCCTGGCTACTTTGTTGTAAATTAATTGACCATATATGACTGGTTTATTTCTGAACTCTATTCTGTCCCATTGATCTATTTTTTATGTCAGTACCATTCCATTTTAATTACTCTAGCTTTGTAATGTAATTTGAAATAAAGCTGAAGCACCATTGTCCTTTCTTAATGCATCTTCCATATTTAAGCTTTGTCATGTTTCATCTCATAGAAGAGTGAAAAGGGCTTTAAGGGATTGGATTATCCAGCCTATTTCAGCTCCACTTACCAAGAAAATGTGAATAGTTTGAAGAGCATATCTTTCTCAGCCAAGGTCTCCTCACTTCTAGTGCAGACCTTATGTTTCCTTCTAAGTTTACTTTCCCAGCTATCACTTGGCATATATGTTCAGGAGTGTTTACAGGGACTGTAAAATATTTACACAAAAACATAATGGAGAAGATAAGTCACTGAGTTCTACCAGCTGCTCATTTTGAGAGAAATAAGGGTGGGGGAGTCAACCCAAATAAAAACATTAGCAGCACTTCTAAAAACCTTGCAATTGAGCAGCTATTCGCAGTTCCAAAAAGGGCCCCTTATCTAACCCAGAACTTTGAAAAGCCTGGCATCACAGGCACGCTGCCATGGTCCCTCCCCTACGTTGAGTACTACTGACTGCTTGAAGGGTATGTCTACCTTTTCTCTGCAAGGTGTCAGGTCCCCCGAGCACTCTTCCATCACTTCCTCAAGATACATCCTAACCCGAACCACATCCTGGATTTCCACATGTCACTTGGTTCATTTCTTTGTGTCAGGTGGCAGTTTAGAAGGAGGTGGCCAAAGCATACTCCCTTTCTAAATGGAAAAGGCTCACAAACAGCTTCAAGGATGAGCCAAGAGGTAGGAGAAGAGGCATTCTGGGACTAGGAGGAAACCGCACTAATCCAGGAGAACTGATGGGCAGGAAACTAGACTTTGGGTTAGAAGTGGGTTAAGTTGTATTCCAAGTGAGGGTCTGAGTCTGAACTCAGACGCTAAGGAGAAGAAAGCATTCTTTACTTATCTCACTGTTTATAGTTGTTCTTAAAATTCTGAATCCTCAGCTGTGTTCAGGTGGTAAGGGTCATGTAAGGAAGTACTTTCTCATCTTGGAGACGGTACCATTACCTGGTTTTCAACAAGAGAAAAATCTAGATACAATCCATTAAATGAAAAGCAAGTCCCATTTGAGACTTAAAATTGATTTTTCTGTAACTTAGGTACAGAAAGTGATCTAAGTCCTTGTTACTCAATGTGGCCCAGAGACCAGAAGCACTGCATTATCTGGGAGCTTGTTATAAATGCAGGCACTGCCCCCAGCCCACGGTGTGCCCTTTATTAAGAGGCCCCCAAGAGATCTGTGTGCAGATTAGTTTGACAAGCACTGCCCTAGGATTATTCAGATAGAGCGCTGAGAAAAGCAGATTGGCCCCATAAAGAACATTATAACATTTTGGGGGAAGGAGGGTGCAGTGAAAGAGGGAGATTGATCCAAAGACAAGAACTGAAAACAGCTCTCTGCAGGACTTGCTGATTCACAGTCTAAGTGACTCCAGCTCAGACTGGAGTGCACACAGCACTCAAGTTCCTCGCCATTCACAATGTGACCACTGGCTCAGCAAGGCAGTTTGGCTGAATCGACCACTGGAAGTGAATTTGTTTTACTCCAAACACCAAGTCATTCCTCTCCCCACAGGGAATGACAGCTACTAAGAAAGATGAGGCACATGTTTTTACCACTATACTTCTTTCTTAAAAACATCTGAGGATCACAATGAAAAACTAATTTCACAGACTACCTGGACTAATTAAAAAACAAACCCATCACATTCCTTTAGCTACACAACTCACACAATCAAGAGTTTTCAGAATGCTAATTCCATTCTTTTATTTCTTCATACCACAAACATGTTCTCTGCCTTTTACAACCTGATTTATAAGCAAATTGCAAATGAAAAACAGGCATTCTTTAATCCTCCGAAATGCATGTGTGAAATATAACATAAACACTAGTATTTATACATAAACAGGCTTAGCTGAAGCGGCTTTATTGCAATCTCTTAAAATTAGCATTACAGTTTAAATATTGATGCCTGTTAACCTCTGCATAATCTACAATAGTTATTTCAGAAACAGTTAAAACTTAACTAATTGAAAAAAAAAGCTTCAACAAAAAGCGCTCTAATTCTGTGAAAAATTATTTACAATTAAACAATTAAGGTCCTGATTCACAAAACTTAGTGCATATCATGATTTATTAGTTTCATAAAGAAGGTAATAAGCAGTATGTGGAATATCCACCAGGTAGAATCTAGAATGAAATCACTTTTAGAAGAATGTATGTCAATATGCGTACTGGAAACTAGAGGACACGTAACAAAACAAAAACTGCAGCAACTGCATTTGATTTGAAAATTTAAACACAGCAGCAATAAGAATAAACAGGGCCACAAAAGAAGAGCTCTTTTGTACATTATGCACAGGAAGCAAAACGACCTCCTTTTTAAAAATAAATCACCCCCAATAATCACTACATGTGACGGCAAGGTAAGTCTGCCTTCCTACAGAGTTGGCTTTAAACTTAATGCCGGAAACATCAAATATAAATAAAGAAGGAAAGTACCTTTTCTAACAGCCATCAGAGTTCAATGGGTTTTATTGAGAGGGGAAAACGTGGAGCAGGGTGGCCCAATGGTCAGCCATTCTGATCACAAAAGAAACATTCTAGGTAAGGCCCAGAAATCCAAGGTTACCCTGGAAGTCCTTCAATGAATTCAATAGTGATTTTATGTACAAAAAAAGGAGATAAATCAAAATTAACGGGGAAAACTTTTTAAGTGGTATATTTCAGTGAATCAGGTCCCATGTAATCTTAAAAAAAAAAGTTTACAGTAAACATTTTGAACTCGGGAATGCAGGTATAGTACAATTACTAGTGCATTACATTTACAAAATGCTTACTTAGGCAGTAGCTGCTCCACAGTAAGAATTGAAAAATGTACAAGTTAGTCCACAATGACTTTAGATATGTTATTAAAATACACTGTTAATCATAAAAATACTTTACTATGTACATGTTCACTGTATAAACTCTGGATTTACCTACTGAAGGAAGCCTCTAAATCCATTTCTGGCCTACTGGCCCAGGAAACACTATGGTTCATTTATTTGGTTTTCATACCACACATGGCTGAGGGCACTGCAGTCAGTTCTTCAATCAAATAGTAATGCATTTTTCCTTCTGCAGAAGCTCTAAGTGGAGGAGTCGGTTTTACTTCCACTATATTTTACTTTCCTAAATGCTGGTCCATGTAACTCTGGGCATTCACATAATTCATTTGCAATTTGGTTACACTTTAAAATAAGGCTATAGTTCATTTCATCAGTTATCACACTGTCTTGCTTGTAGTCAGGATGGTTTGCAATAAATTCCCTCATCCATTTTGCAACTGTCATTAGTTCTCCTAAAAAAAAAATTAAAAGACAACATAAGTTACTAGTAATGCTTTTTAAAACTGACATTTAGAGGCCAGGATAAACACAATCCTGAAGAAAATTCAGTATGACCTTTGGTGTGGCCATATGACAGGTGTTGGGAACAGTACGTTTTCCATAGTGTTTGAGAAGAATTTCTCCTGGGAAGGAACTTTAGGTTGCAGGCAGACAGCTAGAAAACATCCATCCTGTTGCTACCTGATAGATGCTACCCACACAATACACTACCATCTTGTAAAAACGGGAGCCAACACATGTACTAGAGCACATGTCTTTCCCTTTGGCTAGAGGGCTAAGACCATATATACCAGTGTCATGAGCTGTTGAGCTGTCTCAGAAGACGGTACAGCCTGAGTTTGCCAGAGCAATCGTCGGTCAAAGAGGTGGAGAGAATCAAGTAGACTGAATTAAGAGAAATTAGCACATAAACCATTTAAGGGGTATATCCTTTGTGACTCCAGAAAGTTTACAGAAGCCTCGAGTGAAATACAGAGGCCATTACCATTACTGTTGTTCTTATTCACAGCTGACAGCTCCCTGTGCTTGGAATCTGTTAGCACCATTGACATGATATCTTCAGAGCTAACAAATAAGGGGTCCTTGGGGGTTCTCACTGTGAGAAAGGATGAAGAGCCAGATATCCTAGCCGTGTCACTTATTTAATCTAGTTACTAAGCCTTACAAAAAGAGCCTATGATGATGCAAAACGAACACAGCTGGACATAAATGACAAATAGGCAATCTAGATATTATATTGCACTAAGACGCTATCGACTTAAGGATGCATCACTATTTTATGAACCAGTAAGAAAAAATGCCCTGCTAATTAGACAGTGATTATCAATGATTGTAAGGCGTATCCAACTGCAGAAATGTCAAACGTGAAAAAGTGTACATGATAAAACACACTTTAAAGACTACCTTAAGAAATCGAGTATTGTAGAATTGTGAGGTTCTGCTTACACTATGAAATTCTTTTAAAGAAAGACAACAGAATACTATACCCGATGCTCTCTTCTTAATCAGCTTTAAGTAGTTCAGAATACTACATCTGGTGTCCACATCTACTTCCATGTTTTCAAGGTAGGAGTTCAGAACTGGGATCAGCCCAGGAAACACACCTTCCTGCAAGGAACAGGACACGTCATCAGCTGCCTGCTCCAGGTGTGAGGGGCGAGGCACGCTGCACAGGACCCCTACCTTCCCATTAACGATGGTGTCGATGCTCATCAGGGTGTACTCCTCTGCCGCCGGCTCTGCACTGTTCTGGGCCTTGCCGCAGCCATCCACCATGGCGCTGCCACCTGTTGGAGGAGAGGCACAGGGGCTTTGGTGGCTTGTCGTAGCTAAAGTGACCCTAGAAATGCAAGAAAATGTAATACCTTTGCAAATGTCTTTCCTGAAATAGAACATTCCCTGCAGAACAGCATCTCGTTTCTGTGCTACTTTCATGTTTTCATCAACCTAAGGGAGAAAAATCATCACAGCCAGTCAGAACACCCTTCACCAAACACAGAGGTTGTAGTGCCTTCCTCACTTCTGCAATTAGGACTGTCTCCTCCAATGCTTTCTGGTCAGAACTTTTTACTTTATGTGGGGCCCGTGTCACTCAATCACAAATTGTCATGTGCTTTTTAATAATAACAGGAAAATTCTAAGAGAAGCTTATCTTAAAAAACATTCACGTATGCTGTCTGCATTTCAAAGCACCTTTATGACTGAACCCTGCAAGAAATCTAGTCTCAGAGGCAGATGGTTGATTTCTTTGACACAACTCAGTCCTCCTGACTTCCAGTTCAGTGCTTTGTCCTCCCCATCACTGGGCTTTTGCTGCCTCACTTTGGTGTTGAAAAGAGAAAAGAGTCAGCAGGTTGTCAAATCTGGCTCAAGGTTAGCCCTCTGGGGCAGAGGGTCACCAATGCTGTCTGCCCACTTGGTGGCCCTGGCTATGTCAACTTATTCATGAGGCCAAAAAATTCCCCTTCATTTGTGAATTCTCCATTTCTCCAATTATTTAAGACCCTCAAAGCAGAGCTTTTAAAATGTCTTAGTAGTCATCTCTTATTTCTTCTAATGAAGTCTCAGGGGAACATCAATATATAAAAGACACAATTTAGAGAGTCACACTCAAATAAGGTAGGTAGTAAAAAGCCTTTGATTATTTAGCCTCTTTGCCATACTCATTAATTCCATTTGTTGTTACTGTGGTTTTTTTTAAAAGACACACAAGGCATAAATAATCTAGATACTTCTAGGAACATATTCAAAGAGTAGTCTAAAATTCTACCATGGCTATGATCATCTTTCATTTCTAATAATTTTTTTCTTAATCTTGACAAAACTTAAGACCACTTTTTAATTTCTGCTTTTACGAATTCCCCTTTACAAATATATTTTACTATTTCTCTTTAGATTCTCAATTTGACTGCTAGGTTTATTTTCCAACTTTCTTTTAAGCATTTAATGCTTTGATTTCCCCTCAGAGACGAACTTTGCCAGCATCCCACTGCCGTTCACTTTCCTATATAATTTATAATCCTAGTTCTGCCTTTATTCTAAAACCTATTAGGAAGAACACTTTAAATTTCCAGCAGTTACATTTCTCTTCAACTTTCTTGTTGAATTTTGGTGAGAATGCATCCTGTATGGTATCTTATTTAGAACAGAAGATCTTCCTTGATTAATTTTTATAAATCTTCCTCAGTGCATTTGAAAAAAGATGTTCTGTGGTATGAGATTTGTGATAGAGGTTACATAACCAAGCCTATTAATCCATGTCATTGAATATCCCTATGGCTTTTCTCACTCTTTGATTATATGACCTATCAATTATTAAGATGCAAGGTACACTGCTAAGAGACTTATCTCCCTGAACCTCACTTGGCCTTACAATAGCCCACACTTTTCTCCATTCTACATGTGCAAGTTGAGGCACTGACAGGATAAGTAACTAGCCCAGGTTAAAAAGCTGGTAAGTAGTACAAATGATTTATAAATTCAATGCTTACACCAAAGTCATACCTTACCCACTATAGAGTCTTGAAAAAATCATGGCTCTAACATTATCTTAAAAGAGCACAGAAAATTGCTTTCTCTATCTCATTTAATACTTTCTATCTCACATTTTGTCTGCTATTATCATTCCTGCTCTTTTCTTAGAAGGTCATCACATAGATCTTTCTTTTCCACATTTCCACCTTATGTTAGGTACATCTTATGCAAACAACATACGCCATTATGTTGCTATATCATCTATTTTATCTTTTTAATAGGAGAATTTAGTCTATTTAAATTTTTTTTTGCTTTTTAACAATTTTATGTCCTCTGGGCTATACTGTTAACTACTTCCTGGCTCACACCTCTTTTGTGGCAAAGTCTCTTTGTCTTTTACCCGCTCCTTTCAGCTAGCATGTTAGAAGTAATAAATCCAATTTCTAAACTATTAGTAGTTTTTCTTACTTTTAAATATGTAGTTTTGAAATCACCTCTAAATGTCAAGCATTAAAGAGTAACAGCCATCTGTCTCTTTCCATTATCCCTTCACTAAATAAGATTTTGGCATACTCTTAGTTCTAATAATCTATTTTGTTAGAATTACCTGGAATTTAAAAAATAGTTCGGCTTAGAAGAGAATTCTATGGTTATAATTCTTTACCCCTCAGGATTCTAAAGACTTGTCTCAATCTCTTTTAGTATGTAATGTTATAAACTAGAGGTGATATTAATTCACTTTTTCCCCTCTTGGCAGCTAACTTTCTCCTCTAGACAGTTGATCTTTTGAGATTCAGAAATATGTAGATTTGGGTTCCTCTTTAAATACCTGTCTCATCCTTAATGGACTCTTCCACTGAGGAAAATTCTAATTATTTCTTGGATTAGAATTGTGTCTCATATCTTTTACAAAGACCATTCTTTTCTTCTAAGTTATAACACAAATGCTGAACTTTCCACAGCAAGTTTCCATTTCTTTGCCATCCTACTGGGATAAATCTCAATTTGGTTTCCTAAAACACTGACTGCTCTTCACCATCTGCTCTCCTGGTACATATACTGAGTTTTAAAAGTGTTGTTACCCTCTTCTTTGTTTCTAACAACTCCTATTCTCCAAATGCTCTTTGGTCCATAGTGCTTGTTTATTTTATTGACGTGACCCTTTCTCTAGAATTTCTTTGAGGGCACTAATTAGAAGTTCTTTAACAATTCTTTCCAGTTTCTTAAATTAACTGTTTCACTGAGGTATTATATATTCTGCAGGCCCAGATAGGCCCTTCTTTTTAAGGCTATTAAAAGTTCTTAGTTTTCTACTGACTTTAAAACATCTATTTATATTTTTAAACAAAGGCTTAGACTGGTAGCTTACACGAACTCTCCCTTCGATGGTTGCTCTCCCCAGCAGGTACACTCACATTGGCAAAGGAGGCCCAAAGAATTCTAGGGGTTATCTTTGGCCTTGATGTGAAGAGCAGGCAGAGACAAGCTGACAGCCACACTTACTGCAGTGTGTGGGAGTGACACAGGTGCAGGTTGGAGTACCCCCTGGTAGAGGGAGTAGGGAGCATAGTATCATGAGAGCAGATGCTAGGCTAGGCAGTTTTCTTCTTCCTTCCATGCTTACTGTGACAGGGCTGTTCTACTTCTCCTCTCTCTGGCCTTAAAATGTCATCAGACCCCTTGCTGTGTGTAGTAGTCTTTCCAGACCATTCTTTGTGCTAAAGGACCCACAAGGCCAGGAACCAAAGGCTTTTATTTGCTGCCTCACAACCTGGAAATGTTCCAAGGCTCTGCCAGGAAACTGCTTCCAGAAAGCTCCTTTTTTCGTGTCTATTGGGTTGGAGCTGATTAACCCTGATTTGTGTATCTGATAGTTCAGCACCATCTATGTTCTCCAGAAACATCTTCAGTTCGGTTCCACTGAGGTGACCTTTCCTTGCATTTTAGCAGTTACATTCTTCCCATAATTATTTTAATACTGTAACCAAAATGGGAATTGGAGGATGAAATCAATTTGTGGGACTCACTCCAACCATCATCTTGAATCGAAAGCCTCTAGAAATACAGTGGTTATTCAAATGCAACCCTAGATCTCTTTCAAATGGGCTAAGGAACTACTATTAGCGCCACCCTGCCTCACATTTTTAGGAACCTCCACCAATGTAGCACCAAAATCTTTAGTGTAAGGTTAGACTTAAAAAGAATAAGGTAGAGAAACATTTTATTCTGTAGGATAAACAATTCTAAATGAGGTCAGATTTGAAATAATTATATATAAATGAAAATCACATAGTAATCTAGATATCTAGACCCATCACCATACTGAAATTCATTCTTACCTTTGACAGTGGAATGAGAAAATCCAGTTTGTATGAAAGGATCACTCTAGTGAGCAGCACGACAAACACCACATATGCAGAGTTCTCAAAGTCCGTTAACTGAACCTAGACAAGCAGGGCCCAAAGAAGTTGTGGACTAACCACATACACGTGCTTTTTCCCAACACGCCCCTCCTTGGATCACTTCATTCCCCAGCCATCTCTAAATGCCCGTTTGGGTCTAGAAGCCCTCCACCCTCAATCTGTTCTCAGATATCAGTCTTCCTTAACTTTCCAACTTGCTTTTAACATGCACACATTTGATTCTGCACTGCCTTCCAATCAATGTGAGCACCTCCGATGAAAGCACCAGAAGGGTTACCGGCTGTGGGAGGACAGGTGTATTTGAGGTGGTTCCCGCCGATGCGGATCTTACCTCCATGGGTCGGAATTCTACTCTCCATCCAATATCTGAGTTTGGAGGAGGAGGTTTAAATCTCATTGTCTGCCAGTTTGTGGACTGAATGTTCTATAAAAAAAAAAAAAAAAAAACCACTTGCCAAGTGTCCAAGAAAATTTTAAGATGATCTGATATTTAATAAGGGAAGACTGTTCACACTGTCCATACCTAATACTCTTCAATTTACAAATACAAAAAGGTATAATTTAGACTTTCTTGGAGCGTGACCTGCTAGGAAAACAAACAGCAAATGTTTAACAAAAGTTGGGTGATATGTCAGCAGCACTAAAATAACCTATCGTTATTTTTATGCAGCATACCTAAATTTTTCACCATTATGCAAATGAGAAAATACTGACCAAGAAATTTAGAATTGGCAATATAACCAAGAACCATAAAATAAAAGTACTTTAAACCAATTTAAAGTTTTTCTTAGTTCTTTACTGCACTGGGTAATGAAAGGCATGAGATTTCTACTGTCACTAATTCTTCACAGGCTTAGAAAACTGCCTCAAACTTGGTTAGTAAAGTAAAATGTATCTAAAACAGATACCTCAAAATGGTCAGACTCATTGGCATCGTCCAGGTGTATTTTCTCTTCAAACAGAGTCAGTGGGTCTCTAATAAAGAGATGAGCAACATGCTGGGCCAGGAGATGGTCAATGCCTGCAAAGAGAGGTCACACTGGACTCACTTCAAAGCTCAAGATTGTACAGTTCACTAAGTCCAGTCAGATGCAGGACAGCTCAGGAAGTTTGAAGAGAGGGTATCTAGAAGATTAGGCAATGGCTGGTTTGTTCAGTATTCTCACGTTGCCCAGGATTTTATCTTATGGGGCCTGGGGAAGCGTCACTTTTATTTGCTACTTACACAATGCCTGCTGGGGCACTGGTGGGGACCTAGATACAGACCTCCAAAGTAAGTTCCTTTTGCTAAAAGTTAAGAAGATCTCACAAGTATTTGGAACTTGAAACTTTAGGAACAAGCAGCCTCATAAGAAAAGTTAGAGACTTCACTCTAAAAACAGAAATCAGACCAGGAGTCAGCAAAAAGGTTTAAGAGTTTTGAAGAACTAAAGGTGTACAATCAAATGTAGAAAAAAGGCACGGATGCTCACCTTCCTGCAACAGTTGTTCGTAGATTGCTTTATCTATTGTTAACTCGATGTCATTATATTTCTCACCACACTTAGATAAATAACTGTCTATTGAATCATATCGGGATTTACTAATCCTGTAGTTATTGTTCTTCAGTGGCTACAATTGAAAACAGTGAATGAATACCATATATAATGATCTGGAAATAAATTAATACCCAAAAATAATTATATTAAAATGCCCTTTTTATATAATATAATTACATTAAAATGTCCAACCTAAACATAAGACCCTGAAAAAAAAGTTAACCCTAAAATGTTTTATTAGGGAAAATTTTATTTGAAAAGGCTGGAGACAATCTAAGTAGCCTTTTTCTGATATAATTGAAATATACTTTTACATTTTTTTTAAAAAGCAGATCACTTTCATTCTTATTAAGCTAGGAAAGTAAAGACTAAGTTTTAAGTAAAAAAGGCCTGTAATGACTTCCAAAATATATATTTTTTAAATTGCACTAATTTTAGAAGATAAAACAAATATAGATTTTAACAAATGATGAAAATTAACTTCCCACCCAAACAAAGTTGCATTTCCCACATAAAGTTCTCTGCCTGTAAAAAATGCAAAAACAAAAACCCTAAAACAAACGCTATGAAGCCAAAGACAGGTTTATAACCCATGAATTTCTTCCCACATGAGATTAACTCAAGATAAAATTTAAGGAAAACTTCAAAATCTCAAGTATTTACAATAACTGCATTTTACCAGCTTGACATAAAAAGTCTGTGAAGGAAAATCGTTCCCACCTCCAGTCCTCTTTCCTCCCGAGTTCTGTCATCTACAGATGCAGAAATCACTCCCCAGCGACAATCAATGTCTGACACATAGCCTCGGTAAAAAGGAGACGCAGCACTCAAAGCCATCTAAAAACAAACAGGTTCGAAATGTCATGTGTTGAAAAATAACTCCATGCAGTTTACCTCTGGTCAAAAAGAATCAGTTATGCAACTCATACAGAGCCCGACTGACTACCAGTGCCTGTTTTCTTTTAAATCATCCACACTGTAACATAAGGACATGAAGAATGGGAGAAGGAAGCTGGCTACAATTGAACTTGACACTTTAACACATAAATGTCTTATTAGTAACAGTAAACTTCTACAGCTCAGACTCAGTCTGTTGGCTCCTAATCTGCATATTTGTGTTAGTTCATTTCTGAATGAAATCTTAACTGGACTTAAACAGCATACAGAAAGCAAATTTTGCACATGTAGTCTTTATTTTATACAAAAAAGTACTTAAAATAATATGTAATTTCTACTTACCACAATTGGGCAGATAGTAGCCAACTGATCATAAAGGTATCTAGCCTCAGAAATGCTGCAAGCTTGGAATGTTACCTGTTTAAGAATTGCAAGTTATTAACAACAACAAAAAAAATCACCCACATCCTCCCCAAAGAGTAAAATCCAAGAAAGATTAGAGAAGAAAGGGGACATGGTATGTAATAGTTATTTCATTGATGACAACACAATATAGGAGTTTTATTTAAAAGTTGTCCCGGATGAATTTTGCTAGAAAATGGTATTTAACCATGCGCACAACTAATATAAATAATATGTTGCTAAGCTAAATAAGATTTTAAAAGTCAAGAAAAAATAAGACACTAAGATAAGTAACGAAGTTCAGTAAGGCATTTCTTCTAGCTCATTTCATCCGATAGTTTCCCATTTACTTCAGTTAGCTGAGGGGTTGTAACTTTTGGTAAAAAAAGATTTGGAGATGCTAATGATGGGTTTCAGAGTTCACCGATGGTAGTATGAGAAATAGCTTGAAATAGGTAAGACTGGAGGAAAGCAGTGATTAAAAACACTGCAACCATCAAAAGAAAAATTAAGGAGGGCTGATGGGAAGAGGCACACCAGAATTAAGGCAGCAGGCTCTGGTAACCAGGAGTATAGAAAGTGAGAGCGTCACTTAGAATTTGGCTTGGGTGTTCGCAGGACAGACAGAAAGAGGCCCCATGACATGGTGGGCTTCTGAGGCCAAGGAACAGACAAAGAAGGGGCTGGGTCTCCAGGGTTGGTGCCCAGAAGAATAAACTGGATATATATTGGGGGAACAGGCTAAGATGATGTCTTGAAGATGGGTAGATCACAAGAAAGTCTGCAGAAGAGTGGTAAATAGGATGTTTAGAAGTTAGCTAGAGAAAAATATCACATAATGATTAGTACAAATCCTCCATAAACAATTACCCAAAAGAAACAAACAAAGTCTTGCCCGCTCTGGCGTAGGGGCTGGGTAGAATGAACAAGGAATACAAATCATGGTTGTTAGCTTATATATTAAGTGCAATTTGGAAACAGTTCAAATTTCCTGTTAATATTATTTAGTAAAGACAGTCCGAATTTAGTGTTGGTACAGGAAATGATTTAGGTGCTTAATGCTTGAAATAGCAGCTGAGTGAATATGTTTATTGTCATAATCCCAACATTTTAGTTCCAATAGTTTTAGCCAGATCTCAACTTTGCATTTTTCACAGAGAACTTCTATTGGAAGAATCACAGTCCACATGCTGAATCACAATGGCATTTCATGTCAGTGTGGTGACTAACTATAGAAAATCATTTACACAAGTGATTATATCCTCTTCCCATCAGTCCTCCTCAACTTTTCCTTTAATGGTTGCAGTGTTTTAACTGCTTGCTTTCTTCCAGTCTTACCCATTCTTCCTATAATTCCCATTCTTCCTGTAATTCCTATAAATCAGTGCTATATTTTCATTAAAATAACCAGCCACTACAAATTAATTCAACGTAGAGAAGAGCTGAGTCCCAGATATCAAGGAATAAGGGTATTAGAGAGATTAAGATGATAACCGGATGGGTAGTTTCTGCAAAAAGGTAGAAACTCGGAAGTCAGTTTGTGCACAGGTAAGGATTAATTAAATGAGAAGTGAGAATATGGGAGATAGTAAGCAAAGTATTTACATACTTATGTGTTCTGACCCCATTACTAAAAGCTTCAGGAAGGTAGATCTACGGCCTTGTTTTTTATCCCAAGTGTGTAAAATATCTGCCACATACACTAAGTACTTAATAAATATTTACTAAAGAGAACACAGGAGCAAAGGTAAGTTTTGTTTTTATAAAATGGTGAGATATTTGAAAAACTGTGACCTTATAGGCCAGATTTACATGGATTGGGATTAAAAATACCTAAATGTTCTCCAAGTGCTCTGACTGCTGAATTCTTTTGAACATGAAGCTCTTATTTAGGTCCCTTTTCTTCACTCTTAGGTATTTTAGTGTGTTATTTTTGTCTTTAAAAAGGTATTACGATGAGTATTCTTTTCTTCTCAGTTTTTTGCCTGGCTTCTCTTAGATGGCCTGGTACATACTAGACAACCCTGGAAAAGCCAACTCTAGAAAAGTATGCTTAAAAATCAGTACCTCAGATCCAACAGTTGTTACAGCAGTGAAGTGACTTATCCTAAATATATTTAGTAACTAGTTTCCTTACTCTAGAGCTGATACAGCCATGGTCAAACTAAATGGGACATTGTTGCAGATAATGGCTATGGTTGCGGGGAGGGGGAGGAAGAAAAAAAAAAGTTCTAATAACTTAAAAAGGTATAAATGTGTAAACAGTTTTGGCTTGTGGCATCCTTTTAAAGTACATAGAGAAGAGAAGCAATGTCGCTAGAAACTGATGAGGGTGGGGAAAAAAAGAGAAGTATGAAAAACAGATGTTAGAAACCTAAATATCTACTCTAAAATTTATCTAGGATGCAGTTTTAAGCCACATGATTTTCTTGGAGGTGGGGAGACCTCTTACAACATGCATGAACTTACTGACATGAACTTATTATTAAATGATTCCTTAAAAGTTCCCCAATAGAAGAATCTAAATGTGGTTAAAATGCTTTTTGTTTTATAAAGTATTCCATTAATCTTAAAAAATTAGTTAAAGCTATTTTTTCTGTTTTACTGTAAAATACTTTCTAGTGTTCTACTTAAGAGACAAAGCAGAGATTTCTGCAGGAATTTGTGGAATCTGTCATTTACCCCACACTTCATATTACCTGTGATTTTTGTTAGTACTGAAACTGGGGTGCTGGACGTGCCATTGAGATTAAAGAAAACTGAATCCTAAACCCAAGACAAATCTTAAATTGGATGTAAAATTATATCTAAAGGCAACAAAAAGTTACCTACCTACCATTAGGACACATTTATTTGTATAAATACATTGTTTCAAGGGAAAGAACAGCCCATTGGAATAAAGCCAATTGTGCTGTTCCTGGCAAAACACCCTGGGGTTTAATATTAAACCAAGAAAGGCAATTGGTATTCCAATAGAACTGATATAATTCTAAAGCCATGAACTATAAGTTCTAGAGCTTAATGGTTCTCTTTGGAAATATTTGTAATTAAGATAGGAAAGCAGATACGCAGTTAAAAGTCAAAAGGTCTCTTTTTTTAATGAGGTATGACCATTTGTAAGAGAACTTTCTGGCCTGTGTTTGTTTAGAAGCGACATATTTTATACCAAACATATATACCAGGAAAAGCAAGAAAAAAATTTTACCTTTGGCCATGATTATTTTAAAACATATGACTCTGGCATCTATTTTGATTATACATAGTTGTAAAAATAAACATATCAGAGATATATGTGCAAGAAGGTAAATGTCTACACTGCAGCTGTTTGAGATGATGGGGATGCTGGGTTTCTTGGCCTCTGTATCAAGCATGCTCCTGCTGGAAGCCCAGGGCGCCTTACAGGGGGGCCGGGTTTTGTGTTGCTCCCGGCCTCTAAGGACACTGATTAGCCAAAGTAATTAGAACCAGATAAAATCTCCTAACAAGAGGTCTCTCTTTAAGCTGAATTTTTCAACTTGAAAATGTATATTTTGTGCAACTCCTACTCCTGTTCTAGAATGATTTGAAACAAATTAAAGGTTAAAACAAATACTTCTGTTAATAAAAACAACGAAATAAATTATTAGCTTGGAGTCAGGCCTAGAAGGGGCTTTAATATAAACCCTTTTTTAGCCTGATGAGAAAACCAAGGCCAAAAGAGTGAAGGGAGTTACCCAAATACCAGAACAGACAAAACCCAAATGCAGGCCCAAGTGCTACCTGCTGAGTTCTGTGTTCTCCCACCCAGGTCTTAAGTGAGGTTGGGCACAATCACTGCCAGAAGCACCACTGATCGCATTAGATCCAGGGACAGTTTTAACAGTAAACAGAGAAAGCTATTCTACCTTCTGTGTAACTTAGGGGGCAAGGCAAACATGGGCTGATATTTATTCTTTTTATACCATTATATGGCCTTGCACAAATATAAAAATCTTAAGTCCTACCCTTGGATCACAAAATCATTGGAATGCATCAGAGTTCGTTTTCAAAAACAGTAAGGGATTTGAGCAATGTTTACAAGCTCAAAGCTAGACTGTCACTAGATGGCAGCAAAACTAGGCATACAAAAAGATTAGAGACAGTGACTTCAAAATATTTCACATTTTAAGTTATCTTTGTAATAAACTGTAGATTCTGTAAATTCTCTGTGAAGAGAAAGCTTCTAATGTATTTACTAAAATAACTTCACCAGTTTTCAGAAAGGGCTACTGGCTACCATTTCAACCTGATTGTATGGGGTTTCTAAAAAGGAAACATGCTATATAAAGTTAGTAAATAGAAATGGATGAGGACACTGCCTCTCTATATATTTGAAACAATACCTGAAGACAGCAATTGCCCATTCCAAATCCCATGGCATCCATGTAAATATAATCAGGCTTAGAAGCCTTTGCTGCCTCATCATCCTCAGGAAATGTTTCTATAAATGGAGATGGTGTATTCTTGTCTTTAAAAACTGATTAAAAAAAAAAAAGAAAAAGAAATGGGTGAGAGCCAAGAATTAAACAATTTAACAGGGATCTCTCCCACCCACCACCTCTCTGTGGACTTACTTGGTACATTGATAACAACCTTTTCTCCTCTCCTATGTCGGATATTTCTTGTGAGGGTGCTGAAACAGACAACCAAACGTCATAAATGAGTCACCTAAGACCCATCATATAAAAGAAGAATTTGATCACATATAAGTAAATGATTGAAAGCCTACCTCAAACTAAGTCTGAGGCCACCCTATAGAAAATTTATGTGGATCAAGATACTCAGGGATACTCTGAAAGAAGGCTTTGCATTAATACCACTTCCTTGGGCTCTTACTCAAGAATGCTTAATCACTGCTTCCCCAGCATCTTGTAATTCACCAGATCGAGCTCAAGAGTTTGGGGTCTGCCATGGTTTAGTCTCACCCTGCACTTCTAACATTTCCCATATTAATTCCAAAGACTTTAACCAAACTTTAGTACTTGCTTTCCCCAGGTGTCTCTGGAGCCCAAATACCTCATCACTCCCTCCTCCAACCTGGAGCATTGATACTTATCCTGTAGAGATTTGCAATGTCTAATGCAGAAGCTACTAGACAAACTGTGGCTACTAAGCACTTGAAATGTGGGTAGTCCTGCTTACAAGGTGCTGTGAAACACATTAGATTTTGAAGGCTTAGTACAAAAAGTTTCTTATTAATACTTTTAAAATATTGATATTATAAGCTGAAATAATTTAAATATGTAGAGTTAAATAAAATATAAAACTAAGTACATTTTTTACTTTTTTAAATGTGGCTACTAGAAAACTTAAAATTACTTCTGTGGCTTACATTATAGTTCTACTGGACAGTGTTACTGTACATTCAGCTTAAAAGCCACCGCTTTCAGGAAGCCTGTTTGGTCCCCTCAGTCAGAAGCACCCTCCTTTCTCCAAGAAGGATCTCTGGTGCTACCATTTTTTGATATCCTCATAATCTATCTTTTCTTGCAGGTGAGTATCTCTATTTTCCACTTAGCACACTATAACATCTGAAGTTTGGAACTATGTCTATAAATCTTTGTCTGCCCCCAAAGACTTTGCATATAGCAGATGTGCAGACCTGCTTTAAAAAAAAAAAAAATGAATACTGAGAAGTCTCAACATCTTCAACTCTAGATCAGGACACTGGATTCAGGACGGCAGGTGAGACTCAAAGTACAAACTCAAGATCAGACTGGGGTGGACCCTGAAACAACTGAAAACGCAAGAATTAAACTGTAAACTAATAGAACTAGAAGAAAATAGAACAGAAGGTAGAGCGTGCCTATTATATGCAGATTTAAATATTTTACCTTATTATCAAGGTATATAGAATGGGATGAGTAGATCACACATACTGGTGGTAATGTATAGGAGAAAAAGGTAGGAATAATTAAAGGAAAGTTTCCCAAAATAAGTGTTTATAGAATTACAGCTGAAAAGAATCTGCTCACTAAAGGAGAGGACTGTGGCTAAGTTAATGACTTTGAGATAAGTCAAGCCTGGATACCAGAAGCAACAATCTAGCAGTCTTGGGAGTAGTGAGTGTGTAAACAGGTGTGGGTGTCTGTGTGTTGCCTTTCCTGGTTAATTACAAAAGGAGTCAAGATTCAGTAAATGCTCAGTAAGGATTTCTGGGCAGGAACACCATCCTCTCAGAAGGCAGGGTTCTGAGGGGCGCCTGTGTTTAGCCATACTCACCTGAAGCGGGGATGCTTGTTTATTGCTTCATCAGGAAAAAAGAGAGACTTGGAAGCGCCTCCTTCAACTGGGTTGGGTTTGAACTCAGGCAGTGTGAACCCAGGACAGCCTAATCTACAACAAATTGAAGAACTAAATAGGTAGGATTTGTTTTCAGGAGTTAGTTATGCCTCACCATCACTGCACCTGTTAAAATATACTGCATGTCTATTATTCCACAAACGTTTTGTAAATGTGGTGCCCCTTTACAACCATCCCTTGCACTCTATATTGTTCACCAATATCTTCTTTTGTGATTTCAGCCCTTTACTGACCTCATCAGAGTGCTTTACCAGCTATCTGAAGAGGACTGACTTCCGTCCCACCCGTCTCCTCATTCAATAGCTATGACCTACAGCATAGTTCCTTCCCCTGGTCACATCAATGGGCAGGGATTATAGGTTTTCCCCTATGCAGCTTCTCAGGCCTCATCTTTAACTAGCTCTAAATTCTCGACTTATTTTTTGAGCCCTGTATACTGCCACCATCCCCAACCTCCTGATAAGTTTTGTTTGAATCTTGAAGTGGCCTCCTGTTTTTTGGCCTCTGCAGGTCACCTCACAAATACTTCAAGTTGTGTCTCGACAGGGGTCCCACTCACCCCCAAGATCTCTTTCTCAAGCCTGAAACCCAACCCTATTATCTATTTGACCTAAAGACAATTTTTAATTCTAACAGAAAAATTAGGCTCTGTATTATTTATCCTTAAAGGTAAAGTCCACATCACTTGCAGTGACACCACCAGAGCTTTGAGCTGAGAATTTTAAGGTCATTGTTAAGTGTGCTGTGAGGGTGGACAAAGGCTAACAAAATGAGTGAAAGCAAAACAAGGGCACTCTTGTCAGGGTTTTAGATCAGTGGTAGGAAACTTTTAGTTGAGAGCCAAGACTAGCCCATGCCCCCTCTTCAACCCCTCCCTACCTTTTATAAAATAAAGTACCTGTTGGTTGCCCACACTGGTCTTGTGAACAATTGAAATTACTGATCTTATCTAGAAAAGAGTTCCCAGGGTTCCTGAGAATTCTGGCAGCTATGCGCATTACTTACTATGAGCCTGCAACCTTCAGAAAAGTCTAGGAGAGAGACAAACTAAACCTGGGAATTCTTAGCTAACCAGAATGTACTCGGCAAGACAGACTCAGATCTTCAGACTCCTTGAGTGCTGCTTTTCTTCTAGACCAGTACCATCCAACAGAACTTTCGGCAACGATGGAAATGTTTACTACATGCATGCACTGTCTATTGCCAGAATGGTAGTAGCCAGCCACCTCTAGCTATTGAGCACTTGAAATGCGGCTAGTGGGAATTAGGAACTGAGCCCTTCATTTTATGTGAGTGTGACTAAATAGTCCTACGACCATTGTTTTGGACTACAATTGGACTACGGAGTTTTTGCCTCTTTACAGAGAGAAAAATCACACTGTTTATACTTAAGAAACCAAGCACTGTTTTTCCTCTTGATCCCAAAATAAAACTTTCCTTATCATTTGTTATGGATGTAAGGTAAGGATTCTATATAATAATAATCATTCTTTTTTTTGTTTCAATTCCAAAAATACTCTCCCATCAGAAAACATATCATTAATTTTTTAAAGATTTTTAGAATAAAACATTTCTGTCTCAACTATCCATCATAATGAGAAAAAGCTAAATCTATAAAAAAAATTTTAAAGGGCAACCGTTCCACACACAGGGTGCATTCTCACTTGAAGTAAAAGGTTTAATCAGAAATTTCTTTAAAGTAAAAGATAAAATATTTCTGGGTTATGTTAAGAATTTTTTTTTTTTTTTCAGTTTGCTAAGTAAAAGGTACAACAACCCTTTCTTAATGTTAAGGGGGAAAAATAAAGAAAATTTAAGATACTGAATTTTTCGGTTATTTAAAAGTTGTCAAATAACATCTGTAATTTACTTTGTGGCCTTTATTATTCTAAAGTTTTGCAATAATTTCCAAACCAACAGCCCTGACATCTCCTCCCCACCCCCAGGTTTGCTGATTTTGCTACCTCTTGATCCATCCCCACCACCCACCCTCATCCAGGCTGCCATCTTCCCTGAGAGAGCCCCCTTACTCAACTTCCAGTAAGCCCTGGCATCCATCCTGCAGCCACACTGACACTATAGCACAAGTGAGGCTGCAAAACAAAAATGTGGTGCTATCTATCCACCCAATCCAAACTTTGCAAGGCCTTTTACTACTTTCAGGATAGCAACCAGAATTCTTAGTTAACAGGATCTGGCTCACCAACTACCTGCCCAGTGTCACCTTACCCCACACTTCCACCTCATTCTCAGCATCCTAGTCAAACTAGCTGGCTTTCTTCTAGTTCTCAGAAGGCTCCATGCTCTCCAGGCTCATCCTAGGACTTGTACCCATGCTGCTCCCTCTCCCTAGGACACCTCTACCCCCCCCCCGCCCCCTTCCACGCCTGTTTAAACTAGAGTTTTGGACATCACTTCAATTATACTCACTCAGAGAAGACTTTCTTCTCCGTGCGCAGTCCATCAGACAACCATGTCACACTCTCTCTGACCCACATCTCTTCCTCACACTGCTGCCCAAGTTTATAGTCACTGGATTTGTGGGTACCTCATTACTCTTTGTCTCTTCCACTAGCTCCATGGAGGGAAAGACTGTGCCTATTTTCACTCGTGTTTGAATCCCATCACTGTGTGGCTCTGGTGTGGATCTATGAGTACCTCATTACTCTTTGCCTCTTCCACTAGTTCCGTGGAGGGAAAGACTGACTATTTTCACTCGTGTTTGAGTCCCATCACTGTGTGGCTCTGGTGTGGAACAGGCACTCAAGCATCTGAGTGGATGGCAGTCATGATTTCTTTACCTCCTCCTTCAACCATTGGGACAAAGGAACATGCCAATTCTGTTCTAAGCAAACCCTTCCCCCCTCACCCAGCTAGGTTTTCTTTCTTCTGGTAGAGAGAGAGGAGTGGCCTACACAAATGAAATAAAGGCATCACAGAAAATAAGATGTTTTCTAAATGGTTGATGAGTTGCTTTCATTGATGTGACAATGAAAATTTCCACTTAAGTATTCTTCTCAGACCAATGGTATGATTCTAAATGCCTATGTTCATTGCACACATTTATTTGAACTGCTCCAGGACATAGATGCCAATCCCCAAAACTTTTCTGAACTTTGAGGAGGTAAGCACACTTTGTCACAATCTAACAGACGTCTAGCAAAGATAAGTCAGATTGATGATTTGGTAGAACTGCATTCTTACGTACAGGTCCTACATGTAATTTTAGCATATTTATGTACCTCATTCTAAGACCACAATCTCATTTAGTGCATTTATTTACTTTTATGAACTTTAGCCCTATCTAGATTTGATGACAATCTGAAAATTTCTTTGCAGTACAATGTCTAAACATGACTTAAGGAACCACCCCCCCTTGTTCACAGTTAATATGCATCAATATTTGCATTGGGAGCACTGATGTCATCCCTCTAACAGTGACCTCGGCCACCAATATCACCCCTTGCTGGAAGACAAACACATGTGAAGGTGCTACTGTTAAACAGTCGAATGAGAAGAGCACTTGATAATCATCGGCAGACTTGGCCTACTCCTTACAGGGTCAGAGTTGTGTGGCAGATGTTCTGCTCATTCCACCCTACTCCTGGGTGGACACTCCACATTGCTAATCAGTCATGGTGGTTCTCACAGTCTTTTCGACCAAGTCCAGATGAATGCTCTCACCCACTGAATGGGTGAGATGAATGGACCCACCCACCCCCTGAAGCTGGCACGCAATTACTGCCTGAAGTTCTAATGTTACAGATTCTATCGAAAGCAGTATATAAAGAATGACCTGTCTGCAAAGAATGAGAATTACAGGGTCAAATGTTTGTCATGATTTGCTCTCTGAAATGTCTGCTGGGGCACGTTAATATAGGAACTAACCTGGGAAATGAAGTTATTGTGCAAAGAGCCTGATTTTCTCCTAATAGAGAAGTTGCCTCCTTCCGGCGTTTTCTCATGTTGTCTTCAACTGTGTTGAACTCAGACATCGTTCCTCCGTAGGGCTGTCCTGGTGTCCCTTCGATCATGTAACTCCCATACTCTGGTCTCCAAAGGGTAGGATGGCTACAAAGGAGAAAAATATTGCTCCGTCTTATTCTTGTGCTGTAGTCTACTCAATTTTCAGAAGTTTTTAAAAAGTTGTCTCAAAATTTTTAGAAACTATTAGGTATAAATTAAGCTAAAAATTCCTTCACAATTCACAAAGGCCATTGATTTTTCATAGCTCTTCACCTATGTAAGAGTTAAAGTACTGGGTCCAAAATATTTATAAATAACTAAAAATGGACATGGGGCACTCACTGTCCAAGACAAGCTAGCTACTTTACAGGAAAGGAGATGAAGCTTTAAGGGCTCTTTCACTTATGTGCCAAGGTCCAAACTCAGATGCAGCCTAGCCTACCAAAATCTCATGAGTAGACAAACAAACTGGAGAGTACATGCCCCCTTCACCTCTACTTAAATATTAAAAAAAAAAAATATCTTGCCAGCTAACCCAAACAAAATTCATCTGCAAGTTTTACGTGGCACCAGAGTTTGTCACCTCAGTAACACATGGGCAACTTTTTAAAATGTTTAATAACAGTAAAGAGGCTTCATTTTGAGTTTACTATTCTAAATACTTTAATATATTAGTGGGTTTTAAATGTCAACATTTTTGTAAGGCATTATTATTATTACTACCTCTACCTTACAGATAAGGAAGCTGAGGCACAGAGAAGTTAGGTTATTGGACTAAGGTTACCCAGCTAGTAAGTAGAGGATCTGAGATTTGAACCCAGACAACCTGAACCAGAGCCTGGGTTCTAAACTACTATGCTATCCTGTCTCCTATACATCTGAGGAAAGATTCTAGTTTAGTAGTTCTAAGTTTCAAAAACACTAAAAAAAAGGACTTCAGTACATTAGCTTACTTTGGGTTTGTCCTTTCCCCTTTTTCTTGTAGAGTTTCAAGAACTTCTTCTCCAGACAGGACCAACTGGACTTTTTTATTTTCATGATCAAAAGACACCAACATGTATTCCACCTATTGAAAATAAAGCAGAGAAAGATGAACATTATTCCAGACTAGTACTCAGTGTGACCTTTAGAAGAAGGCAGGGAAATGTGATCATTGGAAAGGATCCACTGCAACTTGAGATCAGCACTTTTGCTTACACCGTAACACATAATAACTTCGTTTGCATAATATGGAAACCTGGGGGAAATGGTCAGTCAATAGTAGTGCTGTTTAAGGACAAGAACACTTGTACCTTGGTCCTCTTTTCCCATTCTATTTAACAGAAAGGTTAAGATGCCCATTTTGACAAGTTGTACTTTGAGAAAAGTATTTCAGAGCTAAGATTTTGTAAACCACAGTTTGCAAGAAGCTGCATTTTAAAATTTATTTTCTCAATTGGCTTACTATAAGTTTATGAAAGTGGTTATCTGGAGATTTTAATCAAAGTAGATCAACCTTACTTACTGGTAGTAAATAATACTGGCAGTTTATTTAATAATTCTACTGTGAGTCCTACTATTGGAGAGTTCAATCAGAAACACACCAACATAGAGCAATTATGGAGTTTCAACCATTTAGTTTTGGTTTTTCAGTAATAATTTAAGATGACTTCCCCACTCTGAAACCTGATAAAATTTACAATGCAAGGTATACTAGTGCATTTATAACAATACCTGGTGGAACTCTGATAAAAATCAAGACTTCAGTACCAAAATAAGACTTTTCTGGGCAGAGTATAAATAGAACCTGCTTTTGTTTTCCCTGAAATCACATGCTTTAAATCATGATTTTTGATGTGACTAGTGAAGATTATGAACAACTACGACTGAAATAAAAAATTACATACATACATACATACATACATACATACATATATATATAAATAAAAAGTTTTTATATATATATAAAAAGTGAAAGAGAACTGGTAAATGCTTGGGAGTACCCCTTTGCATAAGACACCAAGATGGAGATGAGGAGGCAAACTGGTACCTCACAAGGCAGACCAGTACACAGATATATTTTGCTTAGCTTATCGTATTACAATTTAAAAAAAAAAAAAGGCTGGCAATAATACATTCACTACCTGCCTGACATTTCACATGTAAATCTAGATTCCCAACCTTAAAAACAACTGCCTGGAAGCCCAGCACTAGACCCAAATCCTGGAGGGCTGGGGCTGGGCTGCTGTCCTTTGAGGGTGGGGGGCACTATGCTCTGCAGTGGCCAGTTCCCTTGTTTACGTGTACCTGCCCAGTCCTGGAAGGTGTTTGAGTCAGCCATCCCTATAACAAAAATGGTACCATTCAAGGGACTGTTTTGCCCTTCAGCTAAGAAATATAAGAGGAAAAAATGTTATTAACCATAGGAAATAACCTGGCAGGTTTAAGCAACAACAACAAAAAATATCAATTAACTTATATTAGTTGTTGCTATGGACTGAATCATTGCCCCATCATTCCACCACACACACACACACACACACACACACACACACACACACACATGCACACACGCACACAAACTTCTTATGTTGAAGTCCTTAATCTCCAGTGTGATAGTATTTGAGGTGAGGCCTTTGGGAGAATATTAGGCCATGAAAGTAGAGCCGACATGATGGGACTGGTGCCCTTATGAGAAGAGATGAGATTTCTTTACCATGTGAGGACTAGGCAAGAAAGCCACTTGCAAGCCAGGAAGAGGGCCCTTATCTGGAACTGATTCTGCCCAGCACCTTTGATCTTGGACTTCCCAACCTCTTGAACTGTGAGAAATGAATGTCTGCTTTAACCACCCAGTCTATCTATGGTCTTTGTTATAGCAGCCTGAAATGATAAGAGTTGCTTTCCTGATGAGTTTAAGTTCCCATTTGTGCTTCTTCATTAGAATATTTTAGTTCAAAAAATGGGTAAGACTGTTTGATTTAGCTACACAGACCAGAAATGGGAGATTTGCGTCTATATAATCACTCAATGTCAAATGCTTGAAATCTGTAGATTGAAGGATCTGGAACTGCTCCCAATTTTAAGTACAGGTTTTCAGATAGCATCCATGATTCCTGAATAGCTAAAACATGAAGGAACAGGAAACTTTGTTAAGTCTCTGGATGGATATATGGAAATATCATAGATATGAGAAAAAAATTTACCTCTAAATGAGCATGATGAGAAAGGGTATGCTATGTACTTTTCATTTACAGACCCTCATCTTTAAACCCATCATGCAAGGTAGGCATGATCACTTTTTACAGATGGGCAAAAAGACTCAGAGAGGCTAGGTAAACTGCCCAAAGCCACAGGTGGTAGAGCAGGGATCTGAACCCAGCCCTATCTAGCCTCAAGACCCTGTACACCTTGCTGCTAGGACTACAGAGCATACTAATCGTGGTTAAGTGATGGTAAGTTTTTTTTTTTTTTAATGGTTGTAAACTATATAAGGTAGGAAAAGGTTATAATACTGGAGGAAAAATCTCTCAAATTGAGTATGCCCCAATTCTATGAAGTGGGCCTGACATATCATAGTAGCTGAAATGTATCAGTTATGGTTACATATTTTAAAAAACAGATGGGTCTGCCCATCTCTTAGGCCCATCTCTATAGCTTTCCTAACTCTCTCAGCTAGAAGGAATCTTCCTCCTTCAGTACTTCCTCCTTCTATCACTGGTTCCATACATATGCCTGTTATCTGGTTATCTTCTTAACCAGATTAACATGCTTCCTGAAAGAAAGATAAAGAGAAGCTCCCTAGCTTACTGGGTTTCCATTATATATCTATTACCAAAATGAGCAAGAACTTTTGTAGCAATTATATAATCTACATTGCAATGACTTTGTTAGTTTTCTAGTTTTTAAATAATTTAAATCCTTAGCTTTCGAAATCACTTGGCCCACAAGTTTAAAGCACGGGAAGAGCAAGAGAACAAAAAGCTCAAATTTAGTTTTGAGTTTTAAATATCAGCCCAAATGGATGCTATTTAAAATGCTAATAAATCAAACTCTCCTTTAAAAATCATCCATGAGCTCATTAAGTAAATGAAACAGAAAAACATCAGAAAATTTATCAAATGAGAAAGAAATATGAACTTATTCTTGGATAAAATCTAAGCTCAGTTAGAAGCCTTAAAAATTCCCTGAACATTTTTCAAACTCAAATTAAAGGCATTCTGAATCATCCCCTATAGTCACCTTGATCTTTCTACATCAGTGCTTAAAATGGTTCTTCAGCCTCTTAGCTTTTATAGTTATCTTATTTAATCTTTCTCTTACTTTAATACATTTAATGTTTATCTCCAATTCCAGTCCACCCGTGCACACTCAAATAATTAACTCTTTAAAGAGCCAAACTAGAGCTGAAATGAAGTTTGGTTCAGTAACCCAGAGGTTGAATGATAAAAAGTGATATATTAAGACAATGCTTTCCCAGTATAAAATATCTAAAGCCACTATGATTTATTTTACTATTTCTGGATTTTGTCCCCATCCTAAACTAACTTTATGCATCCAAAGGATGAGAGGAAAAGACAAAATCAAAGAGAAAATAACAAAACAGGCTACAGAGGCTCTTCTGTACACAACAAAGAATCCAAATATTAAATTGTACCAGCTTCCTAACTTTGAATAGCATCAAGCCTATATACCCAGTTACAGAAACATCTATGTGCACTGGACACATACACAGTTCTGAAAGCATATGCCCAAAGAGCATTATAAATGAGTTGAACAGTGACCAGTTCAAATCTGTGTAATTAACATATCATTTAGAAGTAGCAAAATAGCCACTGTACTATTCTCAGTATACAGATTATAATGCCCTAAATGTAATTTAGGGACACTACTATTTGGTGACATCAGTTATCTTTTTAAACTGGGGGGGATAATAGGCCCAATAACAACAACTGACAACTTTATGAGACAATCGTTTTTTTAAATGTGCACTATTTTTTCTACAAATGAAAATTAAAATCCTTTTAGGTTTTTTTGCTAAAAGGCTAAATGGCTAAATTTTATCCCACTAAAATAAAAGTCACTAATATCTGAGCTGTCGCATCAAAGACAAAGGCACATTCAAAAGGCTGTTATGTAGTTTATGTGTTACATAGTGTTGCTAGGAACAACCTGGATGCAATAACCCTCTAGTCATTTAATTCAGGTTTGCACAGGCACAAGGCGTATTATACGTTCATCTGAAAAGAGGCCAATCAGAATAAGGAATCTTAACTGAGGGTGATGTACTCAGCACAATGCTGAACATATATAGCAGGCAGTGAAATACTCATGGCATTAAAGTTCAAGATAAGTTAATATAACTGTTAATGTTAAAAATTTTAAGATCTATATTGTCTTTAAATGGCATTTACCAAAGTTTAAAATCAGAGTTTTTCTTTTTTAAAACAAGAAAAATATTTTGATACTCTACCATTAAGGTAAGGGTTTCAGGGAGCTTAGAATTTAAGGAAAGGCTAAACACTTTATAAAATACAAATTTTAGAACTTCTACTCTTTAAAGGTGAAATCAATGCTTAATTAGAAAATCTAGTGCTTTAAGATTCAAAAGCAGCTATAGGCAGTTCTCTATCTAAGGAGGCTGCACTTTGAAAAAATTCCTTTGGCTCTAGCTACTCTACTGAAATTCAAAATTCAGGGTTCAGGGCCTGCTCCTCCCTTCCACTGGCCCAATCCTGAAGTCCTGACTCCTACTAGAATCACCTGTTGCTTCCCAGAAACCCAATTTTCTCCTTGCACTAACTCTAAAACAAGCCCACAGCCATTTTGAGGGCTAAGGCTCTAGTCAGAGATGATGACCAAATCAGTGCCAAAACTGCATCTTGCTGCATCTCTCTGCTGTCCCTCCCCAACCCCTTTGTCCTTTCACCCACTCAACAAAGCCCTGTGCTACTATGAAGAGCCAGGCAGGTGTGGTTCCTGTTCTCAACAACAGCCATAACACAAAACAGCTAAACGAACTGGGTGAGTGCTGGAGATGTGCACATGTAGTAGGAGGGTCTGAGCCAGTCTGGGAGATCAGAAGGCATCCCAGAGGAAAGGGTCTGCCCAGGCTCAGGAGAGGGTCTCTACTGACATCTTAACATGAAAACAATCTCCCACAGGATTCCTGAGCTTTCCCTGGCCCCCATTTTGACTGCAGCATAATCACATGTCTGGATGGTTGGAGATGCGGATAACTGGTCCCACCCCACAGAGACTGTGCCACAATTAGTCCTCTAGATTACAAAGTGTTTGAAAGCTAGCAATCATGTCTTCTGCCCAGAAGACTATTTCCTCACATGGCGAAATATTAATGGATATTTTTGAGTACTCTCAACCATCAAGTTGGATGGCACCCATTTCCATATGTAAACATGATACCCAAACACGAAGCACATAAAAATGTGCCAGCCATAATGACACTTTTTTTTTTAAAGCACCTACACTTAAATAGGAAAGATCTGAATGACAAAAAAGTAGCTGTTCTTATAATAGTAGATAAACTCGAGTAGGAAATTCTAATAGAGATGTAATAAAATTTTGATAGGGCTCAAGTGGTCTCCCTGGTTAGTCATGTCTAATGATGATGCCATTAGAAGTATCAAAACCACTGTTTTATGAAGTAGTGTTTGAGCACCTGGGGGACATGTGTGAAGTAGAAAATGCAACACACATATTTTTGTACAGCCATATATATGGTACTGGTAAATGTTGATATGTTATTTTAAATTGTCCTACGTCCTCAAAATAAATGTTTTAGTAGTTTAAAGTTAAAATAAATTCTTGTAATATCTAATATAGTTTGACTTTTTTCTTACCATGAAATGTCATTTCATACCATAGAATTACACAGGGTACACTCTAGTGAAGTTTACATTTTTAAAAACCAAAATCGATGTGGCCTCCCTCTAACCTGGTCTTTGTTGACATCCTAGACTAGGACTTCAGCTCACAGAGCAGGTTGCTTTTTATGTTAATCTCAATTTTAACCTTGAATAACATCAATGAATATTCTATATGATAATGTGAAGTAACTTTCTTGAATCATTATCTTGGCCCACACATAGAAAACTAATTTTTCAAGATTAATGATATGAAACCTAAGTGAAAAAATTTAAGACTTTAAAAGAGAAAAAGGAAATGAGAACTTTTAGAAAAACTGTGGTTTATCTTTTACAGGGGACAATGACAAAAGAAAAAGAAAAAAATTCACGTGTCCATTATGGTAGATACTAGGCACGTAAGGCTATTTATTTTTAGAATAAATTAAAAATTCAGTTCCCAAGCCCTATGGCTAATGGCTACCCTGCTGGCTAATGAAAGCATTTCTATTACTGTGAAAAGCATTTCTATTACTGTGAAAAGCATTTCTATTACTGGACAGCACTGGACTAAACCCAAGAGAACCTGCACCTTATACCTGGACGTATGAATTCACTACATGAGAAAGCCCTGCATGAAGATCTGCTCCTCCATGCCCTACAGATGGCAGAAGACATTTAATTTCTGGGCCTCTGAATTTACATTGGCTGAATTTTTTTAACCATACCACCACACCTTAGGCATGTTGGTTTTAATTTTCTGACGGTTATAAAGACCATGTTAAGGCACTCCTACCTTTTTTCTGAACCAGCTCTAACAGAACCCAACTAGTCTTCTTACACCGATGAACCCCAGAAAAAGTATCACATCAGGTAAAGTTATCGATGGTGATGTTTACTATGGCCACCAAATTTATGCAGACACTGTAATTGAGAAACCTAAACCTAAACCAGAAGACATTTCAGCCTAAAGAAACAATATTGTACACATAACCTTTTATTTACCTCAAAACACCTGTACTTTAGTACTTACAGTTTCTGGGTTCTAAGGACAAGTGAATTCCTTGGCTCTTCTCTGAGAACATATTTGCCTGCCAGGGTCCCAGTTACCACAGGGCTGACTAGAAAGAGGGTATCCTGATCCCCAGATTGAGGCTGCTTTGGATCAACTGCTCTGTGGCACTCAGCTGCAGGTGGGGTAGAGGGAGTATGAGGGAGTAAGGCAACATCGAAAATCCACAGAGGATAAGGACCATCAAGAAACTGAGGTGGCTCCTACCAGGTGCAGAAGACCTTAGGGCTTTAGCAGGGCATTACTAGAGAGAATATCCACGCTCCATGGTGGAGTCCAGCTCAGTGCCTGGTGCACTCTTAGAGCTGAGCAAGCAAGAAAGCAAGCACATTCCCTTGGAAGTGTGTTTATAAATTAGGATGGCCTAAATTCAAGGGCTGCCTATGAGATATATGAAAAATTCAGGGTCTTAGTTCTCAAGAACCCACCAAAGAAGGAGGTGGGGTGGGGAGAGGGTGCTTTCTAAGGAGACTGAGAGCCAATGTTAAAATAGAGGAATTCTAACTCAAAAATGACTGCTATTCTCAAAGGGGGCCCATCTATTCCTCCATGACAAGGTGACTGACAGTGATTCAAGACCTCCCAACTTAATGCTATTTCACCATCAGAAGAATCTCGCAGAGATACTCTTTCATGATCACTTCTCATAAAGGCAACAGGGCTCTCCCTTAGAAACTGCACATGGATGATAGGGCAGATCCCACCAAAAGACCTGCTTCAGACAGGATTTGAAAGATGGAGACTCCTGTTAATATAAATTCCTTCCCTGCCATATTTGAAATTCATGTTAAAGGAGCAAGATCTCAAAGAGGCGAGTCAAAGTTCCTGACCTGGGGCTCTCATTCTAGCCTACTACCTGTGCCCTGGGGTAAGAGGCTGGCCCAAGCTGCATAACTATCAAATGAGGTCAGCCTGATTTTCATATAAAGGGCTCATCTGAATCTGCCTTTTCACAGGGCTCTGATTGCCAGCAGAAGATTATCTGGGAAGGCTGCAATCACATTACTAAACCTGTTAGCATTTGTCCTGTGGACCGAGAAATTTACCAAGCATATTCAACATTATAGTTTGGAAAGAATATTAGCATTTCACTAGGAGGGAATCACTCACTGGCCATCTGGTAGCTAATAATACTTAAGCCTGCATTTATGGCTCTAAGACAAAATAAGTCAGAGAAAGATAAATACCATCTGATTTCACTGACATAGACCCACAGATATAGAAGACAATCAATCAAGTCACAGCCAGGAGAGAGGGAGGTGGGGGGAGAGAAAGCAGTGAAGGGTTAAAGAAGTCCAAATTAGTAGTTGATAGAGGGGTCCCAGGGATGGGGAATACAGACAGCATTAAGATAATGGCTATGCGTAGAGCCATAAGGATGGTAGAGTTATCAGGGAGATTGTTTCATGAACTACATAAATGTCTAACTGATGTACTACATACTTGAAACAAACAACAACAACAACAAACAAAAACAAAAAAGCCTCCTTTTTGTTGTCACCACCCTTCCTCTTTCTTCTCTTTTCACCTTTAATCTCAACTAGGGTTGGAGCCAACAAAAACTGTCACAGAGCTCTTTTCCTCCTGTTTATTTGAGGCAGTAAGTAGGAGAGCAGCTAGAAGTGCAGGCTTTGGAGTCAATCAATTGAAATCTTAGTAAGTTCTCTGTATTTGTTTTTTCTTTTGTAAAATGAGGATAATACCTGTTTCATAGAGACACTGGAGAGGATTACATAAAATAATGTATGTGAAGTGCCTAAAACAGTAGTAAGTACACAGTACCACTCAAATGACAGTGGTTATTATTTTCTAAGGCAGTGATATAGTTATTGAGGCAGAATAGTGTCTTTCAAATAAGTGCTTTTCAAATGGTTATAACCCCTTAGGGGGCCATGGTGGGTTGTAATCAACATCACACAAAAAAATTTTAAATAGAGAATAAAATATCAAAATGTCACTTATGGGCAGGGAAGTACTATTTCATCAAGATCCTGTTTCAGACTGCATTTGTTTCAGGTACTATTAGTCTCACCAAAGGTGTATGCTATTAGTACAGGCTGCCTAACTAACTCTGCAGTTAGACAGACCTGGGTTTCTTCATTAAGCAGATTGTCACTCCCCTTCCTGAAACTTTCAAATGGCTCCACTCAGCAAAAATGCACCCCCCCTCAGCAAGAGCATTAATCCCATCTTCCAGGCTCTGCCTCCTGCATCTGCCCCCTGACCCACAACCACAATGCTGCAGCCACACTGGTCACCCTTCTGTTTCTCCAACAACAATTGATGCACTTCAATTTTTTATGCTACAAAGATTTCCCCTCAGCCATTCAAATGGCTGGCTACTGTAGGCCTCAAGTCCAGTGCCACCTCTTCTGAGAAATTTTGGCTGACCCTCCAACCCCAACACTGAGACTTCCTTCTTGTCCACACCCCCAAGGGGCACCAACCACACTAGCACCTCCTGGACTTGTGCAAGATGCTTAACCTGCACAGAGCAGTCTTAATGTTTCCTCTCTTCTCACAAATATTATAATTGTAGACATTCGGAAGGTGTTTTATCTCTGGGCCTTAGTTTCATCATCTGGAAAATAGGAATAAATATAATGTCCCTTCTGGCCTTACTATTTCTATAATTAAACTCTTCCAGAATCTTCTTAGAATATAACTATCCATTTTTATTTCACTCTCAAATAAATACTCTTATAGCCAGTAATGTAATTTTATTTAAATGCATTTTCTTGTTACCCAAAGCTTATCCCTCTTAAGCATATGATCACTTAAAAAATGTGCATGTATACATCCATGGAAATCTTTCTAAAAATTACATCCTCTTCTGCTATTAATAGGACACTAAACATAATTTCACAGACTTCATTAGCAATTTCATTTCTTTAACTAGAGTCCTAACAGAGCAAGACCCTTGGAGGCATGCTGGCTGCTGCATTCATGTCTGCTTTTCAGTTGCTCTCTGAACTGGTTTCTCATTTCTGCCTCAAATTATTTTTTGTAATTCATCCCGAGCTGAAAAACTAGATGAGCAAGTTTGCAGGAACTGTGTATAAAGTGAGTGATCTCTGGGTAAGGGCTTGAGACACATTTCCTGGAGTAAAGTGCCTAAACTTTGTATTTAAGAAGACTTAGTTTATTTCCTACTCACTGTTTGAGTAGCAGAGTCAGCAGATGATGACCCCTAGATACAACTCAACATGGCCGAGGTGGCCCTGGGGTCCTAGAGGAGGAGAAGACTACTGCACCTAGCACAGGCAGGACTGGAAAGTAGCTAGGTAACAACATACCTTCCAAGTACCTAATTTGTATAAACATGTGAATATTTAGAGAAGGTAATAAAGGAAGCACCAACTCTTTTGGTTCTTCCGAGGCTCCCAGTCCTCAGCGTATGTACTTTACAAATAAGATTTTTTTTTTAAACTTTAACTTTCTAGTGTTTAAAATCAACTGCTACAACCTCTAACTCTTTAAAAAGCTTAGAAGTGACGGCCAGCTCTCACAGATACTTCAAGATCTTTACTATCCCTCCAGTGGGTTAAAATATGTGAAGCTCTGTGAACCCATGATCTTTGTGGGTGATCCAAAAGGGGCAGAGTTGCAGCCCTGAGTTTTACTAATTTCCAGGAAAAGGGTCAAGGAGTCTTTTGCTTTAGGGTTTTTATTTTAGAGCTGCTAAATCAGCACCCAGTTCAGAAAAACAGAAGTTAACTGAATCCAAAGATATAAAAAAGGAGCTTGGGGAAGGGAGACAAAGATGACTGTGGGTCTGTGTGACACCTTATGTAATCAGAAACATCTGGTTTTGGGGTTCTTTTGTAATCTTATTGTGGAAATAAGTTTAACTACCAAATCCTGACCACAACAGACATGAAAATCTAAAAATACAAAAAGCTCTCCGTAGGATGTCCAACTGAGTAGAACCTTTGCCATATGAACTCTTCAAGGATACAGTGACCTAGACAATCAAGTTTTCCAGATACCTACAAAGATGTAACCAAAATAAGCTCTTTTGGCTAGAAATCTGGGGTTTATTCACATTTCCCCACCTTCTTGATATCTGAGAAACCCAACCTATAAGTGGAGATTTAGGGTCATCATCTAAACATACTGAATCCATTATAATCAGTTTCAATATGCAACAGAGATAACTCAGCAGTCACCGAGATCCTACTTAAGTGACCTAAACTCATATGCTTTCTTAGTTGAATTGTTTCTTTCTGAAAATTATAATCAAGATTTCAAGGACTCTACAAGCTGTGAAAACATGCATGGGCTTTGTGCCATTTATACTGGCCAGAAACCAAGTTTTGCTCTTTTCCCAAGTTCTTAATATGTTTGAAATAGGTTGTTGCCAAGCTTCCAGTCTCTGTGTAACCGGCAAATTCCAATGGCTTCTTTTCAGTTCCCACCCTCCTCCCACGCTCAGCGGACCTACTGCCCCGCGCTACTCCTTCTCAGGGCCCCACATGAAATCCCTGTCCCTGAAGTGAACACTCATCAGACTCTGAGGCACCATAAGTGTGTCCCCCCTCTGGGATATCTTGCTCTCCACCTTGGTTTCAACCATTGTCAGGCCCGCGACTGCCCAGGCACACACACGGCCAGTTCGGCTGTTGCTCCAGCTGTCTCATTGTTTACCTGGTGTCTCCTGGATGAGCATTGGGTTCCTTAAGTTAAAAGGTTCCAAACCAGTTACTATCCCCACAGGGATCCCTATTCACTTAGTCATCTCAGCTAGGAACCTGGGTGAAAGACATGACCACTCAGGTACCAGGTCTTCAGACTTCTCCTCCAAAGTATCTTTTTAATATGCTAAACTCTAGAGCCTCAGGCTGGACTCTCTTCTTTGTCCTCTGTAGAGGTATCCTCTGCAGTGTGGAGTCCTTGTCCCTAGTGATCCCTCCCAATTCATTTTTCATACTGGTACCAAAGAGATCTATCTAGAAAAAAATCTCCTTGTATCATTCCTGGACTTACAATACCTATTATTTCAAAGGACCTTCAACAGCCTGAATCCAACCTACCTTTCTAACCTCTACCTCCAACCATTCCCTGTTCCCTGCTTTGGTCCTGTTACAGCAGTATTCCCTTGACATCTGGAACCTTTATAATTCACATTTGCACATGTCCTTTCCTTGCTTCCTACCACAAGGTCTCCCCCATCAATAGAACTCCCAGGATCTCTAGGTATAGAGCAAACCCACCTCACCAACCACTGGAGTTCAAAGACAGAGAGCGTCCCACTTTTCCTGGCTTCTCTTTTCAATGCCAAGACTGAGCACGGGAAGTCCTTGATATATAGGAGGTACTCCATAAACCCTTAACTTAAAACATCATCCATCATGGAAATGAAGCCCTTAGTGTTTTGCCACACATAAATAAAGGTTAAGTCTCAGCTTTTCTGAGGGAGACATTCTGCAATACCACCTTGCTTTTTATAAAAATAAATTAATAAGTGAGTGATTGAGTGAATGAATGAATGAATAAATAAAATGCCAAAATCTTGTGAGGCTCAAATAGGTTTACTGAGGAAGTTAAAGAAAAAAATTCTAGAAATCTAGTATCTATAGCTTTATGATTAGTTTTTTTTCAGTAGTCAATATGTTATCTTAGAAAAATGCTAAAACCCAAAAGATGACAGGGCAAGGAAATGGATTCTACCATTTCTAGTATGGATTTGCTGATTTTCATGAAGTTTAAAGCATTCTGAAACAGTTAAATTGCTAAAAGATACAATTAGAAATATATATGCACAAACTTCAAGACAAAATGATAAGATTTTTCATTTTACAAATAAGGAAACTGTGGTCCAAATATTTATCTTTTTCATATCTAAGACCACACAACCATCTGGGGGAAGACTCAGGACTTGAACTCTGCTATCTTCAAATTAAAATCCTTTCAGAAAATGTATATAAACTTTAAAAATAGTTGTGTTTTCACCAAATACCTGGTCAAAGGATCACAGTGATAACAAGTACTGAATGTTATAGCATAAGAGCAAAAAAAAATCCTGACTTTAAAAAGTTGGCTAAATATTGGTTGTTGGAGATATAACCATGAGGAAAGCCAGCCTTTGGACAAAGTTTACAGAAAAAGGCGAGCAGAGCTGAAAGAATAATAGGAAAAGTGGAAAGACTTCCACTTCTGATCAAGATGGAGTAACATCAACCAATTTTATGCTCCCACCTGAAACAGAAAGAGAAGAAATTTACCCGAGATATGGGTAAAAAATTAAGTGAGCCCTGCAACTGCCCCAAATTATTGCCTGGAGAGGCTCTAGATAATAGGTAGAGAAGTGAAGCAGAGCCCAGAGGACTCCCTGAGTTGGAAAGATGAAGCTGAAGGCCTGAGGAAACCAAGTCAATTAGAGATCACAAAACTAAGTACAAAGAGAAGAGAGCTGCACAGAAAACCTTAGAGATCTGCACAGGGTCCCCCCGCTTGAGGATTCAGTAGTACATCAACCTGTGCATGGGAGGCAGGTACTCAAAGCTGGGACAGGGTGTGTTCCCACAAGTTAGAAGGGAATAACTCCTAATTTAGGGCCATCAAGAAAGTACTTATGAAGGTCTTCCTTCAGTAAGAGGGAATAATTAGCCCTAAATTGAGACTTATTCAGATCTGCCTAATAAACTGTAAAAGTTGAGACCTGAAAGGATCAAACTATCTCCAAATAACTATATTCCAGAAGAAAGCTTAAAAATATTTTTAGAAATACACAAATATCAAGTACCCAACAAGGTAAATTTCGTGTCTGGCATCCAATCAAAGATTACCAGTCATGCAAAGAAGTAAGGAAACATTCAGAATGAAGGAGAAAAAAATCTATTGAACCTGAACTTAAATGACAAAGACAATAGAATTTCAGACAAAGGTATTTTTAAAAAAGTTATCAGAACTGTATTCCACATGTTCAAAAGTGAGTTTAGTAAAGTTGCAGCATACAAAATAATTTTCAGTATATTAGTAATGAGCAGTCAGAAATTAAAACTTAAAAATAGTACCATTTACAATAGAATTAAAAAATATGAAACACTCAACGATAAATCTGACAAAGATGTGAAAGACGTGTATACTGAAAACTACAAAACACTGATGAGAGAAGTTAAAGAAACCACAACTAATGGAGAGTTATATTTGTTCATAGGTTGTTCATCATTATTGTTATGATGTCAAGTCTCCCCAAATTGACCTATAGATTCAATGCAAACCCAGTTGAAATCCCAGCAGGGTTTGTTTTGTTTGTTTTGGTAGAAATTGCCAAGCTGGTACTAAAAAAATCCATGTATATATTCAAAGAACTCAGAAGAGTCAAAACAAGTTCAAAAAGAACAAAGTTGTAGAGCTAACACTACCTGATCTCATAATTTATTATAAAGTTGTAGTAATAAAGAGTGTAGTTTTGGCCTAAAGATAGACAAATAGATCAATGGAACAGTACAAAGAGTCCAGAAATAAAACCATGCATACACTGACAACTGATATTAGACAAAGGTGCAGATTGTGCACTTTTAACAATAGAGAAAAAAGTCTTTTCAACAAATGGTAATGAGGTAACATGTAAAACACAACCCATACCAAAAATCTATACCTTCTACCATATACAAAAATTAACTCAAGATGAATCATAGACCTAACTGTAAAACCTAAGGTTATAAAACTTCTAAAAGAAAACAAGGTCAAAACCTTTGTAACCTGGGATTAAAGAAAGATTTCTTAGATACCACACCAAAAAGCATGACCCCAAAAAGAACAAATAGACAAACTGGACTTTATCAAAATGAACTTTTCTTCAAAAGACAGTTAAGAATGAAATAGACTGGAAGAACAATTATGCAAAGCACGCATCTGATACGACTTACATCCAGAATACATAAAGAATTCTCAAAACTTAGTCATAAGAAAACTCAAATAGACAAATGATTTTAACACACTTCACAAAAAAAGAGATGGCAAACAAGCACATGAAAAGATATTCAATATAACTGATCTGTAGAGAAATACAATCAAAATCACAATAAAATACCACCATATACCTATTGGAATGGGGAAAATTAATGAGACTAACCATATGAAGCGTTAGCAAGGATGTAGATGAACTGGAACCAGCAAACACTCCTGATGGAAATGTAAAATGTAGTACACCCACCCTAGAAAAGTTTGGTAGTTCCCTCAGAAAGCTAAAACACATCACTCCTAGGCAATAATCAAGATTGAAAGCATAAGTCCATATAAATACTTGTATGTTAATATTCAAGAGTTTTGTTTGTAATAGCTAAAGTTGGATACAATCCAAATAGTGAATAAGCAAATTGCAGTCTATCCACACAATAGAATACTACTCAGCAATTAAAAGGAATAAACAGATACATGCAACGACATGAATGAATCTCAAAACATATAGGCAGAGTTTAAAAGCCAGACTAAAACAGTACATGCTGTATGATTACCTAGATATAAAACTCGTAAAAAAGTCAAATTAAGCTATGGTGAAAGAAAGCAGATCAGTTGTTCCCTGGGGAAGAGAACAGGGTGAAAGTGGGGAATTATAAAGGGGAACAAGGACATTTTTGAAAATTATGTGAATGTTCATTATTAAAATTGTGGTAATTATTTCACAGATGTATACATATATCACACTGTACACTTTAAATATGTGCTGTTTACTGGATGTCAGTTATATCTAAATTAAGCTATTAAAGTGCTTAAAAAAACAACCTAGTTGAATCATGAACATTAAACAGAGATTAGCAAGCTCATTAGAATATGGTCCATCCAATAATACCAACAACATCAGTAATGGCCCATATGTAGTTTTCTAACAATACATTCAGTTGACTTGAGTATATAAAAATGTTCAGCAACACAAAATCTGATATTAAAGGTTCAATTAGTATTCTGACATATTTTCTCAAGGTACGGGGTCTTTTTGAACCTTCTAACAGCACTTCCAGACGTTAACTACAAGCAGTATTATTAGAAGTGGTATTCTAGACAGTGATATAGTGGGGTCATAGAAATTGGTTAGTAAAAAATCCAGAAACATTTTTCTAGAAGAATCGGGTGTACAGAAGTAATAAATAATAAAGGTTTTTCTTCCTTTAGAGTACAGCAAAACCTCCACTTATCCAGAACTACGTAAAGACCACTACAAACTGATCATACCTATTCTGTTCACTGCACTTACAATACCTAAGTGCACCTAACCCCCACATACCAATACTTTCTCACCCGTTTGTCTTTATTACATTGTTCTTTTGCCTAGCATGCCTTCTCTTCTCTTCCTCTAACAGCCACTCTCTCTTTAGGGCAGCTTTCCCAAAGGTGGTGGCTGATAATAAGAATCACCCGAATACTGTGTTTCTTGCTCACATACATACACACATGTACATCGGGAAAGGAAACACGGGAACTTCTGGAGGGGAATAAAAGTGTTACATATACAAATGTTTTACATTTTTAATTCTGACTGTGGTGGCCGATATCTGGTTAATATATATACTTGTTACACGTCACTGAACTACACGTTTAAAATGGGTGCGTGTTATTGTATATAAATTACAATTCAATGAAACTGGTTTTAAAAGAACGCCCACACAAAAATATATAACAGAAATAAACAGGAAAACAACAACAACAAAAAAAAACAGATTTACCCCAGAAGTAGTAGTCAAGCTCACATTTAAGCAAAGTTTAAATTCTCGATTTCTAATACAGACTTGGGGTCAGTTAATCTGGTTTCCTTTTAACTTCAAAAATGTAAAAGAGGTAATTTCGAAAGAAAAAAAAAATACCAGAAGGTTCCAACCATGTTTCACTCTTTTCCTTGATTTCACAACTGTGTTTTAAACACGTCAATAAATTCTGTCAAACTAAAGTCCACAGTGACAGCTGAGAAAGAAGCAACAACGTTGTTTTATGTGCCACAGAATACACAATGACTTACATAAGAAACCCGAGTCTTCATTATGACTATCAAGAATTAATTTGAGCTCAATATCTTATCCTAAGACAGTGTCAAATAATGCATTTTAAAAATACAATTTAACTAGAGGGGAGGGGAGGTAGATGGGGTAAATGGGATCAAATATGTGGTGACAGAAAAAAATCTAACTATGGGAAGTGAACACACAATATAAATATATGTATCCCTTACTGTTAAAACGTAAAACTGAAACTTACCAGATTTTGTTAACCAATGTCGTCATAAAAATAAACAAACAAAAATAATAAATAAAAATACAATTTAGATTTTGAAATGCAATTTAAAAATACCACTGAAAATCACTAAGCTAATGGAATATAATTATATCTAAACAGGCAACTTTCAGTTAATTGGTTAAGAAAAAAAAACCATATACATGTAATGCTTCATTCACAATGAGCATGCTATTTAAATGATATATACTAGATATTTTAAGCTACCGTTTAGTACCTTGAAAGGCTAGGTACTATTTAATTAACATTATCACATTTAATGTTAACAAAGCTATAAGTATTATTGTCCCCATTTAATAGATGACAAAAATGAAGTTAAGAGAGATCAAGCAATTGGTCCAAAGTACAAAAAATCTTCAATTAGACTAAAATGATTATACTTTTGTCCATTCTAGATTTTCAGTTGAGATTTATGTTATGTTTGTTCTAGTATCATACCTTAGTCATTATTAACAAGCTATGCATTTTCTAAATTGTCACTTAAGCACACTTAACCTATCCAAGCAAGTGTTTAGTTCAATCAAAATCAAAATATACTGGCCCTTAAATCTCACCTGTTTTTTGGTTTTAAGACTAAAAACTCACAAATATTAAAGACATTATATTTTCCATTCAAAGTTCACGTGGACTTTCCTGCTAACTAGAGGACAATTTACCTTCCCGCCTTTGAAAGCCTCACTACAGTGGGTTAAAAAAAATTAGAAAAATTATGTTTGCTTTTAAATGTTATTTTATGGCACTTCTATACCCTGTAGAGTGTGAGCTCCATAAATGGATATTTGATGAAATCTCATACACTGTAAATAATCCAAAACCTTGTATAATGTGTTTAAGAAATGGACCTGGAGTCAGACAGATTTCAATTGATAATGCCTCTGCTACTAAGTAGCTGAAAAGGCCTGGCAGGTAGCTAACACTAGAGTGATTATTAGGAAAAACTCAAGAGTCATTATTTATTGCCACATTTGCAGCATAGATTTCCTAGGTTTGTCTTTTAATGTGTATACGCTAAGTTATAAACAAAACTTATACCTGAAAAGTTGTGTGTGAGCTGTGAAGAGAGAAGTGCTTACTTTATGCATATCTACAATGCTTAGCAGGCAACAGTGCAGCCATCTTACTTCTTTCCCTCACCATCCTGGGGCAAAATGAACCTAAGAGTTCAGGTACCTAGGAGTTGGAACTTATATTTCCCACAGAAACAGTATAATAAATGAATGGTAGCCAGGCTTGTCACACTAAAGGTGAAACACATCTCTGATCTGGGAATCTACTTATTTATAAGGTTCTCACTTTCTGAATTCCAAAAAGCCAGCATATATACACCTTTATTACACAACCCATTTTACCATGGCAATTGGTGATAGCCTTCTCTTTGCTCAGTAGTTTAAAGACGATCTATCTTCATGTGAATTTCAAAGACTTATATTCTGGATTGAAAGATATACATTAAGAAGTCTTATTCGAACTGTGCTTACTCGAACTGTAAATGCTGGAACTGTAAATGCCATGAGGAAGCTGAGGCTCAGAATCATGTGGGCTGTTTGGCAGGCCTTAGAATATAACACAAGTGGAACTCCACATGGTTCTAACAAATACTATTAGAGATAAACATTGTCCTACTAACTAGAGTGGAGCATTTCTACAGTGGCAGGGGCTCCTTCCAACCATATCCAAGATCATGGTTTTAAGGCTTTTTTTTTTTTTCTTTCCTTTTTTAATCCTAGTCTGTAGCCCTGTGTGACACCAAAACTTCCCACGAAGAGCAGTATTTGGGTATCAAATTAACACTGTCCAACATATCGCATCCCAAACACCACTTTCTGTTTGCCAAGGCCATTCTTCATCTCTAGGGCCATACTGCCCCACCACACCCTTCTCTACTCTTATCTGCCCAGCCTGTTCCTCAGTTATTGCCCAAGGTTTGGGCATTCTAACAAGCTTGCTTGCTGTCTGGCCCTGCCTGACAACTTCTACTGGATAGATGTAATAGTGAATTCCTGCTATGTGCAAGGATATGTGTGCTGGCACTGGAGTAGTTAACTTCTCTCCTGCTCTTTCAAAGCTTCACCATCTCATCAAGGAAAGGCTTCCATGATAAATGAGACTGATTTTCAAATTCCTCTAACTGCAACTAGGGTAAAAAATAATTTACATGCATTTCCAGTACACACCCTTTCAAACAACTCAAAGGTGTGATGTTATATTCTTACTATGTATGATAAATTGATATTCTTCATTGTTCTCCATTCTTTAAAAAGTCCTAGAGAGAAAAAATTTAGGGGGATAGAAAACATAGACCGTAAAATATACACAATATACAAATATATAAAATGTCAGGTACTGTAAAACAATGAACTTTAAGTTCTAAAATCTAATTTTTCAACCAACTAAAGGATCATGATGCAGTTTGTAAAATAACACTCTGTAACATAAGAGTGATTGCTTTGACATGATGCTAGAGAAATAGAATCAGCAAATACTCAGGCGTAAGATCCACCTCTCCACCTGACTCCTGCAAATGTCACACCTTCTGTGTGCCCCAAAATATGTAGAGATATAGAGCTACCACAATGGAGAATTAATACCTGCATACCACAGGTCAAAGACTGGGAGAGAGAACCAACTTGGAGGTAGACTAAGGTTTCACGGAAGTGCCATTTTGGGAGTAGAAAGTAAGAGTAGGGCTTTTTTTCTTAACCACAGTCTTCACAACCCCAATTCCTCTTGTGTCAGGCTGCCTATTTCCAACTGGACTGTCAACACTTACAAGCAGTTTTATTCTTTTTGAAAATCCTACACTCTACCAGAGATGTGACTGAAGCAGAATTGAAAATAGTAAATGAGCAGTGGGTTTTTAAAAAATCTAAGACAACTTTTCTACTGTGTGATTTCTTTCTGTTAAACAATGAATTCCCCACTCCAACAGACACTAGTTTATCTGGGGGTGGGGAGGAGAGCAAAGGGAGGTGTGGGAGCGGAAAAAATCTAAGGGGATAGAGGATACATCATATAATACACAAATGAATATATAAAATGTCTGCTGCTGTAAACAAAGAACTTTACATTAAAACTGAAGAATTATCACCAAGTATATACTATAACCCTTTTCTGTCTAAATAAGTATGACCACTTAGAGTAAAACCATAAATTAGTAAGTCATTATACTTTTCTAACTTAAAGCAGCATAATTACTTCAACTGCAAGAGGCAGAATTATCTTCTAATCTTAGAAGCAGAAAAACTAACTTTTTGCAGAGAGAGATTCTTTATTGGTGAAGCAGCACTTTGACACTTAGGTCAAGAGTGATAACGCGGACGAGAAGATAAGTTACTTACACCTGACCAAGCTATGGAAAGAGAGCAGATGGTAAAAACACGAAAAATATAGATGGTCTTTTCAAGAAGTCACTTACTTATCTAAACTGTGCATTCGTTTGATATTTAAAAACGGGAAGGGAGAGCAGAAAAAAACTTTAAATTTAACAGTAAGCAATGCTTTCCAGAACTTTACAACAAACAATGGTTCAACGTATTGAGAATCCAGGGACATTTCACCCGCAGGCAGAACACATGTTGAAGCACTGATTTGTAAAGTTTAGATCCTGGATAGAGGCCATGGAAAGGCACTAACACATCCCGATTTTTAAGCGCCAGAGTTCCCATGTAGAATTAAACAGAACCGGGAAGGTTTCTCCCCTTTAGGAAAACCCAGCCGTAATTTGTTTCAATTATTACCTATAAAGTGTGTGTGCGCGCGCGCGTGTGTGTGTGTGTTTGGCTGGGGGGTGGGGGGGTGGAGGGCATGGGGGTGATGAGGCGAAGTCAGGGGTTTAAAGGATAACTAGATGCGCGGGGGCGAAGCAAACATCCTGAGGACCTGACTGATTCCTAATAGCTACGGGCCTTCCTAGGACAACGTTCCCTTCCATGTGAATCGCAAAAGCCCATTTCGAGATGGAACGGTGGATCGCGAGAGGAGGACGGCAGAGAAGACTGTGAACTCCCCGAAGCACCACCACATGTCAGGCTTTTTCAGGCGTGCGCCCTCCCCGTGTCCAATCCACGCTGGCAGAATGAAGAGAAAACCTCTCCGAATGAATGAGGGAGGGAGCAGTCTGGGCCGAAGGCTCAGAGCAGGGCCCCGCACCGCAGACGGGCTTGGACGCCCGCGGGGCGGGGAGACGCCCGGGTGTCCTCGGGGCGCAGTGCGGGGCGCGGAGCGCCCGCCGTGGGGCCCTTGCGGAACAAAGGCGGCGCGGGGGGCGCTGACACAGGTGCGTGGGCAGGGAGGGGTGCGGGGCCGTGGGGGCTCACCTCGTCGCCCCACTTGAGCACATCCTTGTGCCGGTCCTTGACGGCGTGGTAGATGTGCAGGAACTGCAGGATCCCGTGCCGCCGCACGTGGTCGGCGTGGCGCTTGGTCTCCTCCCAGCTCATCGGCGATCCTTGGGACAGCAGCCCCATGGTCGCCCCCTGCTCCTTTTCCGGGGGGGACGCGGGACGCGGGCCGGACACTCGGCCGTCGGCAGGAGACCAAGGCGGCGGCGGCGGCGGTTCCGCCCCGGGGGGGCGCCCTCGGGCCGCGGCCGACGGAGGGCGGGGCGGGTCCGCGCCGGCTCCCCGGCGCGAGGTCCTCGCCGCCCAGGTGACCGCCCCAGGAACCCGGGGCACCGAGCGGACTCCGAGGCAGAGGACGCGAGGGCGGCCCCGGGCCTGGCAGCCTCGTCCCTCGCTGGCGCCGGCTCGCGCCCCGCTCTGGCCCCGAGGCGGCGGCGGCGGCCCCCTCAGCCGCGGTGCGGCAGCGGCTCCCGCTGCTCGGTGCCGGCGTCGCACACCGACTGCCTTCTTCCTACTTGTGACCAAGACCTACGCCGCCGCCGCCGAGCATGCCCAGACCCGCGCTCCGCTCTCCGGCCGTTCCCGCGAGGGCTCCTGCGCTCCGGGTTTTATAAAGAACGCAAGGGGGCGGGGCGAGGGGCGGGGCCGGGAGGGGCGGAGCTGAGCGCCCGAAGGCCCAAAGGGAGCCGCAGAGGCGGCGGCGCTGGCGGGGGTTCGGGCGGAGTCCAAGGGGAGGAGCTCGCCGGGGGTCGCGGGTGAGGTCGGCCTCGCTTCAGGGGACGCGATGTGTCTAAATTCTTTTTTTTTTTTTTCTCATCCAAAGAGAGAAACTCTGGGTTGGAGAAGAAATTTGATGATTTAAATTAAGGAAGAACCCTCCAGATGATTTTTTTTTAGCTGAGAGGGGCCTCACATTTATAAAAGCGTGAGAACAGCAGGGTGTGGAAAGGAAAATATTCCCTTGGGAGTCGAATGAAACACGTTTAATTCTATGAGACCTTAGACGACTTATTTCCAAACCTGTAGAAAATTATATTAATTCTTTCATGGGTGTTGTAAGAATGTGCATAGTGCAGATGTGCACATGGTTAATGGTCATAAACGACCCGGTTATTAAGAGGAATCAACTTGTCTACAAGTTTTTAGACGTGTGTATATTACAAGTATTTGTGCAGTCCTTAAATTAACTGATGACATACATTTCTTTTTGGATGGCACAGACACCATTCATTGCAACAAAAGGGGCTTTGTGACTGTCTCCAGATGGATCATTTGAAGGAATCACTTCCAAAAGTATATCCCCCATCCAAGCCTAAGATTCATCTATTAATTAATTAAAATGATGTCTATGTCAGTTTACCATGCGATTAGAAGCTGGGGTTGGCACTGTCCTTGCGAAAAGGAAACAAGCTACCTCACCCCAAACTAATTGTTCAATGAATATGTGTTGACAGCAATGACACGACAGGTCAAGGGAAAAGTGTCAGCAACTAGATCATACATGTACTGAGGCTAGAAAGTGTGTATTCTTATTGTGCCCACTTCCGTCACACTACGAAGTTAACATTTGGTAAGCACTTGTTAGCTTCCAGATGGCTATTTTGCCACACCCTTCATATTGGATATGCCCATCTCAGGCCTTGGTGACACAGATACTCAAGATCTGGCTGTAATTTCCACAGTGAGTGTGTGTGAACATGGGGGTGTTAGGGCGGCAGTGAGGGGTCCACCTTTCGCTTCTCATTTGAAGCTCAATGAGATGAAGTTTCAATCCCCAGTGCACAGCCAGGATAAAAACCAAACTTCAATCTAATTTGTCCACAGCTGACTCAACAGTCTCAGCATTGTCCCTACTCTTCCTTGTTCTCTTCCAGCCAACCAATCCAGACTTGTGAGAACCTGACACATTCTTATTTACCTTTAAATTCCAGTTATTCCTCTCTGTTGCATTTATACATGCCCCTATTTCTACATTATGATAGAATCATTTAAACAATATCTCCACACTGTCTAGTGACTTCCTCTAGGATAAGGGTGATTTATGCCTTTTGTATCTTTAATTTTAGGAAACTGTTCTGTATCAATGTATTGGGGGGCAGTATTGGTTATGGTTTGCCACACAGGTGAGGCATCCAAAGGATCATTTTGTTATTCTTATAATCTCATCTCACATTTGCACTCACCTCCACTATTCAAAACAATAGCCATCTGCCATATGTGACTACAGAATGTTTGAACTGTGGCTAATTTGACTGAGACTGAATTTTAATTTTATTTAAATCTGGTTAAATGTAAATTTAAAAATTGATATTCCATTTGGTTGCTGGGAAACTTTTAAGTAAATTTGAAATAGATTGAGAATGTGAATCCAGTTTTTCACCTGTTAATTTTATGAAATCTAAATATAGATCGAGTACTTCCAGTGAAAATTTAATGGCCTGGGGAGATGTGCTGTGAGTGTAATACACACATCCAATCCAAAGGCTTGGGCCCCCCCCCAAAATATATATATATATAAATATCTCATTAATAATTTTATATGGATTACATGTTGCTATAATATTTTAGATGTTTAGAGTATATTACTTAACTTAATCCACCTGTTTCTTTTTAGTTTTTAAAGGTGGCTAATGGAAGTTAAGATTACAGATGGCTTGCATTCCACTTAATTAAAACAGCACAGGTGTAGACATTTACACTTTGCAAGGCACACACTTTTCCCGTACACCTGCTGCATGTCCTCACAATACAGTGAAGCTGGTCTCTTGGGAGAGCGCCAGTTTTTTAATGAGGAAACAGGGACAGGGGCGGTTCAATAAGAGACAAAATCCTAGTTTAGTGAAACAAAGCTCTACGGACGATACTGAATGTAGTGAGAGTTAATACTATAAATCGAGTTACTCAGCCCCAGGTGCTGGTTGACACTCAAAGAAGGGCATCTCTCCCACCCTGTCCCCAAATTCCGAACCAGCACCCCAAAAGAAAGTCTTCGGCCCGGGACAAGCCTAAAGCAGGTGCAGCGTGGTGGCATCACCTGGCAGTTAGGTCAGATTTAGACTATCACCTCCACAGTGCCTCTGCCAATCACTGTTGGGGGTGGGGGGAGGTACCCACCGCAGATCAACGAAGGTCATTTCCCTTTCTTTGACAATGTTTTGTATTTTTAGGTTTACTTCTCGATGTCATTCTGTAGACTGCAACTACAACTGGCTTTCCAGTTCTGGGAGTGGATGGATGGCTATGTTCAGCGGACAGCCTCGGGTAGAACATTTAGGGCTTCAACTGCCGTTCAAGGGAGAAGAAGGCGTTCATATTTGGCAGAATCAGGTTTTCCCCAGGCCTCACAGAAAGGCAGATTCCCGTTTGTCTCCTTCCGCAGAGACAGCCAAGCCGCCCACGGCCGGAATCGAGCCCTGGCAGCGGCGGTTCAGACGGCGCAGCCTCAGCTCCCAGCGCAGCGCCGGGACGACGGGCGGCCCCGCCTCCAGGGCCGTCTGGAAAACGCGGGCGGCGGAGCCCGGAGGCGGGGGCGGCGCAGTCGCGCGGCCGAGCTGAGCATGCTCCGCGGGCGCCGCGGGCGCTGGGGGGGGGGGCGGCGCGGGCCCGGGCCGCGGCACGCTGCGCGTTGTTGTGATCCGCCCCCGCCACGTGACCGCAGGGCCCGCCCCCGGCCCCGCCCCACCGTGACTCAGCACTTTGTGCCGGCTCGGTGCTGGGTAGAGGTCAGTGGAGAGAGGGCTGCCCTGGGCAGTCCCTGCTGGCCACTGCTGACCGCTGGGCTCTTGCTGCTGATGCTATTGCAGCAGCCATGTCAGGCTTGTCTGGCCTGGCAAGAAGAAAAAAAATGTGTATACACACACACACACACACACACACACACACACACACACAATTTCCCTGTAGCCATGCAGTGTGCAGTTTCCTTGAATCAGCAGCTTCTCAGAGAGCTCTCAACTAGCTGAGCAAAGATCAAATGAGGGACGTGTGCCTAGGGGTCTCTAAGGGAGGATCTTGGAGGTTCAAGCCATTGGCTGTCACCTGCCTCAAACCTTACTGCTCTCGAGTGGTATCCCCCTAGGTTTTTTGGGTGGGCCCAATAACTTGCTCTTCTTAGTGCACCTGCTTTATGCCAAGTACTTTGACTTGGAATCTATAGATTGGTTGTTGCCATGTTTTCTAGCTGAGGCCGCTAAGTTCCTGTACTGTAGTCTCCACTTGCTTGTAGGGGATGCATTCCAACACCCCCAGTGGGTGCTTGAAACCGTAGACAGTATACAATGCTGTATGTACTGTTTTTCTTATGCATACATGTAATAAAGTTTATATTACACTTGCACTTTGAGGCCATTAAAATAAAGTAAAGTTACTTGAATATAAGCACTGTGAGATAGTTGATCTGATAACTGAGATGGCTACTAAGTGACTGTTCCGTAGGAAGGACGAAGGTGGAAGACTTCATCATACTATCCAGAACAGTGCCCACAATCTAAAAATGAATTATTTACAGAATTTTTCATTTAATATTTTCAGACTGAAGTTGATGCAGGGAACTGAAACCAGGAAGTAAAAAACAAAACCTTGAATAATGGGGGGAGGAAGTTGGAGAGGGTGGCAGGAAGCTGCTGAAATAGTAAATAATAGGTAGTGACTACACAGGGATTTGAACTCCAGTGTGATTTCAAAGTCTGTGCCCTTTCCACTCCACCTCAGTCCGGGAGGAAAGTTCAGGGCCTCCTTTGGTGGGACCCTTCTTGGGTATTGATACTGCCTCCACAAAGCCCTTCTTCTCCTCTGATACACCTTTTCCCCAAAAGACTTCTGGTCTGCCAGTGAGGTGCTTAAGACCTCGCTTTTGTTTTTATTAATTGGTAAAAACAAATGCACAGTTATTTCTTAACTTTGGTGTGCATAATACAAATAGAAAAGATGTAGGATTTTCTCCCTACAATTGCATTATACTTGGAATTTGATTTCATTATGTTGAAAAGAACCTGAAGGCCTTATGACAGAAGAGCAGTCGCCAAAAGGAGTAGACATACACCTACAGTACATTTTGTGCTTTATATTAACAGTTTTGTTTAATTTTCTTAATAGATTTAATATACATAAACTTATAGTAGATAGCCTTGATATGTTTTACAAATGAAATTTGCCCTTTCATAATTTTCTCTCTATACCTCACTCCTAAGAACCAGACTCAAAGAACGAACACACTAATAACTCATTTGTCTTTTGGGGGTCTTCACTCTAGCTCAGAGGATAGCCTGCTTGGTCAATTTAAACAAAGTTGTGTTTCTCATCAGGAACTTCACCCTCTTTACCTCTTCAGATGAGAGTTTGGAAGGAACTGAGGTTTTCCTTCCAAGCTAAACATTCTATTAAATCAGTGAAAAAAATGTGTACATTTTTTTGTATTGAGTGGTATTTCTGACATATGTTGCTAAGATGTACTGTTGTCCTTTTAAGTAAGAAAACAAAACAGAACCTCTTTTAATTTGTTTTTTAAAGCCAATTTTTAGTTTATATGGATTTTTTTAAAAATATGAAAATAATCATTTTCATGCAGAGTTAGAAAATAATTCTGCTCATCAAACAAAGGCCTCTATTAAGATGGGGAAGCTTGAGAGCTTGAGTGAGTAAAAAATGTTGGGTAAGAGTCAACAAGGGGTAAGGTTAAAGATGTGGGAGTGAGAAAGTCTGCCTTTAGAAGCAGTGTCTCAGGTGATTTAACTTAATGGGATCCAGACGTTTGTGAAGTGGCGAGATTTTTTTTTCATAACAGTATCAATATTTTCCTATGAGATGCTAGGGAGAAGGTAAGGATGCCAAGATCAATGTGATAGGTGATAGCTGAGTCCAATAGACTCTATATTTTCACTGAAGTATGGCTAAAGAAACCCAACTTTTTATTATGGACATTTCCAAAGGAGCAAAAAAAAAAAAAAAAAAGAATATAGTATAATGTATTTATTACCCATCTTCATAATCACCATATGGCTAATCCTGTTTTGGGTATTCACTCCCTTTCATTAGTTTAAAGCATATCTCACTAGAGTGCGTGCGATCTCAAGTGAGGGTTAAAGGAAAGAGGAAATTAAACGATGGTTTGGGCAACTGGTATGAGGGGTGATCCAGGAAGAGGGAAAGGAATGAGCAATGTGCTAATCCCTTACTGGAAATTAATTTCTTTCATCCTGAAATTGGAGACTGTTAACATTATCCAGTTGTTTTCATTCCAAATTTTCTACCTATTGTTGTTCAAAATTATGGGACGTATTTATGAATGAAACAAAATTAAAAAATGATGCTTGTCACATGTAGCATAAACTATTTCACAGTGGCTGGCATGGATAATTATTATGGGCAAATTAGGCCCACTGTCAAAAGGTAAGCTCTATAAGGCAGTATTTACCCTTTTAAAGCTTTCTAATCTTAGTCACCACACTTTTCCTCTCATTTCACTCAGCTTAGTTCACATAAATATATGTGAACTTCTTTCTAGGTTAGATAATGCCAATTAATTAATTAATCTTTAGCACACAGCAACCCATCATTTGTGGAAGATGAGATGTGAAAAAGTGCTAACCAAAATTACATCTTTTCAGAAAGGCAATTGTGCTGGATATTGAGCAATTTTTCTTTAATAAGGCTATTTCCTAAGACAAAAAAAGGGGAGAGGGGAGAATAACATAAGGTATTCCCAAAGACATTGTATTTATTTTTCTACACACAATACCCTCCTGCAACTTATTTTAGTACTTAGGCCAAAATGTTTTAGATACCTTCGTGTGAGGGGGTGGGGGTTGGAGAGGGGCAGAAATCAATTCATCTAAAACTTATCCTACAATGAACAGGACAGCCCACACAAAGAATCATCCATTTCAAAATGTCAGCAGTGCTGGGTTGAGAAACCTTGCTTTACGTGCATCAGGATTAGCTCTGAGTATTATATGGGTGCCTTTCCTTAAATATTTGCAAGGGTTTCTAAAGTCATCAAAATGATTAGTTGAGAAGAACTGAATACATACAGTGGTTAGTATCACTTTATGTGTAGTTATGATGAGTGCAAATATACACAGCCATCCAATATATTTCTAGTCTTTTGTGGGCTGGTGGAAACCATGATAAGGAGGGGTTAGGAACCCTTCTTTATTCTGTTTCTCTGTTTCTGATGGCAACTTACTGGTCCAGCCTGGTTGACTCTTTGTTGTGTCTTATTTCCTGGCCATGTGAGACTAGTTATATATGTGTACCAATATTATTACTAAACTTCAGAGTTCTTAGTCTTTTGTCTAGATTTCTTAAAAATTCAGTTTTAAAGAAAAAACACATTAGATCTCCTAGAAGCTTTGTCACGGCTGAACAGGGAATATGGATACTGGAAGAAGCTTCAGTTTGAGTGTCACAACTGAGTTGGAATCCAGCTTGGCCCTCTTCTAGCTCTGTAATCTCAGGCAAGCTACTGTGCTTCAGTTTTATTATATGTATAATGGGGAGAAAGTAATACTTTGCTGAGTGGTTGTAAAGGTTGAAAATAACATGTGGAGCATCTGACACATGTTGGGAGCTCATTAAATGGTACTTTTTTTGCACCAATCAAGGCAAGGTAGGATTTAGAAGGAGTGACACTACTATGTTCAAATATCTGTAAGCTTAGAAAATACCTTCCAGCCATGGCTGCTTCTGCTGCTGCAATGGTAAAACATTTTAGGCTTTTCTAGAAAGATACTCCCCTGCTACTCAAAAGTCCAGCACCTGGGAACACCAGAGTTAAAAGCTCTTTCCTATCCACTAACAGCTGCCTCTTTGGCACTTTAATTTTTGGGGTTTCAAGACAACTGCCTGTTTCTTCGGCAAGTGTCACTCAGGCAAAACTTCACTAGCTCTTCTACCATCTTCTTCCCCAAGTAGCAATCTGAACAAAGTAAAGAACAATTTACTAGTCAGCAGCTGTCTCTATGGCCTCAGAAAGGGTATTGTAGAACTAGGCTTCAAGATGGGCAAGCCATACATAGCTGATATGGTGGGATGGTCAGTGAGTTCAACAAGAAGAGAGTTGCTATGTCATATCACTTGGGGTGCAGCTCTGTTCTGGCACAGTCCAACTGTCACCCTTCAGAGAAGTGTCCAGCCACAGTGTTGGGCACCAATTAAGCAAATTGCTCTGTTTGTCCTTGATTTAGGGAAAGAAAGGGAACTAAGAAATCATTCAACGTCTATTACGATCAGTAAGGTTCACATTTATTCCTCTCCACAGACCAAATAATGCAGAGCTTCCCAAAATGTATGCCCAGAATACAAATGTGCTCTGACTAGTAATGGAGTGCCAAAATGCTCATACCCTCAGCCCCTGTAATGGTGAAGCAGAACCTGATCTGGGTGATCAGAGCCCCCCAGATACATCTCACTGTAAGCAGAAACATTTTTTTTCACTACAAATATTCTCATTTTCAAGATGTGCAATGCAATGAAAAAGGTTGGGGAAGACTACTATGAGGACTGACCCAATTTTACAGAGGAGGAAGCTGAGGCTCACAGATTAGGAAGCATATTTAAAGGCCACACTTATAAACAGTAAGTAAATAGCAGAACCAGAATTTGATTCCAAATCTGTTTGCCTTCAAATTCCAAGTTCATTTCACTTCCCTCACATTACTAAAAACAAAACAAAACCACATAAACAGTAATACCTAAATTCTGAACAGGCCTTTATAGCTTATGCGTGCTTTGACAGTCAGGGTGGAATTAAGGGGTGAGGGAATGTACATGTCTCATATACCTACACCACATCTTGTGCTTTACATCAACAATTTTATTTAATTTTTTTAAGTTTTTATTTCTTATATATAAACTTATAGTGAATAGCATTGATATGTTTTATAAATGTAATTTGCCCTTTCACAATTTTCTCTCTATGCTTCACTCTTTCTAAGAACTGGACTCAAAGAATGAACACTAACTCACATTTGTGTACGATGGTTTAGCTTCCACAGGTTTGATCCCATTTTATTCTTATAGCACACATGTGCAGTGGGGCAATATTGCAGGGGAGCAAACTGAGACTGAGAGGTTATTTGTTTTGCCCAAAAGTCACACCACTTGTACAAGCCCAAGTTGGGGTTAGAACATATCATTATTGCTCCAACCCTGCCAGCACTTGGCAATGGACATTGATTAGTATTTCATCACAAACACAGTTCCTCAAGAGCTGAAATTTAGTAGATAGTTGTTCCCCTGATTCTCTTTAAAAAAAAAATTTTCTCAGTCAACTGTCTTTTAAGAGTAAATTAAAAAGGAAGCCTGGCCCAGGAAGTGACTTTCTTCTCTGGGTAGAGGAGCTGGCTTGTGGCGTATGATGTAGTTAGTGTTCTTTCTCATCAGGGGGAAGGCTCAACTGTCCAGGTTTGTCCCATCTCCTTCTCACAAGGTCTTTCCTGACAGTATCTGTATCTGACCATCTATTTGCAGGTCTTAATAAGTAAGCTACCTTAATATTATAGATAACATAATGTAATGTAATGTAATACCTTAATATATATGCCCCATTTTCACAGTTGGATTATGTACTCTTGTGGAATTTTAATTCAACTCATTTTAGAGATGAGAAAACTGAGCTAAGACAAGTTGAATGATAAAAATTGCACTTAAACCCAAGTCTTTTGACTGCAGATCTGGACCTTCTTGCCCCAAGAATGATAGTGCAATTTCTATTTAGTAGAGACTTTCAAAATAAGATAGTTATCTTTACTGGTTCAAGTCTTTAAAAGAGAAACTCTTAAACTTGATGACATTTTTAAGTTTTTATACATTTCTATTTCTTTCTTTATACCCTTTGATTTCTTTGTCCATAATTTTGGGGTTTTAGAATAACACATGTGCTGATGGAGGAAGAAATTGAGAAAAACCAAAAGGCAGAGCTTGAACACCAATTACCTGAAGAATAGGCTTGGGAGCTGAGCATACCATGGGACTTCCTATAACTAGGAGATCCTCAAGAGATTATTTCTTTTTAAAGAAAAATCCTCACTAAGTATGATCACTAGAGTAAATCCACAGGTGTAAAACAGGCCATTCTTTTTAGTGAATGATATTAGTAATATCATTCACTAAAATTCATAGCATTGAAAATGAAAATTCTCTGTCCAGAATTGTCTCTAAAGTACACAGCAAAGCCCTTTTTCCTGTCCAGGAGAACCAAATACAGCTATCGCAAGAGACTGTGAACCATTTTCACAAAGAGGAAACTAATCTCTGCTCGTACTGCCCTTGGTAAGCTTGGGGGCACACACAGTGTGGTGGGAAAATTCAGTAGGGTTTCTGAGTCATTAGATTGCAATGAGTCATTAGAGTGCTTCCAAAAGCTAAAACCTTGAATGTGAGAATGTGTCCTTGAAGATAAGATTATTCTTGGAGTTAGATTTAGGCACTATCTTCTTGTTTCTACTATGCAAGACAAATAGCCAAAAAATCTTGTGCAGATATTTTTTAATATTTAATAACATGGATTAAGTATATCCAAAAACAGACTGTGAAATTAGTACCAATGTTGATCTAAGCTACAAAGAACTTTTGGACGTTTAGACAACATATAAGATTCCATGATTATATAACTAAGACAATTCTCTGCCAGTTGTATTAAAATTGGGCTTGGTTATTTAAAAAGTATTTACCAGTGCTGGTCTTGCTCTTGGTGCTGGGGATACTGGGTAATGGGAAGTACAACATTTCTGTTCGAGAGGGAGAAGATGGATAATAAATAAGAAAATAAACTCCATCATTTTAGATGCCAATTTGAAAGTAATAGAGAGTGCCTATTGTTATCATGATGGTTTACATGTCCCAGAGTGTCTTTCTGGTTAGTTTTGCAAATGATTTAATTACAAAGGCTGTGATTTCACAGGCTGAAAAATCTGCCAGCTCTAGAGGATTTTCCTTTGCTCCAGCTAGGGATAAAATGTGTCTATTGATAAAGTAGAGAGAATTTTTTCCACCTTTTCCTTCAGGTTGGACATATAGTGTACTTCTTCAATTTCTTAAAAATGAGGTAATCAGTGTGGAAGGTTATTGAAAGACAGACGCTTTAGGTCAGGGTTTTCCAAGCCCTGGGCCATGGACCAATACGGGTCCGTGGCCTGTTAGGAACTGGGCAGCACAGCAGGAGGTGAACAGCAAGAGATCAGAAGAAAACTTCATTTGTATTTGCAGTGACTCCCCAGTGATAGCATCACTGCCTCAGCTCCACCTCAGGTCATTGAAGGCATTAGATTTTCATAGGAGTACTGGTTTTTGGTGCCAAAATGTTGAAAAATGCTGGTTCAGGTACATTTGATAATTTCTAGTGTCTGTTAAGAGTCTATAGATCCTTAGAAACATAATATTTAAACAATTTCTAAAGTCTAAAGGGTTTATGAGAAATTTATGATAGAATTTATTTAGAAAGCCAAAATGTGTCAAAATGTCAAAGAATATTTGATTTGATATTTTAAGACTCTTGATTAAATTGACTCATTATATGGTTAAGATTTTTTTTTTTCACAATTTACTTGGGATGAAAATGATAATCGATGGCATGCCTTTGCTAATATTACACTATAATATCCTGCAGTAGACTATATTCATATAAAGTTCCTAGCACAGGGTGGTGTGAAGACTCTAGAATGTAAAGCAAGAGAGGAAAAATACAAATAGCCTTGTTTTTCAGAAATTTTGTTCATTTTATGATGTCAAATTTATAAGAAGTAATTAATTTCACCCACATTAATTATATTACATCCAGAGTTGCTTATAAATCCTGTTTTATTTCCCCTCATAAGAAAACAACATAAGTTCTGCTTGAGGATGAAATCCTCAACAAGAGTTTTCTCTCTTTTATCCATTTTTCTATTTTCTAGATGTGAAAAGGAGATTCAGAATCATCACATTTTAAGTAAAATAGTATGTGTAGAGGTTTCCAAGTTTCAGTTTTCAAGTTATGCCTAGTTTATACAATTTTAGGGCTGTTTTATAGTCAGATAATTATATGTGGTAGTTTATTTAAAAGGCACAAGAAATGCCAACGTAAGCCTGCAAATATTTACTTCAACATTTAAAGTCAGTTAACTTAATTCAGGTAACACGTTGTTGCATGATTAATGAAATCTGCATTCTTTTAACTGTACTTAACACTGTTGAAATAATAAAAAACATGGGCTATTCTGTTCTGTTTTTTTTTTTTTCCTGAGGCTTGTAGTTTAGTAATCACATTAGTATTGCATTCCAGAGTCCCAGAGGAAGGACATAAAAACTGGTATAGATTATGAGAAGTTACCAGAAAGAGGGAGAGAGGAAGAAAGAATAGAGAAAAAAAAAAAAAAAAAAAAAAAACGAAAGAAGGGAAGAAAGGGAAAGGAAAGGAAGAAAATAGAGACAGCATGGATTAGTCCCTTGGATTACCTACTTACTAGATCATTAATTAACTCATTGATTTATTCCTTCAAATATTAGTGTGTTATTGATATGACTTTGAGCCAATAAATTAACCTCAGCCTGGGCTCCGGGGGAAAAATTGAAGGAAAAAAGTAAGAAAAAAATTAAGGAAAAAAAAGTAACTGAAAATAATTATAATTCTGGCCCCATCTCACAGTTCTTATGAGGATTAAACAACAAAACATATATGAAAGTGCCTTGACAAAAATTCTCTATAGAAAATAATTCTTTATAGATATTATTAATAAGGCCCATTTACCATCTTATTTCTAGAACCATATCTGAGGTATTTCAAGTAGTCTCCAACTGGGGCTTAGGTCCTGGTAGCACAGAGAGTAAGATGAACTTTATCTTATGAGAAAGCTTGCGAAGTGTCTCAATTTGCAAATTGAGTCTATGAAGGTACAGCAGGAGCAGAACAATATCTCTTTGATTAGGGCTTATGATAAAATTTAAAAACACGATAGTTTTGCATATTTAAGATATGCTATCTCATTATTTGGGAAGAAATTGGGTAGATGATCCTTCTACAAGACAGAAAAAGATCAAGGAGGCTGATTCATCTAATTCAAGGCCAGGATCAAAGAATGACAGAGGCTGAGTTCCATTACTTGAAGCCATAGCGTGTGTCTGTCTCTGTGTTCAAGCTCTCAAGCATCCTCACATTCAATTCTCACAACAACCATATGAGGTGAGTAATAATATCTCCATTCAGCAGTTGGAAAAAAGTTAACTTTTGAAAATTTAAGTGAATTTTTCAGAGTCATAGCTATTAAATGGCAGAATCCCAGTTCAAATGCAGGTGTTCATCACCTTGCTTCTGACTTCTGGCTCTCCAGACATCCCTCTGACACCTGCTTTTTCCCAGCTCCAAGGGAACAAAACAAAGGCACTGGGCCCAGGCTTCTCCTGCAAAGTCAGCTGTTGGTTCTGAGGACTTTGGGGTCAGTGATCTTTCTTTTCCCCACCCCTTCCCTATTACCTGTAGCATTTCTAGAGAGTGTTGGTACTTCTCCTCACCTCTGGTGCTGGTGGCATTGCCACAGATGCCAACTCTTTGTCTAGTTACATCTGGTCATCTCCTGCTTCTCAGTCATGTTCCATTCTCCTAGTTCCATTAGTCAGTGAACACTTCATAGGGGTTATAGCATAGTTTTGCCATTGATCTGTGCAAGACTCTCTGGTTTCATTCATGTACTCATTCTTTCATTTTAATTTTCTTTTATTCCCACTTCTGATCCATTCCCACTGCACTTGATATTTGTACTCTTTTGTATTTTTGTGTTTTTCTTATATAAATACAATTGTGTGTATGCTTTTGAAATATTCTTTATGTGGATAATTTCAAGCATTAAAAAAGTAGAATATTATAATAAACTATGTATTATCCATTTGTAATAATTGTCTAATCTTGTTTTGTCTATAGCCCAGCCTATTTTAACAGTCCCTCCCCTCAAGTCATTTTGAAGCAAATGACAGACATCATACCATTTCATCTGTAAATATTTCAATATGAATCCTTAAAAGATAAGGACTTTTTTTTAAAAAAAGAAACAATTGTAATGCTATTATCTTGCTTAAAAAAATAGTGAAATTTCTTAATTATTTCTTAAATAAGTGGTGTTCTTATTTCCCTCAACATTTCTGCAGAATATTAGAGGAGATTAAAATTATTAAAATCTATAAATTTGGAGGAGGAGCCCTGTAGTGCTGGACTGGGACATCTGAGGAGGGAACATCACTCTCCGAAGAGTGGGTTGAGGCTGGCTGTGGGAACATTGCAAACACTGAAAACTGGAATCAACTATTGCTACTAGAACAAACTGCCATACTGGAGAAAAGAGGGGCTGCTGTGGTGATAATGTTTCCCTTTTTGACTTTTCGGTTCTTTAAAACCTGACTAATAGTTCCTTAATTATGTTAAATGCTCTCTGTTAACAATACCTCTGTGATTCTGCCTCTTGACTGAACTCCAACTGACATACATCATCTCTCCTCCCTTTAGCTTCTCCTCTCTACCACTCTGTTGATATTATCTAGAAGTTTTGTTCTAGATTATTATAAATATATATGTTTTTATTTTCTCTATTTTTGCTTCTTTTTTAATGGAATATACAGATGATGTATTATAAAGTTTTATCCCTGAAACTTCTATAATGTTATTAACCAATGTTATCCCAATAAATTTAATTTTAAAAAATTGGGTCCATATGTCATATTATCTTTTTCAAACAAAAATTTTATTTTCCGGTGTCTTTTTTCATTCTTAGCAGCTTTTTTTTGAGATATGACTGACATATAATAAACTGCATCTATTTAAAGTGTACATTTTAATATGTTTTAGCATCTGCTGTATACATTTGTGAAACATCACCATATTCATCACCCCCCAAAATTTTATTCTGTTCTCTTACCCCTTCCTGCTCATTTTTCCTGTCTCTATTTTCATGCAACCACTCATTTGCTTTTTATCACAGTATGTATTTTATAGAAGCTTATATGAATACATCAATTAGTATGCACTCTTTTGTTGTTTGCCTTGTTTTACATAATTATTTTGAAGATCATTTATGTTATTGAGCATATTAATAATTCATTCCTTTTAATTGTTGAGTAGTATTCCGTTTTAGGAATATACTGCAATTTGTTTATATACTCACCTATTAATGGACATTTGGATTGTTTCTAGTTTGGGCTATTACAAGTAAAATTGCTGTGAACATTTCTGTATAAGCCTTTGTATGAACATACACTTTCTTTTTCCTTGAATAATACAATGGACTGGAATGGCTGGGTCATATGGTTGTGTATGTTTAACTTTTTAAGAAACTGCCAAACTATTTTTCAAAGTTGTTAAAGGTCTCCACATTCCAACTAGCAGGAATGAGAGTTCCAGTTTCTCTACTTCCTTGGCAACACTTGGTATGGTTGCTGTGTGGAGGTATTCCATTCTAACTTAATATGTATTTTCCTAATGACCAATCATGGTAATCATCTTTTCGTGTGCTTATTTGCCATCTATATATTTTCTCTGGTGAAGTGTCTGCTGAATAAAATGTCTCAATAAATTTAAAAGAATTCAAGTCATACAAATTCCACAGTAAAATAAAATTAGAAATCAATAACAGAATATCTGGAAAATCCCCAAATATTTGGATCAAGTGTTGCTGTTAAGAATTCTGATCCCAATCTACATATTGTACTTCCATAGGAGATATGCTCTTTTTCTCTGGAAGCTCTCAGAATTTTCTCTTTCTTTTTGATGCACTTAAATTTCTCAATACTGTATCTGGGTTCTCAATCTCTATTATTTGGCACCCAATTATTTCCATCTGAGTTCTTTAATTTGGAAATATTTATTTTTATGATTTCCTTAAATATTTTTCCCTCCTTTTATTTTTCTCTCCTTTTGTATTCCTATATTTGGTATGTTGTCATCAGTGTAATGCCCTGGTTTGGAACTCCACGAGCCAAGAAGGAAACTGACACTGATGCAAGCACAAGAGGGAGTTTATTGACAAACTCGAGTTTGGACCCCACTCGTTCACTGACGTAGCAGTGGGTGAGAAGAGCCCCGACTGAGGGGTTGGGACCGAATTTAAAGGGTAAAACCGCAAGCCTGCCTTGGCGTTCCTTGATCGGAGGGTTAGGGTTGACCTTTAAGGAGATTGGGTGATAGGTTATTAGGGCCACGTGCAAGAGGGCTGTGCGCAATAAGGGCCGGGTGCAGGGAGGGCTGACTGATTAATGGCTTTGGTCGGCTTGACCAGCTGGCAGGGTGTTGTCCCTATTGTTGTTTTTCGGGGAATTTTTCTTCATTTAATCTGGAGTCTACATAGCAAAATGGAGTTACTCTAGTCCTTCAATCAGTATATCTACTTTTATCCTCCATGCTGGTTAACTTTTTATTTTCATATTTATCTATTTTTCCTTTTTTTCTTCCTCCTGGGAGCTTTCCTCCGTCTGCTCTTTTAGTTATACAATTTATCCTTTGACTATGTTGAGCTTCCTAATTATCCAATTTACTTTTTTCAAGTTTTTTTTTGTAATAATCTTTCCATTTGACCCTTTTTAAAAATCTTTTTCCTGTTTCATAGTACCAATGTCTTTTGACAAAATTGGTTGTGTTTATTTCAAACTCTTAATCTATTTGTTTCAATATTTTGGCTTGGTATGCTAACACGTTGTTTAATTTGTGGCTTTCCTACTATAGTGGTTCTAACCTCATGTTTCCCTTGAGTTTTCAGGTACCAGGATGAGCACCAAGGTTCAGGCCCTAGTTTATTCGCTTCCTGTGATTTTAAGAAGAGGTTAGAAGAAGATAAGCCCCAGGGCAGAGAGTTCTAGACACCAGAATTGCAGTCAACCTCCTATCTGCTGCCCCTCCACTAGGCATTCCTCTGATTGGAGTTCTCCTCTAAAGTTTTATGTTAAAAAATGTTTATTTATTTATTTTTAATATCACTTCCCATAGATTTCTTTCTGTCACCACACATTTGACCCCTTTTGCCCTATCTACCTCTCTCCTGCTCCCTCCTCTAAAGTTTTAAAAGAGAAAAGACAATTATTTCATACATGATCCACTATCCCTTAAATGGCCTTGGTGAGAAGGACCAGAGGAGTGAGTGCTTACGTTGTCAGTCTCCCCCGCATCTGTGGGCTATTGTTGCTACCTTCTGACTCACAGTGATTATGGGGCAGGTAGATGATCCAAACGAAATCGAAATCGGAAAGAGAGTCAAAGAAGAACCTAACAGCACTCTCTACCTGTTATTCCATCTTTGCATGCCTCACCACCCAAAGTTTATGATGGCTTTTAGTCTCTCCAAGGACTTTTCAGTTTTTAAGATAAACACATTCCTCCCTCTTCTACAGTTTCCCCAGAGCTGATTCCCTGTGATCTGTGCCTGGTAAATATCTTGTCTGTACTTTATGGGGTAGCAGTGGGATATAGGTTACTGAGAGCTTTTGAATTATGCTATAAGAGAGTTAATCTTGCAGCAGAATGCACTAAAAGGAGGAAGGAAACAGTTACTAGTCTGGGTAAGCAGAAATGAAGATATGGATTAATGGTCTGTATGTTGAAGTGAGAAGTTTTCTCCTTTTTTCTGTATAAAGGATTTATTTGTTAGGTGAGCCCAACCTTGAAGAAGCTGTTTTATTTTGCTTTTTTTCTAAATACGTTTACTCTTAGCTTCCTTATGTTTACTCTTTCTTTCTTTCTCTCTCCCTTCCTCCCTCCCTCTTTCTCTCTTTTAGGAGTGAATTGCCAACTAAGCACTGGGAGAAAGTTGAGATGTTACAGGGAAAAAGGAAGCTAAATGAGGCCAGATTGGAAAGCAAATTGTTATTATTTAAAACTTATGGACCACCCCGAATATGCCAAGTTCTAGTTAAAAGAATACAGAAACACAATCCCTTTCATTTAACAGCTAACATTTTCAGGAAATATATACCACATTTCTGTGTGTGTTTTATCCATATTCAGCCAATATTTAAACTTGTTTAGTTTGAGAAATTTACTCTTCTTAGTTTTATTTCCCTCAATTTTTTTGAGAATAGTTTCCTTTCCCTTTTATAAAAATAGAGACCACAAACAAACATTATTGTATATATTCATGTATTTAGTTATTAACTAAAATGCTACCTTTACTCTACGATTCTTCATAAAGCAGGCTAAATGGAGCCTTTATAACTCCCCTTGCAATTCTTTGCTGTGTTTACCCCTCCACTCACTAGCAACTGGCTGGTATCTATTTTTATTTTAGACTAAAATCCAAAAAATGAGTTTGAACTGTAATATGCAAATTTTGTTAACTCTAAACAGAAAAAATGTTCAGTCTTAAGACAATTTTTTCCCCTTATCTATCAGGTTGCCAAAAATCACATGTAAAAGGATTCTGGTGATAAGAATTCTCATACAGTGCTGATGGAAACAACACTTCTGGGACCATGAAGGATATTTACAGACATACCAATATTTATAGACATAGGCTTTGTATAGCAGGAAGCCCCACTCCCAGCACAATCTCATATACCAGTGGTTCTTAAGCTTTAGCAAGCATCAGAATCACCTAGAGGGCTTGTTAAAACATGGACTGCGGGGCCCTGCCCCATATTTATGATCCAGTAAGTCTGGGTCAATGCCTGTGAATTCTCAGTTCCTAGGTTACAGTGATGCTGGTCGTTCTGGCTAACTTTAAGAATCCCTGAAGTTTATGAGTGGTTCTCAATGCTGGCTGCTTCTGGGGATCTTAAAAAGAACACTGTTGTCAAAAACTACCATTGTTCAGGTCTACTCCCAATGATTCTAATTTAATTGGTTAGGAATGGGGCCTTGATATCTGCATTTTATAAAATGCTTCAGGACATTTGAAGGTGCACTTAAGGCTGAAAACCACTGCCATATACTCATTCTCCACCTTTCATCCAGAGGAACTTATATAGTTGCTGTTCCACTTCTGTTCAAGCTGTCAACATTAATGTCTCATCAAGACATTTTTATTTAAGTTGGTATGCCCATTGGACTTGGTCACCACTAATATGTAAGTCACTAATTATTAATCTCCTCCTGACTCCTAGTAGTTCCCCATGATTTCTCTCCTCTGACCCAATCTCTCTTCCCCTCTCCTTCTTTTCTTTATCATCTTCCTGTTGCTTCCTCTAGAATTCTTCACAAAGTGACTATTAACAATCTCATTTATACTTTCAGCCTTTTTACCATTTTCCCCTTCATCTCCTTGCCTTTCTGAAGCTTGGCTTGTTCCTGAGGATAGTGCTTCCCAAATGCAGGCTGCTAGTTTCCCCATATTCTCTGGGTGTTAAAATCCGGAGGCCAGTTTGCAGTCCTCTTCCCAACTCATTGCAACTTCCAGACATTTACTCGACAACCCTCATGTAAATTTGCTATGCCTTTGAGGTTACTGCTATCTGATTAGACCACCTCTTTCCCCTTATATTTTTTTGTCCACTAACCTCCTCATCTCTTGATTCATTCACTAAAGTTTGAGCATTTGGCTCCCAGATATTCACATTTTACTGTGAAAAAGTTTCAGATGCTTTCAGGTTACTGGAGAAATCAGTTCCTATTTAAGCATGATGGACAACACGATTCTGCAACATGTGTCAAGAATCTTAAAAATATTTACACCCTTTGACATTTGGATGGGCAGAGAGAATGGAGAATGGGGAGGTAGGGACACATAGCTTCTGTCTATTCCACTCTTTCATTAAGAGATATGTAGAAAGAGAAATGTCTTTCCATCTTTTCATGAGGCACAGAACAATGCAGAGTGATCCTGAAATTCTGTTCTCCCCAGAACTGTAGTTTTCTTTAGGAAAAAAAGTCTAGGAATGTAGGGAGGATAGATGTTGACATATTTATCTAGGAACATACTTTGAACTTTCTTTTTTTAAATTTTTTTTTCCATTTTTAAAAAAAATTATCTCTGTGTCACTGGTTTGTAAGGTTTTGTTTTCATACTTTTTGTGCATGCGTAACGTTTGGGAACAGTTTGGCCTGCTGTTATGGAAAATGAAAGTAGCATGAAGGATACATTTAAACCACAGCTAATAATTATTTTTGGATAAAAACAGGCATATTCTGGCCCACTGTACAGACATTGGGTGCACAGAAAGATAGAAGATACAGTAGGATAGTGGAAAGAGCAAAAGACTAGAAGTCAGAAAACTCAGAGTAAGACTTTTTCAACGTACTAGACTCATGATTTGGGGCAATTTACTTAGTTTGTCAGAGCCTCAGTTTCCTTACTTGTAAAATTGGGATCCAAATGGTCACTTTACTTTCTTCACAGGACCATCGTGAGAATGAAATTATTTAATGTGTGTGAAAGTGCTTTGACAATAGTAAAGTGCCAGAGAACAAAGATAAGTTGTTTTTGTAGGATGAGATGTGGTGCTTTGCTGAGCTTCAAGGAGAATATCAACCTAAATTGACTTAAGAAATCTCTAAGGTTGACATGTTAGGAATGGTACATTGTAAATTTTTAAAAGATTGGGATAAATTGTAGTTTTTGGACTTATAAAATAGTTGAGTGAAAATGAATAAAAATATCATAAATTTATTGAAGTATGAAGTCCTTCAGATTTTGAAAATGTTACATAAAAATATCAAATATTTTACTATCTAAGTAAAAATACTTAACCCTTTCATAAGCCCTTTTTCTTTTATAATAATGAGTCCCTGCTTTTAAAAATATTCAACAGTTAGATGTAGAAATGACTTAGGTAGTCTACTCTACCTACCAAGAATAATTTTTTATATTTTACATGAAGAAAAACCTCAGCAACATGGTGCATGTGACAACGTCAATTGTCTGGCGCATCTCAGTTTCTAGAAATCTCACTGGTCACAGGTTCTCACCATCTTTCAAGTTTATGGTCCCTTTAGCTCTTCAAACCAAAAATTCTCAATCATAATCTCATTGTTTTGACAAGAGATATAAATGTTCCTCCTAAGGAACATGTCTCCTAATCACTAACTTCTGATAGTCTGTCTATTAATCCTCACAGACAGGCCTCCAAAAACCCCATTCCTTTGTGTCTGCACACCAGTTCTCAAATTTGGCCCTCTTTCATCATCTCCAAAGCATCTTCTTAATCTGTGCTTGTTTGTCATTTGCTTGGATACTTCCTGAACCTTCGATACCATGGCATCAGTATGATGTTCTGTGTTCACACGATGGCCTTGTTTCAAAGTGGTGCCAAATTATCTATCCTATTCACTCTTTACTACTTTCTACTCATCTGCTGTCTCTTTAAGCTAAATCCACCCTTTGCCTTCCTAGATCAAACATGGTGTTTTGTTCTTTGTAAATTTTTAGTACATGTTTGTTGAATCCAATTAGATAATTATTTTTATCAGGCTTTAGGCATAAACTGAATGGTATATGAACAAACATAAATGTACGTGCCCTGCTTATATAAAACATGAATTTGGAGTTTTCAATCTGAATCCTGGAAAACAAACCTTGGTGAGAAATATAAAAAAAATGATGTGGGATGGTGAAAGCATAACCACTTCCTTCACCCCAGGAAGTAGGGGAGCACTCTGGGTTCTTTTTCTTGGTAGTTGGAAAGACTCTCTGAGATTCCAGGAGAGAAGTAGGAGTTTGGAGTGTTTAGAGGTGACATTTGGAACTATAGAAGTTGACGAATTTGACCAAAGGGAATATATGATTCAGAGATGAAGGGGTCATTTTCAAAAGGGAAAAGTGGCAGTCAGCAAGGTTGGAGAAAGAATAGGAGAACTGAAATGTAAAAGAATTCAATGGATTCTGTAAGAATGTAAACTTTACAAGGGCGGGGATATTTTTGTCTATATCATTCATTGTTATATCTATCCCAACAACCCAGACTAGCGCTGTCATGTGAAAAATACTCAATAAGCACTTGTTAGCAAGTAAGTAAGTAAATAAATAAATAAATAAGGAACAATGATCAGTGTCAAATGTGTCAAGGAATTTGAAAAAGCTCAGGGCTAAAAGGAAGCCACACAAATGTAACGGCCAATGCTAGAATTATGGGCGATTGATGAAGTGAAAATGGTGAATCTGTATTTTGCAGGTATTGTTGGCAAGACATTATTGTTGGTTCCCCATCTCCCAAATTCCCAAATTCCTATCAAAAAGATCAAATAAATACATAAATAAGAAGAAATCTGAGTTAGCAATGTCCACATGCCAGAAATATCAGGTAGTTTTTACTGGATCCTCTAAAATGGATGGTTGGTTCTGGATTGAATGGCCATGAGCATTCCTGTTCTGAGAGTCTTACATACCTGAGATACAAATGAAAGAAGACCCAGCAGCCACCTTCTGAGGAAGGAAGGTCATGAGGTAGTCAGTCGGGTCATCAGCAGCACGGTATTGGCCTCTCTCCTCTTTTTCGTGTCTTCTGTAAAACTAAAGTCTTCACCAACATTCAGGTTCCACCCAGAGACCACATTCTCACTGCCTTCTGTAGCTCATCCCTCCTTGTCCTACTGGAAGACTGTAATTGCTGTTTCTTCTTCTGTTATCTTCATTTCTGTCCACGAAGAGAGGAGGGGCAGGGAGGGTCTGATGGCAAATAAATACTATCTAAGAGTTGTGGGTTGGAAGGCTGTGCCTAGGCTTCCAATGCCAGCCTGTCCTTCTCAGGAGACTGCTAATGATGCCCCTTTACCAGACTGGAACGAGTTGAACAGTATTAGAGGGAAAAAACTGACATGATCTAGGAGGTTATGAGAAGGAGATAAAAGAAGCCAGAGGTTAAGGATGGAGCTCACTTCTTGTTAGCATTGAAGGAAAATCTGGGGATTCAGGAACTTGAAAGAGAGTGTGATATAGAAATGATGGAGAGACAATCTGAACACAGTAAAATAAACTGCTACAGACTGAATCAACTCCTTTATAAGTTCACTGGGAACTTTTTCTCTTCCTTTCCAATGTTCTTTTCATACCATAGAGCCAACACAAGAGAAGAAGAAGAATCAGGCAAAATTCATATGTAAAATCCACCGTCTATGAGCTTGAACTTCTTTGTTCCAGTGGTTTCTGCTGAGGCCCATGATGATTTTGACCAGAGAAGAATGATTTTAAGGTTTGTTCGAAAACTTTCTCCTACACCATTTTGGTAGAGTACGTTTTCTTTCTCTTTGGAGGGAGTCCATTTTCAATGTTTTTTGTTTGTTTTTGTTTTTGTTTTAGGAACTGTTTCTTATAAAACCCACTAGCCAAAGATCACCAGAAACAAATCAATATTTCAACAAAGTTAAATTTATTTTATTCTCTCACTTGTCTCTTCCTTGCAGGGCGATTGTACTAAACCAACTGTTACCAAAGATGCATATGTGATGAATAAGGATTGTTTACAAGCATTCTGTTACTTGATACCCCACAGGTGATATGGAGGAAGAATTGCCATTGTGAAAGAAGATTCTGACCAGGGCCAGAATCTGAATAACCCTACATGGAATGCATTCTCTGAAGGTCAGGTTTCTGCCCTATTCAAGTTCCATTTCCTTTAGCTCTTTAAGTGAAAGGCTGACAAGAATTAGTATCTAATGAATGTATTTTGCAAGTAAATACCTTTCTGATATGTAGAATTTTGAAAGAATATGCACTAGCTTATTTTTCAAGAAATCATTTTAAAAATTTATATTTATAAACAACATTGCTGAAAAAGTTCAAAGTCTAAACCAATAAAATTAGACAGAAACATATGCCTCAGTATATTATTGTCTATTCTAATTTGATGTAATTCTTTCCTTTTTATTCTTAGAATGTCTTGAAATTCAAGAATGATGAGAATTGGCATCCCTCATTATGCATTTTTCCTTGCTGTTTTGATGTTAGTAGATTTAGGTAACAAATCATTCATTCATTTAAATAAGGTTTCCATACACTGAAGACACAGAAAAGAGGCAGGCAAAGACCCCACCCTTTAGGAGCTCAAAGGCCCCAGAATACCCTCCCTCCATTGTGCTTTAGTACCATCTCTAAAGAAAATAAGCAGCAAAATACCTTTATTTTGAATATATGGTATATGTATGACTCATTATATTTATGATTCTTTTAAATTTAAATTAGGAGGATTTCTTAGAGTAAATACTTTGTAGATTAAGCAAAAGACAGTTGTGATAGATTGTAAAATAGCTACAGATTATTTCATACTTGTATGCATGACCTTTTGCAATGTGGATTTATGGTCTTTCCATCAAGAGCTAAATTCTATTTCACCACCCTGTAAACGCAAAGCTGGCCACGCGACTTGCTTGGCCAACAGTATATTAATGAGAAAACCAGAATAAGGTAGAGTAGTGGAAGCTTTGGGATGAACATACTTCAAAAAGAGATTAAGGGATTGGTCAAAACAGTGTCAGATGCTGCTAAGAGGTTAAAATAGAAATTGAAAAACGTCCATTGGATTTAGCAGTACAGAGTTCTCTGTGACCTTGATGAAGCATTTTGTTGGCATGGTAGAGCAGGAACCTGATTAAAGTAGGTTGAGTAGTAGGCAAGAAAGACAGCATAGAGATAACTGCTGCATCCCCTGGGCTGCAGTTTTAAGAGATGAAAATAAACTATTAATACTATTATATCAGTTAGCTTTAATACAGAACAGCACACCCAAACATAATGACTTAAAACAATAACCATTTAATATTTTCCGCAGTTCTGTGGGTTGGGAAAAAGATCTAATGCACACTTTCCAACGGGTAGTTCTGGTCTGGGTCTGCTCAGGAATGTGTGCTGGTTCAGATAGCTGGTGGTTCAGCTGAAGATGTAAGTCTAGGATAGCTTCAGACATCACTTGTTTCTAAATAATCTGGGTCTCTAAACCGGCAGAGGTCCTGCCTTTTGAAATCAAAATGCCAAACAGCTGACTCCATTATTATTTTCAGTTTGCCAAATAGTAGCTGTTCTGAAGCTAAAAAAAACAAATGTCCCCAACCTTTTTGGCACCAGGGACTGGTGCTCTTGTGAGAATCTAATGCCTGATGCCCTGAGGTGGAGCTGAAGTGGTGATGCTAGCCTGGGGAGCAGTTGCAAATACAGATGAAGCTTCATTTACTGGCCTGCTGTTCACCTCTTGCTGTGCCGTCAAATTCCTGACAGGTCTGTGGCCAGAGGTTTGGGGACTCCTTTTCTGAATGACTTAATCTGAAAAGGCCAGAAGGCATGAAAATGTGAGTGTGTGTAAGTGAACCTATTTTATTTAAAAATATTATCCAGTTGCGTATGTAATAATTTCCACAGCTTAATAATTTCTCCAGTTTGTTTTGAGAGCTCCGTATCCACTTTATAGCTGATAATAATCATATAAATAGCATAGTTTACTTTTTTCTCTCCCTAATTTTACCTTTGCATTGCCTATGTTGAAACTCAAATTTTTGTTTTCTAATTACTCACATATTCTTGAGAGATATTTTTCTAGTCTGTTGGAATTTTTCATTCCCACATTCACTTAGCAATTTTTTTTTGCCCCCAAACTGTCAAACGTACACAGCAAAATTACAGTTTTCTAAAATAAAAGATCACATTTTCAGCTGTTTGGTGACACCTCATTGCTCATAGTTTTGTTCTGTTTTGTTTTGTTTTTAAATTCTGCGTAGTGCTTACTTTTACTGCTTTTTTTTCTTTTTGCTAAAAAAATCATTAAAATCAAGAGGACCACTTTTGAAAACCTCCATGTGTAGATATTACTAAAATTTTGAACTCAGAAAATAAAAAAAAGATTAGTTATGGGAATATCTTCTCCAAAGATTCTTATTTTCATATGTTTTTAAATGTTTATTAGGTACTATGTCCAGTCAATAGGTCCATAGAAGATGGTGATACAATTTCAGAGAGATATGAGGGATAAAATTAAGATGTAGGGATTATATGAATGTGTTTGTAGTTGATGAGTCTATGGGACACCTCAGCAACCAGATGCGAAGATATAACCTAGCAATACCTTGCCTCAGCTGTACTGTATATCTATTGCTAGCTTGTTACTTCTTTGTTCTTGTTGTGTGGGATATCTTCAGGAACTCATTGAGACATTGTGACAGATATATAAACTGGAAGCACAGAATGGCACTCCATGAGGCAATCATTGACCAATGATGGACGGGAGCTGAGGTATAATGTGAATAAATATACTTTAATTACTTGACTACTTTCAGCCTCAGTCTCCTGCTCTGTAAAATATAGGGGAAAATTCCTACCTAATAATAAATACCTTCCAGGGTAGTGAGGATTAAATGAGATAAAGTATGTACAGGACTGTCAAATAGAGGGTGCTCAATAAATGCTAATTTTCATCTGTGTTCCCATAATTATAAAATTGTGATAATAAGTTTTATTATTATTTTTTTTTACTATTAAGTTTTAAAAGTGACTTAAAGAAAATAATTTTTTAAAATTAAAACTCTTGGAAAATTAAACTTACTAACCAATAACCAATAACTATAGCCAAGTAGTATACTTGAGAGAACTTAAGATGTATAATTAGAAAAAAACCTAGATTTTAGTTCTGGTCCCAACTATTATTATGTATCACTTTGGACAACTGATGATGGTGACTCACACAATGTTGGATGAAGAAACAGTTTTGTCTCAACTCCTAAGCAACTGCTGGCAGGATGACAAGAAGCAAGAAGGGGAGAAGAATGTTCAGCAGTGATACAGTCAACAGGGAATTTATTTCCAGCTTTCACTCCAAGTAGGAAGTAATTCTTAACCAAGAAAGATTTAAAACCACACACACATAGTCATAGCATGCAAAATGATGATCTGCAGAAAAGACACCAGGACTTCAGATCCCACAGATGCATCAGTGATGAGGCTCAGCAATTCACAGCCAGAACTTTGCAGCCAATAATGAGCAAGGCCTTTCATCATTATCAGCTGATAAAAACTCAGTCTTAACAGGATTTTTTTTGAATAAGCTAAGAAACAAAGCTAACTCCCCTAAATCACTCCAATGGATTCCAAAGCAAGAAGCAGATACCTGAATGGTCGAGTGATGTAAGCATATCATGAGATACATGGAAACCAGACTGAACCCTAACTAGTCTTCACTCACCAAGAATTTTTTGGAAGAGGAGCAAAGATATTAAAAAATGTTCTACGTCCTTTATAATCTGTTGTACATGTTTATGGAGTGCGAACTGTGTAAAAATCTCATCACGACGTATCATTTCAGTCATTTTTACCAATTGTTCAATTTCTTTAATAATCCTGAGTTAACTATTTTAGGCATTGCTTTAGATTTTTTTTTGTGTGTGTGGTAAAAACTGTGTAACGTTAAATATTCCATCTTAACCATTTTAAAGTGTACAGTTTTATAGTGTTAAGTATGTTCACGTCATTGTGCCAGAACTTTTTCATCTTGCAACACTGAAATTCTGTAACCACTAAATACTAAACCTCCCCCGCTCCTAGCCCTCAGAAACTACCTGTCTTCTTTCTGTGTCTGGGATTTTGACTTCTTTAGTTACTGCATAAGTGGATTTGTCTTCTTAAGACTGGATTATCTCACTTAGCGTAATGTTCTCAAGGCTAATCCATATTGTAGCCAGGATTTCACTGTTTGAAAGCTGCATAATGTTCCATTGTACATATATACCATATTTTCTTCATCTATTCATCTCTTTATGGATATTTGGGTTGCTTTCAATCTCTTGGCTATTGTGAATAATAGTGCCATTAGCATGGGTGTGCAGACATATCTTCAAGATCCTGTTTTAAATTTTTTTGAATTTGCTAAGTCATATGGTAGCTTTATTTTTAATTTTTTGAGGAACTTACACACTATTATAATGACTGTAACATTTTACACTCCCATCAACAGTGCACAAGGGTTCTAGTTTCTCTGCATCTTAATTAACACTTTTTATTTTCTGTTCTTTTAACAGTGGCTATCCTAGTGGGTATGAGGTGATATCTCATTGCAGTTTTGATTTTCATTTGTTTTGTGATTAGTGATATTGAGCATCTTTTCATATACCTGTTGTCCATTCCTTTATCTTTTTTTTGAAAATTCCCTATTCAAGTTTTTTCCCATTTAAAAAATCAGGTTATTTTTGTTGTTATAGAAGGATGTATTTTCTGGATATTAATTTTTATATTTCAGATATATGATTTACAAAAGTTTTCTCCCATTCTGTAGATTGCCTTTTCATTCTGTTGATTGTTTTTTTTAATGAACAGAAGTTTTTAAGTTCAATGTCTTTCCATTTTTCTGTTATGTTTTTGCCTATACTTTCAGTGCCATAGCCAAGAAATTGTCACTAAGTCCAAAATCCTGAAGGTCTTTCTCTTTATTTTCTCATAGGAGTTTTATAGTTTTAGATCTTACAATTACATCTTTAATTCATTTTGACTTAATTTTCACATTTGGTGTACGGTAAGCATTCAACTTCATTCTTTTGCTTGTGGATATCTACTTTTTCCAACATCATTTGTTGAAGGCATTACCCTTTCTCTATTGTGTAGTCTTGTTGAAAATTATTTGGCTATATATGTGAGGGTTTACTTCCGGGGTTTCTATTCTGTTTCATTGGTCTCGATATATCTTTGTGCCAGAACCACATTACCTTAATTATAGTTGATTTTTAGTATGGTTTGAATCTGGAAGTATGAGGCATCAGCTTTATTCTTTTTAAAGATCATTTTGGCTACTCAGAGTTCTTTAAGATTCTATATAAATTTTAGGATGGTTTATTCTTTTTCTGCAAAATGTGCCACTGAGATTTTGATAAGGATTGAATCTGTAGATCCCTTTGGATGCTATGAACATTTTAATAATATTAAGTTTTTCAATCTATAAACGGCGATAGCTTTTCTTTCTTTCTTTTTTTTCTGTGTCTTCTTTGACTTTTTCCAGCAATGTAGCTTTTGTAGCTTTCAGTGCACAAGTCTTTTACCTCCTGGTTAAATATTTCATCCTGGGTGAAGTATTTCATCCTTCTCAATGCCATAGTAAAAGTGTTATTTTCTTAATTTCCTTTTCAGATTGGTCATTGCAAGTATATAGAAATGCAACTGACTTTTGTGTGTTGAGTTTTTATCCTGCAACTTTGCTAAACTTTTATATTAGTTGTAACAATTTTGTGTGTGTATGTGTGGAGTTTTTAGGGTTTTCCACATATAAGATCATGTCATCTGCAAGCAGATCATTTTTTTCCTTCTTTTCTAATTTGGATACATTTATTTCTTTTTGTTTGTTTTAGTATTTTGAGTAATATAAATAAGATTACCTTATGAGGAAAAACCAGGGACTTTGCTACCCCATATGGCATATTTGTATAAATGAGAGAAGTGAGCCACTTCCTTCAGGTAGTTGCAGTCTGCACTAGGGTGCATTACCTGTAGAGAAGAGCTCAGGATGAACCTCTGCTTTTCTAACTCCCATGACTGAATATTCTTAGGTAATAGATACTTGCTGTGTATCATCTCAAATTCTTTTGTCCTCACCTCTTATTCCAGCTACAGCTACAGCGACCTGTTCCATGCATCACCCAGTTTCATGAAGGTGCCACTGAATAGTGCTTTCTCTACCACTCCAGGCCTCTCACTTCCTATTTCGGGGCTTTTGTGATTCCCTTCATGGTGATTCTCATAGAAACCTATTTGGCACTTACACATGTATAAGAGTGAGAGAATTGAGTTGGCGGGGCTAGTGGGTAGGGACAGGAGGGGGTAATTAATAATGCTCCATGCATCAACTGTTGACCAATGGGGGAAAGGGCTCAGTGGATAAATACTCTGCCCACTTTACAAACCTGTATGGAAGGTTCTGAAACACATTTCATAAGAGTTGTCAAAGGGTCCCACAAGATAGAATAACTGATTGTCTGAAGCTCTGTTTGGGGAACCCTCCATAATGCTTATACATGGGTATGCAGCAGCCTCGACAATAATCCCTGACCCCACCCACTTCAGATTCCCTTAAAGACTCGTTTGTCTTGGGTGCTTTACATGCTACATAGCCACTTCACATTTCTGAGTTCGTGTCCTCTTTATAAAATGGAAGTCAAAATACCTTTAAATATATTTAAAGTGTAAACTACTAAATTCACTTAAATAATTAAATATAAATTGTTATTTTTGTTTTCAAGCCTCACATTCTCTGTCATATAAACAAACACCTGTCTTTGTAAAAACATGATTTATATAGATCTCTAGACTTATGGTAATAGGGAATGAGTGTTTAAGACTGAGATCCTGATTCTGGAGATGGATCTTTTCTAATTTATCTTTTAATCTTTATCTATGAAGCAAGATTGTTAAGCTCAGTCAGCCTGATCTTGGCTGCATTGTAGCCCTACCCTTCCAGAAGTTTATGCTAACTCTGCCCCCTTGGTCTGTGTGCTTTGGCATGTTTGCCTAGGTCCCATTTTAAACTCCATTCAGATGAGTCTGAAAGTTTTTAAAGCCTGATAGGCTGATCAGGTGAGGGCAGTTTTCATTTGCTCTACCTTACCCACCCCCAGCACCACTCAACATTCCACCCTCTCTGGACTCTCTTCTCTGTCAAAACCTCCGTAGGTACTACTCTGTGACATCAAAAATGATCTGTAATTAGTTTATTGTTATATTGAACTTTTCTCAAAAATAGATGAGAGAAAACACTGAACAAAACTCTATTCTTTTTACATTATGATACAATCATATTATTGTCATACATTAAAATATCTTTGCTTCTTCATTTGACATTAAATGTTTTCATTACTAGAGCCAAGCTAGTATCGGAGAAAACTGTTTATATATTTTTTATAACACAAATTATCACATCATTGTCTTCACTGTCACACTTGATACAGTAATGTGAAGTGAAGTTTAGGGACCTAGGCCTTTGCCCATTTCTGCCACTGGTTCTGTGACCTTGGAGAGCCACTTAATTTCTTTGGTTCCAGCTTCCACTTTTATAAAATGTAATTGCTGGACGAGATAAACCACCCCCTTCTCTAAAATTCTATGAGTGTCTCTTCTCTTCATTTGGGTTAGCTTAAGACACACCTGGATCAAGATATCAGTATTAGTGTGCCCTCTTATTTTATGTTCTCAATTGTTCTTTCCATTTTTTAAGAAGTCATACTAGTGCTTTGCTCTGAATCTTACTATGGTATATCGTCCTGGGTTGTTAAAGCCTTCTTGAGTCAAGGCACTCAAGAAGTCTTTCCCTATATATTTCAATTAATGAAATCAATATAGAATATCTCAGCCCATATTCAAATATTCTGGTTACCTATATAATATAGGATCAGCAAGAATGGTGACAATTTTTACTTAATGCCTTCTTTTATTCTGTTTACTTCTATTGTCAAAGTATGCATTTTTCCTGATGGAGTTAGTGGCCAGTGAGAACAAAGCCAAAGGAGGGGCTTTGCTGAAAGAGGGGCTAAAGGAGGCAGCACCTTATTTCACCTAGGTGAGAAACTTACGTTAGGGCTTTAGGTCTTTTCTATTAATCATAGGATTAGAATAGGAAGATGGTTGGCTTGAGGATATATATTAACAAATCAATTTGAACTGATAAAAGAAGTAATATGGCTAAGGCAACAGTATCTCTTTATTCTTTTTTTATTCTTAATTACATAAAATTATGATTTAATAGCTAAAAAACCCTGAATTACAGTAAGGGAAAGCATATTTATAGATGAAATGGTGTAAAGCCTTTAGCTAAATGTATCTAACATCTATTTTTTTCTTTTCTGCTAATTGGGTTAGCCCTCTGTCCTTTTACTTTATAATTGGAGACTTCTTCCATTTATGTATTTTAATCTCATTCTTGGGGGAAAAATTTTTATGACTTTTATGCTCTTCTATAGTTATAGGAAAATGTTCACACCCATTACAACATTATGTATTTATTTTATCCTTTTAAAACTACCACTACTAAAAATAACTTAAAACTAATAGCATAATTTTCCTATGCTAAATAATATTTTTAAATTGGAAAAAAAATGATCTCAAAACTGGCTGTAGAAATCATATTATTTAGGTTTTATTTTATTGCTGCATCCTCTTGTCAGATTATTCTAAATGGAGTGTTTCTGCTAATGGTCCCTAAATTTAAACTTCAAGGAGTTGGAGGCAGGATATGCTTATAGAAGGCAATGTATCATGCTAATTGGTCAAAGTTCCAACTTGCATGGGTAAACTTCTGTGTCATGAAGAAGCTCTAGCTTAGCAGATTAACTTGGGCTGTTTTCTTAAAATTTTAGTTATTTTATGTTTTATCTCAATTATAGAATTTATGTTATTACACAAGAATATCTTGGTTTTAAATGACTTAATTTTAAATTATTACTCAATTTTAAATTATTAAGCACCCCTTGGATGTCAAATCAACAAGTATCAATTTGAATTTTTGCAATAAGTGCCCATAAGCACAGTGATAAATTGTAGTCTGGAGGAGGTAACTGAAATTCTGAGATATGTCAAAATCATTTCATTAGAGGAACTACAGAGGAATTAAGGCTGGTGGTGATAAAGGTGTTAAGGGTGAATTTTTTAGTGTATTTAGGGATGTTTTAAGTGCAGAACAGACTGTCCATAGGTTTGTTTAAGCTTTCAAAGAAAATAATAAATTTTATAGTGAGAGATTAAAAATCATAGTTTTCCCTCAAGCTTTAAAATTCAGCTTACAATCTTATTTTATTCATAAACCAAACAAAATTCTGCAATAACTTTTAAGGGTCTTTGCCTAATAGTTGGTTATATTTATAGATTTGTTAATTAAACATCTTCAAACATTTTACACTTCACTTATATATTTAATATATTTTAGTTCCTTATTTTTAAAAATTGTTTGATTAATAAACCATCCAAAGTGCTTAAATAATTCTTGTAAATCCAATACGTTAAATTTATAAGTGTAACAAACTCAAAATTCTGTTAAATGTTCCAGTGCTAGTTCTCAACTTTAAAATATTTCCACCAAAAATAACAAGTCTATATTGAGTACTCAATTACACATTTAAGTCTAATCAGAAAGTTGAGACTGATAGACATAATTCCAGGTATTCCTGATGCAGAAAATACTAAATTTGCACACATACCCTAGTCTCAATGGAGCAACATATGGCTTTGATTATCTTAAACATTACTGTGCTAGATTTGGAATCTTCCTGGAGTTGAAAGGTGCTTTTCCATGAGAGAAATAATTTCATTGTTGGTACAATTTGAAATTTACTGTCTCAGCTTGTCTCAGGTTGCATAACAAATGGAAATCACAGCCAGGAGGCTTAACTGTATTCTTTTTGGAGACTTTGATGGGACCCCATAAACCTGGTTCTTGCAGCTTTGTCACTGACTCAGTGATTTCCAGAGTCAGGTGGTCACTTAGCCCTCAAACTTCTCATTCTCTCTGCAGGAGAGCCTGCCACCCTTCTTTCCTTGACTCTTAAAATTTGTTAATAAATGTCTTTTACATACAACTCTGTAGCACTTCGCATTTTATGGAAACTTGTAGAGCTATTGTGTACATTAACATGATATCAAATTGAATTTTGGAAATCTCTACTGGCTCTGTAGACTAGTTGGTCATGACTTCCAAAGTCACATTCCTCATAAACCTGTAAAGAGCCCCTGTAACCACAACAACTCGTGTAACAGGTGTTTTTCAAGAACTCTGGTTATTCACTTATGGCCCATTTTAGTTAATAGCCCTGGGTTATTGTGTTCAATAATGTTCTTCCTCCCCTCTTCCCTCCACTACCATTCATCCTTCTGTCTCACCTTTTCTACATAACATACAATAAATGAGTGCCTACTTTAAGCTGTGCATGGTTCTGGAAATAAAAAGATAAGCAAGATTGATACAGATAGAGAGCAAATCAATAAATACACACTAATGATAATAAACCTTAAAAAATTGAGATATCACTCTCATACAGTAAAATGCACAAATCTTAAGTATAAACTCAATGAATTACCAACACCCTATAAGTTTTCATAAATATTAGGAAACTTATTCAGAAATAATTAAAATTTTGCCAATGAGCACAATATCTCAAATAAAATAAATGGACTTTGGCCTGAAATTTAGTTCAAAGGCCATTACTCAGATACTGTGAGTTGTTGGCTTGGATCAGGATCAATAAACAATGGCCTGTGGGACAGCACTGACTATATCTGTATGGCTTAGGAACAAGGACAGTTTGGAAATTTTAAAGAATTCAGGGCAAAATAGAAGAAGTAAAAGGAGAAGAAGGAACAGAGACAATACATGGACCACAAAGTTTAAAACATTTACTACCTGACCCTTTACAGAAAAGCTTACTCACTGTGAAGAAGCCAAAGATAATTGTTCCTTTTATTTGCTCTCTAGCCTAGTAAGTCAGATATGTCAACAGGTTCTCTTTGACTGGCATTATGGTGTTGCTCAATCAGAAAGGTTTAAATTTTTACTAGCTTATGTCAGCCCCACCTAGTGAAATTAAGTACAAGGAAGAGTTTGCTGTAACATTATGCCAGAACTACTGTCAGAACACTCAAAGTTGGTGACTTCAATCTTGATATATCTTGATGTAAACTCAACTTTTCAGATATATAGGAATCTTTATGGCTATGTTTAATTATTTTTATGGCCATGGGTGCGTTTTGAAGACTTTGCCATAGATGTTATTATCATCTACTGGCTTGGGGATCCTCTGGGACCTTTTCAGCAGATGAGGGTAGGGGAGAAAATAGGGAATGGATTGTGGGGCTGTGAGTTAGCCATTTCCAACCATATATTTTATCCCTATTTCTCTCCCAAATAATCCACATACCTTTTCCTCAAGTCTATCCCAGCCTACAATGTGCTTTGGTAGTTGATATCCTACTCTTCAGAGGAGAATTTGGGCTCAAATTAGAAGAGATGACATTTAAGATAGGACCTGAAGGATGAGCTGGAACCAGCTTAGAGCAACGGTGCTCACCTGGAGGTGGTTTTGCTTCTGAGGGATATCTGGAAATGTCTAGAGATATTTTGGTTGTCATAACTGGGAAGAGATTAATGGGATGGGGGTGGGGAGGGTAGATGGGTTAGTACTTAATGTGGTCCAGAAATGGAAAAAAAGGCAGCATGGCTAAAAGCTAGTCAGTGAGGTGAAGCCAAGAAGACTGTGGTCATGGAGCAAAGGCCATGGAGTCTACCATAGTAAGGATTTAGATTTTATTGCAAATCCTCAGTGAGTTCGCTTATTTGTCCATTTCAAAAGTAGTAATATAATCAAGTTACCATTTTCCAGGAATTTCCAGATAAACTCCAAATAAAGAGAAAGTCTTAGGTGAAGCATTGTAATAACTCATTCCTTATCTGCTTTTAGAGTTTATAGTAGAAAAGCACTTAGTACAGTTTTAAGCATAAATTAACCAGGTTCAAATGCTGTCTAATGACTTTCTTGTATTTTTTAACTAAACTTTTCTATCAAATGCTGCACTTATCACTTTGATCTCTTGTAACTGTGCCCACAAGTTTCTTGCTGACTGTGTACCATAAGGACAGGGTCAGATTGAGTCATTTTCAATCATTTAACATTGCACCTACTCTCAGAATAATGTAGCATTATGGAAATTCCCATATTTTTCCTAGATAAAGTAGGAGCAGAAAGAAAAAAAATGACCAGGTTTGTTAGTGAGTGACATTGAGCAAGCTTCTGAATGTAAGTTTTCTTATCTATAAAGCAGGCATTTAATCAATGGAATAGTGTCTTGACTATTTTGTTATTGTTGCAATTCAGAGCCAAGGTTGAAAATCCTAATCACTTCATGGAGGGGATTTTAAAGAATAAAATATAAAGAAAATAAAGACATAACCTCTTTCGCTCCTCCAATGGTACATTTATAAACTAGTCAAAAAAAAAAGTAATTGGATCAAAATAAATACGTAAACATGAAGGCTCTGTAAGAACACTGATGTGACAAAACATGAATGCTGCAGAAATATTGATGTGTTTACTCTTTCATTCACTCTGACACAGGGATTACAAACAAGCCAGTGATTCTGAGCCGTGACTGCAATTAACTGAAACTTTCCCTGACTAACCTTTTCAACTTTACTGGAACTCCTAGTGCCAGGGGCCGCTTCTTTCTTTTTTCTCAATCACTTTAAGCTCATTTGCTAGCCCTTTAGTAAGCAACCAAAGTGTTGAGATAGATGAATGAATGGTTAGGAGAACTGAATATTTAATGTTGAACTGTTCTATCTCATGTGTTTATTTGATCTGAAGGGCAAAACATGATGACCTCTCTTGTTAGCTGTGCCATCTCTCCATATGTTAGCCAGCTGATACAGTTCTGTCAATGACTTTTTGGTGTCCTGTGGAGTTTTCTTAGGCTCCGTTTTTTCTATACCATATTATTATCTCTAAGACTGAAAGTGCAGCAACATGGGTGGGCCTTGAGGGCATTATGCTAAGTGTAATAAATCAGACACAGAGAGGCAAATACTGTATGATCTCACTTATATGTGGAATCTAAAGGAAAAAAAAAAACTGGTTTAGATACAGAAAACAGAGTTGTGGATTCCAGAGGTGGGGTGATAAGGGTGGGTGAAATGGGTGAAAGTGGTCAAAGGTACAGACTTCCAGTCATAAACTAAATGAGTCATATAATGTACAGCAGGTGACTATAGTTAAAAAGTCTGTTTTATATATTTGAAAGTTGCTAAAAGAGTAGATCTTAAAAGTTGTCATCGCAAAAACAATTTTTATAGCTATGTATGATGACAGATTTAACTAAACCTATTGCTGTGATCATTTTGTAATACATACAAATATTGAATCATTTTTATACACCTGAAACTAATATAATGTTTTATGTCAATTATACCTCGAAAAAAGTGTGAGAAAAGTATAGTGAATGATTAAAAAAGACTAAAAGTGAGAGTTACTGAGGATTTTTCCTTATTGAGTATTTTCTATGTTTTTCACATATTTAATTGCTTACGATTTTAGGTTTCAGGAAATGGAGCTAGTTATTTTTTAGTTAATCAAATTTTAAACTCAACACTGCAACCCTCACCAGGGTGCGTGACAATTTTGAGTGCTGCTCCATGAATTAAAGTGTAATTTTTAGTTCTTAGCTTATATATTAGAAATATTTAAATACTTTGGTGTATGTTTTGTTTTATTTTACCAGCAATTTCATTCTAGAATAAGATTCTTTTACTCTCTAGCCAGTAGCTCTGTCCTTTCCCCAGCATTTGACACACAGGCAACTTTCTATCTTCTTCTCTCATTCAGATCCTTATCTTTTAATCTTGACTGTTAGAACTGGAGCAAATGTTTTCACTGTAAATATATCAAAGTAAACATAGTGTTGACAATCAGGGCAGTGTCCAGACTGAATGCTGACCATATAGCAGATCCCATCTTTTCTTTGACAAATATTACAAAGAGCAAAATATGGTTCATGGCATCCACTGTGTCTAAAAGAGAGAAATAGTCCAATTATTAAGTAAACTGTTACCATCTGCTTTGAGGCAAACAAGGAACTAACATTTGAAAGTAAACTGAGGAGAAAACACTTACTTTCACAAGGCAGAGTGTTCTGGTTGCGAGACCAAATGAGGAGAAAAGACTGGGGCTAGGAGAGTGGGAAATGCGTAAGGGGTGGAACGCAGGAAATAGGGAAAATGAAACCTCATCTTTCTCATTGGAAGGATGGGGCCTTGGTAGGTGTGGGATGGTGAAGGTGTGGAATGGCACTCTGATTGTTCCTTTGTGGGCTTATATGAATGTTGGCATGTATTCATTCATTTATTCTTCCATTTTTCAATGTATATTTATTGCGCACTGACCACCAACCAGGCACTGCTCTAGATGCTTGGGATGCATCAGTGAAAAAACAAACAAACAAATAAAGAAGCTTGCCTTTGTAGAGCTTACATTTACACAAGGAAGGAAACACATACACACAGTAAATGAGCAATTGAATAGTAAGTAGGAGGTGATCAGTGTTGAGGAAAGAAAAATTAGAATAGGAGATCAAGAGTGTGAGGTTAGGTCTATGGTCAGGACAGGAAATGGCCTAAATAGGGTGGCCAGAGGAGTTAGACCTCCTTGAGCAGAAGGGGTTTGAGCAAAGTCTTGAAGAAAACAAAGGGATTCAACCAAGTGGCTAAGCGAGGGAAGCTCATTCCAGGCAAAGGAAACAGCCAACGAAAAAGCCCTGGGCAGGAAACTGTCAAATTGCAGCAAGAAGGTCAGTACGATGGGAGTGAAATGAGAGAGGAGAGGTGACAGGAAAGGAGACAAACATGAGAATTTCACAGGACGCTGTATATTTCTTCTGTGCTCTCTTCTTCTATTCCCCACAACCTCATGACTTCCCTGCTCTATCTCCTAACCACCACCACCCTCAACTTCTAAAACCCTTCTACATTCCCTCTGGAATTCACAATTTATTATCACCAAATATATTTACAATATTAGCCCAGATTCTAAATATTTTCTTCACTTTCTTATTCAAAAGTGGACTCTATTTCCTTAGCAGCTCTCCACAGCTCTCATGCCACTGGGCCTGGTGGTGGCTCGGTTATTCTCATAGGCGAATAGTTTTCCACCCTTTTAAGTTCAACTTATAAGACAGTTTGCTATAGCTGATTTTTAAAAAATGGTGTTCAGAAACATGAAATTTGAGTTCAAGTTTCTGCTGTGCCAATTAATTATGACTTTGGCAAGTCATTTAATGTCCTATATACTTAATTTACATTTCTTATACAATGAGGATATAAAAACCTATATTTTAGGTTCGTAGTGAAGGTAAAACATGGTAATGTTTCTGAAAGTGCTTTCTGAACTACTTTCAAGTGAGTCTTGTTCTCCTGTGTGGCTGATGTGGTCAGTGGCTCACTGTGATACCCCTTTGGAACTCTGATCTATGTGCTCAAGCCCTCTTATTGTGAAAACCTGAGGTTCTTTATCTGAGGGCTCCATTATGGTCTAGGGACATGCTCAGCAGCACATGTGACAAGCTAAAATGTCAGAGAGTTAACTCCTTGAGGAAGAGCCCTGAACCAATGGTGGACAGAAAATGGTGGATAAATACCCCAGCTTCTTAGCTCTTGGTTAGGACAACTCTGAGGTGTGCTCTGTTGCATCTCCTGGGGTTCTCCAGAAGGACTGTGCTCCAGTTGCCCCCTGTGTTAGCTGACTTGACATCCTTTATCAGCTTCCTTCTCTTTTCTATTTTATTTCTTTACTCCCTTTCTGATGTTTCCTGGGATTACCTTCCAAATAAGTGGTAGAACTAGAATTGGTCTTAGCCTGTTTGGCTTCAAAGTCTATGCCTTTAACCATGAATTTATGCCTCTGACATTGCTTCAAATATTATTTCCAGGAAGGGTTATGTTATAGATATAACTGAATTTTCCTGCCTCATGAATTTAAGTACAATTCATCACATTCTTTTAGATTTTCATACTGAGTTTAAGACAGCGTGAGAATCCAAGTTGCCACATTAATGGGGAGTCTAATAGTTCTCTTTTCAGGTTCCTTTCTACAAACTGTTGAAATAAAACCCCCTCACACTGTGGAACTTCTAAAATCTGAAAGGGTCCTCTGTCTAACTTTCACAAGTGATATGGCAGCTGCTGCCATTCTCCTTACCCCGATCCCCACCACGCACACGCTGTTGCAGAAAAAGCGAATTCTCCCCAGTCTACAGATGATGATGGTGCACTCTGAAATGGAGCCTCCTAGTCAACTCCTGGCACCTCAGTTCATTGATAGTGAGTTGGAGCTCTCTCTTACAGTCGTGCGTGCGACCTCATTCCTTTCACAATCCCATGCTCAGCTTGTTTTTTGCGTCACAAACACCATGCCCTGCTGGTTGGTCAGGAGACATTCAAGCATCAGCAGGATGTATGTTTAATGCATTCCTTCCCTACTGACTCTGGGGACCTTGACCTGAACTCAACTCACTTGTTTAGACCTCAGCTATTGTAGAGTTAATTGAATTTTGCAGTCATCCTGATACACCTTGATAGCCCCTTGTCATCACATATTGGGGAACTATAGTTGGTTAAAATTCAGTTTCTTGCCTCTCAGAAGACACTGATCTCACTCAAATTGATCCTCTGTGTCCCCAGTGTTCAGTTTTATACAACAAACATCTCAGGCTTGACTGAAACACAAGTTTGGGTTCCATCTTAATCCCAGGACAATGCCTGCTTTCTTGTCCTGTGTTTGTCCCAAAATGTTACTCATGTGACTATCCCAGGGCAAAAGAAGATTGACCTCTCTGGGAGAAATTATTTGGAAACTATTCATTGATGCAACCTCATTCTTTAAACCCTGGAAAAAACTTTTTGACCAGCCTCTGTTTTAAAGAGATACAATTTTTTTTCTCAGAACCTCTGATTTCAAAAGAATAAAGGGTAAGATGGAAGAAGATTTATCCCCTTCTTTGTGACTGAAAGAGTACACAGTTATAGTTTTCTATTCCTGTAGGGGAGCTGGTGCCAGAAAAAAGTTTTAAATGTCATTCTCTGTGCTTATTGAATTGGGACAAGCATGGTCCTGGAAACAAGTGAGAAAAAAAGAGAAGGGGACACAGGCTCTATTAGTAAAGCAGAGAACTTGCCTGTGAGGAGAATTTGTTGACTTGCCTCAGCTATGGTGGCTGTCCAGTTCTATACTGTGTCTTGAACCACATTATCTGGCATAAGATTCAATTCTAGCAGGCACATTTTTCTATTTGTTTAATGTATATGTTGCAGTGTGAACACAGCAGGCTTTTGTTTATGTCCAGGAATTGCAATGTTCTTATTTTCAGGTAACCACATACTTCTGTTCTCAGACTCTCACAGAATAGGGGGAAAGGAAGAGGGCCCAACATGGCATAATAACAAATTTCAATACTAGTACAAATAAAATATTTTCCACACATATTTCTGATTAGAACAATTGTATTTATCTTTGTGAAAAAGTGTATTCTTTGTTCTATGTTTCTTTGGCATATTCATTTCTTTTCTTACTAATTTTACAATGTTATTTGTAAATAGGCATTTGGAAAGCCATATTTCAGATATTCTTGGACAGCATTTAAAAAACCAATATCTCAAGTATGCATAATGCCCCAGTGTGCAGACACGGTTGGTGACCCAATGGCTATTGATGACTCCTAGACTTCTGTCTCCCCAGGCAGCAGGGGTGGCCATGTGGCTTTTTCAGCTCAGATCTAAAAACAGAAATCTTCCAGATGAAGCTAGTGAAATAGTTTTGACATCTCTAGATAAAAAGAAACAAATTTATTTGTCCGCGCCCTTCCCCTGTACCTTACTGTCTTAGAACAGGTGATGTTGCTTTGGCACATCTGTGAGCAGCTGCTTCTCTGTGGGCTGCAGTTTCGGGAAGTGCTAAGCTACCTGTAGCTGACACAGGGATTTCTTTAGATCCCATCGAGTTCCTGCTCTGTGCCTCTGCATGTTTAAGATTCTGCATTAGGAATGTGACTGATTATAATTCTGAAAATAAGGAAATTGCTGAGGTTTTTTATCTTTCTTTCTTTCCTGATGGGGTTTTATATAATTTTCCCATAAGAGGCATAGATTTAATTAATTAATTAATTTATTTATTTATTTTCTTTAAAAAATTTTATGTTTCAGGTGTACAGCATAATGGTTAGACAATTTATTTATTGATTTTTAAACACTTTTTTTTAGCCATTAAAGTAAAGTGTGCTTATAAAAAAATTCAAACTGTCTAAAATTCTTTTTTTTCTCCTAAAGGTAACACTGTTAGCTTCTAAAAACTTTCAATTGAGTGTACATATGTTTATGTATACAAAAAAAGATCAAACTATATCATATTCTTTTTCAGCACATGTATGTATACCATATTTCTTACTTGGCCCATGGTATAAAACACTATGTGGATAAACAATAATCGTTAGAGAAACACACATTAAAAGCACAGTGCGATACCACTGTACATATACCAGAATGACTCAAATAAATAGAAAAAAATACCCTGATAATATCAAGTGCTGATGAGGATGCCGAGCACCTGGAACTCTCATAATTTGTTGGTGGGAATACAAAATGTTACAGCCAGTTTGAAAAACAGTTTGGCAATCTCTTATGAAGTTAAATGCACATTTTATACACAATAAAGAAATTCTATGCCTATCTATTTAAAGTGAAATGAAAATGTACATTTTCACAAAAACTTTTACAAAAGTATCTATTGCAGCTACCTGTATTTATAACTGCCTCAAACTTAAAATAACATAAAATTCACCTTTAATTGGACAAACCAACTGTGTGGTACACCCCTAAAATAAAACAGGGCCAAGATTAGGTTGAGGCAAATGGGATACTCACCTCAGACAAGAATTAGGAGAACCAAAACACTCAATAATCAAGATAAATAATATTAATGCACATTTAAAAGTCAAATAAATGCAAAAATCCTTGATGAACAAAATATAAAAATTTAAAATAGAATCTGACCCTGTACTTACATGACTCTGAGAGTTATGTGAGTTGAGGGTGCAGCTGCAAGGAAGTAAAAGAAATATCTTCTGACAGTTATGATCACGGTTCTCACATGACGGAAGTTGCCAAGTCCTTCTCATAGAACTATAGTCTATAACATTACAATGTAAAAGAAAAAGTTTTATTAAAACTACATGTTTGCGTGATTTAAAAATATTAAGAGCACTTAAGTAATATTTAAATTTTATATATTTATATAATTTTACTTTTCAGAAATAACACTTGTTCAAATCAATTTATTTAAAAAATTTTTAGCCAAAAAATGCAAACTTATCAGAAATCTTTTAAATTATATTTTCTTAAAATAGTGATAAATAGTTCATTGTTTTTTATATTTTTATATTAAAAATATTCTTTTTACTACTTTTTCTTTAACTAATTTGTTTGGAAACCTGGTGTGTAATATTCTGCTATTTGTAATTGTTGATATTTATATTGCTACATGTTTTTTGTAGTTTTTAAAAAATTAATATAAATTTAAATTGTGGTATAATACATGTGACATAAATTTACCATTGTAACCATTTTTAAGTATACAATTCATTAGTGTTAAGGATGTTCACATTGTGGTGCAATCAATCTTTAGAACTTTTTTATCTTGCAAAACTGAAACTTTCTACCCATTTAATAATAACACCCCATTCCCCCTTTCTCCAGCCCCTAGCAACCATATATAAGAGAAATCATACGGTATTTGTCCTTTTGTGACTGGCTTATTCACTTAGTATAACGTCCTATAAATTTATACTAAAAATTACTTTTCAGAAACAGAACATCTAAAAACCAAGTGCTCCAATGTTCAGGAAAAGAAGAAAGGATGCATGCAGAAATAGGTCAAATTTATACGAGACAGTTACAAAGTTGGCTAGAAAACATAATATTTCAACCATTGAAAATAATCACATCTCTACAAGGGACATTATTAAAATAGAACAATTATTGACTTCAGAGTTAACTGAAGAGTTGTTTTTAGAATTGTGAAGAAAACAAACAACCAAAGAAAATGTTAGAGATTTTAGTAACTAGTAAATAAGAGTGTTAGAAAGAAAGAAAATGCCACTTGTAATCAATTTTGATAATGCTCCATTGCGACCACCTATTTCTAATAAAAGAAAAATGATTTTAATAGAACATAGACCCAGCTCAGGATAAGGATAAGACCCAGATTACAGAGAACCTATTTTACATAATGGCTGAAGATTTCAAAAGACTTTGTTTATGTTTTTAAGGCAACTAGGTTTATGGTGACCAGCTCATTTATGCTAAAGAATCTTTGTTTTAATTTTGTTTTCCATGCACACTTTTTAGCAGTAATATAACTAAGTTAGATATTTGCAACTCAGAAAGGTTTTGAAGATTGGAAAAATTTAAACTTTTTTTTTGGCCATAAAAATTCCATGTTTCATCATGATGCTTTTCCAAAATGGAAGCATTCAAAATAATAGTTTAATAGAAGATGCTTTATAGAAGGAAATAAAATTAGAGATATAAAAATAGTGAAATATTTTGCTAGTGCTTTTAGGTGTTGTTATGTTTAGTGAAAAAATGATTGCTTCTTAGAGAATGACAAGAAATTATTGGAAGTTCAGATGCTGGGGTGTTTCTAATCTTAAGTGAATTGACATGTTGTTAATGTCAAAAGAGCTAACCATATAGCTAATGATAAAAAAGGATTCATGACTTATTTGTCTAATAAAATTCAAAACAAATAAGTAATGCTACTAGGAAATCATAGTAAAACTGAAATACTATAGATAAATAAAGAAGCAAGATACTTTATTTTGTATACTGGCTATAGCTCATTGTGGACAGGTATGTCAGCTTATTAGGTGTGGTCACCTTCTGAACAATATCATCACAAGAACTATATGATTTCACTCATTTGTGGGACAGAAAATAGAAAGCAACAAACAAACAAACAAACAAAATAAAACAAACACATAGACACAGACACCAGTATGGTGATAACCAGAGGGGATGTGAAGTGGGGGGCAGATGAAGAGGAAAAGGGGGTCAAATATATGGTGACAGAGGAAACTAGACATTGGGTGATGAACACACAGTGTTCAGGTGATGTGAACACACAGAATATACAGATGATGTATTATAGACTTGTACACCTGAAAGTTATATGTTATTTAACAAATGTTATCCCAATAAATTTAATTTTAAAAAATAATGTCGTCAGTAAAGAAAAATTACACTGACTATATTGAAATTAAAAAGCTTGATGTGATCTAGCTTGTGAAATTATTAACAAATTAGTAAAAGATGATATTAACATAAAAATGCTCATGGCCAAGAATATGATAATGGAGTAAACATGGCTGGTGTATACAAGTGTATATAAGCCGTTATTACCTCCCCAAATTGATTATGCCACATTTCTGCAGTACTTGGCTCATAATATTAATTTAATATGCAAAACTGTTGACTCTGTAAATTGAATAGGGACCATTTTTAGTATTGTGCATAGCATATTTTTATTTTTTGTGTATGTGAATTCGATGAACTGATGAAACATTATTACGTCTGTTCTAAGAATTCTATTGCAGGTACCTGATGGGCATCAAGATCGACTGCACTCAGGCCCTTTTTAGGCTACAGCAAAAAAAATTCATATAAAAAAATGCTAGAAACAAGGAAATTGGTTTAAATCTAGTATAATATCTCTTGTAGAAATTATTTCCTCTGACTTCCTTTTTGTCTTCCTGATTACTGTGTTTCCTGCTTTACTTTATTATGGCTTACTATCTAGCTAACATCTTTTTTGTTTTGGGGTCTAAATGTTCCCTGCATAGACCTAAGATGTTAACTGGGTCCTCCAGAGTTGCCTAATTCCGCTGAGGCTGAGAGTTCAATAGACTCTTGAGAACACATGTTTTCTCAAGGTTGGGCTTAATTGCCTTTTAGTAAAATCTTGGCAGAGGGACAACCACATTCTGGGTGCATGTCAGAGCAAAGGCTTCTTAGTCTTTGGAGGTTTTTGCCCACATTTCAATTATGTTTTTTATTATCCTCTTGGCAAGCTGGCTGGATTTCTAAATCTCATGGAATTCTCCTTAGACTTTGTATATTCTGAGATGTGTTTTCCTCCTATGTGACTAACAGTGGTAAACTATTATTACTATATGTTTTCATAATCCATTTTACAGATAAATTATACGAACTCTTTTAAAGAGAATTATAAAAACTCAGGGTTGGAAAAAACTTCAGTGCCTTGCTATTCAAATTATGGCTCATCAATCAGCATCTGTGTTACCTGGAAGTCTGGGAGGAATGCAGAATCTTGAGCCCAACTCCAGGCCTACTAAATCAGAATGCGTATTTTAACATTTCCCCTTCCCCCAATATGCGTGTACATTAAAATTAGAGAAGCACTGCTCTAGATGTCATGTGGCCTAATCACTTACCTAGTGCTCAACTCTGCCATGACAGCACTTCAAAGAGCTCAGGTAAGGTTAATGTATTGTATTTTCATACTTTACAATACTATTTATATAATACTTATATAATACAATGTTTGTACAATATAATACAGCTATTGAACAAGAAAATACATTGAATACCTTAGTTATCATTTATCATGTAAATAAGTGTGTTTTAGCAGAAGTTTGATAAGCACACAAGTATTCAGAAGGGGCTTTTAGATATCATTTCTATTCCAATGTTGAGGAACACGTGCCTAAATATTTTTCTGGTAGAGGACTATCATCTTGTGCTGTTGTACCCTTACCCTTGTGACATCCCATGGTGGCATAGGGGGGCAAATATTAAGTGATACTGGTCAATGATATTTCTGAGACTAGTCCTGGAACTAGTTTAGCATTCAAATATATGCAATGTTTAGAATTTAGAAATAATTCTTGATGCCTTCATCCTAAGTGATTTATATAAATGACTTAAATTACACCTATTTATACAATATATTTGTCTGATCTTATTCCAGGATTTTATAATTTCAGAATTGTTTTTTGAGGATTTTTTTGTTTTTATTTCTGTCTCCTTGAAGTTATTATGTGATTACCCTTCGTTTTCTGCCAAACTGTGTATATACATTGAGGTCATCTTTTAAGTATGGTTCCAAATTCTTCTATTCAAACCATTGAACCTAAAGATCTGTAGGAACTCAGAACTCTTCAATTTAAAGGAGTCTATTTATTATGTAATATTCCAAGTGGGGTCTGGGGTACTACCCCTTAATTAAGCATCAATATTTCTAAAATATATAAAACAAATATTCACACTAAATAATATACTCTAAATAGTTTCTTCTCCAGTAAGGAAAAGTTGTTATCACAGTACACATTTTTTTTTTGGCCTCAGTTACAAATTTTTTTGTTTTCATAGTTTTTGTTTGTTATGTTTCACATTTTGCAATTGTAGCTAAAATAAGGTAAACCTGTTTATAATAACCAAATGAAAATAAATTTTTGGAATGCTTTAGTTCACTTTTTTTCTGCAAGCAGGAAGGACTTAGCAAAAATGAATGTGAATAGGTGTTTATCCAAAACTAAAATTTCTCAACATAGAAGATCCATAACTTTCTCTGTGTTTAATAATCAACACAGTGATAATATCATGTGAGGTCAGGCCTGACCTTACATCTGTTGATGACATTTCTCATCACTTCTTTCTTTCCAAAGGAGCCTAATTTTATTCAATATGTCAAACTAAAAATATTTACTTCACCTGAGTGACTTGCAGCTAGCGTGACGATGTGACCCTGTAGTGTTCCATGAGATATAAGTGAAAAATTCCCATGAAAGCCTTTGTTTTCTGTCACAGCTTCAGCCACTTCCTACCTCCCTTTTCCTTCTTCTCCTTGTCTGGAATACAAATGTAAAAGCTGGAGATGCAGTAGATCTTATGACAAAGATGTTACCAACATGAAGACAAAAAGAAAGCCTTGTTTTCAAGATGGTAGAAGTAGAAAACAGAAAAAACCTGTTGAGCCTCCTTAATAGTCTTGGACTGCCCCAGACTTCTGTTACACAGGGCAAGATTATTATTTAAGCTACTGCTTTTGAATTTCTTAAATGCTACACTAGGTCACTATCTTTTTTCTCTCATTTATTCTTATATGCAATGAATTGACTCTCTTCACATACACTCCCGGGTAGATAATTATAGCTCTGTAATATGTCTATACCCCTTATTACTTACCTTACCAATTAGAAATGCCTTTAATTTAGTTTTCAAGGTTACCTTTAATCTACAAAGAAGAATTACTCCATAATGCTTCTTCTCTCATCTTTTGTGCCACTCTGATCTTAAATATGTGTACTCAGATAAATGATGCCCTTTTACTTCTAATATAAATCACTATTAAAAAAACATTAGAAGTTGAGACAAAAGTTTAGAATAATTAAAAAAAATTTTTTCTAAATAACTTTAGACTTAAAAATTTAATTGGCAAATTCATCTTTATATCCTTCATTTCTTTTTCCTAGTCTTAGACAATATTTATAACATAACTTAGTTAATAGTTGGTCAGTTTAGTATTCAGTTGAGGCCAAATCAGTACATTATAATTCAGTCCATTTCATTTGAGTCCCTTTCAAATACACTTGTTTTTTTTTCTCAAAATGTCCTATTCTTGCCTTATAGATTCTCTTCCTTCCTCTTTGACATTTGAAATATTTATTTTAAAGTTTCTTTCAGATTGTTCTATTGTTTGTAGTTCACTGAGTATGATTCCTCATATCTGTCTACTGACTCTCTTTTTGGCCTTTTATTTCCAGTGAGCATAGCTTCAGAGGCAATTTTGACCTCTATTTGTGCTCTATTTTATCTCAGGGCAATAGAAGAATCTTCACATGTTGGTTTCTTGTTATCTTAGAATTCTGTTATAGACTGAATACCTGTGTCCCCCTAAAATTCACATGTTGAAATCTTAATCCCCAATGTAATAGCATTTTGAGGTAGAGCCTTTGGGAGGTGATCAGGTCATGAAGGTAAAGTTCGAATGGGATTAGTGCATTATAAAAAAGACTTCATCATGTAAAGTTATAGTGAGAAGACAGCTGTCTACGAACCAGGAAGAGGACTCTCACCCGTCACTGAGTCTGTTGGTGCCTTAATCTTGGACTTCCCAGATTCCATAACTATGAGAAATAAATTTTCATTCTTTCAAAGCCACCCAGTCTATGGTATTCTGTTACAGCAGCCTGACTAGACTAAGATAGTTTCCATGATGTTCACTGTTTCGAAATAAAATTTTACCTTTGTCTCTTAGTTTGAGGCTTTCATACTGAGGAGAGAAAGACTGGGAGAGCTTGGGTACCCACCTGTGCAGTGATAAAGGCTGGGAAATCCAAATTAGAGTTTGCAAGCTAGCAGTCCGCAGGCTACTCAGCCCTCAGGCACGTTTTGTCTGTTTAACCCAGTATTAGCTCATTCAATCTTTGGGGAGGGGGGGTGGAAAATTTTTGTCAATATTTTGACCTTTTAATACTTCATTTGAACTATGGACTTTTAACAGCACTTGAAACTCAAAAGGCCTTGAACATCGGTCCCATAGTCCTCCACGTCAACCATTTGCTGGATAGAGGGGCAGCTCTCATTAGACTCAGATGCCCTTCCCAGTTTTCAGCAGTCTCTCTACTCTCCTTTTGACTCCCAATGCCAAAGCTTTCATTTGTCATTTTTATCATGTATGTGGTACTGTGTTTTTTTATTTTCATAGACTTAAGAAGAAAGTGAACTCTTACAACTTTGTCTTTATCAATAGTTAGAAATCAAAGATAGATGAAAAAAACAGAATGTTTAACAAGAAATAAGATAGAATAATGAGTAGAAGAAATAAAGAATATCTATGCACTTAATATTCAAACCAAATGGTCTCTTCTGAAAGAATATAACTAGGCTAGTTAACTCATTTTAATTATCAACCAGGTTCCTATAGACACTTGAGTTTTTCTGCTGCAGGCAAGATGGGCTCTGGAGTCAAAGTAGCTATGGGGTCTTGGGCAAGTTAGAATCTTTCTGAGCCTCAATTTCACCATCTATGAAACCAGAAAACTACAGCTGCCTAGTGTGGAAATAAAAATCAACTTTCAAAAATCTCAAAAAAAAAAAAAATGAGATCGAGGGGGAAAGCATTTAGAAACTATAAAATATTATTAAAATGTTAATATCATTTTCTGTGTAATGCTAACACTTTCACATCCCTAATTTTCTTTTTTATATCACAGAAGTTATTTCTTAATACTTGTGCATTAATGTTTGTCTTGAAATTCCTATAAAAAATTTCTCTTTGCCTAAAAGTTACCTGAGAACATGAGCCAAATAAAATAAAACCTTATAGACAACCTCCTTTAGAAACATTCGTGTTGTCATTCTCCCTAAGTATGGAAGCTAGTTTTCAAGAATGGCCCTTAATTTGTACTTTTGTATAGAGTCCTGCATTTGTATCCTTGTGTTATTGGGACACAAAGGGGTCCATCTGCCTATGCACATCTAAGCTCAAGAAAAGATACCTGCAGATTTTCTAGCAAAAAAAGTAAGGTTTATTAGAGAGTTGCAAGTCCTGAAGACACAGGTGAGCTATTGCTCACTCCCGGGTGTCCTGAGAGTACAGATTACATAGGGAAAAGTCAGTAGTCATGGAAATTAAGAGAGGTTATAGGTGCTACTGATTAGTTGGGACTAGGGTAGGAGGTAGTTGACCATTGCAACAGGTTTTGCTGTCAGTTGTGGCATCGTCCTGTCTGGTTCCGATGGAATGTTGGTAGGGTTGTGGAGCTATAGGATGTTATCTTTAGTCTGACTAAAACTTCATTTCAGTGGTCAACAGACCTAAAGCTTTCTTCCTAAGGCTGTTTGATGCTGACCTAAGGGCTTAATGATTAAGGGAGTGGTCGTACAGTTTGTGAAAGTACAAAGAAAGTAAAAACCAAGTGAGCCCAAGACCAGTTTGAATCAAGGAGAAAGAGAAGGGAAAAAATCATTTTAAAGAAGTGAAAAATTACATGATTACACATGTAACTTATTTTAATATATAGATTATGGCAGAGGTGACACTGTATAACTTCTGATGCTAGGTCAGGAGAAGCCCTAAAGCATTTGCCTGTGTCTTTTAGAATGCGTGGTCTGGGGGAAATCCTAGCAATCGTGGGAGAAGACTGACTACCATAATCCTACCACGTTGTGAGGAAGCCCAAGCTAACTGTGTGGAGATGCTCCGTGGAGAGAGATGCTTGGCTAGCCCCCAGTTGTTCTAGCTTTCTCAGCACAGGCACCAGACATGTGAGGATAAATTTCTTTATCTGACTGCAAAACCCTGAGACAACCAAGTGAGAGCTTTCCTGAGGGGCCAAGTTAACGAATAAAATTAAGAGAAATAATAATAAAATTTTAAGCCACTAGGTTTTGGGGTAGTTTGTTAGATAACAATTCATAACATGAACATGAACACTATATTAATATCTACAAATTTGGTGAGATCCAAATAAAGATACCAACAAGATATTTGAAATTAGATAAGCTGATTCCAAAGTTCATATGAAAAAATCAACTAGCAAGAATAGCCAGGAAATTCTTAAAAGACACAAAGGACAAAGGGGGAGGGTGCAGAGTGGAGTTGGCTAGCTCTGTCAGATATTAAAACATGTTAAATGTAATAATTAAAATAGTTTGCTACTGGAAACTGCTGGACTATAGATAGAAACTTTGGATCAATAACAGGAGACAGAAACTCTGGAAAGAGACCTCAACACAAAAAGAATTTAGAATATGATAAATATGACATTTCGAATCAAGAAGGAAAAGGCAGTTATTTAATAAATGGTGTTTGTAAACTTGAATGGTTAACTGGAAAAAGATAAAGTTATATCCAAATCTTATATCTTATAGCCAAATAAATTCCAGCTGAATCAGACATTTAAGCATAAAGGAAAAACACCAAATGATTAAAACACCAAAGGAATCTGTGGGAGAATCTTCTTTTATAATCTTTTAGTGGCAAGGTCAGAAACTGTACAATAAAATTTAACTATATAAAAAATTTTTATGCCAAATGCCACTATAAGGCGAGACAAAAGGTAGACAATAAACTAGGGGAAAACGTTTGCAAGATATTTCACATTTAAAGCCTAAATTTCCTATATATAAAAAACGTCTTTAAAGTAATTAACCAATAGTGAAATAGGGAAATGAACAAAAGGTAGAAAAAGGCAGTACACAGAGAAGAAAATGCAGATGGCTCCTGGACCCATGAAAAGATTCTCAACCTCACTCAGAATAAGAAAAATGCAAATTAGATCTACACAGAGAAACAATTTTTTCTTATCATTTTGGCTAAAGTTTAATAACACCTGTGTTGGCAAAGGTGTGAAAAACAGGCTCTTGGAGTTTACATTGAAATTTAACTAAGAGCAACTTCTATGTCATTGGAGTAATTTGGTACATCTATAAGAATTGCAAATATCTATGTCCTTTGATCTAGTAATCCCCGTTTTAAAAAATTTTTTCTCCATAGATTTACTTCCATGTGTGTGGAATAACATATCTAAAAGGTTTATCATAGCAAAGAGTGGGAAATAACCTAAGTGTATATCAACAGGGGATTGGTTAGTTTTCACCCTGCAGCAGAGTGAAAACAAGGAAAGTTTTGAATAGGGAACAATATCCATGATATGTGCATGTGCGTGTGTGTGTAAAATGCAAGATATAGAACACTATGTATATAAGTATATAGTATTTTATAGAACTTTTGTGAGAGGAATAAAACTATGTTCACACATATGCATTTACATTATATGAATAAGTAATTATGTAGAGATGCTTGAGAAGCTGGTATCAGTGGTTGCCTTTGGGTTCAGGAACTGAGTGGCTGGAGGTCAGAGCTGGGAGAGAAAAAATACTTTATACCTTTTGAATATACTGCATTAAAAAAATTAAATAAAACTAAAAGTATGTGTTTTCCAGATTCAAATGACAGAAATTTCAGGAACAGACAAAACAAATTGTGATGATGGAGGTCATGGTGGTGTGACTTTCACGGGGAGACACTTGCTGGGAAGGAGAAAGCGGCAGACTTCCTGGAGGAGAGCAGAGATGTCCTATACCTCGAACTGGATGGTGATTATATAGGTAAATGCACATGGGAAAAATCATCGTTTCCACATATAACGTTTGTGTTCTTTCCAGTATGTATATAATACCTCAATACACTGTAGTCTTTCCTTTTCTGCAGGGGTAGGGTCCAAGACCCCCAGTGGATGCCTAAAACCCCAGAGAGTACTTAACCCCATAATGCTATGTCATTTCCTATACACGTACACCTATGTAAAAATAAAATAATTAGAGCCACTTTAAAATAGAGTCAGAGCTGCCATTCTGGGGGAACTTTCTTACAAATCTGATTCCTCAAACCTTTGGAATGTTAAAACTGGGTAAATTAACCTTTGGACTGGGCCTAAAGCAGCATTGTATTCCAAACAACTATTTGTTTTGACTACTGACTGAAAATTAGAGACATTCCTTAGGATTAGCATCACCATGTTAACTTATCTGCACCCATAGAAATTCCTTCCTTTTATTCATGTTGTTGTCTCCCTTTCCTTTCTCATAAACACCCCTTGCCTTCACCTCCTAATCAGCACACCGTTTACATGTCTGCCAGAATCCCTGCTTCCTGAACAGCTACTCTTTTGAACCTCAAATAAACACTTGTTGCCTCTCACTCTGGCCTTTTATTTTTAGGTTAACAGCTACGGTAAAGTTTAATTTGTAAAGTAGGCACAGTAAGAGATTTACAATAACTAATAATAAAATAGGACAATTACAGCATTGCTGTAATTTAAGTTATATGAATGTCTTTGGGGGCCGTTATTCAGTAAAATAAAAGTTACTTACATACAAGCACTGCAATGCCGTGACAGTCAGGGCAGGGAGCTAATACAGCATGGATGTATGCTGGACAGAGGGATTATTCACATCTGGGGCAGGACAGTGCAGAATGGTGAGAAATAGAGTGAGATTTCATCATGCTATTTACAAGAACGTGCAATTTAAAACTTATAATTGTTTATTTCTGGAATTTTCCATTTAATATTTTTAGACGGCAGTTGACCATGGTAACTGAAACAGAAAAGTGAAACCACAGAAAAGGGGAGGACTACTGTATACAACAGAATAGTAATATACAACTGACTTGCATACCTACATATGGGAACCCCACATACATGAGAGAGTCAGAAACTCCACGCATGAGAGGTTCAGATACAGAAAGTGAAAATGAAGTATATATGGCATTCTGAGCTAAGGATGAGGTTGGACTCCTAGGGGCTTCAGAGAGGAAAAGGTCATCAAAGATGATAAGAAGAGCAGATGTTCAATAATTAGTAGTTTGTTCTGCTATACAATAGGTATAAAGGTTATCTCTAATAATCTTTTATTATGGGCAAGAACACTAATTTAAATTTTCTAGGTATTTTGAGGAGGCAGGGCAAAGTTTCTCTTGAGCCTGAAGGGTCTCGGTTGCCTTTATCTCAAAAATAAACTGTGTACCACAGAAACACATCTTGAGGTGACTCATTCTGAACCCTTATGTCTCACTTTAATGTCTAGTTATTCCATTTTTCTATAATTATGCCGTGTGTGTGAGTGTGTGTGTACTTAGACATATGACTAAGTATATATTTAGGTATGAATAGGACAAGTCGCATGCTTTTAAGAATTTGATATTGGACTTTGCTTCCATAGCAATGAATTTCTAAACATTAGCTCAGTGCAGTTTTGAGTAGTATGCAGTAAGTCAGCAGGAGCTTAAATGTGAGAGTATGAACTGTGGATGAAAAAGGGGCCACCTACTAAACCTGACAAGCTCAGCAGAGGCCAGCATGGTGAACCCTACAAACTCAGAGATTGAAAGTAACCACACAAGGTGGTCCGAGTATTTTTATGTTCCTAACTAAAAGCGAGTCACGGCAGGTAATCACGTCTTAGGCCTATAGCCTCCTTGACAAAGGTCAGTCTTTACCTTTAGTAAGCCCATCTGTTGTGTTTTTGCATCTAAGATAACACTCCTTTGAAATGTCAGAGTACTCTTCTTCTCCAGACCTCTCAGGGTACAACCTCCAGAGCCAGAGGTCAAGACCCATACACCATCTCTATGTGCTGTAAATGTTAATTATTAGCTATCCCGTACCCACTGATGTAAAAAAAGTATATGTCCCTTGATTTTTCTTTTTATTCAGTCTTAGAGATTTCCCTGCTTTGCTTTCTCCCACTCCCTTAATCTACCACCAGTGGATTTCACGTAACCCTTCTTATGCCTCCTCCATTAATTCTAATGTATAAAATAAGCTGCACAATAGCAATTCTCCAGAGTATTTTCTCAATTTGTTGAGATTTTGCTTCCCAGCAATTGTTGTCAGTTTGTTCAAATAAACTCAAAAATTCTTACATCCACAGAAGCGATGACAAACCCCCTTTGAAAGAGAACTTTGATCTTCACCAGATCACTGTCTGCTTACACCATGCAATCTCTGTCTCTGCTTTTGGAACCTGCTCTGAGTATGTTTTCTTAGCAACTGTGGTGAGGTATGACAAGGCAATATGCTTGGAGCAATGTTTCAGTCATTGTACCAATGACAAAAAAAAGTCCATAGGTGCTGAGTCACTGTGATTTGGTGATTCTCTAATGAAAAGGGTGTGTGGAGAGTTTGACTTTCACTTTTGTTGAAGTAATCCTGGAGGCACTGCCACATGATCACCTTTCATTCACTAAAGCTCACATTTTAGGTGTCTCTCGCTCTTACATAATAAAAATGGCAGGACGACCATATTACTGTAATAGATTGAGTCTGCCTGGTTGCCTCGAAGACCCTGGACTGGATTTGCCTGGGAAACTTGGCAGGATGACGTAGAGGAGTTGGGACTGGTGCTTGGGCATCAGGATACTGACACTTAGATTAATGAGTAAAGGAGAGTGTGTTTGTGTGTATCTTTATCTATGTGTTTCTTAACCTCACTCCTCAAGTTTGAATACAATAGAAGTATTTCAAGTTGCTTTAGAGACAAAATTACAAATAAGTAATCTTTAGGAGCCAAACACCCTCTTGGAATAACAATAAGAGAGCTTCAACACAAGTGGGGTGAAGAACCCTCTTGGTAACAATGGCAAGGTCCACTCCCCAAGACTGGTTATTTGCAGTAGAAGTGGTAGTGACAAGGGGGATGGGAAAATCAGTTGAGACTGTCCTACTGGGGACAGTGGGGTTAGTCATCCTCTGGTAGGACAATGCAACAAATGCCAAAGAGCATCACAAGGAACCCAGGGTCCTCTCAGGTAAACAAATATTTATTTTCTTATGTTTATTACCCTTGTCATTGGGAGCTACTGTCACACTGGGCTGTAGTCACCTGCCTGTTCCATTGGATTGGAAGTTCCATGACTAAAGGGGCCAAACTGAATTCTTCTCTGCAGCCCTAGTGTTTAGTAAATGTTTTCACTGAATTAGTGAATAAATCCATCTATCTTCTACTTTTTATCAAAGCTCTGAGGTGGGATGAGAAAAATCAGTGTGTCTGCTTGTGTGTTGGCTTCTTTCTTTGACAGGGCCTTTGCTTCTACACTCACAGGCACAGAGTGAATACCACATGAGTGTAAACTATGTTTGCCATGATTACTATTAGTTCTGAGTTTGCTCTGAACCTTTACAAGTAAAAGTTTAGCTTACTTTGGTATTTTTATCTGAGCACTTTCTTCTATTCCTTCTTTTAATTTTAAGCATGTACAGTGTGGCCTTTGCACAATAGTTGCAAGTTTTATTACTAAGATCTCCTCTATTTTCTGCACAAATGTTCATATTTCTCAAACTTCCTTTTTCTTCTGAATATCTTCAAGTCATGATAACAGTCCACGGGAGCGGATTTTATATGTACACCTCTGGTTAGACATAATCTCAAAGAATTTGTAGCCAGTCTGTAGTTTTCTCTGCTTATTAGAAAATATCTGTCCTTGACCTCACTTCAGTGTCCGATTACCATTTCATTTTCCACAACGATCTGTGTGGGGCTATTTACGTGTTCACCTTCATCTCCTCCCTATCTGCTTTTACCTTAACTAGCTGAGCCCCGACTTTAACTTCACCACTTTTCAGAACACATGTTTTTTTCTAAAGCCCCGGTGCTTTTCTTTTGATCCCGATCCAGCGGGCTGTTTTCATACCCCTCTTTCACGCTTGCTTAGTTGGTTCAGCATTGTTAAAAAAACAAAACCCCCGAACCAAAAGCTTTCCCTCCTTTGGGGTAGTTTCTTCTTTCTGATGTCTGTTACCCAGAGCTCATGTGCATGTTTTAACCCATCTGGTAAATTAGTTACTGCTGAATTCTCATTGTCACACTCGCTGTTAACTGTTACGTTCCTTCTTTTGGCTTTCGAGATGGGCCCATGACTCTTCTCTCTGTAGAGCTACATGTGTATGGTTCCCACCCAGCTCTGCATCTTTTCCCCACTCTGGAGTCTCTTAACTCTACACAGTCCCTTCGTTTTCTAAACCCATTTTAAAATGTACATCTTCAAGGAAGAACTTATTAACTTTTCCTGTACTAATAGCTCCTTTAAGGTTTGTGTGAGCAGAGTTTTCTTTGTATCATACTAATTTGTCAACATGTGTATACATCTTTGTAATTATTCTGAAGTTTTGTTTTTTTTTTCCATGAATGCATATTGCTCCGAGACCCTTTCCTCTATTTGGCTTTTTTTCCCCCAAATTGCATAATATGATTTTTCATACACAATGGACACTACCTAAATGTTGGTTAAAGCGCATAACAATTAAAAATGTAATATTTACTCCTGTCAGCTGAGTAAATATTTAACTTACTTAATATAACTCTGTGACAATTTGTCCAGACACTGCTACTTCCTGTGTTCAGGGAGCTAACTTGTTTCTCTTGTTAACTTATTACTTCTCTAGGTCTTTTATTACCGGGCTCAGATGTAGGGCGGGGTGGGATTTATAAAGTAGACCAGTGTGTTGTTATCATGCATTTTGTTACCTACATCACATACCAACCTATTGTAAAGATTAACTACTTACCAGGCTGAATGCTCGTAAAAGAGGCGATAAGGTTTATTAGGGAGATACGAAGTTTATAGAAACTTCTCATGCCAGATTGCTGGGGTTCAAGTTCAGGTTTTTCCATATTCTAGCTGTGTGAATTTTGGCCAACCTACTTAAGTTCTCTGCTCCTCAGTTTCTCCTGTTGTATCAGAGGGTGATGATAATTGTATAGATCTCCTAGCATTGTTATGAGGATGAAATGACTCAATATACATAACAGAGTTAGCACGACTTAAGTAGAAGCTACCACAGCCACTACTACTATTTTTACATTTGCCTCGAATCCTTGTTATGTACTTGTGGATTCAGATGCTACACATAAAGATTCATGAAAATGAGTTGTTAGGTTTATTTACCTTTAAGGAATAGGGTTTGAAGCACAGAGAAAATTTTTTCTGCAAAGGCAATGCAAACTCCAGAAGGGATCAAGAAGAGTGAAAACTAATTCTTATTCTACAACTGCTTTATATTCTTCAAAACTGTTGATGTCAAGACAAAGAAAGATTGAGGATTATAGGAGACTAATGAGGAAGAACAACTAAATGCAATTCATGATCCTGTGCTGGTTCCTGGATTGCTATAAAAGACATTAGAAAACCTGGACAAATTTGAATACAGACTGATATGATAATGATTGCTATATCAATATTAAATTTCTAACTGTGATATTTATAATGTAATTATACAAGAGAATATTCTTATTCTCATAATGTGTGTATGTGTAAGTGTGTACATGTGGAGAGAGATTGGAAAAATAAATGTGACAAAATGTTAACGCTTGATGCATCTGGTTTATACAGGCTTCTTTCTCCTATTTTTGCAACTTTTTTATAAATTTGAAATTATTTCAAATTAAAAGTGAAAAACTGGAAAATTTTGTCTGAGAAATCTCTTTAGATATTTAAATATAAAAATCCTCTGAAGATGACATTAAATCTCACTAATGAATATAATTCTTTTGAGAAGAATAAAAACGTGAGAATAAAAATTTAGTAAGCTATATCTAATGGTTAATAGAAAAGTTGAATTGTCATTTGTCCACTTTAAAGTTAGTAGTTATTGATCCACTTGTATTATTTGAAGAACTCAGTTTGTTAATAATTAATTTTTCTCCCAATTTTTTTGCAAATATAGGAGAGATGGAACTGAGTTATCATTGTTGAAACTTCTAATTCATCCAGAGTCCTTAATATAAATATACCCAAAAGTGTAATGACAAAGTTAAGTAGTTTCTTTAATTCTGAAATATTCACACTTACGGAATACAAATCTATAGGTAAATTTTATCATCTCTGATATATAGTTTCTTTTTATCTCATATTCAGCTATTAAGTTATTTTTAGGATAAGCTTTTGTAATACAAAGTTAATTTTAAAATTATATTATCAAATAGCAGAGAATGTTAAAAACATGACAAGTTGGCTTCCAGTTTAAAATAGAATATGTTTTAGTGCAACCTTTTCTAATTTTGTACATCCAGGATCTCATCTACACTAAAAAATGATGAATCTGCACAACTGTGACACTGGAAATGAAGCTTGAGCGACAGTCAGAATCTGAGGAAAAAGCATCATTAAGTGAAAATCTTATGGAGCTTGACTAAGAAACTGTCAGGAGCTGTCACCTGCCCCCCACGTCCGCTGGGCACGCGCGCAAGGGCACACACACACACCCGGCCCTAAAATCTTGCTGGAGTTTGAAAGGCTTCTCTCTACTTCCTGGTTCAGGAACTCAAGACTTATCAGATGGAAAACAGGGCAGTCATTCTTCTGCTGCAAAGGTTAAAAATAAAAAGGCAAAAAGTATAATCCCCCCCCCCCAAAAAAAGGAAGATAAGAGAAGGAAGGAAAGAAAGGCAGAAGAAAATGATCATAACATTAGTATCATTCAAAGTTAAATTAATGTGTCAGAAAAACAAGGATCATTTTATACTGATAAAAGATATAATCCACAATGAAGATGTAAAATTCATGAGTCTTTATACTAAAACAGTCTTAAAGTAAATAAGGAAAAGTTCCTGAAAAATCAAGGAGAAATTGATAGAAATAAAACTATTATAAGAGGCATTAACATATCTTTCTCAAGATTTAGTAAAGACTGAAAAATAAAATAAGGTTGAATCAGTAGGTAAATGCTGACCTTTAGTTTACAAGCAGAGACTATATCTTTTTTATGAATCTTGGTCATATACTAGGACAGAAAGAGAATTTTACTGTATAATAAAATGAGAAAATGTAGAAGGCATATTTATATAATCATAACTAACATATACTAAGAAAATTTTAAACAAAAACTCTTCAGTTAATGAATTATCTAACAATTTCCAAAATAAGGCCTTAGAATACATACGTTTTTGAAACTTCGAAGTTCATTTATAATCTATAGGAGGATGGATATTCATTACAACTGTTTGTAACAACAAAATGCTGTAACTAAGACTCATCATTGGAGAATTATGCAGTTGTATTTGAAGATTGTCTCTATATGCTACTATCTCTATGCTGTGCAGGATGCATTAGTACCCCCCAAAAATTGGATAGAAGAAAATATATAATATGCTACCATTTATCCCCAAAAGGTGGCAGGGATATGAATATATAAAATCACAACAACGAAACAAGGACATAATTTAAAAAAACTAGAATATTAAAAATTGGTTACTTTATAGTGGTAACAGGGTAGAGGAAACTTCGATAAAACCTATGATTTCTGATTATACCTTGTTTTGTAAATTTGACTTTGGAACCATGTAAAGATTTTACATAATCGTAAAGTCAAATTAAATATTAAAAGTAATTCCTAAAAACAGAAAGCAAAACAAAGATTACACTATTGAGTTAGTAGCGGCTTAATTTAACTACACAGAGAGGAATTATTTCAAGTGACCTTAAAACAGTAATTTAACATATAAACCTATGAATATAACCTAAGAATAAAAAGAATTACAAATATTTTTAAAGCTACTTTCAGTTGTCATGCAGTTTATAATAATATTAGCTCTGCTGTTCTAAAACTATAGAATATGATATAGGACATAGTAATTAAGTAATTATATTTTTAGGCATCAAGGTGTTAGTAAATGAAAAAAGATACAAAACCAAAAAAGTACAAACCTTATAATCATGAACTTGAAAACATCAGTTTGAGCTCAGGAAGCATTTATTTTAAAACAAACAAACAAAAAACAATTGTTTCTTAGCTTTGCCCACCAACAAGGTCTACCTAGAAACAATAACCAGCCCAGTGGCAATGCGCACCCACAGCACACACAGAGTTGTGGTTTCTAATACTGTTTTTTTACTAAAAGGAACCCGGATTCTTGAAGAAACAGTACATTTCAAGACTGGGGCAGGAAAAATTCAAGAAGGTCCTGGAACATATTGTCATATAGTAAAGTAAGAACTTTTCAATGAGTAACAAAGTAGTGACAAAAAGTACTCAGAAGTGAATTTGAATGATTTTCACTGCCAAAAATGGAAAAATTTGAGCAATGGATTGAAACAGCTGATACGTTTAAACCCGAGTGCATAAGAAATAAAGAACTTGGGGTTACCTGTAGAGAATTCTGAGAACTGGTAAATGAAAAGATCAAGCATTTATTCCTGCTGACAAATTAATAAGGAATGAAGATTAGAACATTGGCATACTCTAATGGATAATGGCCTGAGGCAAAAATTTCTAACATCACAAAAAGTGAGACAGCTGGGCATTATATATCTGCTAATGAAAAGTCCTGTCACAACCACCAGTGTCTTCCTGCTAACAGATCCAACCTGCTAATTGATCAAGTCTTTAACAAACTATATATTAGAGAGTTAGATCACAGGAAATTCAGGAGATAGCAAACGTATTAAAAGATAGTGTGTGGATGCAATCATCACAATTCAGAATGTTGGAAATTCTACCGGACAAAGTGACCCAGTTGTTTCACCATAAAATGGCAAGGAAGGAAATGAAAAAGTATGCAGCAGATGCTATTGGTGCCCACCCATATCTTTTGTGATTTCACTGGGCTCAGTCTGACTTTCTGCCTCTCTATGCTGAAAGATCTTTTTTTGCCTGAACTGTGGACTACTGCTCTGTCCACTCTGGGGAGGCCAGAAGTGACAGGCAATTAACCCTCCAGCAGCAGCCCTTAATCAATGGTGAAATAAAGTGGATGCATAAATACCCAACTTCTTCAAATCTCAGGAGGTTAATTCTGAGGGATGTGTATGTGTTTTTTATTTCTTTTTCAAGAATTTTCCTGAAAGGATTAAATTTCAGTTATCCATTGTTAAATGGTTTAATAGTTTAATATGCATTATGAATATGTATATATTTTGCCAAAATGCTGAAATTTCTGAAATATTTTGATGATTCAGTAGTACAGAATATGAGACAGAACACTTAAAAGTAAGACTTGGAAAGTCTAAAATTGTAAGTGCTAAATCCACCTAAGAGCTATGTGTTTCTGAAATTTGACTGCTTCTATTGGGACCAAAACAACATAGCTGATAAAACTAAAACTTAATTTGGGAAAATCTTTGAAATAAAAAAAGAGTCTATTACGTGGAAGGTTAGGGTGTATGTAAAATCTTAGAAGCATATAAACAGAAATTAGCAAGCAATTTACCATCTCAAAAAATGCAGATGTAGATGTATGTCTATATCAGTCCCTAAGAAAAATTGTATCACTTCTTAGGAGTTCACAGCTTGCTAAGATTTGCTTTCTTGCAGGATTTTCTAATGATATGATAATCCCTGTTTTTAAGCTATCAGGTAGAAAAATAGTAATTTAACTTGACAATAAGATTTGATTTTGATTCTAAAGACATTCACTAGAAGAGTCTGAGATGAGCATTGGAATATTTTGAGAATGTTTCTCATATAGTCAAAGTTTAAACTGGAAAGAGTAAAAAATCAAACATTTTATATTTATAAAAAGTCAAACTTTTTTCTTCACCTGGTTAAAAAGTTGGTGCCAAAGTGACTAAATGGCTTTATTTAGTTAACAATAAATTTTTGTTGGATTCTATTTTATGCACTTTCCTCTGTTTTACACTTTTTTTTTTCACCTATATGTAACTTATGTTATCAAGCTATATTTTATGACCTTATAAGTGGCCTTTTATTATTCATGGGAAATCATGTGGAATTAACTAGCAAGTTAAATTCAAAAACTACAACAAACTAAATAAATATTGACACAATAATGTGCACACGTTTGCTATCCTCAAGTTAGCAATCATAGATTTTCTTTTCTAAGATATTTCAGAGAATGAAATTCCCAGTCACATCATCAGCTAAATTTACTCTAATTTACTATCAGGATTTGGCCATTTAGCGTGTGTAGTTAAAGCTTAATAAGTCTGGTATTGTTTTGAATTAGCCTGGCCTCATCCTGGAGCTTTGCGATTGTTTTCTCATTGGACCCTGTCAATAACCCAACGGGGAAGAAATAGTTATTTTATACATTAGGAAACTGAGGCCCAGAAAAGGCACTGGGCTACTTAAGTGTATGCTATCACCCTATCTAATCCAAAGCCTTTTGTCTACACTATGTACTTCCCGTATTAACTAGCATCACCCACAGTCACATGGCAGAAAGCAGAGCCTTGAGGAAATGGGCCATCAGCCACTACACATTGACCAGGCCTTAGGCATGGGTGACACAAAGCAGTTATGGGCACCTGGCGGTAGAAGTCAAGGAAGTTACAGCAATAAAGTGGGGTGGCAGGACACTGAAAGAAGCTGAGGAAATAAAATTTTTTAAACCTCACCTTTCCCCTGCACTACCAGACCAATTTGAGCTTGTTTTATAGTAGAAATTAGGCTGCCAGACCTTTAGGCAAAAATGTTTTTGTTGAAAAGCCCAGTAAGTATTACTCTCCTGGAACAGAGGTATTTTTCTTTGTTTTGTTTTGTTTGTTTTGTTTTGTTTTGTTCTGTAGAATGGAATTTGCGTGTTTGTGGATACATTTGCCACAATTCTCATGTTTTGTTTTATTTTTCCTCTCCATGTTACTTAATATCTTTTTCCTTTGCTTCAACCAAAGATACTAGTAAAAGAAGCCAAGCAAATGCACCCTTATCCCGAGTTAAAATGTTCAAATTCTGGTAGATGGCTCTGTTAGGTAGCAGAGTGTAAGATCTAGTCATAGTAAAACACATCAGTGATTTGAGAAACCAAGATAACCTCTCTCTCTCACTCCTCTGCTCCCCACAAGGCATTGTATTCTATGTTCAGAAGAACGAAGACAGGTGATGGGCCTGCCAAAGCTTTTGACTCGTCTCCATTGAGCTTTTTTCTGAGTGCCAATTCAGCATGACCTAGACAAGGATCATTTTTTTCTTTTTTGTCAGGACTGGAACTAGCTCAGGTAAGACAAGGATTTCTGGAAAGATATGCATAGATGTCCTGGAATCCTTTTGAAGAAAGTGTGTATGGAGCTTCTGAGAATTCTCCCTCTCTCACACTGTCTCCCAGACTGAGGTTACAACTGCTCTCTGCCATTTCGTAGGAGAGTTGCTATAATGCTCACCTACTGACTACAGAGCTATAATAGCTACACAACCGCTTGGCTTATTAAAAAGAAAACAAAACAACACCTTTTAGCCAAGGTGTTGCAAGTTTTTTCAAGGGATGTTATAAAATGCTTGCAATAGAAGTCATGTTCATTCACATTCAATAAAAAAAGAAATGAATCTATGCTGTATTTTTCATGTAAGTGCAGGAGTGGAGACAGTCACATCAAGCCTTGATAATCAAGCAAATGATAGGGTTTCAGAATTCCAAGGAGGTTGGAAGTCATTGTTGGGGGTGGTCAAAGAATTTGTTCCTCCGCAAGGCATGTGGCTTTGAGCCAACATACCTCATAATTTGTTTCCCACTGTTCCTGCCTCCATTTCCCACATTCTTCTTATAATGTCTTAGTTTAACGAGGGGAATATGGTGTGTAAATTATTTACCATTTTAACACCCAAATTGTGCCTTCTGAGAGATACATGGTGACTTGTAAGTGTTGGAATGTGCTGTTCTACTTCTTATCAAGTTTGCTCTTCATCTTCTACCAGATGTTTGACCAGAAGTTAGAGTCCAGAAAATCAGGCTCATATGGTAAACCAGCAGGTTGTAAATAGCTACACAAAAGGCATTGCATTGCATCTCAGCAGATCTAGAGTAAGAGACTAAGATTAAGGAAATAAAAGGCAAATTTTTTTTCATTTAAAAGAAACACACACACACACACACACACACACACACACACACAAAGAGTACACAGGGGGACAGAGAATGGAAAAAATTTGCAGTGGTCTTTGTTCTCTGGTAAATGACAGGTTGGTCACTTCGACTGCAAAGACTCCAGCCCTACTATACTACCTATACTACTGCTGTAACTTCAAGAGGTGGGACTTGATGAGTCATGCACACTTTCAGAGTTCAGTCAGGGTGACACTGGAAGTTCTAGAATGATCAGTGCTGTTGGTACCAAAGGACCAAGAGATGGCTTTGGTCAGATTAGATAAAGGACACTCAGGTATACTGAGATCCAGAAGCAATTTTCTTCTTTCTGAGGAAAGGATGATGAAGTAGATGAAAATAAGCATTTGGGTGAATCCCTCTGTCTGGGGTTGGAGGAAGCTCATGACACCTAGGAGATGTGAGGGAGGAGGTTTCATTAGTCCTAAATATCCTTCTAGCACCCTGCATCCAGAGCCTTCTAATTTTAAGGCAAGAGTGGGACCAACATTCCCAGTCCCTTTGTGAATGACCCCAAAGAATGAGGTGAGGAAGAGGAAGATAACATTTTCCATCCACCCCGAAGGCCTCTCTAATGTCCCATTAGTGTCTCTACTGTTTGGTCTAACACTGTAAAGTACAGTGTTCTTTTTAACTGAAAATTAATTGATTAATTGATTAAGGAATTGACTGATGAGCATTGGGGATTTAAACATGAAAATTATATAATCATAAACCTTAAGGAGCTTAGAGTTTAATAGGGAATATGGATAAATATTTATGATATTGTGTGATAATAGCAAGAATAAAGCAAGTACAGATATAAGAAATGCTCTGGGATTTGTATTAGACAAAACGTCTCTGGGGCAGAGGGAAAGACAGATTCAGCAAAAAGAAAACAGCCACCATGTTACATAGACATCCCCATGGCTTAGTGGTAGAGATGGGGCACTGTGCCCTTAGGGGAAAAGTGATGAGGTCAGAGCAGACTGGGTCTGATCAGGTCTGGCACTTGTACCACAGAGCTTGGATTATTCAGAGATGATCTGATGGGAAGCCAGGCAGACAGTTCATACAGAGGGACCGGCCACAATTTGGGTTGTGAATATGGGCACATCAGATCAAAGCAAGAGTCCTGTGAGTGGGGTGCTGGAGCCTGCAGAGAAGACTTTGCCCCTGGGACAAAATGGCAGGTGCCTTTAATAGAGCACTGGTGTGTGGGGTGCTCTAGGAGGACTCTGGGAAGAGGTCTCCAGCACTATTTGGGTATCTTCTCCCATGGTTTGGTGAGTCAGGCAAAGGAGGGGACAGAGCACAAGAATGATAATAGTAGTCATGGCAGATTTCATCCCAACACCCAAAAGTGGATATAAACAAGCATAAGAAGAGAATTTCATCTCCTGCTTGGAGCCTAAGGCTAGACTGTGATTCTGTCTTTTAAATCACTTCTGGGATTCTGACTCTTAATAGTATTGAGTTTTGGGATTCCTATTAGAATAGGGATAAATACTTACTAGAGGTTTTCAGTTGTTTAAACCCTACTTGGTTTGACCTGGTTGGTCCTGATGTCAAGCTTTTACCGTTAAACTCATCGACTTGTCAAAGAAATGGCAAAGTCAAGAAATTCATTGCAAGTCACTACTTGTGATTCATGTGTAGGATGTCTGGTGTCTTGTGGTATTCCTTATTTTCTAATTCTCTAAATTTAAGTAAAGGGTGGGTAAACTTTTTCTGTTAAGAGCCAGATGGTAAATATTTCAGGCTTTGCTGGCAACATTCAATTCTGCCATTGTAGTGGGAAGCAGTGACAGACAATGAAACAAATAGGTGTGACTGTGCTCCAATAAAACTGGCAGCAACTGAGTTTGGGATGTGGGCCACTACTGATACAAATATAAATATGAACAAACAAATAAATTGATAAATAAGTTTCATAGTCTCCATGAGCAATTTTTAATTTTTAATCATCTTTTCCTAAGGAATAGGGGAAAGGAGGGACCATTTTGCTTGCATGGAACTAAAAATCTCTTCTATTTTACATTTGTAGCTTTGGAAACTAATAGCCTTAAACTAAATTTCCCACCCACTTTTAAGATGCAGAAGGGCCTGGAATATGTTCTTCCAGATTATTTTTTTAAAGAGAGGGCCTCTTTTGCTATTCCTTCCTCTTCTCGTCTAGCGAAGTTCTCTGCACACATCTCTTAGATGGCCTCTATTCTTTCTTTCTCCCATGTCATTGACAATAATGACCAACTAAACAACCTTTGTAGTTTTACCTTCTTCAGGGTGACTTATCCACATAAAAAGTTGATATAAAGACAAGGAAAACACCCTTTCTTCTAAAACCCCGAAAAACACCAAATATAACTTGAGTTGAAAAACTACTGGAAGAGTTACTCCAGCCAAAATCAAGTCCAAAGTTTAAATGTGTTTGCCCTCTTTATCTAAGGAATGAAGATGATCAGACCAATGGGGAGAACTTGATTAACTCTACCTTCTCCTCAGCAATCAGCCAATTCACCACTTGTTATTGGTTGAATTCTGTCCTTTCAAAAGATATGTTGAAATCCTATCTCCTGGTACCTGTGAATGTCACCGAATTTGGAAATAGGGTCTTGGCACATGTAACCAAGTAAGCTGAGGTGAGGTCATCAGGGCAGGCCCTAATCCAACATGACTTGTGTTTTTATAGGAGAGAAATCGGGACACCAACACACACACACACGGAGGAGAATGCCATATGAAAGCACAGAGACACGCAGGGAGGCAGAAGCAGAGATTGCGGTGGTGTAGCTACAAGCCAATAAACACCAAGAATGGCTGGTAACTTCCAGAAGCTAGGAGACAAGCATGGAACAGACTCTCCCTCAGATCCCTCCAGAAGGAAACAACATTGTTAGCATCTTGATTTTGAACTTCTAGCCTCCAGAACTGTGAAAGAATACATTTCTCTTGTTTGAGGCCACCCAATTTGTGGTAATTTGTTATGGCAGCCGTAGGAAACAAATACGCCACCCTTGGGCTGACATAAAATAATAACTCAAATAACTTTTGTAGAGTGTTCTGCTTTACTCGTTTGTTAAACATCTTCCTCTTACTATCAAGAAACCGCAGTAATGAAATAAATTTAATAATCATGTCGTCGTACGTACAGGCTACCTTCTGGTTATATTTCGATTTATCTTTCAGATAATCTGAGACTCTTAAAGTGATCATCTTAATATGTTTCCTCTTTTTGTTATGTGAATTCAGAGGCAATGCCTAGGGCAGTTTGGCAATCTATCAGCAACTGATAGCATGACTGAAAAACCTGATATGTCAGCTATTGTCCTACTGTATTAGCTTCTTTGGGTACTATGAACTCATGAAATACAACAAAGCACTGTATTGTCTAAACTCTTCTGAATATATGGCTGGTGTTCACATAACTGCTTTTGTCTTAGTCTGTGCCTGTCAAAGGGTAATTCGTTGGTCTCTTTGTTTTCCTTTAGAGCTTTCCCCTCTAATTTGATCTGTGCTTGATGACATGGTTATAAAGAACACCAAGTACTGGTATAGCAGAATTACACATAAGCACTGCTAAAGTCATTCTGCAACGTTATACTACTGTTCTGACGGGCCCACTGTAGAGCCAAAGGAAAAATATTTCCCAGGAAGAAGAATGATAATAGCTAACATTTATTGAATGATTCTTATGTGCCAAACATTCTTCTCAGATAACTTTTCATTCTCATGATGACTCTATGAAGCAGGTGCTATTGTTATCCTCACTTTACAGCCAAAGATCCCTAACTATAGTGATGATAAGTAAAATTTACCCAAGGTCACAAGGCTGCTGATGACCAGGGCTAAGATAATGAGCCCAGCTGGTTTGGGTGTAAAATCTTGTCTTTAACCATTACTCTGTTGCCTTTCTACCTGGGAAGTACTTCCATCATGGATCTGAATGCTGTAATGTTTTTTCTTCACTGAAAATTAGTGCTTTTAGGTCCTTTTCAGCTAAGGCAAAAGTTGGATCTATGTTCTCGCCTGAGGTTGCAGGATCACCTTTGCAGTACGGGAGCTGAATTATGGCCTCTGGAGTCCAGCTCTCAGGGATGTATGATTGGAAGATGTCATCAGTGTCTCTTGATCTTTGAAAGGTCAAAGCCACATGGGCACCATTTTTGAGCAGTTTTGTTTTCTTCAATTAGCTTCACTCACTGAAAATATAATAACTTTCTCAAAATTAAATGTTTGATTTTTTAATCATGTTGTCATATAATAAAATTAGTGACAGTTTCTATTTGTAGGTGTATTTACATAACACACATTTGGGGTGGGGTGTGGTATTAGAGACCCAGGAAAGAGGATTAAAGTCCAGGGCTTCTTCTGGGGAGCTCCTACAGGTTAGCAGCATCTACTGTTGAAGTGGATCAAGAGGGAAATGAATTAAGGCAAAGAATAGGTCAGAATCCCAGATAGGTCAGAGGTTCAAGTCCATCATCCCCAATATTCCCTATCTATAAAAAATTTTTTAATGCTTTTAACTACCCTAAAATGATTTTCATAGGTAATATAATCTACTTATACATATAATTTAGAAGTCAATATAATGCCCCAAATGAAACATTAAAAAAAAAGTAAATGAAAGTAAACAGTTTGCTATTTATTGTTCAGGGCCAACTACAGTCAAGTCATAATGATGAGTCAAGTGCTTGCACCTGTATGTGGAATCTCTGCAGATGGGACTGCAAGTATGCACTGATAGAAGGCTTAGTGTGACTCACACACCACAGATGGCCTGACCACAGGAGATGAGAATTTCCCAGTGGTAAGTAATTTAAGTCAAGTCATTAGTAAAATGATATACAATATTTCCCTGATTAGGAAAAAAAAAACAAAAACAGAAAACTTGTCAGCAAAGCAATGTATGATCTTCCTTCCTTTTAGTGTCATAACTGGGTTAGTCAGGCTATATCAAAACCAAGCAAAAAATACTATGTGTTAATGCGGAAAATAGAGTCAAGTCCTGGATTTGTCAGGATGTAGGACTATTCTTTGAGTTCGTAGAATCTTCTCACACATTCTGCAAATTCTACCATATCCAACCTTCATTATTGGGACAATTATCCCCTTAAAATTTCATGCCATCCTTTGGGAGCTGGAGTACTCCAGCTGACAATCACTAGGCTAAGGCCTCCTTGTTCACATATCTCTTGTCTTCTTGTCCTTTCTCTCTCCCTCTCTCCTCTTTCTCTGCCACCACTCTTTACCTTACTCATTCCCACTTGCTCTGCTTTTCCCAATATCCTCCTCCTCTTTTCATCTGGGAGGAGGTGAAGGGCCTCTTCAATGAGTGGAGTTGAGGGCTCCTTGTCTCTTGTGGAGAATGAACCTCATAACTGCCTGCTGCTGTCTTCCCAGCCCTGAGCCTTCTGACACTTGGCGTGTGCTCTTTTCGTTTTTTTTCCATCCTCCAAATTCTGATCTGTAATTTCAACTGTATAGGTCAGAAAATACTGAGGAACACTATGATATCAGAGCCTTTACTCTTTAATACAGACTCTTAAGCACCAAATAATGGCTAAAATATTATGTTTACTTACTACATGACTGGCATCCTGCCATGTGCTTTAATATACATTATTGGCCTTAATTATCATCTTTCCCCATTTTACAGATGGGAGACTGAGACTTATAATAAATTAAATGATAGGCCAAGCCTGCAGAACTCATGGATGGCAGAGCTGGAATGTGCTCTTCCACACTAGGCAAAGAGTGCTAAGGACCAATTCCTAGCCTCAGAAAACTGGCAGCCTGGTACAGGATGAAAAACCTGCATAGAATTTGACAGCTAATATTTATTGGGTGTTGCCATGTGTCATCAAGTGTGTTTTACATGTGTTATCTTATTAATCATTTGAACAACCCAGTAATGACCATGTTATTGGCTTCACCACCCCCGCCTCCTACTTACAGATAAGGGACCAGAGGCAGAGAATTAGCGGGGCTGAGATTTAGACACAGACAGACGGACAGACTGGGGGTGGGGTCAAGGTGGTGACGGGCTGGGTTCTTACAACTAATCTAAACCAAGGGGCTTCAAGAGAAGGAGATATTTCTGGCAGTTGAAGTCAGAGAGGAGTGGCATTTGAGCTGAGCTTAGGGATGGGAGGAATTTTCACAGGTAGAGATGTGGAGGGGTATTCTGTGCCTGGAATGGCTGGAGCAGAAGAGCAGCAGGAAACACCTCACCCCTCCCCACCAGTTTGCCAACATTGGGGGGAAGAAAGGAGGCTGGAGCGCAAGGAAGAGAGGTAGTCTGTCAGGTAGTGCTTTCTCCTTTTACATTTCAGAGGCCTGATTTTTTTCCTAGTTGAAGAAAATAAACTTTACTGTTGAGCATTTGTAAAGAGAATAAACAAAAGCACCACTGTCATTCCTACTTGGCTCTGTACATTATGTGTGTAAAGGAAAGACCTGAAGTTAAGGGCTGGAACTTGTCCTGATTCTGCCCTATGGATCTTGGACTTAGCCATTCTCATTCCTCTGCCAGTCTGGGGTAATCATGCATGCCCCGGCTTATCCTGGAAAGACATTAGGCGGCTAAAGAAGGAACAGATGTGCAAAACTTCAGAGGAAAGGTACTATAAAACTCTAAGAAATCAAATATTTTTGTTGTTCTGATCAATCTTCCCTTTTCATACAAAGTAGTTATTAATATATCATCTATCGGCAATTCAGTTCAAAAATGTTTTGACCTAGAGTAATTTGTAGAGTGCCCTGGTGTTTTCATATCCATGATCTAATTTGATTTTTACAACCATTTTGTGAAGTAAGCAGAATGTTTATAATCAATTAATTGCCATTTTTACAGAAATTGAGGCCCAAACCATTTGTTTAGAAAATGCTGGACTTGTGTATAAAATTCCACTTTTCTCTCAGTTTGGACTACTTTCCAAAGACCATAAGAGAAGTAATTAGGCAACAACCTCAGCTAAATTTCTTGGCAAAATTCAAGAGAGACAAGAGTATAGAATTTATAGTGCTCTTTGAAAACAGTATATAATCCACAGTAACACTGAATTTCTAAATCTTTTTAAAAATTCAGCTGAAGGTTTGCCTCTTTTGCTTTGACCCTTCTGTTAGAATTTGCCACTCCTGCAGCAATCCCATGAGGCTCTGCACATAACCCTGTGATTACACATATTGTATCATCCAGAAAATTGTTTACCTATCTTTTTTCCTGGGTTTTCCTCCTTCACTGCCTCAACCCTGGACATCTCAGGTCTCCAGCACCTAGCTGGTTGTTAGAGGTAGCATTATTTTTGTCGTGTGTGTGTGTGTGTGTGTGTGTGCATGCACACACACACGTGTGTTGTTTTCAAAACAAATAAAAAAATTTGAGGTAAATATTAACTTTTACAGATTTCAAATAATAGCTCTTAGGATATAGAAATGGTCTTTATTCTTGCGAATGTCTCCACCTAGTCATGTCAAAGATCAATGATGGTTAAGTAATAAACGAACCTTTAATTTCAAGCAAAATATAGTATTTATGTGATCTATACCCTACAGGGTCTACTGAAGTGGAAAAAAATTTATGATAAGAATTATATATCTATCTATGTTTGAAAAACACTACCTTAGCAATTATTATTCTACAGACCTTAGTAAGAGAAAATTGAGCAGCAATTAAATAGCAGTAGTTGAACTAAAAAGAGATAAATCAAAATGGACTTTTAAGGAGAGAATTTGGGCAAATCTCCCGTGGCCGTGGATATGCAGGGGTCAGGTGCTTTGAAAACTGAATTAAACCTGCGTGCGACCTTGGCTTCCAGAGTCCTTGCAGCTTGGCTCTCCTCCTCCCGTGAGGATCGTCAGGCCTTAGTCAAGGGCTGCTGGTTGAACATCAGGGGTATTACTTCCCTAGTGCTGTGTAGACAAATCGCCCCATCTTAGTGCCTTAAAACAACACACATGTATTTTCTTATAGTTCTGTAGACGTTCGGGGGAGCTCAGCTGGTTTCTGTGCTCTAGGTTTCACAAAGCTGTCATCAAAGTGTTGACTAGATGAGCTCTTATGAAGAGGCTCATTCCATGCTCACTTAAGATGTTAAAGAACAATTTTGTACCTTACAGCTGTGGGACAAAGGTCTGCATTTCCTGCTGTCAGCTGGAGGCTGGCTATAGCTTTTGGAGGCCTTTCTTCAGTCTTTGCAGATGGACACATGTATCTCAGAGCAAGCAGTAGTGCAGTAAATCCTCCGCATACTTGAAGGCTCCCTTCCTATTCTGCATCTCTCTGATTCCAAGTGGAAAAATTTCTCTGTTTTTAAGGGTTCGAGTGATTAGATTGGGGTCACCTTGTTAATCCAGGACATTTTTCTCACCTCAAGGGCTATAACCTTAATTACTTTTGTGAAATCCTTTTTGCCATGTAACATATGCACAGGGTCCAGACATTAGGGTATAGACATTAATCAGCCCATAATATGCAGGCATATAGCAATACAAGGTGTCGATATGTCTACATCTATGTGTCTATCTCTTTATGACTTTATCTTAGTCTCTATCTTAGTCTGCTTGGGCTCGGGCTGCTGTAACAAAATACCATAGACCAGGTGGCTTAGGTGGCTTAAACAACAAACATTTCTCATGGTTTCGGAGGCGAGAAATTCTGAGATCAGGGCAGCAATATAGTCTTCTATTCTAGGTGAAGGTATTCTTGCTGGTTTACATATAGCCTTCTTCTCATTTGTATCCTCACACGGTGAAGAGTGCTGACTCTTATAAGGACACTGATCCCATCATGGGGCTCCACCCTCATAACCTAATTACCTCCCAAAGGCCTCACTTCTGAATATCATCACATTAGAGTTTCAACATGAGAATTTTGAGGGGACACATTCAGTCCACAGCTATATAACTAGATATATACAAAACTACACACACACACACACACACACACACAAACACACACACAACAATATATAGGACTAGTTTCAACATTTAGTTGGTATATTAGTGTTTTCTCTTTCTGTGTATATTTATTAAAAATTTAATATATTATATCAAATGATGTTTGTATGTATGTATGTATTTAACTAAGTATACTAAATGCTTTAACTATTTACACTAAATATTTATTATTAAATAAATACACTACATAAAGACTTGCCGGCTAAATGCTGAAACTAGTCCTAACCTACATTTGAAGATTTGGCAATTATAGAGAAAGCATGCAATTTAAAAAAATTAATGGGAAATAACTATAGAAATATTATCAATGTTCTGAAGACTTAAAAAATAACTGTACAGTAGAGGTTTGAATGAATAATTTCTTTCACCTGTAATGTTTCTTAATGATATAATTTTGGGCTTCCAGCTAGCTTGGAGAAGTCCTACTTATCATGGTTGTGTGCTTTATTGTGCTTACCTCTTGGGGTAAAGAAAAGCACTTTGAATATAGTAGATGTTCAATAAGAGTTTATTGACTAAATAAGTGAATAATATTGGAGTAGGAATCTAGTAAGCAGTAAGTCATGATGGATTTATTATTTCATTCATTCATTCACTCATTTACTTACTCAAGAAAAAGTATTGGTCACCTGCTATACACTAGGCATCGTACTAGACACTGGAGGTACAGCAGTGAACAAGACAGACAAGGTGCTCACTTGTAAGGAATATAGTCTAAACCAGCAAGAAAATATTCAGAGATGCTAAGCTATGTTGTGGTGATGTGAGTGAGTGCCAGGGAGCAGGGGATGCCTGGAAGGTGCTGTAGTTGCAGAGAATTGCAGCCATGGCCAGAAGCACAATGCTGAAGCCCCACAAGGACAGGAAAGAAATACCCCAAATATTTTCTTCTGCCCTCTGATCTTCTACTGATGCCTCCCATTAGATAAATACAACCTATGGACCAAAGAGGGTGATTCTGGATGATGCCATCCTTGGAGATCAGCCTTCCAGAGCTTAGAGCAGGGCAGAGAAAGAGAGCTCATGATCAGAGGCATGGGAGTGAAAAATAAGAGAATAACCTCAAAATGTTGTCAATGAAAAACTTTTAACACCTCTAAGCTCCTCAAGGGCAACCTCTAAATTGGGTTTACCCTTCTCTGCCCCACAGGACCCAGGGAGCAGAAATCTTGGCAAGAAGTGAATGCTTGTTAATTTAATTGCACTTTATAGAGTTGGCTCTGCCTGATCTAAATGATAAATGAGTGTGCTACAGGGATGAGTCTCTCCTTGGGGATTCTGGTTCTTCACTGTCCCTGGGGAAACACAGCATCTTGTTCACAATGGTATTCCAGTAGCACATGTGGCGCAGAGTTACGCCTGATGATCACTTGCTAAACAAGGAAAGGATTCTTTCTGCACACAGAATTTCCTTTGTTACTCATCTGCAGAACTGTGGTAGATTAAAACATTTCTCATCTTGGAATTCTGCTATAAATGGAAAGATTTCATGAAGGTTAGGGAGAAGACTTGGGGGACAGATTACAAACATTACGATTTCCTTCTCCCCCTCTGAGGAAGCCTCTCTTCTTACAGTGATTAAGAACAGATGTGTGTATTTCCTCTTTTAAAATTTAAACTCTATACAATGTGTTCTCTTCTCCCAAAACCATCATGTACTGGGAACCTCCTCCTAAGAAGAGGTATTTAGCCACATATATATAATTTACAGTCAATACTGTTTTAGAGGTAGAATCAAGGTGTATTCTAGAAGTAGAGACAAGAGACCAAGAGAGGGAGGGATGAAGGGGGTGGTTCTGATATCAGATGGATTTCCTTGATGGTTTATGAGAACCAGATTTATTAAAACACTCAAAGCTTACAAAATACATATAATGTTTTCTGTAGACCCATAAAGGCTCTGAATTGAGAAAAGGCTATGCGAGTTGTCTGGCCCTGTCTTTCAGAAAGGAAAAGGCAAGATGTAATAGGGAGCTGAGTGCAAGTCTAATGACTCAGGAAATAGGAGAGAGGAAAGCACTGCTATGATGTCAGCAGATCCAGAGGGGCATGGTTGAGGGGAGACAGTTTGCCTTGGGAGCTCCTTGCTCCATGGACAATCACAGAGGAAGATAAGATTACTTCCATACCTAGTCCACCAAAAATAGATCCAGCTCAGTTTTCCCCTCTGAGGATAGAGATATCTCCAAGATGGAAAGAAACAGAATTTTTTTATGTAGAGTCTATGGTGATAACCTAAATGTGAGAGCAAAGCATAAACAGCCAGATAAAAAGGCAGAAGCTCTCTATTCATATTACTGGATGACCCTCCTTTGGGTATGTGTTGCAATGGTAGGGATGATGGTGGAGTGGAGAGAAATGTTTGTTATTATAATTAAAGTCTTGCTTCTTCTATTTTGATGTATCTGGGCTAAATAATAGTAATTTTAAAAGGCTTTCTTTTCTGAAGAATGCAATCACTTCTATAGCTATGATTGAATACCAAGGCAAAGTCTGAACAGTATTTATTCCAGGATGAGTCAGCTTGACTTCCTAAGTATTTCTCTGAAAGGGATAAGGAAAGAAGTCATATAGGATCTTTAGGCTAATCTGAGGCTACTGCATCTCTCCAAAGGTTTGAGAAGGTGCTTTCCTTCCTTACCACTCCCTAAGGAGGAACATGTCTGGTCTGAACCTGGGTGAAAGATTGGTGTTGGCATAAGGAGTAATGCAGCTTACATCTAGGTTCATAAACCAATCTGTGCATGTGGCTAGAAAGGAAAACAAAAGGGCTAAGTAGGGTATTTCTAAGGGGCATATATTGGATTTCCTCCTCCTGCATAGCCTATCCCTACAGAAATGGACCTTCTGATGCACTTTCATACCACCCTAATGAGCAGAAAGCCTAGAAGTGGGTTTGAATGTTATTTAGACTCTAGACTTTCTACAACGCTTGCCAAATATAGTATGTGCAAAATGGTCATTCCTTAGATATACAACTAGAGTCCCTTAGATGTAATTAGTATCATTTAGTAATTTCATATGTGTCATGAATTGGATGGATTTATGTGTAAATGTGGGGGAGTTCAAACCTGCAGGGAAACTTGGAGCTATGTGGGAGTTAAAAGAAAACAAAAAGAAACTCAGAGGTAACTGGTAGGTGTGCTCAGAACTAAAATGTGGTTTCTGCTTGGGAGCCAACCTTATCTCTAAATGTTTACAAGACTTGGAGAAGTTTAAGAGAAAGTCATTTTCAAAATGACTAAGATGGACTCAACTAAGTGTTATTATTTAACTACTAAATCAGATCAAAGATTGAGAATTTTACCTTGGTTACATTTCATTTGCTCATTTGGAAGGTGAAGTGGAAGAGGAAGGCTGTAAGGGTGTGTCTGTACAACTGCATTTCCTAAGAAGTAGTTTTTCTGCAAATGACGATGAAACTGAGTCTGTTCCAGGCTGGCTGTGGTCAGGGTGAAAATGAGACGAGAAGCCACAATTTATGACTTCTAAGTGGTCAGGGCTGAGATAAATCAGACTTAGGGTTTTGTCTGAGTTATAATGCAAGTTACTGTTGATATTTTATCCCTTTTTTTTTCCATTGGTCTTCAAGTTATTGGAAACTAATTATTTGTCAGTGTGTGTGTGTGTGTGTGTGTGTATTTTGTTGAGATGAATCATCATGAAACCAAATAGAAGGAAAAAAAACCCCAATTATCACAAAAGGACACTTCATAAATGCCTACTTTTGATCTCTAACAAGCTTTTTGAATGCAGCTTTATTGATAGTGATGTGGTTACAAACACTAGTTCATTGTTCCTTATATAGTATTAGAATGTTTTCAGGAAACAAAAAAAGTTTTTGCCAAAATTTGCAATTTACACCCTTTTTAAGGAGTGTCCAAGATAAGTATGTTATTTCAAATTCCCCGAGAGGGTAATTTAAATGGTGTTTACCTTCTGAATGTACTGGAAGAGTAAGTCTTTAATATTTTCAAATCTTTAGTTCTCTTAATTACCAAGAATGAGTATTTAGGAAACTATAGTTTTTGTTGGTATGAAAAGAAATACTGAAAAATAGTTCCTTTTAATGCTGCCTTGTGCTAGAAAACAGCCATCAGTGGCTGAGATGGGATCTAACTCATTCAGAGAAGATTCATTCTGAGATTTCAAAGGAATCATTCAGAGAAGATCGCATAAATTTATTTCTTTGTAACTTGGGAAAAATAATTAAATGAAGTGATTGTAGTTTCTTTTATCAAGCAACTGGATGAATTCTGAAGATATTTAGCCAGGATAACCAGCAAAAATTGACCTTTTAACATTTACATATTTCCAGGGAAACCTCTATTTCCATGCATGTTTGTAAAATAGATTTAACTATAGTTGCTGCTGTTTAAATGACTGAATCATTCAGTACACTCTCACTTCCTATTACTTCAATTATGCCTCCTCATTCATAACACACCATTACCCTCTAATCAATGTTTAGAATTAATCTGTACCCTCACTGAATTTCTATTCATGACCATTCTTACAACATAGGAAGTAAAAATAAAACTCATTCAATGCCAACAAAAGCAACAAGTGCAACAGGGATGACAACTCGGCACCAAGAACCTAACTCAAAATGAACAGACTATAAAATCTGGCTCTCTGGAGACTTTCACATCAGGTCTCTGGCCCATTCAGAAAATGAGAACTTGAATTTCATTATTTTAGCAGCTGGGTCATATGCCATTTTTCTGATACTCTGAACTGATGCTTTAATTTAATCATAGGGCTCTGGCATTGCAAAAATAATAAGTCCTTTTCTTTCAGAAAAATAAAAAAGAAGTACATGGTTAGATCCTAAGACTTGGGAGTGTAATTTAATGTAAGCTTAAAACATAGTGAAAATGAAGTAAATTTCCAGTTGGAAAACAAGATTTTTAGGAGCAACTGCTTCAAGTAGTTGGCTTAAAGAGTATATTTCACTTACACTCGAAAGGTGATATACAGTATTTTGATTCTGTATGCTTTCATGTCTTTCAATTGTCAGTGCAGGATGTTCCAGGATACATCAGGTTGTTTCATCAATCTGTTGTTCCATGCTCCCTACTAATTTGTTATGTCAGAAATTCCAGCATTCCAAATTCATATGAGTCTTGATTTATTAACCTAGTTGTTGAAGCAGAAGATAGTACAATTCACTCTCGTAAGCCCCAGATATGTGTATTTTCTGAGTCTTCAGATAATGTAGTAAATACATTTACTGGTAATTTCAAATGTTTTTCCAGCTCTAACATGTCTCGTTTCGTTTCTAGAAAACCTGTCATGTTTTTGTACAACCTATCTTATCAAGCTCTGACAGATGAAAAATCCTCTATTTTTAGCATCTTCCTCATTCTTCTGTGATAAAATGTTATAATTGATTGATTCTTATTTCATTCTAAGCATAAGGTCCTTCATTTTGCAATATTTCTAGAATCACAATGGGAGACATAGCTACATTAAGGAATTATGTCTGTCACTTATGATCTGTAATCCATATAAATCACCTTTTCCCCTCTCAAAATTAACAATATACTATAGACTTCTCAATTATATGATAATATATATTTATACCAAACTAAAAGATGTTATAGTCACTCTCACATAGGCTTTGTAAGTTGTGGCCAAAATAATTTATTAAAAATGACAAGTTTATTTCACCAATGATGCTGCAAGGACAAAAGAGAATCTATAAGTTGTACATTGGTAACTGTTCCACAGACTAGTTTCTCACATGGCTTTGTTTAACAGCCTGGGTAGACAAAATGTCAAAGGAGGTGCCTTCAGATTTGCTCTGGACTTGGAGAGACTCCTTATGCACTGTGTGGGGGGAAGAAACACTCTAGTGTTTTTTATTAATAATATCTTGTTCTTAACTTACAGTGTTTTAGCCATTACCTGAGTGTTACCATTAAATGGACAGAGATTGAACTTTTCACAAGGGTCAATGACACAAAATTGTTTCACAAAGTGTACTATAGAAAACACTTTTTACAGTTCCAATAACAGATTTTAAGTATAAATATTGTAACTAGCAATAATTATCTATAAGGGGTAGGAGAGGATAGGATTAATAAAAACCCAGTTATTTTTTCATATAGCTCATGTTTAGCCATTTAAATAGTTTGTTTTATTTTTCAAAATCCAACTGCACATAACTCAGAATTGATAGGCCACTTATTCTCCAAAACAAACGATCAAAGAATAAAGTGATAAATTATAAGAAAGGAAAATATGTATCATTTACAACAATCATCCTCTTGCTTCAAAACTTGACAAATATGCAAGAAAAATCCTATCACATGAGTACACTTTAATCTGCAAAGCTAATTTGGAACAGATGAGGTTAAAAATATATGAGTGGGCATACGGTATTTGAATAGTTGTATGTAAAATAAATGTGTTAGATTTTTAATTAAAAGAGCAGGGGGATTGCTATGAAATGAGAAACAATGGCATTTACCACCAGACCCATTCTTCCTGTTATTGGCAAATCCAAGAATTCCAAATGTTCCCTTCATTTTCATCCATGTAAAAGAGTAGAAGAAATCAAATTATTGTTATTGGTTGTATAAACTTCAAGTTATATAAGCTTTAAATTAATAATCCTTAAGTACGTAGTTTTATTTGATGTTCTTTCTGGGGCTTACATTAGGTTCAAGGTTGCTTTTAATCATCTTGGTGTAGTTTTGAGGGTGAGACCAAGGCTCCCATGATACTTGCAATTCCTTCGGTAGGGAGTAAGGGCTAAAGTGCAAATACTCCTAAGAGAAACAATAAAATAATTTAAATTTACAATATTAACTAATTTGCTAATATCAGTTCCTTCTTCGAGGGTAGGCTTTTACAATCGGGAATAAATACACTGGGGGCTGAGGCATGGAGGGCATCACGGAGAAACTACAGGTATCAACTCGCCAGTCCCTAGGTGGAATCCCTGTCACTTTCTAGTCAGACTTGAATACGACTGTCATGGGATGCTTTTCAAAATCCTTTACTCAGTCATGTGCGGGAAAAGAAACTTCACTGAAATGTAGAATTAAATCTTAAGGTTTTACAGCTCCAGATTTCTATCTTAGGTTATTTTCGACGCCCTAAGGACACCGAGAGAGGCAAATAAACGTTTGCGCGTGTGAAACCGCCGACTCTGGCAAGCGTCCTGTCTACTGATGTGCAGAGGGAAAACCTCACATGTGGGTGTGACCGCTCGACGTTTACGGGAGACTTGCCGGGATGGGCGAGGGCCTGCGGTGAATTCTGCCTGCCACCCACTGGCCGTTGCCGTACATTCTTCCATTGCTGACTGTGGCCCTGCGTTTCGCTTTAACGAGACGACGCAGAGGTGGATCCTGCCATGCCTGGACTTTACACCCCGCGGGACGCACGCCTCGACCTACCTACAAACGCAAGCGTTGCCGCTAATGTTAAATATTTTCCTTTCCGCTCACTCCCAGGTGGAGCAGTAGCCGTGGCAACTCCCGCGTCTCCGCCCGCACCCCGGTTCAGATGCTGACTGGCACGGACGACACGGAGCTGGCGCGGGATTCGCGGGTCACGCTGTTGGGCATGGAAAGGGTGCAGCAGGACACGCCCACGGTGGCCTCGGGCAGCTCGTCGTCCTCCGTCCACTCGTTGAGCTCGGGGCTGAAGCACTGGATGCACTTCTTGTACTTCTTCTCCCCCTCGTTCCAGCCGCCGACCAGGTAGGCGCGGCCGTGCAGCGCGGACGCGCCCGCCGTGCTCACGCCCACCTGCAGCGGCGCCGCCTGGCTCCACTGGCCGCTGGCCGCGCTGTAGCACTCCACGCTCAGCACGTCCACGCGCTCCCCGCGCGGCCCCACCTGGCTGCCGCCCATCACGTACACCCTGTCGCCCAGGGCGAGCGCGCAGTGCCAGCCCCGCGGCGTGCTCAGCGGCGGCAGCTCCTGCCACGAGTCGCTGGCCGGGTCGTAGGCGCAGGCGGAGCGCGAGTACGCGTGGCCGATGTAGCCGCCCGTCACCAGCACGCGGCCGCCCGCCACCGCGCTGGCGTGGCAGCAGCGCGCCACGGCCAGCGGCGCCTTGGGCTGCCACTGGTTGGAGGACGGCACGTAGCACTCGAGCGACGCCAGGCTGCCCTCCGGGTTGCGGCCGCCCACGGCGTACAGGAGCCCGTCGAACACGCTCAGGCTGAAGTGCGTGCGCTTCTGGGTCATGCTGGCCAGGTGCAGCCAGGTGTTGAAGCGCGGGTCGTACCTGGGGAGGGCGGGGGGAGAGCGACGGCCTGGTGGGCGGCAGCCGGGGGGCCCGTGCTGGCCTCCTCACCACCCCGGCGTCGGGATTTGGGCGCTTGACGCCGACTCAGCGCGCGCAGCTCCTTACCTGGGCTCGGGCGTCTGTCTTTCACACGGTCAGAAAGCGTGGCACTTCGAAAAAGCAAGGTAGGCATTGGCGACTCCCCTCCTCCCGTCACCAGCACGCGGAGCCAGTCTCCTAGTCCCCTTCCCCCCGTATTCAAACACCCGTTATCTGGTAGGATTTGTGAGATGGGGCGGGGGGGGGAGGTGTGAAAAGTGGCTGCCTGTGGCCACCGGAAAAGGGAACACTGCCACACTCAATCTTCCTGTCTTCAGAGACCAACCGCCCCTCGTTCATTCTCGCTATTTAATGAATGTAGGAGTGGACTGACTCACTGAATTTCTCCATTTTCCACAAACCTGTTCTCATGTATACACCTATCTTGGCCATTGCAAAAAAAAAAACAACAAAAAAAAAAAAACAAAAAAAACAAAAAAAAAACTTAGCCAAGTTTGTTTCTGCTATCTGTTTAGAATGAGAGCAATGCCACTCATGTCCGAAAGCATCAACAAAAGCTTTACCTTTTGATGCCTCCTTATTTTCTAGCACATATTTGCAGGTGCGATTATTTCCTTTATGGATATATATTTTTTCAGTGTTCAGTAGTACCGTAATTATATCATAGCCACTGAAATCAGTACTGCAAAGACAATGACTTAAGTACATGTAGCTGAGTTATCAGAAGGAGGAAAACAAGCAGTCATGGTAAACTGATAGTGTCCTGTTTACATAGTTCTAAAGTACTTAGACTATCAGTGTGATGTTCATCTTTGTCCCATTTAACCTCCAAATCAAAACTAACCATAGTTATAAATTAAAGATTAAAAATAACTTAATTGTTTGAATTCGTTTAAATGAAACGCACACATATAATGAAATAATAAAGAATATTTTTCATGAAATACTGTTTGAATTTTCAGATCTTGCTCATTATTTTTTTGACTTTGTATTACTACCAAGATGCAAGCCAGACTTTCTGAAGATTTCATATATTTTGAAATTTAATTTTTTACTATAAATGAAAGTATGTCATTCGAATTCCATTTTCAGAAGGATTTATTATGCTTTTACTCTTCATGCATCAAAAATATTGATATTTTCTCTGGTATTCAATCTTCAGATAAATATCTAAAATTAATTAGCTGCTACATTTGTAATGCTCTTATTCTATTTGCCAATTATAAATATGGCAATCATCAGTAACAGTTACTTAAAATAAATTTTATATTATTTTAATCTTTCTTACCAGTTTTAAAAACTAAATCGTACCCAGTGTCTTTCAGAAAGGCAGTATATTGTGAAGAGCACTTGACTATAAGTGAGAAAAAGTGAATTGCCATTTACTAGTGGTATAACTTCTCTGCGTATCAGATTTCTCATGTGTAAAATCAGAATAATCATGTCTTCCCTTCTCACTTGATAGGCTTATTCAGAAATCTAGAGTACCTAATATATGTGAATGCACTTTATATCATGCAGAGTGTTTATATATGTAGTGTGACATTATTGTTAGTATTATTGATTTCCTGAGGTAATGAAAGAAGCTAATAGTCATGATTAATTTACCTCTATATCAGGGCAAGTTCCTCACCATATAGAACCATTTCAGTTCCTAAGAAAGGACAAGTACCTGCAGAAATTGCTGACTGCATGCTTGGCTTGATTTCTTGCATCATTCTGGTCTTCACCACCGGCTACATAAAGAAATCCATCCATCACAGCCACACACTGATTAAAACTCTTGGCTGGCATTTCTGTAAGCTTGCTCCATCCATTTTCAGGGTCTCTATATAAGATGTCTCTACTGAGAGACTTTTCAGTAAGGCCTGGACGGCCCCCAACAGTGACGAGAACTCGGCAGCCCCCACGGATTCTTGTGCGCCTAGACTGCAATGTGTTTTGATGATAGGGAAGTAAGTGGTAGTTCATAGCATCCACGAGAAGTTTGTGACAATCAGCATCTTGCATCATTCTTGGTACAGACTGAACATAATTGACCAGGTCTTGTGCAGAGATAGTACCAAAGCGAATATTGCTCAAAAGATCTGCAGCATATTTCACTCTCTTTTGGTCAAATTCTAACCATTTCATAGCAATCTGGAATGCTACTATTTCAGAAGGCAACTGTAAGTCGTCATCTATAAGAAGTTCATTAATTTGCTCAAATGTAAGTTTCATAAACTGCTCTGATTCTGCAAATTCAAGGAAGTTATCCCGGATAAATTTTTGGACTGCTGCTTTTGCATTTTTCAGAGAGTATGTTTCAGCAATGTTAGCAATGTATGTGCAGTTCTCAACATTCATCTCTTGTATCAGAAAATCACTGCACATCTTTACAAGGGTATGGATCTGAAGATAAATAGCAGCAGAGATAATGCTTCCTATTGTATACAAGGAGAGAGTCAGCTTTCCGGTGTAGGCATATGCAATGACAGTGGCCAGGCCCAGAGGTGAGATATCGTTGAGGTCCACCCTTTTCGTAGATGGGTCTTTTTTTAGGATGTTGTAAAAGTACTCACTGCATGAAGCCATCACTGACTTGTGAACATCAAAGGATTTGGTTTTGGTGCCAATGACTAAGTCACAAAGGAAGCTCTCCTGCCGCATTTTACTTAAACCTTCCAAGAGGTTGGGGCCATAAGAAGTGTCTGTTAATTCAGAAGAAATGCAGCTAAGGCCATTGCCTCCCTCTAGGATCCCATTCAAAGCATTTAGTTTGTTTAGAGGGCTATCTTCTACAATTATGGTCATCTCATTGATATCTCCTTTGTTCTTTCTGATAGTCTTCTTTTTGGGGGCCATGTTGGCAAACACACTGTGACAGGCAAGAGCTCAGCTAGAAAAAAAAAAAAGGCATGGTTTTATTTTAATTGTGCTTTGGACTTCAAATTGCTACATCGAGAAACTTTTCTTTTTTATATTATAAAAAGTTTTAAATCACATAATGTAGATTAACTCTCAAAAATAGATTTAAAGACTTACATTAAACTAGATGTGTATTTTATCGATAGTTTACTTCAGCATCAAGGATTGAAGACAATTCTAGAAAGATTTATATTATCTATTGCGACTGCTCAATAGCTAGCTGTATTGCCGAGTAATTTTATAAAACAGAAAAGACCATTCTCCGACCTACCTATACGGTAGTTATGGAAGAATAGTTAAATATCATTTGAAGGGCTTAGTTTATTCTCATAAAAAAGTGAATTATATCTACTCTGAGTTTTTCCTCAATAAAATACTAAATCCAGGAATCTATATAAAATGTAGAATATCTATATATATTCTAATATACACATCAGAATAAATGTGGCACTTTAATATTAATGGGTAAGGACTTGTAATGATAGCATTAGTTCAATTGATTTTTACTTACATATTCACTAAAATAACTTCCAAATCATTTAAATATCTAAATCACACGCGCGCACACACACACACACACACAAGCCCACAAACTAGAAGTAGTTTTTCTTAAAAACCTTAGAGTTAGGAAAGGCCTTCTTAAGAATAACACAAAATCCAGAAGCCATAAAGGAAAAGGCTGAAATATCTGAATACAGAACAAAACAAAAACTCCTAAAAAATAACAATAGCTACTTAAAAGACAAACAGTGAAAACAAATATTTGTAACATTTTTGACAGAAAAAAGGTTGACACAATATTTATAGAGTTCCTACAAATCAGTAAGAAAAAGGTATTCTAATTAAAAAAATAAACAAAGACTATGACTAGGTAACTAGGGCAATCAGAGGAGATAAAATACAAATAGTTAATAAATTTTTACAAAGCTAATCTAATAATTATCAGGAAAATGTCAACTGAAATCTGAAGATTCTTCTTATTTTTTGTAGTCAAATTTTGTTTATTTTATGGTTAAAAGTGTTTTGAATATTCACAATATCTAATGTCGATGTGGTACTCTCCATTTATTGATGGGAATATAATTGATACAGTCTTTTGGATGATAATTTGGCAGTCTATCAGAAATAAAAACAATTTTTATGTTTTGACACTAAAATTCTTAATCTAGTAATATGCCTCATAGTGATATACCACATAGAGATTTATTTATGTGGATGCTCATGTATTAAGAATACAAACCTTTTTTCATTGTTATAAATATTTGAACCAGTTTTTAAACCTGTACAAAGTATGGGTTTAGCTCTACAATGCGGCTCTGAATAACTCTCGTATTTAAACATAGAATTGAAATTGATTAAGTTTATCAAATATATACATAGCCCTTCAAATATGAGAGTAAATTGTTTAAGCCTTTTTCAAAAAGTTTAACATAGTCATCAGAAAATGCTACACATGGACTTTTAAATGGATTTTATTTATAGCATGGCAGCATTCACGTTTTTTTTTTTTTTTTTTTTTTTGTGAGAGCACCAATGTTGCTTTTCTTTTTTCATTTTTAAAGTTGAAAAACCAGTATATGTAATTCAACAATTCACAGTTTATTATATATGATTCCAGATAATTACACAGGCTTATACAAACTTATATCTGCATATTTTGAACAGTGGTGTGCTGGTGAATCAACTCTCTAGGGGAAGAAAAGCTCTCAATTGTGAGGTGCTGATTTGTTTGGTGCAAAAACACTCACTGTGAATGATTTTGAGCTATCCACTGTTTAACGACCAGCTTGTCAAATTCTTGGAAATGTAAAAATTGTTTCTCCTGAGCCAACACTAGTCAGCTGCAGTACAAATTTATGCATAGTATTTAGCCATTTGCTTTTTTCACCTGGCAGTGACTCACATACATCTTTCTGTATTAGTACATACACAGATTTATCTCATTCTCTCTAATAGCTGCAGTGTCCCATGGTAAGAATATATAACACTTATTCAATTACTCTCACGTGGATGGACAGTTAGGTATTTAGGTGTTTTATAGTTTCTTGGTGTGTGTGTGAGTTCATCCTGAGGGGTAAAATGTAGCTGTGATCCATCTTGAAATGCCTTCAATTTAATTACTGGAATATATGTTTTAAAAATTCTATTATTGTGTTTGTTCCTGTTCCTTTTTATGTGGAAAGAGAGTAGCAGGTAGGTAGGAAAGAGAAAAGGTCCATCTCCTTTCCAGGGCTTCTGTCTTCCTCACTAAACTCAAATTGTCAATTTCATACTTACATTTGTTTATAAGACTATAGTACATGTGTCCTTCTTCATTCTTCCTTGAAAGCAATGCCAAATGCTTCCTTACCTTGTGAAATCTCACTGTCATTTTAGTCTTCAGATACATTTGACTTAACGTAGTGAGTGTCCCCTTGTTGCATTTCGTTGGAGAAAATTTTAAAAATCTTGTTCAGCAAGCAGTTATCAGACCTACTGTCATATGGGCACCACTGTGCTGGGAATTATGGAGCAATAAAATCTGTAATTTATGTTAGATAAAAATGAGAGGTACAAAATGGCAATAAGAAACTAGGTAAGCACAGCAGGGTAAGTGTGTGTGTGTGTGTGTTTAAACAGTAGTTTTTACCATCTAGAGTAGGAGCACAAGCATGTCTGTGAGGAAGCCCTATTTTTCTGGGTGAAATCCTTTGGCCAATTTTTTTATGTTCATGTAGATGTAGGGCTTATAACCACTCATCGTTTTGGAGGAAATTTTGATGGTATTACAGGTAGTTCAGGGTGATTAGAAAAGAGTTAAATATTCACAAAAATGTATGACTCAGTCACTAGGTCATATGTGAACATATGTAGTCAAATGCAATTTTATAGGAATGCTCACTGTTTTTTCCTACAATTATACAAATATTCACTATGCACCCCTGGGACAGATAATAAGTGATCACCAATGATGGTCACAAAGACAATCAAAATGTGGCTGCAAGAAAAAGGTTACAAAAATGAATTGCAGGTATATGTTCATAGATAACCTAAGTGTTGAGAAATGGATTTTGAAAGCATACCCTTGTTATTGATTTAATTACATAGTAAATCAAAGTTGGATGAGAGTTTAGTTTTACTTATCGTTTTTTAAAAAGATTTTTTTTAACCGATGAAAGCCTGTGGGCAGCTGCTTAGAGACTCCCCAGGCTTGATAGCCAGGGCAGTTGCAATGGTTACCATACCTTTGGGGTTGGGGGAGAGGGAGGCCTTAGACTAGAGTCTTGGTCTGCACCATGAGGAGCACAGCCTTGTCGAATTGCCTGTGTTTTTTGTTTTGTTTCTAAAGCTAATAGACTTGATTTTTCTTCCCAACCCAGGAGGCTCTAATTAGTAGCTCCCAGGGGTCAAAGAGAGGAAGAACCACCCCAGCACCCCAGGCGATTAGTGGCCTGCACTTTTCACAGGGCCCCTACCACAGTAGGGCAAGCTGGAAAGAGCAGGCAGGTCTAGCCACAGCAGCCGAGATTGTGTAATGGGCTGAGCAGCCATTTGGAAGCACTACCAGTCACTTCCGGTCCCTGTCCTTTCTGGGTGAAAGAAGAGACTTTGCACAGGGTGCAGGGGTGTTGTAGAAGGCTCCCTAGGTTACATACTGGAGCTACCCCGTCATTCTGTGGAGGGAACCTAGAGAATTCTCCTTCTCTGGTCATGGAAACCACAGCCTCTCTGCTCCATCCACTATCTCCCAGAGCAGGCTCTTGGGTCTCCTCCATTAGAAACTGGGCAGAAGGGTAACGAGGATGCAATTCCATGCTCTCCTGCCACTGTCCACTGCAGATCTTGGGTTTTGTGTTGTTTCTATGATGATGGTGTCTCCATTTCTACCTAAAATAATAACTATATAGCTAATATTTATTAATTGAGGGCTCATTGTATTCTGAGCCCTGAGTCAGTATTTTACATAATTTTAAAAAATTTAATCATCACTGAAATCCTAAAAATAGTAGGTTTTAGTACGTTCATTATACACATGAAGAAATTAAGGTTCAAAGAGAGTTTTAACAAATTATCCAAGGTCACACAAGTGTGCAATGAGTAGTAGACTAAAGATTCAAAAACCAGACTGAACTCTGACCCCTATATTGCTGCCCTTAAAATTCGTGGCAGGCTAATAAGTTAGCTATTTTCAACATGGGAAGATAGAGACTGAGTGAGGTAGGACTGAGATTTATAAAATCAAAATTTGCTTACAGAGAATGTATAGCTCCAAATACTGAAAGAAAAGAGTTGCCCTTTAGAACATAAAATAAATTTGTTTAAGAGCAAACAGCTCGTGGATTTCTTTATCCTGTTTAGGGGTGGTAAAAATATGAAATTCCAATAGGCTAGTAAGCCAAAAATAGAAACAGGTTTGAGGAGGTCTTGCATGAATCTGTAGATCAGAGAATCAAGTACTTCCTTCCTTTTAAGTGTTAGAAGGAATATAAAATTATCAATTTTTGTTTAAAGATAACTATTATCAATTTGTTATGATTTAACTTAGCTAGAGGCCGGTGTCAGACTTTTATGTATAATGTACAGAGACTATATATAAAGTTAACTTCTATTCTTCAAACTTGGGTACAGGATGCAAAGACCCAGTGGTAAAATTTTTGGTTTTGTTGAAAATTTTACTGAAGTAGCTTTCTCTCTTTCTACTCTATTGGAAAGTAGGGTTGGTGATAGTGAGAGGAACTTGGGAATCTAGCTTTGGAGACTAATAGCTTTTTGGTGTTCATTTTGCTCTAACCATCTGATGGACCTGTGACAAAACATCCAACCTTTTAGGATTTCAGTTTAATCACCTGTCAAATGAGATATATACCTTTCAGTTCTAAAATTTTATAAAGAGTTCAAACTAAACAGATGGCTTCTGCTGTCAGAATTGCCAAAATCTTGTCCCCTCAATATGGCCTTCTAGAACCCTAGAATCAACTCATAATCAGATAGGCTAAACCAATAGAGACAGGAGATTCTTCACCTGAAAGCCCAAGTCTGGGTCTGGGTTGCCAGAGTTAGCAAACAAAAATAGAAAATGTCCAGTGAAATTTAAATTTCAGATAAACCATGAATTTTATTTTAGTATAAGTATATCCCATGCAATATTTGGAACATACTTATATTTAAAACTGATTTGTGATTTATATAAAATTAAAATGTAGATGAGTGTCCTTTATTTCCTCTTGCAATCTTTTTCTGGTTTGGGGTTCAGGTAAGCCCATAAATTCCATGAAAATTTCTGAAACACTATGAAATATGTTATGCCTGTGTGTTTATGTGCATTTCTCTGTAGAGCGGGCCCAGAGCTTTCATGAGGTTTTCAAAAAAGGTCCAACGTGAAGTAGACTGAGAGTCATTGGACTGAGAATGACATTGCCAAGAAATGGTAATGTCATTCTACCCTCTCCCACGAGTGGGTAAGTCCATGTGAAACCATGACACTTAAATCAAGTCCCTCCTGGCCTGAAACAGATCTCAGATGGAAAGCTCCTAGAACTGATTTATAGAAAAGAACTGTCACTTTAAGAACATTCTTTGTCCTGCTGGCCTCCACCCTTGCCTCCTGGGAGAGACTTTACACAGAGTAAGCTGAAAAGCCATGTGTGCTAAGGTGTCACTGTCACTCCCATGCCAGAATGAGCTGGGATCCCAGAATGTCATCTTGCCAAAGGAGCAAATCAGCGACGCCTGCTCGCTGTCCCTACTACATTCCAGGCGCTGCATCTGTCGGGGCTCATCAGCCCTGATGCCCGGAATAGAAAGCTCCAGCTCTGCTGCTTGCCATTTTAAGTTAAGTCTGACATGAGGGGGTTTGGGGGTAGGGTGGGTGGGTGGTGGTTCTATTTTACTGTTTCATTTACAACATGACTTCTAATATAAAACATATGTCAGTATAGCCATGTGTGCACAGTTAGAACAAAAACTTGTTTTATAGTTAAATTACAAATTTGTTGTTTTTCTGCAGGAAGATTTCTATTTTGTCAGTAGGTTATATTTCTGAGGATTTGAAGAGTTTGTCTGACTTTTTTTTCTACCAATTTCATTAAAACGAATTACATTTTATCTAAAGTACCTGGGTACCAAATGTTTATATAGTTCCTGATAAAAATTGAGAAAAAATCCTAAACTATGAACAAAACCAAAGAATTTTCTTTTTTCCCTCTCTTCTCTATAAAATAGAGGAAGAAAAACATACATCATATGAGACTTCAAATTATGGTTAGAAATTGCAAGGGATTTTACTTTTTAAAGCATCCTTCTCATACATTTCTATTAGTATGTATGACATTCTCCTAATTTAGCCTATTCCTTAGATTTCAAGAAAATGTTTTTTGGCTCCCAACTTCAGATCAGGGACATGAGTAACCTAACGCAACTGTAGATGACTTCAGTGAAATAGTTCTACGACCACAAGCACTAGGGCACCCTACCTTCTCCCACCCACAGACCCATGCACACCCCAGAATCTAGAAGACAGGGATTGGAGAGTGTGGCTCCATCTCCTTACCCTCCTGTGTGAAGTGGTGTCCCCAACTTGTGATGATAAAGTTTCAGCAGCAGACTTCTCTTGGGAAGCAATCTGTGGAGAGAGAGAGAAAAGGAGAAGGAAAATCCGGTGGGGAGCCACCAGCAGCCACCTGACAAGTCCCAGCTGCAATTTTAGAGTGACCCTTTGTCCCACTAGCTAAAGGGGCTGAGCTTGCGCTCTTGCCTGCCCCAACAGCAGTGCAGTCCTCCTCTCCCTCTTTGGCCTTCAACTCCAGGCCACCCTGGGGCAGAGGGCGGAGCTCTGGTTGGAAGAGAGGCGTTGGATTTCTTGACCTGCCCAGTTTTTTTTTTTTTTTTTAAAGTCAAGAGTTTAATTAACCTAGGTGTGGTGAAAGAAAATTAAATAGTTGGATATTTAATTTTTGGGAGCAGATACCAAGGTGCATGTTCTCGGTAAGAGGAAGGGAAGGTTGTGGATAGAAATTATCTTCTAGAGTGGTAAATAGCCTGGTCACCTCAGGTCCTTTGAGTGGACTGAGTTTATAAATAGACTGTTCTTTAGAAGAGGAGCACATGTGTAGCAGGACAAGGTGCTTTCTATGGTACCTCATATATGGCACCAACATTATTAGAGTCATCACCTAGTTCAATAGAGTGAAGTTCACTGCCAGTCCTCGATTTATCCAGTGATTCATAGGGAGGTCTGAAATGAATGTACACTCGAGTACACATGCAGGCTGGGAAAACATCTACTACGCCAATGCTTCATGTTAAAAAAATTTAGAGGATTATAATAAGCTTTTAATAGGCTCCAAGAGTGTAAAATGGCTGCTAAAAAAGTTAACCTGATATCAAGCTGCAATAATAGAAAAACAGATTATGGAAAATAAATATTCCGATTATTCTTCATTAGTCAAATGTTAAGCATTGTTAAGCATTGCTTTGCCATCCTGGCACACTGAGAAATTATTCTGCACCTTGAGGGAGACAGCTATAATGAAGAGAACTTCGGAGCTGTGCCCACTGAGACCATCTGAAGAAAGGTAGGACTAAGGACATAGGACAGATGAGACTCCTGAGTGCTAGGGTTTTGGAGGCTGTTGTATAGCAAAGAGAGTTCATTAAAATTTTTGTAGCTTAAAGTGTCAAAAATTAGACCTAATGGGAAGAAATTCCAGGAAAATAAATTAAAAGTAAGGAAGGAAAACTCTGATAACTGGCTTCTAATGATGAAAAGGAGCCAACTCCCTGTGATTAAAAGAGTGGAAGTAAAAGAAGCTACAGGACCGGTGTGACACAGAATGGACTTTTGCTCTGGCTGGGCACTTGCACTGGATCATCTCTGATATCTTTCTAACTCTAAGATTCTATGATTTTACATGTATTGGTTTCCAGTTCTGATACCTCTCAACTCATTGCATAGCATCTTAATTACCACTTTTATTTGAATTCCAGCCAGCTTTTTAGTAGGAAAAGCTATTTTGGTTGTGCTTTGTTTTGTTTTTATTCTTTGCTTTCACCCATAGATCTCCATCCAGAATGTGTCAGAAGTAAATCAAAGGAGTTCTTTATGGTTTACATAAAAGTAGGTGTTGAAACCAATACTATTGTCTTGAAGAGTTCAAGATAATTAATTTCAGTTCTATTGGAACAACACTGAAATTCTCCATTCAGTAGAATATTATTTGAGACAGGGGTGTGAATACAAGTGGAAGAATAAAGAGCAAAAATGGAAAATCTAAAAAGTACTTCAATCAGAAAAAAACATTTATGGGGTTCTTATCATACGCAAGCATTCAACTACTTGATTTGCTGGAAATATAGGAGGCATGAAACATGGATGGAAAAGGAAGCTGTAATGTGTAGTAAGAAATTTGACCTTGATCCTCACAGCAATGGTGGCCCAATTATTAAAGTTTATTTATTTATTTATTTTTTAAAAGAGTGTCACGATGACACTGACATTATAGAAAGAATGTTCTGGCATTTGGGGAGTATGATCTCAGCAGAACTTAGAGTTTTATAAAAGGATAGAAAATATTAGATAAGTTTTCAGCAAAGAATGATGTAGAGTAGGTGATATTAGTGGTTTGAGGAGAGATGAAAAGGTTGTCTAGAAGAGTGAGGGAGAACATGGGGTCGGATGGCCAGGCAGGATAGAAGGCCCACTTGAGGATAATGACCATGAGGATTGGTCTGAGACTTGTCGGCATGCTTGTATGTTCTTTTACAGCTGAATTCTACTGCAGAGAAACCAGAGTTGGATTTAACTGGAGAAGGGGTTTTGCAGGGTGGGAAATTGATTTTTTTTCATTGTCAGTGTCCATCTCTCCTTCATCCTTCACCTGCCGCCTCCTACCCCTGCCACAGGTCAACTCAAATACAAGCTCCATGAAGGCAGAGATTTTTATCTGCTTTGATCACCATTGGATCCCAGGTACCTAAAACAGTACCTGGCACATAGGATATGCTGAATAATTGTTTATCAACTGAATAAGCAAATGAGTGAAGGAAGAAATAAATGAATAAATGAATATTGAATACAAGGGAGTTGAGGGTTATACCAAGAAATATAATGGCAGATCATAAAACTGAACTGAATAAGGAAGAAAATGAAATCCAAAGGGTAGGGACTTGGTCTTGTTAATTCTGTAGACCCAAAACCAAGGCCATGTCTAGCATATATTTGGTATTCAATAAATATTTGTTGATTAAAAAATAATACAACACAGTAAAATACAAAGATGGAAAGTATTATGATATTTTGCTTTTTACTGTTTCTTCTTGTCTCTTATAGAAACTCATAGGGATTCTCTAGCAAAAGCAAGTGTATTTTCATACCTGAAAGAACAGTTAGACAACAACCCATGTCTCCAAAGTACCCATATCTGCTGTAGATTATAGTTCTAATAATTTAGCTGGTTTTCAATTCATACTACCAAATAAGAAGTCAATTAGAATGCTGCTTCTCAAGCTTCAATGTACATGGGAGTTTCCTGGGGACCTTGTTAAACATTGATTCCGATGAAGTATGTCTGTAGTGGGGCTCAAGTTTCTGAGTCTCTAACAAACTCACAGGTAACGCTAATATTGCTGGTCCAGGGACTCCACTTTGAGTAGCAGGGGTTGGGAGTGCTTGGCTACTAAACATTTGAAAGGAAAGGTTTGTTAAAAAGGCAACGGAAGCCATTTCATCAGAACGCAGTATTCCTACACCAAATCTTCAAATTTACCTGGAAGAGGTACCTAACCATTCCTTCTTGCCTTGTTAAAATGGAACAGCCCTCCTTCTACACCCAGCTCCTCTACTAGTGCTTTGGATTACAGACACAGCTACCCCTTCCAGAACCCTGAGATATCAGTTCTCCCCACTCTTCTGTACCCACCCCTCCATATCTGCTAGCCAATTTCCACCATTATTTAATGGTATCAAACTCTCCTAGTTAAAGAACAGATACAACAAACAAAATTTTCGATTTAGTCTGTATCTTCCTCTAGTTAATGCCGTATTTCTCTCCATTTCTTTATAGGCAAACTTCTCAGGTGTACTGTAGATAGCTATACTTGCTGCCTCTGTCCTGTTGCTTCCCATTTCCCCCTCTACTCAATCGAACCAGGCCTCCCCGTTAGTGCTTCTACAAAAAGTGCTTTTGCCAAGGTCATAAATAACCCTGAGTCACTAGGTTTTTTTGGACATTTGCCAGTGCTTGACCTTTCAGAAATATTCCACACAGTTGACCAATCACTCCTGTTAACAATGCTCTTTTTTCATTGGTTTTGGTCTTTCTCCAAAATCTCTGGTTCTTTCCTCTCTTTCTCCTTTCTTGGCGGGTCTTCTATCCAACTATTGAAGAATAAAGTGCTTCAGAGCTGTTTCAGACTCTCTTCTATCCTCAAAACCACATCTGGCATGTAAGCCATGTAATCTTAAATATCTCACAGGCTCCTTAAACCCATGATTTCCAATGCTAAACTTGTCCTTACCCCAAAATATGTTCCTCCTACAATATTTTCTTTGATAGTAAATAAGCCATCATTCACTCAATTCCTTAAAAGGTAAATTTGGGATCATCATTTATCTCTTCCTCACCACCTTGCACCCTCATCTCCATATCTGATTAATCACCACATCCTGTTATTGCCTATCTGTCGTTTCTCTCCCACCACTATCATTCTGGTCTAAGCCATCATCACTTCTTACCTGGACCATTGTGAAATTCCCCTAAATAGCCTTCCTGTGTTCACTCTTGCTTCTGTCCCATCCATCCTCCACATAGTGTAACAAAAGTAATTTTTTCGAATCTGATTATGTAACTCCTCTGAAGAAAATTCAAGAGCTTGCATTTACTCAGGATAAAGTCCCAAATCCTTCTCTGGCTTACAATGCCTTTCAGCCACCCGATTTCTGTCTAATTCTATATCTTTTCATGCTCTAGAAAAACTAGTCATCTTCAAGTGCCTTAAATAAAAAGGTGAGGGGATGCGATTTAGGTGATTAGATTGCAGAAGAGTCTTACTTCCATCTTAATAGCAAACTTTCTCCCTTGCTGGCTTTGATAAAACCTGGGACCATGCTCGAGATGCCCAAGCAAGGGTCAGCCAGGTAAGAAATAAAGCTCTTAGTTTAATACATCCCACAGATAAGAATCCTGCCAACTACCACTGCATGAACTTGCAAGTCGACCCTTCCTCAGGTGAGCCTTCAGACGAGACCTCGGACCTTGACAGCATCTTGATTATAGCCTCATGAAAGACCCTAAAGCAGACCTGATCAAGCTCTGCCTAGGTCAATGACCCACAGAAACTGAGATAAATGTATGTTGCTTTAAGCTGCCATTGTGCAGTAATATAGTACCCTTCTATGTGCTTTTCATGTATAAACTAATATAATCCTCATAACATCTTTATCAGATAGGATTCCTGTTTTGCAGATAAGAAAAGTGAAGCATTTTAATTTATCCCAGAGCACATGCTGGTGAAGGATGGACTCACATTGTCAGGTGAGTCTGCTCTTAACTACTTCACTCACATGCAGGCAGTGACTATGTCTGATTCGTTCATAGTTGTAGTCGCAATCCACAACACAGTGTTGGGCACACAGCAGTGGTCAATAATGGGTTAACTTATTGATTATTTAATTTAGGAAATTGCTGCCAATGATGAATAGAGGTTTGGCTTGTTCATGCAAAGGAATTTATTAAGGTACTGTCAGTATGACTGTGCCTCTTTGGCTTCTTTTCATTTTGTAGTATGAATTCTCCGGGTGTAGTATTAATGGGCTACATGATGATCAACTGAAAATTGTAGGCCCATTTCCCTCCTTTTTCTGGACTGTTTCTTTGGCCATCCAGCAAGGATTCTGTGAGCTACCAGCATCTCTCATTTCTTCTTTAGTTACTCAGTTGACAAGCTCAGGAGCTCAGCTTCTCTGCATAATAAAATGAGGGAAACTGAGGGAGAAATGGTGAGCGGAGGCAGCCTGGAAAATAGGAAAGCAGAGAGATGGTGGGATTCTTGAGGGAGACAGGGGGCTGAGCTACATGACAAAAGCTGTAGTTTGTGGAGAAAAAGGAGCCAGTGAGGAATTTATGATGGCAGGGTGGCTGAAGGACCTGTAACAACACAGATGCCTAGTGATCCATTTTCAGCTGTTCGCATTTCTACATTGTAAATACTCTCTTTGGCACAAAAGTTGCAGTAAAATCTGCCTGCATATGTGTTTTGAGAAGAAATCAATGAAAAGTCTTTGGAGAGCTATGGAGATAGGCAATGAGGGAGAATTCAACAGAGCAGTTACTTGAAATCACAAGTGACAGATACAAGCCTAAGGCCCTGGGCAATTCCCTGGACTTACGACTTCCTAATGGCTGTGACTTAGAAATCCAATTTAAATATCAAAAAGGCTTGGAGACCTCAACTTACATTTGGGGCACACCAGTATTAATCTGTTTGTCTTCACTAAGAAGGGCTGACTTTGGGATGGGTCACAGGGAACAAGTGCTGTTTCCATCTTTACTGTAGGAGTAGTGAGCTTTGCATGCAAGAGGAGCTGTTAGTAACTGCGCAAAACAAATGAATGGGAAGAGCTAGGAGAGTCAGTTTGCCAAAAATCTTCAAATGATAGGCTTAAAGCATTACATTTTCAAGGTGAAACAAAAAGATATGATTTATTATTCAAATACACAGATTTTAAGCAAGAAGCATTGACTAAGGTAAGCCCAGCCCAACAGAACAGATATGTTCAAAGATCCTACCAACTCTTACATTTGCAAAATAAACAATGAGGTCAGTTGACGAAGTAAAAACTTTTGTGGAAACTGCAGTTAATTCAGTGAATTCATTCAGCCTATTTCAATAGCATCTAGAAATGCTAATTGTGCTTGGCCTGTCCTCAATATAGTTAAGAGGTTCCTGACATAGGAGGATATTTGCAAGCCACAAGCTCTGTTTTGACATTGTGAAAGTGGCAGTACTGTTTTGGATAAGACACACTTGTAAAGGAGAAAATACATTCATTGTAAGCACTTCAAAAAGTATGACACAGTTTTCAAAAGGCAGAGCATGATTCCCCTATGACTGTAGTCATATAGTCACTGAGGGTTGCTCTACGTATCAAATAAAAACAATCCACATATGAAAGCTGAAGACTAACTCTCATTTGCTGTGGCACCACTGAAGAGTCAACCCTTCTAAAATGTAGGAGCCTATTAATCAGAGAACTTGCTTTCATGGCAAAGTGCTTGGCTTAATAAAACTTAGGAGATTGGCTCATGTGACTCTACTGAGTTAAAATGTTATGTAACTTTCTTTACTGACAGGTTTTGAATGGTGTATCTTCTCCAGCAATTACCTGCTTCTCATAGACTCCTTTCTGACCCCCTTTTCTCCTTTCTCCTGGACTGTGTTAGGTGGCTTCTTCCACATTCCTATAATGCCATGGGTTAGCTGTCATTCATGGCACTTACCACATAATAATGTTTTCTCCTCTCTTGCCTGTGAGATCTTGAAGGATAAGATCCTTGTGTGTCCCTTTAAAGAAATAATTTTTATATCAAGTATGGTGGCTGGTACATGGACAGTGCTCAAGAAAGTTTGTCACTCTAGGAATGACCCATTTGCTTATGTTAATGACACACTTAACTCTGGAATTAAACAAGATTGAAACAAAATTAAATGAGACTCCAAAGGTCAGTTTCTCATCTTTCTCATTAGTTGCATTATCAAATTATCTTAAAAAGTTAATTAAAAGACTAAAAATTCGCTTTTCTTCATTGCCCTAGATAAGTGATGGTCCCGTTCTCCGTTGCCTGCCACACTTTCCCTTTTCACCAACCTCAGCTATTTGTCTGAGTTTTGACTGCATTAAAGTATTTCTCCTTTGCCTCATCCTAATCAAGAGTTTTTGTCATTATGAAAAATTTATGGAAGCTAAAAGGAAATATATGATGCTTTTTAGTAAAGTTTTAGTAATCATTTTTAAAATTATTCCAGCCCCTTTTATTTTATTTTTTAAAGAAAGGCTGCAAATCATAAACTCTCAAAACCACAGTGGCTTGTGTTTATGCAAGTTGGGATAATTATATGTTGTATTAAAATAGCTTTAAGTTACACAAATTATTTCTGAACAGAATAATTCATTAAAATTATGTTCTGAAATCTTGATGATTATTTCTGAGTTCTCTCAGGCAATTGTGACTCTTTTTTTTGTTTGTTTGTTTTTTGTTTGTTTGTTTTTGTAGAAAACAGTTGTAAAGAATATGATGAGCAAAAATTAAACCTTTTAGGTTCCTTATTCTGAACACCATGCTCTTTCTACATAGGCAGTTCTTTTATGTCCTCATTCAATGCATTTTTCCTCTTTTTTACAAATTCCAGTCAAGCTGAGTCCCAGGCAGTCAAGAAGACAGGCACAGCAAGAGGTCACTGATTAATCAGAATGGAGGCAATTGATGCAAATAATGCACAGAAATTCCAAAACTCACTTAGTCTTAGGACATTTAGGGTAGAGGTCCTCATTCCTCAACACCAGAGGACTCAAAACTATTGTCCTGTGCTCTGAGTTTGGCCTAAGTATTTTGTTTGGCCTTTACGGTGTTTTTATTTTTTATTTGATTGAGCTAGTATTTTAAAATAAGAGAGTTTTCATAGAAGTACATATTTTTAGCTCTTTGTGAACAACATGCAATCTAGCAATACTGGGTTTTGTGTATCTGCATGGGAACAACAAAGGGTACTGATCTCTACCCTTTAGATAGGGCATGTGTCCCCCACTTTTCAGTCTCCACTGTCCACATGTGGTTTGCCCTGCACCTACTCCTGGATGGTTTTGCCCTGTTTGTTTCTGTGTAGCCACTGGGAGCAATTGCGTTTACCATGAGGAATTTCACAGTAGACCTTCACTAAAACAAAACAAAGCATAAAACAAAACAATGGTAGTCTGCTTGGCTGATAAACATATATATAACCAACTACTGATTTTTTTACTTTTTTTTTCTTTATGTAACACCAATTTTAACATCCCTTGGAATGAAGGTACCTCAGAACATAGTATGAGTTTTACAGAAATAAAACTTATGTTAATTCTAGGAGGGAGGAAAAAGGCAAGAAAACTTTCTCGGTTCTGCAGAGAATTCCCTGTCACTGCAAAACCAGAAATGGTTAGGTGACTGCTTGCTGAAGATGTTGTAGTTTAGAATCTTCTAACAAAAGCAGTCACCTGTATAAAGCTGCCTTCTAATTTCAAAATAGTATGACAATTAGAAAATGGACCCTGATGTGAAGATCTGCAAGGCAAACTCAGTTGCTCCCAGTGGCTAGGCAGAGACAAGCAGAGTAAAATCATCCAGGGGTAGGTGCAGGGCAAACCACATGTGGGCACTGGAGACTGAAAAGTGGGGGACACATGCCCCATCTAAAGGGTAGAGAGATCAGTACCCTTTGTTGTTCCCATGTAGATACACAAAGCCAAGTATTGCTAGATTATATGATTGTTCATATGATTGTTCATATTATATGATTGAAAAGCTAAAAACATACTTGTATGAAAACATCCTTATTTGAAAATATTAGTTCAATAAATTAAAAAAAATAAAAACACCGTAAAAGCCAAACAAAATGCTCAGGCCAAATTCAGTCCAAAGGACAATAGTTTTAAGTCCTCTGGTGTTGAGAAATGAGTACCCCTCTCCTTTGAGAGGCATAACAAGGGTTCTGATAACGCTAGTTGGGCTAGGAATGGTTTCTTTAGAGAAATGATACTCAGTTTGAGACATGAAGGGTGATATGCAATTAAATAAGTGTTAACCAACTATCGTGGCTCAGAAGCTAAAAATACATTCTAAATTATAATCTTTTTTCTCTCAAATTGCTCATAGTTCAATTGTGAAGACAAATGATAACTACCTAATAGGAAAAGGTTAACTAGTATTAAATATAATAGGAACACAGGGAATTGGTCTGAGGAAGCTGGAGAAGTTTTGGCATAGGAGATAATGAATGGCAAAGTCTTGAAGAATTTGGAGGAGCTGGCCAGGTGAACCAAGGTAGGACACTATTAGTATGTGTTTCTCCAAGGGGCGGAGGAAAAAGTGATGTTTTTATGTGTCCATGAGTCCTCCATGAGAAATTTAAGTTTACCTTTTAAATTCAGGATAACCTTTGTAGTGTTAGTTCAGCATATCTGAATTATCTATGTGACTCATCTTATCATTGGACCATGCTATACAATGTCAAAGCCTAAATTTCAATTGTGTTTCTCATCACAGGATTTCAAGAAGCATTGTTTGAATTACCTGTTGCAGGAATTCAGTCCCAGTATGTGAAGAGTGTAATGTCTAGATTTTAATTTCAAGACAAGTAGAAAATTTAGCTTTTCATGTGAAATGTTCTAATATTTAAATGTTAAAACTGATTTTTTAAAACATTGTCCTTTTTAACGAAACAAAAACACAGGCCACAGGTTTGCAACTCGTATTCTCTAGTCATTAATGTGGCTTTGTTATCCACCTAATGGCCAAATAGTTTCACTACACTTAGTAGAAGGGCTCGAAGGAAATTTGCTTCTTGAAGTGCTAACCATAACATATAAAGCTGAACATGAGGGGTGAAGAGATGCATGAAGGGGAAGAGGGGATGAAGAGGTAAAAATTGGTAGTTACGAGATAGATGTGAGGAGGTATAGTATGGGGAATATAGTCAGCAGTACTGTAATATCTACGTACGGTGTCGGATGGGTACGGGATTTTCAGGGTGATTACTTCATAAGTTATATAAATGTCTAATCACTGTTGTATACCTGAAATTAATATAACATTATATGTCAACTATAATTTAAAAATATATAAAAATTAAAAAAAAATTGTAAAGCTGACCAAACAGAACAACAAGGGCCCAAAGAGAAACTCAACAGGAGAAGAGGTGGTCTGGACACTGGCCTGAGCTCATACAGGGGAAGGTTGGCTTGGAGCAGCAGGGGATTGGAGGTGACACCCGCCAGGACCGGGCCATGCTAATGTGGTGCTCTGCCTTGGGAAATGTGGCTAAACCTGTGAGTGTGGACCTGGAAAGCAACCTCCTCGTGAATCCAGCAAGAGCATTCTTAAACAGTATGTCATCAGGACGTGCTCCACTATGACATATGGCTGTGATTAAAGCTATGGTGGTAATGGAGCCTTTAGAATTTCTCGTTTTCTCTGCCGTGTGTAGCAGTGATGCGTTTTTGAGTAAGAAAACCTTTTTGATTTGGAAAATCTGTGACTTTGGATAAAGAGAGGGTTAAAGAGGAAGAAACTGGATTGTGGCAGAGGCTGCTACCTACCTGCCTTAACACCTGTTTTCTTGCTTTTCCCTTAGGATTAGCACTACCCAGTTTTTAGCTGGGTACACTGCCTCCTAGAATATAGCTTCTATTTCCTAGCTTTTCCCGAGGCTAAGTGCGCTGTGTGACTAAGTGTCATTTAAAAGGCAGAGAAAAACTGATTCCTTAAAAAATTCAATGATGCCAATAACTTAATCTACTTAAATTTTAAATCAATGGTCAGTGTTTAACTTCTAAGGAAATTAACTAGGCAATTCCCAAACTAAAACAGCAGAGCAACACAGTCAGAATTTTCTCTAACATGGGATTTGCAAAGATAATAGTTGAGCAGGTAATATGTTACCTTTTTTTCTCATTCTCTGAACAAAGAAGTTACTATTTGTTTTATATCTAATCAAAAGCATTTTCTAAATTATGGTACAAAATCTCCCGAAGAGGTAGGCTTGTGAATCAGAGAGACACAGATTCCAATCAGCAATGAGCTAACTTGAACAAGAAAACAAAAGTCATAAGATTAAAAAATGGTTCTTGCTGCATCCTCCATGGTTTACGGCCATGACCCTTTATGATAGAGTTCAAAGCTGGTGTATGACACAAATAAGTAAATATTTGGCCTGACACTTCTTAAACAATGTTCTAAATATAGAGCAGTAAAAGAAGCTAAGACTATTCCATTCTTGTGTCTTTTCAATGCTCATCAGACCAAGTTTTAACAGGCATGATAGCATAATTTGACAGTCAAAGTCAGTCTCTACACCAACAGGACCCACACCCTGGTGTTCTTATTCATCAACTCAGACTTGTTCTGACTAATATTTCTAGAAAAATCTCAATTATGTCCATGGCAAACAGCATTTCTGTGAGATCTCTGCATGGATGACTTTTCTTCATTGGCTTATCCTCCTACATATAGGGTTCCCATGTGCAGCAGCAACTGGGTCCTCAGTTGGTCAATGAATTTCAAAAGTTGTTTCAAGGTGTAACAAGCATAGTTTCTATCTCATTTGGTGGGAGGTGTAAGAACAAAAAATAAACTCAGAGCCCAAAGGTGTCCTATGTAAATCAGGTGGTAAATACCTTGTTTTTTGACCTCTAGAAGTAATTTAAGATGGAGCTAGGAAGTTGCAAAGACGGCTAAAGAGATCAAAGAGAGAGGGTTTGTATGGAGAGAGTTCCTGGTGAGCCATGGCACTTCCCACCTTTTATTTTAGTTGGTGGAGAGCTGTGCTTCTTTTCTCAACCTGAGTGAGAAAGACTTTCAGGGGGTCACTTCAGGAGCTTGATCTGTGTCCTCTGGAATTTGGTGGACTAGTGTCTGAACTCTGTGGATGGCTGTTCAGATTGTACACTGAACAACTTTAGAGGGTGCCGTTCACAAATACAACAATGTTTACATCCTATACGACTGTACTTGGAGACCCTGGGTGTATGACTTTCCACAAGGCAAGCTATTGTGGCCAGAGCTGCAGTTATGTAATAGCATGGGAACAAACTGTATTTTCGCCAACAGTGGGACAAGGATGTGAGAAGTTTTTTCGTTGGTTATATGGGTTTATGTGGGGGAGGTGGCCTGAACCTTCTTAAGAAGAACTCCTCCTTCCCAAAAAAGGCTTTCTAGAGAGTTCCTCAAACTAGAAGTCTGAGGGTTGATCACTGGTGGCAAAAGCGGACTGGCAGAAGCGTTATCTCCCTCATCATGGAGCTTTCAGTGGGGGTCCTCGATGGGGAAAAGTGCTTCATGAGAGAGTCAATCCTGAACACCCACGAAGTCCAGTGAACAACAATGCCAGATCACAGAGGAACCAACCATGTAAGACCAGTGTTCTAACCCCCTTGTCCCGGGCTCAGTCCTGGAGGGGTTGGGAAGGCAGCAAGTGAGGGAAGACTTGGAAGAGGAAAGACACCAATGGGCTCTAATGGCTCCTGCATCCCTGACTTCCAAGACAACCATCCCAAGCTTCTTGGCTTGAATTAGGCCTCAGCAATGGGAAAGGAAAAAATCTAGAAATTGATGGTTACATTAAACTGAACGTTTAAATCACTAACACAAGACTTCCTTAAAACAAAGATGACCTCAAGACATTTAACTTCTAAGAACTTCTGGGAGAGCCACTTGAAAGCTCACTAAGGACAGGGAAGAATCTGCCCACTCAGTGAGTCCACAGGAAGAGGGGGGAAGGCAATGAGGTTTCTCTTTGTACCTATTGGATGCTGAGCTTCCAGTAACCAGACCACATGGGGGATCTTTAAAAGAAAAGCCTACCCATTCTACAATATTTTATTTTGACTCGAAACATATCACTGTATACTCATCTTCAATGTTTTGAAGTAGAGCCAAGGCCTCCTCTGTGAGCACGGTGGGCGGATCTTCCTTAAACTCACCCACAAAACATCCACTGTGAGTTCAGATTTTCGCTTCCTTACATTGGAGTGAAAATTATAAGAAATTTGCAAAGCAACCTGAATGTAGTTATAAATGTTATGTGATTTATTTTCTCTTGTCTTTTACAGTTGTCTCTCCCATTCCCATTTTTAGAAACTTGCATTTTTTGAATCTTTTGAAAGCATTCAATCTATTGTTTCTTAGAAACAACAACTTCTTTTTTGTACTCATATTTCACTAGTTTACATAGTGTTAAATTATGTAATTAAAGTACAAGTACTGTTAGGGTAAACAGATTTGGGAATACACCCAGCTGCCTCTTGGTAAACACACAGTTGAATTTGTGGGAGCAGACGCATACGGGTGTACTGGAGAGTAGACCCTACTGTGAGCCTTTAAGTATCCTGAGCATTGGTGTGCATATCTCACAGAGAGAATGGAGAGCACGGGATTCTCTGGAGAGTTGGTCAGTGGTGGCCAATTGACGGATCTTCCACTTTTGAAGTGCAGAGTCTGAAGGAGCCAGTGTAAAAAAGCTACCACTTATTGAGTACCATGTGCCAGGCAGGACATTGGTCACTTTATACACATAAGCTCATTTAGCTTTCACAGATATTATAACCACCACCACCCCTTGGTTTACAGTTGAGAAAAGTAGAGTTTACAGAGGTTAATTTATCCTAGCTCATTAAATGAAAAAGTACTTCCCTATCTCTAATGTGCAAAGATATCACCTGGGAGATATAATTTCAAATGACTATTTTGATGGAGTAGGTCTGAGGTGGGCCCGAGATTTTGCATTTCTGATAAGCTCTTAGATGCTCTTGATGCTGCTGGTCTGCAGACCATCTACACAGGAGATTCTGACTTACGTGTTCTAAGATGAAGCTCAGGCATTGCTATTTCCTATAAACTCTCCAGGAATTTTTTATAAACAGAGATTATGGGTAGCTTGGACCCCAGTAAGGGCACAAAAGAGAAGTGGACTGATGTAAAGAAGCTTAGTTTTGAATACTTCCGATAAAACAAATGTTTTAAATAGATGAAAGTAATAAAAATGTAAAACAATATAGAAGTTTATAAAATAAAAGTTAGAAGTCCTCCATTCTTTACACAGTATGAAGAATTTTAAAGAAAATAAAATCAAGCTATTTCTGCATACACTTATGCAACAATTTCCTAACTCATGATGTGTCATGAAATACTTTTGTCATCCGTACATGTGGACTTACTTTGACTTTATTTGATGATGTATTGTATTCCCTAGCACGGTTAAGACATAATTTATCTCACCAGTTACTCATAGGTGAACATTCAGCTGACCCTAATTTTTCGGTTTCACAGATAATATTTTGTGCACATATCCATGGGTGTGTGTACAAGTCATTCTGTAGAATAGACTTTTACATGTAGAATTGCTGGGTTATTTAACTAGTTATTCTCAAATTGCCCCACAAAAGGCTCACTGAATTAATTACACCCTCACCATCACATATAAAAATGCCTATTTCCCCTTTCACCTTGCAACTACTGGATATTATCAACCCAATATATAAAAAATAGTTCTTATTGGTGTTTTAATTTGCATGTCATGATGTATACATGAGCATGATTGATCTACCTATTCGACTTAGGTATTCCTTTTTTTATGGATTGCCTATCTATATTCTTTGCCCTTCTTGATTACTTATCTTTTAATATTAACCTTTGTCTACTATATATGCTACAAATATTTTCTTTCCAGCCTACTGTTCATTATTCAAATTGTTTTAGATTTTTCATTTTGTTTCAGTTTTCAATTTTTATAGAGTTGTCAGTCAATATTCTTTCATAACTTCTGTTTTACTTCTTATTTAAAAAAGACTTTCTCATCCCAAGATTATAACATCTAACTCTGATTTTTCCATCTACTACTTGCCTAGATTTGTCATTCATTATTCCATCTGATCATTAGTCCATATGCAAAATATACATTTTGAAGTAAAGCTCTTATGTTGTTTCTTTTACTTTCAAATACCATTGTCAGCACTACATTGAAAAGGTCAATTGTTACTTTAAAATTTTAAATGCCTCCTTTATAATATAATCAGTTATACATATACAGTCTGGTCTCTTTTCATCTCTTTTTTTTCTGTGACTGTCTAAAGCTGTTATATTTCTGAAATTTTACAGAACTTCTGGAAAGACAAGTCTTTCCTCATTATTCTTTAGTTTTTCTTCTTTTTTTAAAAAAGAAGTTTCTTCTCTACTTTTTTTCCAAATGGATTTAGAATTCCATGTCAGATTCTAAAGCCAAGGCTTATTAGAATTTTAATGAAATCGCATTTTAGTGATCCGCTAATGTGGGAAGAATTGATATTTTTATAGTATTGAGTGTTCCATGCAGAAACAGGATTTCTCTTTATTTATTTGTATGTATGTATATGTATATATAAGATATTTTCTTCACAAACATAGATCTTGCACATTCCTTGTTAAGTTTATTCCTTGGTGACCCAAATCATCATTCTAATTGATTATCGATGATATATGACAGCTACTGATTTAAATATATTCATGTCCTAATTATATACCTTATCAGACTCTTATAAGGTCTAATAATTTAATTGATTATCTATGGAGCTATAGAGTTTTGAGTTGAAAAAATTCATCTAATAAAGTCTCTTTTCTACTATTAAACTAATAAGCATTCAATAGAAAAATAGAAATGTAGAAAAAAATTATCCTAACATACAAGGACAACCATTAGTATAATTTTACTTACATCAGTTTTCATTCTTTTTATATTTACATAGCTTCTTCTACGTAATTTTAATACACAGTATAATTAACTGAGTGTACTTTTTAAAAGAATAAGTGCATTCAATATGCCAAAACCATCTTGATGGAGGTTTACGTATTTTATAAGGAACCCTGTGCTTCTTACTGACAGGCAAATATGCTAATGCAACTTCTGTTTCTAAGAGTATTGAATTCAGTTTAGTTTCTCCTTTTGCTGCCACTATAACTTGTTGGCATTTACACCACCCAATTATAGTTCAGTGTAACAAAGCCTTCTCTTCCTCGCACCACACATAGCTGCTGACCTCACTGCACACTCAGCCGTTCCATTTCAGGCTTTGGCTGTAATCACTCTTACAGCGCAGGTGACGTGGAGGTTGCTAGTTTATAATTCCATTTTAAAGGTTGACTAGGTCACAATCGACATAATTGAGATTTCCAAAAAACTTTTAAAAACCATTTCTCATGAGGCTCTCATTTAAATGTGTAAATGGTTTGAGTAGGGTGATTTTCTTTTTCTTCTGTATTACTTTAAATCTGATTGAAATTTTTTCATTTTGTTACCTGTAAGAATTCCTCTTTCATTCCTTCAACTGTCTACTCATTCACCTTAACAAGAGGATTTCCTTGGCCTACTTACATAAAATAGGAATCCTCACACTATCCCCTGGCCAGACATTCACAGCTGTCCCCAACCTTTTTGGCACCAGGGACCAGTGCTCCTGTGAGAATCTAATGCCTGATGATCTGAGGTGGAGCTGAGGCAGTGATGCCAGCTCTGGGGAGCAGCTGAAAATACATATAAAACTTAGCTTGCTTGCCCCGCTGCTCATCCTCTGCTGTGCACCCCAGTTCCTAACAGGCCTGCGACCTGGGGTTTGGGGTCTCCTGCTAACATATGTAGAAACTGGGGCAAGATTGTGAATGGAAGCCCACACGTTATATATTTAAGTATTTAAAAGACCCAGTAGGGCTTCATGAGCACACATGTGAATACATGGGCTCTAGGCGAGCATGACCACCTCGGCCCCCAGACTCCCAACCCCTTGAGAAGGGGCATGGCTGGAGGAAGGCAAGTGACTCTCCAACATGGAGGACCAGGGCCTCTTGCTTAAGCCTAAGAATGGTAGTGCCCTGTAGCACTCCTCATTTCCCTTATTCTGCTTAATATTTTTTCCATTATGCTTATTCCTCTGACATTTCATATATTTTCTTATTTATCTACTTATTTTTTTTGTTGTTGTTGTTTCTTGTTAAAGTAAACTCCATGAGGAAGGAACTTTAGTTTGTTCACTAGTTTATTCCCAGCACCTAGAAGTGCTTTGAACAAAGTGAGTGCTTAATATTTGTAGAATGAATGAATAAAGTTTGAACTATTTTGAATAACATACGTAGTATTAGTGGAGATGACATGGAAATCATATTATGTCTGAAAATTTACTTATTTTTGTAAGGTAGCAACAGACAATGTGATTGAGTATATCAGCTGACAGAACTATATACTGTATGCTCTATCTCTCTGCCTCTGCCATTCCCTAATTAAATGCCCCCATTTCTATGTAATATGTAGCTGGTGAAGTTGTGAGAATTAAATAAGACAACGTATAGGTCCAACTTGAGTGTCTTCCAGATGTTCCAAGTCATTTGCTGAAAATGACTTGTGTCATTTTCCCATGTGTTAGAAATGCTTCCTTATTAACAAATATTAAATTAACATAGAGTCTCATAAATAAAATGTTCTATTAGTCGTTTTATCTATTTCTAAGCCAAATATTACACTGTTTTAAATGTAACAGCTTTAGAGTATGTTTTGATATCTGAGATGGCAACTGCTCCCTCACTGTTTTTCTTTGTCAAAGTTTCTAACTCTTTTCTTGTGAAAAAATGTTTTATTTTCCATTCTTGTAAATTTGACCTTCCAATGAACTTTTTAACAATTTTGAAAAATTCCATAAGATAATTCTCTTATAAATTTGATTGGTATTATAGCTACTTAATTAATTTAGAAAGTATTGATATTTTTGAACTGAGTCATCAATGCCTTCATTTAGGCCTTGTTATTGTCCTTTGATAAAGTTTCTTGATTTTTTTATATACCAATATGTATCTTCTAGGAGTATTATTTTTATGACTTAAAATAACTATTATATTGATTTTCTATTGAATGTTGCTGGTTGTAGAAATTTCTAGCTATCTCCCAGTATCTCTTCATCTATCTTCCTTTCCACACTTCCTTTTCCTTTTTGGCTGAAGAAAGATTACCTTTTCCAAATTTACCTGGCTATGTGGCTCAGTTTTAGCCAATGATATGGCAATGGGAATTTTATGTAGGACTTCTAAGAAATCTCCTTCCTAGAAGGGAAAGACGGAAAGAACACATCTTTCATTCTAAAGAGAACATCCTTATTTGAGGTAAATGATTCGCTACCTTGTTTTCTCTGCTGAATACTAGTTTTCTCTAGTCAGGTATTCTAAAGTATTTGTGAACTAATCTTAATTTACATTTTTCTAGAAAATTGTCTTTAAAATTATACAGATTTTTAAGTTAATTGACTATAGTGTGCTCTTGTAATTGTTTTATTCCAGTAGTTACAGACTCTTTTTTATTTGTAATGTTGCTTATATATTTTGTTTCTTTTTTGTTTTGACCGTTTGCCAGACGAGATTTGTCTATTCTGTTTCTCTTTCCAACATTTTTAAAGTTTCCTTCATTTTCTCTTTAGATTTCCTGTTTGGTTGGTTTCTGCCTTTATCTTCACTTTTTTCCCCTTCCTTCATTATCTTTTCTCTTTGACTTTATTTGTTATTTTTCAATTTCTTGAATTTTATGCTGTATTCATTTGCTTTTACTTTTCTTTATTTTCCAGTATATATAGTTAAAGCTAAACATTTTCCTATAACTTTGATTTTAGCTACATGAGACAGCAAATGTAAAGCACTTAGAAAAGTCCAGGTACATAGTGGGCACCCCCTTTTAAAGTGTGCTTCTGTATCATATAAAAAGCCTTTAAAATGAAAAGAATTGCCTAAATTAATATTATCTTAAACCTTTTTTCTAGTGATATTTTCATATTCATTTACTTATCACTAAAATAAAGGATAATTTTTTTTCCTTTTTTCTAATGTTTGTCTTTATTTTATATGCTTTTTATTCTTAAAGACTTTATTTTTGTAAGAGCAGTTTTGGGTTCACAGCAAAATTAAGAGGAAGGTTCATAGATTTCCTATATATCCTCTACCCCACACATGCATAACTACCCCCGTTATCAACACCCCTCACCAGAGTGGTATATTTGTTATAATTGATCAGCCGACATTAACACTTTGTAATCACCCAAAATCTATAGATTATATCAGGGTTTACTCCTGGTGATGTACATTCAATAGATTTGTTTGTTTCTTTTCAGTGTTACCTTTGGCGGGGGGGATTCATTCTTTTTTTTTTTTAATTTTATTTTATTATTAGTTTCAAGTATACAGTACATTGGTTAGATGTTTATATAGTTCATGAAATGATCCCCGTGATTACTCTATCTTCCCTCTGGCTCTACGCCTAGCCATGACATTACTGCTGACTGCATTTCCTATGCCATGCTCCCCATCCCTGTGGCCATCTATCAGCTACTAATTTATTTCTTTAACCCTTCACCCCTTTCTCCCGGCCCCTCAACCCCTTTCCCTCTGGCCATCACCAGATTGTCCTCTATATGTGTGAGTCTGTTTTGATTACTTTGTTCTTTTTGTTCCTTAGATTCTGCAGATAAGTGAAATCATATGGTATTTCTATTTCTCTGTCTGACTTATTTCATTCAGCATTATAACCTCTGCTGGTTTCTTTTTTTTTCATTTCTCAAGTTTGGCTGCTCTTTAGAATTACCTTAGAAGTTTGATACCTGATACCAAGGCTTCGATTCAAACTAATTATATCAAAATCTCTAGACATAAGACCCAGACATCATGTATTTTACAACTCCCCAGGTAATTCTAAGGTACAGCCAAGGTTGAGATTTACATTGATCCTAACTCTCTTTCCATATCTCCTCATCATAAGTGTAATAAAGATGAATAGATGAAAGTGTAATGCAGAATTCTTAATATTTTATGTAAAACTCTGGCAATATTTATTTACTCATTAAATTGAAAATCCTTAATATGTAATTAAGTATTATACTAAATGCATATTTATGTCAATTTCCTCAGGAATTTGGTGGACTTATAATTGGGAAATTAAATTTATGGGTTAGATAGATTTTCAGGCTAGTTCAAGAAAGCTTGTATAACCCACAATGTAGCTGAAATATTTATTTAAACAGACTTATTAGGCACAATAGAATTAAAGACATGGTTTATTTCCTTAAAAGCTCAAGATCAAATAAAAGCAGTGTTAATAAAAAACTAAGAGATAGAGAGAGTTGGATTTTCCAAGGTGCTTTGCTATATAATTGTTTTCCTAGTCTTTGGAAGGATTCTCTTGGTGTGGTATGAGCAGAACGATCATTCAGAGCTAAGAAGTCTGGGATTTTAAGTTCAGCTTGATTAATGACCATTTGAAAGAATTTGGGCAAATGTCTAAACTCTCTGAGGCTCAGTACCTTTAAAAATAAACTGGGACAACCTACCTTGAAAGATTCTTTTAGAGGTTAACTAGCACTGAGTAGGTGGTAAAGTTTCAAAAAGTGACTGATTGCACCGCTTTTTATTGATCAGTATATTATACTTAATACCTTGCCTAGCTCTTTGCCACAGTGATGTCTCCAGGATTATTTCTTAGCCACGATGACTTGTGTCACCAAAAAGGAGGAAGAAATGCTCTAGTGGTTGCTGTTGATCTCAGATCAGATAGAGCTACTTAGTAGCTGAGCATTGAGGAGGCATTGTGTAACCAGACTTTCATGCGTGCATGCTCTTTAAAGGTGAAAAGTCAAGTTACACAACTTTGTGCTATCTATTTTCTTAGTGAAAGTTTGTATAAATTTTATAAGACAGTAGATAGCCTTTGCTTTCTCTGATCATTTTTCTGGCTAGTTTGCATTCATAGCCAAAATAAGCCTAAAGTAGGTTTTTTCCCTCTATGTTGTAGCAAAGGGGAGTTATTCTGTGAGTAGTATAAAACTGTTATATATCAGCATCTCATTTCTAAGACTGTAGAGAACAGATCTGAGGAAAGTTGATGCCATCCCAGAGCCATCTTAGATTTTCCTCTAAGTTAAAAGCAGAATAAGGTATAAAGAAGCTGATTGATTTACATTTGTACAGAAGAATTATAGGAGAGACAGAAAGAGTTAGAGACTTTTTCTGGTAATTCTAGTATTGGGTTGCAATTTGATTTGGAATATAACACCCATATACAACCCTGGTTCAAATTTACATAGCTAATAAGCTTTACTGGCATAAGTGAGTAGTTGTGACAGAGTCCATACAGAAGAGACTAAAATATTTACCCTTTGGTCTTTCACTAAAATAGTTTGCTGACCTCTGGTCTAGAAAATCATGCAGGCATCTCCGGGAAAACAGGCTAAGCTTATTGATAGCCTAAAGTGTCCCAGCACTGCCATAGACCTTCGTTCATTCATCATTTCATTTAGTTGCAATAAGCATGCAGGGCAAGAGGTATATTCCCCATTTTCACAGGGGTAAAAAAATGCTTCTCAAGACTAGGTCAAGCCTACATGGCTAGTGAATATGGTGCTTGAATTACAGTCCAAGTCAGTCTGAGGCCAAAGTTCTTTTCTTTCTTTCAACAATATTTCTTTCTGGAGAGCTACAGGGGAGACAAAGGCAGTAAGTTGTAAAACAAACACATATCATATACCAGATGGTGGTCAATGCTATGGAGAAAAAGAAAACAGGGCAGAGGGGATAAGGAAGCACGAGATGGGATAGGATTTAACTAGGCCTATGATTGAGAGTGATTGCTTCATGGAATTCAATTTCAATTGGAATGTCAGACAAATTAGTAGATTGCGTTGTATAAAAATGCTTGCATGGCTGTCATGCAACTAACAAACAAAAAAATAAGATATTCATCTGCAATGAACTTAAGAAAGCTTTTGAAGAATCTGGTAGACTCCAAATATATTTTAAATAAAATTAGGTATGTGTGTACTATTCAAATTTTCTTTTGGCCTCTCTTGAATTCACAAATAAAATCTAAATGCTAGCATCAAAATAATAGTCCACTCAACAGACTGATTATCATATTCAAAAAAAATAAAACCTAAATTCTGAATTAATGTCTATTAGGAAAGGCCAAACCAAGAAACCAGTTATTAAAAAATTTAAGTAGGCATAATCAATAGTCTAATTCTAACCATTTCTTTTCAGTAGCTCATGCAACTGGATAACTTCTGTTCTGTATATAAGCATTGATGATTACTTTTTAGTCTACGGGAAGGATATATGGGGGAAATGTTGATAAAATTTTTAAAAAGACTAAAGTGTGCATTGTTTGCAGAATAGGTACTTATAAGGTAAACATCATATTAGCCTATAACACAAAGTCCTTTTAAACATGTTGATATGCATTGTTTTCAAATCTATATTTGCACTTACATACAGAATCATTTCTGTACAAACGTAATATATAAAACTCTTACACACGTACACTCACATGATTTTTACACATGGAGCATGGCTTGCCTTTCTGCCTCCACTCAAAACAATTTAAGTGATATCCAAGCTGTTTTAAATGGTCCAAAACAACCATGTAATGAATGTGACTAGCATTTGAGGAATGTGATTAACATAGTGATGGCAGTGACATGATATTAAAAAAATACCAACGTGTATTGTATATATATAACGTCGAGAGATGAAAAAGTTTATGGAACACGTCTTTTCCAGCAGGACTTGTCTGATCTTTTAATTAATACTAAACATTAAAATCACAGTAGCATGAGACCTGGAGAGTTGAGCCTGAAAAGCTTACCTTCAAAGCGCAAATTTTAACTACAGAGTATTCTTAAAGAGTCAGATGAAATATACTAGATGTTTCACTTGTTTAAACAAAATAGCAATCTTCAAGAAGTATTTTATTCTGGTAAAGATGATTTCAGTTTCTTGGTAATAAGATAAATTCTTTAGCTGCAAATATCACTTGCTCATTCTCATATCAAAACCACTGGCTATGGGACTAGAGACATCCTTATCTATGAAGTTGCTAATAACCCTCTCCACTTTCTTTAGTTTTTAAATTGTTTGAACTATTTCATTGAAACATCAGTCAGTGCTTCCTTTATCCTAGTCACTCTCTACCCTCCTACTTCCCAGACATTTTGGAGGAAGCCCAATATTCTAATATTTATGTTTCCTAGGCCTCAGAGTGAAGGCTATTGAGGACTGCCTCTGTAGTAATAAAAGGAAGAGCTAAGGTGGACTTTCTGATGCTCCACTTTCCCTCAGTTGAATGAAAATTCTTGTTCTGGAGCATGAGATCTAGAGGGCAAAGGCTTCTTTAAGGAGATGACATTTTAACTAATCAATGAATGACAAGAAGGAACTGCAGAAAGGAGCAGTATTCCAGGCAGAGCGAGCAGCATTTTCTCCTCCAGCAGGTGGCTCTCTTTTGGGAGCGCTACCAGAGAGCCTGTCGGTCCTAGTGACCTTCCGTGTTCTCCTTCCGTCAAGGAGTATTCATACCAAATGTTAGGTAGTATATAGGACACTCCTCTCCTGCCCCCTCTTGGCCCTGCCATCTCTCTCAATTCTCCCTTCCCTTGTTCAGCCTTGGGCAGATCTATCTCAACAGAGGAAAAGAAAGGCAAGACTCCCTTCCTGTCCTGATTTTGAGGAGGAGAGACCACCTTCCTTTCTAACACCTGAACAGCTTTTTGTGATGACGATGGCTAGAGGTGGGTGGGTTGGGAACAGAATTGCTGGTTCTCGAATTGGTGCTTCTCCATCAACTCAGTGTGGAGGTGGCTGACCCCAGCTGCTGGATGTGAAGGCGTCTTTTCCTCCTCTTCTTTGGACTTTAGCATAATTCCCTATAACAGGAAAAAGCTTTTGCCTGGTGTCTTATTACCCTGCTATAACAGCTATCATCTAGGGACCATTGCGGGGTGAGATGTAGGGTGTGGTGGAGCCTTTGTGAGCTGCTCAAATCATGAAAAGTTGATGAATTTCTGGTGTGGCTGTAATCACTTAAGCGATCAGTGCTAGGAGCGGATTTGGGACTTGAGCTTGGGCTTCCACCCTTGCTCATATGGAAATGAGCAGAAACGTCAGCAGCATCTGAAAATGTTCAAAGTCTAGCTGAGGCTTTTACCATTGGAAGGGAGCCAAGCTCAATGAATGACTTTTGAACTGTTTATCCAAAGAGTCTTAAAATGATAATCCCCAGGGAGCAGAATTGTTTATACACTTGAATAAGTCAGGGTTCATGGATGGAATAAAATAACCAAATTTGTGAGTTTTGGTGCCAATAGTGGTCAGGATATCATTTCCCCCCCTTCCAACCAGTTAAACAGGCTTCACTTTTCTTTTGTCTCGGTTATAAAGTATTTCAATTTATTACCGCAGCCCCATATGACCAGAGGTTTATTAAGTAGTGATCTCAGCTGCAGGTTTGGATATTTGAAAGCACTACATGGAACCTACTCAGACCTGTACCCACAAAAACAACAACTAGGACGATTGGTTCTAAGGAGCTAATCAGAGTGCTTCCTCTATTAATTGACACCATGACAGGCACCAGAAGAGTCCTCTGAATGTGTGCCTGTTCTCTCTAGCAAATGAAATTTGCAGTTGAGAGAACTGAGCTGTGCAGTTGGACAGAGTTTGACAAGGGCAAGACATTTCAAAGCCTAACCTAGCTACCTCCTATGAATTTCTAGAATATTACAAATTGAGAACCAAAATTATTTGCTCACAGCTGTCATGAAGCTAAGGCATCTTGTTGCAAATAGCCTGCCTATGCCAAAAAAAAAAAAAAAAATCTCTTCACCAGTAGCTTGGATTACTGATTAAGTAGGCTCTAATTTAAGCTTTTTAAAATAACCGTACTAAAATTAACCAATAGACATGTTACTTTAAAAGTAACATGTAATAGGAATTGATAAATACATGCTGAATGGAAGAACAAAGTTGTCTTAACTGATACTTGTAAGGTGAGCAGAGAGATGAAGGAGATTTGAAGGGCTGTTGGATTGAATGCTCATGAGTTGAGAGCCTGACAAGACTAACTCTTGTGACACAGCATCCATTCAATTACTCAATCCAAAACCCAAGAGTGATTCTGGAGTCGTGCTTCCCATCTCTGGCCCCACCTCCCTTACTCCCTACCCTGTGTACAATCTATCAGCAAGTCCTACCAGGTCTACTTCCAGAATATAACTAAATTTTCCTATTTTCTCCATCTCCCCTGACCCAGACTACTCCAGTAGCTCCTAATTAGTCTCCCACTAACTGCTTCCACTCACATCTCACTTAGCAGCCACATAAGCAGTCCCGTGTCACTTCTCTGCTTACAAACCTTCAATGGATTCTCCTCATCATAGCCCACAAGACCCTTAATGATCTGCCTTCTGCCTCCTTCTGTCACCTCTTCCTGTATCTTCTACCTCCTTGCTCAGTACACTTTAGACACATTGGCCTGCTTTTTGGTCCTCACACATGCTGTGTGGCCTTAGCACTTGCTGTTCCTTCTGCCTTGAATGTTCCTCGCATGGATCACGGCTTCTTCTTACCCAGGTCACAGCTTAAGTGTCATCTCCTTAGAGATACCTTCCCTGGCCTCGTTATTCACTACTCAGTCACTCTTTACCAAGTTTCCCTTTATAGCATTTATTACAATATGACATTCTTTGTTTATTAGCTTCTTGTCTCCCGCTAACAGAGGCAGTGACTTAATCTGTCATACTCACCATCGTATCCACCACATACTCATTTCTCAGCTAATAAGTGTGAGTGACTGAAATTAATGTTAATTTTCCCCTGCCATTTTATTCTATTTGGATTTTGACACCCTCCCCCTCAAAAAAAAAATCATAAAAGTATAACATGTGACAGTTGAAAGAACACTGAGATCATCTACTCCCATCCCTTCATTTGGGACTGGTGTTCTAATGTGACTTTCCCAGTATCTCACAGCTTACAGGGACAGAGTCCAGAATAAAGCCAGATCTCATGATTCAATCTGGCACTCTCTCTGCAAAAACTATGAACAGGGCCAGGTTCCAAAACAATTAGATTTTGTGGCTCAGAGAATAGTAAAAAGGAATGTATGATGAAAGGTAGAAGGAGAGCCTGGTAAGAAAATATTATAAGACTTTTTAAAATAACAGGGATAGGTAACAAGATCTCATAATAACAAGTAAAAGAGAACATGTGGGAAAGAGCAGTCATTATTATCAGCAGTGGAAGTAATGAGCCCAGTCTGCTGCCCGGGCTCTACTCCAGGGCCAGGCAATGCATGCGTGGTGGCTACTGTAAGTCAGTGTTGGTGAGGTGGCACCGGGGCAGGTTAGAGATGGCATACTCTGCCCACAGACTGTTCTGGACAAATATAAACTATTAATGGGTTTGGATTCAGCCAGTGTGAGTACCCAGATATAAATCATCGGCATCTGGTTGGTTCTTGGGTTATACCAAACATATAATGGACTAGAATGGTCCAGTGCTGAGCAGAAGACCTACGTTGGTGGGAGAAATGATAGGAAAAAGCCACTGGGCTGCTTCTACATCTAAGTCATCTTCTCTCTCTATGCCTAGGGTTTGATAAGTGACTGCTCAGTCAGAAAGTGACATGGGAAATTGGCTTGTTGGCCAGTGCTGTGCACTCTACATGCTCTACACACACTTGTGCACATATACACACATGCACACCACTCTTTTTCTTTATATGGGCCCCAGGCTATGACAGATTGTGTCTGGGCCATGAAGGTCATCAAATACTCTGGAAAGAGGTCGTCCCTGATCCCTAAGGTGGAATCCCAGAATGTGTTACTGGGTTAGGAAGGAAATCCAGGATTGGGTTGGAGAGCAAGGGGAATGAAAATAGGCAGGGGAAGGGGTCTGGCATTAATATCTAGGATGAATACCCTGAGAAGAATCAGCAATTCAAGAGAGAACTCTGCTTTAAATGAAAGGATCTTTGAAAGGTTGAGAAGACTACTCAGGGTTTCATCAGTCTACTTTAGTGAGGTTTAGTTTATTCTACCTTTGTAACAGTCTGTAAAAGGGATTCTGGATAAAAAAAACACCAAAACTAACCAACAAAAAAAACCTTTTCAAGGAACCCACTGCTCTCTTTGCAGGTCAACCTGACCCCAGAGGAACTTTCTGAAAAATAGCAATACAAGACCATAAATTTGGCTTATTTTGGGTGGAAAAATGTTTGGAGTGCAACAGAACTTCATCAACTCGTTGGAATAGTTGACAGTGATCACTGCTGTTAAATTTCAGTTCATCTAATAGATGAACGTCTTTAATACACTGGGAAAGAGGAAAGTTAGAACAATGATTCCTTTATGGCAGGTGGAGCTGCTCCTGAGAACCCTTCCTATCCTGCTGTACCCCTGTAACTAATACGTAGGTTGACTTGGTGGTCTTTGCTCTTTACTTTTATTGCCTGTTTGACAATGTAGATGAGAGGGCAGTTTCCCAAGCCTAGTGAGGTGTCCTCGTGGAGGGGTAGCTTGTTGTGGGTTCATAGCCCAAGCATGGTAAGGAGGTCTGTCTACCCTGGAGCAGTATGAGCTGAGGACTCAGAGCTCAAGTGGAGGTAAAGAGGGCATCGTGTGGAAGAGCAGGTGGCTCAGGGTACCAGCATCCAAGCCAAATGAGGAGGGTGTCCATACAGGAGGTGGCTCAGGGCAGGCCATCAAAGCATAGGTAGCATGAGGAGAGCTTCCACTCACCAGTGGGCCTGGCACGAGAATGGGAATAAGAGTGGGGCGAAGGGAGCATATGTGGGGATGAGAGTAGCAATAAGAATGTGGTTATAGAGGGAGGATTGATTAGATAAGTAAACATATCAAGAATAACGGGAACGAGGTTTCTTACTGTCAGTAAAGGGAGCTAAAGATTTGGAAAGAGAGAAAAACAGAATGAACTTTGTGGTTTTTAAAATCAGAATTAGCGTTACTGGTGTCTGTGTGAGTATGTATATGCATGTGTGTGTGTGTGCATGTATGTGTGTGTGCCAAGTAGAGTTCTGTTTATTGAGAACCTGGGAGCAGTGACACTGCATTAGCAACAGACTCTACATTCTAAATACTATTTCTACTAAAAGTTTTATTGGAAAAATGGCCGATTCCAGGGCTAGGGCAAGGAAAATATAGTCAGAAATAACCATGTTTTTGTATTTACTTTTTTGGGGGTGTCTTTCACTACTAGAACGTTCTTCTTATAAAACAGATTTATTTGTTTTATTTGTTCTTTTCTGCACCTCCAGTCTAGCATAAAGTAGGTTCTCAGTAGGATATTTGTTGTGTACATGAATGAATAAGTAGCATTTTTCATCTTCATTTTTTGGATACCTGTTTTTAAAATTCAGAAAAGTTTTACCTTAAATTGTGAATTATCACTTCCATGCTTCACATTTTAACATGGATTTTATTTTCAGGCAATTCATTATTTAGAGTGTGATCCAGGTATTATATTAGAATGTATACCTATGGGATTTGGGGGGGGAAGAGGAAAATTACAGAACTCGAGATCTTTTCTCTTTCTTTATAAAAGCATTAGAACATTCTCCAAACTTTTAATTTGAGTGGTAAGCTAAGTTATATTTTAATTTTTCTTTTACTCAGTTATCGGTATGAGCCAAGAGATTTCCATGGACTTTTTCTCATGTTCAAGTCTTGCACATTACACAGGAAACTCCTTTTTTTCTTTTTCAAAGTCAACTGCCTGGTAATAATGTAAGTCTACTGGTGGAATAGATAAGTCAAGATTGCAGTCTATGAAGGAATCATTAGAAACACACCTGTCCCTCCCATCTCTCTCTGGGTTAAATGGCACATCTATCTGTCACCCAAGACAGAAAATTATCGCTTGTCATAGTTTCCTCCCTCTCTTTTATGACGTCCCCCCCACCCCCCACCGCAGAACACCAACATACACACAATGAAATCCATCATCTTATTCTTACCTCTTAAATCCCTCTCACCTTTGCCGGGGGCCAGCTTCATAAGCATGCGACCTGTATAGTTGTGCAGGGCTCACTCTCAGCAGGGCCTCATACTTGGGGTCTGATGCTTTTCAGTTGTGTCCTACCGGTCTTAATCATTTTATCTTTGAATTCGGTTTGTACATGAAGTCTAATGGGACGAGGAAATGCTCTCCAAGGGCCTTGGAGCTTCAGTCCACCAGCGGTCCGCCTCCTGCTCCACACTGTTTCCTGCTGTTCCCTAGAGGCCCTAGTGCTTAGCCTGCTCAGTCTTTCCTACCCTGCCCAGGGTCCTAGGTGCAGGCCCAGGGAGGGTGGGGGTCAGGCACACGCACTCTGTGGCACCTGAGTTCAGGGGTGCAGTGGCTGGTGGACCTCGTGGCTGCTCCTCCGGTGCTAGGCTGGACACCCGCGCTGCCGCTGGTGGGTGGCCCCCTGGAAGCTGTGCTAGTGGGAGCAAGCTTCTCTCCTATCCCACCCAGCACCCAGTGCCCCTGTCGCCGAAGTGTAAGGTCCTTGGGAGTTACCTGTCTGGCGGGGGTTGGGGCTGCAGACAGTTGGTTTCTTATCCCTAGGCCCACCTGTGGTGGGAAGGGCACCCCAGCGGCCACGAGTGTCTGCACTCCCCTGAGACTATCTCATAGCTCAGCGCCCCAGAGTGCTCCTCAGAGTGGCTTGTGCCTCAGGAAGCCTCTTGTCCTTCCTCCGACCTTCCTGAGTCTGGCTGGCATTGGTCTCCTCTGGTCCCCTTGAGGCACTCTCTGAAATAAACCACAGAATTCAAATTGTGTAACTTTGGTGATTCTGCATATGAGTTAAATGCTTTGATATTTGTATCTATCGATATAAAGATGAGGGGCAACATTTATTCTAATAATGTAGAATTGAATTTTTCTTAGCTCAGAAAAACGTTAAATAACGAATGAAAAATACCATAAGTAGTGAGAGGGCAGGGGAGGGGGGATTGTAGAAGAAAGGAAAAAACTTTATATGTGCCTTTCATGGTACTTTTCCTTGAACAAGGGGCTCTGCCTCTTCATTTTGCACAGTACTTAGTGCATCCTCTCTCAGACTTTTCACCTTCAACCCCATAGCTACGTCCTTGGTTCTGGACCAAATCTATCTTATGCACAGTTTCAACAGCCTCTTTACCATCTCTCTGGCCCTGTTTTAATGCCCTTCCACCTCAATACTCTTTCTAGTTTGCAAAAGCAATCTTGAAAAACACAGATTCTACTCGTGTCTTCTCTGCCTTGTGTAAACAGCATAATAAAGTTTTAGTAGCCTCTCCAGCCCAGTCAGTTTCTAATATCCCCCTGTGCTTCACTCACAGAAAATTTTTCAGAGCCTGTGCACTCCATGCTCCCTTGCTGTGTCCCAGCACTGTTTCCTCATCTGTCTCAAGGGCTCACTCTACCAGGCCCTGACTTTCTTCTGGTGCTCACCCTTCATGGCTCAGCTCATGTGGCTTCTTGTATTGCTCCAGATAAAGTTAGGTGCTTGCCCCTTCCTTTTCTGAACTGAGTTTTGTATATTTTTATTGAGCACATTTATTATGTTATATTATCAACATATTTTTTTGCATTTCTTTCTCTTTCTGGGTCAATAGCAGTTTGAAGACAAGTTCTACACATATATTTCTTAATATTCATTAATTTATTTATTCAAATAGTATTTGTTAGGTGTCTAGCGTGTCCCGGGCATGTTTAGGCTAAGAATACAATGGGTAACTATTACAAATAAGTGAGTTCATGGAACTACAATCTAGCCCTTGAGATTTAAACTTAACAAGTACATCATGTAGTAGATTACACATCAACTGGGAGAGATATTTCAAAGGAAACTTCATGGGCATCTGACCTAGTTAGGAGAAACAGGAATGGCATTGGTGAGAAAGAGATGGTTAAGCAAAGAGCTAACGGACCCAAAGGAGTCTATGGTGGGAGAGATTCCAGAAAGAGGGAACTGCATGCGGAAAAACTGTAAGATGACACAATACCTTCGTGATGAGATGAAGTGAGATGAATGATGTAGGCATTGTGAAGTAGTGCTAGGCTACTACTGACCTTAGGAGGATACGTAACAAGCTTCTTACAACTCCTCTTTGGCATATCTAAGTTACCAGCCTCATTACTCTTACACTTTGGGGCCATTATTAAACAAAATAGGGTTACTTGAACACAAGCACTGTGATATTGGGACAGTTGATCCAATAACTGGGATGTACTAAGTGACTAAGGGGCAGGGAACATATACAGCATGGAGACACGGACAAGGGGATGATGCACCTCTAGCAAGGCATGGCATGAGATTTTATCATGCTACTCAAAGCAGCACGCGATTTAAAGTTTATGGATTGTTCATTTCTGGAACTTGCCACTTAATATTTCTGACCATGGTTGGTGTCAGGTAACTGAAACCACAGAAAGTGAAACCCCAGGTAAAGAGAGACTACTGTATTAGAGGGTCTCTGTCCTCTTTTCCCTATGGTTATCTGACATCTTCCTTATCTGACAGACCCTGAGATCAGAAATGCCTGGATTTATATCCTGACTCTGCCATTCTCATAGCTGTGATTAACCTCCCTGTGTCATGGGTGATATTAATTATGTCCATCTCGTTGAGCTGCTATGAAATGGAGATAATGTAATGCTTCAACACTGACTAGCACTTATTAGCATGCTATTATTATTCTTACTGATTTTTCTTACTAATCCTCCATTACCTAGACCCCTCACTATTTTTAATAGATGCTCAGCACCTGTCTGGGTTCTCTTTTGGCCTTACCAAAGCTGGGGCACAGACAGCAACACCTTCCAATATCCTGGATCCTCTCCTACCATGACCCAAAGGTTAGTTGCTGAAATAGATGCCATGATAATTACACTGTATGTCTGTGCTGTCAAATGGAACATTAACATTTTTGTAATGATGTCACAGCCAATAGCATTTGAGAGCAATAGCTTTGGAGTCAGATGGACCTGGGTTCAAATCCTAACTCCAATATTTGAGTTTACATGGGCTTAGACAACTTTGTCTCTACGTGCTTCAATTTGCTCATCTGTCAAATTGGGCTACAATATCTGCTGTGCTGGACATCTTCTATGTGCTTCATCAGATGTCACTTTTCTCTGTCCTCTTCTGTGTCCCAAAAGGCATTAAAAAGCACCCTTGCCCTCTGGCTTCCATATGGGGAGTACCAGATGGTCAGTTCACACACCTGACTCCTGGGAGGCCACACATTGGTTCAGACCTCATCAGACACAGCTCTAATGTCACTACTGCGCACAGAAACTTGCCCATGGAATTAAGTCTGTATTTGTAGCCTATAATTTAGCCTAGTTCTGACAGGAGCCTAACTTTTATCTGCACTTACTTCTCTTGCTGCACTTTCATGCTGAGGAAATCATATCACCTGCTCATTACTCCCTGAACATGTCCACGCAGTTCCCTTCCTCTGTGCCTCTGCTTCCGCTATTCTTTGCCAGGTCCTGACTGTACTCAACTAAATCCTATGCTTTGCAAGGCCCGACTCAAATGATTTCAAGATATTTCCCTCCTCCTCTACTCCCGAACACAGGAAATTTGTTCTTGGAAGAACTCCCACATCGCTGTATGTGAATCTTTCTTTCTGCACTTCAGCACTTCCTGTTTACATTTTAATTGCATGTTTCCTCTGTTGTTTTCTAAGTTCTATGGGGAAATGTCTGTGATGTGCTCATCCTGTGTTCCTCACCATTACTTGCCCACAGAGGCTACTCAAGAACACTTCCTGAATGACGTGCTCAGTGTTTGTAGGTGAGTGGGGACCATAAACTGGTTGAAAGAGTGATGTGAGCTAGTGTTATGGATGCACCTATAAACACTTTTTAAACAAGCACCTTTTTGGGGTGTTCTTCAGCTATCTAAGCATTGTGTTTCCTCACATTACTGCCCAGGTTGAAGAGAAATAAATGAATCTCTAATCTCTCTTTTAGATCATTGCTACTTATAGTTCATAACAAAACACTGTTTAAAATGGGTCGCTATAGGGAACCTTGAATAAATGATGATATTCCAGAACAGATGGCAGGCAGTGGGGGAGGGGAAAGTATGAAAGGAGGGTAAAGAAAAATTTTACTCTCTGCCAACCAGGAAAATAGAATACACCCTCTATACTGGTACCTCTGATTACCCTCTTAACATCAGGACATAGTGATCGATTAACGTTTATGACTTAATAATAAGTTCAGCCATGACATATTAAACTTGTACTATGTGTCCCAGCACTGCCTTGTGCTTTGGGAGACATCTAGGACTAGAGGCAGAGTCTCTGCTCCTATTTTATTGCTCAAATTGATGTGATCTAAAAAAGATCTAACCATTACCTTCCACAGCAAAGAGGTATAGAGATAGGTTCATTATTTGACAACTCTCTGCCCTAAAGTCATTCATGACTTGAAAGTATTTTAACATAATTTGAGTCACGTTATGGAAGCCAGACTCTCCATGCCTGAGTTACTCTCTGGGGAGAAATAAGGTTCCTTTAAGGCAGCTGAGATAAAAATAGCTTACAAGGGACTTTGAGTTGGGGTCAGATATACTATCTCTTATGAAGTAAGTTTTGGCAGCTTCCTGCCTTCCTGACTCCAGACTGGCTCTTTTCTTCTATCCCTCATCTCAGAAACTCAAATTGACCCTGCTGGTCATGGCCTTTTGAGTTAAGTGTTCGGAATGCTCTCCAATCTGATGGGTGGACTACAGAGGCACAGGCGGTCTGCTGGGGCTGATGCTGGCAGGAGAGAGGCGCAGGTCGGGTTACCAAATATCCAGCAAGTAAAGCACGTGTCCTCCTTTTCCCCTGGGCTTCCATTTAACTAGGATTTAAAATTAGTTTACATAGACCACGACTTGGAGATGAAGAAATAAAACTTCACAGTTTTAAAGGTCACTTAATTTACTGGTAACCACTTGATTCTTTCTGTCCTTGTTTGTCTTTCCAGCAACCCACTTCACAGAAAGTGGGCTCAAATAGGCTAAATTGCTTAGTAGAGTGAGAGCACATAGTCGGCATGCAAAAATATTAGGTGTTGTACATAAAATTCGTCAGTGCCACTCTGTGTCTAATTGTATTAACTCCTTGAAAGCAGGACATGTATTTGAATCCTCCTTGATAACAACCTAGCACAGAGCATAAATAAATTCTTTACTTCTGTTAAGTCTTTGATACTATCTGATGACATATCCTAAGAAAAGTAGTTTTTAATATTAAGTGCTATAAATTGTGAATATCCCTCAGTTCAGGCACCAACCAATTCAGGAGAGGGGCCGTTCCATCTTTCCACCAGTGGGGCTCAGCTGCTTAGAGCTGTGTTCAAAGCAGCTTAGGGAGGGCCTTGGTATTCCTTCACTTCTGAAAGTTTTTTTTTCATTTCAAATGAACAGACATTCAACTCTTGCAGCTGCTCTAATGGCCCTAAAGGAAAGCCATTCTAAAAATAGAGTCAAGGGGAACAAATGGTCTGCCTGATAGACTATTTTGAGAGGCAGGAAGTTGAAAGATTCAAAAAATGAAAGTATGTTATCATGTCGAATGAGAAGCATATAAAGTTTGGAGAAGTTTTGGGGTATGATTTTAACAAAAAGGCTTACTTTTATCCAAGTGGCCAATGTCATGGCTATGTGCCACCTAGAGGCATTAGTTTCAACACATAAAATTGCCAATATTAAATACAACCTAATGTTTTAAAGTTTGGCATGATGCTTCCCATATACAGCAAAGTCTTTGGTATCTTAGGACACAATTTTAAGCTTTCAGAGAAAACTACAGGCCTTTAAATTGGTGTCAGGGGCCTGTAAGTTTTCTAACTCTTCGGGAGAACATTTAGCTCCCTTTGCTCTCAGGGACTTTTGGTATTACTGTGGTACAAAGGGAGCTGTAGCTAAATGTATAGTGCTATCCTGGACTTCATCCATGAGCTCATGGCCTGAAGTCTTGCCTAGGATTGTATCTAATTTCTGTGGGCTTGCAATTTTCCTATCTCTCTCAGTAAACTGGAAGTGACCTAAATGAGGTGTAAGCAAGTCAAACAACAGAATCAAATACCTACGATTTGAATAAACTGATTTTGAATGTGGAAGTTTCTAGTACAGTGTCTAGAGCCACTGTAAACTTTCTTAGTGTGTGTGCTTAAATAGGGTTTTTCATAATTATAGATGTAATTATACTGTATATACACTTATACCTATGGCTTTTTCACTTATTTCCTAGGTATTTTCAGCCATATTATATTCATTGCATCTTTCAACTTACTTTGTCACAAAATATGCTCACATTTAAAAATGTAAATAACATAGAAGTGTTTAAAGTAAAAATTAAAAGTCCCTTCTGTCTCCTGCACCAAAGAGGCACTAGTTCTATGTAGAGTCTTCTAGAGCATTTTATCTGTGAGGGTGTAAATGGATCAGTCTAAATATACGGTTTGGCAACTTGCTTTATTCACTTAACAATGAATTTTGAATTATCATATTTAGCAGATAAAAAATACAGGATGCCTGGTTACATGTGAGTTTCAGATAAACAAAACATTTTTTTAGTGTAAATACACCTCAATTATTGAGTGAGACATAATTATACTAAAAATAATTCCCTGTTAGTCCAACATTCAAATTTAACTGGGTGTCCTGTCTTATGTACCACAAACATGTTTCTCTAATTGTGCATTTGGATGTACCTCCATTTGTTGAAGCTGGCATAGTGTTCCACATGCCTGAGGGGGCCAGGCAATATCTCTTTCCAGTAGAATTAAGGGTAATTTTTCTCTTACTTTTTCCCCATTATCAGAAGTTTATCATTGTAAGTTGTAAGAAGAGTAGGTGCTGCTCTCCTATTGGAAGGCCTCATAGTCGACAGAGCACATTGACTGGCGGGGCCATGGAAGCCTGTGAGTGAGACTGTGGAACATCTAATTACTCTGCTTTCTAGAGGAAAAAGGCTTCAGGGCAGTCCAGAAGAAAACAGGTGAGGAGAAGACCAGTATGGCATCTCAGAGGGTCCAATGCTCTAATGACATCCTCAAAATCTTCTAAGTCATCGTTTATGCCTGGAACTTATGGAGTGAGTGGGACCTTCTGGGTGGGATGCCCTGAGCCCAGACCAGGACTTATATGGAACACTAGGTTCCCTGTGGGCCCTGGCCTCTATTTCTTCCTTCAGAAGCAGCCTTGGACCCTCTACTCCCGATTCTCCACATGTGGGGTTGATTAGATGTCCTGAGGAGCTTGGGAAAGTTCATACCTATTGAGTGTTCTAGGAGCCCTGGGACCAGGACCCAGTTCCAGAAAGGAGGCTTGGCAAATAGCTCTTCTCCACTGTTCAACACAGTATTTATTATGTTGAATTGCATGAGATTAGGCAGCCAATATGAGGCTGGCACGCTGGTTTGAAAGGACTTGAATTGTTGCTATGGATTAGGTCCTGGCAAAAAAAAAATATGTCCCCCCACAAGTGAGAGCAAGGACAAAGAAATGGGAAAGCTGGGGAAAAGAGGGTGCCAAGTTGACAAAAGTCCTGAAATAAACCAAGAAACCCAACTGAGAAGGAATTTAGTGAATGTCTAGTAATAATAATATATAATAAATGAGTAATACTTATATAGCATCTTTATGACCAGTACTTGAGAATTTTGCATATACTAACTTGTTTAATCCACATAATAACCCTAGGAGGTAGAAGCTATGACCACTTAAACTTATGAAAGATAAAAGGGGCAGGAAGGGAGAGAAGGAAGGAAGGAATGAAGAAAGAAAGAAAGGAAAGAAGGAAGGAAGGGATTGAGGCCCACGGAAATTAGGTAACTTACCCAAAATTGCACAGTAGCTAGGAAGTGGTAGAGCTGCGGTTTGGTTCATGGAGTCCACTCCAGGGTCTGTGGTCTGAAACACCTGGCTTTATGTGTCTAATATGGATTTTTAAGTTGTTGAATGTATAGCATATGATATGACCACTTCCCACTGCCTTCAACTTTCCAGCAAATTCTACTACAGTCATGAATTTTATTAAATAAACTTATTATTTATAATTTTTTCTTTGTTTAAAAACTAGCATAGAGGCTGTTTCTTGTTTAGGTATATAAAGTGAAGAAGCAAAAATACCTGAGCCAGCAGTGCACATGTGACCATAAGACTTTCTGGAGTCCAAAGAAATCTTTGGGAAGGCCTATATCTCAGGGAGAATACCAACAGGGAAAGAAGACACCTCTGAGGGTTTGACTGAGAAGGATTTAATGAAGGAGGGTGTGTGTGTGCAGGGTTAAGGAAACCACCAGGGGAAGGTGAAGCACCCAGAGGCCAGGAAGAGAGTGAGGCCTTTATGCTGCCAGTGCTTAAGAGGTAGAGGAGATCAGTATGTTACTGGAGTGCACAGAACCTTGAAACCTCAGAAGGCTCCCTGCCTGAAGCTCTGACTGTAGAATGAAGAGCCATGCCAACAAAGAAAAGAAGCAGAAGGAATGAAAATCTCTCCCTTTTTCTACTTCCACTCTCTGATTTCCTGCAGGTGTTTCTATTGGCTAAACCCAAACAAGAAGCTGGAAGGCAAGGACCCTGCTGATGTCATCTGTGAAGGTCAGCTTCCAAGAATTCAGAGCAGGCAGAGGATAGAAAAAGAGAAGCAAAAACAAAACAGAACAAAACAAAATAAAACAACACCAAAAACAAACAAACAAAAAAATTGCACAGAAACTGGAACTTCCATAAGCTCTAGAATTAAAATTGGAGGTGCTAGAAAATTTCCCCAGGTTCTCAAGGAGGGGGACCCACACCGATACTAGGTTATATTTGTCATATTTGTCTTCTGCTATTTTTGCAGTGTGTGTGTGTGTGTGTGTGTGTGTGTGTGTGTGTGTGTGCACGCGCACGTGCGTGCAGAAAGATAGGAGTTTGGGTTTGGGGTTAGGCTCTGTCTAGGCTGGGCTTCAATATTCCTAGATATCACAAAAAGTTCAGATATATCCTAGGGAGACTGAACTCTATGAAGGGATGTGCTTGGCCAACCCCGGGAGCCTGTGAAAATCCTGAGGTTTCTCTGCAATGGAGAACAGCTCTTGTGCCTGTCCAAGTCAGGGTGCCAGCCCCAGGGCTTGGCCTGAACCATCTGGCTTCCTGAGGCCAATGGCCAGGCATCACTCCCCTCTCTGGTGTCTTACCCTCTCTGGACCAGGCCCATTGTTAGGGGGGCTAATTTCACTCAGATGCCAGCAATACTGATGAGTGAGGCATCTGCAGATTATTTCTGAGTGTCAACATGTTCTCCAGAACTCTACACAGCTCATGTAAGGGACGCTACTTTATGACTCATTCTTTTTTAAAAGTTGTCTAATGTCATTTGTAATCTTCATGCCATGTAAGTGACACATAATTCTCATTTGACTGATTATTTTAGGTGAAATCTTTATTGGAAATAGTGATTGCTTTTATGTTTCGCTAATTTTAAGGCAAAAGGAAAGTTTGGGCGGGGGGGGGAACGTTTTCTTTTAGAATAAATTCTTCGTGCACAGCTTTTTATTTATTAATTCTAGATCTTGTTTGGACTTTAAGTAATGTCATTTGAAATCAGAATTTTTACCTCTTGGAATAGGGTCGATATTATCACAATAAAATGTGACTGCCACCTTGTGGTTTTCTCTTTAACATGTAAACCTGAAAACTGGAATAGAGAAAACAGTTAACAGCTTTTAGGAAGCAAACTGTTGTTAAGGCTGTAGCGACTCATTTGCAAGAACTTATTTTACCATTAAAAGTCAGATGTGTCTTGGATATCCTGTCTTTGGAGGCAGAGATGATGATTTTCCTCCGCAAGAATGGAGAGATGAGGGAGTTAGATGGGTGTTGATATGGATTTTGTGGGGCAGGCTTTTCCAGGGTGTGCTGAAGCCTTCTAGAACTTCATGCTGTTACTTCAACTAGTCCATGTAAGTGGGTTCATTCATTTCTGATCTTAGCTTCAACTTGATACAGTGAAAAATCAATGGCTAGTGGGATGTGGATGATATTGTGTTATAATGTGATGCTATACTGCAATTTATGAGATTATCTTCAAAATGCTTAAAGTGTCACTTCATTCTTAGCTTTATCAGAGGAGTGTTGGCCCTTTATATTAGAGATTGCTTGCCTATTTTTTTTTTAATGCCTTTGTTTTTCAATGCTTCTTATCATCCTGGCTTTGGCTCTGTGGTTATTTTAAGAAAACTGTTGTTCAAATGCTTCTCAGTTAACAAACCCAGCCTCTCAGTATCATCTCCCAGGCCCAGGGACCTCCCAGGGGACAGGGGAGTGCAGATCAGGACACAGGAGCTAGAAGAGAGAAGATGAAAAGACCAGGTGTTCTGAAATGCCATCCCACTAAAACCATCCATGTGAAGGATAAATTCCAGCAACCATACCATTCAACCCATTCTTGAGCTTCCAAGATATTAAGGCAATCCCTAAGAGCAGATATCTTAAAAATAAAAACAAAGGAGAAACGGGCATGCAAGCCAGGACATCCCTGGAAGCCAACGCAAAACCTCTCTGTTGTGCTATTGTGCCTGCTTCCTACACATGAGTCATCTCTGACAATGTTTGTAAATTAGAAAATGTTAATAAAATGTAGAAGCCTTTTTGGCTCATACATGATTATCTGCCTCCCACCCGATGTGAATGCTTTTTTGGGGGAATAACAGTGGCTTCCAGTGACACGGCAGCAGAGGAATTCTGTAGTATCCATGAAATGCAATCTCCCCAAATTCTCACTCTTGGCTAAGTATGGTCATCTGTTCTGTCTTAGAAGTCCTAATTACATGAACCTCCTTGATCTTTGTGCAAAACAAAACATACTAGACAATGATCCAGAGCATCCGCCTCTGGCAGCCCTGCGTTTCACACAGAGCCTGCAACTGCGTCTCCACCAGCCACTTCTGGGAATGCGGCTCTCTGTTCTTGCTGTGTAGACTCAGTCCACCACACCCTTCCTCTCTCCTCCGTCAAGCTTTCTCCTTTCTTCAGCTAAAGCCCTACATTAACTGCATTATTTATTATTTGTTTGGGATATAAGATGTTCTGTTATTTTTTTAAATAAAAATTCATATTTTGTTTGTTTCCAGGTTATAGAGTCCCACTGATTGAGTTACCTGTCTTTTTCCATTCATAGGCCATGTTGTTTTTTTTAATGTATGGTATTATAAAATGTGAGGTGTTTATTTTTAGTAATATGTGTGTGTATGGATACACACACACACACACACACATACAGTAAGTTTTGGTGGAAACACTGAACTAAGAATTAAAACATTGAGGATATTGAGGATGAAGGACCATGGGCAGAGAGATGGGAGCGCAGACCTGGGTCTACACAAAGTGGGGAAGCTAAGTCTGAGGATCACACCTCTCCCAACCCACCCTCACAGCAAGGACACCTGAAGAGGTCACATTCTCAGTGAAAAGGTAGGCTGGGAAAAATTTGCCTCACTGCAAAAGGCACCACCAACAACAACCAAAAAAACCAAACCAAACCAAAACAAACAAACAAACAAACAAAAAATCCCAAAAAACAAAGAAACAAAAAACCATGTTAGTGGAAAACAAGATGATAACAATAATAATTTCCTCTCTGATGATCTGCAGTCAAAACAAAACATAAAAATAAAAAAGATTTCTCTTTCAGAAATCTGAGATTCCAATTCACACTACCTGTTCAGTCAGGAGCACCTCACACCTAGAAATCAAGTGACCCCAGGATAGTGGCACCTCTGGTACACATGCACATCCTCTCTGGGTAGAAATACTTTCCACCAAGGTCCTATAGTTAATGAAATATCAGCTCATAATAAAAAAGATGACCAAACATTTTAGGAAATAAGACACCATGAGTGAGGCTCAGCAGAACCACAAAAAATAGTTCTAGATGCCTATAAGATTTCAGATGTCAGAATGATCAGATATAGAACATAGAATAATTATTCCTGAAATACATACTTACAGAGGCAGGACCTATTTTCATGCATCACATTTTAAAAGAACTGTTTTCCAGTTGAAAAGATAGAACCAAAATACTGGACAATAATAGTACATCAGCTGGGAAGCAGCAATTGGAGTTGAAGCATTTTAATCCTTGCATTGTTAGGGAGCAGAATCAACATATTTTATTTTACGTAGAGCTTAGTTAAATTTAAAAAATAACCATTGAAAGGATAAAAATAGAATGTATAATGTACAAACAGTAGAGTGAAAAGAATAATACAAAAAACCTCACAGAAAGAGAGAAAAAAAAACAAATGAAAAGCATAACAAAGAGATCACAAAATAAGATGGCAGATATAAATACAAATTTATTAGTAAACACAATAAATGGATACCATTCTTTTAAAACCTCAAAATATTCTTTCTAATTATGAAAGTGCCTCCACCCTCCTTGTGTGTGGCCAGGGAGCAGGCCGCGCAGCGGGCGATGAAGGAGCAGGGGCGGCTTCCTCCTGTACCCTGGTCTGTCACCTGGGCAGACTCTTCAGGAGCTGCCATCACCTCAAAATGTCTGACCTGAGGCAGCCGTAAACCAGTGTCTGAGGTGTTCACCTTGATGGCGGATGACTTGGCAAATGTTTCTCTACTACAGCATCTCTTAGAATGCTTATTTCCTATGCTAAACCTGTATTCAGCATGAAAAAAGGAACAGTGTTTCTGAGGGAAACAAAGACAGCTGAGGCATGGAACCTTTGTTTCCAAGGAGGACATTAAGCAGACAGATGCAGAGCCACCGCCAGAACAAAAGGAATGTGAAGAATCCTTCCAAGTTTGAGAGCAAATCTCATTCTGGAGCAGATGATAGAAATGATGAGACAGTAAATCATCAAAAAGTGAAAGGACTACATGCTGGCTATCTAGAAAGCCAGGAAGAAGTAGAAGAAAACCTTAAGTAATCTTTTCTTCTGAAAAGTCTCTAAAAGAAAGGGAATAAATATTTTGTTGGAGCAACAAGACTTTGAGCACTTAGACAAATATTCCCAGAGTTTTTACATGGATTTTCACACAAAGTCAGCGATGCTTTGCTGATGCTCTTCCCCTTAACTCTGTAGATAATGCTTCTAATAAAACGGACAAGGACAGCATATCCAAGATTAAAGCAGAAATGAGAAGTACAGCCCACCCCATTTTAACAAACTCACTCTAATTCCCAGAGACTTCAGCCATCACCATGTGTATCCCAGAAACAGTCTGAAACACCAGATAAAGAGCAAGGCTGCCACCAACTGGTAGACCATGTTTGTTCCTGCTCTGCTGTCCAGCTCAGTATAAGTATTTTTAGTGCTTAACCTTCAAAAATTTCCTCTTTTGAAATGATAGCTTGAATCTAAAACCAGGCTTTAAACATCCCAACTCACTTTGCCCGTTGCTATTTCCCACCAAATAAATAGTGCTTGGTTTGACCCCGCTCTTGACTTTCATTGAGAGCGAGGTTTTAGTTACTGTCCCACATCTAGTTAACCATTGGATGAGTTGAGAGTCTTCCCAATGTGAGGAAAAAAAATTCAACTCAAGTTGACTTAGAGCCAAAAATCTGAATTTATTTGCTCCTGCATCTGGGAAGTCCTGCTGTGGAATAGGTCTCAGAGACACCCAGCACTCAAGTGATGTGCGGGAGGACAAGATGGGGAGCCAACGCAAGATTTGTTTTGCGGTTCCCTTTCTCTCACACTCAGCACTCTCACTGATTCAGAGGCAGCCTGTCCCCACAGAAGGATGAGCATTGTCCCTGAAGGATGCAACGAGAAAGAAGTAGTCAGTGTTCATCTTTCAAATTTCCAAACACGTTTTAAAAATCTCAGAGATTTTGAAAGAGCTTTGGATTTGAAAAAGCAGAATCTTTTGAAAGATAAAAAAGGTTTCTGAGACTCAAAAGAGCTAATCCTTGAAAGAGTCAGGGATAGGGTCTGTGCCTTAACAGTGTGTAAAAAATAAAAAATAGTTGACCTTGGCCCTGCAGACTAAATTAGGAATGTCCAGATGTGTACTTGGGTGGGGGTGAAGGGGAAAGAATGGATGGTGCGTGATCTGGAAGGAGGCTGGCTGGTGATTCTTTGAAGGGAGACGTGCACCCAGCGGGGCTGTCCCAAGGGGAAATGGGGTCGGTATTGGGAGACTGCCAGGCTTCTGCTCTCTTAGGATATGAGACTAAGTACCTGGATCAAATTTCCCACTGAAAAGAAAATACATGTATTTTGAAAAATCTTTTTAAAAGCACCAGTGACCTGGAAGAAAATAAAAGATGTTCGGGACAAAAGATACAACAGAAAAGCAGAGTGATAAGTACGCAGAAGCTGCTCTTATCAAACAAGTAAATGTGAGCTTTGAGTTTTAAAGGACTTGCTAGTTACAGGGTATAAGAGAAGAAGCCCCATGAAATAGGAGACATCACCCTACACAGCTGGGATCCCTAAAGAGCCATACTCCTTCCAGGACTAGCTACATAATTCATGGGTCCCACTGCAAAATGGAAATGTGGGGCTCTTTGTTCAAAATTCCTAAGAATTTCAAGATGCTGACAGCAGAGCATTAAGCCAAGTAAGGGCTCTTCTGAGCTCATTGCTCCCACCAACTCCAGCAGATTACCTTTCTAAACAGCCACAAACAGCCTTCATGTGGTTTTGCAACCTAAATTCATACTATCTGGGTCACCCCAAAATGCCTCCTGCCAAGAATTTAATGTAAAGGAGACTTGGATTGGTAGCGCCAAAAAGAGCTGGACTGAAATAAAGACAAGTCCTCTCTGGTGGAATCCAGCTTCAATCCAAGGACTAAATTAATCCTCCAACTTAAATTTCCAAGTGAAAACAGTTCATAGTCATAGACATGAAATACATAAAGAAGCAAGTCACCATGAGCAAGAACCAACAGAAACAAGGAGACAATAAAAAAGACTTAAAAAGACTTTTATTATTAGTCTTATCAGACACAGCTCTGTATAATTCCTTACAACTATGCGTGACTACAATTATATATATAAAAAAAAGTTTGGTGAAAATTTCAAGAAAAAGCTAGAAAATAAGAACAGTGAGTAGGATTACAAAAAGGATGAATATGTACACTTTAAAAAATTAAATAAAACTTCTAGAAATAATAATAATAATAATAATAATAATAATAATAATAATAATAAAACAGATGAAAAACTTAGAGGCTGAAAAATTAGTGAATTAGAAGACCATCCCAAAGAAATTTTCCAGAATGCAGCACAGAGGAAAGAGAAGATTAGTGGAAAACCTGACAGACAGGTTAAGAGACACATAGGACAGAGTGAGTACATCTAACTCAGTAGAGTTCTTGATGAGGGAAAGTTAAAACGGGAAAGGGGAAACCCCTGAAAAGATGACAGCTGAGAGTTTTCCACAACTGGGGAAGGACACTAATCCATGCCAACCATGTCATAACACAAGTATGCATTAACACAGCAGCTACAGTGGAAAGGGGATTACTTTCAAAGAAATAAAATGAAGCCACCAACTCTTTGACTATACATTTAGAACCTTCTCCCACACATCGAAAACCTTTCAATGGTTTCCTGTCGGTTTCTGCATAGAGGCCAAAAGATTTCACGTGGCCTACACTACCATGCCTTAGAGTCTTCTTCAGGATCCACTGTCCCTTCAGCAATCATCTGTGTTCTATGGTTTTCTTTCAATTTCTTATATTACTGTTATATTCTCCCCTTGCTGGGGACTTCAAACATGACATTCTCTCAGTCTAAACCACTGCCTGCACCTTCACCTGGTAAGCAGCTTCTCATCCTGTAGGGGAGGGGTCCCCAACCCCTAGGCCACAGACCAGTACTGGTGCATGACCTGTTAGGACCGGGGCCGCACAGCAGGAGGTAGGCAGCGGGGTGAGGGAGAGAAGCTTCATCTAAATTTGCAGCCGCTCCCTAGCACTAGCATCAGCACCTCAGCTCCACCTCAGATCATCAGGCATTAGGTTTCCATAAGAACACTGGGCCCCGGGGAACCAAAAAGGTTAGGAACCGCTGCTGTAGGGCTCAGATAAAATGTCCCTTTTTTGGGAAGTGTAGAGGACTTGTGTTAGAGTTTGTCTTTGTTTTTTGTTTGTTTTACCACCCAACATCTGACGTCTATTTCCTACTCAAGGGGATTCTCAAGAATTATTTCCTTTAACTGATAAGGCTTGAAACTTAATATTCAGATTAACTATCAGGAAGTATTCAACATATGCAATAGGACTATATACTCATGAAACTTATTTTCTGGTGTGGCTTAGTGAAATGTGTCATCACTGAATTTGAGAGTTTTGCATTTTTTTAAATCAGAAAAACATATTTGTCTTATCTGAAGGACTATCTTTAATTATTCTCAATTCCAATTTAAATTCAGTTAGATTTATGTATTCATGTGAAATACCTTTCTAAAACTACAAAGCGACTTTTAAGAACATATGATCAAAAAGTCTCTCTTCTCTTTCCATGTACAAAAGGCGGAAAAATACTGTATCCAAGAGAACATGCCGTGGTCTTATTGTTTCTCAGTGTGTGAAGTACTATAGTCAATCATTCCTCTGAATTTTCAAAGCAAGATGACTCAGCCTTCAAATATATATGGGTTTGGCTCAAGGACAAAGATCTTTGTATGGGGTGCTCTGGGAGCATTTGGTATGCTTTCAAATGGAGAGTGATAGGAAGAATTATTTGCTTAAATGACAGTTTTAATAGAAGCCTTAGATAGAAAGACCAATTAACCATCAAATCCTTTTACCCTCCTTACCTTTATTAAGATGTCTACCGAAAAGGCAACTTCAAGAGCAACTTCTAAAAGATCGTGTTTAAAGTAATGAATATTAATTGATGTTGCAAACCAAGGAAATATAAAAACAAAACAAAACATGGACCATGATCTCCCCATCCTCTTAACACACTTATGAATTTATTTTTACAGAACTGTACAAAATGAACAGTGCCCTGCTGCTAAAGCCCTGTGTTACTTTCTGTATTATATCTTCAGGGTCCCTGTACCTTTCACCATGTTAGTAAATAAACCCTCCTTGAATTAACCTAACTTGGGCATGCCACCTGTTTCCTGTTGGGACCCTTCTTGAAACATTTTCCTGCTTCTCCAGGACTCTGTGGAAACTCTTTGACAGTAAGAACCCACATCTCTTGCTTTTGATTCTCTCTTACAAAGCTCTGTGCTCAGGGGATAAATGTTCAATAAAGGATGGATTAGTTTTAAGAAAAAAAACAACAACAACAAAAGAATGGGTTAGTTCTCATGTGAAACAAACTCTTGTCTCTATAGTTCCCTTAGAGTTTGCTGCATGAAATTGGGGCAAAGCAACTGTGAGGAATTATTGAGAACGTTTCATGGGACCTAGCAGGGCCAGCATAGCCCCTGAGCAGCTAACTTTAAAGTAGACATGTGCCATGTCTCCACTGAGGTAAGTCACTTTTACAAATGATCTCAAAATTTCCTTTTTTCCTTACTAGCATGTTCACTGCAGGAAGAAAATTCATTATTCAAAGGGTTCAAAGCAAATGTCACTTTACCTTTCGTTTCTACTCTTCTGGTAAAATTCCAAAGGAACCTTCCTTGCTGGACACTTTATTCTGTGCCTATTAGATTAGGAGCAACCAGGCGACTGACTGCTGCATGTGCTGAAACACCAGAGCGCCCAGCATCCCGAGCATGTAACACTGCTCTGCCCTGCCCTGCCCTGCCCTCTCGTGGCACAAAGGTGCCAGAGCAGTGGCTCCTCTGCCTTCCAGCCACAAGGGGCTGCCAACTATTTCTTAGTAAAAGAGTTCCTGCTAGCGTTCTTGCTTGATGCAGCTTTCTTGCCAGGAGAGGATCAACTTTAATGGACAGAAGCTGTCTTGGACACTAGTTTAAGCTAAAATGCTCAAGAAATGTAGGACATCCTGCTGTACTAAACGTGCCACTTCGGCAGTAACAATTATGGAATCCATCTCCTTTGTCATTCAGCTCACTGGAGGAAGGATTGCCAGCTGTCAGGGCCACATTTCCCCTCATCACCATCACCTCTATCTTTCTCTACCCTCCTCTCCCAGTCTCTCCTGATCTCCTGATGGAAAAGATATTAGTCAGGGAGAAGGAGGGGGGAAAAGGGAGGAGGTAAGGAGAGAAAGAGAGAAAGAGAGAGAGAGAGAGAGAGAGAGAGAGAGAGAGAGAGAGAGAGAGAGAGGACTCTAATTTCCTCTGCCTTTTTGCTCTATTCAGGTTCTCAGTGGGCTGGATGATATCCACCCACATAGGTAGGACAATCTGTTTTACTCAGTTCACCAACTCAAATGCTTTTTTCTTCTAAAAACATCCTCTCAGACACCAGAAATAATGTTTAACCATATTATCTGTGCATCCCATGACCCAGTCAAGTTGACACATACAATTAGCCATCACAGGGAAAAATTATTTGAAAGACAAAGTAACATGACAAAATTGAGTAATATGTTAGCATAATACTGAGAGGAGGTAAATGGTATAAAAGAAAGGGTTGTCAGTCTTGCAGATGCTCTAAGATTCAAAACTGCTAACTGTTACCGCACATATTTCATAAGAAAGCATAGCAGGGGCTGCCACCGGAAGTCTAAGATGAAGCCAAGGGGGTGCTTCAGAGTCTGGAGCTTCTCACTCTACTGTTCAGAGTTGAAGCTGGGACCCCCATGGAAGGACAGAGCAATACACAAAGCATTCTGAAGGGAGGACAGAAGACAGACCGAAGGGAGGAACTGGCAGATGCCCAGCTGAAGGGGAGTTCTAGAGATTGAAAGGTTACTCATGAGAACAGTAATAAATATTTTGAAGCATTCTCTACCCTATGCATTTTTATTTTAATATTATTTTCTTTGGGATGACAGATTTCACCTACCAACCACTCCAGCCATAAAGATGTAAGTAAAAGTTACACAGAGGTTTCGTCTCGTGCCTGGTACTCAAGAGAAGACAGCGATGATACCCATATCCTAATGGAAAGTTTTTGTTTTCCTTATAAAGTATCATTAGTGTATAACTCTGTAGGACTCCACCCTGATTTCACATTAGAATAATGTAGAGAATCCTCAAAAATTAAATCAGAATGGAGGCAGGGTGGTGGTGCTGGACATTCGTGTGTCTCAGAAGCTCCCCAAGTGATCCAAAGGGGTAGCCAGGATGGAGAACCCCTGTGTTAGCATGAAGCACTCCAGGCACACAGTGAGACGAAGTCAAGGGGCGGAGGGACATGGAAGTGTAAAAGTCTGTCCAGCATTTAGCTCTTTGTTCCTTACAACTTCCCCAGAACTTCCCCTCTGGGAAAGCCCTTGAAAACTGTAGTGGTCTGCTCCACCCTCTAGTGCTGGCCACACTCCAGCACACCTTCAAAGCACGTCTGGAAATGATTACCGCTTAGTAAAAACTCTCCGGATCAGTATTGGAACGCCAGCCCATGTAACAACCTGTGCTCGGGTTGAGGGTCTGCAGTCATATTCAGTAGAGGGACCTCCCCGGAAGGGAGGTAGCAGGTTAAAGCACAGAGTCCTCACTAATGTAAATATTGGGGTCCCTGCAGCATCCCAAAGGCCACTCCAAATGTTTTCTTTCTTCTGTACCCCAACTATTTCCTCCTCTGGTATAAAGGCACCTGTGCATATCAGGCTTGGCAAAGATCTAGGTATTAAGTCCCTTAAGGTAAATAAATATTCAAATAAAATTCTATGATGATAATCCAATGTACCCCAATACAACTCAGCCGCCGTGCATCTGAAGTATTTAATCAAACCACATCAAGTTAAAGAAAGTTACTTTGTTTCTGAGTTTTGTTGCTGATAGTGGTAGTAGCGTGGTAATTTTTGTTTGTTGGATTTTTAATTCAGCCATGACAATAGAAAACTGTTGCTGGGGCTTTGGGAAGAAATCCATAATATCACTGAAACCAACAGTTTTATGGAACTAACCACATAAAATATGTTGATAAGGGAAATAGATACTGTGATTCTGATCTGACCTTTTTTTTTTTTTTTTAAAGACAGGGCCTATGCGGAAGATGAAGGACAGATGGGGAAGAAATATAACATCTGCAAAGAGAAAATGCCCAACACCTATAAACAGCACTGGTTCCTCAGGACTGCATTGTACTGGCAAGTTGCAAACACTTTCTCCAAACCGCAGGCACAATTTTGAGTCCTGATAATTCACGAAGCAATTTGTCATCAGTTTCTTTTATAAAATGATGATGTTTAAGAACATCTTGTAATTAAGACAAAGGAAAACAGTCTTTATTCTATGAGCTGAGAATAGGTTGCAAGTCTGAGCTCTAATTAACCCAGTGGTTGATTCATTAATGCCAAATGTCTATTGTCAATGAAGATGTTAAAGCACCTCCACAGTAACATTTTGCTTGGGGCTTTTTTTTGGTAACAATCCCATAGGCCACCTGGGCAAATCCATACCTTAATCCAGTCTGATGAAATGTGTAACTGTTAACTGGCTTCTTCTCACCTCAAACCCTTTTGCCAACTAATGTATACAGAAAGGCTCCTGGAAATAGGTAAGTAAGTGTTCACAGATAAAAGTATTAGACCACACACTTTGAAGAAGTATCAACAGCAAGGCTTAAAGAGAAAGCTCTGTTTTCTTTCTTTAAAATATTTGTTTTTAACATTTATTTAAATATATTTAAATAAATGTATATATATTTGTATATATATATATAAATGTGTATATATATACATTTAAATATATATATATATTTGTTTTTAACATTTATTTATTTATGTATTTTTAATTTTTAAAAAAATTTTCCCCTTTCTCTTTCCCTCTCTCCTCTGGTAACCACTAGTCCATTGCCCATGTCCATGAGTCTCTGTCCTTTTCATTCGTTGCTGAGAAAGCTCTATTTTCAATGCTAAATCACAGTAGACTTCTTCCAAGCCACAGGGAACTAGAGTCAGGACTGGCTGCCTGGGAACTCTGGTTCCACATTACAGTTTTTTCGTAGTTACCACCTTGACTGAAATGCTAATAGTGAAAAAAAAAATCTTCTTGGGAACCTTTGGGGTTCCACTCTGTCCCAGGCCCAAGGAGATTAAAATGTTATGACATTTATGAAGTCCCTTTCTAGTAAAACTTCACAATCCTGTGAAAAAGTGTCAAAAGAGATTAATTAATGAAAAAAGAGAACTTTACCTTGTACCTCAAAGTTGAAGCCTGGAGTACGAGTAGAAAATTAACCTTAGTTACTCCAGTATGGCTATTGTAAATAATGCTGCTATGAACATGGGCAACATAGATCTTTTTGAATTAGTGTTTTCATTTTCTTTGAATAAATACCCAGAAGTTGAATTGCTGGATCAGATAGTAGTTCTATTTTTAATTTTTTGAGGGATCTCCATACTGTTTACCATTGTGGCTGCACCAATTGACATTCCCACTGATAGCGCACAAGGGTTCCCTTTTCTTCACTCCCTGAGAATTTTTACAACAATATATTACTTGTTGATTTTATGTACCCTGACTTTTCTCTCTGACTTGCTTGGTAAGACCTTTGTCTTTGATATTCTGTTTTATTACAGTGTATTTAAGAACAGAATTAATTTTATTTATCCTGACCAGAATTTCTTGAACTTTCTGAACCTGATGACTTACGTGTTTCACAAATTTTGGAAAAGTCTTAGTTATTTTATCTCCCAATATTGCTTCTTCTTTACTTTTTAAATATATTTTCCTTCTGGAACTCCTATTAGATATCTTTTCATCTAATTCTCAGTGTCTCTTCATCTCTCTTTTCATTTTTCATCTCTTAACCTCTCTGTGATTTCTGCTCAGATTTAGCTTCCAGTTTTCTAATGCTCAATTAGCTCTTTCTAATCTGTCTATTGAGTTTTTAATTTGGATGAATGCATTTTTCATTTCTCTGTATTGTATTTGTTTATTTTTTGTCATTTTTGCAATTTTATTCCCCCCATCCCTTTTTTTAAATCAATTTATGTTTTTAATTCTTAGGCATCTTATTTGAGGCATCTGCTGACTCTGCTCTCTGCAGCTTATGTGTTTTATTATTTTAGATTGTGAATTTACATTCAGTGAGCCTTTATATGTGAGGATCTTGTGAGGCCTGGATTAGATGTGTGGTGTTCAGTAAGGTTTTACATTTGTCTCTGTCAAATAGCCAGAGGTAAAAAACTGGGATCAGGTTTTACACGAATTGCTGGGACTCCTTAAGCCACAAATGCGAGCCCCAAACTGATGGGAGGGCAGGTCTTGATTGTGCATTCTAAGAAGAGACTTTTTTTTTCCTGACTCAGAACCCAGATTGAAGTAAACAAACTTGCTGTCATCTTGTAGTCGGTTGATGAATTCATTTTAAGACATCTCAATAACTGAAAATAGAGTTCTTCGAGCCCCACTCCAACTCCCAGCTCTCGGTGGAGCCAGACCTCATCTCTTGTCTCCATGTGTTTATTTACATGCCAAGCTCTGGGTTCGTGGGGTGGACACCCTCTTCTTGTCTCCTGCTTCTTCTCCAAGACAACCACCTGCTTACCTCCTCTGTGCTGCTGATCTGGTTTTCAGTTTCCTTCTCAGTGTTAGCTCCTGAACATTTCCCGTCCTTACTTGTAAACTCAACTAAGCATTAAGTAAGTTTGCTATAATTCATCCAGTATTTCTAAGACTTTTAAAATTGGAGGCTCTACAATATTCTGTATGTTAGATATGTGTATCCCTTTATACTCTAAGAAATAGATCACAAAGAAATTTTAACTGGGTGAAATGATTTTGTTATGGGGAAGGGTGCCCATATTAGCTGGCCAACATGTTAAAAAGAATTAGCTATGGTTTATATACTACTACCTCAAAATCTGAGAGCAGGGATTTGAGTGAATAGAAAATAAAATGAATGCCTTTTGAGGGAAAAGAGAATCAAGCAGAAAATTGTACACCTGTAGGAGGCCTTGAAGATTAATGTATTCATTCATTCATTCATTCATTCATTCAATTATTTCATGTACGTTTACTGTGACCCAAAAACTGCTGAGAATGCTGTTCTTCCTCTTATAAAAGCAAACCTTCTGGTGGGCAGCAACAGGACACAAAGAACAGTAAAGAAATAAGTAATGGTTATAAATAGTGATAAAGGCTGCAAGAAATAAAAATAGAGAGACTAGGAAGTATTAGCTTTCATGAAGAAATAACAATTGAGCAGACCCTAAACAATAAGAAAGAGCCAGCTTTGAGAAGAGCCGCGGAAGAGCTCTCTGCATAAAGACAGTCAGTAATTGGGCTGGCTGACGAAATGGGAGAACCCCAGCGAGAAACCAGAGCAGATGGAGGGTCCCAGGAATGCAGAAACCCACTTTGCCAGAGTTGGCCCCAGCTGGGGCTCTGATTATACCTTTTCTCTTTTCCAAGCCTCAGCTTTTCTCATACCCCTAATCCTTTTGCCAGCTGTCTTGTTCAGCGTGGTCTTTGAGCAAGCTGTCATCTACCATATCAAATAATTCTAAGTGCCCACATGAGCCGTAAGAATACCTAGAACACCTGCTTTTGGGGTATTTAGGACCTCTTACTCCAAATCCTCAAAGTCTCTGCAATTAATGACTCTATCTATTGTTTTTACACCTGTTACTTTTAATATAATTCTGTCTGTGTTCACTCTAATAACCATTAATTATGTTGAGGTATAATAAATATAAAATTTGTTAGCATGGTTTTAGAAAACAAAGATGATGTTTGGTATGTTGATAGAAAAATCTGTAGCTTTAATTGTAAGATTCCCATATACTTCTGTTATGTATAGATTCATACAGCTCTTCTTTAAATTAAGAGCAAGAACTAATATTTGCACATATACATCTACATATATGCAAATATGTGTATTTATATGATAGCATTACAAGAAAAAACTGGAATTTTATTGAGTCTTTCTTCTCATAATATTACTGCCAAATAACTGTATACTCTTAATAGTTTTAAAATTACTCCTTACTTGATTTCACTTTATTCCTTAATAACCACATGAGAGGTAAGTAGTATTATTTCCCTTCTTTTACAATGATTTGAAAATTGAGTCCAAAAAAGAGACTAATCTGTTCATGATGTCTCAAGAGAAAATATTATTAAAAAATGAGTAAGGGTAAAATGTGTAGTCCATCTCTGTACTAAATGAACATCAACCTGTACACCTTAATTAGCATTAATTCAATATTTTAAATAGCTATGCAATTTCCTACCATTAGCAGAAAGTCTGCTGGGCTCGAGTTTTCTTTTTAAAATGAAAATTCATTGACCAAGATTCATTATCGATGACAATATCAAAATTAAAATTTCAATTTTTTTATACTTGGTATGATTTCATTCCTTTATTTTTTGAGGGCCTTTCTATAGAAGGTCAGGATCTTCTATAAATTCTTGAAGGAATGTATTTCTGAGACATTAATCATATTAGATGCAGTTATTTTCATTAACCCTTTATATAGCAACTGAAAATAGGCCTAGAGATGAGTGTTAAAAACATTAAGCTGAGATGTGAAAAACATTCAGTTGGAGAAGCATCCTAGTGTAGTTAGGTATGTTTTCCCAGGGCACAGTCTTAATTTAATTTTAGTATCAGAGCCACAAATAAAGACTATCTCTGCAATTTTAGCATTTGTCAAGTGACTTTTCTCAGTAACAGTGTTACATCAGTGCTGTCATGATTCTGCCCATCCTGTCAAACTTCTTTCAATACACAGTTTAGGACAAGTTAGAACACAAACCAGAAACTGAAAAGCTTTCTGATGTACCTACATTGCATTTCAGGTTTTATTTTACTTGTTCCAGTTAAGTCTCTTTACTTCCACCCCTTGATGGCAATGCACTCAGTTTCATGGTAGTTGTCCATAAAATATGTGAGTTAGGAAAATAAATTGTTATGGAATCATATATGCCTGATTCTTAACCATCCTTTGAATAGCTAAGCTTTGGGAGGAGAAAAATATTTAAAAGGAAAAATAGTTCTTAGAAGTAAAGTAATGATCTGAACAAAAGGTCTTTCAATCACCATTTTCTTATTCATTAGGTTTTAGGTGTCCTGTAGACAGATCTAAACTCCAGTGTCCACTGCTACATTGTCACTTAATTAGACAAAAGTTTTGGAAACAGAGACAATACCTATCACAAAGAAATTGGGGAGAACAGTGAGAGGGGTATAATGACTAGGCTGGGTTGGCTGGTAAAAGCTCTCTTCCTACATTGTTACTTAAAAATTTCTCCCCTAGCACAGAATTTTGAATCTTGAATAATGAGGAAATATTATAGAAACTAGAAATTTTCTAAATTAATAATAGCTAATGTTTACTCTGTGACAAGTATATGCCAAAAGCTTTACATGTAATCTCTCGTTTAATCTTCACAACTACCCGGTGAGCCTGGTACCTCTCTATTAGCTCTTTCCAGAAGAGGAAATGGAAGTGTAGAGAAGTTAAATACCTTGCGCAAGGTCATAAAGTCAGGAAGGGATAAGGCAGGATTTGAACCCAGACTATCTCACCCAGGTCTGAGTGCTAATCACCAATAAATGGAATGTTGCTTGCCCATTGCGTGCAGGGCATCTTTCTGGGTATGCTCTTGAGAATCATATTCTAGTAAAGAGAGAAGTCAAGAATCTTGGAAGAGGAAGCGTGATGCAATGTCCAAAATCCTTTTTCTAGTCCACCTAGCCCCTTATTTTGTGATTTAATTTATTTTCTAACCTAATCACCTACCACTTACCATTTTCTTATCTGAACCTGGGACTCACTGTGAAGCGTCTAGAGAAGTTCTCATCTTCACAGCTACATGCCTTTGTTTATCTGACTATAATATGCTCTTCTCTGACCACCATGCAGATCTCTAGGTGAATCCTAGTGACTTTGCATTGAGTTCTCCTTACACAATACTCAGGCTTGCCCAGTGTAATGGTTCTTTGAAATCTTACTGCTACAGTTTTTCAATAACACCTGTAACCAAAACTGGCCCTACTGTCCAGTGAAAGTAGAGACAGAGTGTTCCCCTCAGGCTGGCAGGGAAAAAGGCATGTGAAAGTGAGTAGGCCTCAAAGGGAGAATACAACTGAAAAAAGGAACATATATATGTATTTATGTGCATAGAATAAATATGAATTAATGAACAGAATCCTCCAGTAGATCTATTCAAAATAAAGAATCAAAGAGGATAATCTAACAGAAAGATAAAACAATTCTAATTTTGTGTGGACCTAATAATAAAGCCTCGAAATACATAAAATAACATTTTCATAGCTAAAAGGTGAAACAGACAAATTCATAATCATACTGGGAGATTTTACACATCTCTTTCATTAAAGGATATAAATAGAATGAGCAGAAAATTGTAAAAAATGATGATTTGAACATGATTAACAGATTTGATGTAACTGATATATACATAATAAAAAGTGTACCTCCAAACCATAGACTATACATTTTTTTTCAACCGCAAAAAATTTGACCATATACTTAGCCATAAAAGGAGACTTAACAAACATCAAAAACTGAAATAAGGCAGAGTATGTTCTCTGACCACAATGTGATTAAGCTACTAATAGATAACAAAGCCCCACAATTTTTGAAATTTATAATACATAACTAAATAACCTAGTGGATCAAACCAAAAATCACAATAAGTATTCAAATACATTTTTAATTGAATATATTGAAAATATGACACATAACTTTGGATGCAGCTCAAATCTATAATCTATAGCATATTCATGAAATAGATTAATGTTTATAATAAATATAAATATAATAATAAAATAATAAAAATATTGTTTTGTTACCACACCAAAAAGTAGTGGCTTAAATCAGCAATGACTCCATCACTGCTCAGGATACTAATGGGTGACTGGGTATCAGCTGGGAAGTTCTGGTCTCGCTTTGGTTTCTCATGCAGCTACAGTTAGATTGGCAGCTGGGACTTTCAGACAGGTGGCTTTGCTCAGTGTCTGAAAACTTGGTGGGGCTCAGCTGGGATGACTGGGCTTCTCTTTTTTCATGTAATCCAGGGTTCTTTTTTTCTCTCCACATGGCATTTCTAAATGGTCTGTCCAGCAGGGTATCTGAACTTCTTAGATGGCAGCTCAAGGATCCCAAAAGTGCACAAGTGGAAGCTGCCTGGCCTCATTAAGGCTTTTTGCATGAAGTCACTTCTGCCATCTTCTAATAGTAAAAGCAAGTTACAGAGTTAATCTGGATTTAGTATGGAACCAACTAACTAATACTAGGAGGAGTGGTTCCCTGGGAGCCATCTTTAGAGACTAGCTACTACAGCATACATTCTGGTCTCCAAGGATTCACAACCCTCACAGGTAAAATATACTGCCCTCCCTCTGGACTGCTAAAGCCACATCCCATTATGGCATAAGTTCGAAGTCCAGTATCTTGTCATCTAAATTATATTCAAATTCAGTGGGGCCCCTCAGTTATTTTCCCTCAGGTACAGGTCTTTGGGTGTGGTTCCTTAGGTACAGATAACAAATTGTGCAGATCATGGATTAATGAAAGACAAGTTATCTCCACCCCAGCCAACCCCTAACACACAGAAACACACACTCAGCACACATTCATAAGATAGGAAGATATAACCAAAATAGACACAGTCGAAGAGGAGTGTGAATAGGAGTCACAGAGCAGCCAATGACCTGGAGCCATTCCAAATTTACTGGCCACATATGTGCCAACCTGGCTCCTTAGAGCTCCATCACTGCTCACGATGGAGCTTTTCGCTTTACCCTCTGGAGAGCCCACTGAGTCATCTTGCCTTTTTAATTAGAAAGGACCCATGTCTGTAGCTGAGAAACTTCTTTACCTATAGAAGTGTAATGACCCAGAGACTGCTTTTCATTTTCAAATGTCTCTGCCTACATTGACACAATTCTTTAAAATATTTTGTGAGGCATCTGATGTATCAAATGATAAATTAATTTTCTAAGATAAATCCCTCTCCACTTTTCCACTTTACTTATCTGTTGCTCTGTAACAAACTCCCAAAACTAAGTGGCTTAAAATGACATTTTATTTCTTATAATTTTGTGGGTTGTCTGGGAAATAATGATAGATTGGACTACGTAAATTTACAAAAAATAAAAAAAAAATCGATGAGACGAATAATGTTAGGGCAAAAAGACGCAAACAGGTACTTCAGAAAAAAGGATAACTAAACTAATTAGGAGCAAAATTTGTACAACTACTTTGGAAAACTGTGTGTTAGTATCTGCTACTACTAAAGTCAAACATGTAACAAACCTTACGACCCAGCAATTCCACTTTTAGGTATATGTCCGCCAGAAACGCATTCACATGTGCACCAAAAAACATGTATATGAATAATTGTAGTAGTATTATTTTTAATGCCCTGAAGTAGAAACAACTCTAATAGCCATCAACACTTAAGTAAAAAACAAACATGTAATGTGGTCATAAATGAGATAGATATGATATAGCAAGGAAAATTAATGAACTGCTGTATGCAACAACATGGATAAATCTCACAAATACAATAGTAAGCAAAAGAAGTCAGATGCAAAAAGTGCATACTTTTGTATGATTTCACATATATAAGTACAAAAAGAAGACACAATTAGTTGCTGGGGAGAAGAGCGGCAATGTTCTATTTCTTGACCAACGTAATGATTACAACAGTTCTTTTTATAATAATTCTTTGAGCTATGCGCCTTGAACAAAAGTTTATTTTGTAAAGGAGGAAATATTTAAATTTTTTAATCTAGTAGAGCACACAAAGGGGAATAATCTGTTCTCCCTGGGAGAGGCTTCTTAGCTGAGTTATGAATGAGGAGGAAATGTTTACCAGATGAAGCAGGGGGAAGAAATTATTCTGGGAATATAGATTCCTTGAGCCCAGGAATGAAAGTGTGAAGCAGTCTGTCATAAAATGAGTCTCTGAAAGAACTTCCATGTTGGTGGGCTGGAGTAAGGGAAGGTGAGATGGAACAGAAAGAGCAAGTTCATGCCCAGTAATTCAGATGTTTCACGCTGTGTAAAGATAACAAGAGGCTTTCAGAGTGGAAGCATAGGTTGTGATTTGCATTTTTAAAAATCAGGCTGACTGAAGGGTGCATTGGAAGGGTTTACCTGGTAAATTGTGTTCACCTGCATACACCTTTTTCTGAGTTGTTCTTTCAGCCAGTCCCAAAGGCTGAATGAATGAGGGGTCAGGTTACAGCTCCAGAATATAACGGAGCTCACACTGTCTTTGATCATTAGCATTAGAAAATCCCTGAAGATCAGGCACAGAATTCTCTGTGAAAACTGTTCCACTGAAGTATCTTAATGGTGATAAGTAACGATTGTTAAAAACCTAAATACTAGGAAAGACATTTATACACTAAAGTAACTCTACGCATTAGTTACAACTAACTTTTCCTGTCCTTCATCAAGTCAAAACTAGCTATTCTTAGGCTTTTTCTCATCAAAACCAGTTATACCTGTTATAATACTTTACTTCTTATAGCTAGATTGTTAAAGACCTATTTTTCCCACAATACAAATTGTGAGAAAATTGACCTTGTTAAAGTCACACAAATGGGAACCTAACTAACCAACATTAATCAGATAAATGCTAATTAAAATAAAATATTTCACAGTTATTGTACTGGCAAAGATCTCAAAAACTGATAATGAAGCAATGGGAGAAAAGAAACTTTCATATGCTAAAGATGAGATTGGGAATTGATTAGGCCATTCTGGAGTGTAATTTGTTAATCCCTTCTAGAGCTAAAGCTGTACCTAATCATTAAGCCAGTGATGCCACTTCTACGTAGAAACTGTACAGAGGTTCTCAAATGATCTATAATGAAAAAGGTTTTGTTTAAAGTTCCAACCCATTGAGGATCAATATTTTTGTAAAATACAATAAAAATTAATTAATAAAGCAAATGAAAATTTAAAACAGACATGTAAAATAAAAGCCCAAGTAATTTTTTAATTATTAGATTCAATAGACATAAGAGAACTCAGTTGAATTGCTTTGAAAATTTCTAAATGCTTATTCTCAATTTCTGTACTTACTTAGTCACGAACTGGTAATAGTTGACCATCCATGATTTGAGAAGCACTACCATAGGTAACATTAGCCCACAGGAACAAAGAGATGAATTTAAAGAAGAATGTTCACTGCGACGCTATTATAAAAATAAAAATATTTTAATTGGCTCATAGGGGAAAATAACATTATAGTCATACAATAACTGAAATGAATGAACTAGATTTATGCATGTTAACATGGCTAAATCCTAAAAACAAAACATAAAGTGAAAAAAATTTGTCAAAATTTCTTGTATGGTGCCACTTATATAAATTTTTAAAATACTCAAAATGACATTATATAGGATATTATGGATATTAAGTACTGGGAGATTATATACCAACTTCAGGATAGTAATTTTCCTCTGGGAAGTGTGAGAATATAAGATTAGGAAACTGATTTATCTGTAATGTTTTATTTTTATGAAAAATAAATATTTGTTAAATTTAGATGTTAAGTTCATGGGTGCTATGTCAATTTCCCTTTTTAAAAATAATTGAATCATTTCATGTTTTTTTTTTTTTAATTTAAAAAGCCAATGAAAATAGCTCAAGGAAATTCACTACCTCTTTAAAAACTTGAAACAGTTTTAAGTGTCATAGTTTATTTGGCTGGAATATATGTAACTTTAGACACATAAACTTAATTTAGGCTACCTTAAACCTTAATTTAGGCTTTAGGTCCATAGCAAAATTGAGGGGAAGGTATGGAGATATCTCACATATCCCCTGCCCCAATACATTAAAACCCTCCCCCATCCCCATTATCAACACCACCCACTAGAGTAGTACATCTGTTACAACTGATGAACCTACAATGATACATTATAATCACCTGAAGTTCATAGTTTAGATTAGGGTTTGCTCTTGGTGTCATATATTTTATGGTCTGGACAAATTTATGAATCATGTACTTTTCATTTCAATGTTCTGTTTTAAAACTGGAATCTTCCATAGACCTAGTAAAGATAATGAAAAAAGCTGCTCCCTTCTGAACACGAAAAATCTATGTTCTAGTCTCAGCTCTTGTGGTACTAATCTCTGTAAATATCGACAAATCTCAAATCATGGAAGGAAAACACGTCACCTACTCCAGTCTCCTCATTATAAAAAAAAAATTAGCTCAGATAGTCAGTGAATTGGCCAAAGCCACACACTGATTGTTGGTGAAGCTAGGACTAGAGTTGGTCATTTTCTCCATTAGAAAAATCCTAAGTCATTTAGAAACAAACAGAAATCCTGGTATTATAACTGCTCCTTGTTTCTATAAGTCTTGATTTTAAATCCATATAGCTTACACTGCTTCTTGAAAACTCAGCTGTGGGATCTCTGGCCTATAGGAAGCCGGCAAAGAGTACAGGCTTTGAGTCAGGCAGATCTTGGTGTGAATTCTAGCCTTGCTCTTGCTATGAGCTGTGTGACCTTGGGGCCATGTTTACTCATCTCTAAGTAGTGGAGGGAGGAATTCCAAATCACATGTAGAGTCTCTGGCCCATTATGGACACAAAAAATGTCTAATAAATGTTATTTTCTTTTACTTTCTTTATCTGCTAAGGCACACAAAACATAAAACAACTCTATGCCTTTCTTGAGGTGGTAAGGCATATGTGTAACAAATAATTGTAGTAGGTACATTTGGAGTACTCTGAGGGAATTAAAAAAGCAGGAAGTAACTACTAAGCTATATTTCCATTTAACATATCTGGACTTCAATTTATTCACTTATAAAATGATTCTCTGATTACTATTCTACTGATTCAAAAGTGACAGCATAAAAAATAAAAGTGTTTGGTATGTCATAAAGCATTATACTAATATGAGACATTACTCATTCTGCCTTCCCCCATAGTCCACTCAAGAACCACATGGTAGGGAGACTAAAGGCCTCTCAAAGATGTTCACATCCCAATGTTACATGGCAAAGAGGAATTAAGGTTGCAGGCAGAATTAAGGTTTCTAACCACCTATTCTTAAAGTAGATCAGCCTGCTTTATCTGGGTGAGCGCAATATAAATACAAGGGTCTTTTAAATGTGGAAGAGTGAGGCAGAAGTTCAGAGTCAGAAAGTTTTGAAGGTCTTCCACTTCTGGCTTTGAAGATGGAAGAATGAACCACAAACCGAAGGAATGCAGTTGGCCTCTAGAAGCTGGCAAAGGTAAGGCAATACATTCTCTTCCGGAGTCTCCAGGAGGAATGCAGCCATGCCAATAACTTGAACAATTTTTGCACATTTTGGCTTTCTGGCTCTTTATTGACCCACTATGAGAACATATTCTGATATAAGGAGGATGAAAGCCATGTGGAGGAGACTTAAACCCAATCTGCAGTGGATGGCACAGGGAATTGGCCATCATCTTGGAGACCAGGAGCACAGGGATCATTGTTTTAGGCTACTGTGTCTTTGAGCAATTTGTTACATAGCATTATTGTGACAATAGCTGACTGATACACGTCCTACATGATAGCTTTTCTAACTACTCTACCCCAACAGAACTGGCCACATCCCCTTTGTGCCTGTTGTACTGTTAAAGATTTATACATCTGTTTCCCCAGTTGGATTTAAATTCCTTGAAGGCAGATACCATGTGTTTGTTGACTTTGTATCTAAAACCCCTAGCATGATACTCAGTGTATAGTAAGCTCCTAATATATATATATATATATATATATTAGTGAAAAGAAACAAACAAATAAACAAACAAATAAATGAATATAATGAACACACTGTAACAGGTCTGTGACCTTGAAATAGGGGCAGTAAGAGGAAGGAGGAAATCACAGATTAATGGGCAGTTGCAAACATCATCAAATACATAAGGGGCCAAGCTTTGCTGGTCAATTGAATAAATCATACTTTTCAGGTATTCATAAGTGTTATCGTGATTAATGAAACCAAAAAAATTCAAAGTAACAACAAATGTGCAGTTGCTTGTTATCTTGTATTTCCTCAAATGATGTATTCAAAAAGAATAAGTCATCTCATATGAAGAATGAAAAGTTTTGACTTTGAAAAGAGGCCCTCATGTCCCAAAATATCGGGAACTACTGTTCCAGACTATGCCTTTTAAACAAGTCATAGAGAATTCAGCACTGTGCTGAGGCTTTCTTGCTTGTTGACTGGTCGTCCATGTAGCAGTGACTTGGCAGGTGTGTCTGTCGTTTATTCTTTCCTGGATCTCCAGGTTACTGCGTATTTACATCATAAGGGCAGGGCTACTGTCAGACTTCGAGACAGCTCAAAGAAAATTATAAGCTTTCATTCTTTCTCCACCCTTCCTATCACAAAAGCTGTCACATCAATGTATTTTCCAGCTCAGCCTTGGGTTGTAATTATAGTCAATGCCATAAGAATTCTTCCAAAAAAGAAGCTTATTTAATAGGGAGAAATTCACATGCATAAAAGACTGTCAGTATAGGAGTAATGATTGAAAACTGGTAGTTTAGAACTCTGATAGTTTAAAATATGGAAACTGTACACTGAATGAGGCAGAGAGTTGACTTAAACCATGTGCCTTTGTCCTAAATATTTATAGTAGCAAAGAGATTGCTGTGTGACTGTTGAAACCCTTTTTTTCTCTTTAATGTGTTTATTTTCTTTCTTACTCATTTATTATATATATTATTTTATATATAGATTATATATATTATTATATAATCTATGAATGTATTACTAGTTGGAAATATTTAAGGGTTTAAAGACATATTATGGGGACTGAGAGTGGAGACTGGGAAAGGGGAAGCAATAGACCAATGCAGACTTCACTGAGAATCTTTATTTACTCACAAAAAATTTTTAAGGTCTTGACTTAAGCCATCATGCAGCCATAGCTCTCTGGAGCTGCTAAAACTAAAAGGAAACTCTGGGAAAGATATTAGATAAGTATTTGTTGATGAACATGTGAATGAGTAAATGAACAAATGCTTCAGCCTATCCTTTCACTCTCAGGCTCCCTTGATCATCCTCCCATGAGAACCTCATACTCCTGCAGCAATGAACTGCTTGCTATTTCTCAAACATCATGCTTCCTCTTACTGTAACTTCTGGCTTCGTCATCTCCCCATGCAGCCTACTACTGCCTGGTAAATTCCTATTCAACCTTACAGTCATAACTCAAGCTCCTTGCTCTGGCAGCACTTTATAGGTATATAATGGCACAAAGCTCATTACGTTGTAGTTTTCCCAACTCAGGTGCAGGAACTGTGTAATTTAATCACTGCAGCTAAGCAACCGGCTTGGTACCTGACACATCACAGGTATTCAGTAAGCGATCACTGAATAACCTTTATGCTATTTTATTTTCCATTGATTTACAAATCAGACTATAAATTACAACACTGCAGGATGATCTCTTCTATAATTCTTTACTTATATATCTTCCTTGCATAGCATACACCAGTCCCTCCCCCTAAGTCCAGAACTGATAAAGCAGCAAGAGGAGTAAGACATGGTTCTGGGTGCTGGCGTTAAGAGGAGAGAGGAAAACCCATTCAAAGAAGTTTAGCTGGGCATGCTATCATCATTTACCTGTAGGAAAGAAACATAATAACATTTTGAAGTTGACAAGAAAGTCATTGTGACAGTCCAGCAAAAAATGATTACAGATTATTACAGGTTTTAACTAGGATCAGGGCAGTGAGAATAGAGTTGGGGGATATATACTGTATATTTCAGATGGCACTTATAGTATTTGGTGGCTGACCAAAAAAAGGCACAGAGGGTGGGAGGAGTCTAGGATGACTCTAAGGTAGTTTGTGTGGGCAAACTGTGTGTACTTTGGTACAGTGGGGGAATTTAGGAGGAATAGGTCTACCAGCAGAAGGGAGAGGGCTCTGACTTCAGTGTTGCTTTTATTGCAAATGAGGAACCTGTGAGCCATCTGAAAGATAAGTCTCCAGCAGTAGACAGTTGTTTAGAGCTCAGAAGAGTAATCTGGACTGAATGAACAGATTTCAGAGTCATCGGCAAGCAAGTGGAAGTTGAAGGTTAGGTTATGATTTACTTTGCCCAAAAATATTGTATAGAGCAGAGGTTCTGCACTGCTGGGATGGGAAACAGTTTTATGGGAGTTTCCCTACCTGAAAATGTCAGGGGGTTGACTTAAATCACATGGTTTTCTTTGTTGAATGTGTGGTAGCAGTTTTAAAGAAGTGAGAATTATTGAGAGTGTAGCACCCTCCCCACTATGGGTGGCTGTGTGTAACTTGAAACACACCCTGGGTGTATCTGATATAGTCTCCTATCTTGTGAACCACTGTGGAATGTACTTCTAACACTGGATATGCCTATTTACATGCTTGACTTTCCTACTAGATTCTGTTCCATCTGAGGACAGGGATTTTATCTTGCTCAAATCTATATCCAAGTACTTAGCATGGTGTCTGGCACACAGGTCTTCAAATGTTTTTTTGAGTCAAATGATCTCATATATTGTTGATTTCACGAGGCATGATTTGTCAGTGACTTTTTAAACACGAGAAAAGGAGGACCTAGAAGGTTAAGTGAGTCACACAGTTAATAAGTGGTTCAGCAAATTCCATGCCCCAATGTCAATTCAGTGTTCTTTCACTGTAGCACATTTCCTCTGCTCATTCCTAATCTGCTACCACCATAAAAGGCAGGATAGGAGGATGATTTAGTAATTGGCTATATTATTTCTGGAAGACCTTGATAAATTAAACTCAGACAAGTGTCATCTTTGTGCAGCTTGCCTTCCCACTTCAGACTTCTTGAAATATCAGGTGAAAGAATATGAAGATAGGAGCTATTTCATATTGGACTCACTGTAGAGAAACATACAGGCTAGACAGGAAAATAGAAGAAATGATTAACTGAAGGAGAAGTGGGTGTCACAATTCTTGGTAAGCCTCACCCCTTTTATCTGATTAAAAAAGGAGTTTGTTTGCACATGTTTCTTATATGAATAAAATGATTTTTTTTAAACAGGAAATTAAAACCTTTGCTCCATTTTAGGATGCGCCTGAGCCAAAAAATTGATATGTGAATGCTGTATTTAATATATAAAATATACACTAAGAAAAAAGAGGAAAATGCTGAGAAAGGCATGGGGGCTAGAGAAGAAATTCTGACTGAAAAGTGTAGCAAGGAGCAGAACAAAAACCTGTTCCTCTGTGGTTTCTGAATGAATAGTCCCTGACTTGGAAACAGCTCATATTTATTACTTTGGCTCTCAGGTGGCCAGAATCTGCCAGGAAAGCTGCTACGGAAAACCTGGCAGCTTCCAGAGAGCTGATGGATCTAAGATGGTGAATGGAAGACCTTAAAAAACAGAAAAGCTGGAGGGGCAATCTCACTGGGTAGATTTCTCATAGAGGGTGATTCTGATTAGAAATTTGTCTTTGTCTTAGGACGAAATAGAAAAAACTGGAGGATAAAGGGTCAACAGTCACTCAAAATTGATTGGAATTAGTATAACCAGTTTGCTTTCTATCAAATAATAGTACCTTCTGAGGCAAGGGAGTACCAAGGGTTGGGAGAGTACCACCCACCTGCCTGCTTCTCTGGGTTAGGGTACGTGGGTGGGCTTAATGCCACCTGAGGAACTACAGGTCAGAATGTGGGGCCGGAGAAGGGTACACAAAGAAAGATGAGTGCCAAAGACCAAATTTGCCAAGTCAGAAAACTTGCTAAGGTCTGATTGTGCACCAGGAAAGGGGAAGAAACTCTTTCTCATTTACTGCAGACCAGGAAGCTTTCCCAGCTCTTCCTCAACTTGAACTACTCTAGGCTTCTTTCCTTATCCTTTGCCTATAATAGCTATTTTTGTATTATTTGTCCCGACCCTTTGATTTTAGCCCATATGAGGGAAATAACACTCAACATTAATTAAGTGTATTGGCTACCTTAATACTATTATTTCATTTCAATCTTATAACGATCCTATCAGGCAAACACTATTATTTTTTCCAAAGTTTAGAAAGTTTTGCTCACACTCACAAAACTGAAAGAAGCAGAGCAGAAGTTTAAATCCAGGTCTATCTAAATCCAAAATATTTTCTCCAGAGGCTGCCTGTCTCTCATGAGGCCCAGAACCATGTCTTATACCTCATTTTCTCTTGAATACCTGGTGTAGAAGCTTGCATATGGTAAGTGATAAAACACACATTTATTCAACTGATTTTGAGTTTGTAAATCTTTCTTTGGGGGTGTCATTTTTTTTTATTGACTTGACTTCAGGGTATTGTTGTTAATTGAGAACATATATTATTAGGGATGTATCAATACAAATCACGTCTTCCTTCTTAGATTCTCTCAACTGTCACACACGTGCATGCGCGCATGCACACACACACAGACACACACAAACACACACACAGACACACACACACACACACACTGCTACATTGCACTCCACTCTAGATCTGAATGAAAGGCTGCATTTCAGGATATTAGAGCTGGTTTCCTGGGAGTCTTTGAAGGGCCAGATGAGACAATACTGAAATGTGGGGGAATTCAGTCCCACAGAGAAAAAACTCGATCAAGGGTAAGTGGGAGAGGAAGGAGCCAGGCAGATAAACTCTATCCTTTCTTTTCTTGCTACTCTTGTGGAGAAAGTCCTTAATGCTAGAGAATAGAACTATGCTCAGCAAAGTGCTACGCTTTCCTGAGTGAGTTGGGAAGTAGTGGCCGGCAAGGCAACACATTGCCTCACATGGCTTTGCGTTTTTCCTTATCTTACTTCCTTATTTCCTCACCTACTCTGCCCATGACCTGCACCTCCAAAGTAAACGAGTGAAGGAATGAAGAGACGTTATCGCCATAATAGGAATAATCCAAAAAACTCTGACAAATATGTACTTATATGTACCTAGCAACAAATACATGAAATATTTATAAAGAAAACAATTGATGCCACATATGAAGATTGGATAACTCTGAATCATATATAGGGGGAGATTTTAATATACCTCTCAGAAGCTGATAGAAGATTTTAATAATCCTCTCTTTGCAGCTGAGAAAAAAAGTGAGTCTATATGAGACTTAAGTCAGAAAAAGGTGAAAATATTTTTGAAAACCCAAAGGATTCTAGAATCCTATCACACAATGATAACACAATTTCCATGGAAATATAGATTTGGGCGTTTAAAGAATAATGCATGTTAGGACATGACGACTCTATAAGTAAGGGAGAGCCTAGTCCTCAAAGTCAGGGTATAGTACTATGGTGCCTCCAAAACTCAGTTGAAGTACTCAGTCTCTGGACTCAGGCTCATGGTTTACTCTACAAGTAAAATTTCCCAAGGAAAATGACCACTGCTGGTCAAAGCCCACACAATACTGTCAGACTAGAAGGTGGGCCTCTGAGTGTCTGCGGTCTTTGCCACAGTCTCCTACACCTTTAACTACATCCATATGATAAGTCTCCACTTTCCAAGTAAAGACCTTCAAATACTCCAGAGAACTGTGGGAAAGTTGCTTTATGCTAATGCTTTTCCTGAGGTATGCATTTGAGATTGTTGATGGTCTTTTACGAGTGAATAATCATAAAATTTTACCCAGTCACAGTTTCTCTCTTCTACTGTATATTTAGTTGCGATTAGTTAGAATTAGTTTCTCCCTAAAGAACTTGTTATTGAGAGCTTTCCAATGACAAATTACATGAATTTTAAAAAATTTCATTTTTTCTCATTGTAAAAAATTTATTATAATTGCAAAAAATTCATTGTAAAAAATTTATAAATACAGAAGAGCAGAAAGAAGAAAATAAAATTCATTCCTTACCCTACCATCCATTTTCACATTTTATTTTAACCCTGTGACAATTTTGTGAAGCTTGCTGAGTAGATTTTCATGAGGTTTTTAGGCCTGGCCTTTTCTTCCCACCTCTGTTTTTTTGTCCTTTTTGATATTCCCTTTCTCTCATTTCCTTTATATTCGCCAGTTCATGACTAAATAACAAACCGCATGCCAAAATTAAAATTTAAATCTCATTATAAATATTGTACTAACTAAAAAAAATTTAGGTTTAATAGATCCGCAGTGAAGATATGAATTTGTCCATCAGATTTGATATTAAAAGTAAATACTAGTGCTAGTCATCTGAGGTCTGAATTGGATGAGAAATAGGAAAGAATCAATTCCTGGGGTTACTCAAAAAGCCTATTTTCTCCAGCTCTGTGAAGTCAACAGTCCAGACCTCTCTAGAGAAAAGGCTGTTTTATTTACTAATTTATAATAATAATGGTACATAACGTGTATGTAGCACTTACTGTGTGGCAAGCCCCATAATAAGTACTTTACATTTATATTAATATATTTAGTTTTCATAATAATTCTGTGACAGAAGTACTATAATATCACTCCCACTTCACAGATGAGGACACTGAGGCACAGAAAGATTGAATGACCTGCTCAATGTCTCGAAGCTAATAAGAAACAGAGTTGGAATTTGACCCTGGCAGTCTGTTTTCAGAGTTGTAGTTTTTCAAACCACCAAGCTACTCTGCATCTAAAGTACGTTCACAGTCTGTAAGTTGTGGTTTCTACAGCAGCGGATGTGAGAGACAATTGTAGGTGGTTCATAAAGAAATGTTTTTAAATACCATGTATTTATTTTAATGTGTGTGAGGAAAAAATTTGACGCAAATGTGATGTCACAAATATTTTTGGTTAGGGTGAATAAAGTTTAAAAGTTAATTTTAGAATAAATATTAAGTAAATAACAGTGAAAATGGTATGTTAACTTCACAAAAATAATAAAAGTGACATGTTAATGAAATGTAGAAAACACTGTTAATTTGAAAACCAAAACCAAGATTCTACCTCCAACTCGACACAGCACCTGGGGAGACTGCCTACCAGCAGAGTGGATCAAAGATGCAGGCTCTAATTTTCACCCATATTGTACCCTATTAACACTATAAGTGAGGCCTCTCTGGTTGAACTTATTTTTTTAAAAAGCAAGACCCTTTTCTTTCCTATAAAGAGTAATCCTATTAGCTTATTAGATATTTTCTGCCTTGAGAAATTGCCAATCTACGTTTAGAAGATTGAGATTCTATCCAAGGAGTAGGCAGGGAGCTGAGAGTTTTGTTATTATTAATCTTTATTATATTTTTTATTGATTTTCAGAGAAATATGTTAGAAACAATACAGGGCTGTGTGTGGCTAAGGGCTGGGCTGCATGAGCAGGACATGGACCTCCACTCACTGAGTGCACCAGAACTTGCTCCTATAGGAGTCAGAATTGAGAGGGACAAGGTCTTGGCAGCTCAGTCAGCCATTTCCAGTAACGAAATAAACATGTGTTCTGCCTGCCTTTCCTTTAAATTTATGTTTCAATAACTCGATGCCATAATTGTATGACGCTCTTGGCTGTACAAAAGTTGAGGACGTTCTTTCAACATTTTTTTTTAACAAGGTCTTCTTTGTGACAATGAAGGAGGCGTTTTTTCCCCTCTTATCTTAGTTATAGGAATAACAGACTTTTATTTTAGGGAATTGTGAATACGCTCATTGTTTTGATATAATAAAATGTAGAGCCCAACTAGAAGACCTCTGACTTAACAATTAGCGGCTTTTACATCTCAGCTATGTAGAACCTATAGCATGCATTTCCAGACTTCTGCTTCATCTCATCACCATTTTCCCACTTATTTTTCCATGGCTTATTTTCTTCATTCTTTTATTCAAAAAAATTTTTTTTCCTATGGTGCATACATCTATATATTTCACTTTACATCTTGTATAGAATGAAACAAGATGTAAATAAATAAAAGTATTATTTTCCAAATAGTAAGTGTTAAATAGATTGTGACTCATGTCAGTAAAGACAAGGAAACTGTAGAAAATGTTCTTTTTTTTTTTTTTTTTTACTGCAAATCACAATTAACTTGGCTCTGTGGGCCAGGCCTAATTCATAACTCTTTTCCAATCCCACTCTCAGACATATATATTCACAGTGTTTTTGACAGCATGTTTTCCCCCTTCTGCTTTATGTCTCAATAACAGAACTAATTGTCTGGGTATGAAGTCCATGCAAGCAAACTTTTCCATTTCTTTTTTCTATATAGACTGCCGCATCTACTTTTACTGGGTTTGGGTATTTGTGGTAATATGCACGATTTTCTTGTTCCGTTAAAGTTCATAGTCATTCTAGATCATAGATCTTTTTAAAGTTAAAAAAAAATGCTGAAGAAAAACACTCTCCTGAGACTCATGTGCAAAGGCCTAAATAAACATCTTTGCCATGTCCCTGTAAAGCTATTTTCAGTTTAGCCTTTTAATTAAACTGTTATTAGTATTTTTTAAAAATCCTCCTCCACCCTCTGTCAATTCTGGAGATGAAGGGAAGTTACATATACACCCCATGATTTCAGTGACAACTTTTGACTCAAGTTTTATCTGTCATGGACAAAGGGAGTTCATGGGTGGGCTTCGGAGGATCCATGAACCACCTGCAATTGTATATGGAAAGTCTAAAGATAGAAAAATAGACATTAGTTCTCAGCTTTCATTAGATTCTGAAAGAGACCTGTGACCTGAACGTGGACTCTTCCTTAGGAGCAATTTAAGAGAATGTTTATGTTCTCTTAGTATTCACAGTGTCCTCAGCATCCCATCCTTTGACACTGAACCAGCAGTACCCTCACTGTCAACTCATTTCAGCCAATATTTCTTAAACTCCCTCAGTCTGCAAGGCACTATGAGGCCCATTGGGGAAATAAGGATAGCTCTAGTCTAGCCCAGGCTTTCTGGGAATTACAATCTGATAGAACCTTAATGTGCAAGAGAATCAACTAGGGATCATATTCAATTGCATATTCTCATTGAGTAATTGTGGGGTGGAGTCCAAAATTCTCCATTTTCTTATATGTAGAAAGAATAATTATTGGTAATATCAAATACTTAATACACATGCCCAACTTTGAGTGGACAAACTCAGTGTTGGCAAGTCTGGATTTACTAAATGGGTAAACCCGACACCTATTATTTGCTGTAGTAAGAAAAGCACATCTGTTCCAATTCTTTGCTGCACATTAAAATCTGATGTCTGGTCTCCACCCCAGTCATGTTGATTTAATTGGTAAGGGTGAGACTTGGGCAGGGCTCTGGAATTTTGATAAACTCCCTAAGTAATTCTAATGTGCAACAAAGCTCAGGAACCATTGATCTAGTAGCCACCATCATTGTCTTTGCCTCTCATTATACCGAAAAGTGATGGGCAAACTTATGATAGAGAAAACTTGATCTGCCTGAGCCCTGAGCCTTCTACCAGAAGACACCTTCTGAGCTTTCAACGCAGACACTTTATACCAATTTCTTATAGCTTCTCTGACTTCCTTTCTATGCCTTAACTATATTTTCCTACTATGATAAAGGCCAACCTTGAAAGCCAAGCACAGCCAGAAGAAATTAGTTGTTTGAGGTAACATAAAATCTATATTGTATATATAATCCTAAATGATGCAAAGAACAAACAATAGTTCAAAATAGTATTAACAACTGCTTTATAAATCAATAAATAATGAAAATCTAAAATATGCAGTCTCCTAAAAATGGTCCTAATTTTCAATGTGTGTATATATGAGTGGGGTTTGTTTCCTTACACTAACAAACAATTCTTGAACAACCAGCTGTGTGTCCTACAATTCAACTTCATTGTGACATTAGCTACCTGAAGGTAGCATTAGATCCCACAGGTTAAGAGATCAGTCCTACAAGACTGCCCCCATTTCTGACAAGCTCCTGGTAGTGTCAGTGCTACTGGTTTACAGACCATACTTTGAGTTGAGAGAATCTAAATTTCCTTAGCTGCAAGAGTTACTTGATTCCCAGTTTTGATGCTCCACTAACATCATGTTTCTTTCCCTGTCTCTGCAGCTTCTGTCACACATCCGTTCTCTTGTAGAACTTGTATCTTAATTGCAAATTCCACAAGAAAACAGTTTGAATTGACTTATCTCAGTGTGATGGAAATATAGGCACATTTAAAAATCCTCTTTCGTGCCTTCTAAATGTTTTTTAATGAGCTTGCATTACTTATCTAATCAGAAAAAAAAATGTTTTCTGCTATTTGTATCTAACAACATTATGACTTTGGCTGCCTTATATGCCATGCTGGCCTAACTAAAGCCCACCGAAAAACCACAGAGTTGGGGAGAAAAATACAGATTTGAGAAACAGGGAATGGAACCCAGGGCACTAAAGAACACAGCCTAAGGACACAGTATCTTTGGAAGAAAATGCAGGATTCCAGAGGGTCTAGCAGATTGCATCCAAACACAAAGAGTCCTGTTATCCTGAACTGAAGAGATTTCTAACTTTCTTATATGTCAGTGGGTTCAACCCTTCATTGAAGCTATGTGGGCTCATTTTGGGAGGGAGTAGGAGAGCTTTGTCACTCTACAACTGCTTCCTTCTTTAGATAAGCTTATGATACCGCTGCCTGCCATGCATGGTCCTGTGTCATATAAAACTGTGTTAAAAGGAGGAAGAAGGGCTTATCTGAGAGTGTCCACAGCACCTAGAATCACCTGTGAGTAACTGTAAAGAGCCTAATAAGCTATTTCTGCAGATTTGCTCTAATTACTGGCTAACAGGCACAAGACAGTATGCTTTGCCAGCATTTTCTATTAAGTAACTGTCAGAGAAACAAGTGCCTAATGCTATATGATGGGTGCAAATCAATTTACAGCCCTCTCCTTCTGTGGAAAGCTCCAGGATTTGACTGAAAACTGCTTCATGAAATGGTCCAAAGACCCCCGGGCCTCTCAGTAGTTTATAGCTGAAAGGTAGTTCCACTTTTGCTATTCTTCTGTTTCAGTAGAAGACAGGACTCCCCTCAGCCTGGGGCCTTGTCCTCTCAGCCAGTCATTAACCTTTAAAGTAACTATAGAGAAGCAGGATATATGAGAAAATTGTCATCTGGATTTACGGGGAGGGGAAATCAGCTGATCCTTCCTCTCCTTCAAACCCCTGCCTCAGCCCCCTTTAACCTCAGGTGCAAATTGCACTTGCCTGAAGGTTGACCCTGAAATTCTCAGCCCATATTTCAGTGGGAAGAACAACCCTCAATGCTGTCCTTTTAAAGTTTTCCTGCTTGGGGTGCTCAGGGAACACATACACTGTTAGGAACATTCTTTATGAAAAGCTGAAGATTTCAGACAGGTAGAGCAATGCTGAAGACTACACTGTAATTATCAGTTCAGCACAGGAATCATAACCATGGTGTAGACATTATTCCATTGTATAATCCAAGCCAATTAATAAGTATAGATATCTACAGCTGACCCATAAAAATAATTTTTCATGTTTTGTTCTGCTAGCATTCATAATTTATCCCTGAAAACTTAGAACTTCCAGTTGTTACTCCTTAAATAAAGACCTCCTGTTCTGGCCTGAGGCTAATTACTTCTTTTTCCTGTACGTTGCCATAGTGGTTCAGAGAAATCAAAGTTTAAAATTAAAAAAAAAAAAAAAAAAAAGAGGAAAGTCAGGGTGCCTCCAGGAGGAAGGACAGAGAAAAATGTGCCCATGCTTGTAGCAAAACTGTGGAGTGTCTTCAGGAAAACAGAAATTTCTAATGAGCAATTTTTAAAATGTTCACTGAAGGTATGTGATGCAAACTCCCTCTGTTGCTTCTCCCATGAAATCTTCGGTAAAGTGTCTGTTACTAACGATTTTGTATCAATGGAATATTTAAGAGTACGTGAAGACTTGCTGTATTCTGTGTTCTGGTGGAGAAAACAGAGACTGTCTCCTGGGCACAGGAACTGGAAGATGGGGGCCTCTGGGTGTATTCATTCAGGTTGTGCACTATTTAGAGAAGTGCTGCTTACACTGTAGTATGGGTGAATGTGGCCCCTTAAAATTGTGATCTCAATCTGCACAGCCATTGGTGGTGGCCCTAAATTAGGAGTTAGCTGATAAGTGGGTTTGCTTTTTTATATCTACACAGTTATAGAGCATCTCTTAAGTATATGGCTAGGAATTTATTCTTTCCTTGGAGTTTCCTATATGCTGTAAGGAAGGCAAAATTAAATGTAAAAGTGTAATGTAGTATATGCTATGTACCACATAGCAGTGCTCTGTGAAAAACATCTCATGGTCAATTAAGTGGGGGAAACACCTATACTATGCCCCTTTCATGCGAATTATCATATTAAAGGCTGGGAGTAGGTCCTATCACAAAAGAAACTGCAGACATTTTGTTAACCCAGAATCCCTCTTTTATGTTCATTTATTTGAACATAAAACTTTGTGAAAGTTTTGCATAAACAACTGCCCTGTATCAAGAAATATTTAAGGATGTTGGAGGACAAAGACTGTATGTAGAAGTGAGGTTAGTTAGGAGTCCAAGAACTAGATGAGAAACCCGAACTATATGTAGCATGGAAAATAAGGAATGGAAAGCAAGAGTGGATGTGAAAGGCTTAACGCAGAGAGAGAGATCATGCTGCTTGGAAATGGTATAGCCGAGAGTTCCTGGGTCTGTCTGATTCAAAACCTGTGTTCCCTTGCTTTCTTTACTCAAATCCTCTTGGAATTGTGTATAATTCTATTTTGTCACTTTTCTTCTGCTCTATACTCTTGGCTATTTATTTACACATTTATTCTATCTCTACTAGCATGAAAGCACCCTGAATATAGGCATAGTTTATGATTTATCATTGCATATATCTTAGATTTTATTATTTTTTAATATAATAGGGTCCCAATAAATGTTTGTTGTAAAAATGAATGAATTTTAATACCTCCTTACACTGCTTATGGAGGAATGGAGAAATGAGTAGGCAGACATTTGCTTTATGAATTTGTATTATATTGTGAACCAGATTTGATTCTAAATTGATTCAGCATCCTACGCCTTAGACCAGCAGCATCAGCATCACCTGGGAACTTGTCAGAAATGCAGACTGTCAGGCCCCACTCCAGACCTACTGAAACACAATCTGAGTTTTAACAAGAACCCCAGATTCCTATATACATCAAAGTTTGAGAAGCTCTGCTACATACCCTTAATTTCTACTGGGGTTCTAGATTAATACTATATCATCTTTAAAATGGACACACAAATAATAATAATAAGTAGCTCCAGAAACTCCAAGGGTTGTGGGTTAAGCATTGTCATGGACCTATGCAGAGCTCTAAAACTGCCTTACGTCAAGGGAAATCCTTGGAATTTTCCTTTGAAACCTTAAAGTCTTTGATGAAACAACAAAATCTTCTGGCAACTGAACCTGTATTGCTTTTTAGAGTGAGAGAAAATCAGAACTACCCTCTGTGAGTTCACCTTTGGCATTTGAGGGAGCTTTCTTTTCCTCCTCCTCCTCCTCCATTTTTGAGCATCTGCCCTGGTCATCCACTCAGTATCTATCAAATGTTTACCAAATGCTGACAGTGCCCCAGTCACCATGATAGCCACAACAATGACATCAATATAATCTTCAATATAAATAAAACTGCTTTGTGAGAAAGGGATATTTTGAGCCTGAGTGAAATCGCAAAATCATGAAGATAGAATCTATGGCATTTCCTTCTCCTTTTATTATCCATTTTGTCATGAACACCACCTCTCTTCAAATAGTTGCAGTCTTTGCTACTGCTCCCTAGACTCCTGAAGCAGCAGAATGGTGGGTGGAGTGACTGCGTCAGGGCTCTGAAGACCTTGCCTGATACTGCCACAGTACGTCCCTGAAGTGATTTCCCAAATGAAGATTCAGTGTCTCCAGATGTAAAGGAGGAGTTGTGTTGAGGTTGCCTAGCAGATCCCAGCAACCTCCATCACTGTATAAGTGTCTTAGGGCCTGGAATAATAATCATTTTCGAGCGAACCTTTGAAGTAAAGTAGTCTTAATGGTAGTAGAAGTGCTATTAAACTTAGGTTTACAAAATACCTTTCTCTAAAAGCAAATCAACAGGTGAATAATGTGGCATAATAGCATAAGTGCTGCTGCTGCTGCTGCTGCTTCTCTTCTTCTTCTTCTTCTTCTTCTTCTTCTTCTTCTTCTTCTTCTTCTTCTCCTCCTCCTCCTCCTCCTCCTCCTCCTCCTCCTCCTCCTCCTCCTCCTCCTCCTCCTCCTCCTCCTCCTCCTCTTCTTCTTCTTCTTCTTCTTCTTCTTCTTCTTCTTCTTCTTCTTCTTCTTCTTCCCCTTCCCCTTCCCCTTCCCCTTCCCCTTCTCCTCCTCCTCCTCCTCTTTTTTTTTTTTTACCAATTTGTTTCTAGTATTTTTAAAGGTACCCACCATGAATAAATTTGTCATTGCTTAGTTGAATAAAAACACCCAACCCATTTATTGGTTAAACTCATTAGGAATCACTTTGGATAACTCTTTAAAAAATGAATAAGATTAAAAACTTATTTCTATTATAAATTTAGGCAAGGCAGAAATTTTGTGAGGCTTTTAAAGAAAAGAATGAAACAATGATACGTATGCTACCAATTTGAACACAATCTACATCAACATTTTATCATTTAGAGCAGTGATTCTCAACCGGAGATAATTTTGTACCCCCAGGGGACATTTAGTAATGTCTGGAAATGTTTTTGGTTGTCACAGCTTTGGGAGAGGGGTGCTGTTGGGTAGAGGCAGGGAGCTGGTAAACATTCTATAATGCACAGGACACTGTCCACAACAGTTATCCAATTCAAAATGTTAATAATGCCAAAGTGGAAAAACCCTAATTTCAAGATACAGACAAGGTAGCTCAAACTTGTCATCTAGTTTCTAAATTGAAGTGCTTCATGGGTATATGGATTGAGTGCTTGTTAAAAGCAAACAAAACTAAAAGTCACCACATAGAGCTTCTCTAAATCTTATAGGGATAAACTTGGTGGCATTCAGTTCATGGTAATGTAATCATCACTTCTGACTATTTTGGAACACAGAGCTTAATTATATACCACAGCACCCATGGTGAGAAAAGAAAATTGTCATGATGGAACAAGAAGAAAGAAACACTCCCAAAAGTCCTGGAAAAGTTTTAACAACAAAAGTAGTAGTCTGTAGTAGAAATCAAGCAGATAACTGTCACCTTGTTTCTAAAATGGCTGAACCCTCCTGGAGGCAGCTGCCCTCAGCACGCTGTGTCAAAAGAACCTTGTCAAGTAAAGGCTGTAATTGTCAACGGGTTTCCTGAGCGAAGAGGGGGAGAGAAAATTTTCCATCACTCTGTGAGTTGTTCTAACACAGAGAACAAAGGAAAGTGGATGTAACTAACAGCTTTTAAGCAGATGGTTGCTCTAGGTGAGCCAGGAATAAAGTGACGTTGCAAATGTTGAATGAGCCCCGAAGATGATAGTTTGCTCTTCCACGAGATGTAGACTGTTTTCACTAAGAATCATCGACTTGGTGTGCAGTTTCTCTTGGTTGCCTATGGATATATTGACAAATGTATAGCTTTGTAGAGTTATATTGTTAGAAATATGAGGACATAAATAAATTAATGGTGGCTATTGTTTACTCCTGCATCACACAGAAGAGAGGTCTTAAACATGGTGAGCGAATGAAACACCAGAGCCCTTCGGGTCAGTGAATAGCAGGTGCTTTCCCTTTCTTCTTCCACGCTGGAAAATACCCCAAATTATTTAATGTTGCCTTGATGCTCTTCCAGTAGATAATAAAGGATAGTGATTACGAAGCTTAGAATCAGGGAACTGTGTCTGGTGGGACAGAGTTTTTGGGAGAGGTGCACACCTGGGGAACAGACCAGACCCTGGAATGGTTTCCAGGTGCTGATTTCCAAGGTTCCAAGTGAGCTGCCAGAGTTAGTGGTACATATATCTCAGCTACTAGCCCAAATGCAACTCTGTCTAAATTGGAACAGAGGCCTCTTTCTCTCGGGCTTTTCTGGTGTCTTCCCGAAAATTGTCATAAAAATGATACTTCTACAGTGACTACAATGGAGTTTGAAAAATCATAAAGAAAGAGCTCTGGGGAAGATGTCATCAAAAGCTGACATTTTCAAATTCCTTGGTCCTAGTTCATCCCCCAGTTCACAAAAGAAAGCTCTTCATAGAACAATGACAGCTAACAAATTTAGAAAGAAGAACTAGAAAAAAACATCATTTTGCAGTTCTGTTGAAATAATCAATGCAGGCAAGAATCATCAATGAATTCTAAAGCTACTACGTGAGAGGTCTTTGGAGAACAATATTTATTGGTTGCCTAAGTATCACCCTACAAGTTATATTTTTAAAGAGACAAACATGTCTTTTCATTTAATTCTCCCAATATATTTTTACTTATTCATGCGTTGCAACCATATGCCACTGTACTTCTAATGTATTTCTAAAACACACACACACACACACACACACACACACACACACACACAAGTTAAAAACACGAAATAAAAATAATTAAAAAAATAATTATAGGTTTTTTTCACTTATATCCCAAATTATTCTTTCATGCAAGCTTTGGAAAGCATAAATTTAGTCTATTATTTTGTGCCCGGAGAAGGTGCAAAAGGCCAGGCATTTCTTTGAATATTGAACTTATTGGCCAAAGCAAAAAAAGTCAAAGGCATGGATGAATAACTTAAGAAGGGATTGAGTCTTCCAAAAGAATCCCCTTCACACCACCACAAAATGGTGAAGATGAATCTCTCTGATGAGGAGAGCCCAGTATGTTATTTCCTGTTTCTTTCCAATTCTAGAGATGTTAGATGTGGTAATGATTTTTTATGCTTTTCTCTCCATTCTGCATTTTTACGGTTGCTCACTTTTACCATTGGCTTTGGGTTCCATGACAATCTGTTGCATTTCCCCTGCATTCCCTTTCCTGGGCTTATACTCCCAACTAAAACTGATGGTTCATCTCAGAGCAACTTGTGAGTCATTCTTCAAAGAACAGAATGAAGAGACAGGGCCAGAAAGGCATCTACAGGCTGTGATGTACTTAAGGAGTAAGAAATGAGTGTGTTTTTAAAAACATATCTTTATAAAGAGGGAATGTGGTGGTCACTACCTTAACTAAGTAAAGTTAACATCACTAATTTCCTGAAGCATTGTAAAACGAAGTACACAGTTTCACCTATGCGGTATACTTACCAAAGATGTTTAACCTGAATCTAATCAAGCCTTTATACCTACTTTCCTTTCCATAGGAAATATGACAGATAAAGAAACAAATAAAATAACACCAGGAGGAAAGAGTCAGATAGATCCAGAATGTAAGTTTGGTCTCTGACAAAGTTGTCAAAAGTAATAATAATAATAAGTTAACCACTCTGTTTCCCCAAATTAGAGAACAAATTATTAATGTTTCTGTAGTTGTGATGGGTGAATGGCAATACTTATATTGAAAAATCTTCTGGCCGAAATGGTACATAAATTTAAAATATTTGATCATTTTTCAGACTATTTTTTCTTTCCTCAACATTAACAGTCTTATTAAAATATATTTACTTGGTTAAATACATATATTAAATAATATAAAAGCTTATAACGAATTACACTCATTCCTTGCACTCGTCTCTATCCATCTCCAGAAACAGCCACATTTAGCTCTTTTTGATATTTTTTTAAAATAAGTGTTGTCAGATCTCTAGTGTGTTGCTACTACATTTCTCAGTTTATCAGTTTGAGACCTTATGCTATGACATATGAAGATTTAATTGTCTTACATTTCTGTCTTATCTCTCTATCCTCCATTATAGTGTAGTATCATTTTTATTAAATTAATGAAAAAATCATTGCATGAAAATGTCATTGCGGAACCAAGTAATATCCTATGATTACACTTTTCTTTTCGTATGCCTTTTGGTTTCTCCTTGTCTTTCCAAGCATCTTTCCCTTCTTGCAATGCTTTCCTTATAATCCTCCCTTTTTGTTAGTGTTTGTTTGTTTGTTTCTTGTTGTTTCTCAAAAGCACCACCATATTTTTCTGGTGCTATTATTGTTTTCAGTAAGACTTTTGCAGAGCCCTCTGTGCTGCTCCATCCTCTATAGGTGGACTTCTAGGCTTGCTTTATGAGATGTCCCCTGATGATCGTCTAAATTCTCATCTTTCACTTTTGTGGTGTACTATTTTGTTTTATGCAGCATATTTTCTGGAAACTTCCTCAGACAGGAAAAACAAAACAAAATACTTTTTGAGTCTTTCCAAGTCAGAAAATGTATTTATGCTACATTTGAATAATAGTCTTGCTGAATGCAGATTAGGAGATTAGAGGCCAGATCAGATCCCTAGATGTTTGGAAGGCATCGCTCTATTGTCAGGCATTGTTTAATTTTCAGATTGTTTGTTGTAAAAGTTTAGAAATATAATTGAGTTTTGAATATTCGTTTTGTATCCTGCAACCTTGCTGAACTTCTTTATTGTTTTTAATAGTTTTTTAGTGGATTCTTTACCATTATCTGTATGCCATCTGCAAAGAGAGATAGATTCACTTTTTTTCTTCCATCTGGATGTCTTACATTTCTTTTTCTTGCCCAACTGCCCTGGCTAGAACCTTTAGTATAAATGTGAACATACTGTATTGTTCCCGATCTTAGAGGCAATCATAACTTTTCACCAATAAGTATTTAATCATGAAAGGGTGGTGCTCTTTGCTTTGGTTCATTGAGATGAAAGTGTGCTTTTTGTTTTTTATTAATATGCTATGTTACATTAATTAATTTTTGGATGTTAATTCCTGGGATAAATCTCACTTGGGCCTGATATGTAATTATTTTTATAATTCTAATTATTATATATATATGTATATATATATATTTTATGTTTATATGTTCCTTTTCTACATGTCTTTATATAGGCTTGCTACTATTTTGCTGAAGATTTTTACATCCATATTCACAAGAGATAGTTGTATATAATTGTCTTCTGTTGTTTTTGTTTGGTGTCAGTGTTATACTGGTCTCAGAAATGAGTTGAAAAGTGATGTCCTGCCCCTCCTGGTAATATAGCATTCTGACTGGGAACTGTGGGGAGAGAGACCTTGTGTTCTTGGCTGCACCTGTCTGAAATGGAGTTTCTGTTTCTGAGCTTGGAGGGGTGAGGGAGTGAATCTTGGTTCAAATACCAAAGACTTTTGTTCTTATAAAGTTTTAGTCTGTTTTCTTGAATAAATGTGTCTTCATTTGCTCTATGGATGTAGAACAATCTTCAGAGATTTTAAATGATTGGGTTTTGAAAATAGTTTTCACAAGTTTCACTGAGCAGCAGGTCTGTGGAGCCCTTTACCTTGCCATGTCAGAAGCCATAAGATAATTGTCAAAAGAACTCCAATTATCTTTTTTTCCTTATTTCCTCTAAGAGTCTTTTATTTTTTAAAAAATTATCTTGATATTGGAGGGATCCATGAAAATTCTTGTGATCTTTAACTGTCCATTCATATTTAAAACCGAGGCATTGAAAAGCTGATTGCTCTGTGGAAGGGCAAGGGCAGAATAGAGGAGACCAATGTAAGTCAGTTATATAGTCTATTCTGAAACCATGTTACTGGCCTATGTTACTGGCCAAATTATGGTTTCAGAATAGAATATAAACCAAAGCAAAACATCCTAAGTCTTGACCAAGGGTAACTGTGCTAATCACCTCATCTTTCCTAATTGGAGCAAATCAACACTATCTAAATTGGAAAAATACAGCTCTTCTCCCCAACCCTGTCATTCTCCCTAAAACTCTCCAAATCTGAATAATTTCAAAAACCATTTAAAAAAATTTTAGAAGACTCTTTTAGGGATCAGTATCTTATGGGTAAAGATACATATGCCTGAGATTCAGTAATTCCTTTCATTTACCTCTGTTTTTTCTCTGGTTAAGTTAATACAAAATCAGCTTTACTTTTTTTTTCCTGAACAATATAATATATATAATATATAGTAATATCCAATTTTTATAAAGTAATTTCTATTCATACCTGTTTACCTCTTTGACTACCTACATTGTTTGTATATCTACTAATCTTCTGTCTTTATAAACAGAAAGAAGTCTGTAATAATGTTTATCAATTACTAATGCAGGCTATTTCTGAATGATAGGAATTGAGGTGCTTTAATACTTCCTTTTGATCTTTTTGTTTAACATTTTAAATAATAAGCATGTATAATTTAAAAAAAGTCAATACAATGTAAAAGCAAAAACTCAATTCACTAAGAGTCCATCAACCAAAAAATCAAGGCCAGGATTATGGTGAGGCAGGAGAGGAGCCTAGGATGCAAAATTTAGGGAGCCACTCCTTTATAGAGTCATGCAAGTACACCTTAGGCTTCTCACTTTCCTCACCATTAGTCCTGGAAAGCCCTGCAAACAATACAGGGAAAACTGGCAGGTCAACATAGGTGAATAATGGCGTGTCTGGAATTCTGGGTAGGTGAGTAAAGCATGCTCTTCCTTTCTTACAGTAAATTATATTTTAGTATTCTTTTTAACTGTCTGTAAAAGAAATCATAGCTTTTACATTTTCAAGGTTCACTGATTAGACACTCTGAAAAATAACCAACACCTAGTCTTTCCATTCCTTTCCTCTTCCTCAACTCAAGACATGAGTAAATGTGTGGCAGGCTCTGGCCATGGGAGGCACTGAGGAAATGCTCTGTCAGCAACAGCATCTTGCTCCTCCTTCATTTAGAACTCTCCTGATCACCTTAGCGAAAACACCCTCCTTTGTCTTTCCAGCTCATTTTCCTTCTTTAACACCACCCCAGCAGTTATCACTTTCCAAATACATGCATTGCATATGTAGTTTTATTTAGTATATTATGTGTAGATTGCCTGTCTTGCCTTATTAGAATATAAGCTCTACAATGCTACCCTCATGGAAACATGATGTCACACAATAGGTTTCAGTTAATATCCGCTAAATGGAAGAGTGAATTATACATTTATTGAATGACTGTAAATCTGATGCTGTTACAATATGAGAATGAATAAAATACAGTCTTTGCACCTTTCAGAGAGTGTCCAGATGCCAGCCTCCCTTTCTGCCTCTGCTCGCAGAGATGGTCATTTACCTCACACAATCATTATCTCACAAACACATACATTTTAAACTCCCTTTTCCTTTTCTCATACTCTTTTTTTTCCAACTTTTTTTTTCATATTCTCTCTTTTTTCCTTCCATTCTTGCCCAATTATCATAGGGAAAAACTTTCCTTCCTTAAGTAAACCACACTGACTAATGAGCATAACAGGTAGTACTAGTAATTGCACATTTATTAAGATAAAGTTAACTTTGAAGAAAATAACAATAACAATATTATTAATAGTGAACAAGTATTAAGTGTTTACTACAGACATGACTCTCTGCCAAGCAATTTACATGCATGGCCTCATTTAATCAGTACAGATAACGAACTATGGCAGTGAGAAGCAACTTGACCAGGTCAGAGACAATACTGATCTGAATCTAAGTCAGTTTGATTCTAGAGCCCAGAGGTAACAGAAAGACTGTGCTGTTCATTAATAATGTAACCTCTCTGTGGGGTTTTCTCTCTATCCCCTTCCTACACTATAACTAGTTGCTTGCTTAATGTTCCTACAGCACTTTACTCATACCCCACTTCAGCCTTTATCACACAAAATGGTAAGTATGTGTCTGAAAGTTTCAACTGGTTACATTTTCACTCATTACTAGTGTTATAAAGTATTTGTTTTCCTTCGTCATTGTAATTTGGGTGAAGCAGGAACTTTACATATATTATATACAGAGTTCAAAATCTGGGGTAATTTGGGGACATTATTTAACCCTTCTGAACCTTAGATTACTGAAGCAAAACATGGGAATAATGATGCCAATGTTACAGTGTAAAGAGAATAACAAGATGTGTCTGTAAGGTGTTTAGCCTAGTGCCTAGCACAACACACATCCTTTCTTCTTATCTCCTTCCTGTTCAATCCTCTGATTACCTTGATTCTGACTCTTCTGCTGAGCATTATACTGCATTTCAGCTGTTATGTGTTACCCGTTATGGTCCACATTAGTTACCTATTACTGTGCAAGAAATTACCACAAACTTAGTAGCTTTAAATAACAAATATTTATTAAGTTTCTATGGTTCAAAGATCTAGAAACAACTCAACTTGGTGGTTCTAGTTCAGTCTCTCATGAGATTGCAGTCATCTCAAGCTTCAATGGGGTTAAGAATCTGCTTGTGGAGAAATTGGATTAAACATTATAGAGTGAGAGATGTTTCCAAATCTCTCCCCTTGAAACAACAATAAGCTGAACACCTAAAACTCAACAAAAAACACCTAAACTGTACACCAGCACATCTGAGCATGGGATCTGCTCATAAAAGCTACCATAGGTCGGAACCCTGGGTGTTGGGTGGTGGACTAGGAGAAACAAAGAAGCTCCTTCTCACAATCTGAGTTCCCTATATGAGGAGGGAGAGTGGAGAAGGTGTGGAGAGTTCCCTACTGTGAGCTTCACGTGGCCAATAGGGGTGCCCAATCATCAGGAAAGAAGGCAGAGAAATGGGGATGGCAGAAAAGCGGGAACAGTAGAGAAACAACAGTTGATTTTTACCAACTATAGTTGCAAAACAGAGGCTGAGCCACAGCTTCCATCTCCCAACCCAGAGGGCTCTTTCCCCCATATCCTCTGAGATAGAAATCTGTGGAGCCAGGGGAATCTGAGCAAACGCTACTGAAACTGTTGTTGACACTGACAGGAACTGAGACTGAGGGTAGAGAGTGATTAAATATCTATAAGGAAAAAAAAAGACATTATTAAGAGTTTATATAAAGTGGAGATACAAGAGGCTTAGATGCCACCTCCTGGAAACCAAAAGAAAAATACCTTTGCAACAGGCTAGGGACCATTACATAATAAATCTTTCTAAAAAAAAAAAAAAGCAGAATACACTTCTATTAATGCCAGGCAGAGAAATAGTCCATTAAACACCATTAACAACCAAGGTGAAAAGGCATCTCAGAAAGAAAGAGAAAAATCTCCAGAAAATAAGCTTATAGACATAGAAATATGTGACTTAAATGACAGAAAATTCAAGATGGTACTTCTGAAAAAATTCAGTGAGATCCAAAATGAATCTTATCAACAATTTCAGGAATTGAAAAAACAACTAGGTGAGAAGAATGAGTTCTTTAGCAAGGAGATTAAAACCATCAAAAAGAACAGAATAGATCTTCTAGAGATAAAGAACAGAGTACAAGAGTTGAAAATGAAATAACAGGCTTAGGAAAAAGAGTTGACCAAATAGAGGAAAGGATCAGTGATATCGACAACAGAAATCTAGAAATAAATCAGAAGGAAGAAGAGAGAAACTGAAGAATGAAAAATAATGAAAGAGAAATAAAAGAACTAGCTTATACCATCAGGAGACGAAACATAAGAATAATGAGAATTCTCAAAGGGGACTTGTCAAAGAGGAAAAAGAGCAGGAATTGGAAAGCATTTTCAGACAAAGAGTTGATGAGAATTTAAGGAATGAGCTGGAGCTTGGAATTCAAGAAATCAATAGAACACCCAAATATTTCAATCCAAAAAAGGCCTTCACCAAGACACATTGTATTAAAATTATCACAAATAAATGACAAAGACAGAATTCTCAGGGCAGCCAGGGAAAAGAGGATGGTAACTTACAAAAAAAAAAACCTATTAGATTATCATTGGACTTCTCAGCACAAACCTTACAAATGAGAAAGGAGTGAAACCACATATTCAAAATATTAAATGAAAGGAACTACCAGCCAAGAATAATGTATCCAGCTAAGCTCTCCTTTAGATATGAAGAATAAATAAAGACCTTTCCAGACATACAAAAATTGAAGGAATTCTCCACTATGAGGCCTGCACTACAGGAAAAACTGAAAGGGGTCAGCTCACCTAAAACAAATAACAACAACAAAAAACATAATTAGGAGTAAGGAGACTAGCAGGTTGATAAAGGCAGAGGAGTGCAATCTTTACTAGAAACAGGGCATTACAAGTTTAAAATAAGAAGAGGTTTGCTATAGCAAGATAGTAATGAACATTCAGCATACATAGGGACAAACTGAGACACAAATGACTGAAAAAGGGAGGGTTCAAGGATACAAATTCACAAAGGGGAATGGAGATAAGGCACGTGCAGAAGAAAAGGGATGACTGTATATACAAAGCTATCCTTTACATATTCATAATGGTAACCACACACCAAAGATTCAGAACCATTGTATATAACATAAAACAAGAAGGACCAGAGGTGAACTCACAAAAGCCAACTAAAAAAACAAAACAAAACAGAAGCACAAGGACAAGGAAGCAGAGAAAACACTGAGCTACCAGAAAGTAAATGATAAAATGACTATAAGAAGACCTCATATTTCAATAATCACTCTAAATGTAAATGGACTAAACTCACCAATAAAAAGGCAGATAGTTACAGGTTGGATCAAAAAACAAAACACAACCACATGTTGCTTCCAGGAGACACGATTCAGCTCCAAAGACAAATAGAGACCAAAGTAAAGGGGTGGAACATGATATTTCAAGCAAATGACATTCAGAGAAAAGCAGGAGTAGTGGTACTAATATCAGACTAAATAGACTTCAAAATAGAAAAGGTAAGGAAAGATATTGAGGGACACTTCGTAATAATAAAGGGAATCATGTATCAAGAAGAAATAACACTTATTAATATCTATGCTCCCAATCAGAGTGCCCCAAAATATGTAAAGCAGTTACTAACAGAACTAAAGGAATAAACAGACCAAAACACTATCATAGAAGGGGACCTAAATACCCCACTGTCAGATATGGACAGATCATCTAAGCAGAAAATCAATAAGGAAATAACATCTTTAAATGATACATTAGACCAATTGGACATAATTGACATTTATAGAGCCTTCCATCCCAAAACAGTTGCTTATACAGTCTTCCCTAGTGCACATGGAACATTCTCAAGAATCGACCACATACTGGGACACAGGGATAGCCTCAACAAGTATAAGAGGATTGAAATCATACCAACCATATTCTCTGATTATAATGTTTTGAAACTAGAGATCAACTGCAAAAATAAATCAGGAAGAACCACAAATACACGAAGATTAAACAACATGCTACTGAAGAATAACTGGATCAGAGGAGAAATAAAAGGAGAGATTGAGAAATACATATAAATGAATGATAATGCTAGTAAAACATATCAAAACTTTTGGGACATGGCAAAAGAGGTCATAAGAGGAAAGTTCATATCATTACAGGCCTACCTCCAAAAACAAGAACAAGCCCAAATAAACAACCCAATGCTGCATCTTAAAAAACTAGAAAAGGAAGAACAAATGAAACCTAAAGTCAGCAGAAGGAAAGAAATCATCGAAATTAGAGCAGAAATAAATGAAATTGAAAATAAAAAATCTATAGGAAAAATAAATATAATAAAGATCTGGTTCTTTGAGAAGGTTAATATAATTGAAAAAACCCCTGGCTAGACTCACTAAAGAAAAAAGAGAAAGGAAACAAACAAAATCAGGGACAAAATAGGTAATATTAGGACAGATACCACAGAAATAAAAAGGATCATTAAGAGATTGCTATAAACAATTATAGGTCAGTAGATTGGATAACCTAAAAGAAATGGATAAATTCATAGGAACATACAACCTACCAAGACTGAATCATGAAGAAATGGAATGTCTGAAGAGACCAATTACTACTAAGGAAATTGAACCAGTATTCAAAAACCTCTCAACGAACAAAAGTCCAAGACTAGGTGGCTTCACTGGTGAATTCCACCAAACATTTAAAAAGAATACCAGTCCTTTTCAAACTCTCCCAAACAAATAAGCAAACAAACAAACAAATAGAAGAGGATGGAAAACTTCTAGACTCATTTTATGAGGCCACCATCATTACTCTGATACCAAAACCAGAAGAGACACCACCACAAAACAACAACAACAAAAAAAACAAACAAAAAAACCATCTATCTATGTATCTATCTATCTATGTATCTATCTATCTATGTCTCTATGTATGTATGTATGTATGTATGTATGTATGTATCCATCCATCCATCCATCCATCCATCCATCCATCCATCCATCCATCCATCCATCCTTGGTGAACACAGATGTAAAAATCCTCAACAAAATATTATTAAACCAAATTCAATAATACATTAAAAGGATTATACACCACAATTAGGTAAGATTTACTCCAGTGATGCAAAGATGGTTCAATATCTGCATATCAATCAATGTGATATATCACATTAACAAAATGAAGAAAAAATCATATGTTAAATCTCAATAGGTGCAGAAAAAAGCATTGAAAAAATTCAATATTTATTTATTACAAAACCTCTCTCAACAAACTGGGTGTAATCACCATGATGTATGTTTTAAACACTTTTAATTTTATATGTCCATTATACCTCATCAAAGATGAATTTTTTTAAGGAAAAAGCTTTTTCAGTAACTTCACATTTTATTCTGACAGGGTTTTAAAGGTGTTATTTTTCCAATCTAGTTGGTACCAATTTTACAGATGGTGTAAACTTTACAAGAGAATCATGACATCTTCTAGGTTTATTTTAGTTAACCGATCAACATACTTTTATTAGTAATAGTACTTGAAATGTCTGGATTATGCTGTTCACTAGAGCACAGTTCTGCTTATTGATATCCTTTCCTCTTATTTTCAGGAACTAGGTCCTGGCCTTCAATGATGACTAAGTATTTGTATTGATTTAATCATATTATAGGAAGCATAACTATAAAATAAGAGTGTTATAAGAAAAAAACTGGTCTATATGATCTTAAATAAGTGAAGAATCTGTGTTTATTTAATGACTAATAATACATTTTGAGCAATTGAGATGTATGTTTATGGTTCTTTTAAACTATAAACCATTATGCAATGTAAAGTATTGCTACAATCCAAGAAAAAACTGCTTGTGAGCCATCTCTGGGCTTGACTCCACATGTTTCTGTTTCTGTTTTTTTTTTTTTTTTTTTTTTTTTTTTAAGAGTATAAAGAAGATAGAGGCCTGGAAAAAAGATGGGTTCAGTGGCAGGTGCAGTTTTGGCTGGGCTCCTCTAGTATAATCTCTTATTACAAAGTTCAAATACTTTACAGTCTCATTTCTACCAATCTAATTATTTATATAGTTTATACAAACAGAACACTCAAATACTAAGATTCATTTGGCTGGTAACAGAAAGGAATATTGACAATGACTAATGCCTAATGTGTAGTTTTTTGTAGTACCAAAAGATCTTTCCATTACATTAATCCACAATTTTTTCTACAGTTTTTGGAGAGTGATATGTTTCAACTATTTTGTAGAAATAAAGAAAATGAATATTGGAATTAATATGATTCATCCAAGATCTCATCCCTAGTAGTAGCAGATGCAAAAATTCAATGCTAGATTATGAATTCTTTATACCACCCCCACATAAGTGATGTGTTTGGCTCATTTCCACAAAGGCAAAATGTTGTTCAATATTTGAATCATCATTCATACATTTATTAGGAGATTGAGAAAAATGGAAAAGCAGATAAAACTCAGATTGCTCATTTGTAACTTCTCTGAATAAAGGAGTAGATTGAAATCTTTGTAATATGAAATTTTGGTTTGCTCATATACTATTACAATTTGTGAAGCTGAATAAATAAGTGATTATACTTAATAAAAGGCAAGGAATAGTGTGTTTTCTTTCACTAATGAATGAGTAGTTACTATCAGATCAACCTTCCCACAGATAACAATTATAACAAAACAACAATTATTTGAAGGTATTGGAGAGTGACCAAAAGCAAGCAGAAACTGAAAGGAGTCTATGCTTGGGAGGAGGGAATAACAGTGGGTTAATTTCAGTTTTTGTGTCTTTGACAAGCATAGCCACTATATAGAATGCATAAAATTTAATGTAGAAATTAACCAGCTAATGTTTAGAGCAGTCTGACTGGCTTGAGGAACCACAGATGATTGGGGTGACCATGGTAGCTGGAAAATAAGAGAGAGAAACTTTAGAAGGGATTGAGTGAGAATAGAAGCTCCAAATTCTGCATATAAACTTCATCATTATCTCTGGCTGACCACTTAATTAAGAATAGCAGTTCATCTTCCAAGCAGCTCAGTAAAGAATAACTGAAAATGAAATTTCAAATGCCATCTACTACAGAGAAAAGAAGATGCTATGGACTCCATCTTTGTGCCACACCTCCCCAACTTATATATTTAAATGTAATCCCCAATGTAATTGTATCTGGAGGTAGAGCCTTTGGAAAGTGATTAGGTCATGCGGGTACAACCCTCATGAAAGTGCTCTCATAAAAGAGACCCCCAAAGAGCTCCCTTGTACCCTTTTAATATATGAGGACACAATGAAAAGACCATTATCTATGAATCAGGAGGCAAGTTCTAAACTGACACCAAATCGACTAGTGACTTCATCTTAGACTTCCAGTCTCCAGAACTGTGAGAAATAAATTTCTGTTGCTTGTAAATCACTCAATATATGGTATTTTTGGTATTAGCAGCCTGAATGGACTAAGGCATAATAGTTAAGAGTTGGTTTTCATCCAAGCTGACTGTATGCTAAAATGAAACAAAAATTGATACTCTTTGGAGCTAAATAATAGAATCCAGAAACTTAATCATTCATAATATCCAAGATACAATTAAAAATTATTAGACATATGAAGAGACAGGAAAATGTGACCCATACTTAAAAGAAAAGGACATCATGGGGACTAACTCTGACATGACTCAGGTGCTGGAATTAGCATTCAAGGAGTTTAAGGGAGCTACTATAACTATAACTGGGTATGTAAAAGAACATACTAAATAAATAAATAAATAAATAGAAAATCTTAACAGAGAACTAGAAACTACATAAAAAAGAGAACCAAATAGAAATTCTATAACTAAAAATATATCTCATTTAAAGTTGTATTTCATATGGGCTTAATAGTAGATTGAGATGATAGAAAAAAAAAAACCAGTAAACTTGAATCTAGATCAATATATATCATTCAGTATGAAGAACAGAGAGAAAAAAACAGTGGGGTTATGGGGAGAAGTTGAACCTCAAGTATAGATGGGCAATACCAAAAAGTCTAACATCTGTAAAATTGTGTTTCAAAAGGGTAAAAGGGAAAATGGGGCAAAAAGTTTTGAGGAATCAATGGCTGAAAATATCCTAAATTTAGTGAAAATTATAAGTTTTTAGAGTCAAGATTCAGTAAATCCCAATCAAGATAAATACAGACATATGTTAATCAAATTGCTAAAATCCACAGATAAAATCTTAAAAGAGAGAAAAAATGACTCATTACATACAAGTTAGCACCAATGTGAAATATTGCTGACTTCTCATAAGAAACAATGGAAATCAGAAAAAAAATGGATCACTAAGTGCTGAAAGAAAATATCATTGACCTAGAATTCTATATCCACTGAAAATGTCCTTAAAGAATTAAGATGAAATAAAGACACTTCAGATCAAACTAAGAGAATCGTTGCCAATAGATCTTCACTGAAAGGTAAAGAGAAATGAAATCAGGTAGGAATGAAGAATACTAGAAATAATAAACACGTGAGTAAATATAAATGACTATTTTTTCCTTATTTCTTTAAAATACATGAATGTTTAGAGAAAAAATATAAAATGTTGCTGTGGAGATTATAACATATGGAAATGTAATACATATAAAAATTATAAAATAAAGGACCAGAGAGGTGGCAAATGATCCTAGATGATTATAAGCATCTTATGTTTTACGTTAATTAATATATTTACCCTAAATAAACTGAAATTTTAAGTGTGCATATTGTAATCCCTAGAGCAACAACTACAGCTAGCCAATAGATAAAATGGGATTATAAAATATGTTGATTTACTCAAAAAATTATGGGAAAGAACAGAGGAACAAAAATCAGAGGTACAAACAGAAAACAAACGATAAAATTAAAGACTTAATTCAACCATGTCGATAATTATATAAAATGTAACTGGGTCAAAAAATTCCAAATAAAAAGCAAGAGATGAAGGATAGAATTTTAATTTAATAGAAACAAGAAATCAGAGGTATTTTAAGGTGGTGACTTTGGTTCTGATTATAAAGGTTGTTGAATTCTAAACTAACTTACCCATAAGATTTTGTGTAGGCTCTCGAGTTTCTTGAATGGTTTGGGTGTCCTTCCCTTAGAGTTGGATACATAATCTCTAGAAAATATCATTGAAATTTGGAGAAGATGAGACTGCGGTCTGAGTACTTCCTCTCCCAGAGAGGTTTGAGATTCTTATGCAAATTTCTTTCTAGTATCCAGCATTGCCTGATTGACTCAAGTAACTATGGGACAAAAGAGATCAACCTCTCTAGATAAAAAAAAAAAAATAGTACTATGACTGTTACAATTTCCTTGATAATTTGCCTTTCTTCCAGTAAGACCGAAAGCTTTGTATATTTCCTTTTTGTCTCTCCAGAAGGTGAACCCAGTGCGTGGCATATAGTAGGCATTCAACAAATAAATAACACATCATGACCTAGCCCTAGAAGTAATTTATGACTGCTTATTGGATACATTTACCTATCTACTATTTAACTTTTAAAATTAATTTTATTGATATATACATTTTATATAAAAGGTTATAATTTTAAGTGCACAGTTTGATAACTTTAATAAATATATATACCCATATAACCACCACAATAAAGATATAGAGTATTTCTACTAACCCAAAAAGTTCTCTTATGCTTTTTGCCATTAATCTTTTCCCCATTTCCTATCAACCCATGGCTGTAGGTACCCACTGATCTAGGTTGTATTAGTTTGCATTTTCTAAACTATATAGACAGACACTAACAGACAGACAAATGGAATCACATAGTATGTATTCTTTTGTGTCTGGCCTCTTTTCTCTCTCTACCAGACTAATGTTTCAGATTCTTGGCAGATCCTTGGAAACAAAGAAAGCCAAGTATTCTGCCACCGACTTCTCACAGAGTAAAAACATAAGTTTGCTGGCCATTAAGTGTGCGTATGGCACTGTTGCAGCAATTTTCAAAGTAAATGAGACAGTTTCTGTTGTCTAAGAGATGACAGTCTCATTGAGATTAAGGTGATTCAAAAATAATTGTAACACAAGGAAGAGTAAGCACCATGGACAGGCCCAGAGGGACTACTTACTGAGGTTTGAATTTTTAGAAAGACCACGTACATCTTTGAAACACATTTGGTGTTTATTAAAAAGTCTTGTGTGATAATTCCTGTAAGTCAATAGAAGATTAAGATGAGGGAGCCAGGACTTCTTTTATTATTAATTATTATTATTATTATTATTATTATTATTTTTTTTTTAAAGCAGTTGGAAAACTTGACAAGACAGTGACTCGTTTACCATAGCAGATTCAGTATCTCCGTTTTCCACTAACGGTGGCATGATATAGGTTCCTGGAATGCAAGAATGAAGAAGAGTGGCTAAGGTTCAAAGTCTGGATAGCCTTTCCTTAGAATGCAGGGAGCAAACCAGGACAAGAGAGAGAGAGAGAGAGAGAGAGAGAGAGTGAAGTGGATAGGGCAACGAACATAGTCTAGGGATTGCCTGGCTTTAAAGAGTCAATGTGACAATGCTGGAGTAGAAATGAAAAGGACAAGGCGGTGGTACTCAGACCCATCCTCACTGGGATGCAGACAACAGGAGCTGGAAGGAAGAGTCTCACCAGGCAGTCCTGAGCGACCTGCCCACCTCGCCCACTCATCCTTCCTCACCAGCCCAGACTGGTGGTCGGGGGCCAAATATCTGGCCAGGAGGAGCAGGCTCAGAAACTCACCTTTGCCAGCTCATTTTTACGCTTGATGGGGTGCAGCCACCTCTACGATAATCTCGCAGACGGTGCCTCCTATGCTTCTGGTGGCATGGGGAGAAGACCAGCTCTCACTACGTTTACAGTGATGACTGACGACGTGTTCCCGGCTACGGAGCCTGCAGGCGGTGCTCGCGGACCAGAGGGCACGGCGAGGCCGCGCCGCCGAGGGGGCTCACACTCCGGAGCACGCCAGGGATCGGCACAGCGGCCGCCCAGGCGGCGGACGGGGCCCCGAAAGCATCCCGCGGGTCCGGGTGCTGCTCACTGCGCGCAAGGTCCGCTCTGGGGCAGCCCCGCCTGACCCCGGAAGAGAAAGCTGTGCTGGGGAAGGGGAGCAAGGGGGAGAGGGCGACCTGAGTAAAACTTAAAATCGAGGTTGTTCTACTCCCCTCCGCCGGTCTCCCTCCCCCGTCCTACCCCCCCTCACATCCCCCACTCCCGCTCATCTTTGCAAGTCTCCTCCGGAGTCTGACTTCCTCGGAGGGACGGACTGACGCTCCTTGGTTTCCAGTCTGAGCGCGGGGCCCGCGGGGGCCGCGATGGACCCTCTCGGGGGCCGGGTCGCCGGGAAAACCCGGCGCGGAGCCGCCCCCGGCCGGGAGCCGCCCCCGGCGCACGCCCACCGACGCGCATGCGCAGTCGCGCGGCGGCCGCGAGTAGGAAGCTGAGCGCGGCGGCGGCGACGGCGGCGGCTGGACTGGACGGGGGGGACGAGCGGCGGGCGGAGGCGCTGGGACCCGGCTGTGCCGCCGCCTGAGGTTGCCGGGAGCGTCTGGGGGCGCGAAGCTGTGTGCGAGGAGCGCGTGAGCCCGGACGGGAGGCGACGGACGCGGCGTGGACTGTGCGGGCGGAGCGGAGCCGCCGCGCGGAGCGGGCTCGGCGCCCGGGTCGTCGCGGCTCGGGACCCGGCGGCGGCGGCGGCGGCGATGTTCCACTGCATCCCCCTGTGGCGGTGCAACCGTCATGTGGAGACCATCGACAAGCGCCACTGCTCTCTGGTCTACGTCCCGGAGGAGATCTACCGCTACACCCGCAGCCTCGAGGAGCTGCTGCTGGACGCCAACCAGCTCCGCGAGCTGCCGGAGGTGAGTGTCCGGCCTCACCTGAGCGCCGCCCCCCGACCCTGGCCAGCCCCCCCCCCTCGCCCCTTTTCTCTCGTCCCCCCCTAGCGTCTCCATCCGTCCCGTTTTCCATCTTCACACTGGGCCGGCGGGTTTCGCAGGAACCACCTCTCCTCGCGTTCACCTGCTGCTTTCTCCTCCTCCCTTTCCTCGGTAAAAGTTTCTTTTCATTTTATACAAAGCACCCTGATGTTTCCTAGGTGGCCACTGAAGCCTGTGCCCTTTGGGGAGACCTTCTGGGCTGATGAGTAGTTGAGATGCATGTCTAGGTAGTCACCAACACCTGGCACTTGTATCCGGGCAGGTAGGGAGCCAGGTAGCTCGAGCTGTTTCCTGCTAAGAGACCGAGCACGGCTTCGCGCTGCGGGGGCCACTTCCCTCGCCCCGCATGCCCCGACCCCCGCTGGGCACTGCCTCCCCTGTGGCCAGGGCAGGTCCCGGAGAGGTAGACAGTGCGCGAGTGAGCCACGGTATCTTGGCATCTTGCGAGGAATGTGCTCTGGGCCTTATCGCTGGTGAGTGGAGCTCGGGAGGGCGCTGGCCTACCTTGGCCACGGGAGCGGCCGCGAGGCTGGGCGGGGGGTTGCAGGAGGAGACCTGCTCCTGGGGAGCTGTGGACACGTGCCCAGGTGCTGGCGGCTGCGGCCCTGCAGGGGGGGGGACTTGTTGCGTGGAATCGCCGCGGCGAACGTCAGCGGAGATGGTGCCCGGCGGGCCAAGCCTCGCAGCCACCTCTCCTGCAGCGGCCGCCTTCAGCCTGCCGACTGCTGCCCTAGCACCGATGCGTTACCTTTTTGGAGTTGTTTACGTAAAATTGATCAGTATGCCGCGGCTGAACTTGTCAAGCCACTCTTGCTGATTGTGCTTTAATGGAGAGGATCGGGGGCTGCAAACTTTTAACCTTCCAGCTGGCCTCAGGAAGTTAGCTTTACTGATCTTAAAGAGGAAGGTATCCCAAACCCCGGGGTGTGCAGGAAGTCAGTGTGCAATAATCCAAAGGTGTGCAGGAAGTAGGGAGGCTTCTGGGAGTTGGGGAGAAGGGTTGCAGGCCTGAGCCTTGGAGCGCAGATAAATTGCTTGTTCTTTCGTTAACTTAAAACCAAGACTTTGTCAGAGAAACACTAGTCTAACGTTCTGGTTTTTCAGAATGTCCTGATACGTTCTCCAGCGCTGACAGGGTTTTGAAAAGCAGAACTGTGTGTTTTTCTCAGTATTTCAAGTGTTGTGATTATTCTTGGATTAATTTTCCTTGGTTCGTGTGGAATTGATTGGATGGTTTGCTCTGTATAATCCTGGGGATTATCCTCACTAGGATCTTTGCAAAGCCCCTCAGGCTTTATATAGTTTAGAAGCAGAAAAGCCATCTTCTAGTTCCCTCAGGCATTTATTATTTTGCAGGCATTTTCAAACACATGATTTTGTTTGGCCTTTAGCTTCCTTAAATTTGATTTAAAAGTCATAATCTCACTGCCTCAGGTTGTAATGAGTTTTAGATGATGCTATCGTCAGAAATATGGAATATGTAATTTAATGCTTTTTAAGGGCTTCAAAATGAAGTTGTTAAAGATGGAGTGAAAACTGTTCAACTAGAAATGTTTCAGTGCTCTTTGCGGTGTTTTTGTTTGTTTGTTTTCTTTGCTAGAACTGGAAATTTTCCTTTTACTGGATTGGCTTTTCACTTGCTCTGCAAAGGTTGTGGATTTTCCTGTAATGTTGGGGAATTCAACTTGGTCTGTGAATTATGGGTTTTGGAAATGTCAGGTATTTCTACCGAGGCTAAATGGAAACTTCTCAGAAGCTCTAAATACAGTCTGATAGCACTCTGTAAATACAGGGAATAACATACTTTTCAAAGGCTAAAGATGTTTGCTTATGGGTGATTATTTCTCTTACAGCTCTTAAATTAGTTTCATAATTTTGAGGTGGTGTAAAATCTATTTCTCCATGACTTATTGTGCATCTGTGTTCCTGGGTGAGTACAAGCCAGATGCGAACCACCACCTGGAAAGCACTGATATTTCATTCAGTTAAAGTATTTCCTTGGGTCATCCCTTGTTTAACCTCACAGATCTGCATAACTCATTAGCACTGTTCTCTGTCGTTCCTGCCCCCTCCTCCAACCCCTTCACATTACCAGTGGGCTTCTTGCTGACAAACTTCCAAGGTCCTTCTGGTGGTGGCCGTTCCACCAGTAGTATGTTCCCTCTGTAATTTGTTTGGAAGCACAAAGGGGAATCCTGCATTCCCCACCTCAACAGCAAAGATACACTCTCCAGGCTTCAGCATAATGAAAAGGCATCTCCTGTCCACTGAAAGGTCTACAACCCCTGATTTCCTCCAACCTCCTTATTTTACAAATGAGATTCAGAATTGAAGTGACTTTCTCAGGGCTATCCAGCTAGTTAGATGCATAGTCCTTGGTCACCCCCCTGCACTTGTGTCCACCAACTACATGACAGCTTTGTCCAACCTAGGGAGAATCTGGCCTCAATACCATCAAACCCCTTCTGTTTTACTCTTGTTAAAAATGGACCTCAGTCAAACATTTATTGACCCTCCATTATCTACTAGTCATCGGGAATATAGAAGTTAAAGAATATGTGATTCCTGTGAGATGTTCACAGTTTTGTGGGGAGACAGATGACTTTAACACAGGTATGGTGACTGTGTGGTGGAGCGGACACTACAGTTACCAAACTTAATAGTTACTTAACTAATCTTCTAACCTTTTGTTGAACCTGCCCCAGCCATCCTCAGCAGTGGTTCCACCTTATGATAGCTTCTCAATGCTGCTATTCTGTAGGGAAAATTTAGAACACTCATCTTTAGTGTGGCTCTAGTTGGATGATAGTCTCATCATCCATTTCCCATCCACTTACTCTCTCCACCTCCCCCACCTCAGCCCCTTTGTGATATGTATTAGTAGAGACAGTCTGCCTTGAACCTCCTCGAAGTACCCACCTGTTGTTGCTCACTCTTGTGAAAACAGCCTGGCATCCAGTAGGTCCTGCTCAATCAACAGCTGTTTATCTGTTGAATGAATGTTGCTGACTCTGCTTCTTTCTCTCCCCTTTAGCATATCTCTGCTCTACATCTATACTTTTCTGACATCGTCAGAAAATATTCAAGTTGGAAGTGGCTTCAGAGGTAAAGATGTGAAGTTGTTTTATCTTCCTCTGCAAGATCCTTGCCTTCACCTCTATATTTTCTCTGTGTGTCTGGCATATTCTCGAATACCTTCAAATGTATGCATTTTACTGTCATCTCTAGCACCAATACAGTGCCTCGTCCGACAGGCACTAAATGTTTTGAGTGAATGCATTTAAGCTTAAAAATTGGTTTCATCTTGTCACATCTTCTTAGAGTTCAGTTAGAATTTTTTTCATGAATGCCAGATGACCTTATTTCAAATACCTGCCCCTTCCCCATTATCTTTTCTCATATCCTGCTTTATTTTTTTCCTAGCCCTTAGAGCACTTAACACTACCTAACTCCAGACTATATACTTCCTTACTTTTTCTTTGTCTTCCTAACTAGAACATACAAGCTCAGTTTGGGGAGGCATGTTTTATTCATGGCTGAACCTAGGACAGGATTTGGTACATAATGGGTATTCACGTGTTTTTTTGATGAGTAAGTCCTTACATGTTGTCATGGGTGGACTATTTCTGTTTCTTAGCCATCATAACCCCCTCCCTATAGTCTGATTGGTACTATACTCCAATCTATTGAAGTTAGTAGTGACACAAAGTCAGGATTCAGTGATCTTGCCTTGCCAGTCTTTATTCTCTAGCTCTTCTTTGGACCATCTTATATTTTTGAATATTTTTATGCATGTAAACATAATTTCTGTGAATGTGATTTCAATCTCTCCAGCTGTGATCTGTTAGAGGATATCCATCCCCATTTGGAATAAGTCCTCCTTTTCTTTTTTCAGTTTAGGTCTTGTCTGCTGAACTGGCTTCTCTTCCCATCAGTTCTATTTGTGAAGGATGGAATAGCCATTCTTCCTGACTCACAGGTTCATGGACTTCTCTCCATTCATCTTGTCTCTAAGTCTTGTCATTTTTTTTTCTTTTAAATGTCATCTTTCCTTCCTCAGTCCCTCATTCCCACCTGGCTGGTTTCCCCTGGATTCCTGCCATCCATTGCTGGTTTTCTGCCAAGGGCTAGTCTTTAAGGAGCAGAGAGCAGGGGTGCTGGAATCAGTTAAGATGCTGCTCCATCAACTGGAAACTTTCTTCAAGTCTTGGTTTTCTCACATGTTATAGTAGTATCTACAGGATTATTCTGGTGATTAAAGAGAATAATCTTGGTGTACAATAATCAAGATCTTTCTAGGTACTGTGGCAGTACACTTATTATAAAACATTGTTTCTTAGACTGGAGTTTGAAGACATTTTTCAGGGCATTTGTAAGTTATTTTTTAAAACCCGAATTAAATTTTTAATGTTCTTTTAAATAATAATTTAAAAAATCATGAATTATGTAACATCTAGATAACTGTAGAAATGAATAGTGCCATGTTTGATTGAGCACTCTTTAGACTGTAGCTAAGGGGGAAGAACAGATGTGGACTTACTGCAGAAATCATGCGTTTGGGTCAGATGATGGCTGGAAGTCACATGAACAAAGGTTTCATGGCACTTTGTTAGAGAGGACTGGTGAATAGCTGAAGGAGTCACAGAGCCCATGGTGGTATAGGTTGCAGAATTGCAAGGAACCTGCTCCAAGGTAGTGTTGTATTTAATACATTGTGAGCAGCCCTGCAATGTCTGTAAAATTGCATTGTCATCTGTCATGTTAAATCAATGAATTCTCTTTTATTGGTTTTTACCATATTTTGAAATTGCTTCATCTTATATTTTTATAAAAACTAAGTACAGATAGGGCATACCTAGTGTTATGTTTGGACATACTTAAACAACATTAAAATAAAAACAAGGCAAAGCTTAGGAGGGAGTCCGAGAGACTACTTTCTCTTTATAGTGGTGATCCATGCATTTTTCAAGTTAGACAGATGGTTCTCGTTTCTCAGATATACTGTTGTTATTTTACAGTTTAGAACTTAATTGTTTTTCTGGTCCTTTTATGTGTTGGAACAACTACCCCCTTCTCCTGCCCCATTCCCTTTTATCCTCACTATACTTTACGAATGAGAAAACAGACCTGGAGAAGTTATAAACTTAATCTTTTTGACTAAGAAATATTTAATAAGTATTTGCTGTGTATTAATAATAATTTTAATAGCCATCACTTACTGAGATTTTACTGAACTCCAAACATTGTATTAAATACTCTGCATAAATTATTTCCCTTAAACTGAATAACAATTCACTTTAATCATTATAATTAGTTTTGCAAATGGAGAAATAGACATTTCAGAAAATTATTGAAGAGGCTTGTTTAAGAAACTTGGTCAAGGTCAGTTCTGCAGTGAGCATTGTATTCCAGCTTCTTGTGTGCATTCACTACCTGGGTGCCCACCTTTGGGGGAGGAGGCCCGACAGTGTGACAGGCTGAGGAGGGAGCCTGTGCAGAACCCAGTTACAGCTTTGAGACATTTCACATTCTCTGGGAGAGCTGAAGACTTTAGGGGTGGTGACATTCACACTATACTGAAAGGAGGGAAAAAGCATGTCACTGTTTCCAAGACTGGTTCTTTCCAGGTGGCTAGAATGAGGGGATATGTAAGTGGCTGGGAGTTTTGCTAAGAAGGCAAGTCCTGTCCTGTAGGCAGAGTTGGCCCATGGACAGTGTATAACCAGAGGTTCAGTGCAGTTAGATCTCTGTTTTAGAAAGGCAATTCTGGGGCAGAACAGTGAGTGAAGGCAGGGGGACCTGTCAGGAACCCACTGTGGTGGTCTAGGCCAGAGGAAGGGATATAGCACCTGTGGAATGAATGGGGGTTGGCTTCATCCAAGATGTTCACACTAGGAGTTTTCTGGTCCAGTGCTCTTTCTACTGTGCTACCTTCCATGTTGTGCCATCTGAGGCATTTCATCAATTCTTGTGGGACACTAAGTATGAAGCATTTACCTCCTTTTTGTGGACATGTTTTTCTTAGTTTTGGGGTGTGTCTGCATTCAATTTGTGAATTGTCCGCTAAGACATGGCAAGTTTTATTTGTAGGCATTGGCTCAGGGGAAAGATGTACAGCCAGATGTGTTATGGATGGAAAAAGTTTGTTTATTTGGAGTTTCAGATAAATGTGGTCATTAAGTTTATAAAAATGCACCACAGTAACACTGGCAACAACAGAAGCTGTGGGTTCTGTTTTTAAGGGGAACATGATTGTGTACTGTATGTATACTGTATCAGGGACTTCAGTTTCATCATCCTCTGCTGATGCTTTAGAAGAGTGATACTTAGAGCATTTTTGTTATTCAGGAGTAACATGGAAGTCAACTTGCTGCTTTCATGTCTTTTTAAATAAATAAAACTTTTCTAGGGTTGACAAAATTGAGTCATGTCTTTTTAAATAAATAAAACTTTTCTAGGTTGACAAAATAGCAAAATGAGCCTACCTTCCTCTCTTCCCAGGTCCTTCCGGTGAGAAGCGACATCTCCACCCCTCCTTTCAACCTTCTAGTGCATTATCTCTGCCAGAATTCGTAGTTTCTGCCTCTGATAAGTAGATACTTGGGATTTCTTTAAAAAGGACCCTTTACCGCAAACTTGAAATTTTTGGGGTAAAGAGTAGCTGATATTTATGCAAGAGGGTCAGAAATAGCAATGTAAACATTTCTTAGCAATGATGACAAATCTCAAGCATAGTCTTGCAGTGCCATGGATCAGGCTTCGGGCTCCTTTTGGGTGAGGATCCAGTCAGTGTGTGCTGCAAGCTTCTCTCTTTGCTCACAGAAGTCTAGAGAAAGTTTGCTTATTTTAGAACTCTACCTGGAACACAGGGCTAGAAATGTTTGCCTCTACTTTATATGATAGTTATGAAGAGTGATGAGATCATGGGCCAGATCTAAGTAAATGCATAGAAGAAGCTTCTGGATGTCCATTTACTTTCTCTTGGGTGTTATTTAGTGGACAGGAATGGTAATTTACTATTGCATGTGGTATTTTAGAAGATCTAATGTATGTGTGCCGTGTAAAATACTTTGAACTCCTAGATGTAAGATGGAATATTTTTTAAAAAATCTTTTTTGCTCACCACTATTTTGAAGAATTTCCTTATCAAGGTTATAACTTCTAGATTCCAGAGAAATTGACTCAGTTGGAACAAGCTTGGTATTTCTGCTTACCAGAACCACAAGGAAGGGATTTGTTGTGTGGTGGGTAGAAGGAGGTGTTACACCTAATTATGGAGTGTTCCAGACTTTTTCCTGGATAGTATGGCCAGATGGAGTGGGCTCTGTCTGCCCTGACCGTGCTAGTCACCTTCTTATACACGGTCGACATCCACTTCTTGGGAAGAGATCATCGGGAGGGGCTGCCAGCTGACTTGTGAAAATAAAGAGCTCCAATCAAATAAACAGTTGTGAAGGCCAGAAGCAGTTTCTGAGCCTTGAGGATGTGAGCGGGATTCTGACTGCTTGACCTGATTTGGAAGATTCTTGATTGAGAGGATTGAGACCCCTGAGCCTTCTCTCCTGTTAGTGCTACTGGCCTGGCTTTGGATGGTGATGTAGCCTTGTTTTTACCTCATTACAGGAGTGTTCTGTGTTGGGTGCTTAAAATAATTCAAATATTTTTTAAGAAGTGATATTTTCCTTGATCCTCTTGAAGTGATACCAGCCATTAACAAGTTTAGAATGTATCCTTATAGGGTTTTTCTTTCACACACCATCTTATATTGTTGTTTAAATGAAAAGAGGACCCTTACTGTATAAATTGCTTTGCCCCTTGCTTTTTTTAAACTTCACACTGTGTACTGGACATCTTTAATATCTGTATGTATAGATGTATTTTAGCATCGATGCTGGTACTGCAGTATTACATTGTGTTGAATATACCATAATTGATTTATTAAACTGTTTCCTATTGCTAGACATTTAAATTGTTTCTCATGTTTTCAGTGATGAACTATGCTGGATTATATATTCTGGTACTCATTATTTTGCACACTTGTGTAAATGATTCTTTAAGGTAAACTTTAATAATTGTTGAATGAAAGGGTATACACTTTACAGATTTTAACAATTTATAGTTGTTGTTAGATTGTCAGATTTTTAAAAACCTGGTTTGGGTAGAAGCATAGAGGTTATGCAGATCCACGTACTTTACAGCTAAGAAAATGAAAGTCTGGAGAGGTAAAGTGACATATCAAGGCAGACCAAAAACATGGGCTCTTACATCTCCAGCTTCTGACTCCAAGTCCTGTGATCTTTTTGGAGGCTGAAATATTAGGTCTAGAGACTAGACCATCTCTGATCCCTTTATCCTTGACTGTGACTCTTTCCCATAGGTCTGGACAAGGCCTCAGGTAGGCTTTTATCAGTAAATCAGATATTTGTTCCAAGGTCTTTTGAAGTCTGGCATCTAGTTCTTTCCTTCAGGTATTCTAAACTGTAGTTAGGGACAGGAGTTTAGCATCATGGAATTTCTAATGCAATTCAGTGCCACATGGGTCTGCAAACCAAGAGTTGCTATGGACCCTTGGAGTAGGCTCTTTGGGGTGTCAAGAAAGTAGGACTCTGGTTTTCACTGAAAGGAGGTTCAGATGGGGTATTAAGGGGGTGTGAGGCAACACGATGCTGTGCAGTGGAGCAGACATTCACACTCTGGGGTGACTTGGTTCTGTTTCTGGAGCAGGATGTGAGGGCACATGAAGCTTGGGCATTAACTTGGTGTGGTGACTGTGTGGATCCAGCCCTACCCTTCGTCCCTTATACTGAAGGGTAGTTCAGGACTGAATCTCTTACTTAAAGAGAAAGTACATATAATGGTTAGGAGATTGACTGCTTTGTTGTGACACCTTGGAGAAATAACTCAGCCTTACTTTGTCTCAGTTTCCACAGCTGTGAACAGAAGATAATAATAGTCCCAACCTCATGAAGGTGTATGAAAATTAAATGAGTGAATATGTATAAAATGCTGGGAACAGTGTCTGTTATATAGAGATTACCCAATTAAATTTGATCATTATTATTGTTATTGACTACTTTGTGGTAGAGGTCCAAGCTCCTTTATTTTCATCTCCTTCAAATCCTTTCCCAATACTTGGTTGGAGTTCTAAAACACAGAGATGATGGATGACTTCCTGCTACAGTGGCTCCTCACACCTGCAGGATACAACCTAGCAACATTTTTGTCCTCTGCCTGCCCCCCTTGCACCTTATTTCCTATTTCTGTCCAACATGTACCTGTGTTTCAGCAACAATTAGCTGCCTTTAGTTACAGACCTATCATTTCTTTTTTTTTTTTTTTTTAACTCTGTCTAATGTCAGTTACTCTTCCTCTTTACCTGGCTCATTGTTCTTCATCCCTTGGGACCCAGCTCAGGCAGTAACATTCCTCCAGGAAGTCTTCTCTGGTCTCTAGGGACACCTGTGTCATTATTCTTACCTCTTTGTAATTATCTCTTTCCCCCATCAAAGCAAGTTCCTTAAAGCTACACACCTTTTCTTCTTAGCATTCCTGCTGCCTAACTGGGTGGTTGGTACAAAGCAGATATTTAATACACATTTGAGCAGCATTCTTGAGGAAGTTTTCAGCCCTGTTGGGGAGAAGATTTAGAAGTGGGTTTGGGCCAGATCTATCTATAATTGAGAGCCTGAAGATTACTCCAGGAAGAACTAAGCTTTCTGTGCTCTTTGCATGTATGGGAGGTGTTATGCTGGAGTGAAGTCAGCGCTGTCCTGGGAGTCAGCCCTGAGTTTTTATCCTTGCTCTGTCCAACACTAGCATCGTAACCTTGGGCAAATCACATAATCTCTTGAATCTGTTTCCTCATCTGAGTGATAAAGGAATGGCATCGGTGATGGTCAATTCCCTTTGAGTTCTGACCTTCTCCGATGCTAATTTTATGAAATTTTATGACCTGGTGCCACAACACTAACCCTAGGAGAGTGGTCTCTCACTTGAGCACATGCTGTGGCAGTTGCTTGGTGAGCGTTAGTGGAACCACAAGGCTAGGCTCCATCATTATAATCAAGGATTCAATAATAAGGAGAAACTGTTCCAAATATTTACCTTCCTGTGGTCAATTGTTAATTCCCAGGACAAATTAAGAGAAAAAAGATCAGATTTTTTTTTGGTTAACACACAGACACACCAACAACCTTTGAACACTGAATTCCTTTCCTTCTCCCTACCTCTTGCCCCATGACAGGTGCATTTTCCCAGCTTTTAGAAGTGAGATAAAATGTGTAACTTGGCTGGGGCTTTCTGTCTCATTAAATGAACTCAAGCAATTTAGAGGTGGTCATTTGAAATTTTCACTTTGGGTTGATTTGAGAGACTGTATTTTGGGAAGCTTAGATTGGGGGCGGATGGTTAAGAATACCTGTGGGTTAATAGCAGACTGAGGTGGCTTTTTCAGGAGGGTATTAGGATCAGAGGCTACAGCTTTCTACTCTTCTGAGGAATACTTGGCTTCATGACTAGATGCTGGTGTTGGGCTTCCCAGGCTGCATGGTTCAGAAGTGGGGACTGGGATAGATTTCTGCAGGATCCTGACAGACTCTCCCCTCCTCCTTCCCCTGTTTGCCTCACATATTTATGAGTGCTGGCTGTGCTTCATACACGGTTCTGTCTAGCAAGGCAGGTATCTTGCCTTGGCCTTATGGAGCTTCCATTCTAGGTAAGGGAGATAGCCAGTAAAGGGATAACCAAATAAGAACTTGCGAATAAGCGAATAAGGTAGTGATAAAAGCTATTAAAAAATAGGGAAATGTGGTAGAGAGTGACATGAGGAGGTTTCTGTCAAACTCTGAGAAGGCCTCTCTGCATTGATGTGTTGAGACAGCCGTGGGGATAATGGCAGAGGTCCTTGAAAAGCCTCTGAGATGAGCTTGGTGAGGTTATGGACAGAAAGAAGGCCAGTGTGGCTGGAGTATACAGTGTGACAAGGAGGGGAGTAGGAAATAAAAGTGAAGATATTCGTGGGGCTTATATATGTAGGGCTTGAAGACCCCGTTAAGAACTTTGGACTGATCCTTCCTTCCTTCCTTCCTTCCTTCCTGCCTGCCTTCCTTCCTTCCTTCCTTCCTTCCTTCCTTCCTTCCTTCCTTCATCAATTGAAGTATTGTAGGAGGGTGTTCATAAAGCCCATAAGATATCTGATTTATGCTTTAGAAAGTTACTCTACCTGCTAGTTAGAGATGCGTCTGTAGGGAGGAAGAGTTCAAGACCTGGAGAGGAGGCTTTTCATTGAAATATTCTAGAAAAGAGCTGATGGTGACTTAGACTAGGGTGGTAGCAATGAGTAATGAGTTATATCTTGGGGGTAAAGTCAATGAGACCTGCTGATGTATTGGATGTAATTTTTTGATTTTATCAACTGGGGAGATGGCAGAGCCATTTACCAGCTTAGGGAGGACTGGAAAAGGGAATATAACAGTGTAAGAACTGGTAAGTACTTCAGTTGAGGCATGGCGAAAATTTTTATGAGACCCAGAATTTAGATGAATCAGTCTGGGTAATGATAATTATAATAAAGACAGCAAACATTTTTTGATCAATGTGCCTTACACTGTTCTAAACACCTCCTATGATTAACTCACTTAATTTTTACAACAACTGTAGCTTCATTTTACATAAAAATCTTTATTTTATGGTTGAGGACATTGCTAGGATACAGAGAGATGAATTAACTTGCTGAGGTCACACAGCTAGTAAGTAGCAGAGCTTGGGGTCAAACTGTTACCATCTTGTTTGTGAGCCATTATTGCAACTCACAGGGCCTTCTTTCCTCAAGATCAAACATTGGGAGACCATTTTGCCTGCATCAGAAGCCACCTGATAATCCAGGAATTGCATCTATTCTGTGAAAGGGGGAAATGGAGAAATAGTTGTGACTTCTGGGTTATTTTTGCATTGATAAGCAAAAGAGTGCTGAACTAACATGTCATTTTAAGAATTAGGTCACGAAATAGTAATGTGCTCATTCAATCATAATATTTCCAAGAAGATTAATGCACCCATTCTTATTGCTGGAATTTTACCTTCAGGAAGTAACTTATAGCCGTATCCTTGTATACTTTTAAAAGCAAACCATTTGGGAAAAAGGAGAGGAGTCTTACTGAATATAATGAACACTTGTTTTATTATAGTGGTGCCCCCATTATATATAATTCTTTTCATAATTATTTAGCTGTTACACTGCCCCTGTTTTCAAAGCTTGATAAGGGATTAGCTGATGAGGCAGTTATTAGTCTTGACTGTAAAGGTCAGTATTATAAAGAGGTTCTGATGTACTTTTTGGAACTGTACATATGCTGATATTGCTGGAAATAGATGCTAATAAGGTTAATTTAGTAAAAAAAAAATATGCATTTTACAGTAGACTCACCTTACCGAGTAAGTATCATGTTACAGTTATTTCCCATACCTTGATTCTCAATAACTTCTTTCTAAAATGGCAAGAAGAGGGAGGGGGAAAATGATAATGTACTCGTTTTCTACATCTCTGGTAACTAGTGATTCACTGAAGTTAAACAGAGGCCAGGAGAAAAGCTAATCTGGCCCCTACTTTTTAGCTTTACTCTCCCCACCCCTCTTCAGTAACGTAACTGTTTAAAAAGAAAACATGTATAAGTATGTTTCATAAGGTTAATATAGCATAGGGTTATTGATTGTGCTGTGCTGTTTAGATGGTCCTTTACATTTTATATGTTCTAAAATGTTTTATTTCAGTTTTCAGGCTTAGGTCCCAAGTAAATTTGTTCCAAGAACAGTGTCAGGTACTCCTGTGGTTTCAGTTCACTGGTGGTTTTCCCTTATAGAGAGAGGGTTCAGCCTTGGAGCAATAGGACTATGTATCTGTTTGGAATACTCTTGACTGCAAATAACAAACATCTCAACATAAAATGCCTTAAATGAAAGAGGCATTTAGTGATGTCACATATCAGGAAGCCTGAAGGAAGGAGGTTGGTTTAGCAGGCCAGTAGTGTCAGGCACTGCTGTGACTTCTGTGGGACTTGCTGGGCCTCTCCTCTATTGCCACTCCTCACAGGGGGTCATCCCAAGGAAAAGCACAGACAGAGTTCCAGGACCAGTCATCTTTTCTTTTTCTTTTTTTCCTTTTCTTTATAGGGGAGGCAGGTAGTCAAGGAATGCATGGAATAGGAATAAGGAGATTGGGAATGGGAATAGGGTGCAGTGTCTACTGCAGGAAGAAAGGAAGGAAGACACAAGACAGTGTGAGCCTGCTTGGTTCTTTCAGACAACCTTCTCTCCCATCGGCAAGTAGTAGATGTTATGTCTGTCTAGTTTAACCCTCTGTCTCCTGCCAAAAACACAGACCATCTGCTCAGGAAAAGTCTCTACCAGGAATAATTCTGTTGAAAAGTTTTCTTAAAAAAGAAAGAAAGAAAGAAGCGGCAGCTTGTACACATTTTCCTGAGATCTTATCCTATGTGTGAGAGAAATTTTGTGAGACAAGAAAAACATAAGTAAACAAGGTATTATAAAGATTAAATTACCAGATATGCTTATTTTCTAAATTGTTTAATTCTAATGTACTTTCCAATATAATTTTTAATTGCTACATTTCTGTGACTCAGTAGTCTCATGCTTTCCAGACCTTGTCTGTGTCGGTGCTGTATGGTCTCCTGGGAATGCTCTTTTCCAATGCAGATGCTGCCCTCTCTGTGAAGCCCTCCCAGCTCTGCAATCAGGACAAGTCTCACTGCTCCTCCAGCCCCTTGCAGTTCCTGTCGGTCATGCAGTTTGTCAGGGTCAGACTTAGCTGTGAATCTGTTTGTTTCCCTCATTTTGTCATGGACTTACTTTATGTTTCTGTTCCCAGGTATTGATTGGGTAATTCAGTGCCTGTTCACAGGAAATGCTTAAAAAATGTCTGTTGTATTGAGAAAATATATTTTTTTGTTGTCTAGTAGTTTAAATACATAAATCCTCCGATTTTTCTTTTTTCATTGTGTCTAACTACTCCCTTTTTGTGCCTCAGTGTAATAAATTTTTCTGAGGGCGCATGATGCCAGCACTACAGCCTCAGTCTGCTGCAGTCTGAGTTGGCATCTCCTGGAGGAACTGAGTAACTGCAGACAGTGCCTGCCCAGCTAGACATGTTACATTTGTTTACTGTCCACCTGAGTGGGGCGGTTCATGCTGAGTCAGCAATTCTGCTGGCAGAGAGTCAGCAGTAGCTCAGAAAGATAACAGATCATTAGTCTTGTTGACGAAAGGCCTGCTACTCTCCCTTTTGCCTCTTAGTAGAGGCGTTAATGAGGAGTAAAATGGCCAAAAGGCAGAAAGTATTTCTGAAGGGCCTGGGCTGTCCACACACTGGGTAACCTGGCCACCCTTTGGAGGAGTGGAATGAATGCTTAGTTACCATTTTGAAAATACTAATAGTAGCTCTTTCCTGTCTACAGTGTTCCAGATGGCTGAATAGGCACTTAAACAATTTATTTGGTTCTTCTATGGGTAGTGGGTTTAAGTTCTATTTTACAGATGAGAAAACTGAGGCCCAGCCCTTGACTATGGTAACTCAGATGGGAAATGACCTGGCTGGGTGGGTTAGCCTCCAAAGGCTGATGCGTTTTCATGTAATATGCTAATTTGGCAGAACTACTCAGATGGTGCCTTGAGACCTTCATGAAGCTAACATGCATTGAAGACCAACTGTATTGTCAGGCGCTGGAGATGCAAAAGTTAGTGACATTCGCTGGCTTTAGGTGTCATAGTTTAGTGATGGCATTGGACACCTGAGCAAATTATAATGAGGCCTGGGTTATGGAGCTGGCAACAAAGGTTGCCTGGCTTCAGAGGGCAGGATGTACAACACAGCAATGCTTTGTTGGAGGCCTGGGGTTTAAGAAGAGGATTTCCAGGGGTAGACAGGAGTGAATGCCAGGTTAAAGAGCTTGACCTTTATTTTGTAGGTGAAGGTGTGTCATCAACAGAGTTTAATTCCAGGAGTGTTTTGTCAGATTGAATTTAGAGAGCTCAGCCTGGTGGCAGTTTGTGGATAGTTTTGCGGGGAACAAGATTGGTATAGGGAGAGTATTTCATAGGCAAACAGAGGCAGGATTTGGCGACTAGGCGGCTTGGAAATGGAGTCTGGTGGTTTTAGGGGTCAAGGACAACAGTTGAATTTTCATTTTGAGTGACTTGGTACGAGTCTCAATTTGAGGAGCAATGGAAAAGATGTGTTTGTGTGGATAAATAAAAGATTAAACCTGGTGGTTTTAGACTTCTCATGAAGGATGAGATAGGGCAGTCTACTAGGCAATGAAGGTGGAGTTGAGCAGGGATGCCTCTGGGGTGGTGAAGGTAGATAGGGACCTAGCTGATGGGCATTACCAGGTTGATGTGCATTTCTTGTGATGTCAGCCTTCATGCTCATGTGCTAGTGTACTCACCCTCTCTCTCTTTCTCTCTCTCTCTCTCTTTCTCCGCCCCCGCACCTTCCGTTCTCTCTACCCCTGTCTCCCGCTCTCTTCCTCTGACATTTATGATGAACAAGTATTTGGGATGCTATTTAGGCAAAGAAAGAAGGGAATTCCAGCAAGGGGTGGATGGTCAGAGAGAAAATAGTATGAATAGGCCATGGGAAAGGGCATGGCCAGATCCGGAATATTGGAGTTGAACATGTGTGAAAGGAAGCAGCTCTGGGTGAGGTCAGTGTTCCAGGGTGTGACCCAAGAGGAGATGGTGACACACAGTGGGTGTGGAGGATATCAGCCTTAAGGACACCCTGGTGCTGCTAGGCTTAGTTGTTAGATGGATTAGCTCCAGTAGGAGCCACAAAATCACACACTTGTCCAGGGGCAGGTGGTCAGTATGAGATAAAGACATCTAGCTATAGATAAGACTGTGGCAACCCAGAGGGCACATGCCCCATCTGAAGAAGACAGCCGCCACCTGCTGCAGCCAGCACTGTCAGGTGGGGATGTGGGCCTGCTGTTACTGCTTCACTCAGTGTTTTTTGTTGTTGTTGTTATTGTTGGAAATCAAGATTTTTTACATGAAGTCTTCCAATTTTTAAGTGTTGACATCTTATTCAAAATTTAAAACAGGTAGTGGGCAATATGAATGAAGTGTGTAGGTTGGATTTGGCTGTGGACAAACACCTTATGGTTCCTGGGACTATGGCAGGAGGTGGAAATTGGATTCCAAAGTCTTAATAACAGCTTACCTTCCTGGGTCATCCCAATCATCTTGAAGGATGGAGGTTTTAAAGGTAAAGAGCTAACTAGCTAATTAAGTTTTTATTAGGAGCTAATAAGAGATGATAGTAATCTGAAGCCTGTGGCTCAAATGGACTGCAGATTGTGATAAAACATTTGCCAGCTCCTTTTAAAACTTCTGAATCCTTCTCTCTTTTGCTCTAGAGAGAATGGAGTTTTTCTGTGGCTCTCTCAGTTTGTTTCTTTTTTTTTATTCTTAGTTTTTTTTCCCCTGAGTTATACTTCTCTTTTACTTATTCATAGTATTTTCTTTTTCCTTAATGCTTTTTTTTCATTTCTTCTTTCTGTGTGTATTTCTCTCTCTTCAGTTCATTTTCTTACAGGGTTCAGTTCGTTAGTTGGTTTAAGTAACATGTAGATCAAATTCTTTTCGGTATCGATTCAATAAAATTTAATAATTTAATTTTAAATTTGGTGAATTAACTGTGAGTTGTGATTACAGGTAGTGAAACTTTGGCACTTACATATTCACAGACATGTTTGCCTTTCAAATTAATCATTTCATGGGTTTGCTCAAATTTCAAAATATTGTTCATTCTCAGGTCTCCTGCACACAGCTTTGACCATCACATGTGTTTGTAAATCTCTGTTCCTTTGAAAAGGTACATTCGATGTTTGGGACAAGATAAGGACTAAGTCTAAAGAGTAAGGTTATGGATCAGTGTGGGAAATATCATAGTTCTGTGTAAAAAGACGTAGCACTGACTGTCTGTTGCTTAGTGGTGAGTCCTCAGGGTCGCTCCAAACAGAGAGGCCTGCAGATCTGTGAACAGTGTGGCCTGCTTGGCTCTGTCATTCATCCCCCAACGTTTTCAGCATGCTTTTATAGACTTTGCTTCCAGACACATTGTATTTGTTAAGTGGCTAACTGTTAAATTTTCCCATTTCCAAAGATATTTTAGTTATTCTTTTAGAGATAAATGTATAATATCTATTGGCCTTAGAAATACCAAAATAGACTTTGAAACCTGCATTACTGTCAATCTGGGCCTGTTGAGCTCTGGAGACTAGGTTAGACACAACTGGGGTATTAGTTCCCTGAGTCAGTGGTTCCCAACCTTTTGGCACCAGGGATGGGAGCTCCTATGAGAATCTAATGCCTGATCTGAGGTGGAGCTGAGGCAGTGATGCTAGCACTGGGGAGCAGCTACAAATACAGATTAAGCTTTGCTCCCTGCCTGCTCACTTCCTGCTGTGCTGCCCCATTCCTAACAGGCCATGGACTGGTACTAGTCTGCAGCCCCGGGGGCTGGGGACCACTGTCCTGAATGATGATTTCAAAGAATGATGCATGTGGTTCAATACCAGCATGATTGTTGAACAGCACATACACACATTAAAGAATCTGGCTGCTTTTCTCAGGCAGGTCACTGACGGGGGCACCCGCTGTGGTTTAGACTTGGTTCTTTATCAGATACATCTGGGGAATTGTTTTAAAACACAAGGATTCTGGGATTCTGGGGCTCCGTCTCTAGAGATTCTAATTCATTACGTGGGAATGGGGGTGGTGGGTGTGACCAGGAATGTATAGTTTTAGCAAGTGCCCCAGGTGAGTGATGCTGGTGGTCCTACAGCCACACTCTGAGAAAAACTGCTGTAAAGGGGTTTGAGAATGAATGGATTTAGGTTCATATACTACCTCCACCCCCCAGAGATCAAATGATTTTGCAAAGTTACTTAACATCTCTGAACCTCTATTTTCTTATCTTTTTAGTGACAAATGGTGATATCATCAAGGGAAGGTGGTTGTGAGGATTGCAATTAACATACATATCGCTCCCAGCTCTGTTTGGCACACATTATCGGTAATTACCTATAATTGGAAATAAAGAGTCCCCAAGCCTACTCTGAATTTCTGACGTTTGTCAGAGGGAGTATTAACTAACCCTTGAGGATAAGGGTCACATTTTATACTTGTTCTTATGATCTAGAGTCCAACACTGCATATGGGCGATGGGCATCCCTTTGTTCTCTTTAATGCAGGTACTTATGGTGCAGCATGTAGTTCCAAGTCATGAGAGTCTACCGTGGACCCCTTAATGGGCCTTAACTTGAGATTTGCCTTTCTCTGTTCTCTGCTTTATCTTAGGGCTTCTTTATCTCTCTCTCTCTCTCTCTCTCTCTCTCTCTCTCTCTCTCTCTCTCTCACACACACACACACACACACACAGAGAGAAGAACTGAGCTTGTCCTGAGGAGCTATGCCTAAAGCCTAGTTTAGGTCAGTCTTCTCAGGTCACTGAAATGTGAAAATTGTTGATAGATCTGGCCTGCCAAGGCCCAGGGACTCTAGACCATAAGGGTTGGCCTCTGCTTGTTGTGCCGATAGAGAAATTAAGGTATCAGCTTCAATGGACAAACCTATTTTAAGTTCTCTTTTTCCTGTGTTCACAGACACACGAGGTAGGTTCATTGTGCATAGAGAGTCGTCCTCATGACACTTTTTGTTGTGGCCAAGGTAATCTTGATCTTCCTGGGAGATAGGCAGGCTAATTTTTACAAAATGTTTTATTTTTGTTTTTAATGCTAGCACTGACAAATAATGCCTCGGTTTTGGCCCATGGTGCTGTCAAAACAGAACACTTCCTGTATCCAGGGTATAAGCAGGTTTAACGAGTACCCAAGCATGTTGCTGCTTTTAGTTTTCATCTCCCTTTTGTAACTTTTGAAGTGGAATAACTCTGCATTCTTTTCTTGCTAATCATTTAAAATTTTAAATGAAAGTTTGCTTTTATAATGGGAGCTCCTTTGGCAAATGCATGAAGGTGTGTCTAGTAATTCTAGTTTTAGAAGCAGTTTTTCTGTGAAAGAGATTTAAATTGTCAATGCCTTTGAGGCTGGGCTATTTATTAGATATTTTTAGCATACAAATTATGGTGAGCATGGTACCAAAGGGCACTTTTTTTTTTCTTGTTTGGTATGTTTCCTCATTGATGGCTTGGTAATTATATTTGAGGTAATTTAGGCTTGGACTACAAAATAGATGTTGGGTCTGTGTTCTCTTTATTATACAGTAATAATTCTGTGTTCAGAATATACTGAGGTATTTTAGAAATCAATCCCCTTGCTATCTCTCACATCAGGCCCCTGAATCTTATGCAAAAGAAACATGTGGGAAAGAGAAATCATTGAGATGGAAATTTTAAGTGCCTGGTGACTGTAGACATCAGTGAAAAGCCTTTTTGTGTTCATTTTGAGTTACCAAAACCAAAATAGAGCTAAATTTGTAGCCATTGCTCTTGAATATAGCTTTATTACATTGGAATACATAAAAGTACATTAAAGTTCCTTATTCAAGATTTTAAATATTTTCTAGGATACTTTGCAAACTATTTCTTTGAAGTAACCTCATGAGACTGGAAGGAAGGATAATGGACATGGGTAACACCCCTTCTTTCCTGTTCTTTCTGATTCCTCCACTATTTTTTTTTTGTGTGTGTGTGAATGCTTTTATATATGCTGAACAATCTGAAACTGTCTGAGTGCCCTCTAAAATCCAGTTCTCTTCCCCTTTCAACATGTCAGTTTCATATTAATAGATTAAGACAAAAAAAAGTAGTCAGAATTTTAATTTGTGCTCAGACTTTTAAGCTAAAAATGTTCATTTGAATTGATATTGGCGATCAATTTCAGGATGATGGGGGAGTTCTTTTTTTTTTGCCCTTGAATATGAAAATGGTATCGATCGATGCCCATTTTGGAAACCTTGACAGATACAGAAATATTTAAAGAGGCAGAAGAAAAAAGTCACCCATAATCCCACCTAAGATTTCAGCCCCTAATTTCAGCCAGAGGCACTGAACAGTCTAATGTCTAATGTGTCACCTGCAAATGAACGCCTGAGCGCGCCTATAGGGCATCCGTGGCTCCTGAGCATTCTAGCTGTGCCTGGCATCGTGACTGCCTGACATACATGTCTTTTTCTCTACTGGACTCAGCTCTTTGAGGGAAGGGACTGTCTTAATTTTTGTATCCCTAGAAACTAGAGTAATGTAGGTACTCAAAAATGATTATGTTTAAGCTAAATTCTATGCATTTTAACTTCACATTATTTAATTGCACATAGCCAATGATGTATGTTCAGAACAGATGCTCCTCAATTTCTGATGAGATTATAACCCGATAAACCCCTCATGTAAGTTGAAAATATCATGAGTTGAAAATACATTTAATATACCTAACTTAACTAAACACCATAGTTTAGCCTAGCTTACCTTAAATGTGCTCAGAACACTTACATCAGCCTATAGTTGGGCAAAATTATCTAACACCAAACCTATTTTATAATAAAGTGTTGACTCTCTGATATAATTTAGTATCTGTATTGCTTTTGCACCATCAAAAAGTCAAAAAAAGATGAACCATTGTAAATCAGGGACCACTTATATTTATTTTTTGAAATGTCTACAAATATGTAAAAAAGCATTTTATATTTTGAATGAGTAATATATGGTTATGGTAAAACAGTAAGACAACACAGAAAGTATACAGTGAAAAATAAGTGTCTCTTTTGTCCCTTTCCAGGCCTGCACTTCCCTTCAGAGGGGAAAATCACTGTTTTATTACTTTGTACCTTTCCAGAGATAGTCTGTGGATATACAAGCATTAATGCAATTACCTTTTAAAAAAACCTGTCTGAGATGTAGGTCAGGGGTAGGCATGTGAGTGAAATGGCCCTTTTGTAAGCCATTCTAGCCATGTCTATTAAAATTGAAAATCTAGCTTGGCAATTCCAGTTCTGGCATCCTATTTTAAAAATAGAAATACCAGCATGCCAAGATATATATATATGGAAAGATTTCTAATGCATATTTTTGATGGCAAAAGAGAGAGAGAGGGAGAGAGAGAAAGAGGGAGAGAGAAAGAGAGGGAGGGAGGGAGGAGAGGAGAAGAAAAAGAAAAGGAACAGGAAATAAAAGAAAAAGGAAATAAAGTGAATGCTTGTCAGGGAAATGGTTGACTAAATTGTGAAGCCTATATGCCATGGCTATAGTATAGTTCTTAGAAAGATGAGGGCAAGCTTTATTAGTTGTTAAGGAGGAAATTTCTTGATGTACTTTTATGTAAGAAAAGAAAAGTGCTGATAAGATTGTACATTATCTCCTTTTTACAAAACATTGATAAACTCCGTATGTGATTGTGTGTATGTGTTTGCTTGATGTTAAGAGCATGGAGAAAGTTATAGGAGTGTTATACCTTTGTAAGTTATAAATGTTTTCTAAATTAAATTAAGTTTCTTCTTCTTCTCTTCTTCTCCTCCTCCTCCTCCTCCTTCTCCTCCTCCTCCTCCTCCTCCTCCTCCCCCCTTCCTCCTCCTCCTCTTCCTCCCTCTTCCTCTTCTTCCTTCTTCTTCCTCCTCCTCCTCCTTTTTTTTTTTTTTTTTTAATATGCCCTTGATTCTTTCCTGAAATAGGTATTTTGGCAGTTGAAGTGATTTGCCACATCCACTTTCTTTTACTTCTAGGAAATGGTGGTGGGTACTTAAGTTTTCACTTAATCTCATTTCATAAATGTTTTTATCTTTTGGGGATATGAGTCATCTAAGGCAGAGCATAGGGAGTCATGTGTAGCAGCGAAATGCTTTGGTACAATAACTGTCTTGGGAATGAAGTTGTTGGAGAAGGCACTGACCTTGCCATTAGCTACAACTGCAGGACCATGGAGGACTTGACAAGTAACTACATTTTAGGCTGGGAGGCTAGGAAAGTGGCAGCAGTGGGGGATGTTCAAAGACTGGATTAAAGCTCTATAGGATCAGAAAAAGAATTGCTAAGAACTAGGGAAAAGAGAGACAACCAAGGATCAGTCGATAACTGGGATATCTTGCTGATCACTGGGATGTCTTGCCGGAAAGGTGAGTTAAGTAGTAGAGTGATGAGATGGTGAAGATTAAAAAGGGAAAGGCAGTTTGGAGAAATGATGTTCAGATATCTTTTCTGGGTTTACATCTCAAAACATCTCTTTGTTGCGATTCACATTTTTCTTCTTGTCCTTCCCTAGATTAACGCTCTGTCAGGAAGGAATGGGAGGTGTATATCTTTCAAAGGGGCCTTGACAAGTACTTGAAAAAGGCATTGTATCCTTTCCCTCTCTCCAAAGAAATGTGTAAATATTTATATAGTAAGCTCTGAGGGAGAAGTCTAAATTAAGCCCTGACTCATTTAGTCTTGGATTGAGAAGGTCCTTATCTGTTCAGATATCTGAAAGGAGTCCAAAACTTCCTGTCTGGACCAAAGAAATGTAGAGTCTCATGGAAGATATGAGGGCAGCAGATGCTCTGCATGTGTTTCAAGGATGTATGCACCATTCTCTCTGCCCCTGAATTTATCCTACCTCCCTACCACCTTCTATATAATCTCATCTGCAATTAAAAATTTATAGCTCACTTATTTTCCCTAGCTATGTTTCTATAGAGATATTACATTTTGCTAGTCGTTTTTAAAATGCAGTACCCCAGATAAGATTACCAGCCAGGGCAGAGGATCGTCACCTTCCTCATTCTGGGCATAAAACTTTTATGAATACAGTATTAGATCATATAAATGAGTCTATAATTATTAGATTCATATTGAGCTTATAGTTAATATGTGTAGTTTTTGGAATATAACTCTTAAACTCTCATTAAACTTTATAGTTAAATCCACCCCTAAGTCTTGTTCATGCATGCTCCTTTGGGCCAAGTCTTCATTATTCTGGATGGAGTTTTAGTATTTTTGGATCCAAATGCAAGACTTCACATTTCTCTGGGCTGAATTTAATCTCACTAGATTAGCACATTAGTTCTACTGTAGCTGCCTTTAAAAAAAATTTTTTTTCTCCCACTGGATTTTCATGCAAATTAATGGCTAGTTTGAGGAACTCTAAAAAATGAAAAAAAAAATGTGTCATCAAACAGAAAGAAGATAGGAGCTGGAAACTGAATTTAGACTCCTGTTCTATTTGTTGATTTTGACCCTCAGTAAATTACTCAGCCTCTTTTAACTTCTATCTGCATACTTTTTTCTTCGTATAAAGTGGAAAAATATCTATCTTACAGGCTTGTTATAAGAGTAAAGGGAGTACATGCATGGTAAGCATTGGGTACTGAGCTTTGCACATAGTAGGCACACTGTTGATGAATACCAGTTAATATAATTAGTTCAAGTAGTGAACAGTGCGAAGTCCCACATCACACCCCCATTGTCATTCCAGGTAGATAAAGAGCTTTCTAGTCAGAATTCTTTGACTTTGATTATTCAACTAGTTTTGAAACCCTCCATTCTGTCCTTCAGCCTGTGTCTCTCCATGTTGTCCAGGATACCTTAAGAGATGGTGTTGCATACTTTGGTGAATTTCAAATTCCCTAAGGACACAGGAAATTATCCCTGATGTAATAATATTTGAAAAAGGCAAGACATTGAAGTGTACATGTAGTGAAATCACAACTTAGTGAAAAATGTTTTTTTAAAGTGAAGTAGTTATGACCAGGGAGGAAAGATTAAGGCAACACGCTAGAATGCCAATGCTAGTTGGCATGATGGGCTACCTCTTTTGTATATCGGCAGGAGCCACATAGAGGATCTCCTTAAGGATCTGTTGGCCCGTTTGTTCTTTTTTCGGGTGCCAGAGCTTGTTTTCTCTTTATCACTCAGAGAACATTTAAGGATCTATCTCCTGCCCTACCTTTTTCAGAACAATTGAAAAGAAAAATTATTTGTTTTCTTTACTTAGTGCCTATTGTAATATACAGAGTTCACTCAGCTTTCACTGCAGGAAATTATTTGTGTTAACGCTGTGTATCATTTGAATGCCCTGTGGGTTCCTATATGTCTGCCTTGGACCCGGAGCAACTTGTCTTGCTAGCATCTGTTTTTTCTCTGCAGACGGAGATGAATATGACTCTTCTGGGTCCTACTATATGCACTTTACCTTCATAGGTCCCTTCCTTAATGAAAATATTACCAGTTATTTTTTAGGATGGTGATAAATGAATATAAGCTAGGCTGGCTTCATTATTATTATATTAATTTTCCTCTTTTGTTCTTATAATAAGTTAAAATCTCTTTGAGGGCCTCTCAAAATATCCTGGACCCTCAGCACTGTGCCCCCTATGCCTAAATGCTAAGTGGCGTGGTTCAGGGACTCCATTGTGCCTGTCACTGAGAGCCTCCCTGCACTTTGAGATGATATGATTTATGATGGCGCTGCTTCTCCATTTTGTATCCTCATTTAGTTTGAGACAATTGGGTGGTCTTGAATACCGTCTGAGAAGTAATCACTTACTTTTCTTAATTCATTACTTTTATTATTTCACAGGTTAATGTACCTTGATAGCCTTTCACAAATTCTCTGCTGATTCCTGCATTGTAATAAAGATGGCTGCAAAGGGGCATTTTTGAGTAACTGCTCTGGCCCATGTTATCAGTGTTGCATTGTGAGACTGACTTTGGAAAGACATCAAGGTTAATGTTTTGTTTCTAATGCTAGGCTTTACATTTTGTGTACGTGTTTGTATCTTGTGAGATTGTTCTGTTTTTCTTCCTTTTTGAATGGGGCCAGTCAAAAGTATTTAGGCTTTGTCAATGACTATTTTGAAATAAAACTTGTTAGAGAAAATATAATTACTGCACTCGTCATGAATAGAGTGACTGTTTCTCTTTGTTCTTACCCCAGTTGGATATTTCTAGGTTGTGTAAGAACAGCTCATCCACTGTTAAAGTGTCAGGTGGCTAGTAAGGAGTACAGATCCTTGACAAGAAGAACATAGCAATCAAGGGAAGAAAATTGCAGAGGAGTTGGGGAGGATACAGCAATAGCAAAAGCTCAGATGCCAGAGAGAGACCAAGGAATGTGGTTTAAACTTGCCTCTTGAGTTTTTAAACAGATGGGCAACACTAAAATAAAGGCCCACAAAAGGCCAGAGAAAGTACACTTGTATGAAGTATACCCTTTGAATGGAAGAGGTCTGGGAAAAAAATGAGATTTAGCCATTCTTGCTGTAGCCTAACAAGGAAGATAGTTTTGACATTTTTAGAGGCAGGAATGTGGTTGGCATTTTCATTATCCTCATAAGTAAGTGACTTGGAGCAGTGAAACGTGTCTTCCTGGGGGTTGCCAGGGAGGGCAAGGTGTCAATGCCTGTGTGGTTGCCAGGCACTTGGCCAGGTCCTGCTAGATGCATGGACAGTGAGTAGTGAGTGGTTGGTTCAATTTTGACTGTGGTTCGCTCAAGATTATCAGACAAATGGCTACATCATTTGTCACTGGCAAAGTATTAAAATCTCATTGACTGCAACTAAATTTTCTCACTTCATTTGTCCATTCTAGGTTCTCATGGAATACTCTTCTTTATAATATGATGAAAAGATGGCTGCAGAAGGAATTAATTTTCTATGACTTCTTGTTCTTGCAGACATTCAACCCATGTGTTTTCTCTTGGGAGGTGCGAGTGTGTTTCCCTTGGTGGCAGAGGCTGAGCCCAGTTAAGGCTTGATCCTCCCATGTGCTAGAAAGGGAGTTTGAGCAAATACTATTGGATGATGCATCCCTATGTTTCTACCACTTCAGCCATCACAAATATTCAAAAATAGATCAGATGCTAGTATGCATCTCCCAAGTTCAAACTTTGAGGTTTTCCGAATTCTCCGTTTCCCCTGATCCTCACTATGATCGCCCTAAGTTAGGGCTGTGGCTGGGATGCTCTTGGTCTGAGGCATCCCAAGACTTCACTAGGACTTGTTATTTCTGCTCCTGATGCTGTTCTCATCTACGAGGCTTGTTTTTAAGATTCAAAAAAAAAAAAAAAAATAGAACAAGAAGCTTCTATTGGCATGGAAAATATTGATAGGAATCAATTAAAATTCCATATTTAAAGATGTCTGTAACTCATGAAGGGACTACATGAGCCTTTTAATAAGAACTTAATATATTGCAGTATGTATATTTTTGAAGAAGTCAGGTTGATAATACTGTCTTGCCAAATTCTTTCTCCTTTCCAATACCCATGAAAAAATAGAGCTATATTTTTACTACCTGAGTTGGTCAGTGCTTCCTTTATTTTTCTCCTAATTTACTGGAGGAAGTGACATCATATTCTAACTTTTTGGATACTGTCTTCTGACCCCAGATAATTTGTAAATTGCTTTACTGCTTCTTGCAAATGCTATACTTGATGCTAGTTAAGAATAGGCCAAAGTGCTTATCACACGCTGTTATCTAAGAACCTTGGTAAATTTTGTGTGGGAGGAGGAGGATGCTTAGAAATTTTCTTGCAGAATCTTAGGGTCAAGAAGGCACTTACTAGGTCAACCATCTGTCTGATTCATCAGTTCCTTTCAGAAAACCATACTAAGTAGTCATCTGACCTGTGCCAGAACAGAGAATTCACTGTATCCCCAGAAATCCCTGCCACATTATAGTTCAGTAGATAAGAACAACAGATTTCTTCCTTTAGTTTCCTGCTATTGGACCACATCGAGCAAGTCTAATTCTTTTACCTGGTGACAGGCCTTCACATATTCATAGACCATTTGATGTCCCATGCAAATTTTCTAGCTCCCTTTCAGTTCTTTGTGGGAAATAACCAAATCTTACCACTATCTTTGCTGTTTTGGCTGCTCTGCAGTGAGCATGTCCCAGGACCCCATGCAATACCCATTTTTCCTGGCAGCCATACATGTGGAAAGAACATAGAATTTTTCTTAGACGTTTGATATGTGTGGTTCTTAGGTATACCTTATAATGGCAGTAGGTTCCAAGTCTTGAATCTTGATGAAGAATATACCTCGGATGTGGAGTTTGTGGGTCTGTGTAAAGGAAGAGCTCTGAAAAGTGATTTTAGAATTTGGCTGCCTTACCTTCAGAATATAATTGAATAGAAACCTGTTAATTTGAACTTCCAGTCAGCCTTCATAGGCCAAAGAGCCTGTATGCCGTGTTAGCCTCTCCCTCTACTGATCAGTGAGCTCTCTATTGACTCTTGTAAATTAACATTGGGAGTTGGCAGACAAGTCATTGATGTGGGAGTTATTATAAACATTACATATGTGCTTTCTTTCCCTGAAGGTGTAGAAACAGGGTAGGGGACACTCTCCACAAAGTTGGTAGTGGCTTCAGAAAATATTTTCTCCCAAGAGCATTGGAAATTGTTCTGTGTCAGCACTCAGAAATAGAGTTGTCTGTCAGTGAAGAGCTGGAAGGTCTTCATATGAGGAGGAAGTGAGCTGGGTCCTCGTGTCATTGCTGTCCTCTAACCAGCTGGTTTCCATAGCACTAAAACAAGGTCTACAACTGTGTTCCCCAGACGTAGCTGCTCATCAGAGTCACCTGGGGAATTTTATAAACCAAAATGCATCAGCCCACTGCGGGGCCACTGGATCAGACTCTCTGAAGGTGGAGTCCAGGAATTTGATGCTTTTGTAGCAGATTAAGGACCAGTTTACAGGGGTTAGTGGGGGACAGGATATGGGCTAGCTTTAGGGCCATAGACTAGATATTCTTTAAACTATTCTCTAGTTCTAAAATTATGATTTTTATATTCTTTTGATTCTACTTTCTGTCCTTTTGTGGTATGTGTTTTTATTGTCTTTCTCTTTCATTGCTATGTTCTTTCACTTTCCTTCTCTAGTTATGGTGGGCTTCTACCCATTTGAGTACCTTACTGCTGAGTGTCCTGAAGGATTTTACAAGCAGAGAAAGGCCGTGATCACAGTTACCTTTCTTCTCCTTGCTCACCTGTGATGCCCACTCTGTCCATCCATGTCACAAGAACACTCTGGGTCTGGGCATCCTTTCTCAGGGAGCCTGGGACTGCCACCACCTACTGCCAGCACTTTATCTACATGTGTGCTTACTTGGGTATGATATTTATTTCTTCTGTGGATTATACATCTGTCTCTGTTTTGGAGCTTCTGATCACCACAGCTGACCAGTCCATGTGCCTTGGAAGAGGCCCACTTATGAAATGCATCTGGATTTTTTAATTTTTAATTTTAATACTATAGAGGCCACACCCTCTTCTAGCTTAGAGCCTCATTTTGATTTGCGTTTAGGATACAGGAATCTCTTCTGTCCTTCCAAACCACACTATGGCTGAAGGAAAATAAAGAACCCCCAACAGTCACCTCAAGTCTTATATTAAAAGCTTGTGTTTGATAAAGTATATTGTTCTTCAGGTGCCCATGTATAGTCAGGCTTCAGCATTGAAGCCCATATTAAGTTTGTACCTCCTCCTCAGTTAGCTAATCTTTATTCAGTTCAGAGCAACTGTAGGACAAGTGTGTGGGGTGAGGGGAAAATCTTTTATGTAAATGTCAAGAGTTACTTTGTTTATCACTTTACTCCAGCTTTCCTCAGCCGCCTTTTCATTATCATCCTCTGAGTTTTTCCCAGCCTCTTTAGGCATATTTTTCCTATTTCACCATCTATTTTGAAACTTTGATACCACAAACGTACTACGGACCACAAACCATTGTAATAGCTGAGTTTTTAAACACCTGATTTCACTCTCGTGGGGACTATATCACCTCTGTTGAGAACACATGCTTTAACTCTAACCCTATCTCAGGTAAGATATACTTAGCTTCGCCTTCATGATTCTAATATGCAACCAGGATGGTAATGCAGTGAGCAAACCCAATGTTTCTAAAACTTGCTTGATTGAAAGAATATTAGCTGGGAACATTTGTTAAACCACTAGATACCTCCAAGCTCTTCCACCTAGAGATTATGCATTAACTGGTCTGAGGTGGGGTTTAGGAATCCATATGTTTAGTGATTGTCCCATTAATTCTTAAAATTTAATGGGTGTGGTTCTCAGGGTTTTGACAGCAAAGCTGGTCCCCCAACCACCCATTTCCCTGACTAGGAATTGTGGAGTTGGGGCTGGGGTTGCTTGCAAAACATAGATGTGCTCTGACTATCCTGAGTTGGAACTTAGAATTTATTTTCCAATAAATGTTTAATTAAAAAAAAAGTCAAAATAGTGTCATGCCACTTCCCCGGACAACTGCCCAATAGCTATCTATTGTGTATCAGAACTGTGGTAGGTGTTCTGAGGGCAGTGGTCCCCAACCCTCGGGCTGCAGACTGGTACCAGTCCGTGGCCTGTTAGGGACTGGGCCGAACAGCAGAAGGTGAGCAGCAGGCCAGGGAGTGAAGCTTCATCTGTATTTGCAGCCGCTTCCCAGCGTTAGCATCACTGCCTCAGCTCCACCTCAGATTATCAGGCATTAAGTTTTCATAGAAGCACCTGTCCCTGGTACCGAAAAGGTTGGGGCCTGCTGTTTTGAGGGACACAATGGTGTGTATAATGTGGTTTATTGCCACAGAGGGCTTATTAATCTTGTGAAGGAGCAGAGATGAAATGCTTTGGAAGAGCAGTTCTAATTTTGCCCAGGTGATTGGGGAAAAAGGCTTCTGAAAGGTTGTGGCCTTTGAGGATGAGTAAGATGTTGATAGCCAGAGAAAGGTATTGGGAACAGTGAAGGCATGATATATAGCAGATGATTCACCAGGGCTAGAACATGGGGTGCACAGGCTTGTGGGTGTGGGAACTGAAGTTGGAACGGCCACGGGGCAGTTCTGGGGCAGAGGTTAGATAGGATGTTGGACTTGCAACCAGAGAGGTCATGTTTAAGGTGTGGCTCTGATGCTTTAGATCTCATGTTGCCTTTCTAAAGTTTAGTTCTTAATGACTGTTTGCTCACTGGGCGGTTGTGTTGGTCGCATGAGATATGAGAAGGCACCTGCAAAAATGTTGATGGTGTTATTAGAATATGCTCCAGTTAGGGAGCCCTGGATGTGAGGCTAGGGAGTTTGTCCTTTGCTCCGTAATGAGTGGTCAGCCATAGGAAGGCTTTGAGAAGACTTTTGTAGGCTTACTCAAAGATTTTATCATGACACGTAATGTTCCTATGCACTTGGAAATACATTCTGAATTTCCAACTCTGACCTATAAATGAATGTTTGGAACATAACCTGTTGGAGAGTTGGAGGCTCTTAGTTCAAAGGCCAAGAAATAGAAACACAGGTAATTCGTCTCACCTGCTTTCCTTCCTTTTTTCATAATTAGAATCTCAGGTTGTTGGCATTGGAAAGGAGCCCAGATATCTAGTTGAGTCATTTTGTTATCTTGAGTGCTCAGGGCTTTGCTACCTGCTATTCACAGGGCCAGGACTGGAGGAGTCCTGCCACAGGGCAGCACCCTGCGGTTCTGAGCCAGGCAGGCCATCACTCGAGGGGCCAGCTACCAGAATGGTTCCCATTTTCTAATGTAAACAGTCTTCTCTCCCCACCTTAACACTTCTTAAGCATTTTTCACACACCAGGCACTGTTCTAAATACATTACCTGTATTCACTCATATAATTGTCACTGCTATTCTGTGAGGCGTAGGTGCTGTTATTACTCCTTTTACAGTTGAAGAAACTGAGGCACAGAGAGTTTAAACAACTTGCATGAGGTCACACAGCCAGCCAGTTAATTGGAGAGCTGGAATTACAGACTTTGGTCTCTGTTGCCTCTTTGCCTAGTTGTTTATGGTAGACAGGTAGGGATTTGGTCACAAATCTGAATCCTCTCCTGACACATCCGTGTAAACTGGGCTCAGACGTGTAACCTCTCTCTGTTTCAGTTTCATTATTTGTGAAATCAGAGTAGCTGTCTGGCTCAGGGTTGTTTTTAAGATTAACTGAGATAATAAATGCAGAGCCTCGAGCCTAGACCCTGACACATTAGAGACGTTTCTTATTATTTTAGAGTTGCTTTTGTAAAAGGCAAATGTTGGAAAGGTTTTGAAGTTAAACTTTCAAAGTCTACTCTAGTGATGTAGCATATTAATTTTAAATTGTTTGAACCCATGCATACAAGATATTCCTTTTTAAAAGAAGTCTTTGATGAATCCTCAGCCAGGAATACCAGGCTGTGGAAGATGCTTTCCAGAGGGAAAGTTGGCAGTGGTACCGGGTCAGGGTCAGTCCCCATTGGTGCTGATGATACATTATAGTAAGCCATGACATAGATGAATGAATTCTACACATCTGGATAAAAAGTTGGACTCTTGATTGGAAGTAGGAGGCCAGGGAAGTGGTAGGTAGCACAGAAGCTACTGGGACCATAGAGCTACCTCAGAAAATTGCCCTGGGAATTTTGAGGAATGGTCCATGCCATTTTTTCTGGACACTTAGGAGCTGTTGCTTGTTTCCTGGAAATCGAGGAGCTGAAGGAATGCTATTGCCTCTCATTCTTTACTTTGGGATTCATGTTTGAGAATATACTATAGGATTCCTACATTCCCTTCTTCAATGTTCTTTTTGATCACATGTCACAAAGAGATTTCCAACTGAGAACTCTCGAGGTGGTATATTGAATAAGTACTTAGTATACAGTTTTGTCCTGTGGTCAGCTCCACAAGCACACTGCCAGAGTTCTTTGAAGTGTTTAGTCGCAATGAAAAAATCACGTCCTTAGATGCTGTAGTTAGTGAGTGGAGTGGCTTGCTGTGTGGCCTACAGGCCACCATCCAGCATTGCTGTACATTCTTTTATTAAACGAATGCTAGGAATGTCAGTTTGGCCTCTTACCTCGGTTGCTGGTAAATAGTAAAAATAAAATTTAAAGAATGTGAGAAAGAGCAGCTTCAAGAAGAGGCTGTGAGAGAGCTTTGCCTTCTTAACAAAGAAAGCAGACTTGTTAGATTTTAACATTTAATCACATGTAACTGCAGACTGAAAGTTGAGCATTTTCTCTTGGGTACTAATGCGTTCTCTTGTTCCTTAAACAGTAGGGCAATTCAGAAAGTTTTCAAAATTAGGCCTTGTGTTTGTGGTTCTTCATCTGGATTAATATTAGAATTTAATATTTAGTTCAGTTTGTGAAGCTAAAATGCGGTGATCAGCATGAGCTCTATTTTGTTTCTGTATAACTGTTTATGAGTTGCTAGGGAATCTACTCAGTTTTTTCCATCTTGCTTTTTCATTTAACTGTTTGGTCAGCTAGTAGGAAATAGTGTGAATTTAGTGTGAGAAATTTAAATACGAGATTTATTTTGAAGATGCAAAGATGCTCTTATACGAGCTATAAACACTTGGAAGACAAACCTGTCTGAGTAGGGAGACACTTCTACTAAAGTCACTAAATTGCATAATTTCAATCTTAAATTGTGATTACAGAAGTGAGAATACACATATATTGTAGCTCATGTGTATTTAGACTATATTAGAAACTGTTTTGGAGGCAAGTTAAACTGCTCCACTTTTAACCTCTGGAGTGATCCTTATATTTCTAAATGCCTGAAATCTGGTTAGGGCCTAATAGTGACTTCTTAGTCTATGCAAAGACCAAGTTACATATTAAAATTGTTTGGAGTCTTGTGGGACTTCAGGAGGTATCATTCGATGCTTAGATTACATGTTCTGTTAGTGTTTGCTCTATTTTACTTCTTGACTATGTACTCCCTACTCTTTTGGAACAGTCCTTTGGCTATTCCTTTAAACAAACTTTCCAAAACAAATATAGTAGCATCATGACGACCACTGCAGGGCTTAACCCTTGCAGCAGTTTGTTAGAGATGAATTCTTGGTTGACATATGTCCTATTAACTGGTTAGTCAGGTCCCTCTCAGGCTCCTCAAGATCTCTTGATGGTGGTTTAAAACAGTTTGGTTGTCTTCAGTGTTATTGAAAATAAGAGACAAAGTCCTTTTCTTTCCCCTTTATTTATGATTAGTAGCCACTAAACATGCCATTAAATGTTGCCTTAGAAAATTATGGGCTATTCTTGAATGACCCATTGTAACCTGGTAAAACTCCAATTAATTTTCTAAGTGCTGTGTTAGTGACTGCGTACTTCCATTTCCTGCTTGCTGTCCAGAAAGACCAAACCTTGGCTAGAGATATTAATTTATTACTTTAGAAAGGAAAAACATTAACTAATAGGCAGTTCAAGGTGCTCTGTTCATCCAAGGTCAAGACTCATCTGTGTTGCTCATATCTTTTTTCTTAACTGAGCCTGTTCCTTCAGAACTCATTGTTGATCCAAATGGTGGTATATTTCCCATGAAAATTCAGAAGCAATCTTCCTAACACAATCTCTGAATCTATTCTTATTTGATGTCTCATAGGAATCTTTGATCTTATTGGTGTGGCATGAATGACCATAAAACAGTCTAATTGATTATTTTTCCTCTGAAGGAGCATGACAGATGTAATTTATGATGAGCAGAGTACATGATCGTTCATAGCGTTTTGTGCCTCTTTTATCATGATTCACTTGCTCTTTCATATTTTAACTTCTGATATACCTGTCTTGAGTCAGCTCCTGGTTGTCCCTTGAGAATGACTACATCTTGTTTGAACATTTTTTTCCTTCACTTCAAAACCCTGCATGTAGTAGGCATGTTGTATATGTAGTGTTCATTATCACTATTAGCTTGAATAAATTGTATGGAATCCAAGACCAAATGCCCACTAAACAAAATTGTATCCCATTTAAGTCATGTAATGCTTTCCTGAGTATATGTGTGAAAAATTATTGAGAATCCTGTGTCAAAATGTAATGCCACTTTAATTAAATATCTGCTATCTCATTGGAAGAATTTTATTTTATTTTTTCTGGTATGAAAACTGGTTCTCTTCCATCTTTTCAAGTTTTGCTTGATGATACAGGTGATTCAAGATTGAAGGAAACACATCTTTTTCGTGAGAGAAACAGAATCTTTTGTCTTTTGTGGTACAAAAACATCAGTACCCAAAAGTTGAATGATCCTCAGTCCTTGGGCTTAAGTTCTTTTTCTCAGTAAATTTATCTTTTTAAAGGAGTTATTTCCCTAAAATTCTTATTACATTTTTAAAGCAAAATAGGTATGTTAGTATATATGCACTTTGATATTAATTTTTTTCAGAACCCTAGAACATATGTATTTATCATCTTATTAAAATATTCTCCAGAAACCATGATTTAAATGGTCATATCATAATAGCTCATAGACTTTACCATCCCGTATTTCATCCTTCTATTGTTAGTGTTTCAGGTTGATATCTTTTATTTCACCTTGTCGTATTTGACCTTTCCCTATGCCGTGCCAGTCCTGCTGAATCCAAGTCTTGTCAGTTCTCCATCTGTGCCATCAGCCTGTTCTCCCATGTCTATGACTGTCCCCTCATTCAGGTTCTCAGTAAAGTAATGCTGTCCTAATCCACCTTACTTTTAATACAAGTTTCTCTTCTCCAAATCATTGCAAATATCTCTACCAGCTTTATCCACTCTTCTGATCAAAGCACAATAAATAAAATGTTCTTGGTTTTACATTTTTCAAAGTGATTCACCTCTGAGCAATTTTACTTATTGAAGGTGGAGGTACACTTGGGACATTAATATCTTTGTTAAGGTTCATTAATGGTGACAGCTTGATAACATATGAAAGTACCTTGAAAACAATAAAATATATTAACCAGTGAGAGGGTAAAGTTATTAGTGGGTGCTAGAAGACAAAAAAATTGGGAAGGGAAATAATTCAAGCAAAGTCAATTATAAATATCTTTATTCTGGATGCTCAAGTATGCATGCTAACCTCAGTGGAAACTGATTTACTTCATGGAAATTGATCAACCTGTATTTATTTATTTATTTTTTTAGGGCCATGCAGGAAAAAGAGGAGCACTTTTTTATTGCACAAAGAAAGGGTACCTGTGCCTCTGAATTGTGAACTGATTAATAATACATATTTTAGAACAGGAGACATTTTTTTCTTATAGGCAAATACATAGTCAAGGAAATGTATTTCTCTCTGCTTCATATTATAGAGGAAGTTGCTGGTTTTATTTAGGGATTAAACCTTTTATCTCACTTCATATTTATTATTTGTTACCTGGCCCATGTGCGGGTAAATTGCAAATATAAGTATTGTGTGGATATAAGCTTTCTATATTGTAAATTAGTGTTTAAATTCTTAAATATTTGTGACTTTCCTGAATTTCATTCTATGTCTGTCTGCCTGTCTGAAAATTGCTTAAAAATTTTGAATTCCTAGTTGAATAGACAGCATAGTTAGTCTTTTTTGAATTTTACTAGTACTGCCCTGCTTCTGGGTGATACCTCTTCTTTTGTCTCCAAAACTAGACCAAATCTTTTTTTCTTTGTCTTTTTGCTAGATCATATTGTAAATTTGTATTAAATTTCTGTCTACTGCTTTCACTGCCTATTTCAGCCTTCCACTTGCCTAAGGCTTTATTTGGAGTTAGGTCTCTATGTCCATGATCCTCTAGAAGTTGATTCATTTCCTTATCTGTCTCGATATCTTTCCTTTCATGTCTGCTCTCTCTGCCTGGATCATAATGGCAGCAACACTGCATATGTACTTTTACATGCAGGTTACATTAGCATGCTCTTTTCTTTCCCTCTCAACTTGTTAAACAAGATGGAATACAGCATTGGCACACTTTTAACAGTTCTCCTTTTTCTAGCCTAAAGTCTCCCTTCCCCTTTACTCTTCTTACTAGAATATAGTTCTCTAATGTTTTCTGTTTGCCAGAACAGAAACATTACCTGAAAATATGTTACTGTGCAATCTAACAACATGGTTGTGCTTTGGAATTTTTCTTAAAGAATGTTATTGACTGGCAGCAGTGTCAGAGAAGCCATGTTGTTGAACCTCAGTTTTCTCACCTATTAACTGGAAGAAAAAAAAATTACCTCATTGGTGCATACAAGGATTCAGTTAAATGAAAGTATTCATGTATTCCTAGCTTAGTCTTTTATTAACAAAAGAGAGTCCTTCATTTGATGCCTACCAATTCTATGCATGATTTGATGTCTTTAAGATGTAATTCATATACTGTACAATTCACTCATTTAAGCATGATTCAGGGTTTTTAGTATATTCGGAGTTGTGCAGCCATTACCACAATCAATTTTAGAATGTTTTCATCACCCCGAAAGAAACTCCATACCCACTAGCAGTTCTTCTTTATTTCCTAGGCAACCACTAATCTACTTTCTGTAATTTTAAGCATTTTAACCACATGCTTAATATATTGTGTGCTAATAGGATTTCCATTTTTCTTAATGGTATATTGAAGATTTTGAAATTCAATCCTATGATTTTTAGAAGTAAAAAGAGCCCTCTGGTCATTTAATGTTTATTTTTTACACAAGAAAACAGGACCAACGAAGCCAAGTGATTCATTCAGGGACATATCCATTCCACACCTCTTTACCAAAACACTCTAAAAAAGTGTCTTATTAACATTAATTTCATTAATTTTTATTTTTGAGTGTTTACTAAAACCCATTTAAATTCAAATTTTTGATGTGAGATATGATTATTTAAATTCTCTGCTTTGATCAATGGATCCATCACTCTTCTGAATATTTCTTGGGCTTTTCCCTCTATCAATAACCTTCTCATGTATCAAAAGTCATATCTTAGCCAAAGTTTACTCAATGTATTACTGAATTTTTTGTTTAAATTTCCTTTAGAAAAGTCAATACTATGTGATCAACCATTGAATTTTCTAGGATAACCTGTCTAGTTTTAATGTGTTTCTTGTGGCATACTTGTGGTTCCTAACTCATTTTGTGGTGGACTATTTAACCTACCAGAGTTCTTCTATTCCATGCCTCTTTTCAGTGTGATTTTTGCTGCTCCTTCCATCTATCAATAAAAACTATTTCTCTACTCCTCTGAATGTGACAGGAATGGCATTGTGTAAATTTCAAGGCCTAGGCTACATACAAGAGTCCTTGAAGCCTCTTCCTTTGCCCGTTTGGCTGCTTGGAGAACTTCAGTTAGGGAAGCCACTTTATCATAAGGGAGAAGACAAGAAGCCTTGTAGAGAAGAGTGGATGGTCCAGCCCTTCTACCTTCCAGAAGTTGACTGAGTGAACTCAGGTGGCAGTGGCAGAGGAATTGCCTAGCCAACCCACAGAAATGTGAGGGCTGGAAAATATTCTTTTTTTGAGTCACTAAGTTTGAGATGGTTTGTTATGCAGCGAAGGTTAACTGATATGTGTAGGTATCAGCATTGTGGCAACATTGAGATGATTAATGAATCTAATACCTGTAAAGTCCTTAATTCACTGCCAACCATAGAGAATCTGTCAGTAAAGGTTGACAGCTGAATATCATAATGGCAGTAGCATTATAGTTACTGATATTGTTGTTTTAGTCACTTCTCGTCTTCTTCCTCCAGATATAATGCCATTGTTTTCATTATTATTAATTCTGATGAATTGAAGAATTTGACCTCTTTGGTACTAATTGGTGTTTTCCTTCATGGTTAGTAAGTAGTTTTTTAAAAAACTTTTCTTATTATAAAGTAAAGCACATTATGTAGAAAATGCATAATGTTTAATTGTACAGGTTATAACAAATTATAAAATGAACACCTGTAACTACCACTCAGAAACTAAAAATTGTCAGGACTCCAAAACCCCATTGCATGCCCTTCATGGTCACAGTCCTCTCTCTCACACCTGGATTTTATATTAATCACTAACCTGATTTTATAGTAATCAATTCTTTGCTTTTCTTTATAGTTTTTGCCACCTCTGTATGCATCTCTTAAGAAAAATCATTTAGTTTTGGTTATTTTTTCAAACATTATGTGAATAGAATAGTGTATGTATTCTTTTGTATCTGAATTTATTTGGTGAAGATTATTTCTAAGATTCATTTATATTATGATTAACAGTAAGCTTTCATTTTCATTGCTGTTTAGAATTTCGTAATAATATTCTCTCAGATCTACTATTAATGGGAGTTTGGGTTATTTACAATTTTAGGCATTATGAATAATTCTGTTAAGCACTTTCATGTATTCTGGAATAACATTTGAGGGATTTTTGAAAAAAGATATATATCTAAGAGTAGAATTTCTGGGTAATAAAGTCACAGTCACTTTTTATAAATCTTATAGACAAGAACATGGTTAGCTGAATCAAATGATATATACTTTAATAACTGTTAATCTTACCTAGAAATTAGAACCATTGACTTACCATATCTTTACTAAGGAGACTGACCAAAAGGTAGTTCATGCCAGTAACGAGAGGAGTAAAAATGTCATAAGAGTTATAAAGGATGGAAGCAGGTCAACATTTAGTGGAAGGGTTAGAATGTCTCCAGAAGGAAAATCTAGTAAATGTGGTATCATTATAGCTCAAGCATTTTTCAGAAGTTTAATAACATTCTTTGCACTAATGTCCTCCAGGTGAATCTGTAACAGTGGTTCATGTTTTCTCTCTGTCATTGAGACATTTGGGCAGTGGGAGAGACAATTGACTGTTGGTCGCATAGTAATAAAAAGGACACAGCTCTTTTAGGACTGAAATTTACTTATGTCCCTTTCTAAGAAGGGAGATACTAACATTGTATCAAAAGAGAAGGAAAAAGAACTTTGTCAAAAATGGAAAATGGGAAAAAGAAACATTTTGTTCAGTCTGAGACACTATAGCTACTAAAAACAGTGGTGGTATAAGAAGATTTAGTGTAGCCTAATAAGCCAGGGCAAATTGGATTTTATGTTTTCATGTGATTGTACAAAATGTGCTCTAACTGGGCCAGTGTGCTATAATCAAACATGGTATAGTTGAAGAATGGTGTCTGTGTGTTCCATCACATGATCACTCTGCACGGAGTAGCCCTGCCAAAAACAGCTACATGAATTGTTCTTCATGTGCCCTGGCTAATCTCAAAGAGAAGACAGAAGGGTTTACAGCTTGTTGAGTTTTTTTTTTTTTTCCCCTGCCTATCTGAGGAAATTGAAAACTTGAGGATTTAATAAAGTCTTAGTGGTATTGTGTTGGTCTTATACGAAAATAGTATATTTAAAGCATTTGGATGACACATTAAGATCCCATCAGGATAATGAGGGAAGGATTGAGGAATTACTGTTTTCATTTTGGGATCCTGTCAGATAGGGTTGTTTTTACATCTGGCATGTGCTTCTCAAGTTCAATAAAGTAGTATTTGTGACAGACTCTATTTGAGGATGCTTTAAACATGCAGAACAAAACTTAAATTTGCTTGCTGTTATGATTTCTTTTGGATGTGGGCATTTGTAGTCTGTCATTTCCACAGACATAGAACTAACTTATTATTTATTCACAGTAGATCTAAGTACCTTATTGACTTGATTTCTTCTTGCATTACTTTTGAATGATCCTTGAATATATGGAATTGGTGATGGTTTTTGTGCTGTTGTTATTACGTCTTTCCTGGAAAAAAAGTGAGCTTTTCATGCTTGAGTAAACACATTGATGCATTATGAAACTGTCAGACTCTTTGAACAATTGGCATAAGCTCAATTATTCAAATATGTGATGCTTTTGAATGGCTTTTATGTCAGCGAATGCTTTAGTACAACCAGCATAAAGAAATTTCAATACCTTTCCTTAAGAAATTGAATCTTAACTGTGTGATTAAAGAAATCCAAAGGATTAGTCCTTTTGTGGAGCACCTTCATTATCATATACAGCTAATTGGTAGCAGTCACTCACTGAGATTCATAGTTCATTTATTTTAAAGTATCTTTTTTGATAAAGATAATTTAAAGTTGTTTATGCATTTTCCTTATATGTAGCAAAACTTTTTTTCCCCTGTGTTTTCTTCCTATCAAGATGCACACACGCTTTTTTACATAGTGTACCTGCAATTTCATTTCCTTTTTAAATATATTTTCATAGTAAATCTTTTTCGAGTACTGTGGCCTTTATAGCAATCATTTTTGTGGCTTATTATCGAATTGTTTGTTAACATGCTAGTCATTTCTCTTATTTGACATGTTTTTCAGTTTTTCATTTTTATTGATGACAATGAGAAGACATACTGTGCATTGTAGCTTGTTTTCTTATTTTCATTTATATTACGACAATGTTCAAAGTATGGCAATGTCAATGGACTTGAAAACTTATGTTTTATGCATTACCCAATTACTTTCCAGAAGACAGTGCCTTCTTTTTGATTAAATAAGTATACAGTCCCTTTTACTAAACAAGTTAAAAAGATGAAGCTTATTAAATATTAACATTCTTCAAAATTATCATTTGGAACACTCTGTAATCTTAGTAGAGACTTTTTCCTTTGTAAATTTGATTTCTATTTTTAGCAAAGTAATAGATGCAAATGGTTTTTAAAAATCCAATAAGCTGTGTGGTGTGACAGTGGAGAACAGCAGTCTCTTGCCCTCCCTTTTCCCACTCCAGTTTCTGGCTTTGAGAACCTTCAGCTCTCTGATGTTTCTATTGATATTTGCCTTCACTTGCTAAATGGCTTGCTTTTACAGTTTGATGGTTTTTTGTTTTGTTTTTTTTTACTTTTGGTTACCCATTGATTTCTATGGAAGATGAGGCTTTAGCTCTTACTGTTTCTTTCCTATCCTTTTGATATTGACATAAATAAATTTTGGTTTTATCAATATGTAGATATTAAAATTTATGACTGTATTTTTCATAACCAAATCTTATGTTTATATTATGATTATATCTTCTTATACTTTATATTTTCCTGGAAATTAATAACTTCCTCCTCTTTTTCCTTGCCTTTTCTCTATTTCTGTTTCTAATTAATCACCAAACATTCCTGATTCTAATTTATCATCAAACAAATCTTCTCATTACTTCCAAACATATCAGATAATCCCTCAGATGTGTTTTTATTTTTTGTTCAAAACTTTCCTCTACGAGTCTTTATACTTTCCCCATTCTGGTTGCTGCTCCTAGGGCCTCTTGCTCTGCTGACATCTTGGAATTCCCTTCAGTATTTTATCCTAGGCATTTCCTTCATCACTGTTTTGTTGCTTGTCTGTTTCTGGGTCTCACGTCCTGCTCCTTTTAGATTTACTTCCATATTTTAGTGGACTCCTGAGAAAGGTACAAGGAAGATAAGTTTTTTAAGACTATGTATATCTGAAAATGTCTTTATTATGTCATCATACTTGATTGATAATTTCTCTGGGTATGCAGTTTTAAGTTGGGAATAATGTTTTTTGGAATTTTGAAGGCATTGTGTGTCGTGTTAGAAAAGGCATTGCTCCATTGCCTTCTTACTTGTCAAGTCCAGTGCCATTCTGCCATGGTTAATGGAAGTATCTAGTGCAGGTTCTTTTTTAGATTTGTCAAAATAATGTTTTCTTGACCACAGATTTGGGGGATAGTTATATACTTTCTGACACATAGTAATTCCTTTTAAAAATGTCTTTAAAATATTTTATTCTAATTTTCACATGTTTATTTAACATTGCGGATTTAACATCAATTTTCATTAGTAGAAAATGTGACCACCTACTGGATAGCTTAGAATACTTATTTTCCCTAAGTCACTTATTCATTTTTAAAATGTTTAGTTTTGAGATAATTAATAAGAGTTTAAGAATAGAACAGAGATGTTTTATGTACTCAGTTTATCCCAGTGTTAACATCTTCATGTAGCTAGTATAGTATCAAAATCAGGAAATATATTGATGCAATTCTCATTAATTTTTAAAAGACATTGTTTTAGATTTAATATTAGACAAAAATTTACATTACAAGTATATGTGAGACCAATGTGAAATTGTTTTGTCTTTCAGCAATTTTTCCAGCTGGTCAAATTACGAAAGCTCGGGCTTAGTGATAATGAAATTCAGCGGCTCCCTCCAGAAATAGCAAACTTCATGCAGCTGGTGGAACTTGATGTGTCCCGAAATGGTAAGAAAAAGATTCCACTTGAATTGTCCATTTGTCTCTCTTGATGCTGGGGCGATTTTTAATAAACATAACTGGATAAACGTTATCGGAAGTGCTTTTCCTTATGGTTATGGGAAGGTTGTGTATAAGTTTTGGGATAAAATTAATGCCATTATTGAATATTTTAGTTAACTTACAGGTATTTACCAAAAACTTTTCATAACAGTTTCTAAATGATAACCATAAGTAGGTTCAGTCTGACTGAGTTAGAGAATTATTTGGAAAATTAAGTAAGCTAGCTCCTCATTTTATTCACATTTAGGGCTGGTGGTCATTTGTCCAGTGATTGGGGGCTGCTGAGGCGAGGGGAAAACGTCCTAAGGAAGGGAGGGTTTCTTCTTCTGTGACTCAGCTACCTGAGTATGCTCCCGTGAGAATCCTTCCTGCAGTGAACAGACCTGCTTGCTGTTAAGCATCTTCTGCCAGTTTATCTCTTATTAGGTCATTAGTGGGTCTGCCCACTGCAGTTGGTAGTGTATTTTTGAGTTCATTTTGATTTTCAGATTTCACTGTAAAGTTGCTTCATTTTTATTGAACATTCTTGTAGGGTATTTGTGTCCCATTTAACCTTTCACTTTTAAACGAGCACCCTAGTTTAACCTCATGTTTTGTAGCCCCTTAATCACTGCCAGAGTGGGTTGGTCCCTGTTTGTTATCACATATTTGATTAATTAAGTTAAATTGCAGCTCCCAGTGGTCCTGTCTTTAGTGATGGGATTCAGTTCTTGCAAGGACTCTGGTATAGTTCCTCAGGATAGGCCCCAGTATACTCTGAATTATATATAAAAATGCTAATCTTTTCTTTTTTTTTTATTACATACCTGTTTTGTTTTGTGTTTGCTTCCCTACAAAAAGCTCTAAGCTTCTTCTCAGTGAACCTCAGTCTCATGTCTTCTGCAGAAGCTCCAAGGCTCATATATAGTATTTTTTGTAAGTGTCATTGTTATAAGGCAGCAGTGATAACCAGTACTTGATTGAAAATGTGATGAAACAAAAATTATTTTACCCCCCACATTTAACAACTTTTAAATTGCTGTCATCTATCAGGTCCCATAAATTGGAAACTGTTGTTAGGCCAAACCATATGTTTTTGACATAGGGTTTACTTTTATTTTTCATGAGAATTATTTCTTACTTAAAGGTACTGGAAAAAGTGTAAAAAAAATTATTTTGAGGGGCATGTTTTACAGTGGCTTGTTTGGTTGCAGGGGCCCCAGGACTGCTTAGGTAAAGGAGATTTGGTTATAAGGACAGGAGTGGAACTGACATTCCAAAAGCATTGGCAAGGAGCTTACATCTGACATTATCTTAGAGGTTTCATGGCCTGTTAGTGGTGTGCCTACTTTTGTTTGTGGGTGCTCTATTCCCTCTCTGCTGACCTGCTCTCTTGAAACTGGCCTCTCCAGAACCAGTTTGTTGTGGTCTCTCTCCATACACCTTTTGGCTTCTGCACCTGCTGTGGCACCTGTTTGCCAGTGACAAATTTCTCAGGATTGATTGACCCAGCTCATCTTTTTAAGCCAACCGTAAGCCATAAGCTACAGGTTGCTGAATACCCTACAGATTAGCTGCCCTGAGACAGGGGTGGCAAGCTGTATAAAGCATGGCTCTACTCCTCGGTGTAGACTTCTTGATAAGCAGCTTATCTTACACTGGAGCATGTAGATGGAGCAGGTGTCTGAGGCCGGAATTGCTTCTGAGGCTATCTCCGGTATTACCTTATATGAAACATACATAACTGGAACTGCTATTTCTTGTTTTAGCAATTATCTCAGTTGTAAAGGGTGGCTGGCTATTAACTCTGCAAGGAAGTAGAGTGAAATGGTCACTGAACTCATACAATCTGAAGCAATAAAATGGCAGTTTTGAAATTGGCATTAGAAAGGAAAAGAAGCAGGGGTCCAGAAATCCTTGAGAAAGAGAAGTATTGGCTTTAATTATTTGAAAGGAGAGAAAACATAGAGCTGGAAAGTTCCCAGTCCATTGTTAACTTGATTGAGATGTGATGCTCTGTAGAAAGCCGGCATTGTCAGCTGCCTGTTTTACCAGTTGCCACATGAACTTTTTCTTTTCAAACATTCATAGTGAGGAAGAAGGGCTACATACCTCCTCACATCTGTCAATTTATATCTTCCAGCATGCTGATAAATGAAGCTAAGCTTTTACTGAAGTTAGTGTCAGGACATAAAAAAGTATCCTCTCCTTAGGGTACATAGCCTCCTCTTTCTCTTTTTTATTCAGTCCTCATTTTCAGCCTTTCCTTCTGCATATTGATAGAGTTTTGTGATGGATTATACAGATATTTCACTTTATTTATCAGGCTGTTTTGCAAATGCTGAGAGGGAGTTAACCACCCCTCTTCCAATACTGGCAGAACCTTGCTCTGGCTCAGTATCATGAAGCTGTGTATGTGTGTGCGTGTGTGTGTGGTGTAGGGAATAGTGGACAGCATGGAGGATGGCGGGATTTAAGGCCTTCTTTGAGGCTGTGAAAAAAACTGCAGATGACAGAGCAGAACAAGGTCACCATTTACTGTAACCAACAGGCACCTGGATGGGTCTTGAGCTATTTCCAGGTCAGGCAAATCGTATTGTGCTACCTCTCTCATTTTCTTTTTTTCAGATAAAAATCACATTAATGTGAATTTCCTAGGCAACTGAGTAGGTAAATAAAAGTCACAAAGTCTGCAGCCTGAGAATGTGAGAACCCCTACTTTATATGGAAGCAGGCATTGGTAAGGATTTGGGGCTTGGGGCTGGAGGCCTGTATGAGCCTCTTATCTTTACTTGCCCCAGCTGAGGCTGCCCATTCTATGATCAGAGCTTGTTTCTTTGAGTTCCTGCCAAGTCCCTGCGTTTTAGCAAGGCTAAAGCAAGGACTGGCAATTGCCATCGTAGGACCTTTATTCACTTCTTCTATTCCTGATTTTTCTGAAGAGCATTGCTTAACCATGAAGGAGGAAAACAGGATGTTGGTCTTAGACCACTCAAGTTCGCTGGGTCAGTACTTTCAAACTTAAACATGCAATGAATTGCCGAAGGATTTGTGGCAATGCAGATTCTGATGCAGTAGATCTGGATTGGGGCTTGAGAATCTGCACTGCTGAGAATCTCCAGGGGTTGCTGATCCTGCTGTTCCACTGGGCACACCGAGTAAGCAAGACCTTAGACACAAGTCTACTCCTACTATTCCTCCAGCAGCTTTGTGAAGAAGCACACATACACTCAGCTTCTGGCACCCCTGCATCTTCCCATTTGGAAGGTGGGAATCCTTCAGGATACTCCTGGTCACAGGGTAATGTGCTAGAGCTGACTTAAGCTCAAGTTGGCTTTGATTCCAAGAGCAAAATTAGACCTTTCTTGATGTTCCCCTGGCTCAAGTGAGGGTAAAAAGACAAGTTTTGTGTTTCACTTCAAAAAAATCTGTAGAGGAGGAGGAGAAAAGTTTTTATAGGCTCATTTCCTAGGCTGCAAGGAACTGCCAAGATTCCCAAACCCTGACTTTTGTGGCTTCATTTTCTGATATTTCAGGCACAAAGTCAGGGGAATTGTGTGTTGTGTTAGAGAAGAGAGAACTTAGGAAGAAAGAAGGCATTGCTTATGGGTTATATATAGGCTGTGGGGGCTTTTTCTGAGGTAAAAGTAGATTCTTGGGATGAGCACAGTTTGTATGGTTTTGTGCCCAGGATGGCTAGATGTGCTCAACAGAGAGGACTCTGGATAGAAGCCTGGGCCCTGCCACTTACCACTTAGCTAACTTTGGACAGCACCCCCACTTCCGGTGCTGGGTCTTGTCCTGTGAAGGGATGAGACAAAGCTCTGCTTCCTTACAAACCAGTGAGAGGCAAGGAAAGTGACAGACTTCTCATGTTCTAACTTGGTGGATTATTTTTTAAGTCAGGAAAAGAGTTTAAAAATATGTATAGGATAAAAGAAACTAAGTGTTTCTCCTGAACATAGAAAAGAAGATGGAGTATATGAAATTGGAATCTGAATATGCTGTTAAAATGTCTAAATAGACCTATAGCCTTTGAATTAAGTTCTAAAGCAGCTTTCTGTGGGAGGATACATAGGTTCAATGCCTGAACTTTATGTCTGTTTTCTGCTCACTGATTCTTACCTGTTCGAGGAAAATTATTCTGGATATGTGAGAAGAGTTATTACCCTATAGTACTATTTTGTTATCCAAAAATATAGGGCAGACTTTCGTAGTGCATCATGAATCTGCCCGAAGGGTTAGTAATTTGAATTTTGTAGTCTATGTTGTAATTCGACTTACATCACAGTACTATATCATCCACTGAGTTCAGTTTTTCCTAAAGTGTAAGGCATACACCACTGGTACTGCTAGAGATGATTTTAAGCGGTACTGCAAAACAGCAGCTTTTACTATTGAATTATGGTGAGAAAGTTATCCAAAAATATTCCTTTTGAATTGCATTCTATAAAATTTAATAGTACTATATTGTATTTGTTACATTTATCTTCTGTATCTAGGGGTGGTAGCTCTTATTCATGTTCACAATTTCAAGAAAATTGCTTTTTAAAAAACAAATCTTACTCAGATTTAAAAAGATGATTTAAAAGAATGAACTAAATAATATAGAATATATGTGCTATATCAATATAGTCAAGATTGTGAAGATGGAACGGGATGGCTGAAGTTACGGAACCACTGATTACTATTAGCATACCATGCCAAGGTCGAGTTTATTTCACTTACAGGGCAAGTATTCTTGCATACAGAAAAACATGACTGTACACCTTGGCTAATTACTTTGAAAACTTGAGTTAACAAGAAACTAAAAGATAGTTTTAGTACAAATCATCACTAACACTAGGACAACACCTCTGAGTAAGTGGATGAATGACCTACCACCAGTAGAGTCATTGTCCTACAAAGTCTAGAGGCTAGACTTTGATTAAAGGCCTGAGTTAGTTGTCTGTGTCTGACCATGAGATGCTGATCAGTGTCTGTAGTCTGTAGGTCTGGGTTGTTTGATGAAATCTAAGGCTGATTTTGAAGCCTGCTGTAATGACCTTGTATAGCCATCATGTCTTGGTGTTTCTGAATTATGTATTAAAAAAGAAAAAGCTCTTTTTGGCAAGCAATAAATTCAGTGTTCCTAGAAGTCTTCCTGCCTAGGTATGAATAACTACTTTTGCTTTTTTTTTTTTTTTTAACTACATACACCCATACCACAAGTGTGGCAGAAACCAGTTTTACCCATGTAGACTTAAAACTTGCTGCAGTCAAGCCGTTGTTCTCTCCTGTCTCACTCACTGCCTAATTTGGGTCCAAATTTAGTGATCTGTTTAGCATACTGCTCCTGTATCTGGACTTAATATTGTAATAGGTGAGTTTGTGACTGTTAACATGCTGCAGGGGATATCCAGTGAAGGGAAGCCCCACTGTCCCACTCTGCCTTATTGTTGGAGAGCTAGGCAGTTTGCAACCCAGAGTTTGCTTTTTTACCTTTGCAAGTACTGTTGCTGTCTTATTATGATCTCTCTCTCTCTGTTTAAATTTTTACCTTTCCTTTTGTCAGAAAGAGGGATTAATAAACAAAAAATATAATTGCCTTCTCACATTTAATTACAGATAATATTATTTTTAAAGTGGAGGTAGAAAGAAAGTGGGCTTCTGTGATGTTTTCTAGTTACCTTTCCATGCTACAGACCATTTTCTTCAGGGAGTATTGTTTAAATGTGAAGATGTATAGAAACCATTTTAAAACACTGAACATGTTGGAATAAACTTTACAAATATGTTTTGGCCTATTAAGAAACGTCAGTATGATTTTAGCAAATAAGCCTGAAAAATTATCACAATTTTATGTTATAAAATATTAAATCAGAATAGAAATGCTTACAACAATGCTTTTGCTCAAAATGTTTTTGGAACTCTTTCAGATTATTTTGAACTCTTTCAGTATATTATTTTGCTTATCTTCAGACTGATAGTTTCACTTTTTAGAGTGAATTTGTTTTTAAAAGCAACCAAACATTGTTCAGTGCCAACTTAAGTATACTACCAGGAAACTGAAAATCTTATGTGACTCAAAATCTGCCTCAGATAGCAATTTCAGAAAGTATAAAAGAGTAAACTATTGTTACTTTTTTTTGATGTTAATGTGGTTAATTTTCTTTTATCAGAAAAATTATGTCTATTCTGAATAAGTTGTAGGTTTATGTAATTTTCTCTCCTGCCTTTTTTTCTTTTTAATTTGCAGGTTTATAATAGAGATGATAACATCTGAGTTTAGAACAACACCTCTGAATGTATTTTTTAGGTCAACAAGCTCTTTGGTTAGTCCCAGGTTCTCTAAATGCTTTGTCTATTTTAAGTAGCTCCTTATCTTCCTTTCTCTCTCCTCACTTCATTCAGTCAGTCTTTGCATGCAGTACTCTGTGTTAAATGCTGAATTTTCCAAAACAATTGTGGATTTACAAAAAAACAAACAAACAAACAAAAAAAAACAGGCTAAGTTAGAGAAGCAAAAATAATTACAGTGGCTTCTTCTGAAATAAAACAAAACCCTAGCATGCAGAATGACAATTTCTGCTCGCCTTTTAATTAGGCACTTTAGGTAGGTATTGGTTTGACAGTTTCCAGCTCTGAAAGTGATTGAGAATGAGTGGCTATATTGCCTCATTTTGATTTTGAGGTCACCTATTTTGTCATGTGAATCTGGCTTGAGCCAAGTGATCCTGAGCCTCCAGGCAGCTGAAGGCTGGATGGCATCTTTTTATTAGGTTGGTGATAGCAACATACTGACGTGACTTCAGACAGTGCTCTGAGCTCGTTTATCTGGAAAAAACACACAGCTTAGAAAGGGTGAGGCAGCTGAGAAGGAAAGGGTGAATGAGGAGCAGCACTAAGAACTGCAATTTGAGGATTATATGTAGAAATGATTTGATTTTTAAATTAGCTTTATGAGTCGAATAAATGCTCAATCTAACATACTTACTCAAAGCTAATAACTAATTATGATTGTGAATTCTTATTCAATTCAAAAAGCCTTGGACCTGGGCCTTTATTTTTCATTTTTTAAATGCTTTTGGTTATCAGCTATAGTCTAGAATTATTAATATTTTTTACTTCAAGCATAATTTATCAAGCAATTACTATATTTGTGTAAGGCTCTGCTCAATTCTTCCATTCCTTGAGGAGGTAAATCTGTAGGCACAACAGTCATGTGTAAGGAACTGCACAATTACGCCTGCTATACTGTTATGTAATAGAGTGCTGGAGGCATTCAGAGAGGTGACAGTATCTACCCATTTTGTAAGAGGTTTGAAGGAGGAATGGGGCACTTTGGGTTTGAAATGAAATCAAGAAGTATTTAAAAAGTCTCATACTTTAGTTGCAAATTCAGAGGGAGTTAATGAGTGGATTCCTTAGCTGCGTGCCATTATTATTAGGATTTTTTTTCAAAAGTTTGTAATAGATTTAGAGTGGACAATATAATTAAAAATGCAAATACCTCAGTGCTTGTCTATTAGATATTCACTGAAAATTTTAGGATTTATTGAAAATTAAAGAAGCACCTAGTACATAGTAGTAAGAACTACAACTATATGAATTGTCATGGAGTTTTTTTGTTGTTGTTGTTGCACAACTAACTGCTGCTGTGTTGTAAAGGATTTGCTCTGCCAGGTGAAATGCTAAGCTTTTTGCATTAGTCAAGACAGACTTACTATTGATTTAAAAAATGCCAAAATCTGAAGGGCTCACATAATGAGGAACTTTATTTCTGTTCAGCTTACAGTCCACTGTGTGTGTGTGTGTGTGTGTGTGTGTGTGCGCACACACACACACACACGCTTGTATGGTGGGGGAAGAGAGCATAGACGGGGAAGGTGGGGAATGGGAGGCTCTGCTCTGTACAGTCAGGCTTCTTCCTTCTTGTAATGCTTACATCTTTGTTCAACTAGTAGGTTCCAAGGTGGGAGAGGGAGACAATGGGGAATTGTGTATGGGCATTTTTGGGGGGCAATGTCAAGTGGTGTACATCATTTCCATCCATGCTCTATTGGCCAATTTTATGTCCTCAAATTAACTGAAAGGAGCTGGGAAATGTAGTTAACTATTTGTACATGAAGAAGAGAAACCTGGCTGTTGGTAAAGCACTAGCATCATTTGCCACACTGGCATTTAATTGAATGCTGGAGTTATATGACTTTATGTCCAGACACACACAGGCCTAGTAAACACACACACATGCACTGATTCTGTTGCACTGTCACAGCCTTCCAGTGAGTGACATATTTATAGGAAATCCAGATGCATGCCCAAAGAGGACAGAATAGCCTCTCTTCCCATATATGCACAAAAATGTGTAAACCCAGACATAGAATAATATGTTTGAAAACACTGATTTGCTAATAGTTATCATAAAACCTATGTCATTATGCATGATATTTTTTTATTTTGAATTTTTAGAACTTGGTTTAAAGTATGTTTTGAAAATGAAAGTTTTGTGTTTGAGGAATGGTTGTCTAAGGACTTGCTCTAGACAGTATAGGATCATTAAAGGTTTTCAAGGTAGGAATCACTATCTTGGACAAGTTACTTAATTTCCGTGTGCCATCTGTAAAATAGAGATTATAATAGAACCTACTGCATAGAGTTATTGTGACCCTTAAAAGAACAGTGCCTTGTACATAGTGAACAGCTGTCATAATTAATCCTATCATCATCTTTCATTTTGGGTCATGAAGGTCTGAGCTAGGACCGTGAGAGTAAGAATAAAGGGCAGAGGTGAGAACACCAAGAAGATTTGAAGGATGGAATGATATAGGCGAAGAAGGTTTCTACCTGAGGTGATGTCTAGATATTATGTACCATGCACCAGACATTGTGATGTTCCTTCACTTTTCTTTTATCTAGTCCACATACTAACCTGGTGAGATGGATAGAAGCATCTCAGGATGACTAATGAAGAAACTAAGGCTTGAAGACGTTGCGATGTGTCTCAAAATCATATTTCTAAGTCAGTGGTGGAACTGAATAAGAAGCCCAGAGGAGTGCCACTTTTATTATTTTTGGAGCATGTTGAAGATGATAAAGGCTAGTAGTTTTAGTCTATGTTAGAGAAAGGATGTCCACAATATTATGGCTACATACTCTTTGAATTTGGAGATAAAAACAGGAAAAAGTCATCCTAAGACATTGAAATGCAAGGAAATCTACATAGGGAATGAATTGAACCACCTGTAGAAGTGACTCTATCCCTAAGAGGTGGCTTTTAAGTTTTTTATGGTTAGAAATGGATCGTCATCTAGTGAAAGATAGTATGGCTTTCTCAGTTTTCTGAGGTAATTGTTGTGCTGTTTTGGCAAAAGATTGGTGCATTGACAGAATTGTAGACTAAAGAAAGCCAAAAATAAGGCTGTGTGGAGTTTTACTTTCAAAAGAAAAGTGAAGAGATTAGACACTATGCAAGTCCCAGGCCCTTGGAAACAGGAGTTAGCCCTTTCTTAGTGAAATGACTTTGTCATCTCTAATTGCTCAGGGTTAAGATTATTCCATGTTCTTTTCTCTGGGTATGAATATTCACCAAGCACTGTGGTTGGGCAGTTCATTCTTGATATGGACATTGAAGAGAAGTGATATGCTGACCTATTGACATCAGTACCCAGTTCCATTATCATTCATATTGATCACTTGGTTCCATATAAATATTCTTAGCATGTACACATTTTTGTGGCCTTATCTTCTTTGAGCTAACTGTCACTGACCTGGCCAACTTGACGGCTTTGATGTAGTTAATCCAATGAGGTTCATCTTACCTGTGCGGACCTGTCGAGCAGCCAGCAAGTTTCCTTCTTTGCATCCGATTTAACAAGCTTCCTTTATTCCATGCTGTAGATAAAGTGAATTATGTTTGACCTATCTTAAGAAGACTAAGAAGACTATCTTAAGAAGAGTAGAGAAATGAATTATTAGGGTCATTTCTTTCCTGCTTATATGTTTTAAAGCACATATTCATTATCAAGTATTAATAATAGTGAAACATAAAGAAATATTGTTGAAATACCAAGAAGACTATGTAAATTTTTAGCATCGGAAATATTTATTGGATGCTTACTCTGTACCACCTTTGAGGCTAAGCTTCATGTGTATTATCTTATTTAATCCTTAAACCATCTCCAAAAAGTAAACTTGTACTCTTTTACAGATGAGAAAACCCAGTTTTGGGTTCAAAACTTTGTCTTTGGTTTTATGGCTATTGAGTAGTAGAGCTGCTATTTGATCCCAAGGTATTTTAGACTCCAAAAATTACAATTTAAAAATTTTATATCCTACCTAAAAATAATCATCATTTATGTTTTATGTATTTTATGTATCTTTTTGTCTTTCACTGTTTCACAAAATGGGAAGTATATAACACATAGATATTTCTTTTCTTCACTTAACATAGGTTGTAAACATTTCCCATACCATTATCATTAAATACTTTTTTTTTCAGAGGCAGGTTAATCAATAATTTTTACCTTTCTGTCTTTCTGAAGAATACATGAACTGATCTATAACTTTAACACCAACAGGAAGCTATAGGTTTCAAAGGTAGGATTGATATAAGATAACCAGAAAGACGGGAATTCCCAGAAGAACATGATAGTTAAAAGTCAACCAAACAGAGTGAAGAAAGAGGTGAGTAAGCAGTTTAGAAATCTCTACCCGGTTTAGAATTCTTGTGTTGAAATAAATCAGGAGGCACAATTTTCCCCTTGGGCCATATAGTTACAGAGGTACATTGGGAAAGAATGTGGGCAGAAGCAGACCAAGCATAAATGCTCAACTGTTCTTAAGGTACTGTGAAACAGTCATTTCTGTATTTACCTAACATATATTTTGTTTGTGAAGGTGATTGGTGAAAGTACCTTTTCACAGTATTAGTTGATGTCTTGAAGTATTTAACTTTGTTGTTCAGGCTTTGTTTGTTAGTGCTGTAAAGTGTTAAAGAATAGGCTTTCTTCCATTCAGCAAGGCTGATGACTGGTCAGTCAAGATGAACAAGTGGGTCTGAACAAATTAACAAATGTGAAAGGACCACATGCCAATAACTTGACACATGTCCGAAACAAAAGTCAGCCCCGAGCCAGGGGGAAGCACCAGAGGAGCCTAGGGGGAAACACCTGAGATCTCTCTGCAGAGGCCTAAACTAAGTCAGAGGCCGGAAGCACCTAAGGGAACTGAGTGGGTCATTGGCATTCCTCTCTTCCTCATCTGAATGGACAGTGCTATCTGCATCATGGTCTAACTGGCTGGGAATTGACAGGACCCCACATGGCAGGGACCTAGGCCACTTTGAAGTTGGCCTTAAGTTGAACCAGATGCCTTGGGAATGTGTCGTCATAATCACAAGGAGCATCTTTGCTCTAAGAATTTCCTACTTGCTCTATGCCTCCTCACTCCCACCCCTATCCCCACACATTTTAGCTCTCTCTGGGGGCTTTGCATGTTGGCAATTAGAAAAGACAGCTCCTGCTATATCAGGGTCCCCGCCTTTGGCTTTTGTCATGGACTAATTGGCTAATGACCAATGGGATCATGGCAAAGAGATCTCTTTCTGGTAAGTCATTGGCATTTTCTGAGCAGATACTTTTGTCTTCTGGAGAACCCTTTCCTACTGCCCTCTTTGCTGTGTTAGCAACTTTTCTGACCTTCCTTGGGAGCCAAATGGAAAGAAATAAGTTAAAAGAAATGTTCTAAATGAAGGCAGCATATGTCATTATGAAAAGCACAGCAAAGCACTAGCGAAGTCTTGGCTAGAATGTATATTTCACTGAGATAAGGGACACAGGAACAGGGACAGGTTTTAGAATGAGTCGTATTCATTTCTTGAATATTTAACCAGCACCAGGTATTTCAGTTCTGTGTTGGGAACCAAAGATAGCAAGTCAGTTTAGTGATGGCTCTCAAGAAATTTAGGGTACAAGGGTAGAAGGACAAAATTCATCTGTGATGACACAACAGTGTGGAAAGTCTTGTCTCAGAAGTATGCCTAGAGGAGGCCGGGAGGTGGGGTGAGTATGTCTTGATCATTTTGGGGGAAAGGAGGAGTATTTAGAAGGCTTCCTGGGAAAGATGACATTTACTTAAGCCCTGAGGAACAAGGAGCAGGTAGAGACAAAGACATGCAGGAAGGACATTTCCAGAAAGATGAAATGGCATGACTGTGTATCTGAAGGTTTAAAATAGCGTGATGACCTTGGGGAATATAAGATATTACTGGAGTGTGTGGTGAGAAATGAAGCTAGAGAGGTAGATGGCAGTGAGATTATGAACGGACTATGTACTCGTCTAAGGAATGTTTTATTGAAAGCTGTGGGGAGCCATGAAAGGGTTTCCATCAGTGACGTGTCTCACATATGATTGTGGCACTAGCAGAGAGCATGGAGTTGAGGGTGGAAGGACTGGAGAGGGGAGCAGGAGAAAAGGAGATTCTGGACGAGGCATGAGAGTGACAAGTGGGAAGCTTGCTGGATTTGGAGAGGGTGAGTGAGAGGTCTGGGTCTGGGATAAACTCCCACCTACCACCACAGGAGAGACAGAGACACTGAAGAAAGGATCAGGTCTGAAGGGAAAAGATGAGTTTATTTGTGGGCATGTGGAAGGTAAGATGCGTTTGGGATATCTAAATGGAGATGTTCAGTAGGTAGCTGAATATAAGGGTCCAAGGCTTAGGGGAGAAATTTTCAGCAGGAGATAAAGTTTTTGGAGTAATCTACATGTAGGTGAATGTTGAAGCTATGGGTTTGAATGAGATCACTGAAGGAGAATGAGAGGGTATGGAGTTGGAAGGGTAAATTAGTATGCAGCATACCATCATTTAAGGGAAAGCAGAGGAAAAAAGTCCCTCCTAAGATTTTGAGAGGGAAAAGCAGGAGGATTTGTCAGTGTTGACTGGTATTGTAGGAAAAAAATGGGCAAGAGAATGGAAGAGCAGTGTTATGTTAAATATAATTGAGGCTAAATTGATCCCATGGCCTGGAATTAAAGCTTACAAATTAATGAATGAAGTTGTCATGGATAAAACTCTTCAGGCTGTAGAAAGGCAGGACCTTGGGGAGAAACACTGTTAAAGGACTGATGAAAAGAAACCTGAGAGAGTCTGGGAAGGAATAGGTAGAGAAACTGAAGAATCACGAGAGCCTGACCATGGAACCAAAAGCAGGGAAGCACATGCAGGAAGACTGCAGTGTGCAGTGGGGTGGAATGGTCAGTAAATATGACTGAAAAGTTTCCGTTGGATTTGGCATGTAAGAGGTCATCTGTGACAGCCAAAGCAATGTCAGAAGCGGTTTACAACACACACTGCTTGTTGTTTATGCTATTCCCTTGACTCTCTTTGAGAGATCAGAGGAATGCTTGAAAAACATCAGCAATCACCACTTCCTGGAGGAAACAGCAGCAATCACCGTTTCCTGCTGGATCTGCCAGTTCTAGGGGATGTGCGCTGTTATGATGATGGTGGTATATGTCCTGGAAAGCTAGCTGTGATATAATTAATGGAGGAATTTCATAACTCTCTGGTCATAATGTGAATGTGTTTAATTAGTAGTTGGTGTAGGAATGAGCCTTCCAGGCATCGTTGCTGTCATACTGGAGCAGACTCAAAGGCAGAAGGTGGTGGTAACCAGTCGCCAGTATTCTTTTTTCTGGAGTCTGGTCATCACTTATGATTTGGACCAGAGTGGACTCTGGACGTTTTAAGCCTGGTTATTCCATGTTAAATGTGGAGGACCACAGACATAATGTTCCATCCTTCTAAGATGCTTTAATAATTGCCTCTACACATTGTGTTTCCAAGTTTATTTCATCTTGTGATTTTTTTTAAATTATAAAAGCAGTATTTGGTCATTATAAAAAGTCATGGAGGCAAGTAAAGGAAAAATCAACGACTTGCCTTCCCCCTTCCAGACTCTCCCTGCCCTTACTGAGTTTGCCATTGTTGGGTGTCACACTGTATCGGGCTTATGTTTATGATACCTCTCTTCCCCATTGTATTATGAAATCATAGTGGGCAAGGACAGTGCCTCTCATTCACTTTTGTCTCTTTACCTTCTACCACATAGCCTAGAACAAATACTCGGGGTCCATTAAATATTAATTGCTTAAATAATTGGATAAGTGAATAAATGAATGAATAGGGTGATCCCTTAGGCTTTGCCCTTGTGACTGTTGCTTTTATCCTTTCCATTGTAACTTCAGAGAAAAACTGGATACAAGGGGAGCACACCCATTTTTGTGACTTTTTGATTTGTAGGAGCAGGATAGGATGTAGGGTCTGCAGCCCTTTATCCAGCCTAGAGATGCAGATTTCTTGAATTATGTGAATAAAGTTAATGACTGGCAGGGAATAAATCAGACATGACAGGCCTCCATGGAATTATAAGTTTTGATATTTATAATGCATTTTATGTTCTTTAAAAGGAGCACATTGGAACTTCTACATTAAGTTCGATAATCTAGAAACTTTTACTGTGCATTCTCTGCATGTCACGTACTGGGATGTTATCACAGGTATAACAGAGGGAAGAATCCTATCCAAGAGATGACAAGCTACCGTCTACTCCCGGAGGCGTTTGAAATGCTGTGAGCAAAACCATGTATGTAGGTTTAAAAGAGAGGATGGAGAAAAACATGACCAAATTTAGCAAATCAGAATGCCCTGCTGATCATGAGACCACAGGAAAAGGGGCCTTCTTTTTACTTAGAGATTTAAACTTTGGATCATGGTTTTCTGCCTGTACGTAGAGTACTGTTTCTCCCGGTGGGCTCTGGGACTGCCCACATAAGGATCTTTGTTAAAATTGCATATTTCCACCTGACCCAAAGACTGTGCAATCAGGATATGCAGATGAGGATCCCAGAGTCTGCATTTTAATCTCCAGGCAAACTCATGTAAGTTAGAATTGGAGCTAGGAGCTACTCATATAAGAACCTAATAGAACCTAAACAGCTCCTGACAGGGATTGTAAACAGTATTTAGGACAAAAGGATGTCTTTAAAGTCTAACCTTTCTCATCTTCAATGAAATCCATGGAATAATGGCTTAAACACAGAGAATGACTTTCGTCTAGTTCAGAATTCAAGCATCTGTTACAATAATCTGGATCACCCCTCAGCAAAAGCTCTCTTGGTTTTCACCCTAAACTCTGATGGGGGTCTGTGGAAATTGCTTTAGGACATGGAAACAGAACCAAACTTGCCATAATATATCATCTTCACAGTGAGATTCAGCTGCAGCAGAGTATATTTTATACTAGTTCCCAGTCTTGAATTGTTTATAATTCATAGAAACAGCATTGGTTCTGCAAAATTTTTTTAAAACATTGAGTTATGAGAAACGTTCATAACTCTAAGAAAGAGCTTCAACACATTAATCCAATGGCAATACTAGAAGAATATATATGCATGCTTCATATGATGAAAACTTTAAGGGGATAATACCAATTTTAGTGAATAAGTTCCGTTGTGTTTCTTTTAAAGAAGTTATAAGATTATAAATGTCATAGCTTTTCATCTCTCAGTTGACAATTCATTATTTTTAAATCCTTAAGCTCTTTTCCTACAGGACCTCTGAATAAGATAAACATGTTTTGAGCTCTTTTTAGAATACCTTTTGCACTCTGTTTCCTAGTTTAAACTTTTTTTTAAGGGTTACTTTTGAAAGTGTACTTGTGTTACAGGTAGAGGGATTGCACAAAGCATTGACTTTCTTTAAAAATGGGCAGGAGGCAGTTAAATCAGATTGAGACAGTCCCACTTTCCATCTTTTTCTCACTTCTTTCCCTCCCTCTTCTCATCATCTTCACCTAAACAACAAAACAGCTTTCCCTTGTTACATTGCTACTCTGCCTCCCACTTCAGGCTGTTGCAACAAAGTCCTCAGAGCTCACAGCCTGTAAGTGTTGGCTCTGCTTCAATCTAAGAGCAGAAAAAGCTTTATCATGGAGGTAAATTGTGCATGGGAGCTATGAGTAATTGTCAGATACCACAATAAAATGGCCAGGGCCTCATTAACAGTGGTTCTTAACCTGGCTGCACATGAGGATCACCTGAGGTAGTTAAAAGAATACTGCCCAGGCTTTTTGGAATCACAAGTGATGATGGACCTAGGTGATTCTGATATGTAGTCAGGGCTGAGAACTAATTTAGTTGAATGCCTCAGTGTTTCTCAAGTGGCCTTAGGACCCTCTTTATCTGAATCTCCAGGAGTTCTGGGTGAAAATACAGATTCTGTCTCTGGGTCCTAGACATTGTGAATTAGTTGCTAGGAGTGTGGCCAGACTTTTTCATCAAGTAAGTGCTCTAGATGATTCCCCTGTATTCTGAAATTTGAGAATGTCTTGGCTCTGGGATACTCAGTGGTTTTGTTAGGCCTGGTTTAGGGATGTGCATTGGAAAAAGCTGGTGAGGACTATTGAGAATCACTGTTCTAGCTAGTTTATCTGGGCCGAATGGCTTCTGCCTGCACTTCTGGAGAACTGTATTGTTTACTCCTGGCCTGCACCCTCTATTCTGTGCTTCACCCAGAGAGTGCTTTTAGGAATCTAAATGACTCATTCTATCCTGTGGTTGAGTCGTCAGTCGACAAACACTGCATGGTGTGGAGATGTGAGAGGTGAACACGGAGTTTAGTAGGATGTTTATCCCAGCTGACAAGAATCTGAGATTCTGTTTGGAAAGGTGTGGTATACATAAAAGGTAGCACAAAACAGCATGGAATCCGGCCCATAGAATTCATGCAAACGAGTGGGCCCCACCCCAGGGGCTGATTGACAGTTCAGAGGAAGGAGAGGTTTCTTGTGGTCCAGGGAAGGGGGAGGAGACTTGGAGGAGGGTTGAAGACTTAATTTCTGGATCAGAGCATTAATTCATTAGAAGTCTTCCTTTTCCTAGAGGAATTTTATGCATAAATACCAGTAGTTGTAATTTTGTCCATATTATATGGGTGTAATTAAAATGAACTGTAGTTTTGAGTGAATGTTGAAGTAGCTGATGAAAACAAGTATTGCTTTTTAGTTTTTGGTATTTAGTTGCTGTTATCTTGTGGTTTAATGAGACATTATTCAGATTCATATATATTTTGTTTGGCGGGGAGGGCAAGTAAAAAGAATGACAAACTGTCCACATTTTTCCTTTCTTCCTATTTTTTTCACATGAAACCTCACATTTCGTGTTCTGTTATTTTTCACTCCCCCCCTCCGTGAATCAGTATTTTGTACCTCAAGGCATGTTTGTGTTTATTTAGCCAACTCTGCTGGGGAGGAAAAGCTAGAATTAGGTGAAAGCCTTCTCAACTGGGAAAGCTTTTTGTTAGCACAAGTGCCAAGACTCTAAAATGAAACTTGGACGGAGGGGCGCTCTGTCTTGTCTTCCATCCCGCACCATGCAGAGAAACCCACGTTCGCCTTTCTGCTCTGTGTCATGTCTGTGCCCACCTCCTCTTCCCAAATACTGGAAAGGCTACTTAGGCAGGAATTATGCCTCTGTCTCCAAGGCTGGCTGCCTCCTGGGCAAGTCTGTGGTGGTTGGAATAATATGATAAATGGGATGATGCCTTTGAAAAAAATCTCCATTTAGCTATTTATTTTTTCCCTGTACACCCGGCGGAACAGCTGTGGCAGCAAATGCAGACTTGGATCATGAATTCATATTTAGTCTTGTTTGACAATCCCAGATATTTTTAAGCAGGATTGAGTCAGGCAGCCAGCAGCACAGCATTCAAACTGTCTTACTCAGCCAGCTCGTTTGGCACGCAAAGACCTTGTTTTACCCAAGTAGTAAATAATTCTAAATGAAGCAGTGTGATGTACGGGGTGTGCCCAAAGTCACAACGTACAGCATTTTACTACAGCCTGTCAGCATCTCTTTTTGTGTGCTCATTCTGTTCACTGCTGGTTGCTTCTTCCTTGTAGCATTTGAATTCTGTCTTTGGCCAAATCTCTATTCGTGGTTTTTGCACATAATGGGATCCTACATTCCTTGCCAGAGTGACCCTCCTGTTATCTCTCCCTCCCTCCCTCCCTCCCTCCATGCCCCATTGTCTAGTAGATGCAGTGTTCATTTTTTTGTTGGGAATGTTTCATATTATGGCGCTGGTTTCCTTCAGACTGTGGATTTTGTCATTCACCTCTGCAGTGGATTGGGGCATCTCATCCCAGGAGCCTTTTCTCAATTTATGAGCTTTCTTACATCATCTGCAGCCTGCTGGTCTCAGGCTCCTCTCTGTCCCTTTCATATAGCCAGGGTTCTGAAGGCTTCACTCTCCAGTCTTCCCCTCACACTGTGCTACCTACCGTCCTTGTTTCTTTCTGAGCAGAGGTGGGAATGAATTTTCACAGCTTTCTTCGATCCCACTTCTAACTGTCTGATCACTCTGTGGATATTCTAGAGAAACAAGTCAAACCCAAACATAATGACCTTGTTCTTCTCAAGTTATAAACCCCTTTTTTCCTCCCTCTGATTGCCAGACATTTTGAAGGCATACTCTAGCTCAGGTTCTCAGGCTTTTAGGTTTGATGGAGCAAGTAGTTTAATTTTTTAAATGAGATTGTGACACAGAATTGCCAGCTATTTTGATAAGAAAGACCATCACTATCATTTAGTAAAAGACAAAGATTTTAACCTCCTAGTCAGGATATAATCTCTGATTAAACGACAGTTCTCATAGGTAAATTAGGCTTCATGGTCAGAAAACTGTATCACCTTCTTTCCATTTTCCTCATTTTGCCAACCATAAATACTGTGTCTCAGAATTTGGCAGCTCCTTTTATCCACTGGCTTCTCAACCTTTGGGATTTGGCTTCCCTGAAAACCACTCTGTGTTATCTCAAAGATGACAACATATTCCCAATAGTGACATGACGTCTACATCTTCCTTACCTGTTTGTTGCCGTGTTGCCCAGCCTTCTCAGTGACACTCTTTGCTCCCTTGTCTTCTTGGCTCTGCTCTCACAGTTCTCTTCCTCTCTGCCTGTTGGGTGCCCCCTGTCCTCATTACAGGAGATTCACTTGCTGCTTCTCCCCTCAGACTACTCCTCCAACCCATCTCTGTATAAAATGACTGTCAGATGGTATCTCACAACCTGAGGCTTGTGTTTCTACCTCCTCTGTCTCATATACATTTCCTTTGGCATCTCTTATTCCAGCAAATTTGGAGCCAGTGGAATCTGACTTGTCAGATCCTCAACAGTTACTTCATAGTCATGGTCATGGTCTTCCATGACCATGAAGCAGATGGATTGGAAATTCAGAGCTGTGCTCTTCCACATGTCAGCAGAGTGACCTTGGAGAATTTAGTTACTGTTTTCGACACTGCTTCTGCATCTTTTAATGGGACTATTACTATCTCAGTATTTCTTGTAAAGATTAGAGATGATGGTTGCAAAATGTCAGTTGCAATACCTGGTACATAATAGGGCCTCAGAAAATGGCAGCTGTTTTTATTTACAGTCCATTGTCAAGTGGCATAACAGGGCTTGGAGGGGAGTGTTTCAGAGCCATGCCTGGCACTTTTCTTGATCCAAGTTTGCAAGTTTGCCCCCTGCCATTCTCTCAGTGCCTACGACTTTCCCCTTGTGTTTAAGGTAACAGTGACAACAGTTGTCAGGTGATTAATTTCAAGAGTCTTCTCTGAGCAATAGGCAGTCAGGTAGCAGTTTCAAATCCTCATCTAGAGTAGAAGTATTGTGCTAAAAAATATAAAGCATCTATATGGTTGAAAGGAGGGTGTGTGTGTGTGTGTGCACTCTTAATACTGTGGTGGCCAGCTAACGCCTAAGGGTCAGCTCAGCATTGGCCAGGGTGACCTTGGTGCACAGTTTCTTACCAGGAGTTACTGTAGCATTTGGAGAATTCAGTGTGTAGGCAAGGATATTAATCTGCTAAGTTAATTTTTCTCTAATAGGAAGGGACAGTGCAGGATAGGAGGAGGACCAAGTTCTTTATAATCTTGTATTTTGCTCTTGTATCACTCCACAGCATTTTAGAAGGTGCTCAATATAGATGTTGATAGTTTCCATAAGAAGGAAAACCCTAGTGGGCATTCTTGTAGGTCATTTCTTAAACATTTTCTCTTTATAGACCAGGAACACAAATGTAATTAAACTTTAACTGGAAAATTGTTCATCTTGAACAAGTCTTGAAGCATCTTATTGAATGTCGATGCCGAGTGTAGGGTCCGTTAGCAGTCTGATACCCATGTGCACACTTGTGAATTGCTGGATTCCTGTTCGCGTCATTCTCTGTTCCTGGATCTCTTTTCGGGACAGTTAGTGAGGTGGCTTTCTTTGTGTTAATAGCATTTGTTTAAGCTATGTTTTTGTTTTTGTTTTTTTTTTTTTTTTGTCTTTGGGTTTAACATCAGTGATGTGGTATTGAGGTACTTAGACAAAGATGCATTTCTTTGTCTACGATTGGGTACTAATAACAAGAGACATTTAAAGACTCAGTTCTTTCTATACTGACAGAGTTCTTGATATTATTTCCCTCTGGTCTGAATAAATATTGGGGATGAGAAGAGGGCATGAAAGCATATGCCTGAAACTCCATGTGTTGATACAAAAAGTGACCCACACTCAACAAAACCAGTCTGTACCAATGCGGGGCGGGGTTGCCTTCCTCTGCTCTCTTATAGTCCTTTGCATTTGTGTGCTTTACTGAGTTATGTACATTATCTCATTCTACCTCTCAGTAACCTTGGTTGATGAGGCAGTGAGAACTCAAACACCCCTTTTATGAGCAAATGGAGGTCAGAGCAGTTGAAGTTTACCTAAGTTAAGTGAGGATACTGGCCTGGAATCTATCTTCTGATTCCAGGTCCAGAGCAATTTGTAAGTATTGCTAAATGCCTGCTAAGGGCCTGCACTGCGGTAAATACTGGGGGAACATTGAGAAACAATATAGATCTCATCCCTGACCTGGAGGAGGATACATCTAGTGGGGAAGCAAGGTACTGAGTAAATTTCTATAGTAATATATAGTAATGTGCCTTTGAGCAAAGTGCTTTAAAGAACTATTGGGCTCTATGTGAAGCCTAATCTATTTGAAGGGATTCAGGGAAGATTTAATTGAAATATTTTATGACACCACATTGCCTTTTTGTTGGTAGTACTAATTATATGCTTTCTCTTCTTTTGTAGGAACTACATTAAGCAAGAAATAACTATGAAATGTTTTCATGTTATGTACTTAATCAAATACTAAATTTCTATACTAAGCCATAATCCAACTTGTTAATGATTAGCCACACCACAGAATTAAACTTTAAAGTTTCTTCTTTGTTACTTTGATATTTCACTATGTTTTCTTGGACATAAAGTATTAGTTTGGCTTTGTTTAATCATAAGACTTAGGTAAAGAAAAAGTTTAAATAAAAAAAAGTTTCAAGTTAAAAGTTTAAAGTTGTAAGAGGTTGGATGGGGTGGTTAACTGCCCCTTGGCTTCATTCCACTGAGTTGAAGATTCAGGAATGGCCTTATTCTTGTCTTTCACAAGTGGCACACATCTGTGATTTGTAGCAGTAGTAGAGCACTTGGGTTGAGTTTTCTGGTTTCCCTTGACCTCACTCATTATCTTTAAAGACAACATAACTTTATGGCGAAGAGTGCAGGCTCTGGGGTGAGAAGGCTTAGGTTCAAATCCAGGCCCTCCCATTTAGTAGCTTGTGAACTTGGCTAGGCCCTTACCATTTGGTGCCTTAGTTCCTCATTCAGAAAATGGAAATAACGGTAACTTTCTTAGAGCTGTGAAGATTTAAATGAGTTAATTTGTGGGAAGTGCTTAGAATCACATCTGACTTTTAGTACATGCTCAGTAAGGCTCAGCTGTTATGTCTTTTTTTTTTTTATTTTTTTTATCAAGTTTTAACGTAAAGGGTCCTCAGAGTGCAATGAGACTGGAACCAAGGGAAGGAAAGTAGCCTACATTTGGACTGCGTCCAGGTGCTTGACTTTGTTAGCACCTTGTACTAATTAAGCTAGCGCAGTCACCTTGCTGTGGGGATAGTAGTGCTGACGCAATAAGTGTAAATGATTACTTACCAAGCTCTTGCCCTGTTTGTAATAATAAAATTTCAACGTACTAGCCGTCCATATAATATGTCCTAAGGTTTAAAATGTTATTCTTTGCGGTTTTACAAAAAGACAGATTAATAGCTGAAGGTAATAATTTACTTTTTAAAGCATTTCTAGTCATCTTTATCTATTTTCAAGCACTATTAGTTAGTTAATCTTAGAGAATAGCTACAAAAATATATAAGACTTGTTTTCCTAGCATTTCATGGTATTTTCAGTGGAGAGAACCTACTGTTATAATGTGTTAATATAGATTTTGAACCCACAAGAAGGGATAACTCTTTATATAGAATAAGAATAAATACCCATGAATAGTTAATTTATTTGGGAAGGACTTATTGTGCTATGCACGAGGCTCTGATCATACATGAAGCAGGCTGGCTGTACACAGTCCTGCATGAAAGGAAATGCCTCGGAAGTTTCTGAACTAATACATACTTAGAAGAACCCAAGAGGTCACTTAGTTCAGTCTGTCTCCATTACAGTAGTGGCCCCAAAATGATGATAGCTTTTGAGGAACGGGCGTGGTCCACTTGGAGAATTCTGGGTACATGGGAAGAAGATAGCCCCGCATCCCTATAAAAGAATGTAAATCAAGCCTTTGTGTTACTTGTGTGGGGGTAGGGGTAAGAGAGGGTGGAATTTCAGTATGATGTGTTTATTAAACATGGATGCCAAGAAATGAGTGCCAGGAAGGGCAGGGAATGTTATTCTTTTAAATCACTTTTTGAATGACGGTATCTGTAGTGAAAGCTACATTCTGTCTCAGAAGGCATTGGGCTAATTGTCATTTTCCTGGTGGTGTTGAAAAAGAGTTTTGCACTGATGGAGTTTAGGGCTGATTATCTCTTTCTGGGATACTGGCTGTAATGATGGCTATATTGGTAAACTACTGATTTGGTACTTTTATTTTTGTAGTACAACTATGTCTCACTAATTCAAAGCAATTCTGATTCAGAAATAATGATAGCTTAGAGTGGGCCTAAATTAAAGGCTATTTTAAGAAAGTTATAGGGAAAGAATTACTTAATTTTACAATCATTCTCAGACATTTTGTAAATACAAATTTTATGCTTTTATTCTTGGATATGCTTGAGACAAAACCAGTTTTAATTAAAGAAAAATATGATTAAAAAAATTTTGTTTCACCTTATGTAGAAGCTTGAACTAAGCTGAATGTTGGCAAGTAGATGTTTGGGGGTATATTCCTTAATAACTAGATGAAAATATAAATTCTTTCTAATGTTTATATGTAAATAGGTACTTATTCAGGGCTTAATCATTGTATAATTATAATTTATGATATAATATATAGCATATAATTTACTCTGTTATAAATTACATATATTATGTTATTATAGTTAATACGACAGCAAAAGCCTCTAAATCCTCTCACCTCTATTAATAACGCTACGCTTCTTTAAATTATTTGGCCTTGAGTAGAAAACAGTGGTCTTCTCTACTGCTCCCTCACCCAATATTAACAAAAGAGGTCAAATGGAGTGTGCCATGTGCTTTAATTTGTACTACTCTCCTTTACTCTTATGATAACCCCTAAGCTGAGGTATGATTATCTCCTTTTTATAAAGGAGGAAACTCCTTGTCTGTTAAATTAAGTGTAAACAGCTCAACTTGGGTTTTGGTAATCTGCTATTGAGATCTTTCTAGCCTTCTCCCCAGATACTCCCATATTGCCATCCTAAAGCTCAGGCAAGTATACTGTCATTCCTCAGGGCGCACTTTTTTCCTCACTTTGCATGCAGTGTCACATTCATGCCTATGTTTCTCCTCTGTTCTAATTTATTTGTTTTTAAAGCATAAGTGTCCTTTGTTTAGTTTTGTCTCTTCTCTGAGCTTCTGTAGCACTTTAGGTATGATATATACATTTATCAGTGATCCATTTTTCAGGATAACAATATCTAGATAATTGGGGCCTAAAATTGGTTGATGATAATTAGGGTGGACAGGAAAAGATGGTTCAGAAAAATAAAGAATATGAGAAGGATTTGGAAATTGGGTGGTAAGTGGTAAGAGAGAAGGTGCAGAAGAAAGAATTCAAATTACAGTTTTTTAAAATGAGGTAGATAGTCAGCTTAGGCCTCATCGAGAAGGTGGGGCATGTGCATGTGTTTATATATTTACTCTTAATCCTCAGTTTGTCCTGAGCAAAACATTTGGAAATCAGTTAAAAGGGATTTCAGCTGCCAGTAGCCTATAAGCTTTATATTATCTCTTTCTTGTAAGAGACCTGGGACTAAACAGTTTTCTTACTGGTAAAATGAAGATAATACCTATCTTCTAAGGGTATTTCATGACTCTTAAAATACTGTGTCAGCTTTGGGGAAATAGTCAGAGACAAGAACAATGTGGTCATTCTTCCAAATGAGCTTGGAGGTTAGTTAGGGATATTAACTGTCACCAAATAGCTATTAATTAAAAGTGTAGCAGATCACACAAAGGTGAAACCTGAGGAACTTGAGAACAGGAGAATCCATCCTAATCTTGGTGGCTAAGGAAAGTGTGCCCAAAGATGTGACATCTTAGCTGGTTATTCCTCAGTTTTCTATTCTGATATCCTTAGTAACCTAAAGCAAACCAGTAATCAGGACTCTTCAAGCCATATGGTTACCTTCATTGTCCAAAGCTCTTATTTTCCAGGCAAACTCATTCTTTTTAGTTAAGTTATGAATATGCATATGGTGGAAAGAAATGGTCTTTGGTCAGGAGACCTAACTTCTGTTTGCTGATCTGCTCCTTCTTCTATATATACTATTAGGTTAGCCTAAGGAGGGAGTTCCTTCCTTTCCTATAAACTAAACCTCTTGGTCACCTGTGTCTGGAACGAGTGTTCTGTGACAGTTGTTTCTGTTATCCTCAGACCTGCAAACTACAGACCAGCCACAACCAGAGTTTCTTAGAGCCACTATTCACCTATTTCCGTGGTAGGCCCATGTTCCCAAGTTTCAGTGACGTTTCTGATGCTCTTAGAAATTAAAGACTTCTGCCTAATTGACACACCTGTCTTCTTTTTCTGCTTCCTTGCTCTCTTTCTTGAATAGAGCAGCAAGCTGCTATAAAACTTTTATTTTAGTGTCCCGGTTGAACTTTGATACTTGTGAGGTGATAGGTGCAGCACTTGCACCTCTCTTCTCAGTCTTACAAAAACTGCTCATGAAAACCCGAAGTAGTGGCAAAAGAGAGACTGTCATGAAGTGCACAGGCCAACCAGAACCTTTCAGACCAAGGCAAGGTGTGGCATGTCATTGCCTCACTTCCCTGGATGGATTAGCAGTGCTAATCCTATAATGGGTTCATGTATGTTCGTTCATTTTTAAGCATTACAGCGCCATGACATCAGTGTGAAATCGGCCTAAAATAATGGGCATAGCACTTCATCTTTCTGAGCCTTAATGTCCATTTTATAGTTATTTATAAATTAAAATAATTTATATTGAGATTAAATAAGGTAATGTATGTAAAGAGTCTACCATTATATTTGTCCACAGTTGAGTCTGGAATATATATATATATATTCCATACACATACATACATACATACATACATACATACATACATACATATATACATATACATACATGCACACATACATATACACACATATAATATTTATGATCACTACCTTATATGATCATGCAAGGCAGAGAACAGTGTGAGGAGAATGTCACCACAAGTCTAAATGTGAACAAAAAGCTTTTATGTAGCTTCTGATTACTTTGAGGTTGTTGGACCAGGGCGTCCATTTTTCCCTTTGTTTTTTTCTTCTCACTGCCACCCCCAATTTAGAAATATTAGGTATGTTTTGGCTCAGCTTGCATTTGTTGAACTGGTGGAAGAAACAGCATGGGACCAAGAGAACCTTTTCTATTTTAGCCCTTCTTAATGTTAATGTGCCCCAAATAAATGTATTCTTGAAATTAAATGTTGTAAACTAACCTTTTCAAGCCCTAAAAGCTATAACCTAAGCTTTTGTACAAAGAGGAATTTAAGAAAACAATTTTTGTTGTTTCAAAATCACAACCTTTTGTCAGTGAACATGGGAGAAATATCCAGCTTCAGCAGTAATAAAAGGAATTTAAAACAAAATGTTGCCAGAATGTTTTACCAATAACTCTGGCAGTTTTTCTAATGTAAGAGAAAGAGAGGAGGGGGAGAGATGTTGAATTGGGCACTTTGTACTGGCTGATGGAAGTATAAACATGTATAATTTGCCCCCCTGTGAAGCAATTTAACTGTATTTATCAAGTGCTGTGGAGATGTTAATGCCTTTGACACAGTAATTACACTTCTGGGAGCTTAGCCTAAAGAAATAATCAGAAATGTACAAAATATAATTATAACATCAGGAACTTAGAAACAACCTAAATGTCCAACAATGGGGGGATTGATTAAATGAAGTATGAAAGTATGTGCAGTGGACTGGATCTTCTGCTCTTAAGAATGGCAAACTATTTGGAAAAATAATGATGGGGGAAAAGTTTGTAAAGTAATGTAAAGTGGAAAAACTCTAATCAGCATGAACCTAATATTTTGAAATAGAATTTATACACACACTGTGTGTGTATGTGTGTGTGTGTGTGTGTGTGTGTGTGTGAGAGAGAGAGAGAGAGAGAGAGAGAGAGAGAATGACAATGACAATACAACTAAAAAAACCACATCAGAGTTAAACATTATCTCTGGGTGATGGGATTGTTGGTGGCTTTTCTTTTTTGGACTTCTCTGCATTTTTCCAAATTATTATGTTTATAACTGGAAGAAAATTTATAATTTAAAAGTGCATTATTTAGAATCCTTTGTACTGATATAGCCATATGAAAGCATAAGGGGAAAAAGGCCTAATGAGAATTGCAACAGAATGCCATCATTGATAGGGTCATAGGACTTGGTATTTGTTGTTGTTTTGAATATTTTCCTTTAATGGGCTTAAGAGTACATTGTCTTCTATTAGGAAAGCAAATATAGATATAGAAAAACGCTTAGATATAGAAATCCACGTCACATTTGAATAGAGATTGTGATTTTCATTTATTCTCTGTGACTGTGGTCCATTTTGAGGACAATGAAAATTGGACAATGGTGGTAAATGCTAAACTATTTTTTTTCCTTCTATAGATATTCCTGAAATTCCAGAAAGCATCTCATTCTGTAAAGCACTACAGATAGCAGACTTCAGTGGAAACCCACTGACCAGGTAAATTTTCTGCTTGTTTTTCTGTCTGTGTACTGAGGGTATTTTTTTTTTTGTTGTTGTTGTTGTTGAGAACCAAGCAAGGAACACAACCATGTCACCTTTCCTGAAGGTACATATATAAATTGCTGTCTTTATCAAGGATGGTTGACCTTCACAGATATTTATTTATAAGTAGCACTGTACAATTAATTGAAAGGCACACTGTGCTGTTGATAGAATGTTGAAAAGATGTTAAGAGGTAAGGGAAGGCACAACACACTATATAATACAGGAGTGAAGAGTGCATTTCTGAAGCAACATGAAGAATTGGAGTAGTTTATAAAACCCCTTTTGATGCATCTTATCGTGTGGGATAAGACTGAGTTCTGAACTCCCATAGAGCATACCCCATAATTATCCAAGGAGAAGTCTTATTAGAGATGTTTCTTCCACTCCAAGAATGAAACATATTTAATATCTCTTCTTTACTCCAACTCTTCTTTTCAAAAAAACAAAAAACAAATAAAAAAACCTCCACTGACATCATTATTTCCTTACTTTGGCAATAGCTGTGAGGATTGCTTTGGGCTTTTTTCTCTAAATAATGCCACCTGTCACTGTTTTACTACCGAGTCCAGCTTTGTTCTTCCTAGTATGACACTACATGCTGCCTGAGCATAGCTGAATGGTATTATTGTGAGCCCCTCCTTGTGGTTCCCAGCTCAATCTTGGGCCCACTGACCACTGACTTCCAAGCTTCTGTGTACCCTCACAGCAATGCATAGACAGCCCTAGAGAGTGTCTGTTCCAGAAGTTTCTCTGGGCCAGGTGGATCCATTTCTAAAATTCCTCAAGATTCTCTGAACAACCTCAGGAGAAAGATATTCTTCCCTTTTCACTACTTTTTTTTTTTAATATGGGAAAATAAACTAAAATTTAGGGTTTATCTCACCCATTTCAAAATTGCTTGGGGCTTCTTGGGTATGAAGTGCTGGAGAATACCCTGTTTAATTTTTTTTTCATATCTGCTTATTCTCAAGATGTAAATATGTTTTTAAAAATATTCTTGGCTTCTCTCTTGAATTTTAATGGTTAAGTTAATGACATTTATTTTTATGAAAAGTAGTCATTTAGTAATCTTCAACCTAATAGCTTTCTAATTCACTTTATTCCTCAAGTCTATGCACTTTCTCAACCGTCTTTCATACTGTTGTCCTTCAAGCCTTTCAGTAGCTTCTTTTCCTCTAAGATGAAGTCTAAGCTGCTCGATGTGCAATGCAAGCCTCACACACCCCATATTCGACTTTGGTCTGTCTTTCTACCTTCGTTGCCCTCAGTTGCCTGTGTTAGATGTCATACTCTGCTGTAATAAGGTGCTCGTAGGTCATTCATTTCACACTTCCCTCTCTTTGATGATGCCAACCCTTTTCATTCTCCTTTAAGGTACAGCTTTAGCATCACATGTCTTGATTAATCCCCATGATCACCCCCTCCTCTGGTCTTCCATAGTACTCTGTGCATAATTATTTCATAACACTTGAAATTTACATTTAAGTTATTGCTTTGACCAAAATTCCCCAACCAGACTGTTAACTTGTATTCCTCTATTATTTATTATTATATCTTCAGCCCTACTATAATTTCTGGAATGGAGTAAGCACTCAGTAAATGTTGAACTTAATTAAGCTGTTTATCCTTCAGGTGGCTAGTAGAGTTAGCTGGGAAATAGTTATTACGCTGCCCCTGAGTTTTTTAACCATTCAGTTGCTTAATCCCCTTTTCTACTTCTTTAGTTTAGTTTTTATAATGTCTGCCAACATATGATTTTACCATTATCTCGAAACTCTCTCACCTAGAACACACCCACATTATATGAGGATTTACTGGGGTTTACCTGGCTTCATATTTGGCAGGTTTCTTAAAGTAAATCCTTTTAACTTGGCAGGTGCACTGTTTTAAGAATTAAGACAATATCTATGAATTGAAAGGAACTTAAAAATTATTTAGCTTGGCCTACTTATTTATGACTGAAGAAACTGAAGCTCAAAGAAGTTGAATGACCTTTCCGGATCATGCAGCCTCTGAGTAGCATCAGACAAGAATTCCTTTCTCCTAACCTAAAGTCTCTCCTTCTTCAACACTTCGTACTAGTTTGGCTCCTGATGTTAAAAGCCAGTAAAAAGCAAATTGGCCGTTTAAAAAAATACAATTTTAAAAATATTTAAGATAATTTTAGCCAGTTTTAAAATTATGATATGTACTTTTCGGTAAAAACAGGAAGAAAAGATAAGTTGCATCATTTTAATTATAAATAAAATTTACCTCTATTACTCTATGGAAGAGGTTTTACCTTTGTAAAAACCATTACTGAGTTTATATCAATGATTATGAAAATTCTCATTAATACTGTCATCTTATAGGGCCTGGATTTGGTTTTGTAGTTTGGAATTATTAATATTAAATGTCAAACAGTACCTTAGGATTTGTTTGTTTTTTTTTTAAAAGGAAAGAAATGGAAGACTATAGAGACTATTATTAAAACAAGAAGTCCTCCCCCGACTGGCCCAAAAATGAGTTATGTGTTCTGTTGTTTATGTTAGCAGATTTATAAGGACCTTCAACATTTCAGATGCAGTGAGATCGTTTTGCCTTTGGTTATTTTTTTTTTCTTCCTTAAATACTGGTAACCATAGAAATACTGAAAGTAAACTTTCTTTGTAAGTTTTTAAATTATTTATTTTGAAAATTCACTTTTCAGTATTTTAAGGGAAGTATAAAATGTCATTTCGTGTAGAATATAGTGGAACATATAATTATCTCAAGTGATTGGCATGTTATGTCAAATTAAAAGAAAAATATTAAGAAAGTAGCAATTGACTGTCAGCTGATCAATTCTAAGTAATCTATAGCTTTGCTCTGGGTATTATGCAGGAAGAAAAGAATTATTGAGCAACTGTCTTGTGTTTTTTATTATAATCTCATGGGCTAAAATTTCTCTTTATTTTCTGCTAATCAATGAAGTATTTTCACTCTTAGTCACTTTTAGCTGCAGCGACTATCATTTTCTTTCACAGAGCACTAAGTATTGTCTCAACATTTTTTGCCCCTTTATTCTTAGAACTTGCATATTTCTACTCTTTATTTTTGGATCATCCTATTAACAAGTATTAATCATACCCCCTGTACTTATAGGAAGAGCAAATCTTTGGATTTTTCTCTTTATAAGTGTATGATATATAGGAAGACAAAGCAAACATGCTATATGTAATGTAATTTTAGGGGGTTATTTCAGTTAGCATATACAAGAAATAATTATAATCATGTTTCATATATACTATGTATATACTTTTATTTTTCAGTTAACATATTTTTTTTTTTTTCATTTTAGGTTACCAGAAAGCTTTCCTGAGTTACAGAACTTGACATGTCTTTCTGTAAATGACATCTCATTGCAATCCCTACCTGAAAATATTGGCAAGTAAGTTTTCATGTCAACATTGTATATATTAGGGGGAAAGGGCATATATATCATCTGCTCCATTCCTCTGTCCTTGTATGGCTCTTATTTTTCTACTCAGAAGGCCGTTTACCGAATCTTCAGTGTCACCCTCAAGAAAGAACATAACCAGACTTCTGAGTCTTTACATTTAATAGCCCCTAAATTTTAATGGTTAAAAAAGCTGTTGCGAACACACAGTGTAAATATTATATATGCCTTACTGTTAAAGTATACAGCTGAAATTTACTGGTTTGCGTTAACCAGTGTCACCATAAAAAAATTAATTAATTTTAAAAAGGATGTCACTACTTGTTACTGATAAAAAACCTAATTTGTTTGGATATTCTCTTTAAACTAATGAATTCTAAAGTATTTAATTTAAGCAAAATAGCATGTGTTATACAGGCGGTTAGTAAATACAGTTAGATACCATCATTCTTAGTAATTTTAAACCATGGCAGAGAAGAGAGCCAATGAAGGACTCCGTTGAAAACTTAGAGTACCTGACCTGAAAATAACAGCTGTGTCTGCCAGTGTTTGTGCGCAGTAGACTTGAGAATAGGGAGTAAGGATGGTGAGTTTAGAGAGCAGGCATGGAATTGGGAGAGGGGTAGAATGGGATGGGCAGATTTCCATGTTGCTGACTTATAAGTCCGGGAGGACAGCCATGGGAAGAAATAAAATCCTTTGAAGTATATGTTGGTGAATAAATGGTTCTGTTATGCATTCTCAGAGATTAATTAATTGAATTAGCAGATCTTTTTCATACCTCCAGGACATGCAGTGGCTTAAATCAGACTGGTAGCTCATGCTGCACCACCTGAAAGCCCAATGTGGCTGGCCTAACAACCTGGACCTGTGTTCACTGGTATCATAAAGGGTTTCCCTTGTGTTTACCTGTCCTGCCTAAGTTCTAAGACAAAGCAGACACTTACTTTTGAGAACTACAGTGTATCTGATAGATATACTGTCTGTTCTGCAAAGTTTCTCCTTCCAGAAGTTTTTAACTGTCAACATTGCCCCCTCATTTCCCTCCTGTGTAGGCAGAACACAACTGGCTAACTATGTTTCCGCCAGCAGGTCCATGTTTTTTCTGAGGTGCACACTGATTTTTTTACCATCATGTCAGTAGACTTGCTGATTAAGAATTGTGCCCTTTCGCTCTTAGGAGAGGAAGGGAACAAGAAGCCTCCAGCTCACTCTGAGTTTAGGGTATCAGTTGCAGAGGAAACAACAGTGTTTTACTATGGATTTCATGTACTTACACTTCACTTTTGCTGTGTAAGGTTTTATATGCTTTTAATTAATGTAATAGTCGTTTAAATACCTAAACTGATGCTGTCTTCCTCCTGCTCCTCCAGGTCTCTGGAATATAATTCCCTTGCACTCTTCCTTTCATTCTTAGCTAATCACTGCCCTTTTTATCCTCTGGTTCATTTCTTTTTAAAAAGGTTTAATGTTTTGAGAGAAAGTGTTTTCATTAAATCAGAGTGCCCCTCTTACTCCCTACTGTGTTGTTTCTTTGGAAAATGTTATTTAATAATCATTTTACAACAAATTACAATTTTTTTACTTTATCTTCTCAACATCTGTACATATTTTTGTCAATGTTCAGGATTTCTCATGTATCTCCATTTTCTATCAGTAATAAGGATAGCGGGTTTTGGGTATGTTTTGATTTAATCACCTTGTATGACTATTATAGCCTATGTATACTGATTGTAAAATAATGCCACTTTGAGCGTGAACACTGTAGTAAATAATAACCCAGGAAGTAAGAATATAGGAGTCAGGTAAGTGAATCAACTAATTCTTATTAGATTAATTTGTGGAATTAAATAGGAACTAGAGTGTTTCCTCTTCCTAGTTATTAATAATTTTTGTTATAGCAAGAGACTTCATGACTTCTACCTGCTGGATGAAAGATGTATGCATGCTAAAGCAACAGCCTGTTTGCACTTAGTAGAAACAAATAAAGAACGGACTTCTCTTTGGAGATTAGGCACCTCTAGTGTTCTATACCATGCTGAAAAGATACTTGAAAATTGAAATGGTGAATTGTTGAGGAAATCTCATATATGCATAAGTATATTACATTTAAGCAAATTGTTATTTGAAACTTAACTTCATTTTAGAAAAGATTCTTCAGTTTCCCAAAGGATTCCCAAATAGTTTTTCTTCAGAATGTTTAACCACATATTTAGTAACAAAACAACTTTTTAACAGATAGTATGGTTTTGTAAATAAGGTGCAAATATTTGATATTCTAAAAAATTTAAAAAGACATGAAATGGCCACTTGAATAATTGATACTTGCTGTTCTTTATGGATTCTGAAGTGAAGTTTTTGCAAAAATTGACCCAGCTCATTTGATCAAATGAGTCTCAGTGTGGGGGCCTTTTGGCTCCTAACAGAGTAGGTAGCATTAATCAGGAAAGCTGTGGATATCTCAAACACTCTGGCACCCTCAGGATGGGCAAGAGTGTCCATCCTGGAGAAGAGAGCCAAACCTTTAGGTAGGACACACTTGCAGCTGGGGCACCTGGCAGCATCTGTCCCATCGTGTGTTTGATTTGCCCACAATCAGTTAATCTGAAGAATGTTTCAGAATTGGTGGCAGAGTTGGGACTGGAGTACAGCTCCCCTCATCCCAGTCCCATGTGTTTGCACTACTCCCCCCACCATCCCCATAAAACAGTTCATAAGACCCTTAAGGGCATAATAACTTTTTCTTACTGTCCCCAGAGATACCTAGTAGTTTGATTTTTAAGTAGTTAGGGCTAAACAACTTGATGTAAGTATTTTTGTCCTAACAAGCTGTTTGAAAAAAAAAAATAACACACAAATTGAAAGAATAAATATTTTTATTTCATTCTTAAATATCCCCAGTTTACTATGGGATGTGGGTACCTGTTGACCACTACTCAGCTTCTTAAACTACCTCATTTCCTTTTCTATATTGATTTTTCATGTGGTACTACTTTTTATCATAGCAATCGCTGAAAACCCAACTTGCAAAGATAAGACGTCCTTAAAAGGGATGTAGTGCTAAATAATGTAAAATTGAATTACCTGAGTTAATAGTTCCCATGGTGTCTGACAGACTTTGAGTATTGCTGTGTCTCTTTCAGATGTAAAATATTCTATGGTGCTCCTGTAGGCTTGCTGCAGCTTCCCTGGACGCCTCAGTGCACAATAGCTACGCATGTCACTATCTTGGATACTTTAGTGCATACTATTGTGAATACTTGGGTGTGTGCTGTAAGGTTGCACTGGTTGTTGTGCTTTCAGAGCACTGAAAAGTGTTGCGTTCACATCTTGTACTAGCTACACACCAGACAACCATGAGTATGGTTACTTGATAAAGCAAGTTTCTCAAATAATAGAATCTGTATAATACTTTGTAATGAGATGAGGAATGGTCATGAAATCTTTTGAAACCCACAGAGGAATACTGCCTACCATCATGCAAAATCACACATTTTTCTTTTATTAAAAGTGTCCCAAATTTGCTGACCCTCTTCTGTAATGGCACATCAGCACCTTAGTCCTTCAAAGTAAAGGTGATACTTAACGCTAAGAAACTAAACTTCAGTGGAATTTTTAAACTTTTGTTAAAAATACAAAAATGTAACAACTTCTCATTAGACTTCATGAACAAGTGAATGACATCAAGGAAGAAAGTAGTTGGTCAGCTGAATTCTGGCAAAGACCTTTCTATAATCGGAGGAAATTTTTTAAAAATTAGTGTGATGATTTAATAAATGCAGGTGATGATGCAGTTCTTTTGGATCAGTGCAACTTTGTGAAATATCTTTTTCATCTAACACAGGCATTAAAGCAAGTATAAAAACAATTTATAAACAATTGTTTTATCTCCAAATGTAAAACAAAAAAGTTTTAATACATAATTCAGTATTTCCAATCCCATTGCTATCACTAATAAGTCAAAACGATTTTTTGGATCTTGAATAAAATATTTTAAAAACTTCTTTGTTTTATTATCTATTTAAAAATATTTGACTAGAATTTATAATGTATACAATATATTGGTACATAGTACATTTATGTATTTTAAAAAGAAATGTAAGGATTTATCTATTCGGAATATAAGAGTATGAAAGTCATACTCTTAAATGTGTGGCGAACCTCCATTCCAGAATATCATGTTTGAGAGTCAGTTAAGCTCCAGACCAGTGGTTCTCAAACTCTGCTTTGTTGTGCCCCAGGACTCCTGCTGAAGCCCCTCCTGGGCGTTGTGGAGCATGTGAACCAGTGATCTGGTGGGTGGTCCCTGCTGATTCTGTTTGCATCAGCACAGCTCTATTATTAGCTTTTAAATTTATTGTACTGACATTGCATATAATATTTGCTTTAAAAAGTGTGCTGCAAATATTTTTCAATTAAATTTGGAGACCACTGTTCTAGATGCTTGATAGTCCTCATTTCTTGTAGCCGCACATGATGTGAAGGTTTTACTGTGGTGATACAGATTCCACTGAGCTCTGCTCAAACTTTCAAAGCCTTTCATGAAAATTTTTATCAGCTTTTTTCCATACTGACTGAGAACTTTTCTTACTTAATGACTGAAAAAAGAAATCTACCTTTTTTGTCAAGCCTTCTCCAGTGATCGGAAGAGATGAAATAGATCCCAAGTTCACAGGTTCCCTGACCTTATTCTTTACTTCCCACACAATAAGCAATTTAGTCCTTTGTACACAGAAGTTTAGTTCTTTAGTGTTTAATTGTATGTGTGTAATTAGTGTGTATACCTTGATCACCTTGTCCCCTGAAACGGTGGAGATATCAGTTGTAAAACCGTCTTTGTGTTTCTGCTGAACCTCGTGTTGCTCTGACACACTGAACATATATGTGCGACAAGGCACATGGTGTTACCTCCTACCCTGCTAGCTTTTGCCCTGCCATCATAGCTAATCTGGTTAGGTTCTGGAAGCTTTGTACTAAGACCACATTAGCTTATTCCTGCACTGTCACTTTTTTTGTCTTACTGTCGTATACTCAGGCTGTATAAAAAGACGATATATAGAAACATCTACCAAATAAAAAAAAACCTGCTTTCATTGTTCTCAAAACTTCTAATGAAGAATAATTGTTGCCTACCAGTATTGCTTAATTTCCTCAATATAAGGAATATTAGGGAGAGATTTTAAAAATATGTATTTTTAAGGAAAAAAATGCCTCACCATAAGAACTGGTAAGTTTCTTTTAATAACAGTTCTGACGTTATCACACTTCTTTTGTTTTTTGTTGCCAGAAAGCTCAAAACTAATTGCAGTGATCAGTGAGAGGAGCTATGTTAATATCCATGTGGTGAAAGGACGGAAGGAGTTGCAGGGAGAGGTGTTGCTGGAAATTACAGAGGGGTGGGCACACACACACTGTCTCATTACAGCACCTGCACCCGTAAGGTTAGCATTAACCATCCTGAGCTTTATTTGCTTTGCAAAATGAGGACAAATAATCTGCCCAGGTTTGTGTCACTGGCGGATGATGGAGCTGGGATTTAAACTTAGCTTTTTCGTTGAGGAAGCTACATTTTCTTCACTGCTTGATGCCTCACTGTGAGCATATTAATTTCTTTCTCTCTTCCATGTCCCTAATTTTTTATTTCATGTCTTTCCTTTTTGCATGTTTACACTTTTTTTTAAAGGTTTCATTAAATCTCTTAGAAAAAGGTTGAGGTAAAATGAAGTAAATGACTATATATCACTGAGGATGCCAGCTAACATGGGAAGGCAGCAGTTGAGCAAAAGGGAAGCATTCACTCAGGTCTTAGTCTAATTCCAGGTCTGGATAGGCTTTTGAAGAAGTGTCTGAATAAAATTGATGTTTCAGAGATGCCCTTGAAAACTGTCCCTTGGATAGTGACTTTTTAATATACTTATCACTAAAAATATTTGGATGATCTCACCAATAAAGCCAGGAAGGATAATTTTGCTTTAAAGAGTTTTTAAATATTGGTTTTTAAATGTGTGAATGAATTTGTCTTTCGAAAGAGCATTTTAATACTGAAAAATATTTTTCTTGAGAAAAATTGTATCAATTTCTACTCAAGTAAATCACATACTGTAGCTTTTACTTTTAAAAAATGAGTTAGCCTACAAATGAACATGATCTTATGCAGAGAGACTAAGGAAGCCACAGTAACTAGTAGAACTAATTTATGAATTTAGCGAGATTATAGGCTATAAGATTAATGTGCAAAAATTAGTTGTGTTTCTATAAAGTAGCATTGAACAATTCAAAAAAGAAATTAAGAAAACAATTCTATTTATGAAGCATCGAAATAAATAAAATAGGAATAAATTTAACAGAAGAGATGTACAATACATACACTGTAAATTATAAAATGTTGAAAAAAGAAGACAAATAAGTGGAGAAACATCTTTTGTTTATGGGTTGGAAGACTTAATATTGTTAAGATATTATTACTCCCCAGATTGATTAAAGATTGAATTCCATTCCATGAAAATCCTTACTTGCTTTTTTTTTTTATTTGCAAGAATTGATGAATAAAATTGATATGTAAATATAGGAGACCCAGAATAGCCAAAGCAATCTTAAGAGAGAAGAGCAAAGTTGGAGGACTCACACTTTCACATTTCAAACTTAACTACTTTCACATTTCAAACTTAACTACAATGCTACAATAATCAGGACTGTGTGGTACTATCATAAGGATAGACATACAGATCAATGGAATAGAATTGAAAATTCAGAAGTAGATTTATAGTTAAATTATTTGACAAGAGTGCTAAACAGTTCAATGAGGAAAAATAGTCTTTTCAATAAATGCTATCAGAACAACTGAATATCCATCCTACAAAAAAAATTAAGTTACACCCCTATTTTATGTATATAAAGTAACTCTAAATGGAATAGAGACCAAACTTTAAGAGCTAAAACTCATAAGAAAGCATAGGGGTAAATCTTTGTGACATTAGGCATTGGTTTTTTAGATATGGCACCAAAAGCTCACACAACAGAACAACAACAACAAAAAAAAAATGGGTAAATTGGACTTCATCAAAATTAAAGACTTCTGTGCATCAAAGGACACTATTAAGAAAGTGAAAAAAGACAACCTAAAGGTGGGAGAAAATATTTGCAAATCATATCTCATAAAGGGTCTTATATCCAGAATATATAAAGAAGTCTTACAACTCAACAATAAAAAGACACCTGGGCGTGCCACCCTGAACAAGCTTGATTCCATCTGATCTTGGAAGCTAAGCAGAGTCGGGCTTGGTTAGTACTTGGATGGGAGACCGTTTAGGAAGACCAGGTGCTGTAGGAGTAAAAAATTTAAAAAATCAGGGATTGTGAGCTGATAAGTTCCTTGCAATCTGTCAACCAAGGATTGCCTCATCTAAAAAAAAATAATAATAATCTAATTAAAAGTAGGTAACAGATTTGAATTGATGTTTGTCCAAAGAAAATATATAAATGACGATAAGCAGATAAAAAGATGAACATCAATCATCAGATAAATGCGAATCATAACCACAGTGATACACCACTTTACACCCACTAGATGACTGTAATCAAAAAGATGAACAATAACAAATGTCTGTGAGGATGTGGAGACAGTGCAACTCTCATACATTGATGGTCGGAATGTAAAATGATGCAGCCCCTCATTGGAGGGAGTAGGTCCTTCCTCAAAAGGTTGAACATAGTTACCATATGACCCAACATTTTCACTCCTAGTTGTATATACCCAAGAGAATTGAAAGTGTATGTCTGTATAAAAACTTGTTCACGAATGTTCATAGCCAAAAGATAGAAACAACTCAGATTTTTCATCAGTGGTTGAACTGATAAACAAATGTGGTATATCCATATAATAGAATATTATTCAGGCATGAAAAGTAATGAGGTACTGATAAATGCTACAATCTTGATAAACCTTGAAAGCATGTTAAGTCAAAGAAGCCAGGCAGATGATTCCATTTATATTAAAGATCCAATATAAGCAAACCCATAGGGAAAGAAGTTAGATTAGTGATTGCCAGTAGCTGGGGCTGGGGTTGAGGGTGGCGGAGCAGGGTGAAGTTAAGGAATGACATCTGATGGGTATGCAGTTTCTTCAGAAGTCATTGGGTGATGAAAATTTTCTGGAATTAGGTAGTGGTGATCTTTGTACAACCTTGTGAATATACTAAAAACCACTGAATTGCACACATTAAAAAGGTGAATTTTGTACTTTGTGAAATAGATCTCAATGAAAAAGAGAAATTTATGGACCTTAGACAGACTTGAAGCCTGGTACTGCTGGAAGGTGATACTATACCTGGTTTATTCTTACCAGAAATATGCTGTAATATAACCTTACAAGTAATGTGCTGTGGTCATTTTGTCTCAGTTACTCACACCTGGTGATTGGGAAGGTACACATAGCCAGAGCTTCCAGAGAGCATTCAGGTGATGTGCAGTGAGAGTGAAGGTTGGGAGGATACAAAAACCCCATTGAGAACTAATGGAGAATTTTGAGGATCTGGGAAGCCTCTGCTTCTGTCTGGCAGCTTTGTCTTTTCTTGTATATCTGTCTCCATGAGATTCTATATCCTTGGCTATAAAAGAAACAATATCCTCAAAAAAAAAGTTTGTCTACATATATCTAAACATCTATACTCTGTTTACTTAAAAATTTTTTCCTCAAAAAATAGCATTTTTAAAGGATAAAGAATATATCTAATGGATTTGCACAGTGCCCAAAACATAGTTGTCAATCACTAAGTGGTTACTGTCAAAAAACATCTATATGATAGTTTGCTAATAGAAATAGAACTGATAGATAGGCTCTGGGTTCTTTGGCAGATTGAAGTAGAGCATGTGGGTCTGATTTTCTGTCTGCTACCCTTGGGGCTGGTGACCTTAATTTGAGTGGGCTTGAATTAAGTGAGCCACATGTCCCTTGCTAATAAGGCCTTGTCCTAGGCTGCTTACCTATATTGTGTTAGTGCATGCTGCCTAAGAGGAGTAAATCTTTTTGAAAACTACTATCATTTAATGCAGTTTTTAGAGGCCTGGGAGTTTCTATAACATATTTATTGTTTCAAAAACAAAAATTCTTAGAAAAGTATCTAGAACAAAGCCACCTTAAGGAAATTAGTAACCAGGGAGTTCTTAAATACTACTTGGTATTAAAAATATATATATATATATTATGAATGTTAAACAATTCCCCCTATCCCCATCAATATTGTCTTCTGCAAATATCATTGCCATAAGTGTTTATAGAGTTTATATTTTAATGGCTTTATAGTGTACTGCCATTTGTTTGCTTGGGCTACCTTAATTCATTTTATTCTCCTTAATGATTTTGACCACCAAATAAGAAAAAAAAAATCCAAATGTATGAAGTTTTTAAAAAATATAGTAGAAAACAGATGTCAATTCTTTAAAGTAACCACTTACCCAGTCCCTGAACTAGAATCCTAAAAATACAGTTGGCCTACATTCTGACTTACTTGAGTGTCACTTTGGTCCCTGCCATCATGAACTGTGTAGAGCATTAAGCATTAGTGTGCTGAGGAAAAATGCTTCAATACACTTTTCCTGCAGGAGCTTGTTAGGTGTTTGTTTTTACCCTATTTGGTGATAGAAAAGGTGGGTGTGACAAGGAGAACAGAAAATCATGGGTTTTTTGTGGGATAAGGATGAGGTCATTCTGACAGTATTGCATAGAAATTTAATTTGCCAGAAATTAAAATTGAAGGGTAAAATAGCATTTAATAGGGTAGTGCTTAAAAATGTTAAGGTACGTATAGACAGTGAGATACTATGCAATTGTAAAAAAAATACTGGTATGTACAGATAAGAGATGAGACAAAAATCCATTATGTGAGGAAAGCAAAGTACCAGATGTGTTTAGGACATTACCTTTCACATGAAAAAGAAAAGACTATTCATACCTTGTATTTGCATAAAAGAAAACTCTGCATGAATACAGAAGTAACTGACAAGATAATTTCCCATGATGAGGGAGGGTCTCAGGGGTGGGAAACCTGGTAAATGAGGAACAAAGGTGAGAGAAAACTTAAAACTGCTTTGTTTTACATATATATTAATGTACTACCTATGCCCAAAGTTAGCTGAAAAGTGAGACACTGCAGAAGATGGTGTTTAATAATGCACTCCTCAGCTGTGTGAGACCTTGTTGGAGTTCCCTCCTCTGTACTTTAGTTTTCTCATCCATAAAGTTAATTCTTAGAAAGCACTTACAACAATATGTGTCATATAGTCAGCTGATGTAATTAATAGTAGGAATATTAAAGATCAGTTATTCTCGGATTATATCTCAAGTGTCTAATTTTTGTCAGTTTGTAAAGGTATTAAACATAACTGATAGTCTCTTTTGTCCCTGTGATATCATGTTTTAATAAGTGGCTAATGAATGCATGTAGAGTTTGGGTTTCCTTGTTTCCCTTGGCCTAGTGATTAAGAGCCTGGCTTCTGAAGTAGACAGAATTGGGTTCAAATTCCCCACTCCCAACTCATCTCAGCACTGTGTTCTTTTTTTTGGTGCTGTAAGAGATGTAGAGATGTTAGCGTTGAATAGGTTGATGGGAAAGGCAGTATCTTGTCTCTGTTGAAGATGCTATATTCTGAAAGACTAGGGAAGGGAGATCATTCATTCGTTTATTTATTCATTTTTGGATTAGTGTCTCTGATCTGAATCGGCATTTGGCTGGATCCTGTACATCAGCTGTTTCTAGAACAGACTGGAGAACCACATTCTGGAATGGGCTGGTAGGATTCTGCATTTGGTCTGGAGCTATCTAAGGCAAGCTACTGATGAAAGCCAAACCCACAGTCTCATTCTAGAATCAGTTAATGATTCTCTGAACTGAGAATGACTAGTCCAGATGACACTCTGAAGTTTGGGCTCATATGGGAGGTGGGAGTCTATAGTCAAAGCTGTTTCTTTGCGTTCTATTTCTTGTTGTCCCATTGATCACCCATTCTGGACAGTGTATGTTCAGTTCAAAGCTGGCCAATGCCAGCAGCTCACCATCTATTTGTAGTGGGGATGACTTGTGAATAATAGCATCTTGTAGCAACTCGTACTTGTAGCTATCTGTGCTCAGGGACAGGGGCTGTCTCAAGGAAGTAAGTCACAAAATTGATTCTCTTAACTTGAAAGGAAAATATTTTATGCCATAATTGCCAAGTAGATATGATTATATTCATTTTAGGGGAAATTGAGATCCAGTGATAAAGCACCTCAGCAGAGCAAGTGCAGCTGGTTATTGAGAGACAGGCCAGGATTTTGAGCCTAAGGCTCTGGTCTCTCACCTCTCAGACTCAGCATGCTTTTTATAGAGTGGCACTTTAATTAGCAGATCCATAGTGTCTGCTTATAATGTTCAAGTTCTGTATTTTAAATAGTTTAAAATTATGGGGAATCATTACCTCAGAAAGGCTGTTATTTTGTATTTGTTGTGTAAAATAATTTTGAATTTGGAAAAGTTCAAAAATTGGTATTTGTTCTTGTTGTAACATTTGTACATTCACATTATCCCTGCTGTTCAAAATCAATAGAAACTAAGAGATTTTATAGTCAGACTCTTAACAGGATGTTATATTTGGACATTAACGTGATAGGAGTGGGAACTATGTATTTAATCTAACAGGACATTATTAAGTTCTGTATATCCACAAATCTGTTGACATTTTTGCAGTATTTTTGCTCAAGCATTATTTGCTTTCAGTAACTGTTGTCTTATGGCTTTTACCCTCAAGACAAAATTTAAAGATAATTTAAAAATGTGTATCATATTTTTAAAATGACATAAACCAACAACAGAAATACCAGTGTCTGTCATTTGGTTAAGAAGGGTAAGACATACATATACTTGCCTAAATTGATAGGTGTTTTCAAAATTTAAATTATAAAGAGAGAGAGAATGGAGGTCCCGAAGTGCCTCAAGGCAGTGAAGCAGTGACATGGGCAGGTAATTTCACTTTTGACCAGATATAAATTGTGGCTTGCTGCTTTCTAATGGACTTTAGGAAAAACGTTACTTTTTAAATTGTGTCATCGTGGTGTCATTAATGTGCTGGGTTGTTATTAATCAAGAGATAGAGTGTGTAAGGAACCCATGCAGCCCCTCCTGCCATGGGTAGTGGGTGGGTGAGTATGTCCCTTCTATTTCAGGAAGGAGGCCTCAGTCAAGATTGCAGACCTTGGTAAAACACTTAGCACCAAGGCCTGTGTAAAACTGCTTTTTAACATGCTTTTGATAATGCCCACTGAGTGAAGTTTTTGAAAGGAAGGACTTTTTTTTTTTTTCTTTATGGGTGTCTCTAGTGTGTCAAAATAGGTGTGAGAGTTTAATTAATAAATTAGAGGAGATACAGAATTTACGCATTTCATAGTATAGTTAAAATACATTTTCAAGCTAACAGGCTGTAAGTATGTGTATATGTTGTTCATGCAAATCAGGTTTACATTTTCTAATGTTACAAAACCAGCTTTGTTAGTTCTCATGATCCTGGCTTTTGTGTTGGAAGGAGAATAGAGGATTAAGGCAGATTAGAGTGTTGGAATAATGTCTGATTCCTCTGTTCTCCACACTCACACGTAAAAATTCTCCAAATCTGGATGTTGCTATGGTGATATTAGCAAAAGCTTGAGTTTTTGATTGATATAGAGCTTAATACAGTTCCTGTTAGAGTAATAGATGAACCAGTCATCTTCTGAATCAATGTGTTGTGCCAGTGCTGACATCACTTGGATGTGTGAGGTTCCGGTGATGCAGAATTGCCACTGCCTCTAAAGATTCGACCCAGATAGTCAGTGTCTGGGAGGACATCTGTCTCCTTTACAGTGCTACCAGTAGGCATGGATTATACCTGAGAGGCAGGAGAATCTGCTGAAAAGAGCACCACTCAGGGGTTTAATAGAAATAAAAGCAACATCATAGCTACCATTTATTGAATCAGTCTTCTGTTCCAGGCACCACGTGAGGGTACGTTATTACATTATCCCCAATACATTTAAATGGAAGTCATTTTCATAGTGCTGCTGCCGCTTGCTTTGTGAGTTTATGATCTTAAGTAGAGCACTTGGACTCTCTGGACGGAGATACCCACTACTTCCGAACAGGGATGGTCTCTGGTTGGTATCTGGTTGATGTTTGGAAGAAGAGCTCTGAGCTCCATGAGATTAAAGGCATTATTGTTTTTATGGTAACGGCACATTTTTGACATTCTAAAGTCCAGAAGCACATATTTGGTTTCTATCTTGGTCCCAGGAGTGGTTGTCTTTCAACGACTAGTGAGTTATTTTCACATGTCAAGTGTACAAGGTATTTGAATGAGGGTGCCTTATAGTGATGACACTACTCTTGTTGTTTTAATACTGAAATTGGGGAGGTAGAGATTATGTTGTTTTTAACGGAGTGGTGGTGATAGGTATCTTTCCTTGGAAAATGATATATAACAGGTTTTATTAAGAGTTCCTGCTTGTAGAGTGTGTATTTGGGGGAGGGGGAGTAGGTAGAATCTCAGGAATTTTACTTATACTTTTTTTTCTTCTGTTCATTTCCAGTCTTTATAACCTGGCTTCACTGGAACTGAGAGAGAATCTTCTTACATATCTTCCTGAGTGAGTCTCTGGGGAAACATAAGAGGACATTTTATACTGAATGAATTTCTTCAGACATTAAAGAAAAAAGAAAGTACTACTGTATTTTGTCAGAAACTGATTCTGTGTCTATGGAAAGTTTGGGAGATGCCAGTCTTCTTTTAATATTCCATCAGCTATGTAATATTTACTGCATAAAATCTAAATGAATCTTATTTTTGGAAACTAAGTGAGGAATACACATTGCTCAGCATTTCTAAGTACTAAGAGCTCTTATTTATTTGTTTGTTTGTTTGTTTGTTTAAATAGCTCCCTTACCCAGCTCCGGAGACTAGAGGAACTTGATTTAGGAAACAACGAAATATATAGTTTGGTAAGTTCGTATTGAAGGGTGATCTGAATTTAATTTTTTTCTTAGTTACAGTAACAAAATATTTTAGGGAAGATCTTCAGGGATGCCTATAAACCAGTATTTTCACCTATATAGCCTGGCAACATTAAAGACTGTGCTACAGTTTGCGCGGGTTAAGAATTCTGATCTGGGGCGTGGAGGGTCAGGACCAGAAATGATGGGCATAAGTGATAACGACTGGCATTCTGGGAGTGCTGGCGGCGCTTTTAGAAAGAGGGGCTTGATATTGAAGAGATGCCAACAAACATCCACTGTGGTACCTAATAATTAACTGTTGAAATAGGATTCTTTCCAGTTGCATCTTTGTTATCGTAACATTATTTTTTTGTTTCAGCCAGAATCAATTGGAGCTCTCTTACATCTAAAGGATCTCTGGTTGGATGGAAATCAGTTGTCAGAATTACCTCAGGTAAGTAGTCATTTCACATGGTCTCCCCCAAAACAAAACGGCAGCCGCCACCACCCTCGTGTAGCTTTTACATGAGATCTTCTATAAAAGGGATCTTGAAAACCAGACACACTGGTTGAAAAAGCACATTTGAAAGAATATATTGAGCATTTGTCATACTATATTGATAAAGAAAAATTGAAAGCCTCAACCCACAATTTTTAAAAATAGTAATGTATCCTTTAGTTTTTGAAGTCATCATTCTTGCTACCCATATGGCTTACTTCAAGCCCAGCAAATTTATAAATTACCAGGACCCCTGATTCTGATGGTATATGTTCTTCCTTCTCTTTATGATATGCCAAGTGCTTTGGGGTAATTTTGACCACATTTTGCCCTGCAATAAATGATATAAAGTTTTTATTTAATGTATTTTTTAAAGGTTGCTTATGGTTTAGCTGGAATATAATGATGTTTAGTTTCTCTCTCCTGTTACCAAGTGTGAGAACCATGTTCCAAATGAAGGAGTCTTATATAGACTTCTGAATATATAGTCATTTTGTAGAGCCTCAGTAAGCAAGCCTGCCTTCTGTTCGTTTGAGGTAGAAGCCTAAATAAGCAAACAAATAAACAATGACAAATGGGCATTTTCCTCTTATTTTATTTTTCTCCAGCTGTTACTGAATCTTATTCTTTGGAGTATTGTACAGCCAATCTTTAAAGTCAGTATATCTTGTGATGGTCTAGGTGCTTATATTTTAAAGTAATTCAGATGCTGTTCCTGCTTAGCTATGTGAACCAGTTGTGATGGACTCTGCACTTCATATGGGGAATGCCACCTCAATGCAGGGAAGTCTAACACTAGAAGTAGTGAAGTAAAAATTTAATTGTTGTAGTGATAGCACCGGAGTTTCCATGACATCGCTTATGACTAATAGAACTAAGGAACTAATTTGAGTCTATTTCTGAGGTCTTGGCTGCATTTGGGAAAAGGAAGAGATCAGTAACTGGTGTGGGTGAGAGTTTAATTAATACTCAGATTTATCTACGAGATTATGAAAAGTCCTGATTGAGAGGATTCTAGTAACTTTAGGAGTCAAAGAATGGGGAGACAATACCAGGAAATTATCAGGAACATATTAAAATTTATCAGCTATTATACACGAAAGGGGGAGATTACGTGTGTGTACAGATGTGCACAAGTGATCATGTGCAAAATGCCACATCCTAAAAATAAAGAAATTAAAACACCAGTGTTATAAATAGTTATTTAAATATCTCATTTGCTTCTCTTGTATAAACTTCTCTTAAGTTGAGAATAAACACAGCATACATTCTCATATAATCAGAATTATTTTTGTGTCTTTATTGGTGAAAAGAAGAGGATGTAGCAACATAGTTAAAAAGAATTGGTGAAAAAGTAGAACAACTTCAGGGATCTGGCATGAAATTAGTAGAAATGTAGTCTGGTTTCCTATAGACAGGGTATTCAGGGGCGGGGTCATAGGATGCATGTTTACTAGAAGGTAAGCTGGAAAGAACAGAACAGACCAAGTTAAATACAGATTGAGGAATTTGTGCTTATGTAGACATCAGGGAGCCACTAGACTTTTTTTTTTCAGTAGAAGAGGTGTTCTGATTACTTGACTAGAGCTAAGCTATGTTTCTAGGAGGGAAATATGGAAGCACAGTTTGCAGAACTGAGAGAGACCAAGAGGCAGAACTAAAAGTCCAGGTGAGAGGGTAATGAGAGAGTGGGAATTTAATGCAGTGGCAATGAAATGGAAAAGTAGAAGCAGTTATAAGAGATAAAATATGCATTTTGTAAATGGAAGGTAAGATAACTTTTGAATAGACTGTTAGACTCATCGAGGTACTTTCCTCACTCCTTGACAGACTGTGTTCCTTAAAAGCAGTGTGCTTTTTTCTGTTAATGTTAAATGTGTCAGTGGGTCTGTGTGCTCTAGTTTTGCTGGGAAGCAGTTGTATTGTTGTAACAAGTACTGCCTGTCATGGGAGATAAAAGGTAGATGGTTTCTTAACTGAAGAATCTCAGGGTCACCCTGAAGTATAAGCTGGTTACTACCTGATTGATTTCCAAACCTGGGGAACTGGATTCCAGCATCTTTTTTTTCCCCCTAATCGTGTGACCTTAAAGTCATTTGTTGTCTCTCCCTGCCTATCTCTTCATCTGTTAAGTGAATGATTTCTCGCCTGCCTAAAGTTGGAGGGCTTGGCATCCCTCCCAGCTCTGTGTCTGTGATTCATACCACTTCCCGTTTTCATTGGAAAGGGGTCTGGAAATTTACTCCAGCTTTCACATTTAGATAAATGCTGAAGAAATATCCTTAGGACTACTTTGGGATTTGATTGCAAAATGTCACTGTAACAAATTCATCTGTACTATGGCAGGTTCAAGTAGGAGTTATTTTTCTGTGTCATTCATTGATTTAGGAAGTAGGAAATCTGAAGAACCTGCTGTGCTTAGATGTCTCTGAAAACAGGTTGGAAAGACTTCCTGAAGAAATCAGTGGCCTGACTTCATTAACAGATTTAGTCATTTCCCAGAATTTATTAGAAACAATTCCAGAGGGCATAGGTGAGTATTGAAAATAACTACTTAAGGTGCTGGCTATTGTCTTGAGCATTTGGAAGACACTCTGATCCCTCGGTCACCACTCTCAGTTGCTGGGGATGTGGCTCCTTTAGTCTCCTTGTTACTTGTTTGTTGTTGTTCTTGATGTTTTGTTTTGTTTTTAAGAAGAAATGCAAAGAATATTTAATACAATTTAAGTTTCTTTATATGCAAGTATTTCTGGTTTGGTAGCAGTTAAAGGTATTATTAACTTTATAAGTGTCGACTCATATCTACTTCATCCACATCTTGTCTCAGTGATCTCAGGAGGGATTAGCCCAGGTAATAGGATGTGTTTCAGCTGTATGAGCAATCACTAAGAAATTTCTAATTGAGCATCCTAAATAGTTTATGAGAAAGTAACTTTGACTTTATTTCATGACCTGGGGAAGGGCTATTGAAGGGAAAAAGATATGCTGGAGTTGAGCCTTTTCTGGTACACTGAGAATAATCTTTTATGTTAACCACTTTGTGGCATTTTCATTTTTTAAAATCAGTTCAGACATTTCCTTTACCATAAAGGAATTCAGTCCAGTTTGAGGAAATAACCACAAACAGAGAAGGTTTAAACAGACATGGACTGGCAGCTCGGAAGTTTTAAGAAGCTATATTTAACCATATAGTTGTCATAGGAGTGCTTTCCTTGACGTTCATGTAACTTTTATTCCTAACATCACAGTTTTTAGGTTTTTGAAAACTTTTGAGTAGTTAGAGAAGCTGTATGACAGAGGACTACTTCCTTTCTGGTTTTTGGTCAGGATGAAAGTGGTAACCGATAAGAGTGAATCAGCAGGAATATGGACATTGCCTATTGGTTAAGGCTGGCTGGAAAATGGATGGCAATTTTGACTCAAGTAGAAATGTTCACTGAGAATTATATATGACATCTGAAAGCAGTTGTAGGAACTGGGAATGTTTCGTTGCTTAGAATAGGAAGAAATAGGCATGAGATGGCCTTTGAAAGGAATAGATTTATTACAACTTACAGTTCCAGTAGGTGAAATGAAAGGATATTGAATCTCAATTTGATTTAAGAAAGAACTTTAAAAGAAATGTTTATTACAAATTAGTTTGGGCTGCTTAATGAAGAAGTGAGTACCCTGACACTGGAAGTTTTCCACAAGAAGCTGCAAAGCCGGCCACTTGCCAGTGATGTTGTTAAGGAAACTTCTCTGTTGGGAGTCAGTGTGTCAGGTGTGAGATCCAGTGTGCCCTGCACAATTGCCTGTGAGGACAGGTGGGAACGCTTTGGGGACAGTGTGGGTAGGTTATTGATTATGCTAAATAAAGAGATTAAGAAGTGGTTTGTTTTCTGCTTTCCCCTTTAGAGTCACACAAGGCAAGGTAATCTTTTCAACATTTCCTTTTCTCCAGCTTTATGTCTCTTAATATAGAGGCTGCTTTCTGATTTTACTGGGGAAAGTGTTATGCCAAGCACTCTTGGACATCTGCTCTACAGGCTCAGTCCTCTGAGTTGTAGTCAAAAATGAGAAGCTGACTGATTTAGAATTTCTTTCACTCAGAAGGGACTATGAGGAGTCTGCTGTAAACCCAGTCTTTTTTTCCCGTGGCCTGAGGGCATCACCAGTAGTAAGTCCAGTCTTCCTGCCTGAGTGAAATAGACTCAGTCCTTCATATGGCTCTTCAAAGATTACCATCTTATTTTGCGTGTATAGAAATACTTCATACAGATCTTCACAAAGTCATTTTCATTTACAGGTGATAGAATAAGCTACATGTTGTTATTTTTTTGTTTTTAGTAAAGATGATTCTTGGAATGCGGTGAAAGCTTCTCTGCTCTGTACCTGAACCATCTCCTATTTTTAAAGATCCATTATGAGCCAGCTGTTTTTCTTTAAATGTTCTGGCTTTGATATGGTGTTTGTAGGTAGTGACTTTTAAAATGATTTGCTTCTAATTGCTGACTGTTTTTGATATTTTGAATAAAAGTGATCTAAATGAGAATGATATATTTTCATAATATGAGAAGCTGGGTCAGGAAAAAATGAATAACTATTTAAATCAAAAAAGAACAGCAGATGGGAAATACAAAGTGATGATTAGGACAACAATCATAACTAATGATTTTAAATAATTCTTTCACAGGAAAACTAAAGAAACTGTCGATCTTGAAGGTGGATCAGAACAGACTAACACAGTTACCTGAAACAGTTGGGGACTGTGAAAGCCTCACTGAATTAGTTCTAACTGAAAACCGGCTCCTGGTAAGTGTGGTTTCAGTATTACAATGACTTACGAGGAGAGAGTCTACCTATTTGTAATTTGGGTGGACTAAATGGAAACCTTCTTATGTTACATCTAAAAAAAGGGACTAGCAGAGCAAATACATGGCATAAAGACGATCAGTGAAGAAACTGGTGTTTGATGCTCCCTTGTCAGACCGTGTGTGCCACTTATAGTACTTACAATACCCGGGACAGAACCGACACCTCACAGGGGTCCCCAGTGAGGTGTAGCGATAAGCCACTGTTGGTGGATATGCCGATGCCTCTGCCACAATATCCAAAGACCACCAGAGGAAACACTCTTCTCTCTGGGTTCTTGGAGCAAATGGGAAGAGTGGGAGAGAAGAGGAAGAAATGGTGGTTGACCGGGGAAAGCCTTGGTGGAACGAGAGGGAGGAATGCTCTTTGTGGGGAAGTCAGAGAGTGGTATCTGCTGGCCTTTGATCTGTAATCTCACCCCATCCTAGAAATTGGGAGGTGGAGATGACTGTGAGCGTCCCTCCTCCTAAGGGAAAAGTCCTTGGCATGCGTCACCTGCCGGGGCAAGGCAGCAGGACAGCAGCAAATCTCAGTTGCCCTCTCCCGTCCTGCTGCTGCCTCTGCTTTCATTGGTCCTTTTTTGTCATTTCATCTTTTTCTCCTTTTTCAATTGTCTTAAAGTCACTATTATTTCTTCAGTTTGCTTTCCTACCTTTCTCCTTTTGCTATTTGTTTTCTATCCTACGTTTCCTTCTCCTTGTTCCTTTCTTTCCTTCTCTCCTTTTTTTTTTTTTAAATAAAAAGAGTAAATAATGCTTTTTAGATGAAAAGAGCAGAAAAAGACAGTAGCATCGAGCAGAGACACAGAGTTGGTGGGGGAGCCTGAGAGCATCTCTCCTCAGGCAACTCAACCAGACTCCTCAGGCTGGTGTCGTGGAAGTGACCAGCCTGTCCTTCTCTAGTTTGTGGTTTTAGGCTTACAAATAGTAATCATAACAATTTTTAAAACGAAATTCCCCCTGGGATTACAGGAGAGTGTTGAAGATCTCCCACCTGGGTCCTGCCTGGCCTGATTCCTGTAGGGCCGTATGCTCCCACACCAGCCCCTGCAACCCTCTCTTCTGCCCTGGCGTCACGGCCCCACCACTCAGGGTTCTGATCCCCTGCCTCTGGCTTCCATAGTTATCTAAGCTACCATATCAGCGTGGTTTCTGCAAGGTGCAGGCAGGGAAGGGATGAGGATATTTAAATTCTCACTAGCGTTGAAAAGCCTAAATTACTAATTACTGCTCTTCTAGGCATTTCTCTGTTCCCAACAAAGATGTTAAATGATTAATTCCACTTTCTCCATGTGATATTCAGGAAGAACTATTACTTCTGTTACTGGACAAGATTGTATTCTTTAAGTCTTTGAAAAGATCTGTTTTACTATGAGCCATGTTAAAAGTATGTATTAAGTTAATAATAAAAATGTTATTTTCACAGACCTTACCTAAGAGCATTGGAAAACTTAAGAAGTTGAGCAACTTGAATGCAGACAGAAATAAATTAATGTCTTTGCCGAAAGAGGTATGTGCTTTTAAAAAATAATAAATAATAATTATGAGAAAATAACAACAGAAAAGATCAGAAATGTCAGTTTTTAAAGACTTATATGGTGCCTTTTAAAGGTATGAGCTCTCATCTGTGAATATAGAGGTGTTTGGAAGAATTATATCAAAGAATGGTGATCAGTAACATTAAAGAAAATAGGTGAGTCTCTTTTAGGAGGGAGAGAGATTGATGTTTCTGGCTTGACCTACAGAGAATGGTGACGACATTGACATAAATGGGTGATTTGGGAGCTTGGCGGAGAAAGGGGATAATTTTGAGTGTGATTGCGTTTAATGTGAAATTAAACCGCCCTATAAGCCATGAGAATTATAAAACAGATCTTGACGCAACCCTTTTCTCGGGCATAGGCTGACTGAGCAGCATTCACATCCGGGAGACTGAATGAACTCTCTCCAAAAGCATTCACATAAAGGAAGGCAAAATGGGCAGCTATAGCTGCCTGATTCATAAAATTTTTTATTTTTTTATTTTTTGTCAATGCTTCAAGCAGGAGAAGAGAGACAGTCACTGTCCATTGTGTAGAGTAGCTGCATGGACTTACAGACAGTTAAGTTCTGGCAGGGAGGTGAAAATGCCAAGAATGAGAAGGGAGCCCTTAGTGGATTAAACAAAAAGGTGTCTGTTGTTTAAAAAGAAGGCTTATTTTCTTTTTGAACTAAGAGAACTTGACTGGAGATGGGTAGTACTGAGCTTTATTTTTTATTAGCAATATAGTCTAAAACTAAGTGTAAGCCACGTGTATTCCCTTCATTAAATGTTGATGAGTTCCCTTCCCCTTTGCTAAGGCCTCACATAAAACGGTGTGTGATACGATCACTGTCCAGGTGCAGTTTCCTTTGTATTTCTCTGCTTTGGCCCTTTCTAACATCTATCTTGGAATAATTTCAAAGCTGCCTTACAATCAGCCAGAACTTGAGGGGTTCTTATTTTCCTAGGATACTTGTCAGGGTGTCAGAACTTGGCCTGGTTTCTTCTCTTCTCTTCTCACCTTGGTGCTCTGCCTTCCCTGTCCCAGCCTGCTCCTAGGGTAAGACAGCTGACATTCCTGAATGGAAGCATGAAGATATTTACTGTATATGTGACCATGTTCTGATACATCCTTAACCTGAACACTGGCATCTGAATAAAACTGTTTCCAGCAGAAAGAGTTAAGTCTACATCTCAGCTAAACTAGGCTATAACTAAGAGATTCTGCTAATCAAAACATTTTGGTTCGAGTCTAAGTGACAAACCAAAACAGAGCAGAACATTTTTCTGAACATTAAGTTTACTCTTGTTGAATAGCACATGTAAATGGGTAATATGTTAGACACATAAACACATGCACAGTGAAGTGTGAAAGATTTATTTCTTTCTCAATGCCACATCCTGCACTAGGTGCTTTTGTATATGTTAACTCATGGAATCCTCACAACAGCTTTGGAGGTCATAGGATTGTCCTCATTTCACAGATGAGGAAACTGAGGCCAGTGAAAATCTTTCCTTATGAGGGAGTCTGTAGAACTAGACTGCAAGGATGTGTCTCCCAATAGCCAGCTCGCCGTTCTTTCACTGGCCACTGACAGCTTGGCCACTCAGTTAATATATAGTCAGCCCAACATTTTTATCTGTGTGACCTTGAGGTATGGCAGGATCTTGATTTAGTAAAGAAAGGTCAAATTATCTTCAGTTTGGATATTTTTGAAAATTAATACATTTTAGGACTTTTCATGATAAATGCCAAATGCACTTTTAAGTATATCAATCTCCATTTTCACCACCCACCCTCAAATTTCCCTCTTCTTCTCTTCTGATTCTCTTTTTCAAAGAAACACATTCTAGATAAGAACTTTAGAATTTTATTTTTGTGATACTATCATTTTTGCATCAGTTTTCTTTTCACTTTAAGAGAATGAAACTTGTACTCCATGTATCTTTTGAGAGTTGTTTATACCTAGTGTGTGCTGTGTATCCACATAAATGTAGTAGAAACAGCTTTTCATGATTTGAAAAGTAAAAGTATTGTGAAAATATTTCCAGCTTCAAAGCATTTTAGTTCACTGTCACGTTTTATCCATTTTCTGAGAAATTATGATTGCTTTTCTGGCATCGAGAGTTTGATAGAGGCATAAAGTCTGTGCCTGTTCCTTCAGCTGCCTGATAAAGCAGAGAGTATTTTGACTTTTAGGAACTGGATCTTTTCTAGCACACCTCCACTCATACTCACACACTCAACTTCCAGAGTAGGAAATGCTCTAAGCACATGTTTCCAATTTCGTTGTGGATCACAGCTTGGTAACCCAGCAGACATGGCTGAGTGCTTGCCTCTGACCATCAGGGCTGAGCAGCCAAGCCACTGAGGGCCTGCTGACCTCAGATTGCGTCATGTTGGTCTAGGTGGCACTGTCATGCTGTGAGTCTCTGTACAGAGTACAGCAGACCCTGTGTGTGTGTGCATGTGTACGGGAGGCTTATGCACAGTGACCACATGTGTGTACTCACTCTGCCTCCAAGCTTGATACCATTTGATCAAATCCTTCACTTTCTTGATTGGATTCTTTTCTTTCAAATCTGTGACTTTCCCTTGAACAATTAAGTTGTATGCCTGATGTAGCTAAACAAAAATACTGACCAATTCAATTTAAATGCTAAGAATCCATATTTGTATTAATTTCCATTGGTCTGGTGTGCTGTGTAGTTCTTATTTTTTGTCTTTTTTTTTTAAGTTGATAATATTGTATATTGTCAGTTTTATAGCACAGCTTCTTAGTCTAATAACAGCATTTATTTGCATTTTTTTTTCCAAATGATTGAGGGGAAAATGTGTGTAGTGTGTGGGTCACAATAATAGATTCTATGTTTCGTGTTGTTATTTGTAGCAAACATTTGCAAATCAATGAATGTCTCTTGTTTTTTTAATTGTTAGCTGCTTGGGAATTTAGAAAAGTCAGGTAAATTTGTTACCTTGTTATCTTGTAAGTATCGTTCAGACCACAGTTGCATCTCTAACTCCATTTCTTCATAAATGCATGAAGATTCAAATTAGCTGGTTGCTTTGTGTGTGCCTCATCGTAAAATATTGGCATTTTCCTCTAAACTTGAGTTTTGTTTTGTTTTGTTTTTAATGACTGCATGGCCTGGAAACTTATTTTGTTATATGCTTGCCAGATTTGTTCAGATTATTCTCTCTCAAAAGAATGCTTTTCTGTGAATCAAATTTTAAGTTATTCAGAGACTCTGAAAGGCATAACTTGGCAGCTCATCTGTCTTTACTAAATTCTGGTTTTTGGCACGATTCTATTTCTAATGGAAAGGCTAGATTTGCTTTATTTGCTACATGTGGCATGTTTCTGATTTTTCAAGCAAGTTATTTGTATCTTTTATTTCTCATCGTGTTGCTTAAGTATGTATGCTTCTGGGAAAAGGAGATTCTCTTAAAATCTCATATTTTTAGTCAAGAAAAGAAATAAGGAGAAGAGACTATTTCAGCATGATTTGTGGATAGACAGGGAGTCGTTACATATGTGATCATGGGTATGATAAAAGACAGCCAGTAACTTCATAAGACTCCTCAGGCAAATGTTAGCTTTAAACAACCTGATCGTAATGAGTTTCTGACTGGAAGAAGTTGAACATATTTCTAAGTTTAGATTCCAGTCTTTTGTCTCCATTAAGTCAAAAAGAAAGTGACCTTACTGCATCACACTAACCAGTCAAATGAGACAAGATAGGATTTGCAGATCATTTATCAAAGCTTTTTTTTTTTAATCAGGCAATCTGTAAACATTATTTACCCATACAAATTATTGTGGTATTCAGAAATGTCTGTGGTGATTGAGTGTTCATTTTGTAGACGGCTTTCTACTTTCTAATTATTACTGTTTAAAAATATTTTAGTGTTTCCTGCGTGTTCTGAAGGAGTTACTATAAATCAGAGATAATGTAAGATAAAATCTAAAAAGACTAGAATAAAATACAGTTGACCATTAGATTTCAAGATGCAGAGGGCATTCCTGAACTTGAAAGAGGAAATAAGTCAAAAGAAACAGGTAATGGATTTGTCTTTATGAAAATTATATTTTTGATCTTTAAGAAGTTTAGTAAAGTCAGCTTGGGGGCATGGAGACATTTACAACACTATAAATCAAGGAGGCCTCTCATTATTATATTTGAAATTTTCACATCATTGAGGAAAAGATGTTTCCACTATAGAAAAATGGACAAAAATGAAAGCAAAGAACCACCCCTCACACACACACAAACCAGTAAGTGATACATAAAAGAAAAATAGAATTGGCTATAAATATGAAAAAAAAATTAGCTCCAACTGTATTCACAGGATTATCAATGAAAGCATTTTGATCATTCAGATTTTCAAGATTTAAAAAATAAAATATATTAATGATACCAAATTTTGATGAAGGTACAGGAAAGTACATATTATCATGGAAGTATAAATTATTATGGCTTCTCTGGTGGATAATATGGTAATATTATTAAAAAACATAAAATGTACATGTCCTTTGATTCTGCAATTCCACATCAAGGACTTTTATTTTAAGAAAACAATCATGGATGTACACTAAAAAGGATGCACAAGAGTATTTCTCATAGTACATGTAGGAGCAGCTAACATGTTCTAGGCACCATGCCAAACATGTACAAGGGCAGCTAACATGTGCCAGATACTGTTAGCTCTCATGCTTATTCTTGTCTAATTTTCACAACAGGTCTATGAGGTGTAGATAAATTATTGTCAATATCTAACAGATTGTGAAACTAACATGGATGAGTTAAGTAACTTTCCCAAAATCGCAGCAGGAAATGGCAGAACTATCAGCGTCTAATATGGGTGATTTGTTAAGCCATCTGTGATACATCTGTAGAATGAAATAATTATGTGGTCAACAAAAATCCTTTATGGCACTGGAAAGTGTTCTTAATGTGATATGTAAACAGAAGTGCTAAAGATCATCGTGTTGGTCCAAATTTTGTTGACGTACATATGTATAATCACAAATGTATGGTGATAATACTGAAAGAGATTATACCTCAGAGTGTTAAATAATGATTAACCGTTCGTGGTAGGATTTGGCTTAACTTATTTTCTCATTGGTTTGTTTTTGTTTTTGTTTTTGCATGTGTGGGTATGTGGTTTTTATTTTTCAGTCAATGTAAGTTACTTTTTTAGAAAAGTAACTTAGAAAAGAAGAATGACATAGCTATTAGTGGCTCTTTTTATGTCAGTGGCCCAACAATTCAGGCAGTCCCAAAGCCACGTGATTTCCAAAATATTTATGAAGTAGGGAACATTTGAATAATATGTTACAGATGATGGAAAAGGCAAAAAATAGTCTTTGGTTTCTAAAATTATGCATCATATCATTTCTGTTCAAAATTGTATTTGACCAGATTTTGCTTTTTGTACATTTTCCTTTTTGCTAATGAAATGTGGGTTCAGTTCTGTTGCAAATAATATCAATAGGAAGATAACTGAAGGAAAATGAAAGCTCCTTTATAGTTACGACAGGCATTCAGAAGGCGGAATATGGGCAGACAAAGGTAGGCTTTCTCTTTGAATCATTGAATCTGTCTGATTATCTCTTCTAGGGTAATGTAATCTGCAGACAATTAAAATTTAGTGAAAGTTGACCTGACTGAAGGTCTGCTTAATGGTCTGCTGGTCCCATCTTCTTGAGATAGATTAGATCACTGTCAAACCCATGAGGAAGTATCATCTTGGCTTGGGAGACACCAAACAGCTAACTGAGGATTCTCAGTTATATTCTGTAATTCTCAGAGGATCCAAGTCCAAACCCTTGTGTTCTGGGAAGGTGCTATTATGTGGTTTAAGGGAGGTTTAAAAATATCTACTTTCTACATCACTGATAATAAGTTTTTTTTAAACAGTGACTCTGCTTCCCAGAATTTCTAAGTGATAGAGACATTTTATCCTGGTGACCATTAGTGAAACTGTATACGCTGCTTCTTGAACCCAGAAGAGAAAGCAAAAATACATATGAATGAGATACACACACACACGCACACACACACACACACACACATGTATACATATACATACATACATACATACATACATACATATATATATAATATATTATACAGTATTAAACACATGCCAGTTTTTCACTAGTGTTAACACAAAATGTCACCGTGATATATTGTCATGGAAATAGTTTTTTAAGAAGTTCAGGTGGTTTCAGGGAAGAGCTTGCCAGGATCAGCAATAGTTCTAGCAACAAAGTAGGTCCTCAAGTGCTGGTTGAACTTTCATTTAGATGTGGAATTTTCACTTGGAAAAACAATAGTTACCACATTTATTTGGCAGTAGCAGTCAACAGGTTCTGTGATAGGTACTAAATTATTTTCATAGTTTCATTTAATTTAATCTTTATTATTACATTCTGTTACAGCACTGTATTAGAGCCCACAAACCATATGACTAAGCCTTAATTCTTACCTGGGTCTGTGTGATCTTAAAGTTTGCTCTCCCTCCATTAAACCTCATTTCTTACTCTCTGATGTCTGTAAAGAACTATATCCTTTGACTTATGGTTTTGACATCTTAGTACTCTTTTCTGAAAGCCAAAGGCTCAGGCCATCTTTTCCTGGCTGATTTGGAAAGAGGGCTCTGTTTGTGTGAATGTTTGCCTGGGACAGCCTGTGCCCTTAGAAGTGATTAAGTCATGCCTAGCACACTCTGCAACAACACACGTTCTTTGCTGGCATTGTTTTCTAAAAACTGTAGACAATAGAGATCAGGAGGTCGCCCTGCCTGCTTTGACAACCCAGAGTGCCTAGGAGGCTCTTGAATACAATTGCTTTCCACCCAATGACATCTCACATGGATCTGAGATTAGAGCGGAAATGGAAAAAATAAAATAGGTAATGAGACTAAACACAGTAGACAGCTGACACACTGCATTGGGAGTTCATATTATTTCCCCCAAAACACTTAAAAAATGTTCACTTGTCCAGATCTTACAACCTTTAGAGCCCCCTCTGAAGGTTCTAAATTAGTTTAATTAATTATCTTTTTTGAATATATAGTATATGCAGATGATACAAATTGAAAACATTCACCTGGTATAGTAGTAGGGCTCCAAAACAGATGTCCTCCAGGTGGCTGGTGCAGTGGACAATTTCATGACTAAGTGCCCCATGTCACAATTCAGTCTTTTTTCTATATACCCTCCAGGAGCATATTGTCTCATCAGCAGTATCGTGTATATGAATAACTGATATTTTCTGCTTTGCCTCCCTGGAGGAGGCTAGCAAGGGTATCCAGCCTCAGCCATGTGCTGCCCTGGAAGGCCTCCCTCATGGCTCACAGGCCCACCATTGAACCCAGACCCTGGTATAGACACTACATACCACATGGAGTGGGGTAAAGGTACGTCCCACCCATGAGGGTCTTGGGTATTCCTTCTCATTAATAGACCTTTGTTGAAATCATTTAAATTTATCAGTGAGAATCTAAAACATGACGAACCTCGGAAGATTCAGGGTTTCGATTTCTTCCTTTCCATGATATTCCTGGGCTTTTGAGGAAAACTTACAAATACCTTCCTCAAGGGAGGGAAGAATGCCTCATCCCACAAACGGTCCTGTCGTGCATCTCTTTTAGAACCTGACAGTGGGAGCCCTATGTTTATAAAATATGAGGGAGGCCACTCTAGTGATTCCTATTAAGAAAGATAATTTTTGTGGTCTCCATTGCTATACATTGATGCAGATAATATCTTTAAGTAGCAAGAACATTTAAAAAAATAAATGTATAAACATACCTAAATGAGAAATGTTGGTAGGTATATAGCCTTCACAGGTAAGTAGATGGGATGAGTACTGTACTTGCCAAGTACCCTGATTTATATGTAAATGTGCAAACTAAATAGTAGCTCAGTCAAACGCTCTGTCAGGGGGTTTGTATACATCATAGTTATTAAAGAAATGCGGAGAGCAGTGTATCAGTATGAACCAGGGGGTTCTGGAAAGACATGGAGTGGAGGATGTTTAGCTAATTGTTGGATGATTGGTAAGATTTAGAAAGACAAAAAGAAAAAGGGCATTTCTATAAGAAACAGTTGAACCAAAATATAAGATCTATCTTAGAGGATGGTTAATAAACCAGTTTTGCTGAGATAAGTATGAATACTGAGAAATAAAGGGGACAAGCTAAAAAGCCTGTCTACATATCTAGGTGATTTTAGGCCATGTTTTATATATATATATGAATGATTTTAGTTTATGTTTTCTTCTAGGTGCTTATTTTTCTTTTTCAATTATTATAGTTTACTATGATTAAAAATATTTCAAAATCTTTATATTAACTCCAAAGGAAAGAGATAATAAGATTGTGCATGAAGGTAATTATGTAGCAATTTCATAAATCTGCATACCGCTTTTGAAAATATGTACATTTACTAAACATAAATAGAAAAGGGCAGAAGACCTATTCAGACATCATTAAAGATTCAAGTCTTTTGCCCTTCCTCAAGTGGGAGGCACTGGAGTATTTTTCCATGTGTCAGAGAGACATCAATAGGTTCCTTCATGAGCCTTTTCTAGCAGTGGCTCTTAGTCAGGTAGCGAGCACATACTGTACGGAGTCTGCGGAATGTTCTGTCTGGGATCAAGCTGTTTTATTCACCCCCTTGGGTACAGCATTCCTGACTGTAGAAACCACAACCAGTTCGTTCAAGAGAATCATTGAATTCTTTTGTGTTTAAGTTCTTTGTTAAAGATCAGACTTACTCAAAGTTTGATAACTTTTGAAGTGCTTGCTTTAAAAAAAAAAGGAAATGATAATCAAATTTGGTGTGGATGTATATATTAACATATGCTTTTACTAGCAGGTCATACCTGAGGAGATTATGTATTTACTAAATTCATCATTGGCTAAAATAGTATTGATTTGTTTTATTGGTCAAAGGAAAATGAATTCATCAAATTAAGTTGTGAATGAAAGCTATTAAAAGATGTATGGTGGAAATTAATATAATGTATCATCTATCAGATGCCTCCCTTTTTTTTCTTTAATAAACTTGAACACTGAGAACACTAGTGATCTGGTTGGTCTTCAAAGGGTGTGTGTGTGTGAGAGAGACAGACAGACAGACAGACAGACATATCTTTGGCCTAACTTTTGAAACCTGGAAATCTTAAACTCTCATATTACCAAATAAAATTTGTCTGGACCTAGGTAGCTTGGTTAACACATTTAAAAGATATAGTTGCATATTTCAAAGATGCAGTGGAAAATGACTCCTTTCCAGAATAAAAATTTTGAACTCCATTGTTTATTTTCTTGATTTAATTTAGAACATGTGTGTTTAATGTTTTGTAGAGATTTTTATGAACATATTGGACTACTCAGTGTTTTGTATGATTTAAATAATCATAGTTGGTCATCAGTGAGACTTAAAATCATGTGGTATAATTTTATGCATTCTTTTCATGCCATTTGATAAACAAAATACTCCAGCACCACCCCATTTCCCCTCAAAACCTGGAAAAAAAGTTGTATTTTCTTTCCCACTGCAGATAGGCGGGTGCTGCAGCCTCACTGTGTTCTGTGTGCGTGACAACAGACTAACTCGGATACCTGCTGAGGTGTCGCAGGCAACAGAGCTTCACGTCCTGGATGTGGCAGGGAACAGGTAAGCACATTCTAGTTTGCATTGCTTGAGAGAAAGAAATAATTGTTCCTCCTCCTCAGCCTTTGCCATGCATCTTTGCCATCTTGCCTTGCTTCATCTTACAGAATAGGTACCAAGGAGTTGAATGACTAGGCTCCAGGAATTTTTTAGTTTAGGCACTGAAGTGACTCAGCCTGATGGAGTAGAGAAGGTCAGAAACAGCCTGAACATGGGGTGCTTTACAGTGTAAGTGGGTGCTTCTGTTGAAATGCTTCCCAGAACAGCAGTACAGTGATGGAAAGGAAGGAGCACTGCCTGATAACTGAGAGATGTAGGTTTCACCTCAGCTTTTTAAACTAGCTTTTGTAGGTTATTGTGGGCTTCACCGTTTCCTCGTCTGAAAAATGAGCTGGAATGAGTCTGAACTAGGCATGAACCAAGGGTCTTGATATGCTCTGCTGGTGACTCTGAATTCTCTGAAATTATAAACAAGATTGTATTCAGAAACACTTTTCTGGCATAAGGATCCGCAGCTAATGTTAGAATCACCAAGTGATGCATAATCCAAAAAGTGAAGAGCTACCAGACTGGTTTCCCCAAGGTCACAGCAATGACATTTCTCAGGTTCTTGGGTCAAAGGTTGTGTTGGACTACTCACCACTTTCTAGAATATGTCTTCTCTTCACCTTTCTAGAATATAGATTTGTTTCAGCCATTCTGAACTTATTTCATCACCTCAAATGTCATATGCACTTTCTTTCCCTTGAGACTAACAAACTCTTCTTTCTACCTGGGAACCCTCCTCTCTAGCTGCCCACTTTTCTTCTTCATCACTCATCCTTTTATTTTCTCTGGGAAACATTCTTTCTCTGAGTCTGCATTTTTAAATTTACCCCTAACATAGTACTCACAGCACCCTGTGCTAATTGCCTGTTTACATGTGTGTAACCCTCCTAAACTTAAAGTTACCTAAAATTGGGTATTATAGCTTATGTATCCTTCTATCATTTGTCCCTGCACAGAACTTAGCACATAATAGATGCCTGGTAAGTATTTGTCAACCGAATGAAAATGTTAAGTGAATAGCAGGCTACTTTAAAATGACTTATATCACAGGCTTCATTCCCAATAGGAGTTTATAAAAAATGTGTTTGATTATTATGTAATTAGATAGGAGAGAAGGTGCTGAACCAGGGGAAGATGATCAGTGATTTTAAATGATGAATACCAGCGATCTGAAGAGTGTTTGGAAGTTTGTGTTTTAAGTGCTGATTTAGCTGGTCACTTAGGTCTGGCTCAAGCCTCCACATTTTATTCATGCTAATGCACTATAGACAGCAGTGTTAAACAGCAGTACTCAGCAGGAATCTGGAGGTGAGTCGAGTCACGGCCTCAGGGAATGCTCCCCCTTTTAAAGTTAATGCTTTCAGGACATCTTTCTTAAGACCACTAACCTGTAACTCAGGATTAATTTGAGTTGAATGTTGAATTTCTGCTGGACGAAGCCTATCATGAGATTTATAGCTTGAAAAGTGTGGTTCTTTCCTGACCTATCACCTCCAGCAGTGGAAACTCAGTGACTCCAAACCTTCCCTGGTTCTTGCCACACTGGTGAGCATGAATTTGTACCACTAATTCTTGAACCTCAGAAAGATGGCTCTGAAGTCTAAAAACTGGTTTTCACATGAGGAGGGCTCCATTCTCCAGTTCTTGGAAGAAAGGGAGGTTAAATTTTTATTATGCTTGGTCTGGGGTGGAGAAAATCCAATTAAAAAGTCAGGTAATATAGCTGTCATCTGAATCAGTTAAGTGTGTTATTTAGTCCATGTATATAAGATCCATCACCAGATTTTATGTCTATTAAATATTTAATTACTTATTTTAAAGTATTAGTATAGAAACTAATTTTAAAAAAATGGGGGCTACCATGTCAGCATTTTAGCTTGTAGAAATATCACACCATGGGAAATCATACTGAATGTAGCAGAGATTTCTGCCTCTTCTCTCCAAGCATAGAAAAATAGAAAAAAAAAAAAACCAAGGAGACTACATCTTGGTTTCCAAAAACTTTCTCTGACAAGTTTTATAGAATAAATTACAGCGATGGTAAGTATAAAATGCCTCTTGGAAACTAAGTATCAAACTTTCTCGTACAGTAACTGAGAAGGTGTCTTGTATCCTCAGCTACCCATGGACACAGAACATACATTTCTTTAATTATTAGATTCTCTTCCAAAGGAATATCCACTCAAATCAGGTACTTGAGGATATTTCTTATAGTATTAGCAGTACCAAATGCTGGAAACAATTGCTGTCAATGGGGAAATAGTTTATAGCTTTGAATTCTATAATTCAAAAAATTAAATTGAAAAACATTAAAAATATCACCACATACCAGTTATAATGGTATTATCGAAAGACAAGACATAACAAGTGTTGGCAAGTATGTGGAGAAAAGGGAATCCTCATACTCTGCTGATGGGAATATAAACTGGTGCAGCCACTATAGAAAACAGTGTGGCAGTTTCCTCAAAAAAATTAAAAATAGTACTACCTTATAACCCAGGAATTCCACTTCTGGGTACTTATCCAAAGAAAATGAAAACAAGATATCAAAGAGATATCTTAACTCATGTTCATTGCAGCATTATTCACAATGGTCAAGATATAGAAACAACCTAAGAATCATCAGTAGATCAGTGAATAAAGAAGTGTGTGTTTCTGTGTGCGTCTGTGTCTCTGCGTATATATACCGCAGTATTGTTCAGCCATGAGAGAGACATTCTGCCATTTACGACAACATGGGTAGACTTCAAGGGTATGAAGTAAGTCAGAGAAAGACAAATACTGTATGATCTCACATGTAGGACCAAAAAAAGTTGAACTCAGAAACAGAAGAATGGTGGTTGCCAGGGACTGTGGAGAGTGAGGGAAATACAGAAGCTATTGGTCAGAGGATACAAACTTTCAGTTACAAGTTCTGGGGATCTAATGTACAGCTGGTACCTGTAGTTAACAGTAAGTACTACATTATATACTTGAAAGTTGCTAAGAGAGTAGGTTTTAAATGTTCTCATCACACACACACACACACACACACACACACACAGAAAAATGGTAATTATATGAGGTGATGGAGGTGTTAACTAAGCCTACTTTGATAATCATTTCATAATATATAAACATATCAAGTCATTATGGTGTACCCCTTAAACCTACCCAATGTTAAATGTCAGTAATATCTCAATAAAGATGAGAAAAATGAAAAAAATATTAAAAGACAAAATATAACAGTATATAGCTATACTGTGGAATGTTAAGCAGTTAAGAATGAAATATTTCTGTGTGTAAGTGACACAGAAGGGGGCCCATGATAACAAGTAAAAGACCAAGTACCTATAGCGCTCCCATTTTTGGTTTATGATTTTTAAAAAAAACTTTCCTGTGTAGTACATCAAAATATTAATAGTAGTTCATTTAGAGGATGGGTGGAGACTTGAGTTTATAGGGGTTTCACTTTAGATATTTTAGTATTAAGTTTTTTCACTGATTATATTCTTTATTTAATATACTTTTAAACATTTCTTTAAAACTGAAAATTGTACTTCAAACTACAAATTCTAATGGAAGGTAACAAACAGATGAAACATTTCATTGTAAAAGTATTCAGCCATAGGTGAACTTAATATTACATTAATCAGGAGGCCACATTTAGTCATTAAATAAATTTGACAGTGCAATTACTATGGTAGTTCAGAGGTGGGGAAGGACATTTCAGGTTGGGTTGGTCATGAGTGTAACCAGAAATGAGAGGCTCATGGTTTGCTTATCCATTTGCTTTGTCTTTGTATCACTGATGTAAATAGCAAGCATGGGCCTTCTATTTCTGAGAGCATGTCGTCCTAAATAGAACGTGGGCCTGTGGTTTCTTGTGTTGATTCTGTAGTGTTCAGAAGGTACCGGAATAAACCAAAAATGTATTTTTTACTCCTCTGGAAAGCAGGGACATATATTTATTATATTTATTTATCTTTTTTTTTTTTTGGCTTGTATCTGGGATGGTTCACCCAAGAGAAACAAGAATGTATGTCTTTTTTTCTCCAGACCAGAGAATCAGTGAGAGGGTTGGCTCAGACTGTAGAACATGTGTTCAGACTGAGCAGGAAACAAGACCCTTTTTTTCCTTTTGATGCCACAGGAATCCCTCTGTCCATGAGACACTTATAAACACGCTTGTGCATGGTGTGTGCTTGATCAGCAATTGCCATCTTCAAGCTGGCATTTTGATTCTTTGCAGGAAAACAAGTACTTAGACAGCAAATTATTCTTACATAGCTTGGTCGAGTGTGATTATATGTTGTAGAGCCTAATAACTTACTTTAGTTTTACCATGTGATTTGTCATCCTTAGAAGAAGCTGTTATTTATTATTGATGCTCCGTTTAGCCTTTTATTTGTCCCTTTGCTTTAGCATTTAGCCGGGAAACCAGTCATTAGTCTGAGAAGGTGCGATGACCAGGTTTGAGTATCTATGGTTAGTGCCAGCTCTCAAATCTTTACTTTTTTTTCTTTATGCTCTTGTGATTAAAGAAGGAAGAGATTCTGACTATAGATTTCTTTCCCAAGACCTTGAAATTTTATACATTCTAGAAGATGTTAGCTTAACCCCTTTTAAAAAGAAATAGAAACAAACTTTCAAAATAAATTATCCTTTTGTTCAATAAAATGAAAAAGAATTTGATATGCTTTAAGCTTTCAGAGTATATTTGGATATTTTTTTAAAAAATCTCTGTCAGAGTGCCTGGCAAATAGTGTCTTATGCCTTTTACCTTTCTTGCCTTTGAGTATATGTGTGATGGCCTTCTGGCATAGGGAGAAATCATTTGTTACGTAAGAAAAGCAGATTTCACTTCCTGTGCCACTCAGAGAACCAGTGCCTCAGAATAAGGAGAAGTGGAGTTGTGAATCTCCTATTCCTTCAGGTCCCCTGGGCATCCTTCTCATGTATATGCACAACATATCACCGCACCAGGTGCATTCTGGGATTTAAAAATACATAGTTCTCACGCATTTTGGCTCTCAGTAGTGAAATACTAGGTGTGTAATGCATAATCTTTTCAAGGGTAATATGCAGTTCTCATGGATGCCTTGACTTTAGAACCTAACTCCCACCACGTAAGGTACAATTCCACTACAGTTCATGCTGCACTCAATATATACATGCAAGGTGCATTAGTCTTTACTGGACTCATTATTTGGAAGAAAATATTTCCTTATCTTCATAACTCTTACTTTGGCAATCTTTTGCAAAACATATTTCTTTTTCTTATGAAATGTTTGTTAATGCACTTGTTAATACTCTCTATACACTGATAATTTTTTTTACTTTATTTGTTAAAGTAACTTAACCACTTTATATTTACACATTACATAGGTTAGTCATTTAATATTGGAGTAAAACTTCTCTTCATACCTCTACATAGAGTTTTCATTTATTTCCCATAAGCCTGTTGATTCATACTGGTCTACAGGCATACCGTGGAGATACTGCAGGTTTCGTTCCAGACCACTGCGATAAAACGAGTATCGCAATAAAGAGAGGCATAATCTTTTCCTGGCGGAGGGTCTTGCCTTCAACTTGTAAAAAAAATGCCACATCGATAGAGTGCATTAAAGCAAAGTGCAATGAAACAGTGCCCATGTATGTCAAGTAATGCAATATCAATCTGTTGGTAAGATATATAGGTCGATCTCCCACATATGTTAATTGGAGATAGGTGTGCAGTTTCATAAAGCTTTACCATTTCTTACAGGATTAATGGCCAGAGATTTAAGAAAATGTGCCTCATCTAGTAGCTAACAGAATGTGATTAACTTATTATCTAGTTTATGAAGTCACTTCTAAGATTGCTCTGTAATTTAATCCATGGAGCCATTCTGAGTGAAAATACTTGAATATCATATATAACCTTAGGTTCTTTAAACCTTAAATTTCTGGTATCAACAGAAGTTTGGTTGTTTTCACAGTCAGTTAGGGGACTTGTTTAAAGAACTGGTTTTTACTAGATTTTCACCCTCACCACTAGTAGCATTTGGGGCTGGGTAATTTTTTGTCATGGTGGGGCTGTCCTATGCATTGTAGGATATTGAGCAACATCCCTGGCCTCTACCCAATAGTGCCAATAGCACTGCTAAAAATGTCTACACACATTGCCAGATGTCCCCTCAGGGCAAAATTATCCCTGGTTGAGAACTATGAGAACTACTGCCCTATAGTAATCTTTGGTACGTACCAAGTATATGTGGTTTCTGATGGTAGTCTTTATTGAATAGATGTAACCGGTTGCTGTTAAGCTGTGAATATTTGTGCAAACATAAATATGAAACTAATCTTTAAGTGTCACATTACAATTTTTAAAGTACTTTAGTATATACTGTGTCTTTTGAGACTGAGACAGTCTGATGTGGTTGTTTCTAGAAACTGAAAGATAAAAGTTTAAGATGGAATACCTAAAATAAACTGAGAGAAAGCAAATGGAGTCCATGAAAATATTTTTTTTTTACCTTTATCTTAACTGCAACTTAAATTCTTCCTTGCCCCACACACATCTTTTCCTCTCGTCCTGATTTGCTGGGTGCTACAGGAAGCAGGTATTCCCACAGGCTCATAGCAGCCCTGTCAGTAGGTCTGTTACCATTGACCAACAATTCCTGGCTTCCAGGGCCTTACATGACTACACTGGCTTTGTTCTGCTCTTTAAATGAAACTGCCTAGAAAAGACTGAATAGGGTTTTCCATAATTTCCTCATTTGTTGCTTGATGGCCTGGAGGTGATACTGAGACAGATGATAACAAAAAGGGAAGCACAGTAACCTAATGAAACATCTACTTACAAGGAGTAAATCAAGTACCTTATTATAAACATAACATCTTTTTAAATATTGCACTCAATTCTAGGAGGTTGTTTTCATCCCCCCACCCCCAGTTTTTATTGATAAGAATTGATTTAATTACAAAATTTGAGATCCTCAAGTGTCCTTTTGTTTTAAATTAGGTTGTTGCACTTGCCCTTATCTCTGACGGCCTTGAAGTTGAAGGCTTTGTGGTTATCTGACAACCAGTCTCAGCCTCTGCTCACATTCCAGACAGACATAGACCATACCACCGGAGAGAAGATTTTGACCTGTGTCTTACTTCCTCAGCTGCCTTCTGAACCAACATGCCAAGGTGAATTTAAGGACCGTATTCACATGGCCATGAGAATTAGTGGGAGCTAATATCTATCTGTAAGACCTCTTACTCTTACGTGGGACTGTATTTTGTCCAATCTGCCCCTCAAGTCAGTCCAGGTGAGGTAACTGTAGGTCTCTGGAAAGGCGACCCTGCATCTTTGCAGAAAAAGTGCCACTCACACCTGTTTATCATGTCTGAAATTCCTTAAACAGCCTTTTGGTTTTGAATGATAACTAAAGGTGAAAATACAAGTACTGCTGAAAAAAGGTAATAGAGCCATTTAAAATCCAAACTGATGGTTTGGAGGATTAGTGTTGAAATACCACGGCATTAGGGGGTCCCCCAAGTGGAAGTCCTCAAAACCACCGTGCCAATCCCAGCCTTGTTAGATGGGCTTTTAAGACCCCAAGAGAAAAATGTGGTAAAATATATTACTAAGGAAAGTAGTATACAAGGAGTATCCAACATGTGCAGCCACATCACTGTCATGAGAAAGTTTTTGAAGTCAGTGTATAGAAAAGAATCATGAAAAAGCGCTGTATAAACTATGACATTCTGTAATGAATATTAAATATATTAATGTAGCAGGTATTTTATATGATCTCAAATACAATTACACATCATTTTTTTTTAATGGCAACTCTGTGCCAGATCTTTTTTTTTTTTTTTTTTAATTACTGCATAGCAGTTGCCAGTCACAGGAACCCGAGCTCCCTGCTGATGTGTTTTTTGTCATGACAGAGAACCTGCCTCGCTGCGGTGCCCTGGAGAGCCTGGTGAATGATGTCTCTGATGAGGCCTGGAATGAGCGTGCAGTAAACAGAGTCAGTGCAATCCGATTTCTGGAAGATGAAAAAGATGAAGAAGACAATGAAACGGTATGGAAATTGAGATGCTTGGCTCCCAAGGAAGTTCAAAATTTAAAAGCTTTTCAAGATTGAGAATGGCACCTAATGAGGATTTCTTGTATTTTCAAATAGTCTGTTCTCTGTTTTGCCTTTAGCATTTTTTTTAGAAGACAAAATTAGGTACTTTTTGGTACTGATTCACAAATGTACATAAGGTAATGGAACTTTTGTGATTTTTTTTTTTGTTTTACTAATTTATAGTTCTTCTTTTACTTTATTTGTGAGTTTCCCCTCCTGTCTCTACCTTTTTCTTAAAATTAATTCGGAACTTTTTTCTTTTTTGTTGTTCCCAGTGAATTAAGCCTCTTCCCACCTTCTACCCCTATTTATAACTACATCATACTAACTCCATTCACATTTCATGATGTGACTTAGCTTGCTTCTGTTTTCAGGACTTCTCTCTCTTCTTAATGTGACCATTCTTCTTTTCACCTCTGTGCAGAGCACTCATGAGCTTAATTGGATGACAATGCATTTTCATTAAGAAATCAAGAATAGATTTGAAAATACCTCTCCAGCCTTACTTTCACCCACATTCAAAGTGTCTCTTGGCTACCCAAAATCTCCAGGAGTCAGTGACAACTCTTGATTTTTCCTATAAGTTGACTTTGGCTTCTTAAACTCCTTGCTAATTGAGATTTTCATAAGCAGAACTTAGAGGGAGTACTTGCAGCCCTCAAAACAAAGGGTAGTTTTTAAATTATTATCTCTAGTCTGTGTTATTCCAGCTGTCACCAAATGAGATTTTATCTACTTACAGTAGTAGAGTGCAAAATAGGAATTAGGCGTGACAAAATAACTTTAATATAAATGACTATTTAATGCTTACCTCATGACTTTGTAGAGTGTGATTATTTCCTCAGTTGCTTCATTGCCTTTATAGCGCTCTTGCTTTATTAGCCTACTTTAGCTTCTCCTGAAACTCCTGAACAAACCATTTAAAAGATATAAATGCTGTTTTATGAGCTAAAGAGCATGTAACATGTGAAATAATATAATTTTTAAAATACTACCCTACACTATTACTTTACTTCCAGCACTGTAGTCTTTATTAGAAGAATGTGAACTTTCTAAGGTAGGTCATATAAATAACACACACAGTGGCAAAATTAAGAAAAAATCCTTTCCCTCACTTTCTTTTTTCTTCATCTCCCATGCCTCAGGGTTGAAGGAAGGCAGAACCACTTTGGGTAATAGTAGAACATTTTAGTGATTTTAACTTATAATTTTTTACCCCTTCATCTTTTTCTTCCTCCACACCCCACACTTATATCTTGTAAATCTTTTTTTTTTTTATTTTTTCTCACAGTTCATGGAACTTTATTTTTATCATACACTAATGTCATATTTTAAAATGTATTCTTTTATTCTGAAAGTAATCCTCTGACTTGACCAGAGAGTTACATGTAACACTTTTATCTTCCATTAACTACTAATAAGCAGTCAATAAATGCTCATAGCTCCAAAGAAAGCTTTTCTACCCAGTCTAACTCATCGTCTGTGAGGTGAGATATCTGTGGGAATCCTACCGCTCAGAAGCTGCATGTTTGAAAGAGTACTGGAATAAAATCATAACATTCATTCCACCATTTGTTTTTAGAGAACACTTCAGAGGCGAGCCACTCCACACCCGGGGGAGTTAAAGAATATGAAAAAGACAGTGGAGAATTTACGGAATGACATGAATGCTGCTAAAGGACTGGATTCAAATAAAAATGAAGTCAATCATGCCATTGACCGAGTGACCACTTCTGTGTAGAGTTTCACCTCCAGGTTTTACCTCCCGAGTCTTCCCCTGCTGATGAGATGTTCCTGGCATCTGAGGAGCCTCATGCAGCCCTTCGTCTTCACCAGAACCCATACATTGTCTCCCCCTGTCGCATGTTGGGACGCTGCTCTCTCCGGGGAAGTGCCTTACTCTAACCAGTCAACCAGTGGTCTCCTAGTGTGATTCTTTTTCTTTTTCTAAATTTCAGTTGTTTGTACTAAGTAGAATACACTACTGTAAACATCTGATCTTTGTTTATGTCTTATGTTGGGGGTAAGGGAGAGCAGGAAGAGGAATTTTTAGCCTCCTCCCTCCCATAAAGTGCTGCGACATTTTGAACGCAAGCTTTCTTGGACCTACTGATGAGAGATAGTTTTATGTATGGGGAAAAAATTGATACTTTTTTAAACCCTTTTGGCAGCTCAGATGGTGTAAATTTAAAAATTTTGTATAGGTATTTCGTAACAAAAATATGTATTTCTTTTTTGTTATTTTATCTTGAAAACGGTACATATTTTAGTATTCATGCAGGAAAAAAAAAACAGTCCTAAAGTATTTGTTTTTATTTGTACCATCCACTGTGCCTTACTGTATCCTGTGTCATGTCAAACCAATAGTGTATAATGGCATCCTTGAGCATCGAGATGAGACTAGGAATGTGGTACTTTTTAAAGCAGTGTTGGATTTTATTCAGTGATCTACCTGGTGAATTTGTTTTTAACCAAAAAGAAGAGTTACCACTGATTTCTAAATTATATTGGATGATTTTTTTAAAAAGGTGAACCAAAGGATTAGACTGCTAATATTTTCGTTTCTTACACTTTAACTTTTCATAAATGAGTCTCTTAAATGAATGCGGTGTCTGATTGTACCTATTCAGAACGTGTGTGCCATTTGTAAAATAAAATAGAGCAGAAAAGCACAAAAAGAAAAAACTGGTTCAGAAATTCAGTGGGTAAATAAATTATGTACTACAAAAGAAAGTATGATTTTTACTGAAGAAAGCTTTAAAAATTTTATATTGATATAAAACCACAATAAAGCAAAATAACCTACAACCATATTAGAAATTTTGCTCTCTTTGTAAGTGCAATTTAATTTGTAAATAGTGTTTGAATCAAAGTGTAACAAAATATTACTTCAAGTTTTAATTTTAATTCTAATTTAAGGGGTATGGGAGTATGTTTTGTGTGTTTTCATTGATTTTTTGTATGATGTGATAAAAGAGAAATGAAAAGTGCCAGTCACTGTGTGGTGTCTAGGAAAATCATGTTGTTAGTGGTTTTTTTTGTTTTCTCTCCATGAAATAAAGTCACCCTGGACATGAGCCATACAGCTTTTTAAAATTAATGATTACTTTGCATATTCAAATGATCGCTGGTAGCTAAGGTCCTTGACAGTGAACTCCCTTCCATTAAATACCTAAACTACTGGTCAGTTTTGAGTTAACTGCCTGAGGGATTTGCATTCACTGGTCCTTCACTCACACAGGATGGAACCCAGAATTGCCTTCAGCTCTGATTTAACAGCTTCGGTTGTAGCTTCTAGCTAATTGGACTCCTTAGAAACCTGCTTTCAGTCAACCAAATACATACCTCCTCTTGCTATTGTGCATTTACTTATTTCATTGTCTTTGCTTTTTAAGATGTTCGTATATATGTATATATCTTTAAACTATTGAGTTGAAAGGTGCATAAATAAGTTTGACTAGTCAGTTTTATACCTTGCTCCCTAAACTGGGTACCCATTTTCTTTTCTCCATTTTAAGATTTTGACATACTCTGTTTTGTTTTATAAAGATGATGTTACTAACATATGGGCTGATGAACAAATTGGTTTTATTTAAGGAGAGTTATCTTTACCCTGAAGAATAAATAGAACTTCCATAGTGTTTTTGTTTCTTTTCATCTATAGCTCACCCTTTCCCCCTCGGTTTATAATGGCTATAGTGGAATAGAGGTTGGCAGAATAGTGTGTGTATTTAAATTTTTCTAGGAAATTTTACATACTTATGTCCTATACTTCACATTCACCTGGATTTTTTTGTTTTGTTTTTTGTTTTCAGTTTTGGGGATTTAGTTTTTTCCCCCGTTCTTGAGAGGTAAAAGTTACTTTGATCTTAATCATTTATTCTGGGTGACCTTGCAATGGTTTTTACCTATAGGATGCTGGGACCAGACTTTTTAGCCTTACCATGGAAATAGTACCAACTTAGAAAACTCAACTGGAGAACATGCCAGTCTTTTCCAAGGAGGTCTCCTTTGTCATAAGGAAAATTTAATTATGTAAGAGGATACCTTTCCCTTTTGAGGCTAGTGCCAGAAGTGCCTGACTTCCCTAGGGGGGCATGTTATACAGCACTGCTCGCCCAATCTGCCTCCCCCAGTCTGGCCCTCCCTTTGGGAGAGGGAAGAGTATGATGCACTGCTTGTCATGTGGGAATGACTCTTGTGGGAGCAACAGGTAAAAGCAGGAAAGGTTAGTATGACCTATTCACCTACTTTTTTTGTAGCCTCTTATTTCCTCTTTTTAGCGAGGAGATAATACCTAAGTGGGTAAAATAATGAAAGTCATTGATGATCAGAAGTGGGACAAGTAAGAAAACCAGAATTGCCTGGAAGTTCTGTTTTCTTTCTGGAAAGTTTGGAGGAGTGGTCCTGGCCAACCCAATCTGTCTGTCTGAAAGCTTCCTTGTTAGATATCACAGGTAAGGAAATGCAGATGGAGCCACTCATGCCAGGCTTTCACAGCTGTCAGTCTGCCATCTCTTGTGAAATCTGCCACACCCAAGAAGACACTTAATGGATAGGGTGGAGGCTGGGGAAAATTCTTTGTCAGAAAGTTACTCCAAGCAGCCAGTTTCTAGCCTTGTAAAAATGACCGACACCTCTGCTTGTGGGAACACTAGCTGGTGGGTGGTAAGACTGACTGCAGAAGCACTGTCTGACAAGGGAGGGACAGCACTGGAGGAGCTGCTTATTAACGGAAGGCAATCAGGGATATTGCAGCTCAGTGACATCCAGAGAGAGCCGAAATCTCATTTCAGCAATTAGTGTTGACTTAACCTCACAGAACTTTCCAAAGAGCCAATTAAATAAAAAATTTTTAAAAACCAACTTCTTATGGATAATCAAAAACACAGAAAAGTAGAGTTCTAAAATGGACCTCCATACACGTTACCCAATGCTAGACCAATACTAAGCCATTTTAAGGGAACAAAATTGTTTTAAAACATCCATAAGAAGAAGACTGAACATTGAAATGATTCAAAACTCAGGAAAAGCAGAGAACATGTATGTCCTTTAAAGTAGCACTTTGGAGTCAGCATAGCACGGCCACTGGGATCATGGACATGGATTTGAATCTCACCTCTGCCGCGTGGCTTTGGATAAGCTGCTTAACCTCACCGGCCTCAGGTCCTTCACCTCAAAAATGGGACAGTGATACCTCTTACAGGCTTAGAGTGTGGATTAAATGGGATACCTGAAACATAAGCTCTCAGCAAGTGGGTGGCTGCTATCATTACAGGTCTTGCTCTTGTTATCGTCGTATTAATAGCAGTTCTGTAGTTCCCACCACAGAGCCAGCAGTATGTGATCACAAGTAGAGTTCATCAGGAATGAGGACATACTCATTCTCTGGCAGATACACAAAAACCCTCATCTATGCTGTTACATATAGACCCTTGCGTTATGTAGTGGGCAAAGGAAATTTGAATTTGTCGGGTCGGCTCACTTAAAGGTAAGGTTAACAATGGCCTCATGATAACCCCACCGTTGTAACTGGACTTGATAGCTGACATCGAGGTCAAACTAGTTTTTACCAAGAAACCATTCAACACCTAACTAAGAAAATAGCCTCTCTGGGTTTCCATACAACATCCCCATCTGCCCTGTTCTCAGTTTTCAAGGTTTTGGTCTATTGTGCTCATTTACTAATCTCTATTTCATCTTTGATTTTTGTAACTTTCTATTTCACTTCTTGCTGTGTTCTGTCTCCTCTCTCTGTATCAGAAGAGGCAAGTACATTCAAAATGCATTGACCATGGAGAAAAACCTACTGGATAAAATCAGTACTTGGGGAGTCAAGAATACACACCCATATTGCTTCCCCTCCCTCTTTTTTTTTTTTTTTTTTTTAAAAGCTGACAGCTGGTAGAAAAGGGAAACCAACTAGAAGAACCTGATCTGGTTGCTTTTGTTTAACAAGCTATGTAGAATGTTGGAGAGAAGGTTTTGTGCCTCACAGTTGGCCAGGAGAGTGTAATTTTAAACTGAGAGTGGGCAGTCACCAGGGCAAGCCAAAGGCTCTTGAGATCTGACTGAGTGAGAATCTGATTGGGTCGATCCTCCAAGGTCTCTTTGAGGCATCAGCATTTAATGTCTAAACAAATACAGTTGACCCCTGAACAGCGTGAGAGTTAAAGGCACTGACCTCTGCGTAGTACAAAATTTACCTATAACTGCTTACTGTAGAGCAGCGGTCCCCAACCTTTTTTGACACCAGGGACCAGTTCTATGAGAATCTAATGCCTGATGATCTGAATGTGGGGCTGAGGTGGTGATGCTAGCTAGCACTGAGGAGCTACTGCAAATACCAATGAAGCTTCGTTTGCTTCCCGCTGCTCCCCTGCTGTGTGCCCCAGCTCCTAACAGGCCACAGACCGGTACCAGGACCAGCTGGGAAGTTGGGGACCCCTGCTCTAGAGTCAGTCCTTTGCATCTGCAGATTCAACCAATCAAGAATGGAAAACATTATTTTGATCCATGGTTGGGAATCTGTGGTTAAGAATAGGAAAAATACCAGGGTTTTTTTGTTTTGGTTTTGGTTTTTGTGTTTTGTGTTTTTTGGTTTTTGGTATTTTTGTTGTTGTTGTTGTTTTTAATCCCTGTTGGTTGAATCTGCTGATATGGAGGAGTAGGGCTGACTATATATTGAAAAACTGCATGTGTAAGTGGCCCCACACAGTTCAAACCCATGTTGTTCTGGGGTTGATTATAATGAGCTGCCCCTGGTATAGTGACATAGTGGTTGTGATGGCTGCTGGTCACTGAGCAGTGACTGTGCTGCTCACCCAGCTAACTGAACAGTCACAATTTTCTAGAACAACCCCATGAGGTAGGTGCTGGCATTTGATCTTTGCAAAGGAATTAAGATTCAATTAGTTTAAATAACTTTTCCACGCTCAAACAGTACATGACAATGTTGGAATTCAAATTCACTTCTCCGTTAACTAGAGTCTATGGTATCAATTACTCCTAAGTTTGCTTTCCTCCACCCCTCAGCTACATTTAGAATTGTATTTATCATAGTAGTGATGGTTCTGTTTTAATTTATTGAGAATTTTTAGGCCCATGTTATGGAAAGGAACTGAGTGAAATTTAGCCACCACATGTGCAGACTTGGGCCTTCATTTGTGTCTAGTTGTAGCAAATGTTATGACTCTACTCACCACAACCCCTTCCAGCAACCCTCTCCCCCTGCCCACCCCATATCATGTTGGCCTGTGGTAGGTGCTGTGAAAATATTCATGGGATCTTTGTTTTACTGTGTCATACTGTAAGCCAATTTCAAGAAACTTGGGAATTAATTATTTGGTTAGTGGGTGACCAGAAAAGAAAAAAATAGGTGTTTTTTTAACATTGACTGAAATGACAGTTTGGTAATCAGCTCTCTGAGAGAGCTTTAACTTGTTCCAGAAATTGGCAGTTAGCTCTAGAGTGAGCTAATTAGTTAGGAATGGTTTTTGTCTTCACGACCTATAAGAGCCTAAGAGTACGGACAGATAATGAGCACTTAGAAATCAATAGCGCTGCAACATGACCTTAATGCACGTTGGGGAAAATACGACAGGTAACTCAGGACTTATTATTTAAGATCCTCCTTTTAAAAAGCGTTGTTGTGAAAGATGTGGCAGATAAGGACTGTCTTCCCATTTAGCAACTATCGCTTAATCAAAGAACCAGAAAATAGAAAGAGTAGAAAACTCGTGTGACTCAGCTGTGTTTAATTTTATTTGAAACTGGATCTACCGCCCTGGTTGTAGAAAGAGAAACCCTTCTGCATCAAGAAACCTGGCTCGCACCAGGGCATGATATAGTGAAACTCCATGCCTGATACCACGTAAAAAGAATCTATAAATGCTTCTCTTCAGGTGCTTTCTCAAGGAGTGTCGTAAATGAGGTCTTAACTGCTTGCAAAAAGTTGCCCAAGTACCGATGGGACAGCACTTGCTGAGCTCCTGAAGGAAATGGGTCCTTTGGAGGCACATTTTATACCTGCCTAGGCCTCACGTATCCTGTGCACACACACCTGACTGCTGCTTCCTGCCCTTCCTGGGCTGTAGGTGTGAGTGTTTGTTTGTTTAAAGCTCGATTAGTACTGCTGGGAAAAACAAAACAACACACTTACCTGTCTGGGCATTGAAAGCTCTTCCTGAGTTTGCGTCCTGCCCATTGTCCCGGAGGCATAATGGGTGGGGCGAGTTTCGCGTTGGTTTGGAAGTTTCGAGAATGGGCTGTGGGCTGGGTCTGTTAGCTTGGCCCGCTTTGGTTTGAATCATTTTGGAAAGTCTGAGGTCAGGGAGCGTTGCCATAGATGACTGTGTGAGCTGTTAGGTTCTGGCTCTGCCCCTTTCTCACTCAAGGGCAGATCTACCTTGAAAGGCATTTTCCAGAGCCCTGTCAGGTGTTAGGTAACCTTCATCCACATTGTGTTCTCCTCGGACACTTGAAAAATGTGCACTATAAAAAAAAAAAAAAAAACTCACCAGTTAGATGAGATACCTGCCTGATGTCGACTCCCTCACGCAGATAAACTTGTGTGCCCCCAGGACCTGGGGAACAGCAGTCCTTTGGAAACCCAGGGTTTGTCACCTGCGGTAACTTGACCCTGGGCCAATTTCCTCACCTCCAATTTCCCATCTCAGAATAGCAATTCCGTGTAGCACGTAGGCTGTTAGAAGAAACGACATCAACAAAATACGATGAAGCTCTTGTACGGCTGCTTGGGATAGGGCTGCTTTGCTCTTCATGTAGCTGGACTCGAGGCGTCCAGAACATCGGTGCCTGTGCTGCCCTGATTCCTCCCTTAGTGCCTTGGGTTAGTTCAGAGCTGCTCAGTGGGGCTGAGCGTATTCTTGCTCACCATCCTACCACCTGTCACCTACCACAGTTTAGCAGGTTCTCGAATAATGTCATTTCGTTCAACATTATTTTTTAGAGCACATTTGATGAGAGGCAGTAGGAACTCAACTCTTGTTTCCATCAGTGAGCCCATGGTAAAACTGTGTTATATGTTGTTTCACTCCAAGTCACGGGACCTATCAAGCCATTACGTGAGAATTTAACACAACCTCTTTCACTTGGAGGCAGTACCGTGCAGCGGTTTTCAAACTTCAGCGTGCATCCGAATCCTCGAGTGGCCATGTTCAAGCAGATTGCTGGGCCTACCCCCAGGGTCCCTGATCAGGAGGTCCAGGTGCAGGTGGGGGGAGATAATTTGCGTTTCTCACAAGTGCTGCCTAGGTGCAGGAACTATACATGGAAAACAACTGCTCTGCTATGCTAGAAAAAACGGAACCTTTAGAGTTAAGCAGAGCTGGATTATATTCAGCTGTGGCACTTAGTTCTGTGACCTTGAGGTTCTTCTTAATTTCCCTACGTCTCAGTTAACTAATTTCTAAAATGGGAATAATACCTCCTCCAAGGTTATTTAGAGAATTAGGTGATAATATGGCATATAGCAGGTTTCCAGTAATTACCAGCTCATGCACAGTGTTGTTCTACATGTAGGCAGAAGAGTCTTTTGGCCTCTTTTCCCAACTGTTGCACTTTATGCCCCTCTTGTTAACATATACAAGCTAGCGAGAGTAGAGGAAGTGTTAACAAAAGTAGAAGCTATACTTCCCTGTGGGTGAGTGCCCAAGGAGAAGCCTAGAAATGCCGATGGCCAGAGATGGTTAGAATAGATATCTCAATGGCAGGAACTGTGTGTCTCTTTGTGTGTCTGTGCCTGACACGTGAGCCAAAAATCTCCACACTCACGATCCGCTGTTATACCTGAGCTGTTGGAGGAAAACTCTCAAGCATGATGTCTCGAAAAAAGTCAAGATCTCATACCTCCCTTGTGTTCTTCACACAGTGCAACCATGCTTTTAGTGTCCTAAGAAACTGGAATGAAGTTGCTTCATTCATCTGTTCCAGGTTGTCATTAGTTTCCAAATCCATTCTCCCTCTTCTTGTCACCTCAAGGTTGTTCCTCAAAGTAGATAACTAAGGTATAAATACACAATAATATTTAGATCAACACAAATTTTAAATGATCCCCTCTTTACTATCTATAGCAAAATTGTATCTACCCTAAGTCTACTTTCCTAGGGATCTGAATAGTAGTGCCAAGCATATATCGTATAATTAATTTCCAAATAAGTTGTGTAAGACTTCTTTAATATAGTAATCACTATCTAAATGACATCCTTCTCTGAGCCACGATTCAATTTGGGAACAATATTAAAAATTTTTGATAATATTCCTATTAAATTACTCAAGTATGGGATCCTTAAACTATGGCCCCGCTGCCTGTTTTTGTAAATACAATTCTGTTGGCACACAGCCATGCTTATTTGTTCATGTATGGAGATTGAATGGACCTCAAAGCCTAAAATACCATTTGGCCCTTTACAGAAAACGTTTACAAGGGTTTCTGCTTCATCAGTAGATCCCACCTTGAACCTTTTGCCACCAGAGGGTGCTGGATGTACTGCCTGCTCATAACAGCTAGACACCCATATGGACAGACAACCTGGCTTCCCATGAGGGCTGAACTCAGGAAGCCTGCACCTTGGTCCCTGTTGCCAACAGCATAACTGGTCCTGCCACTTGCTCTGCCAGCATTGGGACACTTGCCAACACATGCCCAGGGTCACTCCTTCACAGACATACCCTCTATACCACTTCTGGCCCCAACTCTGCTCTAGGCCTGAATGAGCGATATCATTACATGATTTGTCGTCTCATAATTGAAATTAGCATCTTGTAAAAAAAAGCCACAATATTTTAAAAATTGTTAAGTCAGCATATTTAGATCCTGTCTGAACATCAGACTTATTTTATGGAGGAAATTCAGGCTTTCACATGCAAATCTCCAGTCTCCATTCCCCACTATGTGTACCCATGCAGCGTCTATAGTGGACAGTCTCCTTTCCCCAGACCTTACTTCTTGGTCACAACTAGCTCTTCCAGCCACTCTCATTACCTTTTTTTCTCTCAGAGCTTGCTCCATCAGTGATCCACTTTGCCTCATAGCTTCAACTGCTTCTATACACTTGTTTAAATCCTTTCCTAAATGAGCAATTAATCTTGATGTTAATCGCCCCTCTTCCCATAGCTATCTGTTTCCCCTTTTCTTTGTCATGGTTCTGAAAAAAGTTTATTCTTGTTACCTTCTAAATTCTTACATACCTCTCCACTCGATACTGTGGACACTCTCCCTCCAGTACACTGTGGAAACTGCCCCAGCCGGGTCACCAGATTTCCACATTGCCATATCCGATGGACATTTCCTTCCCCCATCTTTACTGATGTGTAACCAACATATAACATTGTGTAAGTTTAAGGTATACAGTATGTTGATTTGCTACATTTATATATTTCAACACATATAGATTACTACCTACCTTAGCATTAGCTCATACTCTGGTGGACATTTTGATTCAGCTCTTGCCTTTCTAGCCCTGTCTGCTGCTTCTGGCTCCATAGACAGCTCACTCTTTCTTGGAACTCCTACCTCAGTGCTTTTCCAACATTTTTGATTGCAGCTAACTTAAGGAACGTTTTATGTAGCAACCCAATAAACATACACACAGCTGAAACTAAAGTTTCCGAGCACAGCACTTAACCTTAATTATATATCCTTACAAGGAACTCTGATATTTCCTGTTTCATTCATCTTCAGTGCTTGTCACAACCAAGTAAATTAATTTCATGACTCACTAATGGGTCAGGATCCACAGCTTGAACGCTTATGTCTTTGTCTTTTCTGACACTCTTTTCTCCTCAAACGTCTCTCACCATCCTCCTAGGTCCCCATGATTTTTGATGTCCTCTGATAGTCTTCCTTCAGCTTTCTGTTTCTCGTGCATGTATTTTCTCTCGGTGTTCCCACCCTTCCCCTTTATGCTGCAGACCCCCAAATCTACCTCCATCCTGGAACCTGCCCACTGTGTTCTTGCAGAAAATGATGTTGGTCTCAGATTCGATTCCCAGAAAACTGTACTGGGTCATAGTCAAGGAGACTGGACATTGGGTTGAAAGTCATGGAGCTGTGCAAAGCTAAGAGCCAAACCAAAATAAAAAGCCACTTGAATTTTTCTGAAAGGACCTATGAGAACTAGTTTTCTCCATTATAAAGTTCTGATATTTCTCTTTCTGATGTTTCTTTTTCTGTATTCTATTGTTAGAAGTTGCTAAACCCAGGCCACATTCAAGGGGAATTGTCTGGCTTTAGCAGCAACACAAGAAAAATAATAGCTCTTCTTTACCAAGTGACTGTTATGTGTCAGGTACTATCCAGGCTGTAGTACATATGCTAATTCAATCCGTATTTCTCACAAAACTAAGAGATTGATGGTATTATCCACATATGGATAATTAGGAAATTAAGGCATAAATAGGATAATTGACTTGCCCACAGTGGCAGCTGTTATGGTTGAACTGGCCTGTTTAACTCTTTCAATGATCATTCCTAAAGGAGTTTCAGCCCCAGTGTGTGCAAAACTCTTTAGATCAAATGACAAATTAGGTGTGGTGATGATAGAGGGACAGAGAGAGAGAGAAGTACTAGTTACTTCGGTCTAGTCTCTTGAGTGGTTCCTCCAATTCCTGGCCCAGTTAACTATGGCAGGGTGTAGGGAGGGAATAAGTGAATTGAATAAAAATGGCAGAGAATTAATGAAGCCCCTAGGAAGCTTCTTGCCAGTTGATTGGCATCTATGGTATAGTTGCCATATAACTGGTAAGAAGTTGTGTTGGAGGAGACTCATTAGCTTGGGATGAGGGTGGGAGGAAAGAAGGGACAAGTGAAATGTGGTGGGTGTTTGTGAGTGTCCATGGGGTGAGGAAGAGGTGATGATGAGAAGAGAATGGGTTTGAAAGTAGGACATGTAGGGAGGTCAAGAGAACAGTTACAAAAGAAGAAGTAAATTTGCCCACATGACAGATGTATTGTGATAATTTACTTTTGAAGTGGAAATATAGTTTCATGGTAACTGTTGCATTTTTGGAAGAAAGCTAATATATTATTATGGAATAAGAAATATTTGCAAGTTTTCTCTGCCCTATTGAAGATTCAGGGAAAAAGGCTTACCAAAACGTTTCCATTTTAGTGAGATATCCATTTTCCTTGACATATGACGATCGGTTTGGAGTACGTTTCTCGGTCATATTTATGCATCATATTGAGTTAATCATAAGAGAACTCTTCTTGCTTTCCAAATGGACAGCATATCATGCTAAGAACAGAGTCAGCCTAAGAAGTTGACGATTTTCCAATACTCTAGGTGATCCCATCCTTCCCCTTTACGCTGCAGACTCCAAAATCTGTCTCCAGTTAGCTGCAATTAAAGCTGTGATAAACTTACCTGATAGCTTTCTAGACTCTCAGCACAGCTCTTCTTCTGAGGATCGAACAATGTTCAAGTTCTCGTTTTTGTTCTTGTGGCTGCTTGTTACTCTGAATTTTACTGTCTGGAATTTTTATAGTCTTTGGCAAACAGGGAAATTGTTTCTTCCTGATTACTAGATGAAGACTTATGCTAAAACCCATTTTCTGGGTTTTGCTTTTCTGTTGTAAGGTGAGTCCCTGGGAAATTGCCTCTGAGATGGACATTTGCATGCAGGAGGTTTATTGGAAAGTGTTATCAGCAGCAACAGTCAGTAAAAGAGTAAGGAAGGCAGGACTAGGCAGTGGGAGAAGCTAAACTGTGATGCAATTGCAAGAGAGACTGCAGCCCATCCAACTGGGTGTGTGTGAGCCCAAATGAGGCAAGAAAGTGGCCCATTGTACCCCACAGCCAGAAATTATATGTGGCTGCCCCTGGAAAGGAGGCATAAACTTGGGCAAGACAGTTCCCTTCAGTGGAGGTCAATTCTTGGGTGGAGAGGGGAACAACAGGACTCACGGGCGAGCAGTCAGCAGCCAACTCACACTGGACAGGTAAGCAATGGGTGCCTTAGTTCTGAAAGAGGTGTGTGTGCTGAACACCGCAGCATGCACTTCAGATGTGGTGGCTACTCCAATGATCTCAAATGTTCTGGTTATTTTCTGCGTATTTGTTCAATTTAAAATTTTACTTTTCTGGGTAGTTTTTCTTTTCCTTTGTTAATTCCCAGAAATTATTCATCTTATAACTGAAACTTTGTACCTTTCGAGGCTCATTTTTATAAAAAACAAAACAAAACAAAACAAAACTTTCTTTCAATTAGTATTTCTTATAGCTCAATACAGGAGATTAGGAATCATTGATTTATTAAACTGTATCCTGACTCCCAGTATTATCGAAGAGTGAGTGGGGATCCTTTCCCAGCATGTTGTCCAGTTTCTTGATGTCTTGAACAAAGCATTGAGGAAGATACTGAAATACAGTAGAAAAGAAAAGTTTTATTAGAAGGGAAAGTACACTTCCAGACATGGAAGTTGGCCTGAGCAAGAGAAGCGTGACTCAAAAGGCCTAGTTACAAAGGCTTCAGGGTTTTAATCCTTTTTGCTGTGGGTGGTTTCTTTTCTCAGAGGAGTGGGCTTCCTTGTTTGACAGCCAAGATCGACAGGACTCAATGATTTATCATTTTGCTTTCTGTGCATGTTTGTTTCCAGAATTCAGTGTCATAATGATATGAATTAACTTTTGAACATATGCATTATATTATAATAATGGTATAATGAGGCTCAGGTGAGTTGAAGGTAGTTGGGGTCTATATTGTGCAGGTGCGAGTGACTGGCTTAAACTGGTACCTAATTCTCTGCCTACCTGTTTCTTTGTGTGAGTTAAAAAAAATGCCTTTTGGCTTGCTTAATTGTGGGCAGATTAGGGCAGACCTCTTCTAGGATAGGAGGACCTCAGTGTCTTCGCAGGTAGACCCAAAACTCCCTAAATAACTTTCCTGCCTAACTCTTTTCTAAGAGTCATGAACCTCTTATTATTACTATGGATGTTGAGGAATGGGAGATTTCTTCTGAATCTACTTCCTGCTGAGAACGTCCATAGTCTCTGCCTGCAGGGGTTTCATGAAGCTCTTTCCCTTTCTGCTTCAATCAGGGTGGGGTCTTGGGTTTCCTGCAAAAGTGCCACCTCAGTCCCTAGACAAGGAAAAGAAAATACAAACTCGTTATTTAAATCATACATCTATTAATTTCTATGATTGATTTGCCTATTAAGTGAGTAAAGGGAAACAGGCTTAGTTAATATATATCATAAAAAGTAAAAAGAAAGACCTTTGGCTTAAAGTCCCCTCTCCTGCAGATCCCCTGACTGACTTAACACCATTTTTGCTAACAATGGGCTGATGACCCTTATCAATAGCCAGAGGAGTCACCAGTTTGGGGCAATTATCAGGAGCTGAGCAAAAGGGCCTTTTTCCTTAAGAAAGGAAGAAAACAACTAGGTTTACTAAAAGAAGATTAACTCTGCAAAACGTCCCATATTTAATTTCCTGCTAAAATATTAAGAATTTTAAAAATGATGTTCCATCTCACCAATGTCCTAAACTGTCTTCTGAGCCTGAAAAACATAGTTTATATTTTTTGTCCTTTTTCTGGTTGTTACACAGTCTAAACTCTAACCCAGTGAAGGCCTTTTCCATCTTCTGACTAAACCACTGATTATATTATACATTTTGTTATTAATGGTTTAGCTAATCAAAGGGCTGGGGAAGTCCGATTATTTTACTTTTTCTTAGGGAATATTTAAAAAGTAATTTTACAAAACAGCAAATAGTTACTGAACCTAATATTTCCTTCAATTTCCGTTTTTCCATCATCAGTGTAAAAAATAAAAAGTCAATGTGTGCTTTCTGCATTCAACTGGAGATGTGCTAGAGAAAATAAATGATCCCTTTTATTCTACTAAAAAGTTTTAGATTGCATAGCCCCTTTGATTTTTATCAAATATATATGGTCACATTTTATGTGCTTTTCAAACAATACCATATAAAATTGCCTTATTTTATGCACAAAAATTCAAACAATTCTAAACACCCAACCTCATCTGAAAAAGCTTGCTAGCAGAGTAATTTGTAGATTAGATTTGTGCTATTTTCACTTCATAGCAAAAGTTATCTTGTAAACAAAAATAGCTGCTCTCTTCATCACAGTCATGTGAACCACTGTTGTTTATGAACATCTGTACTTCGGTAGGGAATTCTCCTGTAAGAAGTTTAACATCTTATTTTCCATCCTGTCATAATGTTATGCAAGCATTTCCTATGTGCTGGTGCTGGTCCTGGAAAATGTGCCTCCAGATCAAAATGTGGAACTGAAGATGTCTTAAACCATTGTGAAGGAGGCAAACAGTTACCTACCACTGTAATTGAGAACAAAATTCTCTACAAAATATTAGCTCCAGTGCTTAGAAAATACAAGGCAATGGTAAAACAGGTTTCCTCTTAACTTACCAAAAAGGTTGTATAACCAGAAGAGGTAATGGAAATATGTTGGCGATGTGGCTGTATAATCAGTACCATCTTAATGAGGCCCTGAGTTTATAATGCTTGTACGTTTATATCTCCCGAATTTAAATTTATTACTATTAAAAATTAGACTTGAATTATGTGAGTTTTTAAGCATATGAACCTGTGGGAATGCAATTTTTGAAATAAAGCAACCGTTTTTATTTTTAAGGGCTTGACATTTTGACTTGTTTGATGTGTCAGTTTTAGGATGGTGCTAAATCCCTCAAATTGTAATTGATTTTAGGCTATTTGTGAGAAAAGAAAAAGCAATAGAGCTGCAGAACCAAGGAAAAAGGATGGGAATAAAAGGGAAAGTAGTGAAGGAAAAGACAGACACTTGAGTGGGGGTGGGGGTGGGGTCCTAAGTGACCTAAAGGAGACCAAGAAGAGAAATAGCGCTAAAAAATAGCAGCTGAGAGAGGCAATCTGGTTGGCGGAAAGAAGTCTGAACGAGGTTCAAATAGGACTTAGCTCCTCACTATCTAGCTGAGTCTATCAATCAGTCAGCTGATGCTAAGTTCCTTTTATGTGCTGGCTACTGTTAGAAACTGGTGAAAAAATGAACAAGACAAACAGGATTCCTGCCCTTATGGAACCTGCGAGTCTTGTTATTAGAAACAATTTAATGTACAGTACTGCAGAAAAGCTGCACGTTAAAAATAGAGGGTGCCACGGGAGAATCAGAGAAGGCTTTACTGCCTAAGTGACGATTAATGTGAGTTCTGAAGAGTGCCCTTGACTGCTTCAGGGCTCTGCCTCTCCATCATGAACATGACAGCCCTTATTACACAGGGTTCTATAAGGAATAAGAATGATAGATGTAGGTTTGGGTAAAATTTTATTTACAAAACAGGCAGCAGTCCAGATTTGGCCCCCGAGCCATTCTCTGCTGACCTAGACATCAGAGACATACGTCCAGTCAATTAGTGTCACTTTGCTCACTTTGGCATGACATCTGTATCCAAACTTCACGAACCTCTCCTTTCCTCCACCCGTTCCCAAACGACTATGGAACGATCTTTAAAATGTGATGAAAATCTGTTTTCTTGAGCATGGTTAGGTTAGGCTATTCATTTTCTGGCCCCTTTGTATCCTTTTCCTATTGAGCAAGCAGGTACCTCAAATATAATTTGTCCCCAAATAGTCAAAATTTCTACATACTCCACTCACTCCTCATGTGTGTAAATTTTCTGTTCAGTTAATATCACTGCCACACACTGAGTTATTCCAGCCAGAAATCAAGGTCACCTAAGTCCTAGCAATTCTACCTCCTATGTCACTTCATTCCCGTCTCTTCACTGCCATTGCCGCATCTTGGTTTGTGCCCCCATCACCCGTCACTCAAGATCATGATGAGATATGTGGCTACCATGAGCAGACCAAATATTTGGTACCCCTTCTAACTGATATTTTAATTTTCTGTTCAATTATTTTTTAGAGGATGGAGCTGTGTGGAAGAAGAGTAGGAAAGAAGAGCTGTTGGCACACATGGCTTTTGTAAAATCTGGAGCAATTTCATGTCACCCCTGCCCCCATTGCCTACCTCACTTAGCACAATACCTAGCAGTGAACTCAGAACACCCCCAATACACACCTTTAGAAAGGCAGCCCAGTGGTTCAAGAATGTACCTCATTCCATCTTTTAAAATTCTAGTGGCTGTTCTAACAGACTGCTGACCTGTTCACTAGTATGCATTCTCTCTCCCTTTTTTTTCCTTTATACCATGTTTCATACAATCCAGGACATCATCATTATAGGATACATCATATTTTATCTTACCACTAAGAAATAAAAAACACCCATGAATGGGGAGTCTAAGAGGAAAACCCCAAACAAAGGTAGGACAGTAAAGGGCTGAACCTCAGTGAAGGAGAAATGAGATGTGCATGACACACACATTTGGGGTCAGCAGGGAACATGTCCCTTTGGTCGGGACAGGAAAGACAGCAATTTACCTTGAGAACTTGAACCAGGAGCTGTTACATAAATTTGTGGTCTGAGTTCATACTAACTGAGGTTTTAGAACAATCTCAAGCACAGAATTTAATTTAAAATAGTCTTATGTTAAGATAAAATAAAAAAATAAATAAAAATTAATTTTTAAAATTAAAAGATAAATAATAAAAATAGTCTCATGTTAGGAATGTTTCTAAATTACTGTAAGAAACAGATGTAAATTAACTTTGGAAAAATGCAACTTCAATCCAGGCTAATAGGATTTTGAGTCCTGATTTCAGGGATGTGAAATGTAATGTAGATGTGTTGCAGAGTAGATGAAAATGTGGTGATGTTAAATTTCAGATGGACACATGGCCAATTATCTAGTGATGCATTTCCCAGCTACCTCTGCAGCTAGAGAGGATCAGGTGACTTACTGGCTGAGTGCAGGCTGAGGTTCTCTCCTACCCTACGGTGACAATTGCATTAACTTGCCAGTGTGGAAGGTCCATGCTGAAGGTGACTAAGCTCACCACCCCAGCCCCGGATAATCTGAGGCTCAGGAACATCTATTTGCCCTAACCCAGAGGTATGTTAGAAAGTAAATGGTCAGATAGTGATATTTTAGGCTTTTCTGGCTATACAGTCTCTGTCGCGTGGCTGTTGTAGATAGAAAGCAGGTATGGACAATAGGTCAGTGAATGGGTATAGCTGGTTTTGATAAAACTTTACTTACAAAATAGGTAGCAGTCCAGATTGGGCCCCCTGCTCTACACCACCCGCACGTTTGTTGTACTTTCTATATGACAGAAACATCTATATTAACTAAGCCTCCATATTTTAAGTTCTTTTGTTATAGCATCTTCACCTGTATCCTAATCAATGCAGCCTTCATTATGGATTAACTCCCTAAGCAGCTCTTCAACTGGCCCAGTTATTAATCTGGTTCTACTTGTCATCCAAATGGGCAGTGGTCCTTGCTTGGCCATCTTGTTTCCAGTCTCTTAAACTTGTGTGTCATTCTCCAACCTACCACCAAGACAGAGTTTTTGAAAACAAACATCTCACTTGCATTTTCTCACTTAAAATGTTCCTTGTTCACTCACTGCAAAGGGTCAAATACAATCTCCTAGAGTCGCACAGGAGACCCTGTTGCAACTACCCCCTGCCTTCCTCTTCAGCTTCTGCTAGAGGCACAGCTGACCTTCCCAGAGGTTTCTGTTTGTGCAGCTCCCTCTGGGGTGACCTTTCCAACATAGTCCTCCTGGTATGCCACAGTCATCCATTACTGTTTACCCAGGGGCTCCTTTACTCACCCCTAACCCTCCACCCCCCGACACGCACACACTAAGAAGTGAAATGCTCGTGAGCAGGAGCTGTATGTTGTTAGTTTTCATTACTCTAGGATCTAGCACAGAGCAGCCTCTGTAATGCTCGATTGAGTAACTTGCCTCTTCTGTCACTACTAGTAATTAAATTGATATCTTTACCTATGGAACATATAATATTTATAAAATCAGAGGGTGGAATAGACCACTTCATTTAGAAATGATAAAAGGAGAACCACAGACTAACTATATTGCTCAAGGCTTACTTATATTTTATTTATTCATCTTCACATCACACCTGTTGTGAAATCCTATTCCTCTGAATTGAGTGGCTCCTTCTACCTGTATCTGTGGTTAAAATCCTTCCCTAAGTCTTGACTCAGTTTTGCACTGATACCTGCAGTGCTCACCCTTGAAACAGCGTTGCCCAGACCACCTCCTGCTTGGATTGGCTTACTTTGTCAGTCTTTTCCTTATATCATTTGCTCAGTTACCCTGAACACATGTCTAGTTTCCTCACTCTTCACCTGGTGAAAAGGGATGGAAAATGAAACTTTTGCCCGAGATTGTAAGATGATTAACATCAAAGTGAGTTGTGAAAGAGAGCATCCTCTTTTGTAGAACTTGTGAAAAGCTAGCGGCTGGGAGCTGATGATTTCTAAACCTTGTTCACTCAGCACCAAGGGTGTGGAATGTTGGGAAACCAGAGAATGGGGAGGGACATGTACAAAGAGTTGTAAGTGTGCTATGAATCTCACCCTTGTCCCACCAGCACCTGCCAAGGAGGATGGGTGAGGGGTATCTTCTTTCTTCAAGTTCTGCAAGAGGGGCTTTAACAGTCCCACCTTAGAGAGGTAGATAATGTGCCGCATTAGAGCTATAGGGTCAGAGTGGACGAAAGACGGACAATCCTCAAACCAGAGAAAGCTAACGGTCCAGATACCAGCTGGGCAGCAGAGTGAAGGAAAGCTGCTCCAAGCTGGGATGGACCAGACGTCCTAGAAGTTGTGAGTTTTCTCCTGGATGAAATGTGAGTGCAAGTGAGAGAAGCAACATGAAGTTACCTCAAGTCTTGTTCAAGAGGGCCACCTGGAGTTGGCTAATACAGCTTAGCAGAGAGAAGCTAAAGATGGGGTTAGATTTCTAGGAGCTTCAAGCAGCTATCCAGGATACAGACACATATGCCTGGGTCATAAAACACCCACAAAAGCTCTAGAGAGAGACATAGTCAGCTTTATCCAATTGCCAGGCCCAGAGTGCATGGCTGGCTTATAATGGTGCCAGCACAGGCAGAACTTTTCTTCCCCCTTACATCTTCCTCTTTCTCTCACAGTTTCTTCTTTAGCACAACAGAGGTTGGTCAAACACAGGTGAAAAATAGGAGGAGGAGACAGGCCAGGGGTGCAGGAAGAGAGCTGCTGAGCTGCCTTTGTTTCATGAAGCTGGTATCCTGCCAGGTGCAAGACTTCCCTGAGGGAGGGTGAAGGGGCCTGGAATTTCACATTTCTGGGTTGAGGATGTTTGAATATGCTGTTGGTGACCAGAAAAATCATAGAGATAGCCTGAATTTTCAAGGTCCTGGGAGAAGTGGAAATCAAAAATGGTTTTATGCTTATATTTTCTTACATCAGGCTTGTTTAATAAATCAATTAAAATTTTCTCACTTATATTTTTAACTTGTAAGGACTGTGAAATATTTATTATTCCTAGTGATTTTTGCCAAAAGTAAAGGAAAGAAAATTGAGCGGCAAAACGATGCACTTTTAGATCCAGGGAATGAGAGTGTATTTGCTAAAAGTGAGAAAATATAACACAAGGACATTAAGAACGGAGCCTATTTCTCATTAACTACATTCTCACATGCTTTAATAGTAGTTCAAAAAAGTATCTTTCACACTTCAGGTATTTCTGGGATTGGGAATCTGTTATTTTCCACCCCTGCTCTGCAGCCTCTTGGAGAGGAAAGCAAACCATCACTGGGCACCTAATTCGCTTGTGAGAATACTGTGGAAAAACAGAAGACATCTCGTTAAGATTGAAACCTCCTGAAGAGGCTGGCTTTAGGATTCATGTTCTCCCTAGGGAAGTGCCTTGATCTGAAATCTTTTTAAAGCCCACATGCCGCAGAGGATATAATGTCTTCAGAGTTAGCTGTAGCTGGGCTGCTAACAGGAGCCAAATGGAAGAAAACTGGCAATCTGGAAGAGTCCAGCTGAGGTCTGCAGGCTCCACAGGTGTGGGAGTGGTGGTGGCGTCGGTGGCTGTGGCATCATCTTCATTTTGCCACAAATCATTTGCAGAATGGCTACCTTTCACAACAAGCTATGTGTGGAATAAATACTTGTGTTGCTATGGAATGAAAAATGGGAAAGCCTTGGTTTCAGAGAGAGAGAGGTCTTAGTTTTTGAGGGAAGTCTCCACAGGAGTGAGGCAGAAAAAGACTTGCTTTGTGAAAGGGTTACTCACATGTACCAGGAGTGAGGCCACTCTACCACCGACCTCTGAGAATACAGTGAGTGGTCCCCCATACCCCCTAGTATATTGCTGCCGGGACTGGCCAACTTCCATTCTTTTTAAAGCAAATCCTCTCATCTTAAAATTATTTTTATATCAATAACTTCATAGCATAGTTTATATATGTGTATATTCAAAATAATAATAATAATAATAATAATAATAATAATAATAATAATAATAATATAAATAAAGTGAGCACCCACACATACCATCCAGCTCAGGCAACAGAACAGCGCCAGTATTTTTGAATTCCTCTGTGTTCCCTAACTGATCATGTCCTTTCTTTGTCCACGCTCCAGAGGGAACCCCTCTCCAGAAGTTTTGATTATCAATCCCTTGCTTCTAGACCTTTACATTTTATGTGCCAGCATATCCCTTAGTTTGTACATTATTTAGTTTTGCCTATTTTGAATTTTATATAAATGGAACTACGATCTGTATTCTTTTGTGTCTTGTTCTTTCACACAATTCCATTTTTGAGATGTATCCATGTTGATATGCGTAGCTGTCCTTTTTCACCACAGTGCTATGTTCAGTGGTATGAATATATTAATGTTCATAATTAGTTTTATTCTTGATTGATATCGAGATATTGACAATTTTCCTATCATAAATACTGCAATGATTATTCTTGAACAAGGCTTCTGCAGTGCACCTACAATGAATAGTTTCTCTTTGTTACAATTCTTGGTATAGGCTTGCTAAATGGTAAAGTATATTGGTTCCAATTTTACTAGGCAACCCTAAAATACTTTCTAAAGTAGTTGTTCCAATTTATAATCACACTGGCAGTGCGTAGAAGTTCTCACCATTGCACATCTTTGTTACCATTTGTACCATCAGACTTCATATTTTATCAAACTGGTGGGTGCAAAAAGATATCTAACATTCAATTTGCGTCTCCCTGACTAATGCAATTTCTGATCTAATAAGGTTGGGCATCTTTTCAGTAATTACATGTATTCTTTTTCCTCTTCTATGAATTCCTGTTTCTACCTTTTGAGTACTTCATAAGGGTTCATTTATTTTTTAATTGTGTCAAAGGTGTTCTGAATTTGCAATCTTTGGTTAAGTGTATTGCAAATGTTGCCTCCCAATTTGTGCCTTATTTTTTCACTTTCTGTATGGTGCCTTTGATAAATAGAATGACCAGAAGTTTTAAAAAATGTAATGTAGTCAAATATACCAATGAATTTCCTTAAGAAATCCTTCCTCACTCTGAGGTCATAAATAGAGTCTCTTCTAAATGTTTAAAAAATTTGCCTTTAACGTTTTAATTTCTTAATTTATATGGAACGTGTGTGTGCGCACGTGCATGTGCGCTTGTCCAGTTGAACATTTCATACCTGAGTAGTAGGTATGCTGGAACCAGGATTCAGGACAGGAAGCAAAGCACATTCAGATATTTCGTCAGTGGGAATCCATCCAGCACTCCAGTGGCCACTCGTTAGCCCTACAGTGACAATTCAGACAGATAAGGGGAAGGACATCACACTGGCTTTGAAGCCCCATGTTCAGTAGGAACCAATAATGCTTCAGACTATGGGCATAGCTTTCAGGTCCTGGCAAGGGAAATGCCTAGTTATAAGTTACATGACATCAGGGACGTTTCCACAATATATTTGCGGTTCATCCTCAGGCTTGCAGGACAAATACAGTTGTCAATCAGAAGTCATTTTTATTATAAATACTACAGCCCTTACAACACAGCTGAAATCCTGCATTTATCAGGTTTCAAGGTATATAGAAGAAAAAAGGTAATGCAAGGCCAATTTCTTATGTTGAAGGAAAAAGGGTTATGTTAACCTTTTCCTTCCCTCACTGTGTGTGTGTGTGTGTGTGTGTGTGTGTGTGTGTGTGTGTGTGTGTGTGTTAGAATATGAATAGGGATCTGTTTTCATTATTTTCTATGTGGATAATGAGTTCTCTGAGCACTATTTGCTGAATAACTTATTTTTTCTTCATGGATCTGCAGTGCCAGCTAGATCATCTTTCACTTTCACTATATATGTGGGTCTGTTTTATTAGCTCTCTGTTCTCTTCCAGTACTCCCCTGTGCTACTTACTACCACATAGTTCTAATTAATATAGTGCTGTCATATACCTCCATACCAGAGGTCAAGTGCAGATAAGTCTTGTTTATTTGTGATGGCTTTTTTTTTTTTTTTAATCTGTCAACCTACCTAGGCTACGGTCCCAGTTGCGTTGTGAAGCAACATTGCAGATGTAATTAAAGCCTGTAATCAGTTAACTTTAAGAAAGGTTATCCTGGATTGTCTGGGTGGACATGATTGACATGTAGGACTAAGGTTTCCCCAGGAGAGAAAAGAAATTCTACCTGTGGGCGACAGCTTTGGCCAGTCCCTGTGGAGTCCCATTGTGTTATGATAGCCTCCTCTATGGATTTTGAACTTGCTTAGCCAGCCCCTATATACAATCATGTACACAAATTTTTTATTATAAATCTGTCTTTATCTCTCTTTGTCTCTTGCTTTATGTCTGTTTTTCTCTCTGTCTTTTTCTGTCTCTGTCTCTGTCTCCCCCTCTCTCTCTCTTTCTGTATACATATATTCTGGTTCTGCCTCTCTGTTTGAACTTTGACATCTATACTACTCTTTTTTATGTCATTTAAATTACAAAATCAAGTTGCACAAAATACTTTTGGGCTTTGATTTATATTATACATCAAATCTGAGTAGAATTGGAACCTTCATAAAATTGAGTCTTCCTATCCATGTTGTTTCACTTATTTAGGTCTTTTACATATATTTTCATAAAGATTCATAATTCTCTTTTAAAAATCTTATTTTTCAAGTAATTATAAGTGTTATCTTTTAAGCCTTTTTATATTAAATAATGCATACATAAAAATTATACATTTAAATGAATTATTATAAATACTCATGTAATACTACTCAGGTCAAGAAATAGAACATTGTCTGAAGCTCTCTGAGTGCTTTTCCCTGTTTGAAATCTCCTTTTCTCTACCTGAGATGTAATCATCATTCTGCCTTTTACGGCAATATCTCTTTCCCTCCCTTAATCCTCTTCCTCCCTCTCTTCTGTCCTTCCTTCCATATTTTTGACATTTCTGTAAGAATTTCCAAATAATCTGGTTTAGAATCTTATATAAATGGACCCATGCAGCAGGTATACTTTCATGGTTGCTTAATTTATGACCCAGTGTGAGGCCATGTTTAACCTTCACTCTTCCTGGTGAAATAAGCATCATGATGAAATGTCCTTCTTTATCACTTAAAGGCCTTTTTGCCTTAAAATTTACTTTGCCTAATATTAACAAACCACACTAGCTTTCCCTCATTCTTTTACTTTTCAGCCTTTCTGAATTCCTATTGGTGACATCTTTTCTTATATTTTTGCCTAGAGTTCTCACTAATTTTTTTTGTTCTCCAAGCTATAAAATATTACATATTTAGCATAGATTTTCAGTTATCTTAAGTAGGAGGGTTAGTGCAACTTAACCTCATCTGTCATTATCAGAAGTAGAGTCTTCTCTTTGTAACTGGCTTGTTAAATAGTCTGTGTATTGATCTTACATTCTACATACTTGCTAAACCCTCATTGATTCTAGCATTTCATATATAAATTCATTTGGATTTCTACAAGATATTTGTCACAGATTTATTTTATAGATAAACTTTATCAGATTAAACAGATTTCTTTTCATTCCCAGTTTGCAAAGATTTAAATTTTCTTTTTAAATCATAAGTGGTTGCTAAATTTTATTGGAGGTTATTCTTCTTCTGTTAAGAGGATCGCATGGTTTTTTGTCTCTGAATCTGTTATTGTGATGAGTTATATCACTAGATTTTTCTAATGTTGAACCAGTTCTGTATCCTTGAATAAATCCAACTTGATCATGATGTGTTATTATTTTTATACATTTCTTGATTTGGTTTACTAATATTTTGTTTAGGATTTTTGTGTCTATGCCACTGAATGAACTAGAATTTAATTTTCTTATAATGTTTGTGTCTGGTTTTGGTATCAATTTTATATAAATAAGTCTCATAAAGTGTGTTTGGGAGTGTTCCCTGTTGACCTTCCTTTGAAAGAACTATGATAAGCTTGAATTATGTTTTCCTTAAATATTCAGGAGAGCTTATTTCTCAAACACTGGGTCTTGCATGTTCTTTGTGGGGAGATTGTAACTGTTGATTTAATTTATAGGTTGGATCTCCATCATTAGAGACTTCTGCCAAAGGAGGGCCTGCTGTGTCTCAGAGCCTGACCTGTTTGATGTCTGGAAGAACCTTTTTTTAAAAAATTATTTTATTATTAGTTTCAAGTATACAGTACATTGGTTAGACATTTATATAGAAACAATTCCTCTATTGGCAGGCCCTAGTACTTGGCTGTCCTCTCCTATCTATGGCTGTCTCCGAAGTAAAATCCACATGGACTGCAGCTCCTCCCAGTGGCCAGAGATGGGTGACTCTGAACAAGAGCTTGTTAGTTGTGGGCAGCCTCAGCTTGGGGCATCTAGCTAGTAGACACTGGCCACTACCTTGTGTTCCAGCACTGTTGCAAGGGTGCCATATTCCCCAAAGGACTGTAGACATGCTGTGTCAAGGGGAAATGAGAAGACAGGAAGTGACAAAGAGGGCTGGCTGGTGGGTGAGAGGACTGATGGGTTCCCTGGGAAAGGTGGGAGCACGAGGAGAGCTAATGGTACAGTGGTACTAGAGGCTCACTGCTGTGCCACACAGTGGCATTTAGTTGCTAGATGAGGGGATATCTCAGGAAAGGGGCAGGGTGGCAGGGCCAGGTGGAAACATGCCTGTGCAGGGTGTGGAGTTCAGTGCAGCAACTCTTTATCAACAAATAAGGACATTTTTCAAATTTTTAATGTCTGCTATGCTGTTCTACTATCTACCAGCTGTGATCACTGGATATATGTCTCTGGATTTTCTCTCAGCTATTTGAAAATATTGTAGCACAGGCTTCTGGTTTCATTATGTTGTGAGAAATTAGCTTTGTTCAAACTGTAAATTCTTCACGGATGATCTTTCTTTTCTCTCTAACAGTGTTTAAGACTTTTTTAGATGTTTTGCAGTTTCACAGTGATTATATCTGTGTTATTTCTTTTTGTTTATTTTGCTTGGGTTTCCTGATGTGAGGATTTGAATATTTCATCAGTATTAGATAGTTGTCAGCCATTATCTCCTGAATATTACTTCTCTCCATTCTTCCAGTTACCTTCTGGATTATATATGGTGCTTTCCCACTTTTCTCCCATTTTTAAAATGTTTCACTTCTCTATGATGTCTTCTGGATAGTTTCTTCAAGTCTAAATTCCACCTCATTGATTCTCTCATTGACCATATCTAATGTGGTAGTTAACCTATATATTGAGTTTCATTTCTATTTGATTCTTTTTCAGAAGTGTTTGGCCAGCTTTGATAATTTCTTGTTTCTTCATCATATTTTCAATAATCTTTTATTTTTTTTTGAAATCTAAAATATGTTTAAAGTTTTCATGCTATTTCCAATCTCTGAAGTATTTATGGGCCTGCTTCTATGATTTATTATTTTGCTATTTCTTATTCAGTGGCTTATTGCCTCCGTGTTTGCTGATTTCAGACAGTCAGTTTTAGTTGTTGACAACTTAATCTGTGGGAAATCTTTGAGATTCTACGTTTGAAGTGCTTGGCCCAGGGACCTGATCTCTTGAAACAAAATTTTCACATTAGGGATTTAGAGGTATCACACCTCTAAAGTAGTGTGAATTCTAGATTTAAACCCATTTGATTGCGAGCTTGTAATTAATAACTCTCAGGAAAGGATTGCCCCTACTCCTACCAGTATATCCAGAGGCAAGGCAAAAATAATCAAGTAGAATTTTACTACCTACTTTCTCTATGGGGGAGAGAAGCTGGAGAAGCTCTATATTATTCACTGAGGATGTCGCCCTTGGAGAATCTTGGCATTGGGAGTTATGGTTCTCTTACCCAACCTCCTGGATGGCCCACTCAACTTGATCCCCACATTCTCCAGGACCAAATTTGGTTCTTGGCCAAAATTCACTGGATTTTTCTATGTGCTGTGTCAATTAAGTTTTTTCCTCCTTTCTGGCAGTCATATTGCTGGGAATGTGTACATACTTTATTTTTAAAAAGAATATTTCTTTATTCTCCCTCTCATTCTCCCTTTGCTCCACTGCTTCCTGCATCTGGCCGGTTAGAGGGCCTGCAGTGGGAGTGCTGACTCTCTTCCCATTCTGCCAACCTTTACTTCAAGAAGAGTTCAAGAAGCCAAAGTTGAAAGTACAACTAATCACTTATGTATTTAAATTTCTAACAGACTTCAGAGATCCTGTTCAGGACAAGTTATTATAAAGCACACACACAGCATCTGCTATATATTACACAATGTTCTAAGTGCTTTATAAGTATTAAGTCCTTCAATACTTGTAATAATCCTATGAGTTAGGTACAATTACCTTTCACATTTTACAATAAGGAGACTTAGGCCCAGGGAGGTTAAATAACTTTCCCTGTATCATAGAACTAGTAAGTGGGGAAGCTACTAGGATTGAGATCTAGATAGCCTGATCTAGTGACCAGCTGTTGGAAGAGGTCTTTGAGAAAAAGTGACTGTTGGTTGACCCTTGAGCTGGCACTGGACAGTTGGAAGCTCCTCGCCCATTCCTGTCCTTGGAATGTACATTTTGTCCACTGTTCCCACAGTGGGCACAGTTGCCAAGAATGCAGCCTTAAGAGAGCAATGTCTTGTTGAGACCATCTGTACAGTATACATGACTGAGCCCAGTTAAGGCCTCTATGTAAACTTTGAGATTGTGAAGGACAGGTGAATAAATCTATTCATCTTGTGGCTGCCTAAGACAAGCCTTGTATGTAAGTTCCCTGGCTTTTTAAACCTGCCACCTTCCAGTCTAGAGTAACCTGCCTCTTTCTTCTGTCTCTCCTTGTCTTCCACGTACGGGGCCAGTTTATAAATCGACACCAACTGCTTAAACCGAACACAGAGCAGCCCTGTGGTAATTCTTTATTCATTCATTCTTCTTGATCTGTCTCTAGCATTGATCTGTTGGTTCCTTAAACATCTTTCCTAGGTATGATACATTTTTTGAGATAATCTCAGAAAACTCATTATTTTGTAACACTCATGTATTAGCCAGGCTTAGGTGTTTTCATAGGAAACAGGAAAGAAGAGAAGCTTGGGAGAAGGAAAATGGAGTTCTGGTGATGATTCCATTGACAAGTATAATGCTGTGAGGTTACCAGGAAGCTTCCTCATTTAGTTCCTTGAGAAGTTTGCTGAATGAATGCTCCTTAATGGGGAATCTCAGTTAAAGCAGAGGGACAATCCCTGATGCTTTATAATGGTTTCCAGTCTCTTTAACAGTTCCTGGGGCTTAGATGTTCCAGATCAATCCTTAGGCATCTGATCTCTTCCACATTTCTTTTTTAAAAAATAAAGTTTCTGCAATTGCCTTACAGTAATGTTGTAATGGTATAGAAACATTTTTGAATGTGGATTTAAGAAGTGGTTAGACCAATTAGGCCTAACCATTTCTACTTTTCATTAGCTATAGAGGTTGATGGTCTATCCCTTTTGAACCTCATTATCCTCATCTATTAAGAGTTAAATGATAATAGCAGGCCTGCTTACCTGAAAGACTTGTTTTAGTGCTATATAGTTATTTTTAATAATAGTAATAATACTTTCCGGTCTGCCGGAACCCGCCGGTGAAAGTCGAACAGTCCCTGAGAGGGGGAGTGAGGATTGAAGAAAAGACAGAGACAAGAGAAAGATTTGAGAGGGCTCACAGTCAATACTGCAGCTTCGAGTTTATCCAGTACACCTTATTTATGCATTACGATTGCGTGGGAGACCAACAACTGCTTGCACCTGCACAAGAAGAAACAACTGCTTGCACCTACACAGGGAATCTTTTGCTCTCTCAAGGCTCCCATCCTCCTTCTTAATAATCAGCTTATTCTCTGGAGCAACAGGTGCTTCTCAGTCACTACCAAAGTAGCAAGGTAACTGCAAATACCTACTGAGCAAACAATCCCTTGTTTACCCAGAGGGCAGCCATCAAGCAAACGGCTCCCGACACTGGTCATATACCTATAACCAATGATAAGCAGAGTAAAGGAAAAAAGAAAATTTAAATCAGTATGTTTCATTGTGTATAAAAAAGTAGAGTGAATCGTTCAGATTCATTGGTTTTATTTTTTTTCTTACATCTTCTCTGGTTGAGCCCACTTCCAGTATATCACTGAACTTGCTTTTAGGGTATAAGTTTTTAATTTTTTAAATAATTTATTCATTTAGAACTTCCCCAGGTAAATGTGCATTTGGTCCCTTAAGATTTTCATGCAAAATTCATCTCCTGAAGGTCATGGACCTCTGGTTATGACCCATTTTTAAGTTTCCCATAATTGTACTTGGAATGGACCAATGTGAGTAAAAGTCTGCACTAAATTTGCTAGTGAATGAATTAGAGACAGTAGTTTTTGGGCATCCAGCAGCCTTTAGTTGCACAAATTTTAAGCAAACAACTTTTCAATTATTTTCAATCATAAAAAAATATCTTGAACCACATGACCTTTTCTTTGTTTGCTATGAATATTTTTATTAAATTTTTAATATTCTTTAAAGAATTTCTCTCTGGACTGGAGAAGCATGTTTGTGCATTGATGATGATTAAAATTTTAGGATTTTAGGATTTGACATAAACATATAAAAATATTCTATTCTTTGAAAAAGTAAAAAATATAATTGTACTGGCCAATCTGTAATGATAATTTCTATTTTTAGAAATTCTTGTCCTCCCAAGAAGCTAAGATACAAGTTATATGGTTAGTAACTTGTTCATTTATTGTATGATGTAAACGAGAAAATAGTTTTTAAAAAGTAGCAAGAATTTTACATAGGTGTGTATATTTGTTAAAACCGATCAAATATTTAAATTTAGAATTTGTGCATTTTACTGTATGTGAATCTTACAAAAAAACTGTAAACAAATATTAAATTATAGTGGTTAGTATGTATGTGGAAACATTTAAGGTGAAGTATATTGATGTTTGTAGTATACTTTGAAACCTGTCAAAAATCTCTTAGATTAGTGAAAGGATAGATCTGTGATAAAGCAAACAAAGCAAAATGTTAACAACTGGAGAAACTAAGTGGTGAGTATTTGGTGTCCATTGTGTAATTCTTTCAACTTTTTAATATGTTTCAACATTTTCATAATTTAGGGGGAGAAAAGAAGCCAAAGGCAGATCCCTACATCATTGTAAATTATTTTCAATAATTTTGTCAGCAAATACACGAAACATAGTATTCTGTACGCAGAGCTAGCCCATGAAACACAGAAAATTAACATACAAATAAGAAACAGGAGCTCTCTGAGTCACCAAAAATGGAGTTAACAGTATGAGCCTGGAATACCCTAATAAAAGGTGCAATTATTATTTTGGTTTATCCCTGTGTCAAGCCTTGTCCTAAACATTTTTGAATGTCACTTGTTTTAATCCTCACCACAATCTTCTAGGTGGGAGAAGGTAGAAGGCATTATTATCACATTACAGATCAAGAAACTGAAGCTAGGGGAGGGCAGCTCTCTTCTGGGTTTTAGGAGACCAGAATGACAAGAGAAAACTTAATCTGAAATTAGGTAGCAGCAATAGCCCAAATATCCTCATTTAAAAATTTTTTAACATCTAGCTCACGATTATCTTTTAAGGAAATCACACAAGAAAAGAGAAAGATCACGAATTTTAGGATCCTGGAGCTTGGAGCTTTCTAAAATGGTAGAGAAAGCAATCATTGATTCATTCATTCATTACATATTTACTGGGCCTCTGCTATATTCCAAGTACTATTCTAGTTGCAGGAAATATAACAGTAAACAAAACCGATAAAGTCCACTGACTTGTGGACTTATGCCCTAGTGGGCATCTGAAAAATTAGTGATGGACAGCTTCAGTGCCAGGAGAGAACTCTTTGTGAGGTCACGTCGGAAAAGAACTTTCTTCTTCAGCAAGGTTATATTTGTGTCTCAAGGACCTAGTGCTGATCCCATATATAGGGGTTTGTGGACTGAGATAAAGTCCTATAAAGGATCTAAACATCTGAAAGCTTATAATGCTTTTTTTCCCTGTTGTCATATGTAATTCAAAATAAAACAATACAACATTTAAAAAATGGGTGTAAAGTCTATCAAGTTTAGATTTTTCCCATGAATGTTATGTTTCTATGAAATATTCATCCCATCCTTCTCTACTGTATGCTGACCAATGTATTTTCTGTATGTGCCCTTCCTTTGCTGGTTCTCTAAGCATGGGCTAACAATGCAAGTTGGGTAGTCCAGTACTGGTAGGCATTCATATGCATTTATTAATTACAGAAAAAGTTTTATTTAAAAATTTTATTTATTTATTTTTGCTTTTCAATTACAGTTGACATTCAATATTGTATTAGTTTCAGGTGTACAGCCTAGTGATTAGACATTTATATAATTTACAAAGTAATCCCCCCATAAGTTTCATACCCACCTGACACCATGTATAGTTGTTACAATATTATTGACTATATTCCTATAAGCTGTACTTTACATCTCCATAACTATTTTTTAACTGCCAATTTTTACTTCTTGATTACTTTAGATTTTTGTCTGGTCCTCCAACCCTCTTCCATCTGGCAACCATTAGTTGATTTTCTGCATGTATCAGTTTGTTTCTGTCTTGCTTGTTCAGTTATTTTGTTTTTTAGATTCCACATATAAGCGAAATTATATGGTATATGTCTTTCTCTGCCTGATCACTTAATACAATACCTCTAGGTCCATTTATGTTGTCACAAATGGTAAGACTTTGTTCCTTTTTACGGCTGAGTAATATTCCATTATATAAATGTACCATTTCTTTATCCCTTTATCTTTTGACTGGAGCATTTAATCCAGTTACATTTAAAGTAATTATTGATAGATGTGCAGTTATTGCCATTTTATTAATTGCTTTCTAATTTTTTTGCAGTTCTCTGTTCCTTATTCTCTCGCTCTCTTCTTTGTATGTTGCTGACCCACTGTAGTGCTGTGTTTGGAATCTTTTCCCTTTATTTCTTGTATATTTTTAATTTGTGGTTGCCATGAGCTTTATATATACCGAGCTATGTTTGTTTATAACAGCCTGTTTTAAGTTGTTGGTCACTTAAGTTCAAATACATTCTATAATCACTACCATTTTTATTTATCCCCTCCACGTTTGTTTTTATTATACTTCTTTACCTCTTTTGTGTGTGGGTCTGTGTGTATCCCTTACTTTACCATTGTAATTACACATGATTATTCTGTATTTTAATCTTTGTACTGGCTTTAGTGTGGGTTGATTCACTGCTTTTGATACGTGTTTGCCTTTGTCAGTGAGAATTTTCTTCTTTGTGATACCTTCTTATTCATATTTTTAATTTTTTTCTTCTTATTCTTTTTAAAGAAGGCCCTTTAATATTTCTTGTAATACTGATTTGGTGGTGATAAACTCCATTAGCGTTTTCTTGTCTGGGACAGAAAAAGTAGCTTTAGAAAGAATTGAAGAATCCCTGGCCTGGGAGTAGTATCCACCTAATTTCATCTCCATGTAAAGTATCTTTTATCATTATCTAGACAAATTTAGCATCACATCTCATGGAAGTTCATCTTTGCTTGAAATACAGGCTATCTTCTATGTAGTCAATCATTTTAATATTTTGAATTTTTATCACTTTGTTTCATCTACCTTAATCACTTACTAAAATTATTCTTACAAAGCTCAAGTGGCTTGTTGGTTTCCCAGGGGAAGAAGCAAGTTTTTCCATAACATGGAAGAGGAAAACACCTCTCATTTCTTTCTCTGTCTTGTGTATCATTTTGCTACCACCTCAAGTTGCCCCCCATGTTCTAGAAAGCTATATTTTAGTTTGGATATTTTACTTTACTTATTAGTTTTTAGTATTTTATCAGCATACTATTACAATATTTGATTAATATTGCTTCAGTGTGATTTTAGTACATGTGAGATCCAACACAAGGGGCAGGCTTTCTCCTCTGCAGCCTCTCCTTTCCTGGGAAGTGCCTCCCAACCTCCCAAACAAGTGATTTTACAATAGCAAGAGCCATGTTCTTTTACAGGGTTCTAGTTGCCTTGCTGGAACCAAACTAGGCCAATCAGAGAATGAATGAAAAAAAAAGCAGGGATCAAAGACCTGTTTTTTCAAATGACTGTGATAAGGACTCAGTGTTGGCCATGACTGTTTTCCTCCCAGGGAGTGGAGCTGGGAAGCGGAAGAAGCCTTAATTCTCATCTCCATTAGAATATGACCTGTTGGAAGCTTGTGTGGATACCTTCTGTGAATCATATTTCAAAATCAGAGTGGAATTATAGGTTGGCCTGTAATTGGTTTAATTTGGGGAGTATTGAGGAATGAAATTGCCTGAAGATTCCATAGTTATCAATTTCATCTCATTACTTCCCATCAATGTTGTCTTTCATAGGGAAATAATGTTGTTTTCCCAGAAACTAGAACATGTTTTCCTCATTATACAGGTGTGAGGTGTGTAGAATAAGCAATAGCTAGAAAAAGATTTTTTAAACTTGAGTAACTCTTTAAAAAAAACAATTCTCATTCACCTATGTTGGCTAAACAATTTTTGATTTAAATATAATTAGTATATAAAAATAAAACTCATTATATACTCGTGTTTATAAGTGTTATATGATTATAAAACCAAATCGAACTCATAAATTACATAAGTAATATTGAGTGAAATGAATTATAATAACACCTGTAAGTTTTTTCCTATGAGTGAGGTACAGTCTAAGTGATTTATGTCCATTTAACTCATTTTATTATCACAGAAGCAGGTTTTGCTCTGATCTCATCTGACTTACAGATGAGAAACAGGCACACAGGGCCCTCAGCTATTACGTGTTGTAGGTTTACTTTGAATCCAGGCCATTTGGCTTTGGAAAATGTGCATTTAAACATTCTGCTAGGTCCCCTCTCTAAAAACCAGAGAACAACATTGAGGCAACAGATGGCATTGATCAGTTAACATTAATTTGCAAGTAGTTGGTTTAACTGGGGAGAGATATACATGTGTGCTGACTTGATTCTTTTAATTTGTGATGGACTTAAGTCGTCATCATGACTCCTGCCATAATTTTCTGTTTTTAACAATGAATGATTTAACTACACATCTATTATTTGGCTAAGCCAACTTAATAGTACACTACAAAACACAGTTCTGTAAAAATGAAATAAGAAAAAAATACTTCATTGCATATTTACTTACTAAACTGATTGTTAATAAACTTCTGCAAAGTGGTATGAAAAATATATAATCTGAGGAATGCATTCTGAACAAATGCTGTGGGTTCTTTTGATTTTAGAGACTTACACTAACCTGTCATATAATGGCTAAATTCTCCTCCCACTTTTTCTTTCATTGAACTGCAAGAGAAACCTTCATTTGTTGTTTGACCTTCCCTGGGCATCAACATGGTCATAAACATAATAGCAGGGGCAGGATATCCTGGGGCGTAGTGGGTTAGTAGGTTACCATTCTGAGTCTCCAGAATTTGCTTGTGTTAAACAAGTTTAATCATCTTTGAGATAAAAACTCAACTTTAAATTTCTTAAAAAGGTATGATCTCGCAAAAATATATTCACAGTGGTCTACAGTCTTTAGTTTCAGAACTTTTGGACTGGAGATATGTCTTACGGACTGAAATTCAATCTGATCCTAAAAGAAATGTGGGCAATTTGAGTGGACTGCCTGGTGGAGACCAGGAGCATTGCATACTGATGGTGGTACAACCACTTCAGGACTGACTGGGATGTGGAACACTGGAGTGTGAGCTACGAAGTGCTTCTTGTTTCAATCTTTTAGAGTAATGGTGATTCTGGGCTTGTTGTTTGGTGGTTGTTCTTGCTTTGCCAGACTATTGTTGCTGTAGACCAGGCTTCATTTGTATTATTTTAATTTAATGAATCCGGGGGTGGACGCTGCCTGAGTGTTTACTATTGGACTTCAATGTTGGATGTAAAGAGAGGGGTGTCTGCTGGTAAGAACGCCCTGATGTGGTTTTCTTGGAGGGCACTTGCCCATATAGTTTTTCCAGTTGGCCTTGCCACTACTATGTCACTTGTTCTTGGCAGGGCTTTGTGAACAGTTATTACTCAGTGACTCCATGTTGAGTGATGAAATGCCATTATCCCTTTTAAGATCTACAGAGATATTTTTAGTTCTTCTATGATACAATATAATTTCAGGTATTTTATAAATATGATCAAGTGATTTCATGGCCTTGAAGGAAATTTTCTAAAAGATGGCCTGTGAAAAATGTCAGAATAAATTTTTTTTATTTGTGCAATTAATGAATTCTTTTCTTTCTTTCCTCTTCAAGTAAGGGACTGTGGACATCTGCACTTCTGTTATACTAGGCACTTGTGTGTAAGTGTTCTGAGCTCCTTCAGCTGCAGCCTCAGCTGAGGCTGTCAGTACACTTCATTGTAGGATGATATTTGTGAGGATTTCAGTCACCCAGTCCTGTTTTTCCTCGTAAGGTGTGGGTAGGAGGCCTCTGAAATCTCAGTAGACGCTAAATTGCCAGGTTCCCACTGGGGCTCATTACAGGGAGAGAAAGTTTTTCATGACGCTTTTGGATGAGCTCAGCTTGGCTGATCTAATAAAAAAACTGAAGGAAGAGTCAGTCCAGAGCAAAAAGCTGAGGAGATAGGGCTCCCACATGAAAATGTAAGAGATTACTTCCTTTAAAATGAAATATGAGAGATTAAAAAAATAGTTTTAGACCCTTCTTTTTGTAGCTATAAAATCAAATATTAACTAAAGAACTGTGTTTCTAGTTCTGGTCCAAAAGAGTGTGGTATGAAGATAACATTGAACTTGGAGTTATACAACCCAGTGAAGGGTTGCATTGATTTTCTCTCTCCTCTCAGGACTGGTCTTTTCTGTGTTTGATAGCGTGTTGCCATGGAATCATCAAGAGGTGCTTTCCAGCCAATGGAACTGTTAATGGACTTTTCTATTCTCAGTATCAGGAAGAGAATGGGAAAGGAGAGGAATCTAATTATTTGAATTAATCGAGTAAGTCCCATGAATGTCAGTGAAGTATTGATGAAAATATTTGTATGCAGAGGAGTTAAAAATAATCCCTTGATAAAATGGTATTCATGCACACTGTGTTTTTTAAATTTATTTATTTATTTTTTTAAGTTTGGCTTAAAATTTTCAACACATGACCTTATAATGGAGTTTACTTTAGAGGATTTTGTCAGATTATCTTCTTCTTATTAGATCTTACACAGTCGGTTGACATAGAAGATATCACTTTTGCAAATAAAGGTGCTTTCTTTATAGTAATTAAACATTTTTTCTGTGTATCCTAAAGATGATTTTTTTCTATAATTATTCATTATTGTCAGCATTGCCTAACTTTTAAAACTGTTTACTGGTTATTTTAGTCGTTTGGCTCTCATTTAGGTAACTATATGTTTAAAAATTTTGCAGCCAAGTTTCAACAAAATACCCCCAAATCACTGTCTCGTTGAATGGCTTAACGAAATGATTATTCCTATTTCTAAATAGTTTACCTTTCTTACCACTCTGTATTCTACATAAAAAAAAAAACAGTTAAGCTTTTAAACATGAATGCACTAAATAAGTTGTTTCATCTATGCATCTTTCTTCAAGATAGGGTGGAGTCACGGAAAGGCGGACTATTTGTGAGGTTTGTAGTGCTGGCAATGTTAGGATATCTCAAGAGAGGTCAAGAGTAAAATATGGTGAAGAGAGAAAATAATTTATTAAAGATGCTCTCTATGACTTAGAATGTTGTTCACCAGGAGGATGAGTGATGTGTTTGCAGATGGCTGTGATCACTCTGCTTCATCGTCATTTTAGAGACTGCATATTATAAAGCAACGGTCTAAAACTTACTTTTCTCTTAAAATCCAAAGCATGATCCAATACTTTAGCAATCTCTTAGCTATTGCAGTTGACAGCAGTGACCCAAGAAATCTCTGAAAAATGAGAAATCAAAAATCTACAGGCACACAGAGAATTTGGATTTTGACAGGACATATTAGGTTCCAGCCACATTTCTAGAGACACTCAAGATTACTTACATGCCATGAGTGACAAGCAAATACAGCAGTCTTTAAAGGCAAGGGAATCCATGCAGAAATATGTGGTTGACTTGCCACTTAGGAGCATTTCTGTAGATGGCAATTGGCTTCAGTGGATATTAGTGTATGTGTGTACATGTGAGAGTATATGCATGCATGCATGTGCCATGATGTGTGAATTTATCTTTTTATTATTTTTTTATTTTTTTAAGGGAGGCAACTCTTGGTTGAGCTCTCAGATTGCAAGGACCTTGTCAGTTTACAATCTCTTATTTATTTATTTTTTTATTTTCATGCCTACAGCACCTGGTCTTCCTAAGTGGTCTCCCATCCAAGTACTAACCAACCAGGCTCGACCCTGCTTAGCTTCAAAGATAAGGTGGGATCAGGCTTGTTCAGGGTAGCATGGCTGTAGACATGTGAATTTAAATATATAATTTATCCATTACAATTCATTTCTCTGAACCCACATATTCAGAAACTACTAGTTATTTTCAGTCTTCAAAAATGAAGTTTTCTTACTCTGATAGTATAATATAGAGAAGTAATCTTGCATTCTAACATTTGAAGTAAGGTTATTGGTGTTTTGTTTATTGGTGTTTTAAACACAGAAACACATCTTTATTTGTCTATCACTATATATGCTTCTGTCTAATATGGAGATATCAAGAGCAGAACTCTCAGGAGAAGGTGGCTGTGTCTTTGTCTGAGATCTATTTCTGATCGGTTGTGTGTCCCAAGGGAGGTGGTTTAACTGCTTTGGACTTCAGTTTCTAAATCTTTGCAAGATTTAGATCCATATGATGTCTAAGTCTTCTTGTCATCCTTAAATTTCATCAATCATTATAGCATTTGTATGAAACAAGAATATTTTCAAGTTTTTCAAGCACTAGAACTGCCAATTGTTTAGAGGGGCAATATATAAGCATAGAAAATATCACTATATTAACGAGTTTTATAAAATATTCCAGAAATTCAGGCATGGGTTTCATTTTTGTCATGTTTGTTTTTTCCTCTTTCTTAGGATTAAGCTCTAGACATAAGGACATCTGCAAAAGTTTTTAGGTCTCTTAGAAAAGTATTGACTTACATCAACCACAAGGGAGAGAAGAAATGAAAGACAAACCTTTTGTTACTTCTGAATTAATTCTTAGTGACCAGAGAAGAGAGAGGAGAAGGAGAGGAAGACTATTTTTGTTGCTAGAATGAAAGTAAACTAAATTTTTTGTTGGAATTATAATTAAAAAAAATTATTCAAAGTTTATTTTGAATGAAATATTTACAATTACTTTAAGGTTTTGAATTTAAACATTATTACTCACTCTGGAAATGTTAATTTTTATCGAATGAAAACTAAAGAAATCAAGAGAAGAATGTATGGGTAGGACATTCAGAAAGGATGGGAGCTATTTGCTCAGTTTTGAAGATGATAGAAGTATAAATATCAATCAAAGCTTTTGCATGGATATTATAATTAAACTGGCTAGAATTTTTGAGAGAGGCAGTGGTAATACTTTGCTGATCAGTTTAAGATGGCATAAACTTTTTGGAAAGCAGTTTAGCAACATGCATCAATAATTTAAGAAATTCGTAACATTTGACCCAATCATACTACTTTTAGAAACCCGTCCCTGGGAAAAACTATTGAAAAATGGAGAAAGATTTCTGTTCAAAAGATGTTTATTGTTAGGCAATTTTGAATATCAATTGGTTCCCTGATATTTTGACTTTGTTCCTTTCCAGGCTAGGCTCTATAATCTAGTATTATAATCTTCCCTGTGCAAATACCTTCTTTCCTCTTGTCTGCCCTTTTTCAGTTTCACTCTGACAAACCCTGACACTGACTGAACTCAACTATCTCTTTACTCTTTATCTGTACCTATCCTTGTTGGAGAGAATCACAATCAGGCAGAACAGTAGTACTATGAATTGATGATTATCAACCCCAATTTATTAATGTTCTTGATACACATGTCAGATACAGTGACCACTTCTGTTCTTACCTTGGTGAATCTAAGGACCAATGTTCCTTTTTTGTTCTTTTTTTTTTTCCATGAAACACCCTGAACTTTCCTTTGGCTTCTGGGCATCACGGTTTCTCTGTTTCCTCCTGTCTCTCTCATATTGGCATCATCTCTTTGATTTAACATCTAAGTTTTCTATTTCTTTCACCCTCGTTGGGCTTTATTTTCCTCACTGTGTTCCATTGTTCTTGATGACTGTATAGTATATCCCTTTTGCTTTAAGTGCAACCTCTGTGATATTGACATCCAAATGTTGCCTCCAACCCCTTCCTCTCTCCAGACCCCAATATTGAAATATCTACTTGACACACTTGGCCATTCACTAGCATCACATACTCTTGACACCCCCTTCTCATCTGCTTTTCTTTTATAAAATGTTTCACACAAATAAATTATCAACTTTCTTAATATTTTGGGAATTTTTCTTTAGGTAAATTATAGCTATCTGTGAAAAGAAATACAAGAATTAGAAAATAAAACAAAACAACTTTGAGCCCCTCCAAACTTGAAAACTTTCTTACCCAAATTCATGACTTAGGTTGTTTGCAGAATTCATTAAGCTTTTAGTTTAATAAATGCAAATGTTAGAAAATACAAAACATGGAAAACTATTTATTAAGAGCTAATAGTGTACCTAATGGTAATTTAAATGTTATATTTTTTAAAAAAATCAATATTATATAAAAAAACTTGCCAGTTTTCTAAATTTTATACCTATAATTTAGACAAACAGAAAGCACACCAGATGTGAAAATAGTTATTTCTCAGAGGAACAGGTTCAGAGATATTTCTATTTGCAGAAATTCACCTGGGATCAGTAGCATCATCACAGACATTCCACATATTATATATATATATATTAAAAACAACCTAAGGCTTACAGAAAAAATAACTGCCTCTATTTTGTATGGTGTCCTTAGGGAGAAGCACAGCTAATATGTGAACATTAGCAACGTAGATTCACTTTTGAAAAGTAGATCAACTCCAATTGTGAGTCAGAAACAATTTTCTAGCTCAGTGGTTCTCAGCTTTTCAAAATATCAGAACATCGTTTTAACATCTAAAAAGAGTTACAGACAACTCCTTTCTATAAAACAAAGCAAAATCAAACTAAAACCCCACACAAAATTATGGTAGAGGTTATGCTTTCACTTCTTTCAATTAAGGAAATAAAATGACAAAAAAGTTACCATGAATTTGGTAATTCTTTATGAAACTTGTATTCCTTTTTTCTTCTTTCCCTTGCCTTTCTTTTATATTCATATTTACTTTTTAGTTATAAATATATTTGGTATTTTATATTTATAACTAAATATAAATAATTTATATATTTGATATAAATATATAAATATACAAATATATATTTGATAAATATATAAATATATAAGTATATAAATATATTTGATATGTTATTTCATATTCATTATGGGAGTATAGGTATTAAAAAGAAAATTAATTTAGTAATTTTTATTGGGTAAGGTATTTTTGAATTTTGAATAATTTATATTTAAATTATTTAAAGCTATACATTCAAATAGTTTAAGAAGTCAGACAATTTTACAGAGCTTGCTATAAAAAATATCAGTCCACTGAACACCTCTATTCAACCTCCCAAATTTCGACTCCTTTGCAACAACTTTAAACCAATTGAGCTGTTTCTTTTGATATTTATGTCTATATCTGCATATAGTAGAGTTATGTTGTCACTTTTTTTGCTACAACTTTATTATATCTAAACTTTTGTAGTTTTACTCATAATGTATTGGCTGATACTTTTTCTTGTTAAGTTTTCTTTTGATTTACTATACATGTTTAATTCCTGTTTCCTCCACTCCCTCCTAATACAGCTATAGAAGAATTTGGGTTAGATCAATATTCAATGTTATTATTTTGATTATAAAAGATTATATTTTACAGATAAGCCAAATGGTATGTTATGATTTTTCTCTCTTGTAAATGCTTTATTTTCTATGGAGTTGGTAATTGTTGTTTTCTTACTTTTCAAACTCTTTGTCAGTTGTCCAAATTTAATTTTCCACACTAGGTTCTATATAGTTATTTTCTTGAAAAATATCCCTTTTGGTGCTTTCCAACTTATTCTAAACAATCCTGGTTGCTCTCAAGACCTGCTGTACAATCATCTTCTTGGGAATTCTCTGTACCATTTTTCTAGTGATTTTTTTTTTTGCTCTTATATGGAATTACCTGTTTTTTGGTCTCCCTGTCTTCCTGTTTCTTGATTTTCTTTCTTGTTTTGGCAGAACATATCCTTTGGTACTTTCTGAGCAAGGCATATCTGAGAAAAGGTATTTCAGACTTACATTGTCAGAAAATATTTTTATTTTATTCTATCTTTTAATCAATAGTTTGGATACATAATTCTAAGTGTTGGAAATCTCATAATCTCATAAATCCCTCATAATTTTGACTTCTAGTTTCCAGAGTTTTTCGTGGGTGATCCAATGCCATTATGTTTCTTGATCTTTTGTAAGAAAAAAATACTGAAGCTTTTATGATCTTTTCTATTTTCCTGTTGTTTTGAAATTTTACAATCACATGGCTTTGTGTAGGTCTGTCTTTACCCATTATATGAGAACTTTGAACCTTTCAATGTGAACTTTCCTTCCGTTATGGAGAATTAAAAAAAAAATTTCTATCTTGATTATTTACTCTCTTTTTTTCTCTTTCTGGATTTGCTAGTATTTGGCTTTTGACCTACTGGACTTTTCTAATTTTCTATTTTTTTCTATTTTCCATGTTTTTGTCATTTTGTTTTACTTTCTAGAAGATTTCTTCTAAGTTTTTCATTTCTGCAAATTTCCTTTTGATTTCTTGGGTTTCCTTTTTGTTCTCTGCATATTTTTGATTTCTTGGGGTTTATTTTTGTTGTTTGTATATTATTTTTTATAGTGTCCTGTTCTTGCTTCACAGATTCAGTGTGTTCTCTTATCTTTTTGAAGGTATTAATTGTATATTTTATAGTTTTTTAAATCTGTACGTTGTATCTGTCTCCTATAAGTTGCTTTTTTTCTTGTTATTTGCCCTGGTTTTTGTCTTTTGTATGAGAATATGAGACACTTTGGTCAAAAGTCTGCTCATTTTAAAGTGGGACATTAGAAAGCTGGTTGGAAACTCTGTGCCTATGAATGGGGCTGGTTGCCATGATCTGTCCTGCAAAGCAATCTAGTCATGTTATACATTTAAGACTTTTCTCCTGGGCTGCTATAAATTTCTAGAGTAGTTACTTTTAATTTTATTTTTGGAATGTCTGTATTCAGTTTTCAGTAACCTGAGGAAGGGATGTCTCAAATTTTATATCTAAGCTTTTACCCATGTGGTTGCATAGGAAAATTTTTCTTAGGTTCTATAAGAAAAGGAAAAAGTCTCCAAGCCCTGAGGAATTGCTGTAGTCACCCTGCAAAAGCAGAAGGGATCCTCACTCAAAGTTTGGTCTGGATATCAAGACTAATGATGTCATACACACACCAAAGGGGTATAAAAAAAGGCTATATGTTACTTACACAATGGAGGTTTTGGGGGAAGAGCCAGGAAAGTCTCTCAGGTAGGTCCACAATGGCTTGAGATAGCAAGGAAAGAAGACTGGCCAGGGTTTTTATTGTGCTAAGAGGGTGAGCTGGGGCGAGGGTTCATGTGCAAAGAGGATCACATGAATTGCCCACCTACACCAAAGCAGGCAGCACCCAGTCTTTTTTATCAGCTTGCTCAGAGGCTGGCACAAGGGGAGGAGGGAGTGGTGAGATCTGCCAGCAGTCAAACATCAAAAGATGGGGGCAGAATTCTCATTATAGATATGTTCTGAGAAGAGGGCAGAACCAATGTTTTAGGGATGGCTTGCATTTACAGAAAATGTTAATGGTGGAGACTGTCTTATTCAGGTCCAAGATACAGAAAAACTGTAATTTAAAAGTTCAGTTCTCTTGATATGTGGCTAAATGATGAGGCCAGGAGTTTGGAGGTGATTCTATTGTTACCAAAAGCTTTCAAAGCAGTGGTTTTTCCGTGTTTCACATTACCAGCGGCATCAGCATCTCTGGGAATTAGTTACAAATGCAAATCCTTGGGCCCCACCTCGGACCTACTGAACCTGACACTCTAAGGGGTGGGGCCCTGAAATCTCTGTTTTAACAAGTCCTTCAGGTGATGCTAACACATGCTCAAATTTGAAATTCATGGGTGGAAAGTCTACCAGTTAAGACAAGTCTGAAGGTGTAGGAGAACTTAATGGAGCAGCATAATGAAGACATAGGACTTTTTTATTTTCTGGCAGGTAGAAAATATAGGTCACTGTGTCCCTGAAAGGGGTGGACAGTGGGGAGGTTTTTACAGAGAGGAAAGGAGCCCAGCCATAAGGCAGAAGGCTAGAGTCTAGGGGAAAGAGAGTTGGTAAAAATTTCTAAAAAGTAGGGATGACCAAAGAACTCTTAAAGAATCACAATGTGTGATATTCCGTTCTAAGTGTTCTGTGTTGAAATACCTCTCCAGCAGTCACAAATCTCCTGCAGAAGTCGATTATATACAACCAACTGGTGTGGTGCAATGGAGAATGAAGGAGGAGAGTACATATTTTAATTTTTTCCTTACCAATGTATGCCTTACTGCATTCAGTTTCCACTGACTGACTAAATAAGTAAACTGTATGAATATTTTTAGAATTTATAGAAAAAAATCACTCATTTTTAAAATTAGAAGTAATTTGTTGCTTTAGGCATCTTATGTTTTAAAAATAGAAATAAAAAATAATTGGTATGCATTTGATTTTTCTCTTTAAAAATGGTATGTAATTACCTTATAAATGAATATAACTATATCTATAAATATTTATATAAATTATGTATAATATCTACATTTTCTTTGAAAATTGTTAAAGTGAAGTCTCATTCCTGTAGACAGATGCCTTATGGGCTTCTAGAAGACTTTCCCCCATACTTTAAAGAAGTTAAACATTCATATTCTATTAACAATAATGTGAAAAGAATCCCTAGTGTTTTCCATAATAGCACATCTAGAGATGAGTGGAATCATGTAGAATTTTAGAACTGGAAAGGAGACCCTCTGCTGTTCATTACATGCCCCTACGTTAAGAACTCTTTACTCTCCTGACTTTCAACTCAGGGTCTTTCCCCACACACATTTGCTTACTGATTTAGACCAAAGCTTTAGCATCAGCTCTCATCCTTTATCATTACGAGTACTTCTGTACCGTGGCCATTGTGGTAAGAAAAAAAGTCAAAACTCCTTCCTTGAAGAATCCATGCTCTTTCTTCTAAGTGTATTTTTTTTCCTTAGTAGCCATTAATTCTTAGTGTCTATTATTCCTATCTGTGAATCCACCTGTTCTTCCATCTGGCTTCTATGATCTAAGGATCTCAACCTATTTTCTGAGCTCAAATCTGTTTTCCATAACAATTTCATATCTCCATCTGTCCTTATGAGATTTCCTTTTGGCTATTTTCCGTTACTTCAAAGTCTTTATGTCTAGAATGGAATTCTGGTTTTCTCCTACCTGCTCTAAAACAAGGTTGGCTCTCCTGATTTACCTAATCATGTCACTAAAATTAGCATTCTTTTTGTCACTCATGCTATCAACCAATCCCTTTTCTCATCTTTAATCTTTAACCAAGGCTAGTTAATAGTTCTTTCATGAAAGCATCTGTGCTGAATCTTTTCTATTTTTCATCCCCTTGCACCTGGATCATTGCAGTAGTCCCATGGAAGGCTTCCCCACCTTGAGTCTCTCTTCTCCTCCAAGCCTCACTTTCGAGTTCTGCAGAATTAACCATGGGAAAAAAAGCTAATCTTATTCTATCATTTTCCTGTTCAGAAATCCTCAGGGACTTCCTATTGTCCAAAGGGTGAAATCCTTGTCCTGGTGCCTAACCCTTCTATAATGGAATGTTCATCCTTCAACCTTATCTTCCACTATTTTTCAATGAAATGAATACAACTCTAACTAGGTTGTCCTATGTCTGATCCTTTGTATTCTCCTCTTCCTCTAGCAATCATCTTTCTCTTCAAATGATACTTCAGATGCTAATATTATATTTTCTCTGCATAATTTTCTTTTTGATCAGCCAACCCACAATGATTTCTCAGTTGTTTGAACTTCGAAAGCACTTCCTGTCCCATGTATTTGGCTCCTAATTATATAATAATAGCTACTCTCAATTGACCTAAGTACCTACTATGTGTCTGGCATTGTTCTAAGCAGTTCTTGATTCATTTATTCATCTCATAATCAGATGAAGAAAGTACAGTTATCACCTCCATTTTACAGAGAAAAAAGAGTCATAGAAGGTTATATAACTTACACAAGGTCACAGGATGGTAAAACCTAGATTTCAATCCAAACAGGTCAGAATCTGCCCTTTCATCTACCCATTACTGCCTATCAATGTGTACTGCCTTAGATTGCTGTTTTACTCCCTGCATTTGCGTGTGCACAGTTTTATATGTGTTGTCTTCCAATTAAACTGTAGGGACCATAATTTATATGCATGCTCCAAAAGGCCTAGCAGAAAATGGTGTGCTTAAATAAATATTAAATATTTGAGTTAAATGGGTTACAGAGCCCTTTTATTTTGTTTCTGAGATGATATAGCTAATTTTTATTTATTGAAAATATAGTCTTAAAATCAGATTTGAATAAGTCATGACCAAATGAAAGACAAAAATCAATGTAAAAAAAATCAGTGACCTGGCCTCATCATTCAGGTTCAGCAGTTGATCATTTCATAAATTATGCTGTGTCTAAGAAGAAAAAAATAATGAGAACTTACTGAGCCTGAGTGCCTCTCTATGTTCTTTATAGTGGAAAGTGAATTTGGGTAAGGCCCGCATGTCATAAAATAAGAATTAACCAGCCTTGACTCTAAAAGTTGCAGCAGAATGAACATCATTGAAAATGCAATTACTCTTTTCCACTGTTTTTTATATTTTTTCTTTTGAAGCCAAGTGTGAGTCGTGGGAGGAAAAATTTGATAAATTTTTGTGTGTTCTCCAGGGGCCTCCACTGACAGGCTGTTCAAGAAAAATTCCACAAAAACGCCTGGTGTGTCAGGAAGAGTCAAACAGCCAAACGTATGGTGGAGAGGATATGCCTTTTAGGCCACTAGATCGTATTGTATTATACACTTACTTAAATCTGTGTCACAAGTCATAACTCCTGATATTTTTCTCTTCCTAGAATAAAACATCTTCAGAAGTTTTTCCAGATTACTTTAAATTATTTATAAGGCTATGCAAAATTAGTAAACCTTTCTTTCTTAAAAGCCATTCACTTTAAAAAAGTGGATATGGGTCTCAAATCACATGCCAACTGAGTGTTTCATAACATTTTTTTGGTATTTCTCAAGTACTTTATAAGTGAAAACAACATCGTATTTATTTTATAATTATTATTAACCTGCAAAAAATTTGCCTTTTGCAAAGCCCTCAGACACGTACACACACACACACACACACACACACACACACACACACACACTCTTTTAGAGAAATATATGATCATTGATTTCAGGTCATGAACTAGACCTATTGGGTGCAGTGTTGGATGTAAAAACAATCTGGGGCTGGTTCCGACCCTGAAGGCATGTACCCTTTGGCTGTGAAGGCTACATTGCTGAGGCTCCCCTCCTTCAGCCATACATTCTTCTTTCTGATATCTTAGTACCCCTGATGATATTCAGCTTTTGTTTATACTGTACTGCACTGAGATTTGATTTCTAAGATTGTTTTTCTTGTCTTGACCCAGGAGGTAACCACCCCCAAGGCTGCCAGTTGTCATTTGCAAGTTGTGCATCTGACTGGTACTTTGCAAGGTTGCACAGTGCCCAGCCTGCATATCAGCACATGCTGCCCCTGACCACTGTGTCTGGGTAGTTTTTTCAGGTTGCCAAATCTTATTTATTCTGTCTTGGTGTCACTGGTTTGATACCCAGAGTTCTGGAGGAGGTTGTGTGAATCACATAAGATAAACATTAAAGAAAAACAAAAAGCAGACATTTTAAATACAAGAATATTTAATATCTAAAGATTAGATGACTTGGAAAATATTCTCAAACTTCGGAGGTAGAGCCATATTGTGGAAATATGTTCCAAGAATCAGAACACTTGGTTTCTATGACTGGTTCTGTTGCTTACTAATATTTTGACACGTAGTGGGTTATTTAACTTTTCAGAGCCTATTGGAAGTGGAAACACCTGTTTCTCTGGGTTGTTAGAAACACACAAGAATATGTAGGAGAGAGTGTGTCAGACAGAAATGCTATACACATGCATGATACTGAGTCTGAATCATGAACACAGGTGTTGGCATGGTCTGGGGAGGAGAATCCTGAGCTAGGATTAAATTTGGAAACTTTTGTGCATTAGAACAAAGGCAGGAGCCATATTTTGTAACCATCTCTGCCTCAAATATGTATGCATACTTATGAATTCCATGTTTTTTAAATAAATGAAAAAATAGATAACATCTACAAATCCAGAGAAAAATGAAATACCTATCAATCCAAGCTCTCAAATATTTCCAGTTGACAAATATATTCTTAGAATACTTACTAGGTGCCAGCCAAAATATAGGCACCGAGTATATAGCAATGAACAAGCAGAGTGGTCTTTGCTAAAGGGTGTACTGTGCTGGCAGGGTGAGAAGACATTTAAAAAGTGATAATAAAATGTGTTGAATATCATAAAGAGATGTCCAGGTACATAATTAAGAGTCCGACAAGTGCTAATTTTTAAGACTATTTTTAAGTACATTAAAACACATGTACAAAAATACTTACCTCTCAAAGGAATTTTTAAAATAAAACTGGCAGTTGATAAGATTTGCCATACTCTTCTTATTTTCTTCTATAAGGGAGACTTATTTGTATATTCTTTCTGGTGTTTATTCATGGAGGCCTAACACATGATAGCTTTTCCCAGAAAATGTCTAGAGGCATTGTCAGCTTAAAGGTATTTTTTAAAAAAAATTTATTAAACATTTACTAGTGCAAGTCCATACCAGACCCTGCCTTTAGAAACCTATTGTTCAATACAATCCACTAGACACCTGTAGCTATCATGTACTTGAAATGTGGCCAGTCTGAATTAAGATGTGCTATAAAAATAAAATGCGCCTGGATTTTGAAGACCTAATGTGAAAAGAATGTAAAATATCGTATTAGTAATGTTTCTATGTTAATTACAGATTAAAATGGTAACATTTGGAATATATTGGATTAGATATATTATCAATATAAATTTTACGGGTTACCTTTTTACATGTGGGTACTAGAAAATTTAAAATTTTGTGTGCAACTCATGCTTGTGACTCATATTTTCCTTCTACTGCACAGTGTTTCTTTAGAAGTTGATATGATAGGGATCAGAAACAAATCATGAGAAGTCAGTATACAGGGAGACCTGTATGAAGTGTGGATGAGAGCGTGCAGCCAATTTACTCAAATATCAGAAACCACCAGATGGCACTATGCTCCAGGATTGAAAAGCAGGCTGGCAAGAAGATGGGGCAATTTCTTGGCTCAGCAGCCTACATTTTTCTAGTGTACTCCTGTTATATTTGAGCATGCCAACCCAATATACGTGTGCCTATTTATTTATAAATTATATACCTAAATTATAGATTACATATACTTCAATAATGCATTATGTCAATTTAAGATATACATATAGAAAAATTGAAATATAAAACACTATGATCAAAATTAAACTGAAGTTCTAATGTCCTTCCTGCACTTTAGTAGATTTCTGTGTGTACATGTCTCTGGCGTGTGTGAATCATACTTTAAAGAATACCAGTTGGTCTATTTCATGAATTTTATCTTTATAAAGATGGGAATAACACCCAAAAGTCTAAAGACACATGGGCTTAAAATATGCATAATAAATTACATGCCAATCCATTACAAGCACTGAAATGGAAGGCTAAAGGGAAAAAAAGCCAAGACTTGTTGCCTTTAGGATCTTTATACTTTTCAGTTTTAAACCAGTTAATCTAACAAATTTTGCTGTTTAAAATCAAAAAGATGAAATTTTGAAAAAAGTAACAAGACTAAAAAGGAATGGATATGACTGATATAAATAGATTAGTGGGGTGCCCCATGCAAATAAATATGTAGAATTGAGTTTAGAAAACCCAAAACACAGGAGAACCTTATCCTGACTTTATTAGAGGAGTACAATTAAGTGCCCTGATTTCAGAGAACTGTCTCTGTAGGAAGTTTTTGTTTAGTTTTGTTTCTTAATAGGATGGACTTTTAGACTTTAGACATTGAAGAACAAATGCTTCCCTCAAGTCAGGTGATCTCTGCTGGTCCAGTCAGCCAGGGTGGAGGCAAAAACTAGATCACAGAGAAATAAGCAGAAACTCACTTCTGTGATTTGCGGGTGGGGATCAGATTTCAGAGTTTAAGGATTATGAGGTAGGTGGAGACCCCAATAGGTATCATCCAGAAGGATAATACCTGGTAATTACACTTGTAAAATAAAATTACACTTGTAAAGAGAAAATTAATTCTCTTTTATAAGACATGCACAGTCTGGTATTGATAAAAAAAAAGGTGAATTTAGGAGTTAATAACCTCTGTCATCACTATGATACCCTTCTAACCAGTTTATTCATCCATCTTAACTCATTGTGATTCAAACACAAAATAGTGTTCTTTTTCTTTCAGCACTGACTCCAACCAGGCTTTCTCAAACTCACATCTTGCCTTTCAATGACTGTGACATTATTAGGACATTTGCAGACATTATTAGGGTATTTAAAAGCCTCAGATCAGTACAATTTAAATTCTAATTCATAGTCAATCTAATATCCCCTTCTCCACCCACTGGCCAGGCTGGCATATAGAGGACTTGGAGTGGGCATGGGTGTGTTACTGTCTCCCCATGACTCCTCCCTCATAGTCCTCTGATGCGTGGAGGCCTTGAGGAGGGTGGTGGAAATGAGTGCGTGCCTTTTTACCTAGTGTACCTACAGTACCCTCAGATGTTTGTTGCTGCTTCTCTCTGTGTGACAGTTAGAAAAACCAGCTTTCTCAGGGTGCCTCTGGAAGAGTCTCTGAGGGCCCAGGGCCTCCCCACTGCCCAATTTCCCATCGGAGGTCTGACTCCACCTCTTGTTCTACTAACACCCCTTGGCTCACATCTCCAGAGGCTCACCTCCCTGTCCGCTTGCCCACTTGGCAGCTGTCTGGGTAGAAAATCAGTTCAGCTCCTTCCATGATATACACTTAGCTCACAGGAACTCAACCTCTATGCTTTAGACAAGCCTCATGCATGCCACTCACCTCTTTCCCATTTGCCATTTCGGTCCAATTTACTTTTCTCTGTCTAGGTGGCTGAAGGGTAGCAAAGCAGACAACCAACTGTGCGAGATGCTAGCTCCCCTTCTTTAGGTACCCACAGTTTCTACTAAAGATTCTCTTGAAGCCTTCCTTGATAGATTTCATTGAGAATAAACCACTCTCTTTCTCCCTTCAAGTGGGGAGGAGGGAAAACTCTAGCATGCTCCCTGGGCCATAGCTTCATATATTGGACAAATCCATCCCTTTTCTTCTCTCCAGCCTCTAGTATTTACACTTGAGTACTGAGCATCTCTTACACTTATTAACTCACTTAATCCTCACCCAAATACAATAAGTTACTTTTTAATAGATGAAGAAACTGAGACATTGGAGGTTAAAAAGCTTGTAAAGGTCATATTGTTAGCAAGTGGAAAAGCTAAAGATTTGGAACTAGACAGTTTGAATCTGGGGCCTGTGTTCTTCAGGATGGAGTTTTTGTGTTATGTGTTTCAGGGGTAAGCATAGCTGAGGTGTGTTGAACTTGGGCTGGAGGTGATGAGCCAACTGTCTGTCTCTTAATAAGCTCCAGGTAATGTAGGGATGAGGCAAGCAAATTAAAGCCACAATCAGGGACTGCAATCTGTTCATCAGCCCTGCAGCCAGGCCAGGAGGACACCTTCAGAACAAAGGAAGATTTCTGCTGGGATTGCTAACAGCCCATTTCCCATACCTGTGAAGGGAAACAGGCACCAACAGAGTCATTCCCTGTGGCTTAAACCTTCTGGAACCTAAGGATTAAAGGTTGAGAACTGCCAGCAGGCCCTTCACGTCACATATTCTTACCTTTCAAGCTACATACTCTTCCACTTCCTCACTATATGTCTGTATCAAATAAAGTGAGGACTACAGAATAGCACAGAAAGAAACTGAATTCCCTGGACACACAATGTCCCTCTCCCTATCTCTCTCACCGTCCCTCTCACCCTCTGCCTCTGAGAAGAGACCACACTCTGTGGAGTGTTGCCCCTTGTCTAACAAACTTTCCCTTTGACTCTAACTCTGGTGTGTGTGTTGAATTCTTTCCACACTCTCTGCCAAAGGACCCTCTTCTTCTCTAGGTGCTGGGCTTGGTTTCCCAGCCACTGGGGAAATTTGCCCTGTCCCACATCATGAGGAATATCTGGCCCCCCCAGGTGTTGGTGATTCTTGGGAATATGAAGTTTATTGAGCTTTGAGTATTCTCTATTTCAAAGACAAGAGCAAAGTAATGCCTATATGATCCCCAAAGGCACTTGCTACTTTAAGAGTTTTTAAAAAATTGTTCTGCATGTGGCAGCATTTTAAAGCAGATCGGCTATGACTTTTTGACATGAGAATGCTGTAGCATATTTGACCCCTGGCTTTCCTCCCTGTTTGTGTTGGGATTAGATTTTTGATGGACAGATTGATTGATTTGTCAATTTTATGGTGGGAGTATTTTGAATGAGCATGGTTGATAAAGAACAAAATTCAACCAAGTAAATTTGAAGATATAGTTGGCTTTATTAAGAGATTCATGAGTTAGGCAGCATCTCATCAGGCATCCAGAGGGACACTTGAGGGGTTATACAGAAGTTTTGATGTATGTATGTATGTATGTATGTATGTATGTATGTATTTAAAATGTATTGGGGTGACATTGGTTTAAAAATTACATATGTTTCAAGTGTACAATTCAATAATACATCATCTGTGTATTGCATGGTATGTTCACCACCCCAAGTTAAATTTCCTTCTGTAACTGTATTTAAACACACCCCTTAGGCTTATCTACCTCCCCCACTGCCCCCTGGTAACCATTAAACTGTTGTCTGTGTCTATGAGTCTCTGTTTGTTTGCCTTGTTTGTTTGTTGCTTTTGATTTTTTATTTAAATATAGCTGATGTAAAATCTAAAATCTCATATTGGTTAATTTAGTTTTAGTTATGTGATATAGCGATTCGACAACAGGATAGAAGGTTTTTATAGGAACAGGGTGGGTCATTAGAAGCTATTAACAATAGAAAAAAACTTTAGACTGGGATATCTTTTGGAGGGAAGTGAATGGCAAGAATTTCATTATGCAGATTGCTGCTTCTTTCTATGGTGAGATGGAAAGGGCCCATGTGACAGATTACCTTATTAGTATTAACCAGAAAATTCCAGACTGGTTGATTATTTTTCTGGGAGAGTTTGAAACAGCGATTAGGTGAGGTATTAATTCTAGGTTTGGTATCATAGGCTTCAGCACGAGTGATGCCATTTTGGGCCTGTGGTTTTTTCTTTAACATGGTTTATCAAAGTAAGGAGTGGAATTTAAGGAAAAAATGTCAGAGGACTTACTAAGGTCTATAAAACTTCTACTTTTTTTCTGATCTCCTAACTGGGGTAAATAATAGGGTGTTCAGCAATTAAGCTGATAAGTAGCAACATTTTCTTGTTTAAGTCCTGGTGTTAATTGTCTATTAATTGAAGCACAACTTTGAAAACCTTTTGCAATCTACCTTTGAAATGCGTTTTCTGTTTGCTGTGGTCTTTGGAAGCAGCTGAGGAGTGGACTTCACAGCCTTCTTCACTGGCACTTTACTGAGTGAGTCATGCCCAAGCTGTTAGGGTTGGGCCTGCCCATATGTGTTGAATCCGAAGGAAGTCAACCTTATTGTGTCTTTGGGGGTTGGATTCTGCCATAATGAGGTGAATGAAGGGCCATGTAGAGAATTCTTATTTATTTAAAATTCAAAACAGGAGGTTGCAAAATAAAAGGGTCATGATGAGTTAATTTTTGCCTCACAGGAAGGCACTGTCTCAGAACCTGGCTCACCTGATTCTGTGGATGACTCAACTCCGAAGGGCGTCTCATTCCAGAACGTGAATCATGTAATAACAGTAAGTTACTCATGAGATGGCCCCCTGGTGCTGTATTTAAGCCAATGTTTTATTCACCTTTTCTGTCTGTAATTCCTCAGATATGTCTGATTAGATCAATGTAAAGAGCTGTACTTTTTTTTTGATGAAGACATAGTTACCATGTTAGCCTATCTCGCCCTTGACTATGCTATTTCAAAGATCAAGTTCTTGAATATCACAGACTTTGGATTCAATTAAAACTCAATTGCAGGTTAGCTTTGTTAAAACAACAAAATTCATTCTAGGAAAATCTAAAGCTTTTTTATTGGCTTCATTAAAAATTCATGGATCAGGCAGCTCCTCTCTAGCAAGTAGAAGGGAGCTCTGTTGAGCTGCAGAAAGTGAAACTTTTAAAAGACATGTGGGGTTGGGTGGGAGGGGAATTATTAGCAAATAATGCATGTTTTAGGTAAGGCAAAGTCACCCCTTTAAGGATAATTTAAGGGGTTTCTCAGAGATTACCTCCTAGGGTTGGAAGTTTCAGGTTGGCTGGTTCGAGGTTACATTCCCGGGGAAGAGTGAAACTGTAATTTGGTTAGGTACTAAATCTTGTTTGCTGATGTGAGACCTTAGAACAAGTGACTTCATTTTAAGCCTGTTGCCTCTCTCATTCTCTCTCTCTCTCTTTCCTTCAACCCTAAGGGGCTAGAATGCCATGACAGGAGTTCTGTTAAGAAATATAAACATAACACCTTATGTGTGATGTTAGTATTTTCATGAATTTGTGTGCAGGTTGCATATTGTTATATGTTGATATCTGTAATGCCACTAGACCAAGCTCCATTAGTTTTGCTTTTAGTCACAATTAATTGATATTAATGCATTTTCACTGTCTTACTTGTCTCATTAGGATAAAAGTTCTAGAATTTTAGTATCAGTCTATGACACATGTAAGCTTGGGACAAAACTGAGCTTTTAAGATCAACTAATCTACTAGGTGACACATGATATTCTACATGACAATATAAAACAGAGTACACTCTCTAAATATTCTTTACTGTGTTTCTGTGTTCTGCAAACTTCTTTGGGGTAAGGCACTAACTAATATTAGTGAACAGTTTTATTCATATATCATGTACGTCTATGAATTACTTAAATGCATTATGATGTTATTCTATTTTATAATAAAAATATATACAAAGTTATAATTTCTAAAAGAATGAGGTAAAAAATAAATATAAATTGAAACTGTAATATTTTCTTCTTGCTTACCCTGGGGCCTATGTTCCCAGCTCGAACTCTGATGAGGTTCATAAACTCAGAATTATATCTGCCTTTCATAAAGCTATGCAAATAATGACAAAAACTGGAAGCAACTTTTCAGAGTCTGCTTGTCCAACTTCTTATTTTTTAGATAAAATTATGAGATTATTTCTAGGGTGAAAATTAATTCGATGTAGTTCTCAAAGTTCTAAATTTTAAAACAACTTTCTCAGTCACGTGTGAGGTAGAGTTAACCCCAATAACTTGGAAAACACATACGAGTGGTGACATCACTTTGTGATTCACACCCCACTGTGTGGCCTTATGTCTCCATGGAATAAATTGTTTGCTTGAGAGGAGGTGATGTCCAGGACCTGGGAAAACCTCATCTCTGTCTGTTCTATAGCCTGAGTCACATGTACACAAAACCAGGGGATAGTTAGGGACACACCTCAGATCGATGATGGAACCTACTCATAGGAGCCTCTTCATTTCATCATTCTCTGACAGCAACTATAGCTATTTCTAATTCACAATTAGACTAAATGGAAAGGTACATTTTTTAAAAATGATATTTTGAAATTAATCTGAGAACAGCTTGTTCAAATGAGGAATGGATAGGGCACTTATTTAAATCAACTTTGAGAGTCAGAGAGGAAACTTGTATGTCTAATGTTTCCATTTGCTAATGATGTGTCTAGGCCTTGTTTCCATGGCTTCTGAGAGTTTCCACACAGACAGTAGGCAGGACTGGATTCCTTTGGGAGTGCTTTCTCTGCTTGCAGATGGCCCTTGTTCAGCATCTTTCTCTTTTCCAAAGCTATTTACTCTTCACTTGTCCAGGGATATATATATATATTTTTTGGTTTCGCATTTTCAGCATAGCTCAGGAAAATTTACAGTGTTTTTAAAGACATCACTTCACTCTGATTTTCATAATCCTCCACGAGGTAAAATAGGCTGTTTGTGTCTCTGTTTTATGGATAAAGAAACAGAGGTTCAGGAGGTTAAGTACTTCTAATAAGTGGCAGAGCTAGCAGGAGGATGTTCATCTTCTGACTTCTACCTCAAAGGGTCAGAAAAATTATAGCACAGGAAGTGTATTTTGTTATAGCATTAAGCATATTCAGATTCACTTTATTTTACTTTTTGTTTCAGTAAATATGTTGCCATTCATTTATTATTTAGGTGGAATCATCCAACCCCAATATAATGACTTGGCTGCATTTATATCACCTCTCCCAGCAGAACTCATTACCCTAGTGCTAGGAGATTGATTATAAGAATATGAAGTGTGCAGTGACATTTTAGTAAGCCCCCTTTGAAATAAAACTCTTGACTTACTGTTGCCTCAGAAATGTGTCCTTCACTACGGAGAATGTTTAGCCACCCTGTAAAGAGACTGCAAGATTGTACAAATATTCTCCTGCCATTCGGTGTCACAAAGATAAAATTGTCAGTGTAAGAGACAAGCCAGCTAAGGAAGGTATGTCAGCCAACAGTTTAAACACTCTTGGATCATTTTGCTTTACTTTATGGGGAGTTTTGTTTGGAGGAAGTGGGTGATCTTCCCTCTTACTTCCTAACTCAAGATGTCTCTATCTCTTTGTGTCTGGATCTACCTCTTCACATTCTGCCTCTTTTTCTATGTCTGCTCCAGGCTCTCTGTCTTCATCTCTTTCTCCTTATATTTCCCTTTTTCTTGTTTCTTTCTCATTTTCCTTTATATTGTCTGTCACCTTGATTTTCTATAAACACAGTGATCACTAATGGATTAAAGAATCTTATAAATTATGAGAAAATTTTAAAATAGTTTCCTTTAAATTTTTTTGTATCATTCTCTGTGTCTATCTCTCTCACTGAAATTTATTTATTTATTAATACATTATTCCCCTCACCTTAGTCCCCAAATGTATAACTGAAATATATTTGTGTCTTGGTCACTGTACATTTCCAGCATGAATGCCCTGACAGATTACTTTACAAACAACTCTGTAATTCTTGATCACACGTATTTGCATAGGTAGTAGTAGAATCCTGCCAAGTAGTCTTCCTTTCCCACACATAACTGCATAAGAGGAAGAGGCCAGCAGGTGTCAGTCTCACCCAGTAGAAGAGCTGAAAACAGTTTCATTGCAGTTTTTTTTTTAAGACAGTTTGCTTTTTTTGAATGAACGTTTGAAGAACCAAAGTTAGATTGTTGTTGTTTTAAGCAAACTTTGAATTGGTTTAAATAGAAAGTAGATAATCTCAATCCTGTACTATCACACACCCAAAGTGGTATACTGATTGATTTCTTGTTAAAAACACAGCTATTGGTTTGAGATATAATCTCATTATTGTCTAAGCATCTCAGCATCAATGAACAGATGTTTTAAATTTTTTTTTTTTTACTTGCAGATGATTGATTCATGATAGAGAACGGAGCTCCAATATGTTTTTTGACAATGTGCAGCAGTAGTCTAGCACCTGGAATTTTGGAGTTAGTCATTAACACCCCAGCCACACACTCTCTATTTTCAGATGAGAAAACAGATGAGATCTAGAAAAAATTTGTTCAAAGACTCGCAGCTTGGAGAAGAGGATCTGAGTTAGGACTGAAATTAAGAGTCAAAGGAACTGAGTCCTCTTCGAGCCTGAATGATAAAGCTGTGATTTGAGTCTAGGATTAGTGGTAACACTGTTGACCTTAAAGTCTGTGCTCTGTTTCCCTCAGTGTCTCTCCATGTTCAGATTGAGAGGGCAAAAGCAACATCAGACAGGAGTGGGTTGTCAAAGCCTGTGCTTGTTCACAAGTGATTATCTTCTGTGTAATCTCCATGGCAACGTAGCAAAGTGACTGCCCATGGCCGAATGATAAAGATGATTATGCTAGAGAAGGAAAGAAAATCCTAGGGACAGGCTGATTGAGGAGGGGTTGTTAGATACATCAGCTCACAGCATTGCTTCTCCTGAGGCAGCCTTGGCAACCCTGTTTGACAGGGGCCTGTGGAGCTTGTTGTTTATATAATCAGCCAGAAAGCACTTCTGGTTGGGAACTGACTAGCAAGCCAGAAATCACTCTGGTTCACTTTTTCTAGCTCTTGAAGGTGTTTGAAGATGAAAGACACTCTGCCAGCCAATTGCCACCGTTCTCTATGGGGTTCATAAAACCAGCTCAAGCTGCAGAGCTTGAGGCTGAGGAACAGATGCTAAAGGTAGTTTTTTGCTAGAGGAAAATGCTTGCCAACCTTGGCAGAGGAAAGTAGGCTTAACAAACATGGGGACAACTGAAGGCAGGCCTCCCTAAGAATGACTTTCCCTGTGTTTTTAAAAGTGGCTTATGAAGGTTAAACATTTTTTGTTGAAATATTTTTACTGAAATGCATGTCTCTTTATAGCAGAAGTTACGCATGCCTTTAATAGGGGTCATAGTAGTACCCTGGTCTGGAGTGGTAGCCATGAGGTGTGTTGTCTGGATCTCTCCTTGAGAAAGAGCTTGCTGTGGAGAGTGCTGTCAGCAGATAACCCGTAGCTGTCATATCCTCTGGGGCTGTGTTGCCTACGTCTCCCTCTGTCCAGACAGCCCACCGCCAGTGACTGAGACGGCAGAGGGAGGGATAAAAGCCTACCCAGATTTTTCCACCCAGTGTGGGCCCCCGCTGATGGGCTCTACTCACCACAGCTCCCAGTTGGGTTGGCCAAGGCTTGTTGGCTTGCATCAAAGTTCCTATTTTTCTTTGCCCAATCCAGTTTCGTCCTCTACCCACCCCTTCACAGGTACTGATCCCAAATCCATCTCAGTCTCTGCTTTAAGGAAGCCCAACCTGCAAAAAGCAACCTATCTCTTCTGCTTGGAAAATTTTATGGCTTCATAAAAGTAAATGCCTAAAAGACTTTGTGATCATTTAACTTTTCCATAGTATTTATGTAAGAAAAAAAGAATTATCTTTACAAAGTCTCAGAAAGAAAACAAAATAGTTACCTGGTACTGTGCTAAAAAGAAGTCAGTTATTATACATTGACTCTTGACAAAACCCACATAATCACTTTTTACAATGATAGGAGGAGGTTCTTGAATTTGATTTATGAGACCCCAAAAATTTCACTTTGAAGGTTTTTATACCCAGATCCTTATTAAAAAATTACCCCATTTTTTTTGCATGTTTCTAGTTGTACTTTGTGCTTCCATCAACTTTCCTAGTTAGTATCAAAATCCCAAAGCATTGCCTTGCTCTTGTTGGGGGTTGGGTCAATGTTCCCCCTCATGTAGAGGGGTTGGGAAAGAAGAGAGAAGAATTGGGTGGAGAGGGTATCACTAGGGCACCAGGCTCCATTATATTACCCTGGCAACTTTGTTTCTAGAGATATCTGGACCCTTGAATTACCTAACTGGATAGTTTAGAGGCTATTGGGTTGTGTCAGGGAAAGAAAAAATTGAAATTGAAAGAATAAGCACCTTGAAGGTGCTGCACAGATGGTGAGCCTGGGTAGTGAGCAATTAATTCATGGTATGGTTAAATTTATTATTACTTAACCTAAAAAGTAACAAACATGCCACAAACTGGGTTATGTGAAATCCAAAAAATGTATAATTTTAAAAGTACAGAGATTTAAAGCAACAACTCAGCCTAAGTCAGATTTAGAACTTTTTTTTAAAACACCTGGTATTTCTAGGTGGTCTCCCATCCAAGTATGAACCAGTCCCGGTCCTGCTTAGCTTCTGAGATCAGACAAGATTGGGCATATTCAGGGGGGCATGGCTGGAGACCAGAACTGTTTTTAATATGATACCGAGGGGTGATATCCTGGATCACACAGGGGCTGTATCTTGGTGTATGTATGTTAAGGCTAAGATGACATCTTGTCCTTATCTATATTTCGGAAACATTCTTATTAGAACCATCTCCTAGAAGATAGCAAGTTATATTAAAAATATTGAAATATGAGTCAGTTTTCAGTGTTGCAGAATAATGAAAAACAAAATATATGAATCTTGGAAAATTTAGTGAGAGCAGACACTTAAAAAAAGAAAGAAAGAAAACAGGTGACGGAGGAGAATTGGTTTTCATTTCTGGGATTAAGCAATTTTCATAATAATGTATGGATAGAGTTCGGTCACAAAAGTGTGGTTTAGATTTTACTCAGTAAGTCACAGCTATTTTGCTTTCTCTTAAATTTTATTTAAGTAAAAAGAAAAGTTACAAAGTTCTTACAAACTAAAACTGCCCTTTTCCTCAGTAATGATTTAAAACGTTCAAAAATATTGTTTCATGGTGCAACTCATGGAATAGCCTCAGAACTGTGTGTTTTAGATTCTGATACATTTCTAGTATGTTTAACCCTCAAAGGGGAGTTATATGTGCAAACTAAGCGTTATTGCTTTCGGCATGCCCAAATTGGCAGCGCAAACATTTCATTTGTTGGATTTAAAAGTTTTTCATAGCATCTCCTAAACAAAATATAGTGGCTTTAAAATTAGTGGCTCTCGCTACGTGTTGGCTGGGCTTCTTTGCTAGGTTCATATTATAAAAAATTAGAGAATGTTTAGTCCCAGCTGGCCTGTCTAGAACAAATAACTCTTCCCATCACCCATCCCCTTTCTCATTTCACTCAATGGCCTTCTCAAGGGTTTCAGCTAAGCACACTTATGGTTTCTTCCTTTATTTTTCCATCAATGTTTATCTTTGTTGGTCTTTCTTTCATCCTCTCTTTTCTGGGTTTTATTTGTCTATCTGTATAAATGCTCTTTTTTCTTTTCTTTCTTTCTTTTTTTTTTTAATCTACTGGAAAAAATTCTACCATGCTGACTTAAAAGTGCTAGTGGTACTTTTTAAGAGGTCTTGATTGGACTTAATTCACATTTCAACTGCCACCATTTTACTTAAAATAAATGTTATTGTTCAGCTTTATTCTCTCTAAAAGATAGCAGAGCAGGGAGAAAAAGAACAAACATTTTAGCAATTACTAAATCACAGGAAAAGGTTCTTAGTGGGTCAGCTGGGGATATCCAGGGCTGTTAGGAGTTTTTCTTCTCATTGTTCTTCATTTGTTTATGCTTTAAATGTCAGTGCTCATCAGAGATTTTCTTATTTTGTTATTGTGAAATGAAAAAGGGGCTCTATGGAAAGTAACCTCATAGAGAGATCTGATCATAAATTCCTCACTGGGCAGGTCATGTCCCAGGCATATAACCTTTAAGTAAAAAGTTTATTTTTCTGTGAGCAAGTCCTGTCCATTGTTTCTGTGCATCTAGATTAGTACATCTTTGAAGTAACCACCTTCAAAAGAGCACATAATCTTGCTAACTATTCTGAAATCCAATCCTCGCTTTGCTTTCTACATTCTCTCCTTAATTCCAAATGCATGAAAGAAGCTGCCAAACTTATTCTCGAGAGCATTTGAGATCTTGTATATTGTCGTCAGTTTGGCTCAAATAAACTTGTAAAAATTCTCGGCAGGTTTGAATGTTTCTTATGTTGACATCATAAAACTTCAATTAAATCTATTTTTTTCTTAGATCTATCACCCTAAAGTCCAGAGTAGTCATAAAAAAACTGTAAAGAGACCTCAGTCCTCTGTGTTTGCCATCTCCTTTAGAATGTGTTTATCAGATCGTGACCCTCTTCATAGCAGTAAAATATTGATGTTAAAAAAGAGATCCTCACTTGAAGGCCCAAAGGAGCAATATTACCCTGAGGCTTAATTGTCAACAATTTGAAATGTAAGAATAAACTGAACGTAAGAATATCATACTTTGGAAAGATGGCTACTCCCTGAAGAACTGGATCCTCTGGAGTGAAATGTGCTGAATCTCTCAGAGACACAGCCATTTTCTCTTTTCCTCCCTCTAGATCAGTGGGATAGCTCATTTCATTAACTTTAATTTTACAACCTTTATCTTCTAATCTCAATGAACATTCAAATCTCTATTCTTTCTGTTCATTTTATCTATCTTTAGGCAGCCTATTGAGAGATCAAGATTTTTAATACATAAATATTTATTTTACCATAAACTGGTTTCTCCTTTATCCTTTATGTATCATGAAATTCACTGGTAAGGCATCAATATAGATATTTTTAATTTGAAAAGAATTTCAAACTTATAAAAAAATTACTCAAATGAGAATAGCACAAAGGACAACAGTTAACCTTTACCCAGCTTCATCTATCGTTAATATTTTATGCAATTTGCCTGATCATTTGTGCACCCTCTATTGTCTCTCTCTATATATGCATACATACACATATGTGTGTCTACACACACATATATACATATACACAGACACGTATATGTATAATGTTTATGTATACACATTATTTTTTATTTTTCCTAAAACATTTGTTGATAAGTTTCACACATCACAACTCTTTATTCCTAAATAGGTTAGTATTTTTTACAGATAAGAGTTTTCTTTTACAAATACATGATGACAGAAGGAAATTTAACTGTGAACACACAATGCAATATACATATGATGTATTATTTTGCACTTGACACCTACATGATTTTATTAACCAGTGTCGCCCAAAATATTCTCTTACATAACCACAGGGCAGTTGTCAACTTTGATAATATAACATTAACACTTTTATCTAATTTGTATTTTATTTTTTCCCATTGCCCCAATAATGTTCTATATAGTGTCTTTTCCCTCAAATGCATGATTAAGTCTAGGGACAGCTATTGCATTTAATTGTTAAGTCTCTCTGATCTCTGGAGCATTTCCAAGCCTTTCCTTGTCTTTTATGATATTGATATTTTGAAGCTAGATTCCTCCCCCCCAACACACTTTTTAAAAACAGGAGTCTCCTCATTTCAAGTTTGTCTGATGTTTCCACACGATTAGACTTAGGTTATGCATTCCTGACCGGAAATACTATATACATGACACTGTGCACTTCTCAGTCACATCTGGAGGCACGTGATGTCCATCTGTCTCTCATCACTGTTGTCAGTTTTCACCATACGGTAGAAGTGCTGTTTGGTTTTTTTACACTGTATAGTCGCTATTTTCTCTCTTGCAACTAATAAGCAGTTTGTAGAGAGACACTTTAGGACTGTGCAACTATCCTGCTCCTCATTAACATTTCACTTTGGATTCAGTATCCACCAAGGTTTTTTCCTGAATCAGCCTTTTTTTATGATGGTTACACAGGGATGATAGTCCATTTCAATACTTCCTCCATGTTTACCAGTCAGTATGTGACATCCTAATGAAACATGAACTTCTCTTCTCCCAGCGATGAGGGATAGATGGACATCACGTGCCTCCAGATGTGACTGAGAAGTGCACAGTGTCATGTATATAGTATTTCCGATATGTATGTTTGTATGTATGTTAGTATGTATGTATGGATGCACGGTTGCTGTTCCCTACCCTTCCGCACTCCAAATAATCTATAAGTATTATCCTTATTTTAAAAAAATATTTATTTTATTTATTTTCAAGTATACAGTACATTGGTTAGACATCTATATAGTTCATAAAATGATTCCCCCGATTGCTCCCTCCCTCCTCTGGTCTTCCAGCTAGCCAACATGTTAATGCTAACTGCATTCCCTAAGCCGTGCTTCCCATCCCCCTGACCATCTATCAACTATTGATTTGTACTTCTTTAACTCTTCACCCCATTCTCCCAGTCCCCTAACCCCCTCCCATCTGTACATTACCAAATTGTTTACCATATTTGTGCCTCTATTTTTGATTAGTTGGTTCTTTTTGTTCCTTAGATTCTGCAGATAAATGAAATCATGTGGTATTTATCCTTTATCTGACTTATTTCACTCAGCATAGTAATCTCTAGGTCCATCAATGTCATTGCAAATGGTAGGATTTCATTTTTTTATATGGCTGAGTAATATTCCATCATTTATATGAACCATAATTTATCCACATCAAGACTCTTAATTTAATTACATCTGCAAAGACCTTAGCATATAACATCCTCAGGGATTAAGACTTGACATTTTTGGGTGGCCATTATTCAGCATACTACACTTGTTATCCTGTCTCTCTGTAGTACCCTTTTCTTTCAGTTTCTTCCTCCTCTTTGACACTTCAGGGTGTTATGAGCCAGAAGTCACAGATGAAGACCAAATATATATGAGAAATATTTTTTTTGTCACTGAAATGAGCTAACATTCCAAAATTGTAACACCATGTGGGAATCTCTACCAGCTTAACTTAAGGCCATGTAAAAACTCTTCTCCTTTATAGCTCTGACCCTAACACAGTGTCAGTGTCACCAAATTACATCTTTATACATTGTATGTCCAAAAACATAGACTAATAAATATTTTTTTTTACTACATTAGTCTCTTAAGTCAAATAAGAGTCAAACAGTGCAGCTATAAACCAAAGTCACTCTAGTATTAGCTTTTTAAAAAAATCTTGATTGGACGTTGTCAGACTGTATAATTTTTTATTTTGTATTTTTTACTTTTTTTGTCTACAGCACCTGGTCTTCCTAAGTGGTCTCCTATCCAAGTACTAACCAGGCCCCGGTCCTGCTTAGTTTCCGAGATCAGATGGAATCGGGCTTGTTCAGAGTGGCATGGCCATAGAGTACTAGTGTTTATTATGGTCCGTGCCCTGAGTTTCAGCAGAGATCTTCATTTCTTCATAAAGCTCTGAGTCACTGCCCAGTGTCCTTTTATTCCAACCTGAAGGATGTGCTACGTGCCAGGCAGGTCTAGAGGTAAAGAACTTCCTCAGCTTTGTTTTATCTGGGAATGTCTTAAGGGCTCTCTCTTTTTCAGATAGTTTTGCCAGATATGTGATTCTTGGTTAATAGCTTTTTTCCCTCCAACACTTTGTGTACCTCAGCCCACTGCCTCCCAGTCTCCAGGGTTTTTGTTGAGCAATCTGCTCATTATGTTATTGACAAAAATATGATGAACCTACTTCCTCTCAGCCTTACAGATCTTAACAACATACCTTATCTTATTCAACAAAACATTTTCCCATAGTATCCTGTTGTATGTTAACGTGTAGCATTGTTTTTAAGAAAAAAGAATTGAATATGTTAAGTGTAGCTACTCTAAGGTCTTTAAAGGACAAAATTTATTACAGATCTTCAAATCATAAATAAAAAGGTCACTGAAGCATCCTACAGACTTTAATTTATGATAAAGTAAATATCAATCTTTCCTGTCTCACATAAACAGAAAGCTCTTTGGGGTCCTTATTTGTTTCTGTTTTGTTTTGTTTGTTTTGTTTATTTTTATAAATGTAAGAAATATAAGATCTTGATTGAGACCAAGAAGTGAGGAAACCACTGGTGTATAGCAAGCCGCGATTGGTCCATGTCTTGCTCTGACCTCACAAAGCACCTTTGTGATGAAATTACAAAAAACTCCTATAAAAGGCCCTGTCTGGGCTGAGGTTTTTGTCCGTAGAGCCCAGGAAGCTGATCGGTGGTGACCTGAGGGACTTGGACCAGTTAGCTTGTTTTTTCCTTTTTTTGTTGTTGTTTTGCTTATTTTTCCTCTTGTCTTTACTTTCTTTTTCTCATTTTTTTATTCTCCTTTTATTTTCTCTTTTTTCTTTGTTCTTTTTGCTTTTGTTTCACTTTTTTCATTTTCTCTCTTTGTTGTTTTGTTTATTTTTCTTCTTGTCTTTACTTTTTCTCATTTTTTTATTCTCCTTTTTCTTATTTTTTTTCTCTTTTTCTTTGTTCTTTTTGCTTTTGTTTCACTTTTTTTCATTTTCTTTTCCTCGGTTTTTTTTCTTTGTCCTTTCTCATATTTTTTCTTTTTTTCTTTGTTTTCTCATTTTTTTCTTTGAAGATTTTTTTGTTATATTGGTTGTTAGCATTGTTAGTACATTTAGTTGAGTTTGTATTTGTAGTGTTAGTATAGTTAGCGTTGTTTATTAGTATTAGCATATTTAGCATTGTTTTTTCTTAGTATTAGCGTTGTTTATTAGTATTAGCATATTTAGCATTGTTTTTTCTTAGTATTGTTAGTGTTGTTTATTAGTATTAGCATATTTAGCATTGTTTATTCTTAGTATTGTTAGCGTTGTTTATTAGTGTTAGCATAGTTAGCATCGTTTATTAGTATAGCACAGTTAGCGTTGTTTCTTCATATTAGCACAGTTAGCATAGCATTGTCTTAGTATAGTTTATAGCGATAGTACTGTTAGCCAGTGCAGTCAGTGGCCATCAGGTCATCATGCCACGTGACCTTGCAGCCACCTCTCCCGGCAGGGAGCCCCGTATTGGGAGCTACCAGCTATTGCAAACGATTGGGGAGGGCAGCTTTGCCCAAGTCAAATTGGCCCGACACATCCCCACGGGAGTAGACGTGGCCGTCAAGGTCATAGATCGGCGGGGCGCCTACAGACCTTTGCAAGAAATAAAAGCCATGAAGAGCCTGAACCACCCCAACATTGTTAAACTGTATCAGGTGATTGACACCCAGCGCTCCATCTTCCTCTTCATGGAGCTGGCGAGCAGGGGGAGCTTAGCCGAACATCTTCAGCGTCTCGGCCGTCTGCAGGAGCCCGAGGCCCAGGGCATCTTCCGACAGCTGCTTTCGGCTGTGCATCACTGCCACCAGAAGGGCATCGTCCACCGGGACCTGAAGCCAGGGAATGTGCTTCTGGATGCTGCACTGAATGTCAAACTGGCGGACTTCGGCCTGAGCAGTGGGCATGTGGGCCGCAAGCTGCGTCTGTTCTGCGGCAGCGTCCCTTACGTGGCCCCGGAGGTCTTCCTGAGACAAGGCTACGACGGCCCCGGGGCCGACGTGTGGAGCCTGGGGATCGTCCTTTACGAGATCGTCACCGGGAAGCTGCCGTTTATGGCACGAGACGCGGCTGTGCTGCGGAAGAAGATCCTGAGAGGAGAGTACCAGGTCCCCCAGTTCGTGTCCTTTCTGTGCAGGAACATTCTGAAGAAGATTCTGACGCTCGACCCCCAGAACCGAGAGACTCTCGAGGGACTGATGAAGGACCCGTGGGTGAACACGGGGCAGAAGGAGGAACTCGAGCCCTACACGGAGCTGCCCCGGGACGGCCTGGACCCCCTGGTGATCCGGGAGATGCTGACCCTGGGCTTTGAGCAGCGACAGATAGAAGAGGCTGTCGCCGGGGAAAAGTACGACAGCGTGTTGGCCACATACCGCATCCTGAGCCACAGAACACCCCAGGTGAAGAGCCGCAGCACCAGAGCAAGGCCCTTCCCCGGCGCGGGGCCCTTCCTCGTCAGCTACGGTCCTTCCTCCAGCGACAGCGACGAGGCGCCGGGCCCAGAGGCCCAGGAGCCGGCCCCGCCCGCAGCCCGCCCGGCCCCGAGGACCGCGGCCCCCGGCCCGGCCCCGCAGCGCGGCCCGGGGGGCGCTCCTGCCCGTGGCCCCGGACGCTGGCGCATAGCCCCAGAGGGACTGGACGGGGAGGGCGCTCCTCCTGCCCCGCGGCCGGAGGGCGCGACCCCCAGCTCCGCCTCGGGCTGCGGCCGGGGCTGCCGGGGGCTGGCGAGGAGGTTCTGGAAGTTCGTGGTGAGGCTCGTCTGCTCGCGGCCGGCGGCTAAGCAGCGTCGTGGGAAACTGGGCAAACGGGCCCAGGTGAGACCCCTGTGACGGCGCCGGCGGAGCCGAGTCGAAGCCGACGACGGGGGAGCCCCAGCCGCGCTCTCTGCAGTTTAGACGCCAAAGGCGTCTGCTGAGCCCGGGGAGGCCGGCGATGCGCGCAGGAGGTGGGCCCGAGGCCGGACGCCAGCAGCCGTGGGGGGGACAGTGCACGGAGCTCGTGAAGGACTCGGTCCGGGGACGAGGGAGGCGTGCACACTGTCCCCGCGTCCCGGTAGGGACTGAAGTCGGCACCGTGTCGGGCGTCTCTGTGGCCTTCGGGAGCATCGTCCCCTGGTGAGCCTGGAGGACGGCCTGGGGCTGTCTGAGAGACGACAGGGGAGGGCCCTCACTGCACATCTGCACCTGGGCCCCGCCTAGGTGAAACCTCAGGGACTGGACTGTCTTTCCCGGGGCCCTTCTCCCCGCCTCTGCTCCTCTCTTCTTCCATGTTCCTGAGGAAGGGGGTGGTTCTCGTTCAAGTACTTGGTTGTCCCTAAGTCCTATAATGAACTGTGAGCTCCACACACACACGCACAAAGCTGTGTGATGCAATGGTCTTCGTTATCTTCACAGGGACATGCAGCCATCACCAGGGTCGATTTTAGAACATTTCATCACCCTGAAAAGCTCCTTACTCTTTTGCTGTCGTTGCCATCTGCCATCCCTCTCCCCCAGCCGGAGGCAACCACTTTCAATCTCTATAGATTTCTCTAGTCTGGACTTTCATACGAATAGAATTATATAGTGCGTGGTCTTTTGGGACTGGCTCGCTTCACTCAACATAACGTCTTCAATGTTCGTCTGTGTTATAGCATGAATCAGTACTTCCTCCCTTATCATGGCTGAATGATACACATGTGCGTATAAATATTCCCTATTTTGTTTATCCATTATGCTCATTCATAGGTAGTTGAGTCGTGTCCATCTTTTGGTCATCACAGACAATGCTGCTATGAACATTCAGTTACGAATTTCTGTGTGGACACACGTTTTTATTTTTGTTGGGTGTTTACCTGGGAGTGGAATTGCTGGGTCACATGATAACTGTACTTAACCATTTCGGGAATGGCCAGACTATTTTCCAAAGTGGCCACGCTACTTGATATTTTCACCAGTAGTCCACGGGGGTTCCAACTTTTCCACATCTTACTAATGTTTATCTGCCTTTTTGATTCTAGCTATGCTACTGAGTGCGAAGTGGTCTCTCTGTGATTTTGATCTGCATCTCTCTAATGATGTTGAATATCTCTTCGTGGACTTATTTACCATCTGCATATCATCTTTGGAGAAACGTATGCCTGGATCTGTTATAGACTAAATGCGTGTCTCCTAAACTTCAATGTTGGAGCCTTAACCCCTAAATCTGGTGGAATTTGGAGGTGAAGACTTTGGGAGATAATTAGGTTTAGATGCGTTCACCAGGGTAGAGTTCCATGATGAGATCAGTGTCCTTATTGGAAGAGAGGAGAGACCAGTTCTCTTCTTCTCTCTGTCCACCATACGAGGGCACAATGAGAAGGCAGCTGTCAGCAAGCCAGGAAGTGGGCCCTTACCAGAAAGTGAATCTGCTGGCATCTGGATCTCCAGAAATGTGAGAAATAAATGTCTTCTTTAAAGTACCCAGTCTGTGGCATTCTGTTATGGCAGCCTGAGCTGACCAATGCAAAATACTTTGTCAATTAAAAAAAAAATTATTATTAATTTTGAGTATATAGTACATTGGTTAGACATTCATATCATTTCTAAAACAATCCCCCTAGCTAGTCAATTTTTCATTGAGATTTATTTTTTATTATTGAATTGTAAGAGTCCTTTACATATTCTGGATACTAGTTCCTTTTCAGACATACATATGAATACAAATATTTTCTCCCATTCTATGTGTTGTTTTTTCACTTTTTTGATGATATCCTTTGAAGCACAAAAGTTCTCAGTTTTGATAAAGTCCAATTTATTTTTGTGTGCTTGCTTGTGCTTTTGGTGCCAAATCTAAAATAAAAGGCCTTTGCCAAATCCAAAGTCATGAAGATTTAGTCTTATGTTTCCATCTAACAGTTTAATAGATTTTACTCTTAATTTAGGTCTTCAATACATTGTGAGTTGGTTTTTGTAGGTGGTGTGAGACAAATATCCAATTTCATGATTTTGCCTGTAGCTCTTCAGTTGTCCATTGCCGTTTGTTGAAAGAACGATTCTTTCCCCCGTGAAGATGGTCTTGTCACCTTTGTCCAAAATTAGTTGGCCGTATGTGTGAGGGTTTATTTCTGTATTCTCCATCCTGTTCCACTGTATTATGTATCTGTCATTATGCCAGCAGGGAACTTGTCTTTTTTAAAAAATTTATTAATTCTAATTAGTTTCAAGTATGCAGGACATTGGTTAGACATCTATGTAGTTCGTAAAATGATCCCGCCAATTGCTCTCTTCCTCCCCTGGCCTTCCAACTAGCCAACATATTAATGCTAACTGCATTCCCTATGCCATGCTCCCCATCTCTGAAACCATCCATCAGCTACTAATTTGTACTTCTTTAACTCTTTGCCCCATTCTTTTAGTCCCCTAACCCCCTCCCATCTGTACATCACCAAATTGTTTACCATATTTGTGCCTATGTTTTTGATTAGTTCATTCTTTCTGTTCCTTAGATTCTGCCGATAAGTAAAATCATGTGGTATTTATCCTTTATCTGACTTATTTCACTCAGCATAATCACCTCTAGGTCCATCAATGTCATTGCAAATAGTAGGATTTCATTTTCTTTAATGGCTGAGTAATATTCATTATACATATGAACCATAATTTCTTTATCCAATCATCTGTAGATGAGTATTAGGTTGCTTCCATATCTTTGCTATTGTAAATTGTGCTGCCATGAATATTGGAGTGCATAAATCTTTAATAATTATTGTTTTTTTAAAAATAAATACCCAAAAATACAATTGCTGGGTCAAAAGGTATAACTATTTTTAATTTTTTGAAAAAACAAAAACTATCGGCTGTGCCAATTTGCAATCCCACCAACAATGTATGAGAGTTCCCTTTTCTCTGCACCCTCGCCAACACTTCTTGTTTTTTGATTTATTGGTGATAGCAGTATTATTCTTATTTAGTTTGGAGCTCAGGTTGTCCCAGATTTGGCTCTTCAAGCTTGCTCAATGTGCTTGTGTCCTACTTCCATTATTCCTTTGATACATCCTTATCTCCTGGTATAACAAAATGTTCCAGGCTTATCTCATAGTTACCCTTGCCAGTCCTACTTTCCGCTACTTCTTCAAGGAGCCCTGTTTTCTTTTAATGGGATATGGTAACAGAAATCAAGATTTGTATATCAGCTGTGCTCATTGTTCCTGGAATGTCTCTTCTTTAGACCTTTTTAATATATGCACATACATATATACACATGATATCCATATGTACATGTACATCTATGCAGATACATATACATATACATACTTTAGCTATTATGAATATATACAAATACCCCCAATTCCAATTTATCTTTTTTGTCTTCCCCATTGACTATTTGTCCTTTCTTTCACAATGAGAATTTTTTTTTAATGCTTACAGCACTTAGGTGGTCTCCCATCCAAGTACTAACCAGGCCCAACCCTGCTTAGCTTCCAAGATCAGACTAGATGGGGCATGTTCAGGGTGGCATGGCCATAGATAATGAGAATTCTGGCTTCCAAAAATACCAACACATTTATTCATTTACTCAATCTCATAATACATCTAAAATAGTGCCAGAATGCTCTGACCTATATCTACAGAAAAAACCTAATAAAAAGTGTTCAGGATCTCCAGTTTCTAGTTTTCCTATCTCCCCACCCTGTCCAAGACTGGGGGCATGCAGGGCATGTAGAAAAACTCTTTGTAAGAACTCAAATTAGTTTTGGGTATTTTTCTTCCCTACATTGTAGTAAACCATTCATATAAAATATAGTTGGGTTCATTTGTTTCAGTTTTTCTGTTTTAGTTTTTCCCTCTTTCTATCTGCTGATTTACTTTCTTTCTTTTTTTTTTTTTGAATCTCTAACATTAACATGCTTCCAAAAGTCAAGACAATGAACAAATATGCTCACAGATGTCCTTCTCTCTGATGTTCTTTGTAACCTCTTCCTCTAACTTAATTGTTTCTTTTTTTCCTTTTTTTTGTGATTTCTTTGAAAGCTAAGCACATATATGTGTGTTTTCTTATTTCCTCTTCTTTCTTAAAAAAAGTGGTACTGCTGGATGTAATCTTTTGGGTTTTGATTTTTATTTTGCAATTACAAAAAAAATGTTGCAATGAATTAACTGATGCATACCTTTTTTATATTGTTGAAGAAATATCCTCAGGATAAATTTCTAGATGTAGGTTGAATGTTAAAGGCCTATATAATTTTGATAGATATTGCCAAATTCTCTTCCATGGTATTTGTATCATTTATATCCCCAACAGCAATGTATGGAAGTTCCTGTTTCCTCAGAGCCTCAGCAACGATTGTATTGTAAAGCTTTTAATTTTTTTCAATCTGATGGATCAAATGTTTAAGAATCATTTTTATCTCTTCATAAATTGCCTGTTCATATTTTTTGTCCATTTACCTATAGAATTTTTGGTGCTGTCCCCCTTAATTAAAAATTTTATTTTTATTTTAGGGGTACTCACCCTTTATCTGTGATATATGTCGCAAATACAGTTGGTTTTTGGTATCCATAGGGGATTGGTTGCAGAACTCCCTTACTACCTTCTTCCCTAACAGATACCAAAATCTGTGGATGCTCAAGTTCAGTTGACCTTTGAATAATGTGGATGTTAAGGGCTCTGACTCCCCACACAGTCAAAAATCTGTGTATAATTTTTGACTCCCCCAAAACTTAACTACTAATAGCCTACCACTGACCAAATCCTTACCAATAACATAAACAATCAATAGATATCCTATGCTGCATATATTATACACTATATCCTTACAATAAAGTGAGCTAGAGAAAAGAAAATGGTAAGAAAATCATAAAATTTGTCTGTGTTTTTAAAATTGTTGCAAATCTCCAAAATGATTTTCAGTTTTGAGAAAATGCATGGATCTGTGCAGTTCAAACCCATGTTGTTCAGGGGTCAACTATATAAAATTCCTAATCACAGATGGAAATACTGTTTTCCATCTATGGTTAGTTAAATCCACAGATGCAAATTATGGGATCCTGACTGTATTTTATTCTACTTTGTACTTTCTTATTTAATTTTAATTTATTTTAATTTATTTTTGGCCTCAAAATTTTTAATTCTTATTTAGTTAAATTTGTCACTCTTTTCTTAAATTGCATCTGTATTTTAATCACAATCAGAAAGACTTTTTCTACCTGGTTATAGAGTAGCTCACCCCTCTTTTTCCTTCCTGCTACTTGTACAGTTTTATTGTTTACATTTAGATCTTTGATTCTGTAATAATAATAATAAAATATATAGATATATCACACACAGAGATATGATTGATATTTGCTAATGTTCCTGCTAATATTTGGTCTTTGACTCTGATTTCTGACACAGAATTTCCTGGGTTATAGGAATGTCTTTCATTCTACTGAGGCAACTGTTGGTGGGCTTCTGGTTAGGGACTGGTCACTAGAGAGACCAAACCATGATTAGAAGCTTGCAACTATCTGCTCCACCTCCTATCCTCCAGAGAAGAGAGGCTGGAGAGTGAGTTAATAAAGGATCATGCCTACATAATAAAGCCTCCATAAAAATTCATAAAATACGGGATTTGGATTGCTTCTGTGTTGCTGAATGCATCCATATGCTGGCAGTGTGATGTACCCCAAATCCCTTGGGGCAGATCTCCTGTACTCAAGATCCTTCTGAAAGCTGCCCTAAGTATCTATTCAACTGCCTATCCATCTGTGTTCTTTGTGATAAATCAGCAATTGTAGGTAAAATGTTTTTCTGGGTTCTGCAAGCTGCTCTAGCAAACTATTGAATCTGAGGAGAGAGTTGTAGGAACTTCTGATTTGTAGCCAAGTAAAACAGAATTTGAGAGTAACCTGAGAACCTGCTACTTGTAATTGGTGTCTGAAGTGTGGGCAGTATTGTGGGACTGAGCCCTTAACCTGTGGGTCTGCACTAACTCCAGGCAGTTAATGTCAGAATTGCTTGGTATAGAAACCTATACATCTGGTGTTTGAAGTATTGTGAGAGTGGCAGTAGTGTGAGAACAGAGAGGATAAAAACAGAGTTTTTCCTATTCATTCCCTTGGTTTGTTTGGAATTAATTCTTGTGTATGGTGTGAGGAATGGTTCTAATTTTTTCTTTTTCCAAATGGCCAATCAGTTAATTGTCTAGCATCGCTTATAAAAAGACCATCTTTGTTCTATTGATTTGCCATACAACCTATATCATATGCTATGTTCCATATGTAGTTAAGCCTTATCCTTTTGCAGGCACTATAAAAATTAGTGTCAAGTAAGCCTTCTGAATTAAGTCTGTGAACCCTCTGTAAGGAGGAGTTCTAAAATGAAAATATTATATCATTTAAAGAATTTGATATTAACCTCAGTAGAGTGTCTAAATTAGGTGTCACAATTAAAATGGTAGAGGGTCTCATGTCTCTAGTACCAGTTCTCAAGTTTTGTTAAAATGCAGATTCCTGAGTTCTATCATTAAAAATTTTTATGTCGAAGTGGGAGAAGGAGGGGTGGTTCCAAAAAGTAGTGGTTAGCATGTCTGCTTTATATGCAGAAGGTCCTGGGTTTGAGCCCCAGCGAAGTCACAGCCCATGTGCTGCGTGCACCAGGCCCCCAGGGGAGATGGCAACATTCGCAGGTCAGGTGTGAAAGTAGGGGGTGGGAATCAAAAAAAAGAAGTGTGGGGGGGGGCTTTGATATTTTCTCTGCTTAATAACTAATATGGGTGGGTAGACTAGGGGGTCATTGGATCACTTTTTAAAAAGAATATGCCTAAAGGAAAGGGACAGCCTACGTGAAATAGGCATCTAATGTAGTGACATGTGGGAAAAATAATAGTTAAATTCTTCTGATGATGACAAAAGGAAATTCAGGCTTTCCACTACATCCAAAATGTGAGAATTACTCAAGAGCTACATCTTTACCACTGAGGTCACAGGAAGTAAATTCATAATTGGTAATGTTTCCATCCTTTAGCTTTTATTCTCAGTTGTCTGGACATGACACTTAGGTCTGTGGTTCTCAGACCTTTTTAGTTTTACGTATTGCTCAGGAAAACCATGGCTTGGAAGGATTTGTTTTTGTAGTAAAGCCTCAGTCAGACTTCACTGATAGATAGGATGCTCAGATTTTATAGGTTAGGAATGAGATTAACTAAAAATACTTAGAGTTTAATATTATGCATTATATGGTGGAAACATTAAGATTGCTCTATACACTACCTCCTACCATCTGGATAATTAGTAATTCTGCACTGTTCTTTCCAAACCAGGGACCTAAATGGCTGAGCATGGAAATAATAATTGATACATCTCTCTAACAAGCTTTGACTCTGTATATTTGGCCAAGTCATGTGTTAGAAAGTATAAGAAATACTTTAATTTTCTGGGGCTATTCACTGAGTCTTCTCATCCAGATTTTTTTCCATCTGTTCATTCCTTTGTTTCACAGAATAGAATCCATTGTGTTTTTAATCTCTATTATACACATTGGGTATGAATAAAAACCCAGAAACACATATGCGTATTTCACTATGAGATAGTAAAATCTCAGTTTGTGAGGATTTCACGCCCAGTATGAAGTTGGTTCCCTCTCTTTGCAGTTTTAAAATTGTATGTTAACCTGGCATTATTGGTGGGGGTTTTTCTTCTTTACTGTGAGTCATGGCAGTGTATAACACCCACATGATTGCTAAATGTGGAAAGGCTTGTTGGCAAAAATTTGAATATCTGCTCTCTGGCTTTTTCTGGTTCTCATCTGTATTTCATAATACAAAACTAAGAATTTTGCTTTGGTGAAATCTGACTACTAAATAATTTTTGCAAGTAACATTCTCAATTAGCATTCGGGATTTTGATTAAAGCAGTTTTGAAGTAATTTCACATTAGTAGCTATTAAAGAGTATATTTTGAAAGGAAAAATGTTTAGCATTGAGTACTTTGAGGTTCCTCTTCAGCTGATCAAAATCTATGCAAATTTTAATGTGACCTTTTAATGTACAGGTAAGCCCTTTGGGTCCCATGATATACTGTATCACATGATATACAAACAGTGCATACATCGTATATTGACAAGAAAATCTCAGACTGACACTAGGGAAGTTCTTAACACTCTTATTGTCTTACTAGCCCAATTGGATTAACTGTCTCATTTTCCCCATTCTACTGCTTAAAACATTTGCCCTATTCTTTCATTCATGCTTACCAACATTTTTGTTGGTGGTTACTCTTGTTCGATTACTTATCTTCTATGGTGATTCCTGTCATTAGGCTCAATGTCTTTTCCTTTAGTCTCTTTACTTTTGAAATCCCTACATTTCATCTGTCAACAACATCTGAATATCTCAAGGGTAACTTGGATTGTCTTGACTTGGTCTTCGTCTTTAGATGAAGACCCCGAGCAGTTATCTCAAGACCCAGGTGATTTTAAGATGAAAGATAAGAATCCGTGGTGATATCCTGCCCTATTCAGATTGTTTAAACAATGCTTTTTACTCAATTTACTACTTTGCTAAAAAAAAACTATTTAATATTTTTGCCATTTATGTTTTTTTAATATTGTATTTGAATCACACTGTCTTAGTCATAGTCAACAGAAATTGTTAGAAATTATTTTAAGCAAAACAAAGAAAATTTAACTCCAATTAGATTGTCTTTCATTTGTAAATATTTGAAATTTGAGTTTAAAATTGTATAACAGAATAAAACGGTCTTAATAAAATGAAGTTGTTGGAATATTAAAAATTTCCTACTTTCTAAGTGTATTTAAAAAAAAAATTTATTGTTAATGACTCTAAAGTAACTATGGAGGTGTTTTCATTCATTATATTCCACTGGAAAAAAGTGGTTGAAGTAATTGTATAGATTTTTACCTTATTCTTTTACATCCTGTGTAACTAATTCTTTGCTTTATGTCCAAATGCCCTGGTTTCTAAAGGCTATTCATTTTCTGCTGAAATAAAATACCCTTTCAATTTAGTTACTAACTTTGAATAAAAATGTTCTTGTTTGGTAGAGAGAAAAGTAATAGTAATTTAATTCATTATGTGTAGTTTTATCCCCTCTCAGGTACTTTGTTGTTTCACACATGGTATCATCCCTTTTATTCACCTTCACGAGAACAGATCTCCTAAAATAATGCTCTTTCCTTGAGAAAATGCTGCAATTATTTAAAGTATTTTAGTTTAGCAGAATTAAAAAAAAAAACCCAAAACAAAAAAAAAGTAGATTTGCCTACAAAAAGAAGTCCAGACATTATTGGATGGCAGAGTTAGTACAACAATTCAGTGATGTCAGGTCTATCTCTGCAATGCTTTTAGCTTTTTCCTTATTGCTGCAAGATTGCTGCCATCCACCCAACAATCAAATCTTCTTCATGGCAGAGAGAAAGAGATAGGGCTTGCTTTTAGTTTATAATTTAAGAAATATATGTTAAACTTTTTTTTCAGGAGGATCAATAACCTGAAAATAGAAAGTGTGAGTTTTTTATTTAGAATAATATTTTATCTTTAAAGTTGATTATCTGAAAGGCTGTAAAATATATCTTTATTACATTATTATTTAGCATATATAAATTTGAGAGATACTGTGCACCAACTATGTGTCAGACAATGTTTTAAAAATTGAGACTACAAACTGTAATAAAACAGAGATTTTGTCTTCAGGTTGTATTCATTAGGAAGAAATGCCAGAAACAGACAAATATAGTTTTGTGTGACTGATAAACTATAGAGTTTAGCCCTACAATGTACAGATTAGAGTGTGGAATTGCTGACTGGTACCTGGAACGGATGAGACTGAGCCTGAGAACTGGAGCATGAAGATGAGATAGTCAATAAAGTGGAGGAGGGGAATAGTGAGGGGAAGAAAAATTTCCCCTTCTGGTCTAATAACTAAATTGACAAAGTACAGATTAACAGGAGGAAAACAAATTTAATTTCATACACACCGAAGCTTCAAAATTACAAAATTCCAAGAAGTAACCAAAGCAGGCAGCTTTTATACTTTTTAGACAAGGAAACAATACATTGGCAAAGAATTGACAAAATAAAAGGATTTGGGCTTGAGATAGCAAATCCATGAAGAAGTAACAAGGTTTGTTTATATATAGTATTCTCGGCCCTGAATTCCCTACCTCTAGAGATAAGGATGCTTTTTATCTTCTGGGTACAGGAAGAGTACCTTAACATGGGAGATTTAATTCCTGCTTTCAGGAGGCCAAAGGAGGGTTAGAGTGTCCTTCTTGCACTCATCCTTAAGTAACTTTGATTCAAAATAATTAATATGCAAAGTGTCATTGTGGCAGCCTGGCCCTGCCTGGCCATTTCCTGTTTGAATGAATTCATTCCCAACTGCCCTCCCCACACCTCAAGGACTTTCCAACTAACATCAGTTTTCTCCCAGCTATCTCCACCACCTCAAAGACTCTCCAGCTAACATCAGTTGTTTCATAGCTTGCCAACTAATTAATGTTCTTTCTTATATCTGTAGCTGTGTAGGGATGACGAGACTGTATAAAGCTGCCTGTGAAGTTATAACTGGGGCTCAGCCTTTGGATAAGAATCCACTGAGCTGGTGCCAGCATCAATAAATACTGCTTATAGCCTCAGTGTCCCATCTCTTTGTTTGAGAATCCTGCAACAGCATATCTTGGGGTGCGGGAAGTAATACTCTATTATTTTTCAATATGGAGGGTCTCCAGGCATCAGAATCATTGTGTGCAAAGGCCTGGAAGTGTCAAGAGTGCAGGATTTACTCAAGAACTACAAGTAATTCTCTATGGTTGGATCATAGGCATGAAGGATCAAAATATAGGTAAACATTTTACTCAAGACTTTAGTCTTCATCTTACCCTTGGTAATTATGCCATAGTCTTATACTTTTACCTGATTCTAAATCCTTAGAACTTAGGAATCCATGATTAAGTCATTTTTTTCCCTAAATGTTGTTATTTGATAGAAGCTGTGTATTAGTGATCTGTTAACCTACAGACAAGGTTAGAGTTTGTCAAGAGATGAACTTGGGTGAAAATGCAGAAGTAGAAGTCCATTAGATACAGAGATGAATAGATGAAGACGTGCCTGGAAGATCCAAGGTTGTTCTCAACATCCTTCGCTTGGTGGCCCCCTCATCTTCCTGACTGCTGGACCTGATGACCAGGGACACTATCAGGTGCTTGCATTCAGAGCCACAGAGGCAGGGACTACCAGAAGCCACAGCTCTCTTTAGACCCCTACAAGTTTCTTTCACAGCCGACTTTAGAGGATAGCTATGCTTGGCTTCTCAGGGCTCTGTGCAAACTTTGACATAGCCACTGGGGTCAGTGCTTCTTAAGAATTGGTGAGTGACTCTTCTGTCCTCAAACTCTTCCTTCTAGACCTTTGCTTCCCCTGATCTTCCCATAATTGTGAAAGCTCTAATTCTTATAGTAAATCTCTTCTTCCCATAACACACATAGTGGCTCTGCTTTTCCAACCAAAGCCAGACTGATATGCTCCTGGCCTCATTGATTGCCTTTCCCACAATAAAATTTTTATATTGCAAATAATCATGTATTGACCCAGTCTTTCCTTTCCCCATGAATCCTTGATTCTCATCATTTCCCTTTCAGAATTCTCAGTTTGAAGAATTCAGAATGTCATCTCCCTTAGTCCTGCCCACCCTGGCCAAACTTTGGAGTGTAAGGCCTCTGCTTTGATTCACTCTAGCACAGCAGGCTAGGGTTGGGAGTGGAGAAGATCTTGATTCAAATTTTTGTTCTCCTCCTTTCTAGCTGGGGCCTTGGACAAGTTATTCAACAAGTAAGGTGTAGCTTCCTTACTTGCAAAATGGAGATGATAGTCACAGTTACCTTATGGAACTGGTGTGAGATGTAGACACAAAGGTGTCCACAAATATTGACTTGTTTTTTCTCCTTTATTTAGCTGCTAGTGCTATACTGTCCTCCAAGGAGAAAAAAGATGTCTCATTGTCCAGATATTTTACTTTCTCCAGCACCACAGCCCCCAGAAAAACTAATTTGTGAACCATGGACTGAAGCACTGAGACTGGGTAGGAGCATTTGGTTCAAGGAACGGAAACATTCTGTTTTTTAATGTGGGTGGTCAGCTGTTCTTTAAGTGATAATAGTAAAGCCACATTTAAAAAAGTTGCTGACATTGATGCTCACTACTGATTTGAAGAATTGACACAATGAGAAATTTTAAAAAGGAATTTGACTGTAGAAGTAATACTAATTATCAATGGCTATATCCATGGCTAATTATTAATGCCTAATATTTAGCATGCTGCCCAATGCTGGTGATGGAAGGCATAGTATACAACACGTCACTAACTTGTTTCATTCCATTGTAACAGCAAGTTACAATTGACAATTGGCCATTAAAATTTGTTGTTCAAGTAGTATGTTCTTCTGCTTGCAACCTAGGATAGAGAAAAAGCAGTTCCCACAAATATAATGCTAATATGTACTGATACTTTTTACATTTTTATCCCTCGAACAGTACTATGGGAGAGGTATTATTCTCATTCTCATTTTTCTAATAAGAAACTAAGACTTGAGGAATTTTTCTTTTTCATTTCATTAACATTTGGTTTTATTGCACAGAAGCAACTGAAAGTGGACTCCAGGACAAAAGTGCACCCTGACATGATTCAGCGGCCAGTGCCTAGCTCCGCCCACTACAGCTCTTCCAAGATAGAGAGCTCTGAGTGAGGGCCTGGCCACAACTTTGGAATAAAGAAGGCATTCAGGAATAGATTAAGACATCTCATGCACAATGCATTTCTAACTGCTTATTCATTATTGCAATCATTTGTTAGTCACACATGCATGAAATAAACGCACTTATTTGGAAGGAAGAGGGGCAGCTTTGAAAGTCGTGTTATGTGTAGCATTCAGTATAAATGCTTAAAGCCATAGGGATATAAATTGGACTCAAATAATATTCTGTTCCAAGCCTTTACTTGGACTTATATGGCAAAGCTGATCTGTTGGAAGATGTTTAGTGACACATTTCATGCCTTAATTAATAAACATGAAAATGTGAAGAGAGATGAATCTGTATCAATCAGGATTTGCAGGTCTAGGCCTAGGGCTAGATACTGGGGCAAGGGCATGACTGCTCATTTACCCCCTGGAGTCCGATTTCCTCTGATGTTTTAGTCTTTTGATGTTTGTGTTGGCCTGCACCTTAAAATCTGTAGGCTTCCTAAAAGCACCAAAAATTTAAAAACAATTCTTTGGTCTTCTAAGCCTGTTCTAACATCTCTGAGCTACTCAAGTGGCCTAGCACTGTCTTTAATATTCCAGACACTGCTCTGCTCTAAACAAACAATACTAGCACTCATCGATAGTGTGATTCCTCACGCAGGGGAGCATGTAGGTTTCTCATGCCTAAGGATTCTTGAACAGAGGAGGCTACAATTGATCTGAATTCTTAAATTACACTAATAAATGCTCCATGTTATGGTGTGCTGATGGTTCTTAAATTCTTCTGCAAGGTGTGGAGGAGAATGAAATTTAATTTGTTATTTTTGAAGGATAGGAAAATGGGATAAAAGAGACTTTCATAATGTTTTGAAATCTTAAGAAAGCTGATTGCATTACCCTCTTCAAAGGTGTTTGAATCACCCTTCAACTTCTTGGTTTGGCAGTTATTTCATATTCCCTAAAAATAATGTATGAATCATCCAATGAGTAGTATACCAATTAATTTATGGACATGAAGATTAACTTGCAATCTGCTAATGTTTCATTAACAAGTTTATGATTTTTATAAAATACATAAACCAATTTTGAGATTTATCAACCTCAGAGGGTGAAAATGGAAACAGCAACATTTGTTTTTGTTCTCTTTACGAAGCAACTCATTATTTTCCTCTTGGTACTGATAATTAACAAAATGCCTTTCTTGTCCCTGATTAGTGCACAGCTGGTACTCTGATAACCACCCAGACTTGATTTTATGTGGTGACATTAAACCCCTGTCTAACTTGGGAAGTGCATTAACTGTTTACTCTTTCCTCGGTTTATTAATTCAAAATGTGCCTCAAAGAACTTCTCAAATTGAACCCAACATTTATATTAATAAATTGTAATGAGAGAGAGGGAGAGAGAATGTTATCACAAAAGTCTACTACTGAGAGTAGATTTTGTCTGTGTAAGATGTTACAGTTGGGCTTACAACTTTGATGTATTTGAATAAGGCCCAAAGGAATAGCTCATCTCTATATTTCTAAGTGTTCTTTTTTCAGTTAAGCAGGAATATGCTCAGTAGGCCTGGGCTTTGGGGCTGAAATGTGTTCAGAGCACTACCCACTCCCATTCCTTGGGTCTCTTAGAGTGTAGGCTTGGACAGAGCTGATCAGAGGACCTGTTGGGTGTATATATATCACTAAGAGAGTTCCACAGCGACACATGGCCCTGAATGGAATGCAGTGGTAAATCTCTGTCTATTCCAGTGAAGACAGTTATCTTTCTTATCCTGTGCATTTAAGTGCCCTTAGGGACAGGACTGCATATCAATAACATTTCATCTCTAAGTTTTGCACAGTGCTTGAAATAGGTGTTCATTCACTGTTTGTGGGATGAATGAAGGATGGTACAAAGGAATAATTACCGTAATTGGTGCAATTACGGTAACGAGATTGGATCTCCACCAAGAGAAGAGTGTTTCATCCTGGCTACCAAAGGAGACTTGATGATAGTAGGCCAATGTGTGGTGATCGGGTCTTAACAATCATACAGAAGAAACTGTATTTGCACTCATGTTGCCTTAAAGACATCAGTAAGTTTGTCTATCTTAAGTTTTCATTATGGCAAATTTTAAAATATGATAATACTTTATGCAAGTGAGGGTATGTTAAAGACACTTATGCAGCACTGTAGGAAAGAAATTAAGCAATGTCAAAAATTTGGGAATGCTTATTTTCTTTAATCTGGCAAAATTCAGCACATGGAAGTCAATTAAAAATAGATAAAGAGTTCTCTGTACACCAAGATACTCTTCTTAGATTTGTCTGAAATTATGGAAAACTAGAAACAACACAAGTTTCCAACAACATGGGCATGGTTATTGGCATAGTCACTAACTGGAGATTTACTTGTTGATATAAAATGTTTTTCAATATTTTATAGTAAGGTAAACATTTTTATGTTAAGATCTAATTATATATTAATATATTAATGTGTAATTAATAATGTATCACTAACAATATATTAATAAATAATATATATATATATTTTTTTGAGCCAGTTTCTGTTAATTGCAATTATTCTAATAAGATGCCTCTACTTTTGGATATTTAAAAAATATACAAAATGAATTGGCATTACTACTAAAATGTTTTAGTAAACATAATCATTGATGTGTTTTTTTTTTAAAAACAGTAGATATTTTATCAAGAGCTCTTACTGATACACTATAATAAGTAAGAAGCATAGATCATTCATGGCCATGGAATTACGGTGTTTCTTCTGGTCTTATTTGTTGATTTTTGGAAACTTTGATGGTATCGTTTGCCTTTAAGATTCAATAGATGATTTGTATTTTGAGCAAACTTAATGTGACCAATTTCAATTATAAATGATAAAGGAGAGAACCATCTGTAAGGTAAACGCATGACACACCAACAGAAGTTTTAAAAGCAAGAGTTTATTGGGAGAGTGCTCCTGGGTGAGGTTCTCTGGTCCGGAGAGGAGAGGGGCCAGAGAAGTCTTACCCTGGGATGGGAGGGCGTGGCTTTTATGGGTTATGTGGGGGTAGGGGTATAGGGTGGGGAACATTAATCGTTAATCAATGCTAATTGAGCCTCCGAATGAGGGTGATGACAGGGCTTTAGGGTGGGCCCTATTCAGGTCTGGATTCCTGGTGTCAAGCTGGGGGGTCTCCAGGCAGGCATCCGGCTGGCCCTTCCCCGCCGACCTAACATCCTGACCTCTTTGGTATAGGGGCGCCGAGTCCAATCTGGCTACTTCCTGCTGACCAGGGGTGAAGAGGATGGCGGTCTGAGGCCGGGACTTCGGTGGGGAGACGAGCATATAGATATAAAAGTAGCTGGGTGACTGTGATCCGGGAGACTTCAAGGATGTGTTCCTGAATGAATGGAGTAAAAATGGGGCTATTATTAGTAATAGACAGAGGAGAAGGATAGGTCCTAGAATTGGTGCAATTACGGTAACGAGATTGGATCTCCACCAAGAGAAGAGTGCCTCATCCTCTCGGTGGGACTGGCGGAGGTCGACACTGAGTTTAGAAAGGGTATTTACATTAGTTTCAACCAAACCTGATTCATTGATATAGTAGCAACATTTTTCTCCAAGGAAGAGACAGGTACCCGCTTTATTCGCTGTCAGAAGATCTAGGGCTCTGCGATTTTGTAAGGCTACCTGAGCTACTGAGGTGATTTGGCATTGGAGTGAAGCTAGGGATTGAGCTGAGGCGTCAACTGCAAGCTGAAGCTTTTTTCCAGGTCTCTAGTGACAGTGACAGAATGGGCTAGTGCACCACCTCCCAGGCTGGTGGCGACCAGTGAAGATGCTAGGGAAACTCCGACTACTAGGGGGAGGAATACTGCTCGGGCGAGGACGGCCGGTGCTGGGAGGAGGGGCCTAGAGGATGCAGAATTCTGCCTGACTATATAGGGTGAGCTGGGGTACTAAAGTTACAGGGAGACAAAGATCAGATGAGCTGGGGGATGATAGGATTTGTGTGCGAGTCCCGTTACACTAGAAGAAACCTCTAGGAGGTGCCCAGGCATTAGCTGTTTGGGAGGAGTTGTGAAACCCACTGGGAGTTTTGGTCTGGTAGGTCTCACGGAGAAAAACCAACAACAAAAGGGAGGTGTGGCCTGCGGTTGTATAGGGGCAATGGCCAGGTCACTTGGGGGTAGGTAAAGGGTTAAGAGGAGAATGAGAGAGAGAAGGCTGGCGGTGGAGATGGACCCTGGTGGGACCCAGGGGTTCAACAGACCATGCATCGAGGGGTGGAGCACGCTTTAGGTGAGTGAGATGGTACCAGCACTGGTGACCCAGGAGTTTGGCAGCTGTCGGTGTGGTCAGTATGACGGGGTGTGGGCCTGACCACCGAGTTTCTAGTGACTGAGGCTGTAGCTCCTTGAGAAGGACCTGGTCCCCCAGAGACAGCGGATCAGTATTCAAGGAAGCTGGTCTAGTAGCTGAATCTGTTGCAGGGGCTGGGAAGAACGAGTCTGCACGTGCTGTCTGAGTAAACTCCAGAGGAGAGAGAGATAAGGTAGATAAGAGATCAGTGGAGGGGGAATTACCGGTAAGTCATGAGTGAGGAGAAAGGGTCTCCCGTAAAGTAGTTCAAAGGGGCCGAGACCAGAAGTGGTTTGAGGTGAAGCCCGGAGGTGGGTCAGAGCTAGAGGCAAGAGAGTTGGCCATGATACACGAGCCTCTGAAAAGAGTTTGGTGAGCTGATCCTTGAGGAGCATGTTGGCTCGCTCAATCTTACCCAAGACTGGGGGCAGTGCGGGATATGGAGCTTCCAGGAGATGTGCAGAGCTTCAGAGACAAGTTGTACTACCTTGGAGACAAAAGGCAGGACTGTTGTCAGATTGAATGGTCCTGGGGAGGCCAAACCTTGGGATGCTGTGTTCTAGTAGAGGCGACCATATCAGCCGTTTCTTTAGCCGTGGGGTAGGCTTCTATCCAACCTGTAAAGGTGTCAACAAGGGTCAGAATAAACTGAAAGGATCAGTGTCTGGGCACATGGGTAAAGTCAATTTGCCAATCTTTGCCAGGCTGGTGGCTGCGGAAGTGGTGGGTAGCGGCACGGGATCGAATGGCACCTTGAAAAGATGTTTTGGAGCAGGTGGAACACTCAGCGTGGACCTGTTGAATTATAGATTGGGGAGAGGGGTGGTAAAAGAGGGCCTCTAAAAAGCGGTATAGAGCTTTGAGCCCAATATGGAGGGTTTGATGGACCTCGGAGACAATAGCAGCCGCCTGCTGTTGAGGAAGTGCTAGTCGTCCATTGAGGAAGATCCACTCCTTAGGCATGTGGGATCCTCCCCTGGAAAGAAGTTCTGTCTGTTTGGGTAGAGAGTAAGAAGTTTTAGTGGGGGTAGTGAGGAAAAGAACAGGGGCCGGCGGCGGCTGGGTGGTGAGACTGCATGCGATAGCATCTGCACGAGCATTGCCATGAGCTAGCTACAGGATTGTCAAGGGACTGTTGTCCCTTGCAGTGAATGGTGGCCACCTGTTTGGGAAGCTGTATGGCTTCAGTGAGTTTGTGGATAAGAGGGCCATTAATAATAGGCGTGCCCTTGGAGGAAGCTGCGCTCCTGCCAGATAGCTGAATGGGTATGAGCTATAAGAAAGGTGTATTTAGAATCTGTGTAGATGTTAACAATTGTGTCCTTGGAGAGATGGAGGGCTCTAGTTAGGGCTATGAGTTCAGCCTTTTGAGATGTAGTCCCTAAGGGGAGGCTCTGAGCCTCAACAATGTGAGTGACAACAGCCCATCGCTGGCCATCGGGTCCGACGATGGAGCTACTGTCAACAAAGAAGGTGTGTTTAGCATTTGGGATCAGCATATCTGTGAGGGGGAGCAGAGAGATCTTCTATGAGTTGGGGACAGGAGTGAGATGGAGACCCCTGTGTGGAAGGGAGAGGAAGGAGAGTAGCCAGGTTTAGAGGAGGGGAGGGTGACAGAACAACGTGAGGGTTTTCAATGAAGAGTAAGTGGAAAAGCTGTGGCTTGGAAGGGCCTAGAAGTGCATGAGACCGATGACTGAGGAGGTCAGTGAGGCAATGCGATAAGAAGACAGTCAAAGCCTGGGCTAAGGTGATTTTAATGGCCTCTTTAGTGAGTTCAGCGGCTGCTGCTAGGGCTCGGAGGCATGGCTGCCATCCCCTTACGGTGGGATCTAGCTATTTAGAGAGATAAGCCACTGCTTGATATATGGGGCCTAGTGGTTGAACCAGTAGGCCGGTGGCTATGCCTGAACGTTCATCAGTGAATAAGAGGTAGGGTCGAGTGGGGTTAGGTAGGGTGAGAGAGGGTACCGAGGCCAGGGCTTCTCGGAGCTTAGAAAAATACTGTTTAACGAGAGCGCGGGAGCAGTAAGAGGGCCTGTAGGAGTTTCTTTGGCTGCCTGATACAGTGGCTTAGCTAATAGGGCAAAGTTAGGGACCCAAGGTTGGAAAAAACCCTGCGAGGCCCAAGAACGAGAGAATCTGTTCAGCATCTTGAGAGGGTTGTAAATCTCTTAGGAGCTGGATCCTGTCAGTTTTAAGAGATTTGGTTGTAGGAGTTAAGGCTACTCCGAGGTAGATGACAGAGGAGGTACAGAGCTGGGCCTTAGAAGGTGAAACCCGATATCCCTTAGACCCTAGGAAGTTTAGGAGGATTGCTGTGTTGGACTGTTTAAATGAAGGGCTACAAAGGAGCAGGAGTGTGCTTGGTTGCAAGGGACAGGAAGTCAGGTCAGTGGCTAAAGCCTGCCCAAACAGATGTGGGCTATCCCTAAAACCCTGAGGGAGGACTGTCCAGGTTAACTGTCTGGAGGCATAGGTGTCTGGGTCTGGTAAAGGCAAAGAGGAAGTATGAGTCAGGGTGGAGAGGAATGGTAAAGAATGCATCCTTTAGATCGAATACTGTGAAGTGAGCTGTGGAAGGGGGGCTGTGGGAAAGGAGAATATATGGATTGGGGACTACTGGGTGGGGTGGGACAACTGCTTTGTTAATAAGGTGGAGGTCTTGGACCAACCGGTAGGCTCTGGAGGGCTTACAGACAGGTAGGATTGGAGTTTTACATGGTGAACTAGTAGGAATGGGGATCCCCTGGCCGAGAAGTCTCGTAATAATAGGTTTAAGGCCCCTACAATGGGTCTCAGAAATAGAAAATTACGGGCAAGCTAGATAGCGAGAAGGGCCTTTGAGGCAAATACGGATGGGAGTGTGATGAGTAGCAATAACAGGGGTAGATGTGTCCCAGACGGAGGGATCGACAGGGTCAGAAAGGGGAGGGGGAGTAGAATCTGGCACTAGGAGAAGTAGCAGGAACGGAGAGACCTGTGTTTGTGGCCTTACGTAGAGAGAGGCCCCTAACCTGTGTATGGGATCTCTACCTAAGCGGGGAGTTGGGCATGAGGAAACGACTAAAAAGGAGTGTGAGAAGGGGAAGCCATCCAGAGAACATGAGAGAGGGGAGGTTTTAGGCAGGCATGAGGCTGTGGCGTCAGGCCCCATAACCGAAATAGGTGAGGGGACCGTAGGACCCGAGTGAGATGGCAAAACAGAGAAGGCAGCCCCCATGTCCACCAGGAGGGAGATGGAATTACCCGCTACCTGGAGCGTGACCCTGGGCTCGGCGAGAGTGAGTGGGGTCCCGGAGTCTGGGCCTCACCAGTCATCCACTAACCCGAGAAGTTCCAGTGACGGTGTTGCCTGCCTGGATGATCCCCCGCATGGAGGCGCCGACGACGACTATCTGGTCATTGGGCCATCAGGTTTCCAGTGGCCCGTCTGCCTGCAGGTCGGGCAGGGCTTCGTGGGAGCCCATGGTTAGGGCACTGATGGGCCCTGTGGCCTTCATGGCCGCATTTGAACCATGCCCCAGAGGGGGCTGATTTTGGTTTGACCCCAGCTCCTCGGCCCCTGGGGCCCGCTGGCCTCAAGGCAGCTACCAAGGCCTGGGTTTGGAGTGCTCCCTGCTGGTGGAGATGAGGCAAGGTTCAGCAGTCTCCTCTCGGGCATTGAAAACTTTAAAGGCCATTTTCATCAATTCCTGTATAGGGGTTTGAGGGCCATTCTCAGCCTTCTTTAATTTTTTTCTGATATCTGGGGCCAATTGGGTAATAAAGTGGATGGTTAGCACTGTTGAGCCCGCTCGGAAGGTTGGATCTAGGCGGGTCTATTGAGTAAGAGCCTCGGTGAGGCGATTAAGGAAGAGAGCTGGATTTTCCTCGGCTCCCTGCTTTACTTCCCAAAGTTTTATCATTGTTAACTACCTTGTTGGAGACGGTTTGCATGCCATTGAGGATACATCGTAGCATTAAGTCACGTCGCCGGCGGCCAGCTTGCCCAGCTTGGTATTCCCATCCCGGGTCAGCTCCCGGGACGGCCTGAGGCCCAGGGGGCATGGTGGCATCCGTGAGGCGAGTTTGGTCAGCATAGGCCCTGGCAGCGGTGAGGATGCAATCTTTTTCTTCAGGTGTGAGGGTAGAGGCCTGGGTGACAAACACGTCGTGCCAGGTTAGATCGTAGGCCTGAGTGAGATAGCGAGATTCTTTGATGTAATTAGTGGGGTTAGAAGAAAAAGACCCTAACTGCTTTTCTATTTGAGAGAGATTCTGTAAAGAGAAAGGAATGTGGATTCGGATGACATCTTTAGCCCTGGCGACCTCTCGAAGAGGGCAGAAGAGGTCAGAGTCAGGGACAGAGGAGAGCAGTACGGGCTGAGATAGGGGATGGAGCAGGTGGAGGGGAAGGAGGAGGAGAAGGGTATATCATGTGAGTAGTGGAGTCTGGCAGGATGGGTGGCAGAGGAGGAGCTGAGGGACCAGAGGAGGGAGGGACGGGAGCGTAGATCTCAAAGTTTGCTCTCCTAATAAAGGCTTGCACATATGGGATTTTAGCCAACTTTCCCGTCCTAGGTCTGTCAGGGTTTAGAAGTTAAAAGTTCCTTCAGCAGTCCACTTAGCTAATGGATATCTAGGCCAGGCGACAGTAGAGTCAAAGGTCAGTCTTTTACGTCTCAGATCCTGATCGAGGCCTAGACGGCTAGAATTTGCTAAGAGACACCCAAGCGGAGTTTTGGGGTCTGGTTCTGAATTAGAAGTTCCCATGGTCTCAGCCACCCGGACAGGTGAAAGCAGAGGTCAGGCGTCCCCGAGACCCTGATTTAACCCAGCGGCAGGAAGGACCGTGGCAGGTTAGAGACGTCTCTCACGACTTTACCAGGCCGGAAGTCAGCTGTGACGGAGGGTCGCCCCTGACGCGGCCGCGATTGCGGACAAGGGTCCCGGAGGGCCAGGCCCGGAGAGGGTGGAGAGACCGAAAGGGAACTTACCCTATCCGACAGTAGGAGGTGGGCAGCGAAGGTCCTGGAAGAGGAAGGAGAGGCCCCTAAAGGCTGGGAGACCGAGGGACACAATCTCCTCCTGGGTTTCGGCACCAAATGTAAGGTAAACGTGTGACATGCCAACAGAAGTTTTAGAGGCAGCGTTTATTGGGAGAGCGCTCCCAGGCGAGGTTCTCTGGCCCAGAGAGGAGAGGGGCCAGAGAAGTTGTGCCCTGGGGTGGGAGGGCGTGGCTTTTATGGGTTACCTGGGGGTAGAGGTATAGGGTGGGGAACATTAAACGTTAATCGAATGCTAATTGAGCCTCTGGATTAGGGTGGTGACAGGGCTTTAGGGTGGGCCCTATTCAGGCCTGGATTCCTGGTGTCAAACTGGGGAGTCTCCAGGCAGGCACCTGGCTGGCCCTTCCCCCGCTGATCTAACACCATCCAATAAGGTGGTTGATATCCAGCCAGTTCTCCTCACCTATGCTATTGTCTTACCTCTGTTCTGACTCTTACCTCTGTCCCTGACAAAATTTATGTTCGTCACCATCCTACTGTTAGAAATGCTCATGGATAACAAGCGGTAATGACAGGAGACATCGTTCATAAAGTATCATTCAATAAAAACACAGGTTACAAAGGTTACAATCCTAATTAAACATATATATGTATATGGACATATATATGAGAAAAAAACCTGGAAAGAAATATTCTTCAGTATTAACTGTAGTATTATTTGAGTTGTAGCTTTACAGAGAATTAATTTTTTTTGTGTACCTTTTTGTATTTTCTGCATTTTTTACAGTGTATATAAATTTTATTCGCAATAAAATGAAAAACAAGTTAAACTTTAAATGAAAAAATAATTACATTCGTCACCAAAACAATCTTGTCAGTCTTCTTTCTTGATTCTATCAGGTGCAAGAGGTTAGAAGAAAATGAGGAGAGAGGAAAAAATTAATAATTAGAACTTGGGCTGCTTTGAATGCTCTCCTCCTGGGATTCAGGCCTTCAGGCTTTCTAGGGGAGCATTTATCAAGAAAAGTGGACTGGGATTTGTTCCTGGTCTGGAGAATCAAAGGTTTACAGCAAGTAATAGTTTAGAGCTCTGGCTTAGGAGTAAATATTAGTTTTTGATCGTGGCTCTACTCTTTTAAATCTGCGCAGACTCGAAAAGTTGTTTAACATCTGTAAGTCTCAGCTTCCTCATCTGTAAAATGATGTGGTTCCCTCCGTAGGGTTACTGAGAGCATAAAATGAGACGGTGCTGTATCACTCTCTCAGCAGAATTGCTGGCTCATAGTAAGTGGTTGTGGTGTTTTTATTATTACTGTTAGGTGTCAGACATATATCCTCCATTTCTACTTGCCATTTCTCAAGCACATCATCCATTTTCTGGTCTTTATTATTTTAGTTTACCTCTGACATGTCCTTCTTTCTATCCTTATCAATTCTGAAAGTGGTTAAATAAGTGCTTTTCAAACTTTAATGCCCATAGGAATCACCTGAGGGTCTTGTTAAAATGCAGATTCTGATGCTATAGGTTTTGATTTTTTTCCCCAAAGTGGCAATACCATTTTATTTATTTATTTATTTATTTATTTATTTATTTATTTATTTATTTATATATTTATTATTTATTTTTATTTCTCTCGTTTTATTGAAAAATAATTGACATACATCACTGGACAAGTTTAAGGCATACAGCATGGTGGTTTAATTTACATATACTGTGAACAAGATTTTGAATTTTTCACAAGCTTCTACGTGAGGTCATTGGGCTGTCTGAAAGCGACTTAAGTAGTAAGAGTCAATTAGGATGTCTGAGCTCAAATCCAACGTCTGCATGAGTCTCCAATGTCCCAGTCAGAATGGTCCTCTCCTTCTCCTGCTCTCAAAGCACATCATTTATACTCTAATTTAGCACTTACCACACTCTGCCCACTTTGATGCATTGCTGTATGTGATTCTGTTCACTCCCGACTAAGCTCCTGACAGTAGACTGTCGTTCAACCCCTGCAAGCTGTCAGCACCAGCAGTGGTGTGGGTGTACTGTTCAACCAATGATTGTCAGATTATTGAACTGTATGAAAAAGAATAAAATGATATCTTAAAATAAGTTTTTTTTTAACGCGAGTATTCGCTTTGAAATTGTCAACATAAATCAATTCAATTTGTGAAAATAGTGGAAGAGAATATCTATATGAATAATCCCAAATGGCAAATATGTAATAGTGCTATTTTCTTTTTTTTATACTACATTACAAAATGCAGAGTGGGATAATATACTCGGTGGAATGACAAAGCCAGTTCTGGGTTGATATATTTTCCACAAATAACCAAATAAATGGGTAATAATTTGTTTTTCAAACTCTGAGTCTTTTAGCCATGGTGTAAAAGTAGCATCTCAATGGGCCTAAGATCAAAGTTAGATTACCTTGCATAGAGGCCAGACATGTAATTAGCGATCTTTGGTATAATATGGACTTGCTGCGGTTGGGAGTAATTTGTGAAGAAAATTTGTGAGGACTAAAGATGGTTCAGTGGAGGTTTGCCTGACTGTGGAGTTCGTTCAGCCTTGCCATGGCCACTTACTGCATAATTCTCACTTTCCTTCTCTGGAGCAACTGGCATTTACTTTCAGGAGGACTTTCAATTTATTTTAAAAATTCAGCCATACAAATAGAAGAGAAATTCCATTTTCAGTAATCTTTTATTCCTTTACCACTTATGTCCTTAGGGAAGCTTAAAGAATTTTCATCAGTACACCAAAAAGTAAATAGATATATTGCAAAACTTTTTCAGCACTTAACTTCAAATCCTGACTGCTGCGAAGACGTTCTTTAAATAAATCATTTGGAGAAACTTAGCAACTACTGTTTTCTTGAAGTGGTCCCAGGGGGGATGTGGTTTATGCCTATAACTCTTTTTAAATTTAGTTGCTATATCCTGTGCCTGGTATCCAGCATTAGTTGCAGAGTAAACACTATTTTCCAAAGACTGACAGAATCAGCTGCTTTGGGAATGTGGCCGGTGACCTCCCTGACGGATTACTGTCCTGCAGGCTGCTTCCAAGTCAGTTGAAAGGTAGGCATTCCTTCTGTGTGAGTGTAGACTGCTTTGAAACATGTTTCAATTTCAACTGATAAAACTGAAAGTATATCCTGGGCACGCTGTCTCAAAGGGCACGGAGCTGTTACTTTGGGGGCAAAGTGATTTGTCATGTCAACACAACCACAACTGCTAAGCTGCTGGGTTTATTGGGTAGTGAACTACAGTATTGAATCTGGTTGCTTTGATTAAATCGTAAAGACACAGGAAAGCTTAAATTCAAAATTCCTCTCTGAAGTTAGAAACATGCTTTGTAATTCTAATATCCAAGAAGTAAAACTTTCCATTTGAGTCCTTTTTCCCGTCTTCTCAGTATAACTTGGCTGTTGTCTTCACTTCTAAAACACAAATGGTATGAGTGTGTGTGTGTGTGTGTGTGTGTGTGTGTGTGTGTGTGTGAAACAGAGACAGAGAGACAGAGAGAGACAGAGAGAGACAGAGAGAGACAGAGAGATTGAGGAGGTATGTCTACTATTAAAAGGATCTGGAAACAAATTGAGTGTAACCAAATGCAAGAGCAAAAACCTGCTCAACCCAGCACTTCTGTAGACGTCACCACGAGCAAGAAAAAATATTTCAACAGTTCTTTAAAAATTGTGAATACTGATTATAAAATAGTTGAGAAAATAGCAAATGCTGGGCTTGGATCTCCTACTGGTTTTAATTGGTTGTATATTATAGATACTGAAGATATGGTTTTAGTTTCAGATCAGAATCATTGTTATTTACAAATTATCATTAATGTTGATAGTATTAGTTTTTTTACAACCTCACATTTTGTTTTTCAATAATTTTTAATAAAAGAATTGTATTTTTCAGATGCACACATTAAAAAAGTTAGCACTTTTCAGTTCTCTCATCTCTCACTTGATTGAAGTATTTTCTGATGCTCCGCACAAATGCTCTGTTATCAAGAAGTGATTTTATTAAAAAAGTTTCCCTGCCTTTACACTGACTAAAATGGCTTTTCTATAGTCATTTAAAAATATGGGGAACCAAAATAAGGGGATAGATAGTATCAGAAGTAAAACATATCATATTTCAGTAGAAAAGGTTTATGTTTTATTGAAGAGTGGTAATTACAAAGGTACACATTAATTAAGCTGTCATTATTGTAATTATACCAATATTTTAGGGGTTTGCTTTGTGTCTGCTTGGCAGCTTTAACTTACAACATGCTTATTATACAGTGACAAATTCAGCTTCAAGAAATGCCTCTATACACAAGCTATGGGTATGTACCCCAGCTCTTAGTTCCCAGGACCTCTGGCCAGAAGAAGCCGTAGGGATGCTGCAAAGTGGTGACAGTGGAAGGTTGAAAGTGTTTCTGTATTTGCTTATGCTCCAGATGCACACACAGATGAGAAGGTAAGGGTCAGGATTTTCCAGAAGAGTTCACAGATGCTGCTTGAGAGTTCACAGCTGCCAAAGCTGATAAATAGACTCGGGTAGGGATGCTGAGAAAATCAGAAAATTCTGGGAACTTTTTTCTGCTTTTTGTTTTTTACAGCTACCTCCCACTCACTCCACCCTTTCTGACTATCAAACAGAGCCTTCTAGGGATGTATTCGTGTTCTGAATTAAGAGCAATACCAGCAGGTCAAAAGTTAGCTGCTTGAGTGAGATCAATTCTCAATGCTAGGTCTCAGTTAGATTTGGTTTTGGCTCTTGCATACCACAGGAAATACATTTTCCATGTGGTTTTTGTGAAAGGATGTATGGCACATGGAAGCATGTGCTGAGTGCAGTATCCTTGTCCATTGCTAATTGGGTATGGGGGTTACATAGGTTTCCAATTTGACCGTAGAGATCGTAGAGAACCTGTGTCCTGGAGGTGCTATGTGGAATGAGAAGAAAGCCATATAAAAGGCATTCATTGTCTCAGAAGAGGATCTCCATTTTAACAAAAAGATATTTATCATTGGAGCATACAGTATGAAAGATCCTCAGTTGTCTACACCATACTTTGTATACTGTCATACTTTCAGAAGAAATCTGCATTTGTTTTTCATGCCTGGTGGATCTCCGTCTCCCTTGTATGATTTCAGAAATAGAACATTTATCTGTGCTTTTGTTGTGGAGATGAAAGTTCTTTAAATGACAGATGTAGGGGACTTGCCACTATTGAAAAAAACAAAAACAAAAACAAAACTTCATTCAGTCCTCTGACCTAGTAGATGAACAAGCTATTTCAGCAGCTGCAGACTCCACTTTCTCCCAGTTTTTGAATATAAGCATAAAATCTGAGCAGCTGAGATTTTAAGAGCTGCATGTTACTCACGTACCACAGGTGATGATGCAAAATACATGCAAAGGATAATGCAAAGGAGTGAATATCATTTGCTGCAGGTCATTTCTTTTAATTTTGAATGGAATTCTTGCTTGCCTACTGTAGTGCAGATTTTAATTTCCTGTTTAAGGTGCCCCTTTGTGCATACTATATTCTTGGATAAAATAATACATTTCCACTTTATAAAGAAATTATAGATCTTCCTCTGTTATTTTTTTTTAAATAGGTTTGTTGAGATAGTCACATACCATAAAAATTACTCTTTTAAATTATACATACAACTCAGTGGTTTTCAATATATTCAGAGTTGTGCAGTCTTCACTATCTAATTTCAGAATATTTTCATCACTCCCAAAAGAAACCTATATTCATTATCAGTCACTCCCCATTCTGCTCTTCTCCTAACACCTGGCAACCACAAATTACCTTTTTATTTCTGTGGATTTGCCCATTCTGTGCATTTCATATAAACAAATCATATAATATGTGGCTCTTTGTGACCAGCTTCTTTCATTTATATTTCAAGGTTCATCCTTACTGTTATATGTATTGATACTGCATTATTTTTATTGCTGAATAATATGCCCCTATATGGATATAACTCACTTGTTTTACCGTCTGTGTGTTGATAGATATTTGTGTTTTTTCCCCCATATTTTGACTATTATGAATAATGCTATCATGAATATTTGTTTGCAAGTTTTTATGTGGATATATCTTTTTACTTGCGTATATACCTAAAAGCAGAATTGCTGGGTCATATGATAACTTCATAGATATAATTCTGAGGAACTGACAAACTGTTTTCTAAAGTAGCTGTTTTACTAAGTGATTCCACCAGCAATATATAAGGGTTCCAGCTTATCCACGTTCTTGCCAAAGCTTGTTATTGTTTATTTTTCCATTTTAGTTATTCTGGTGTGTGTTGAGTGTTATCTCAACATGTTTTGAATTGTGTCTCCTAATTACAATTTTGTTGAACACATTTTCATGTGATTGTTGGCTGTTTTCTTACATTCTTTGAAGAAATGTCTATTCAAACCTTTTGTCCACTTTAAAATTGGGTTGTCTTTTTTATTGTTGAGTTGTAAGAGTTCTTTATATATTCTGGATATAAGTGGCTTCTCAGATAAATGATTTGCAAATATTTTCTCCCTTTCTCTCTGTTATTTTTTGTGCCACACTTGTTAGGACTTTAATACTATTTTTGGAGTAACTTTTTTTCTAGATAAACTTCACATAGCCCAGGGAAATCATGGCACACACTTTTACTGAGAAACTGCCTGATGCCAGACAGTATGTTAAGTTCTTTGTACTATTTTTAATTCTTGTAGTAACATTAAGAGGTTGGTATAATCCCTTTATTAAGGGAAAAGGAACTAAAACTCTGAGTGAGAATTAATTTGCTCTAAGTGGCCGAACTAGAAAGTGTTAGAATCTGCAAGTGAATCCAATAATTCTTGCTTCCTTAGTCTATTGCTTCTTTACTCTAATAGTTGTTTGAGTAACATAAGTGAATGACAATATTGTATTCATCTGTAGTATGATTTGTATTGGATAAATATATATTTTATTTATCTGTCTCCAAAAGTCTTATAAATAATAATGTATTCAGTGTCATAAGTCACATTCATTTGGTACATTTCCTTCCTGTCTCACCTTCCTTCTCCCTCTCCCTCTTTCCTTCTTTGCTTTATTCTTTCCTTCCTCTCTCTGCTGCCCTATTTCCTTTACAAGAATTTATTCAGTCATTACTGTGTTCAAAATGTCTGGATAAAGTGATGAATAAAGGACCCTCTGGTGCTTACATTCCAGTAGGTGAGATAAACTACAAATAAATAGATACAGATGGACTTAAAATATCATGTGAAATAATATAATGCCAGAGGTGATAAGAGCTATAAAGAAGAAAACAGCAAGTGAATGGAGAGAGCGTTTACTATTTTAGATGCAGTTTTTGGGGAAGACCTGGATGAAGTGAGAAGGCAAAGGCACATGACTCTCTGGGGAGAAAGCACTCTAGTCAGAGGAAGAGACATGTTTGTTGTGAAGGACGAACAGCAAAAAGACCAGTGTTGTAGGCTCACTTTTGCATGGGCATAATTTTACTTAAGAAAAACACTGGTCTTTAAACATTTAAACATACTTCTTTAAATGGTTGGAGTAGATAGCCTTCACCATACTTTGCTGGTGCTGTTTCCCCATTCTCTCTGTTATGCCTCTGAGGAAATTTCTGTAGAGGCCCTAAGTGTACAGTGGTTAGGAGCTTGGGACTGGGGACTTGAGTACCGCTTATTAGTTGTGTAACACTATCTTATTTTTTCAAGTCTAAAATGGGTATATTCATTTCCTAAGGCTATGGTAACCAATATCACAGACTGGGTGACTTAAATCAAGAAATATATGTCCTCATGACTCTTGAGGATGGAAGTCTAAGATCAAGGTGTTGCCAGAGTCAGTTTTTTTCAGAAGGCCTCTGTCCTTGGCTTGTGGATTGCCGTCCTCTCCCTGTGTCTTCACATGATCTTCCCTCTGTGTGTCTTTTTCCTAATCTCTTCTTATAAGGATACCAGTCATATTGCATTAGGGCCTACCTTAATGACTTCAGTTTTCCTTAATCACTTCTTTAAAAGACCCTATCTCCAAATATATATATTTATTCTAATATATTGGGGTTAAGACTTCAACATATGAATTTTTCAGGGGACATAATTCGGCTCATAAAAATGTAGAAAATAATCTACTTTGTAGAGTGTTTTTGAGAATTAAGATAATGTATAGAAAGGCTATTGAAGTATACTATATAAGAGTGTTATTATCCTATTTATATCCAGTCACACCTAGATTGTTAGTTTGTAGAGGAAAGAAATGTCCAGATTACATCTTTTAATTTTATTATTTTTATTTATTTATTATTTAAAAAAAATATGCTTGTGCCTAGGATAACCTTTACCTCTTATAGGTACTCAGTACATGTTTGTTGAGTTAAAACTTTCATGCCTCCACTACCTCTGGCACATCCCTTCTGTTACCACTATTATCTTCTCCTTCCTCAACCATTTCTGTATCCCACCATTCCTCTACCCCTAAGTGAATCTTGAATTTCACTATCAGGTACAAAAATTATCATTAACTGAGTTTCTTTTGCATCCATACCACACTTTTCTTTTCCCCAGAGAGATATTGGCAGTTCCACTCACTTAAAATTTCAACAACTGCACTGCTTTTGACACATACCAACTTGCATGCTGATAAACCTATAAGACTTCAATTTTCAAACTTGTTAGAGCAACAACTAGTGTGTATGATTCCCTTTCAGGAATAGAGTTGACCCAGAGAAGGAAGCCTTTTTTGCCCATGAGTCTAATATAGTGTTTCTGAATTCAGTATCCCAAAGCAGGAATAACAAGGTTTATTTCCTATTAAATGTTCACTTCTGAAATCTTCAGCCCTTCCTTCATGGTACAGAATAAGCTCTAGAGCAACCCTGCCTGGCAACAGAGGACCAGCTATAATCATGCTAACAGACAGAGCTTCATAACACATTTCCTAAAATGTTTTCTCAAGAAGTGAAGGAAAAACTGATAGGAAATTGGAGTAAAGGTCAGAAACAGAGGTTAAGAGCACATTTAAACAGGTTGAGGGATTAAGCCACCATAAAGATCAGTCTTAACCAACTCTAAAAGCCATTGAAATTTTGAGCTACAAAATAAAAGCACAAGTGCCTAGACTACAAGAACAAAAATCAGAATTTGTTAGGAAAAGACTGGGCAATTCAGATTTGCTATATGATGATCACATTTGTAATTTTTAAACTGATTTATTGGGTCAATAGTCTAGAATGTATTTTATTTTGCTGCAAGGCTATTAATGAATTCTTTGATAATGATTTTTTTTACACACACATTTTACTTGGTTCAGGGAACCTAACCTGTTGTAATACTCTCCTGTTGAAGAGTTTGCTTTTATATCTAGTGACATTTATCATTATCTAAGGCCAGCTGCCTGACTTCTCTTCAGTGCTCTGTTTATGGGGTTTGAACATCTATAAATGGAAACACTAGCTCACCAGAAATTATCACCAGGGCTTTCTGATAGTGTCCGGGGTTCTCATAACTTGGAATGTCCTGCAATATCTAACATGTAAGCATGTCAAATCATTTTCTAGACAGAATCTGAATCTCTCTTTTTCTTTTTCTCTGTCTCTTGTTCTCTCAACATGGAATTTGAAAAGCATGAAAAAGGAAGCTTGTTAAGTGAGAATTTAGAGGAGAAACTGACGGTAAGACTTGTGAGATTTAGTATAAGCAGATTTATAATAGAATTGTCAGAGTGAAAATGCAGCTGTCACAGGTTGGAAAAGTTGTATTAGCCAGTCTATATTTCCATGTTTTTAAGATTAACGGCTTTGAAATTAATGAATTCTGTTGGCTTTACTACAAACAATGTAATAAAATTAATTTAAACATCTTAATTACTAGAATGTGGGAAAATTCGATATAGTTAAATGATGTGGTTTACCTCCATTTAAAAAAACAAAATGATTTATTTTGAATCTTTGTTGTGATTGCTTCAGAACTGGAAAATTATTTTATTTATTGATATGAAGCTTAGAAGTATTCTCTCAGGGACACCAGGAAAATGTGTCAATATATACTTAGAAGTATTATAGAATAAGTCAATGTCTTATGGAATAAGTTAATAAACTTTTGATGTAAGAATAAACTTTATAGAAACATTATTTCTTTTGCTATGAAAATTGCAAAAGTAACTACCTTGATGCTAAGAAATCAAATGTCAATGAACTATAGTGGTTAGCTATATTTGTTCAAACTTAAACATACTATGACTTTGAGTAGAATGTACTGTCCATGGTTCACCTGATGTGAATAAGAAATTAATTTTTTTTGTAAATTTATTGTGACCACAGAGTTAATGTTAGAACAGGGCATGACTAATTTTAATAGCAATGCAAGTAGCAAAAAGTTAAATCATATGAACTATAAGACAGTGGTTCTTAAACTCAGGAGAATGCATTTTTGCTGATGTCTGAAGTTGAGATTTAAGTACTATTAATGCTATTAATACTTGAATTATGAAAAAAAAGAACCACATTGGGTTGAAAACTAAAGTGTATTAAAATTTCAAGGTCTTGAAGAAATATATTGTATAAAATATAGCATTTTCTTGAAGGATTCAAGTCATAATTTTGAATATCAACTGTGAACCTCTGTTCTAGGTGGTTGTCTAAACATGTGATGCCCAGACTATTCTGAGTTTTGGCTGTTTTTAAAAGGCATGCATTATCATAGAACTAAACAGGGATTTTGATTCAGAAAGGTCTGGGTGAGAATTCTCACTTCACCACTTCTGAAAGTACAACTATGGCGTTTTGTTTAAGCGTATAAGTCTCAGTTAACATATTTGTAAGATGGGGAACAGTAACACCTAATTTGAAGGCTGTCGTGAGGATTAAATACTATAATATATGCAAAATTCCTAGCTGAGCCTGTTATTTTCTGTTTTTGGCCTGAATTACATCCAAAGTATGTACACAAAGTATATTAATTTATAAAGAGAAAGCTAAACTGCATTTCAAAGTAAAAGGAAAACTCAGATATGCTAACCATAAAGACTTGGATAGTGGTAATGAAACTATTATGAAATCAGATAGAGGGTAAATAAATACACAACTAAAGAGTTGCTATGTATTAGTGTGAAATTTGACCTAGATCTTTCTGGCAATCTTTTATAGGAAATTTTACAAATAAACATAGTGGACATGGGGCAAGTGAAAAAAAGTAAAAATGATCTCTTATTGTTTGAAATGATTTGGTGAATAAACATTTCACTTTATGGAAGGTCAGACATTCTGCATGCCTGACTCTACTTTGAACAGAGCTATAAATTTAGAAGTGAGAATCTCCTCTTAGAGAAAGTTGCTTTCACAAAATTCATGAACATTACTTTGGAGAAAAGGCCTAGGGCTAGTCTCTGATTAAGTTACAGAAGATTGGAGGAAAATATGGGGCAGATCACCAAATCTGTACTGAGAAGTGACAGTTCTCAGAGAGAGAGGGAATATATTAAAGTTCTGTATTTGGGATGATTGCCTGCACAAGCAATAGAACTATGTGTATAACTTAAAGGTCTTTCAAATATAGAAATCCTGATGATGCTATTATCAAGCGTAGGTTAACTTATATTTAATATCTCTATTTAGGAGAGCTGAAAAATATATGTCTTTGAAAATTTCCAATAGACATTATTTTAGTTAAACATTTTGGCTGTTTATGTGAATAAACATCCCAAAACTTCGACTCATGGAACGTTGTATTCCAACATAATCGAGTGAATTATGTTGGTATTCACAACATATGTTGTGAATAACAACATAATCGAGTGAATACCAACATGATCTACTATGGCTCATTACTGAATATAATTTAAAGTGTATTTTTGTGGAGTTCAATAAGTTCTGAAAATTATTAAATTTGTTTATTATAAATAGTCAAGTCTGTAGAAACATGGTTTTTAAAAGGAGAGAATATTTTGCCATTAAAATATGCATGTTGTTGAGTTATGATATGTATCTTGTTTAAAATTAGAGATGTACTTCTCATAAAGATCTAGCATGAACAATATTATAGTATATATTTAAAAATTAAGAAACTTGCATGGTTGCCTTTATTTGAAAAAAATTCTAGGGTAAGATCTACAGCAAATAGTTAATAAAATTAATAGTTGGCAGGTTTTTAAAATTTATCAGTTCATTCTACCCAAAGATATAGACAGAAGTCAAGTAGGACTTTTTACTACAGATTCAATATGAACCTTACTTTACACAGGCAAGTGAATTGCTACCTTTAGCTTTTGACTTTTTTGCCCTGAATTTGTTGTTCTTTAGTGATTAGAAGTAGATTCTTGGATACTTGATCGTTGAAGGTGCCTGTTTACATCCATTCATCAGTAGATATTCAGAAAAAAAAAGTGATGCTCAAACCCTTAAAAATGTCCTAAAATTTACCAATGCCAATCTACATTCCTCATAAATTGGTTGATATTATCCTAATTTTTCAAACATGAAAAAAAATCAATTAGCATGGACTTAAAAGAACATTTTCACTTTGTGAAAAACTAGCATATTAAGTCATGTTGAATATTTTAGTCAAGCCTGATTCTGTAAAATCAGATTATACTAAAAATAATTTTTGTGGAGGGTAGAGGATGGGAGGGGACAATTTTGTAACAATACAGTTCAATTTTGCTGGTTCCACAATAAATGCTGTTGGTGCTGAATGAATCTCTTTTTTTTTTCTGGTCAAGCTTGAATAACTATTGTGTCATGTGTATCCCAGAATATATTCCTTGGAACTCTGCTTTTCCAAACTGCTTCACCAAAAGAGGTTCAAGTTTATTTTCAAGAACATTCATAAAACACTGTGTAGGTAATTCACTATATTTCAGCTTGGAGACTCACTGTATTTTAACACACTAAAGGCAGTGAGACACCTTGAGGTTAATCTAGTGTTTCTTCAACTCCTTACCAATATAATGTGTTTTAATGTGTGTATACAACGACAGTGAATATTTTAAGTAGTGTTCTTTGGAATACACTTAAAAATGATGTGCTCACATATTATCTGATTTTATTTGTGAGTTACATTTTTAGAATAATGATAACACAATGATAAATTCAAACTGGGTGTTGTTTATATCTATAACATGAAGTTATTTCTGGAGTAATTTTAAATATAAATACATTTCTATTTAGTATGTTTTAATAAATAAGTAAAATTAAGGTAAGACATTCCGACTACCCTCCAACCCCCCCTTTTTTAGATTATTAAATGCATCAACGAAGAATTTCACTTACATTTATCTTTCATTAAAAATTCTTAATGAAAAGGAGCAATTCATGTATTAATATCGAAAAAATGATCATGACCCTCAGGCCATTTAGACATAATAATGTTTTCTTTTTCTCTAAGAGATAAGAGCAAACAGATCTCATGCATAAATCTAATAATTTCTATCACATTCATATAATATGTCTCAAGAGATAGTTCTATGTTTCCAAGTAATAAATGTTGAATAAATACCACTAATATAATGATAACAAGGGTATGTCATCCTATTCATTTTATATTGAGGCTTTATAGACACAAATCAATACAGTAGTCAGCTTCTGAACATCATAAATATTACTTTTTTTGAGTAAAGGTAACTTTCTGAGCTTGCAAAAGAAATTGTGTAATCTGACAGTTTAACTGGATGTATCTCATATTAGAAACTAAAAATTTATATTTTACATAATTGAAATTTTTTTATATTTAAAACATTTTTAACTTATTTTGAATTTGAATGTGAAAGACTTATGCAATGATATGTAAATTTACTTATCTCATAAAAAAGTCTTGATTTCAGTAAAAAGGGATTGTGCTACTTTTCTAATACTGCAATGAGAGAGGAAAGAAATTAAAGAAACAACTGTGGGTAAAATGTAAAAATACAGAAAATTATGCATTTAAAATTTTTGTGATAGTTCTGTGAAGAGTAGGTCTTTAAATAATGTTAAATTAGTTATTAATTTATAGTTTCATTAATACAAATAAAATTTATTATTTACTAAGAAGAGATCTGTTAGCAAACAAAATACATGGTACTAGCACTTTGGTTATAATGCCCGTTGTTATCTTCAACTGACAAGTCTGATGCATTTACAGAGATGCAGCCTAGTATCTGCTAGATAGAGAAGTTCTCAGAGAAAAGAAAGTCTTTCAAATCAATACACATTTCTGAATGCCTATTTTGAACAAGACAAGAGTACTAAAGCCACAGTAAAAACATGCATGATAAAGTCTTCACCATCCAGGAGATTGTGTTTTGGTTATTTTTTTTTTTAGTAGATTATGAAATGATAGTGGTGAGTTTTAGTAGCTTGGAAATACTTTAAGTGTACAAAACATAACCATCACAAATTCTATTTTCTTACATAGACATGCAACAGCAAATCTATAATATTTCATCAGAATGTGCTAACAATGGGAACCATTGTAAACTATTTCATGCAGTATCCAGTATTTCATTGTGTTGTAATATTTAGTGTTGGAGGAGGTCACTGAGAGGACGTGACTGCTGGTTGACTTATGAGCTGAACCCCGTGCAATCAGAGACTCCACTACTCTTGCCCTTGGAATGTATGTTCTGCCCACTGTCCCCAGGACACAGACTTGAGAGAGAAATGTATTGTTAAGACCATCTGTATGGCACAGGTGACTGAACCTAGTTAAGACCTCTATATAAATTTTAAGATTCTGATGGCTGGGTACAGGGATCTACTCATCTTGCAATTGCCCAAGACCAGCCTTGTATGTAAGTTCTTTTGACTATTAAACCTACCACATACAAATCTGGGTGGTCTGTCTCTTCAGTCTCTCCTTGTCCTCCATGTAAGAGGGCTAGTTTCAAATTTCACCTGGAAAACTCCCAATGTTTTGAACTACCACCTATCTATCTATTTATTTTTCTAATTATATCTAACTAGAGTCATTGGTTATGGTACTCAGTAGATGCTGACATAGCTGAAAAAATTTTATGCTGCTGACATTTCTAATGTGTTTTCTAGAGAGTATGGCTTGAATGTTGTTTCTAACCTGTATATAATTCCTGACAAGACAACATCACACAATGAAATGAGTGGTAAATTTAGGGTCATAAATCTTTGGAAGTAAGGTACTAGATCTATATATTTTTATATCATAATTGATTGCCCTGGATCCTTAACAAACTAATTTTGGTGATAACCAAAATGAAAGAAAGATGAAAACAAACAAACAAATGATGATGTTTTCTTTTCTTTGGCATTTGATTATTTATTTTGGAAACCTCCTCCATTTCTCTAAGTGTGGACCAGTGACTTTTGCAATGTTCTGGATTTTACTGATAAATTTGTCTTGGGTGTTCATTTTTTTGAGTGATCATTTAGATGACAGAGGATGTGAGTTCATGTGTCCCCAAACTTAACTCCCACATGCTGCTATCTCATGTTTGTTCTTATGGGTGGTGTCATCGTGGAGAATGGTAGGCATCTGGACATCTTTAAGAATGCTGCTGTTCTCTCTAACATGGTGCCAAACACTTCTCTTTGACACATTGCTCAGGATGGCCCATTCATCATCAGTATATTTTGAATTTATTATTCCTTTTTTTCCCCCAGAGAGGGCTAGAGCTCTGTAATAAGTTGATATTTAAAATACTTTGTGGAAATAATTACTTTCTAAACACAGATGAACTCAATTTTTTGGTTAGTGCCTCAGTCAGTATCCCTCAACTTGGAAGACAAGTGGAGGGAATTTAGAATTAGGATTCTCTGAAGTTCTGAACTCAGTATTGCTTCTTAATTCTTAGTAAGATTAATTTATTCTTATTTCTAAGGGAGATAAGAACTCTGAGAAATCAATACATTTGGATCTAGTTTTGATCAGTCTGCACCAGATATTAGAGAGTGCATTGATTAATATAATGTTTAACAAAGAACTGAGATCTTTGGAGAACATGATCTCTTAAGCATTATGTATAATAAGAATTTTCTGGTTTTACTCCAGCTGAGGGTGTGTAGATGCAAGGAATAACCATGAATTCTGATCATTTGGCAGGTCAAAGTGAAAAACTGCATAACTGATCTAAAATCTATTTTGTATAAGAACTAATCCCACCCTAACTTCTTTCTGGCCTTCTCTCCATAGAGTCAGTGAAAAACAAGTTTTTAAAATATCTGAAGAATCTGTAGCATAAAATTTTAAAAAATGAGGGAGGAGATGGGATGCCATGATGGTGGTGGACCATGGGGATCCATGGAGAATTACTAAGCAGTAGAGATTGAAATCTTAATGGGCACAATGAAGAATAATAAAGTGAACTGCACAATGATGAGACTGAAAATGATGAGTTAGGGTAGGTGACTGCATGCAGGTGTTCTGAGTACCATCCTAACTTATCTATGAAAATTGAAACAAAGAACCTGTTCCTGTGTGTGTGTGTGTGTGTGTGTGTGTGTGTGTGTGGTGATGAGGACTTCTTCCAAAGAAGAGATTTTTCTATCTCTTCCTAAGTGCCCCCTCTAGTGTGGTAAAAAACATGTCATATCTGAGTTTAAGAGACCAATATTGGTGTTAAAGTTGTGTTTGTGTGGTCTTTGACAAATCAATAACCTTTGATTTCTTTATCTACAAAGTGAGAGTTTGAGTTGAATTTGCAAAGATTTCTATGCTCTTTAGAATTATATATCTGTAGAAAGTGTCCTTTGTCTATGAGCTTATTAAATCCTTTTAATACCAAACAGTGCTTGTTTATTTAAATATTAGAAACCTTGAAAAATATAAACCTAGTTTATATTTTTGTCATCATTGACAAAATGTAAAATAAAATCAAGTCTTTATAATTAGATTACTCCTTCTTTGTAGTATATTGAGCTCATAGTTCAGTTCTCATGAATTGAATTGCATATATTTTCTATATTTTCACCAAGGAACAGCAAAGATTCGAGAACTGGATCATGAGTGAAAATTATTAAACAAATAAAGAAGGTAGCATGTGAGTGCCTTAATATTAATATTAAAAGATTATCAAAATAAAGCATTCTATTTTTCTCATAATGTTACATAAAATAAAGCAAATGCTGTGTTGTCATCAGGAATAAAAATTTAGAAAATATAAACTCTGTGTTTTAAATGTTATTTCTTTAGCTCTATTCATTCCCTTTTGTAGTTCTTACCACTCCCTGCGATGTACCTGACACAGATATCCTAGTCCCTTTGCAACTCTAATTTTAGTCCCTTTGCATCGCCGAAGGTTGGGGAAAATGTGGACTGCACAGAAATGGCAAAATCCTAGACACCACTTTCATTTTTCTTTTTCCTTTAAGAACAGTGAGGACCGTATTTATTAGAACTGGGGGATGAGAGAGGAAAGTAAAGTGAAACTGATAAGGATCCAGATTTCTACTTTATGGTTCAAATGAAGTTCTTGAAGCCATCCAGTCTGTTGAAAACTACCGCTGATTAAAGTAGTGTCTGCTGATAATGTAAGTCTAAGATGCACTGTTTCACTGGATCTTTTGATACAGCTCTGTGTGATGGCGAATGGCAGAAAGGAGATGGATTTCAGGCTTTAACTGAACTGCGCTTTCACAGTGACATTAATAACACACGGTATGCGCAGAGAAATATTTTCTAGGTCTCATAGTGAGAATTACAATTACATATCTAGTTGTTCCGTCCCAAGTACAGCTCCCCTAAGGAAATGACAAATAGACTGTTGTATTAGTGATGTAATTACATCAGAGAGTCCTGGACTTTATTTTGCTACGTGATCTTCATAAATATAAAGAGAGAGATCTTGAAAATGGTGAGAGGATGTCTGTGGTTTAATTGTTGGTCTTTCTCTTTTATTTATAACCTAAAAAATCCTCAAGGGGCCTTTTATCAGTTTTTTTTCTAGTTAATGGGTGTTTCCTTATATGTGTGGCTTCTGGGCAAGATGTCACTCCCTAACTTGTTATCCAAAATAGGCCCTGTGCCCTTGTCAGAATGTAGCAATTCAAAGACCAGATCATGCTTTTAATACTAACTTGGTGACATTCATCTCAGGCACAGATGAGAGAGCCCACAGGATTGCTTTCCTGAGCCTGCTATAATTTCTCTGAGATATCATGTCCTAGTGGGAGACCGAAGGAGGAAAATGTCAGCATAAATTAATAAGCTTATTACAGATAGTTCTTTTAGAATGTGTGAAGAAAATATGAAAAATAATTTTTTCATTCCTTTTTTTTTTCCAGTTGAGACCAGCTTTCAGTCTAGAAATTCCTGCATGTTTTGTTCCATCTGCTTCTGCTTATTTATTCATTCATTCATTCATTTGTTCATTCATCAACCTGCCCATCCATTCATCATGGGAGTCCTCTGCTTGTAGTTTGTTGCCCTCTTAACTGCTGCTACTTCTTTACAGAGGGTGCGGAGAGAGAAGGAGAAGTTGGTCTTAGATTTTCAATGAATTCTCCTCTTTGCAACCCCACTACAGTCATGCCCTCTGTGGAATTTGCCTTCCTTGACTCTGGTGGACACTACACGGTTCTTACAGGCATTTATTAGGATTCCTTCCTTGCTGCAGCATTGCTTCATCTGGCAGTAAACCTTTTTCTCCTTCTCATCTTCCAGAAATCTACAATGTATTTTTTCATGCTGATTTCCTTCCTCTGCCATATATCTTATTATTGTGGGTATATTCTTTTATATTTCTTTACTCTCATCTAAATGGGTTCAAGAGAAAGGTATGAGAGAAACTCATGTGTTCCATCACCTATCTTGAATCAGAAGCCCCTTAATTTATTGGTAAAGCTTTTCCTTAATGCTTTGTATTTTCAATAGGTGGTGAATATTGTGGAACATCCCGATCCTTTACTGAGATGAGTGGCATTATGCAGAACTATTGCATAGGCTGTGTTAAATGGCGTGCCAAAACATATTCTGAGCGTATACTTATATAAATTTTATGCCCTTTCTAAAAATTTGGAAACTGGAAATTAAAGAAGTTATAGTTTTTACCTTTCTTTGTGCTGTAGTGATTTTGGTGGTTAAATGTAAAGACTCTGGGATCAGGGTTCAAATCTGGGATTTTGTGTGCTCAACCTATATAAGCTACAGTTTCCTCATCTATAAAATGGGATATGACTTGCCCCCTAGGGCTGTTATATGGATTGAAAATGAAGAAATATTTGAAAAGTGCTCGTGTATAGAAGAACTCACTCAACAAACATCATTAGAGTAGTGAGAATAGCAGTGGTATACAGTTACTTCTCGTGCCCAAAAAAACCCTAGACTTGTGATTTTTTGTTGGTTTTCTACAGATAGATCACATATAATTTCATACTGACTGCTAGACCAGAGGCAATGCTTACGTTGCTGCTGGGAAGTGAGCCATCGTCAAAACTTCGATAAGTTTTAACTTTATGTCTGTCCTGTGACAACTGACAGATTTCAAAAATAAAAGTGATGAAAACATAGGGCCTTTTCTGAAAGACATTGCAGCCTAGGCTTAGTGCAGAGTAATTATATTACATGAATGCAAGTACTTTTTAGAGATAGAAATAAATGGCTAAATTGTGAGTTGCCAATATTGGCTCATGCAATAATAAAAAATATACCCAAAACTGCTAGACTTATCAAGGGAGGATATTTGTAGGAGGAAAAGAATATAGATAAGTAGAAGAGAGTTATGAAAGGCATCCTGGTGCGTGCGTGTGTGTGTGTGTGTGTGTGTGTCTGTGAGTGTGTGTAAAATGTTCAAAAGAAGACCATAAATGTGGTTAACAGCATGATCTGATTCAAAACAAGTTTTAACTCCAAAACACATTTATTCTGTTCAGAATATCATAATTTATTATCTGTTACCTTCCTCTGGCATTTTCTTCCCTGCATATATTTTCCTAGGGAAGCAACACTTCTAATAGTTAATTTTTTGTTTAAGGATTTTTCTATAAAACATATAATTTTATATACTACAAGTAGAATTGAAAATTAATATAACTTTTCTGGAGCATAATACTCATTGAGGTCTTAAATACTTATATACTTACTGGCTAGGTAGTTTTACTCTAGGATTTTGTTTGAAGTAAAAAAAATATACAAATATTTAATTATAATGATATTTATTGCAATGTTTTTTATAAAATATAATTTATAAAAATAAAAATAGTGGATATAATAGGGGAATTATTGATCTATAATAACGTACAAGGATATTTAAGGACAGTGGTATAGTGGATAATATACTCCTTTTTTCTATAAAAATATAGATGTTATGCAAAGCTGATATTTACCTCAAGGGAACTTAATTATTTTTTGTTCTTGAAAGATTAATGTTTAGCAATGTGGAGTGGAAATAGAGAAATACATTTTGATAGCATGTTAAATTTTCACTAGAAATAACAGTTAAATAGGTAATAACTTTTACATTATATAAGGATCTGTCTTTCCAAATCTTAACTACTATATTGAGACCTAATTTATCAGTAACCTATTATTATTTAACATCTAAGGATGCTAAAAATTCTAATTCCGGTGTGTATGGGGGTTTCTCTATACCACTGAGCAGTTCTTAGACACCAGTGACGTCCTACAATTCAACTCAGTACTGACAATACCTACCAGAGGTAGCATCAGATTCCATAGGTAAAGGCCTCAGTCCCACAAGACTGCCCTCCACTTTATATAAATCTTAAGCTCAGGTTGTTACTGATGACTGACTGTCTATAAAACAGGTTCTCATGACTCTCTCCTTAGATTTTATTAATTTTCTAGAGCAGCTCAGAGAATTCTCAGGAAAACACATTACTCATTAAATTACAAATTTATTACAAAGAATATTAAAGGATAAAAATCAATAGCCAGATGAAGAGAGTTTAGGGAAGGAGTGTGGAAATGGTGTGAGCTTCTGTGCTCTCTCTCAGTGTACCACTCTTCCCACATCTCCAGATGTCCACCAACCTGGAAGCTCTCTGAATACCATTTTTTTTATGGTGATTTTATTATGTAGGCGTGATTGATTAAATCATTGCCCATTGGAGATTGAGTTCAATTTTTAGACGCCCCCACCCCCAGCCCGCCACAATGTCTTGGGGCCATATGGGACTGAAAATTCCAACCCTCTAATTACATGTTTTTTTCCTCAACCAATCCATATCCTTAGGTTACTGGGTACTTCCCCAAGGTCACCTCATTTACATTACAAAAGAACTTGATAGCGCTCATCACTTTAGAAATTTCAGTGGTTTTTGGAGCTCTCTGCCAGAAATAGGAAGACCAAATTATTAATTATAAATCACAATATCACAATGCAAATCAAAAACAAAAGGAAAAGAATATCTAATATAATTTCTATCAACTAATATAAAATTATTCCTTCAGATTTCTGGTAGTGTGTTAGATCAGAGAATCATTTTGAAGTTTCTTTAAAATGTGAAAGCCATAGCAATCACTAATCTATTATTCATCTCTGTAATTATCAAAGAAGTGTACATTTAAACCACAATGTGATACCACTATATTCACATTTAAATAACTAAAATAAAAAATAATGATAATGACTAATACTGACAAGAATGTGGAGAAAATGAAATTACTGTTAAATAAATAAAATTTTGTACTATAGAACTTTTTGAAGTTTGTTTCTTTCACACACAGTAATTTCCTTGAGGTTCATTCAAGTCTCGCATATCCATAATTTATTCTTTTTTAATGATGAATGCTATTTCACAGTATGGGTATACCACAGTTTGTTTAATCATTCCCTTGTTAAGGAACATTTGGGTGGTTTCTAACTTTTAGCTATTATAAATAGAGCTGCTATGAACATTTGTGTATACATTTCTGTGTGAAAATAGGTTTTATTTTCTGGGATTAGTCCCTAAGTGCAATTGCTGGTTCATATGGTAAGTTAATGTTTTTTGTATTGAAATAAACTGCTAAACTATTTTCCAAAGTGGATGTATCATTTTATATTCTTATCAGTTATGTATGAGAGTTCCATTTTCTCCATATCTTTGTCAGCATTAGTTGTTATCATTATTTTTTTATTTTAATTGTTTAAATGTGTACATAGTGGTATCATTATGGTTTTAATTTGCATTTTTGGATAGTTAAAGGTGTTGAACATCATTTCATGTGCTTATTTGCTTTATTATCTTTTTCAGTGAAGTAGCTGTTCAGATCTTTGATCCATTTTAATTAGGTTGTTTGTTTACTTATTGTTGAGTTTTTTTGAGAGTTCTTTAGATACTCTAGATATGTATCCTTTGTTGGATATTTGGTTTGCAAGTATTTTCTGCCAGATTTTAGTTTGTCTTTCATTCTATTAACAGCTCTTATACTTGGTATAAAAAGAGTCTTTTGCAGAACAGTTTTTAATTTTGCTGAGTCCAATTTATCCATTTTTCCTTTAATGGATCATACCTTTGGTATCAGGTATGAGAGCTCTTCTCTTAGTTCTAGAAGATTTTCTTTTTTTTAACATTTTATTGTCATTGTACACTTAAGTTTATGATCCATGAACTTAAATTGAGTTAATTTTTATATAAGGTTTAGATTCAGGTTTCCCTCACCCACCCTTTTTTTTCTTGTCTATGGATGTCCAAATGTTCCAGGACCATTTATTGGAAAGGCATGTATGCTATTTTTATCAACAACAGAAAAATGCCACATATTACAGTTTTGCTTTAAGATCAGAGGCATGTTTCATCATCTTAACAATAACTGCCCATACAACTGCTACTACTTATGTATGTCCTTTGCACTGTTCTAATATATATGAATCTAACTTGATTCATGCTATAATTCACAAAGTTGATATTATTTCTGTTGTAGTTTTATATGGAAAAACCAAGTTAAGAAATATTAAATAACTTGTCCAAAGTTACACAGTTTGAAAATGGTAGAGCCAGTTTTAAACTCAAGCCAATTGTCTCCCACCATATCTCATTGCTTTTAAACTCTATTTTCTTTATGCTTCAATTAGCACAAGAATATTTTGTGGGATATATTTTGGGATAAATTTTACGTGACAACTTATTTGCCTTCTCTTTAATATTTGGGTTTGAATAATAAATAATGCTTTTATAGGAACTCTGAAAATGGTGAATTAAAACATTAGGCTGACTAAAGATTTAAATGGACATGATTACTGTTTTAGAAAGATTGTAACAAATGTTTCCTGGATGAGATATTTGTGATATTTCACAAGCCTGAACTTTATAAGAACTTCTTCAAGTTATATTTTTCATAACTTAAAAGGAAAAAATAATATTATATTGTTTCGAGGGAATTTATCTTGTTTTTATGACCAATAATTTTAATTTTCTCTATAGTACTATTGGTATTTATTTGTAAGTATCAGAGTTCTTTGTGGGATAGGCAGATTTTTAAGTTCTTATTTAACCAGGTGACCATGTAATTTATTATTCAAACAGGGGCCCATTGAGAGTAAAAGGAGGCCCTATTAATCATCATTTCAGGACAACAGGGATTAACCAGGATTATCCCAGACAAGCCAGAGCACATGGGCACTGGTGATTTAATTTTCCCATAACTGAAGACCAAGGAATCAGTGTTTCGAGAGATTAGAGATGGCTTCTACACTCTCTAAAGGTTGAAAGAATTCTCTACTAACTAAATGTCATTTGCTTCTGTTTCTTAGCAAAAGGGATGGAGAATACTGAAAGGACAGTTTAAATCCACTCACTGATATTCTTTTTAAGAACTTGAACTTAATTTTTTGACATGTGTCTCATGTTATATTTTATGATAGAGAGAGGGATGATCTTTTATGTCATCGCTTCAGTAAATGCCCTTGACTATGAAGAAAGAGGGAAAATTCAGCCCAATTTTCTTAAGTGTTGGTTATTTCATTTGTGAAATGAGAAGAATCCAGTAAGATAAAGAGAAGGGCCATAGGCAAATAGATGCAGTTGAATCAACTTCCCAGTAGACAGAATATTATATTACGTTATTCAAAGGTGTGGAAATTTCTTTTCAAAGGTATGAATGTTTATATACCTTTATTATATATATATAAAATAAATCTTGTCACAAAGTACCTAGGGAACATTAAATGTTGTTCTTATCCTTGGCCTTTCATTGTTGTCATGCCCTGAATGAAGCAACCTGGTATTGCAGAAAGAATGAGGAAAAATTTGCCATTCATTTAAAATGGCTGGGATGAGTTACTTATTTTCCTTTGTTCTCCACTTCATTACTGGTAAAAACATATATTGAACCAGATAATCTGAGTTTCCTCTCAGTTTTAATTTATGTAATTTATAACTTCCCAGGAGGTTAGATTTTTGAAAGTTCTAAAATTTCAGTCACTGCTTTCAGATGTTCTTGGAAAAGTGTTCTAGATTTTTTTCTGTCATTAACAACTGTAACTTCTTAGCATGTATTATATTCCATTTTCTTTTGCTTCTTTCAGAATCTTAATTTTCTCACCCAGCAAACAAATTGGTCTTTTGTATATAAAAACACTGTTAATGTTTTTTCTATTTTGTTATTCTTTTACATGTGTGAGTAGGCACATTTACTTTTCACACTAGGAAATTAGATTCAAAACTAACAAAGGTTTTGAACACATCATGAGATAGGCACAAACCTTGAAATTTTAATATGCAGCCTCATTATTACCTAATCACAACCTTACTTTGAATTTCCTAAGAATCTGATATTTATTTTTTTCTTTTATGAAACTAGATATGCTGCGGGTGGTAATTAAGAAATTGTAATATATCAGAAGTTCAGAATGTTCTTTAAGAGGTATTTTTATTAATGAAACCCCTGGTTAAAATTAAGATATTTTATCATTACTCAACTCAGAGAGTATCTCAAAAAGCCACAGTTCTATCATTACAAATGAGCAGAATTAGAGTAACTATTGGAAAATTTATCTCTGGTTAAAGTGAAAGAACATACATTAAAAAGAATTTATACAATTTATTTAAATAATTTTTAAGATTGACGTTCTTTGGATCTTTGAGCAATAAAAGTTGCACTAATAAAAGATATGAACAAATTTGTATAAGATATTTGGAAAGTGTTTTCTAGTAAATTTAAATTATGTTATGTAAAAAGTTTAAATGGTTTAAGTGTGACTTTCATTTTAGTTTCCTGGGTAATTTATTAGAGAAAGTAGTACTGTGTGATGACATTTTTATGAACTTTGAATCATTCTCTTCTGAAAACATGCTGGGAGCTGCCATTTAAAAACAAACAAACACAAAATAACTTAGGAGAAATAAATATAATGGACTTAAAATGGGTGAATGTTATTGAAATTTGTTAATGGCCAAGACTGATCTTAAAGCCAAAGCTCACCTATCTTTCAAAATGAAAAGTTCTTTGGCGTGGTGCAAATATAGGCAATTGTGATGGTCAGGTTTAAAGACTGAAAGAAATAAATATTGGTGATGAAACAGAATTAGGAAATTTTTTCTGGCATGGTGCTGAAGTGTGAATTTGGTTTCAAATGAGTGAATGGTTGTCAACTCCACATGAAAACCTGCATGTTGTTGATTTACTCAGTTACCTAATCAAGAGAAATATGAAAAATAAAAGTGCTTTAATTTTTTTCTTAAAAAACTGATTTCTTTTGATTTTGTAGTCTGTGAAATAAAGTTGAAAATAATAGAGGTAATGTAATAATACATATAACAAACATTAGCTTTATTTATCTCTTTACATATGTGCTCTGTTAGAGTGAGTTGTATACTGAATTTTGTAGCCATGCTAAGATGTTGACCATCTTTAGACCAAAATCAAATAATAACTACAGAATTCTTCACTTTCAGGTAGGAGGACATTTAAAAATCAGAAGGTAACTGCTCGGCAGACAGTGACAATGATAAGACGAACACAATACATTTGACGTGATAGAGGACTTGACAGAGCAGTCACTTGTTAGCAAGTTAAATTTTTGTATTGAATATAATATGTTAAAAAATAAACTGAGGCATATTAAAAATGTAAAATATTTATTTGAGAAAAAAGGTATTCTAATTGGGCAATACCAAACCAGAAGTGGTTAGGAACTCTCCACCAACAGGAGCTTGGTGAGACACTTTCATAGAGAAGAGGCAGAAGCCGAGCAAGAAAATTACTTGATGGGCTACAGCTTAAGCAGTTGCCTTATTTGAGAAATATCATTGGCTGTTTGTGATTGGTGTCCTTAGGTTTTGATTTCTTAACCATGAAGCATCAGGATTAGGTTTTGGTTTGGTTATGTTGACTACTAAGGCATTAAAGCTACCTCACTCTAATGGTTTAATTAATTCAACAAGTAAACTCATAGAGGTTAAGATATTGTTTCTCATGGTCATTTTTGAGCACTTACATATAATGGCTACTTACTTTTATTCGCTGGTAATTTATCAACTAAAAATATCTTTTGAGTATCTGCTGTGTATTGAGCATTATTCTAGGTAATAAGATTACAGGATTAGACATACCCAAGTAGATCACAGCCTTCATGGTACCAGCATTATAGTGAAGGGGGTTGAGAGAACCGACAATAATCTAATAAACAGATGAATAAACAAGGTAATTTCAAACAACAACAAATAGAAAAAGAAAACATAATGAGATGAAGGAATAGAGATTGATAAAAGAGAGAGTAAATGGTAGCTACTCGAGAGTCTTCAAGAAAGCTTTTTAAAGATCTGATAGCTGATGAAGAAGAGACAGGGAAGAACATACTTCACAGAAAAACAGGTGTAAAGGGTTTTTAGTATTTTATTTTTCTATATTTCTTATTTTGCACATGAGGAAAAAAATTGCGCCAGGTTGACTTGTCCAAAGCAGCATAGTTAGGAATGGGTGCATTTTTTTTTTTTGAAGGCATATTTGACTCAGATCCTATAATTTTAGCTATTAGGTTATACTGCTTAGTGGAGATGGCCACTGACCAGGGACCTACCTGATCTGGACAATGAAACAACCAACCAATCTTAGATCTGGCAAACAAAGACCTGACCTGGGTTCCCACAATGGGGAGCCCTAGCTCCTCACCTGAATTATAGACCTGAATTGTTCATACTTAGAGCCTCCAGAAGGAAAGAGAGGCCAGGTTTTAAAATGTTAACTTTTCTTTTTCATATATCCAAGTCCTAGCAACCAAGAGCAACTACAAACCAATGAGTAAACATAAGCAAAAATTTTAAAACATTACACTAAAAAATCAACAAAGGATATGAGCCAACTGAAGAGAAGATGTCAATGAACAAAGAAAAATATGTTTATTCTCATTAATTACCAAAGAAGTACAAATTAAAACAAGGCACTTATTTTACCTTTTTATTATCAAAAATAAAAGAGATCAATAATATACAGAATGTAAATACCCTACAGTCTAGTTTTAGCAAAATATTAGGCCACTTTTAACAAAATATTACAAATTCTTTGTTTGTATGTTATAAAGTATCATGAATTGAATGGTGCCTCACACTTCCAAAAGATATGTTCAGTCAGAACCTGAGAACATGAACTTAATTTGGAAAAAGGGTCTTTGTGGGTGTAATTAAGTTAAGAATCTCAAGATGGGATCATCCTAGGTCAGGGAAAACTCTTAATCCAAAGACAAGTGTCAAGAGAAAAGAGAAGAGAAGAGAAGAGAAGAGAGGAGAGGAGAGGAGAGGAGAGGAGAGGAGAGGAGAGGAGAGGAGAAGAGAAGAGAAGAGAAGAGAAGAGAAGAGAAGAGAAGAGAAGAGAAGAGAAGAGAAGAGAAGAGAAGACAAACACAAAAGAAAACCATTTGAAGATGAAAGCAGTGATTGTGGTTATGCTGCTACAAACCAAGGAACACCTGGAGCCACCAGAAGCTGGAAGAGGCAAGGATTTCTCCCTAGATCTGTCAGAGGTTATGGATTTCTGGCCTCCAGAACTATGAGGGAATATATTCCTGTTGTTTTAAGCCACTAAGTTTGTGGTAATTTCTTATGGCTGTTTTAGGAAACTAATGCACGAGGTATATAAATCTTTCATGTAACAATATTTTATAATGGCAGAAACTGAAAATAATCTAAATGTCTGTCAGTGTGTGAGTGGTTAACTAAATTATGTCATTAAAAGTAAGAAATCTAATTATGCTGACAAGTCAACAATAATAAGTATTAGTAAAAAAGATGTAAAAATAGCAGACCTTATCTATACCTCATTTTTATTAAAAAATAAAACCAAAGAGGCCACTAACTCAATGGGAGAAGATATTTTCAAACAAATCTTAGATAAAAGGCTAATATCCAAAATATACAAAGAACTCATATATCTCAACAACAAAAGCAAATAATCCAATTAAAAAACGGGCAGAGGAACTGAACAGACACTTCCTCCAAGAAGACATACAAACAGCCAACAGATATATGAAAAGATGCTCAAATTTACCAGCTATTAAGGAAATGCAAATCAAAAGCATAATGAGATACCACCTTACACCTGTTAGAAGGGCTATTATCATCAAGACAAATAATAACAAGTGTTGGAGAGGTTGTGGGGGAAAGGAACATTTATACACTGCTGGTGAAAATGTAAACTGGTACAGCTATTATGGAAAACATTATAGAGGTTCCTTTAAAAATTAGGAATAGACTTACCATGTGACCCAGCAATTTCTCTTCTGAGCATCTACCCCCAAAATTTGAAAACATTTATCCGTAAAGATATATGCACCCCTATGTTTATCGCAGCATTATTCACAGTGGCCAACACATGGAAATAACTGAAGTGTCCTTCAATAAATGATTGGATAAAGAAGATGAGGTGCATATAGACAATGGAATATTACTCAGCTATAAGAAGAGATAAAATACTGCCATTTGTGACAACATGGATAAATCTCAAGAATATTATACTAAGTGAAATGAGTCAGATGGAAGAAGTTGAGAACAATATGATTTCACTCATGTGTGGGATATAAAACTGAAAGCAACAAGTGAACAAGACAAATGAAAAACAAAAACTGATAGACATAGAAAACAATTTAGCAGTTACCAGAGGGAAAGGGGGAAGGAAGGGAGGTAGAAAAGGGTAGAGGAGGTCAAATATATGGCAATGGAAGGAAATCTGACTTTGGAAGGTGAACACACAATGTAATATACAGATGTATTATAGATGATGTATTATTTAATTGCACACTTGAAACCTATATAATTTTATTAACCAATGTCACCTCAATAAATTTAATAAAAAATGAATAAAAGTAAAGCCAAACATACATTTGTATATATATTTGACATAAAGAGACTGAATGTGAGGTGTGAGGTGATTCTTCATTTTTCTGATAAGAACAATATAAAGTTTTTTGTTTTTTGGCTAACTTGAACATGTAAATCTTTATGGATATAGATGAAATAATCAAGTCTACTCATAAATTATTAATATAGCTATACCTAAATATTTGACATCACACAAAGGTAACATTAACCTGCACGAATTGGCTTTTTTCTACACTTGAATTTTTTACAATTTTATTCAAATTCTTGGCAAGTTAGGTATTATTTGAGATCCATCCAGTTTTGAAATACAAAGGTGGACAAGGTATTATCTGGAAAATATAGAGCCAGTTGTGTGTGTGTGTGTTTGTGTGTGTGTGTGTGTGTGTGTGTGTGTGTGTGTTTAGTATAAACTACCAGCAAAGTCTCAAAGCAGTGAGCTCTGAGATTTATGCTTGCATAGTATCTCACCACCACCCTTTTCGACAATACCCCTAAACCTTTAGACCCAGTCCTGCTTCCTGTGAGGTAGCCTCAAGTCAGAAGAATGGAAATAAGTAACTCCAATATCTTATATAGCCTAATGCTGTCTCCTCCAAGTTAAACATTTTTAGAGAATGTCTTAATTTTATCTTTAAAAAGGAATATAAATTTTGCATTTTACTCCATGATGAGTTTGTATTTGTTTTAAAGTGAAATGATGTTTTAAATTAATAAGAGTTTTTACGTATCTCTGTGGTGGCTAGTTACAATTTAGAGTTAAAAAGATCAATGTTGAAAGTTGAGCTGAATTGAAGTAACTTGTGATAGCCAGCCAGGTTCAGCATCTATGTCATATATCTCCTTGGTGTTTGGTTTTATTCCAGATGTTTTTATTTTTGTCCACCCTCAACCCCTGCCTCCCGAGGACAGCTGCTCTACCCACAGCCCAATGACTTTAATGTTTTGTTCAGGTATATTCTCTAGCCACTTCGATATAAAGCTAACTGTGCCAGGGGCCTGGCCGACTCAGAGCCAGCACATAGTTTGGTATCTGGCACAGAGACGGGCTGTGCTCACCCTTGGAATTAGGGAATAAGATGCCAGTTTGTGATAAGTTACAATACAGAAAAAAGTAGGGGAGTTACATGGGAGAGCAAAATTTAGTAAGTAGTGGAAGTCCAGAGTTTTAATTAATTAAAGGGAAAGTTGAATGACTTGAATGATGGCTTTATAAAAACAGTATGGCAACAGTGTGTGGAATGGATGAGAATAAAGAAAAACAAGAGTAAGGGAGCATGACAGAACCTCACTTAACTAAAAATTACAAGGTGAAGAGAGACCAGACTGAGGTACTGGCTGAGAGACCAAGGAGATTTAGATCTATGGGAAGTTATGTGTTTTGCTACTTTATCTTAAACAGTTGCCCAAAAGAGGATGACTTAGTGCTTCTTTCTTCCTTTGCAAAGGGAGTAAAAGCCAAATTTCTCGGACTTTTAAAAAAAGAATACTTACATTATTATTCTCTTGCTAGTGCAGATTTAGCGGTTCACAGCAAACACAGTAAATAGTCGGGTAATTTAAGTATTTAGTTGTTAAATTTGACAAATGTGCCAATTAACTTGGTCTGTGGTTCCTGGTTCAAGAATTAAGAGCCATGATCAATTTTAAAAGCTGCCACAATCCTTTAGGAGTGAATGGAAACAGAATGTCAAGCAGCTGCCCTCCAATGCCCTGCCAGGAACAGTTCTGTTCTGTAAACAGGGTGTGTGCTATTGGTGTGATGAGGAACTGCGTTCTTTTTCCATATATGTCTGATTGCTCTGGGCCAAATGGGACAGGATCTCCCTCAGTACTGTTTAACTTACATGCCTCAGATTTTTTTTTTCTGAAAAATTGCAATATTTAGAAAGAATTTTAAGCAAATGGGCCCACACTCCTGATTGTTCAAATATGTAGGTCACGCACATGGCTGCTTTTGCCGATTTGTAGGAGTCTGACAGCAATCTTTTCTATTGGTGGCAGGCTTTTTAAATGAAACGTTTTTTCAAAATAAGGCCTTAAGTTTCATTCTGAACATGTTAATTTATTTGTACTTCCGTTATGAAGACTTTAGGGGCTACTGTTCAGTAAAATTAATGCCACATGTATTAGAAAGAAATAGCAAGAGCTGCCAAGAGAAAGCACTTCAGGGAACCAAGAATTCCTATTTGAAAATTTCCTTCAAATATTTTTCTCTCACACCACTTAAGTGAGTCTGCTTTCTTCTGATCTATAGGCAAGTGTAGAATAAAATTTCATATTGAGCTTGTATAACAGCTTATGGAATATAATAGGAATAGTACATGCCTATTTGACATGTAGTCAATTCTAGATTTTTACTTAAAAAATGCTATATTTATTTTAAACATATTTTTTAAAAATTTGGCTTCACATTGTTCAATTATACTTCCCACATTAGAAATTCATGGGATATGGTGGCACAGTGTGCATGACCAAATTCTGAGAGCTTTATATTTCTTAAGGAATATACTAGTGGCAAAAAATATAAATTTGATTCTCTGTGAGTCATTATGACCTATTTTATTATGCAGGTAGACTTGCTATGGTTATTGAGAATAGCAACATGTTTGTCAAAAACCTCAATTTTTACTATATATGGTGCCAGGCTCTCTCTAGGCAATTATTAAGTGGGGAAGCTGGTATTTTTACCTTCCTTGGTTTTGACTAGCCTAGTCATTGGTAGCTATATTTCTCTTTCTTTCAGCGTCTTTGTAAACTAATATCTCCTCTTTCTTGAGTCAATCAATATATACTTTTCATAAATGTCGAATAAGCTAATTTATATTAACTTAAAATGTTGACCAATATCAGGCTATTCTTAAGGCATAGGCGTTACTTTTATTTTGAACCATTATTTATAATAAGAAAACTTTTTTCCTTTCTATAATTTAATGCATTTTCATTTTAGAATATATAAAAAACAGTCAAATAAAAAGGCAAAAAATTCCCATGCTCTCAGCTGTACAAGGCTACCTCTGCTAATTTTGATTTATGGTCTTAATGTAATAAAATGAAATCATCCTATGTGCAAGTTTTAAACTGTACCTTTTCTCTTAATTTTTGATGATATCTTTTATATCTTTAAACATACTGACAAGCCACATTAATATTTCTATGGTTTTGTATTATATGACTGTACCCTAAATTGTTTAAACAATCTACTATTATTTGATGTTAAGATGTGTCTATTATTTCACAATTACAAGTTGTCAACATTATTCTTTAGCTTATTTTTTTTAATGTAATCATAATCATACGGGGGGGGGAGGGACCTTGGATAGAATACTTCATTGTTAATGAGCTAGGGACAGAGAAATTTCTTGCCCCTTGAAATTACACCTATGCTGTCATTTTCTCTGCTTGCTGCTGAAGATAGCCTTGTTTGTAAGATCTTGAAAATTAACTGAAATTTAACTAATTTGGTGCTCCCTAAGGGAGAAAAGTAATAGCAAATAGTTGAAAGTTTGGAAGTACTTTATATTAAATGGAAAACAAAAAGCAAATTATCTTACCTATATTCAACCCGAATAACTATGATGCTTGGAAATACTGCAATGAAATTGAGTTTACAGCATTTGGAATTAGATGCAGAGCCTTTCATGTGAAAGTTACTCATGGCTGAAATACTCATGATTCCATGAAACTGTAATTCTTGGTCAGTGTCAAAGTTACGTGGCATGTAGTTCAGAAAATTTGTTTGAGAAAAGTGCTTTGGAAGTGAATAAGAGAAGTGGTCAGTGATGGAAAGGAGAAGGGTGTTATAGAGGCAAAATTTGTGGGATTAGATGCATCATTGGTTCTAGGAAAGAGGGAGATAGAGGATGGATGGTATGACCATGGAGGTAGGAGGCTAATTCTGCCATTTTTTGAGGAGAAGCAAGTTGTGTGGATATGGGACAAATTCCCTTGCAAACATTTGGCCCAAACTTCTGACAATTGAACCATGCAAAGATATCCCAGCAGGGAGTTGGAAATGCAAAATTGGAGCCAATACAATTAATAGTTTTAGCCAGTAGAAGAAATAAGTGTACCTCTAGAGAAAGAATGCCAGCATTTGAAGGTTGAAGTGAAAAATATGCTGGCAGAGCTGGCAGGGAAGGATGTAGGAGAGTGAATGGTCAAGAGGAGCCCACGAAGGACACAGCTTTGGAGACTGATGAGGATTGAAACCTGCTGATCCATGAATTGGTGTCACTGTTGAACTTCAACTAAGGTGTTACAAATAAATGTGGTTGTAGATGCCAGAGAATAATAAAAAAATATTACCAACAAGAAGAAAATGTAGCATGTGTTAAGAGTTTACTATGTGACGGCTATTGTGTTAAGCAAATCAATTGTATTAGATCATTTAATCCTCTCAGCAACAGCTATGATATAGGAGTTTTCATTATCCCCCTTTTTATATAAGGAAACTAAAATCTACAGAGATGAAATATTTTCCTAAGGCCACAGATTGTGCCATAAATAGTACAAAAACCCAGGACTGTGCTCTTAATTTCTCTACTGATTGTTTCTATTAGCTATGCAGTCTTCAAGGGATTGTACAATAAATGGTTGGTTAGAAGGTGGGGGCAGCAGATTGGACTCCTTTTGAAGAAGGTTAGCTCATTATTAAAGAAAACCACGAGAGAGTCCTGGAGGAAGAAGAGAGGTGGTAATGTGGAAGAGAGATACTAATAGAATTAGGCATTGAAAGACAAGCTCTTTCCAGTGAGAGACCAAGATATGGTGATGCCTGTTAGTAGGTGGCAGAAGTACAATGGGACTAAAAGCCACTTTGGCTGGAAAGGTCAGCTTCTATCTTGAAATATGGAAAGGTTATTAGTATCTATGCCCCCCTTTAGGAGACATAGAAGAGGCTGGGTTGAACAGTAAGATGCTAAAACCATCAAGGATGATGGGCAGTCATCCTGTAGCCAGAAGATGACAGATCTGCATCACCTGTCGTGAGCTGAGAATAGGTAGTGCTTGTGGCAAAGTGGATTTTGAGAGAACAGCAGTTATTAAGAAATGGCAGTGAACAATGATTGGAAATCAGGAATTGAGGGGTGCTTTGACAACCTTCTAGTTTCCAGTAGGTGTGTGCTCGTGAAGGAGGGTGAGGGCAAAGTATAAGAGTCACTGTCTTTCATCACTTGATTATAAAGATGTTTAAGGGAAAGGGAGCTGTGAGACAAGGGGTAGGTATCAGTTATTGCAGAGGCGAGGGGTAGCAGAAAAGATGAAGGCACAAGCTAAATATGTTTCCCTCCAAGAGAAGAGGGTTTCCACAGAGCATTGATGAAGGTGCCAGGCTAGATTCTAGTGGCATTGTGTGTGTCAAGTACTTATGGCAGAAGGTTGAGAATAGACTGGAAATGCCTGTTAGTGACAGAAAGAGCAGGATAGAGAGAAGTCCTGAACTGGCTTAGTTTTAGACCATATCCTCATCACTAAAATTTCTAAGAGTTGAATTTTTGGTGTTTTCAAACTGTTCTTCTGCAACCAGGACTCTTGGAACTGCATCCTGATAAAGTCAGAGGCAGTAGGGAAAGGTGGGGAATCGCCCTCGAAAAAGGAATGGTAGAGTCACCCTGAGTTATCTGCATAGTTTTAGACTTTTTTGAAGGTTTATGAAGTTAAGAAATTTGTTACAAGAGAATTAAACATTAATGCCTAAATGTGGATAGACATAATCCTAAAATTGACTAAGAAGTCTTGACTATGATTAAGAATACTTTGGGGAGTTTCAAAAATACCTGGGGCCCACCAACGGGAAGTGAACGTTTGTAGATGAGGCTCTCGTATTGGTGTTTTAACAATCTTCAGGTGTTCTGATAGTCTTTCTGATGGTAAGGCTGAACGCATCTGTGTTATAGAAAGAGCAGAAAGCCAGAAGAATAGTTTAAAAAACCTTTTGTTGATGTGAACCCACTTGTGTGCTTGCACATCTGCTTGGCCAGGGGTCTAATGCCATTAAAAGGTCCTGTTATCATTTATTGCTGGTTCGTTATTAAGTTGTGAGAATGTACACAGACAGGCTGAATTAGTGCTGTTTATTAGTGTATTTATTTGACAATCAATATTACTCTATTCTTTATCTCCCACAAAGATGTTAGGTGAAAGGAAGCAAATTAGGAAACATCCTATTGTGAGGAGAGGGTAAGGCAAGATCAAGTTACAGGCTTTCATGTAGAGGAGCTTTCTCACCCTTTAAGACAGGCTCTGTTGTGCTCAGCTAAGTACCACCATCCACCCTCAACAACTTCAGGCCTTGTCTTTAATGCATTATTCAAAATTATGTAAATTGAGTTCTTGTGTCATGTGCATTTTGCATACAACTAATAACTTGATGTAAATTGGTTGTTGTTTCAGTGAAATAATCATTAAATAGATTTGAAGTGTCCTTGTGAGGTAATGTCCAAAGGAAGTGAGTTTAATCCCATTATTCCAGTTATTTAAAATAAGTTATATAAAATTTTATTACACTTAAAGTTTAACACTGCATGTATGTGATTGAAATATGATGATAGCTTAAGAATTGTCTTGGAATTTAACAAAAGAATTTAAGCTTGACTCAAATTGGTTAGTGAAGGGTTTGACTAGACTGTGGAGTAGGGTGAGTGGTTTCTCATATAGGAGCTCTTGTTTCAGAAAAAGAAAGTGTTCATTCACTCATTTACTCATTTCTTTCTGAGTAACATCTGAGTACCAGTAACTATTTTAAATTTACTTTCTCCCCGGTAAAGAATTAAGTCTTGTAACATGCATAAGTATATACATGTACTTCTCCTCACCACCACTTTACAAGAGTAATGTATATTCTCAGTTTAAAGCACAAATAAACCAGGGAAGAAAGTAAAAGCATTTGTAATATATATATTTTTAATCTTACATTCTGGCAATAACTACTGCTAATGCCTCGGAATATGGTCTTCTTGCTTTACACACACACAGACACGCGCACACACACGCGCACACACGATTAATTCTGTATATTGTATTTAGTAACCTTTTTTTTTTTACTTAACAACATACATGAACATAATTGGTCTCATTAAATATTCTCCTGCAATATGAATTTGTCTGAATAGTATCGATGTTATAACTTATTTGGCAAATCATCTGCTGCTTGACATTTAGATTATAATTTTTTTTGTTTTTAATTTTAGCTAATATAAATTGTGATAGGTTGGAATGTCTTTATAGTTCAGTTAAAAGTTTTTCATGCTGAAACATGAAATGGTGGAAGAGGAGGTTGCATTCTGCCCCAGTTGGTTGCCATAGGCAATGTCATGCATTTTTAATATTCTGAAGAGTTGAACGGGCATCATTGTATTAGTGCCATAAACTCTGTGAGGTTTTAAGAATTCCTATTGAAACCCTACTGAAGACAGTAAGTTCTCCTGGTATTCTTCACCTAACACCATTTTTATACACCTATCTCTCTCATGAACTCATGGATCTGTGTGTGCTGTGTTTATAAACATACCCTGAACTTTTGAGTTTTTTACTTATTCTGTTGACAACCTCTGGAAGCTTTTGTTCCACCATTTTACCAATGCAGGCTTTTGAAATCTAACTCTTTCACAAAACCAGCTCAAAGGTCACCTTTCCCAAGAAAGCCTCCCCAAGTCCTTCAGGAGGACTTTGTCTCCATTCCTTTGTGCTCCATGCTGTACTTTTCTTCCCCCACCAACCACACCTGAACTCCAACTTGAGCTTAGCATAGTCTGGTATTAGTATTACTATCTAGTATCAACATTTAAAGTTGTACCTAGTTAACATTTGAAGCTTTTTAGTAGTGAATATGTAATCATTTAATCGTTAGCATTTGAAGAGTTATATCCTGCTGTAAGTATGTTTTAATCATCTTTGTTTTGTTTGTGATACATTGTGTAGGTCTTTTCAAGTGCTTGGGATCGATGCACCATCTTTATAATAAATTGCTTAATATTTTAAATGTAAGCAATTTTAAATATTTAATTTTTTCTTTTCTTTTTTATTGTAACACAAAAGCAGGGAATGAGTAATCATTTCAATTGTCTGATTACCTTAATCTTGTATGAAATAAGTACAAAATCTACAATGCACAAAATATCCCAATACTCAACTTGAAAACAGGCTCTTCATTTTTTTCCTCATTACTTATTCCTGAGAATTTCTAATGTCCCCATTAGGACTTAATTAGTTCTGATAGTGTTACCTATATTGTAGGTAATTTGGGGAGAATATAACATGTAAGAGAAAGAAAATTTAGATTCTGATCCTAGATATGCAAATGAAGAGCAATTTGGTTGTGGGAAGCACTTTAATCACTCTGGGTCTCAGTTTCTTTTGAAAATGAGAGGGTAAAACTAGGTTTTTATAGTCTCATGTAATATAAAATTCTATCTTTTTTAACATGGTTGATGACATACGTCTGAAATTTAATGATCATTTACTATGGAATAAACGTATGCCACACATTTTACATGAGTTTTTGGTTTTGGTTGCTGGTAACAGAAATCTAACTCTACTTGCTTTTAATAAAAAGGATATTGTTGTTTGATATAACTGGGAAGACCACAGGTTTATGGACTTCAGGCACAGCTGAATATAGGAGTTTAAAAGATGTGTTCAGTGTTCTGACTCTCATCATCTCATTCCTATTCTGCTTTTCTATCTTCTGGCCTCTCTGTGCTGGCTTTACTCTTAGGTAGCATCATAGGACACCAAGGAAAAGATGAATGGTGACAATCTCAAGCTAGAAAATCATGAGTGAGGACTCTGACTCACCAAGTTTAGATCTAAGGCATAACCCTTTGCCCAATCTCTGGCTCCTAGAGAAGAAATATGTAATCATCACTGGCTGTGATGAATGTCAAACTAGGCGCTCCTTAGACAACTGTGATAAATAACCATGCAGAGACTAATGAAATGGAATAGGAGGTACAGGAATAATGGAGTCAGGAAAGTATATTAAAATCCTATCAAAATCATGACTCTTCTGTGGCAGAAGAAAAACTTAAAATTCATCTATTTATTATTCAACTATCCATTGAAAACATCTATATATTTTTTTCTGCAATTATGGCAAAAAATTATTTAGGTTATGCTTTACATGGATTTTAGAGAAATAATTAGCATTTTTTTTTTTTAGTTTTCAAAGACACAGTTATCTATTTTTCTTTTATATGAAGTAACTGGAACAGTAAATAATTATCTACATAAAAATGGACAAACATTGCGGGTATTGTTTATATAATGTACTAAAAATTCCTTGAGCTGTAACCACTAGTTTTACCACATATTCAAGAATGCTCTTCAATTGCTGCTTCTTTATAGGCAAATTATAAGAAAGAAATATTATCTTTTAAAAAGGTAGAGTGATAGTACAAGATAGAAATTTGAGAAAACACTGTGACAAATTTTAAGCATATAATTCTAGAATGGGATAATAAATTTGAGTAAAAGTAGAATTTTTGTTTTGGGGAATGTGGTTCTCTAGTGGATCTGGCACTAATGTTACACACACACACAAAAAATAGAGTTGCAAATGAAGGCTCATGTTATGACCAACTATTTCAACTCAATAGGTATTGTAAGAGGAAGGAAAGCGGATTGGAGGCTTGTTGGCTTGGTTTGAAAATAAATGAACAACACATATAATGGTCACTTTAGAACATCGTTGATTGCTAACTACGGGCTGGGTGTTCTATTAAGTGCTTTTTATGCATTATCTTCTCACAAAGGTTTGCTCTTTCATTAGCCTCATTTTACAGTGAAAAAAACCTGTGACTGAGAGCAATAATCATGTGCGAAGGTCACAGACTTGAATAGTGGCAGTACCAGGACTTAAACCTTGGGTCTGCCTGGCTCTGAGTCCCACAGCTATGTTATCTAGTAAGTTAAACATATGGAATTCCTACAGTTGTAGTTCAAAACAGTCCAGTATCAGCTAGTTCACAAGGTAAAAGAATGTGCTTAGCATTGGAACTTTTGAATGTTAAAGAGATATCTATCTATAGCTATTTATCTATCTGTCTATCTATCTATCAATCATCTAATCTATCTATATATTATCTATCCATCATCTATCTATCTATCAATCATCTAATCTATCTATCTATCTATCATCTATCTATCATCTATCTATCTATCTATCTATCTATCTATCTATCTATCTATCTATCATCTATCTATCTATCATCTCTCTCTCTCTCTCTCTCTCTCTCTCTCTCTCTCTCTCTCTCTATCTCTCTATCTCTCTATCTCTCTATCATCTATCATCTATCATCTATCATCATCATCATCATCTGTCATCTATCATCTATCAGCTGTCATGTTTCATCTTTTTATTTTCTTTCATGTGGAAGTGATTTATTGAGGAAATAATCTCAGGAAAAGAATGAAGAAAACAATTTAGGGTGGGAGAAGAAATTTAAGCATGTACATGCTCTAAGCTGGAGACCAGCCTCATCTGATCCCATGCATCAGGAGCATAAAAAATTTCCATCTTGAGGCTAGTGGCCTTGTGTACTCCCATGTCACTCAGCCACTGGTTGCTGGCTGTCCATGTGTGGGTGAGTGGGAGAATAGCCTCCCATGCAGCTACAGTCAGCCAAGGAAAATTTTCTGGAGAAACAGTGGCTGTGAACCTTCAGCAGCCAACCCCACAGTGGCCGGGGATAGAGTGTACCAGCTCAGTAAATGAGAACTAGGCATATGCCACCAGCATCCTCTACAGCAAAAAACCTTCTCTAGTGGTTTTGGAGAAGTCCTCTGATTTCTTCCTCTAATTTTTTTTATTGTGGCAAACTATACATAATAAAATTTTGACTATTTTGAAGTGCACAAGTCAGTGGCATTAAGTATATTTACATTGTTGTGTAACCATCACCACCATTGATCCACATAACTTTTCTCATCATCTGAAATTTAAATTTCGTGCTCCTTAAACAACTCCCCATTCCTCCAGGCTGCGGCAGCCACCATTCTACTTTCTGTCTCTATGAGTTTGACCACTCTAGGTACATCACATAAGTGGAATCACACAGTATTTATCCTTTTGTGACTAGTTTTTCTGACTTTTCATAATGTCTTTTTCTTTTTTACTTAAAGTTTCATATGATTTATAAATTTTTAAAATATTTTAATTTTTTAGTTAGACTTGACAATATTATTTTATATTAGTTTCAGGTTTACAGCATAGTGTTAGACATTAATATAATTTGTGAAGCGGTCTCCAATTAGTCTAGTACCCACCTGTCACTAGTTGTTACAGTATTTTTGACTATGTTCTCTGTGCCATCCTTCACATTCTCATGATTATTTTGTAACTTTCAATTTGTGCTACTTAATTCCTTCATGTTTTTCACTCCAGTCCACAACCCTCCACCCATCTGGCAATTATCAGTTTGTTCTCTGTATTTATGAGTCTGTTTCTGTTCTTTTGTTTTTTTTTTTTCATTTATTTTATTCTACATATAAGTGAAGGCATATGGTATTTGTCTTTCTCTGTCTATTTTCACTTAGCATAATGCCTTCCAGGTCCATCCATATTGTTACACATGGTAAAAGGTTTTTTTTATGACTAAGTAATATTTCATTGTTTATATGTACTACCTCTTTTTTTATCCAGTCTATTTAAGGACACTTAGGTTGCTTTCATATCTTGGCTATTGGAAATAATGCTGCAATGAACATAGTGGTGCAGATATCTTTTTGATTAGTGTTTTGAATTTCTTTGAATAAATACTCAGAAGTAGAATTGCTGGGTCATATGGTAGTTCTATTTTAATTTTGTGAGGAATCCCAAACTGTTTTCCATAGTGGCTATACCAACTGGCAATCCCACCAATAGTTTGTGAGGATTCTCTTTTTCACACATCCTTGCCAACACTTGTTTGTTGATTTACTGATGATAGCCATTCTGACAGGTGTGAAGTGATATCTCATTGTGGTTTTAATTTGCATTTTTCTGATGGTTAGTGATGTTGAGCATCTTTTTATATCTTTTCATATGGCTATTGGCCTGCTGAGCATCTTTTCATATGCCTATTGGTATGTTCCCTTTCGGAGAAATGCCTATTCAGATCCTTTGCCCATTTTTAAAACTGGATTGTTTGTGTGGCGTTGAGTTGTATGAATTCTTTATAAATTTTGAATATTAACCCCTTGTTGGATGTATAAGGCAAATATCTTCTCCCATTTAGTAGGTTGTCTTTTCGTTTTGTTGATGGTTTCCTTCACTGTGCAAAGTTTAGTTTGATGTAGCCCCATTTGTTTACTTTCTCTTTTATTTCCCTTGCCCAAGGAGCTATATCAGAAAAAATATTACTAAGAGCAATGTCAGAGAGTTTGCCACCTATGTTTTCTTCTAGTTTTATGATTTCAGATCTTAGATTTAAGTCTTTAATTCATTTTGAGTTTATTCTTGTATATGGTGTAAGAAAGTGTCTAGTTCCATTTTTTTTGCATATATCTGTCCAGTTTTCTCAACACCATTTATTGAAGAGACTGTCTTTTACTCCATTGTATATTCATTGCTTCTTTGTTATTGATTAAATAGCTATATAGAGATGAATTTATTTCTGACGCTATTCTGTTTCATTGATCTCTGTATCTGTTTTTATGCCAGTATCATGCTGTTTTGACTACTATAACCTTACAGTATAGTTTGATATCAGGTAGTGTGATACCTCCAACTTTGTTTGTCTTTCTCAAGATTGAAGAGGCTATTCAAGGTCTTTTATGGTTTTATGTAACTTTTAGGATTATTTGTTCTAGTTCTGTGAAAAAATGTCTTTGGTATTTTGATAGAGTTTGCATTGAATCTATAGATTGCTTTGGGTAGTATGAACATTTTAATAATGTTAATTTTTTATGCACAGTATATGTTTCCATTTATTTGTGTCTTTTTCAATTTTTTTTCTTTAATGTCATAATTTTCCAAGTACAAGTCATTTACCCCCTTGGTTAAATTTATTCCCAGGTATTTTTTTTTCATGCAATTGTAAATGGGATTGTTTTCTTTTTAAATTTCTCTTTCTGATAGTTCATTATTGGTGTGTAGAATTACAAATTATTTCTGAAGATTAATTTTGTATCCTGCTACTTTACTGAATTCATTTATCAGTTCTAAAAGTTTTTTGACAGAATCTTTAGGATTCTCTCTATATAGTAACATGTCATCTGAGAATAATGACACTCTTACTTCCTTTCCAGTTTGGATGCCTTTTATTTCTTTTTCTTGTGTGATTGCTGTGGTTAGGAATGCCAACACTATGTTGAATAAAAGTGTTGAAAGTGGACATCCTTGTATCATTCCTGATCTTGAGAAAAATGCTTTTAGCTGTGAGTTTGATGTTAGCTATGGGTTTGTCATATATGGCCTTTATTATGTTGAGGCGTTTTTCCTCTATTTCCACTTTACTGAAAGTTTTCATCATAGATAGATACCGGATTTTGTCAAATGCTTTTTATGAATTTATTGATATAATCATATGATTTTCATCTTTCAGTTTGTTATATGAAGTATCACATTAAGCAATTTGTGAATATAGAACCAACCTTACATCCCAGGAATAAATCCTACTTAGTCATGGTGTATGATCTTTTTAATGTCCTGCTGAATTTGGTTTGCTAATATTTTGTGAGAAGTTTTGCATCTATGTTCATTAGGGATGTCGAACTATAATTTTTTTTGTAGTGTTACTATCTGGTTTTATAATCAAGGTTATGATGACCTTGTGAAATAAGTTTGGGAGCTTTCCTTCCTCTTAATTTTTTTTGTAATAGTTTGAGAAGAATAGGTGTTAATTCTTCTTTGAATGTTTGGTAAAATTCACCTGTGAAGCCATCAGGCTAGGACTTTTGTTTGCTGGGAGTTTTTGATTACTGATTTGATTTCATTAGTAGTAATCTATCTGTTCAAATTTTCATTTTTTTTCTTGATTCAGTCTTGAAAGATTGTATGTTTCTGGGAATTTATTGATTTCTTCTAGATTGCCAAATTTGTTGACATATAATTGCTGACAGTATTTTTTTAAATAAACTTTTTATTTCTGTGGTGTCAGTTGTTAACTTCTTTTGTTTCTGATTTTATTTATTTGAGTCATCTCTCTTTTTATCTCTGTGAGTCTGGTTAAAGGTTTATCAACTTTGTTTTTCTTTTTCAAAGAATTAGCTCTTGGTTTTATCGATCTTTTGTATTATTTTTTAGACTCTATTTTATGCATTTCTGCTCTGATCTTTATCATTTTCTTCCTTCTACTCACTTTGTGCTTTGTTGTTATGTTTTTTTCTAGTTTCTTTTAGTGTAAAGTGAGATTGTTTTTTTGAGATTGTTCTTGTTTCTTAAAATGTCTGGGGCAGCCCACGAGGCGAGACCTTCTGATTGCTGCTGAAAGAACCTCCTGTGGCAACTGGAGCAGAGTTGATTACCCAGCTATCGAAAGTACTTCTAGGAATTCACAAGTTGGGTGGGGTGTGGTCCTAGGGAGTCACCAGGATGGAGTGAGCAGAGTTCACTAGGCCAATGAAAATCAGCTTTGGTCATATAAGGGGAAGGCTCAACACAGGAAAATGGTGCTCACCAGTAGGCTGCATGGGTGGAGGGCTCAATACAAGGATAATGGTGGCTATCCTTCCAGCCCTCGCCTTGAAGTCACACAACTCAGTCTCTCCCTCCCTCATGTCTTTGGCATGTCTCGAGTTGCTGTGTCTCTGCCAGAGCCCAGGGTAAGTGCCTGAAAGTGAGAAGTCTATGTGTGGGCCCTTTAAGAGCAATTGTTTGTCTCAGTTGGAATTCCCACTGACTTTCACAACCACATTTTGTGGAGACTTGTCTCCCTGCACTGGAACCCTGGGGGAACCTCTGCAGCCAAGACATCCCTCCGAATGCTAAACAGCTATACATTTGAGTGTGGGGCCAACCAGTTTGGTGTCTCTGCCCCTCCTGCCAATCTTGATGTGGCCTCTTTATGTCCTTAGTTATAAAAGTTCTGTTTAGCTAGTCTTCAGATGGTTCTTCAGCTTGAGAGTTCTATATTTAGTTGTAATTTTAATGTGGTCATATGTGACTAGGCAAGCACAGTGTTTTCCCGCTCTGCCATCTTGAATGGAACCCTAGCATTTTTATATAATTTTAAATTTTAAAACCTCATGTGAGAATGGTGAGCATTCATGATGCCTCTTCTTCCCCTGTTTGGAGAACATATTTTTTCTTTTCTTAATTCTCATTTTAGGTGAATAAAATATAAAGTTTGAATTAATAGTTGTACTTACCTTAGGAGGGAGGTGTAAAAAATCTCATTATACAGTTCAAGTAATGTGATATTAATTTCTTGATTTATCATAGCAGGTGGTCATAAAATTAAAATGAAAGAAAATGAGGCCAATAGTAGAATGCTATCATGATTACTAGTTTTGTGACTGTGAGCAAGTAACTGAACTTAATTCAGTCATAATAAGCTAATATACCTTGTAGAGTTATCATGAAAATTAAATTAGAAAATGCAAGTAAAGATCTTAGCACAGTTTCTAAAATTTTCCTGTTATTAATTTTATTTTTATATTTTTAAGTCTGTGTTTGAGAATTAATCCATTGGGGATATTCTGGGAATGTTGGCTGACACACTGAATGCTAATATAATAAATAGTACAGGAGCGACTTGAAATGGAGGCTACATAAAGCACTCCCAGACTGTTTTAGCCTTGGCTCTCCTGCATATGCCTGTGGTACTGTTCATGACCAAAGCTTATTTCAGAGTTTAAATTTTATTTAATGGTAAACAACCAACTTTGTTATCTGAGCTGCATGGGAGAAATTTAACCACGTGAGATTTGCTGATGCTCCAGAGTGTTGCCTGTCTACAAATTTGCTCTTTATCACAAAAAGCTCAAAGTAGTGGAAGTTTTTGGCAGTCGTAGCAACTTGTTAGTGGCTCTCTCTCCTTCCCTTGCTGAAAGGCTCCTTCTTTATCAGCCCTCTCCCAAGAATTTACGTCCCACCGTGTGAGTCACACAGTAAGTTCAGTGCTTCCCAGCAAGCAGCTTAGAGTCAAGTTCGGCAGCTATTCTTAGCTGCTCCCCACCCTGTACTGGAAGATACTGGATGAACTTGCAAATGACACATTGTACTGATGACAAACCGGGTGGATTGTGTCAGATTGAGTTTCCAAGTCTCTATTTTCTTTGGTGTAGTAAGGACAGTGGGGAGAAAAAGGCCAAAAGGAAGAGTCTTTTTGAGATTATTACCACAGCAGATATGTCACCGTGGAGTGGAATGTGCGCTGAAAAGGTAAACATGCTTCTTTGCAGTTCCCTGTTTTCTTCTGTTCCAAATCTGTAATCATGGCTAAATTAAAGATATCAAAGAAGTTATAATCTATACTGTAAGATCTCATTGTGATTATGAATAATTCAGAAATAGCGGCTTTGCTTTGGAATGGTAAGTAGAACACTGCATCATCACTTGCATCAAGGAGATAACATTTTCCCTGGCAGCCTGGACTTTAAAGTCCGCATGCATACCATAAGGTGACTTTTCTAATGAGGTATCTATTCTCACTTGCCCTACTCATTTTCTCAAGAAACCAGACATCTAAAAGCAGAAGAAATGGACTCATTATTGTGCTTATCAAACTGTACCATCATTCTTTTTATATGTCTGTTTTCTTAGTACACCTTTTCTGTCTGCTTCCCCAGCATGTAACTTGATGCCAGGCACAGAGTAGGTATTATGTATCAATACGGATATACAAATATGTGTGTGTGTGAGCATATGTGTGTGTGTGTGTATGTATATATACACACACACACACATATATATGTACATATACACATATATGGCATGAGAGAGAGAATGAGATTGTATGTATGTTGTTTTATAATTTGACTTTAAATATCTAAAAAACATAATGGAAATTTTACATGCCATTAAATATAGAAATGCATTTTTTCATATATTTTATTTTACAGAAGAATCATAACTTATTTACCCAGTCCTCTCTTATTGGACTGGTTTATAATTGCTAAACCAATTAAACCAGTTAAAATAGTTTATAATTATTAAGAAAAAGGGAAATTGCAGTGTGTTTTTATTCAACCCTTCTTTACTCATTAGTTCAGTCATTAAATATTTACTGATTGACTACTCTGTGCCAGACACCATTTAAACTTTGGGAATATCATAGCAAACCAACATTTTAGTGAGAATAGTGAGATAATAAGCATAATAAATAAGAAAACATGTATATTCTGAAATCAAGCTAATCACTTATGATCTGCTACTTTTTAATGAATATGGTATGAATAAACATGATTATTAAACATAAATATAATATGTTCAAGCATGATCAGTACTATGGAGAAAAATTAAACAGAGAGCACTGGAGGGAAGTTTTAAATAGAATGATCAAAGACTGCTCAAGAACATAACATCTGAGTAAAGACCAGGAGAGGGTTCCCTGCTTAACTCTTTACAGGTAGTGGTCATGTCTCCTTGCTCATCCTTATGTGGAGAACCCTGCCTTCATGGAGCTTAAAATCTAAGATCTAATATTATTTGGGTTATTTCCAAGTTGTGTGATTAGGATAATTTTTGTATTGTGTGTATGTGTATGTGTGTACACACACTAAATTTAAACATTTTAAAACTTCTACAACAGCAATATGTAACTTTATAATAAGAAAAATGACATCTTAACTTAAAAAATGCTTTCTTAAATTATTTTGTTATCATATCACACTGTGGACATATCATGATTGTAAGCCACTTATCTATCCCCTCAGCCTTAGTCACATGAACTGCTATTGAACTAAGACTCATCCACCATTCACATAGGCTCTTCTTTCTTTGCTCTAAGTGCAAGACTTTACATTTTAATTTTTGGATCTAAGTTAACCAAGTTGGGGAAATTGTAAGATTTCTTTGAAAAATTGAAATAAGAGGCATTGTACAGCAGCTTGAATGCGAAAGGTCAAGCAGACATTTGGAAGCAATTCATAGAGGTTTTTGCTTATTTCTTCTATCTTCTCTCTCCCATATTTGAAGGATGTTGCTCTCTCTCTTTGTTGGAGGTCACTCTGCTCCCTGCACCTTTGATAGACTGCTCTGTGAATTGATGCACTAGGGAATACTTGCAGAAGTAAACAGTGAGAGACCCAGGAATAAGAGACTTGTTGTACTAAAGTGAGAATGCTTTTATATTTTTGCATCGTGTGTTTTTAGTTCACTCTGTAATACTGAAAAGCCCCAATCTTCTATATGTAGAAAAATGCTACAACCCATATCTGGAAGCATACCCACAAGAACGCCTTTATTTTTTTTCTATTGTCTGCTTTGATGTAAAATTCCTAGCTCTTTTTAGCAAAACATTTATCCTGCAGAGCGAAAAAGAAAGTTTAAAAAGTATTTGCAACTAAAGTAAGGAAGAAAGGAATTTGCTTAGTAGTCCACAATATTAGTTTTATTCACTCCTAGCATTTGCATAGAAGCTGATATATTCTAAAGCATTTTTACACCGCTCCTGTGATTTTCACAACACTCTAAGATGGCAGTGTTATTTTTGTATGCTCTTTATAAAGGAGAAAACGAAAACACAAAAAAGATAAGGAAATTGCCCAAGGGCACAAGGTTAACATTTGTTGAGCACTTACCTGTGTCAGGCAGGATTCAAAGTACTTTATACATATTCGCTCATTTACTTCTCACAATAGCTCAATGATTTAGGATTCTTTCTGCCCTAATTTTTCAGATCAGGAAATGAGGCACTGAGAAATTAAATGACTTGCTCAAGGACATGCACAACTAGTTAGTGGCAGAGATGGCATTTATCTTACAGAGTGAAGAGCCTTGGTTCTAACCCTAAATATTGAAAAAATGATTCAGTACAGCTGCTCCACTGTGTATATGGGAGACTTGGGCTATGATCCTAAAAAGTCTCTAAGTTCAGTAGTGGCAACCCTGATATGAGTGATACCTGGGATGCAGAAGTAAGCCAAACCAATCTTGGTGTTTTCAAACTATTACAGTGAACTCAGAACAAAATGTATTCCTAGCAATTGTATTACATTGTGTTGCCCATTAAATGTAATAAGTTAATAAAATACCTATAAATTTCCATTCATAGGGATAATAGTCATTTTTTTGTAACAGACCTATATTTTTAGAAAATGTTGAGAATGCAGATCTCAAACCTTCCTCCTTCCTGCAGAAGTCTCTTTATGATATTCATGACTAATACTCTCATTTCTGTTTGATCATGCCCAGTCATGGCAAGTCTCTTAATTTTTTTGAGGCTGTTTGTTCTATTTGAAGATAACTAGCTATTTGGAATTTTATACACACACACACACACACACACACACACACACACACACCCACACACACACACACACACACACACACACATATATATTCACTCATATATGTATTTGGGATAAAATCTGTCCTGATTTTTGTAAAATATTTTGCTTTAAAGATTCCAAGATATAGTATGTAATTTTTTCATTTAAATAGAGCTCCAGTCCTATCAAGACCATACAGGAGACCTTTATGAACTGTTGAGACAGAGAGGTAAAAATAGAGACTAAATATTCAACGGATATATTAATAGTTATTAACAGAAGAGAAAAATATGACCTGTAAAAATACACTGTATTAACTTCCACATAGTTTCTTCCACTTTCTGTGTGTTTAAAGCTAGGTTATAGTTAGACTAGATAAGCAAATAATTTTAGATTATAGGCTTTGAACAAAAAGAATTTACATTGTGTGTGAAGATTTTGTGTGTGTGTGTGTGTGTGTGTGTGTTTTAAGTGGGATGAAAAGAGAAAGATGTAAGAAAATTAATTAAGCAAATTAATTGAAAGGCTATTTTTATAATTAGGTCTTTTCTTTGGAATGTCAAATTTTCAAGTATTAAAATTCCATCTGATAAGTAATTATCCAGCATCTCCTGTGCTCCAGACTTTGTGTTAGGTACTGCGGATACACTGGTAAAAACACAGATATAGTCTCTGCCTCTAGGGTATAGTGTGTGTTTGTTCATGTCTTGCCAAGGGCATAAGTGGGACTGAAATGCAGGCAACATTACTATAAGCCTCCGTGTTGGCAAGAGGCTTCACCTGCCTGAGGAAAGGAGAATGTTTATCTAACCAGCTTAGAAGTGCTGTGTGGGCTTACGACCATCTGCCTGCCTTTATAGAGCTTATATTCTAACAAGAAAGGCAGTCTTTATAAACAAATAACTGTATGATCAGAGAGAGAGAAAGAGACAATGTATTACAAAAGGGAAGCACAAGACACAATTCTATTTAATTTAAGTGTAAAGGCCAGGGAAAGCCTCCTTGAGAAAATGATATTTCAGATGAGCACTAGAGAATATCAGTAAGAATGGAAGCCACACTGTTTTAGATGAAAAGAAGCAGTTCTCTTCTCCATGCCTCACACAAAAAATTGTTGGTTACATTGGCCCCTTAAATAAATATTATATATTGGCTCAAAAAATGATAATTCAAAGTTAGTTGGGGTAGGAACAAAATCTCTGAGGGAGAGTAAAGAGAGAGAAAAGGAGCAAAATGAGGGGATACAGAAAAAGTCACATGAACATTGACTTACTTCCTTTTTCCACTGTAGCAAATTAGAATTTAAAGTTGTGTAGCTGAACCTGGATAGTTCCAACCACTACCCCCACTAAGGAAAGGAATATAAAGTTCTTAATATATTATTATTTAGAACTGATGTGTAGGTTAGGTATACTTTTTCAAGGCAGGGAGAAAAGAGAGATGATAGAGATGACAGAGATAGAGATAGAGATAGAGATAGAGATAGAGAGAGATAGAGATAGAGATAGAGATAGAGAAAGAAGAAGAGAGAAAGAAAAGAGAGAGGGAGACTATGTTGACTATTGTATCTTCAAAGATATGAATCAGTGTTTTCAGATACCTTTTTCTAGGTACCCAGTTTGCTTTTTCTCCTTCCTTCCCTCTATTTCTTTCAACTGAAGATGTCTTCTCTCTCTCTCTCTCTCTCTCTCTCTCTCTCTCTCTTTCTCTCTCTCTCTCTCTCTCTCTCGGACAGAATGAAAGATGGTGCTTAGGCCTCAAGTCAATTCAGATTTTTAATCAAAGCCCCTTATTGGAAGAATATGGTATTTGGATATTTATTAATAAAATGTTACTTCACTTTGTGCATGTTGCTCCCCTGGAACTTTTTGGAGTTGAGGTAACTGACAAAACTGAGACATTCCTATGTGTCTGACTATCATACTATGGAACTATCACTACTAATTTCCATTATTACCTCCATTTTATTCTCACAATTAGAAGGAGAATAATATATGAGGAGGTATAATACTTGAGTAAAGAAGATATAAATTCAAGTTTGATGGCAATTAATATAATTTTAGAATTGAGTGTCAGAAGGAAAATGATCATCTGCAAATGTCTCGTTTTATGGAAATGATATAGATATAAAGGTGAAAAGTCACACAATGAATAAATGACTACGGATTCACCAGTGACATTGTTTTAAATATCCTGCTGACCATAAGCAGCAAGTTAGTATTATTGGAATGTCTAAAGGCTAGCTTTTCTTTATAGTGATTGGTTATTTGATTAATGCTATTTGGAAAGAAAGAGTAGTAGAATATGTCTAACTTTGTTACCTATTATGTACCTTTGTTTATGAATCAAACTGGTAAAATCAGACTGGTAAAATTTAGTTTTTTTTCTCCAGTTGGACTTTCCTTGTTTAGTTTTCAAATATTTTGAATCTTGATTGAAAATAAGGTCTAGTTCATTCATAATACGAATGTAATGATTTCTTCAAAAATTCTGTCCAAATAGTAGACTTTTGTTGAAAGATTTTTAAGGTAGCAAATTTAATGCTCTTGTATAATACTATTACACTCACTTTATAAATGTAGAGATTTAGAATAGTATAAAAGTGGAAATGATATGTTAAAGTATTGTGAATGGAGAAATTTTATGTAGCTTTAAGTATTCTCTTAGAAACGTCTAGATACCTCCAGAGCTACTGAAAGATAAAGTTATCTACTCTACTTTTTAAAGACAAAATATTATATCTTGAAGATATGGCATTCTTGCCAAAATTCTAAAATGCTTCATGCTGAAATGACATTTTCCTGAATCACAGTTATTTTAGCAGTTCTTTTTCTTAACAAGTTCAATGGAGGTGTGAGAAATTTTAGGTGAGAAATTATTTACCTATATTGTAATTTGACCTTTCATTGTTAAAACCAATATTCTTAAATGTCTCCAAAAGTCCACATCATTAAAACAGGAAATAAACCTCAGCTGAATAAGAATGTTTGTTGGCCATGTATATAGTAGTTATGTGTGGAAGTCACGGTTGTAAGATGTGACTCCTGCTTTGCACTCTGACCTGAGCCATGTTATCTCATTTATTATGCCTCTAGTCATTCAGCTAATAGATTTTTGAAAATCATTTAGATATAATTAGATGAAAATTAAGTCTGTAGAATGGGAATGGGAAACATTTTTACTCTTGAGGGCAGTACTTTAGACAAGGGTTATATAAGCAACAACTGTTCTAATTTCCTATTTTTGGAGAAGAGAACAAAAAATTAGTAAGGATAGTAATTTAGTGGGAAGGGAGTTAGATAAGAAGGGAGAAAAACGGAAAGAAGAAAGCTTAGTTACAGTATAAGGGTGGAATATAGACAAAGAAAAAATATACATACATATATACATATAGTTGATAGAGAAAGAAGACACACAAAGACCAAGGCATATTTAGCAGCAATGCCTTGAGAAGAAAATCAGATGGGTGCAAATAGGGATGAGAGATCTAAGGATATTCACTAAAGGCAAGACTTTTATCATTTTTTTTGGCTAAAGAATTTAAAATCTGTGTTGTATATCACAATTCTAGCCATAATAGATGCAGGCAATGGTAGAAAGTTTACAAAAGATCAAAAGGGGTTGAGATATTTGGGAGAAATTTCTGGTACACTAGAAGCAGTTGCTTACAGTTTAATTTCTCTCATCTAAGCAGTTTTCCCTACTTGCTTTTGTTTTGCAAGGATCTTACCATATTTCTAGAAAAACAACTGGTTCAGGAAGAAGATGGAGGCAGGAAGATAAAGATGGCTCAATTAACTGAGCAACTTGTACTGAGAACAAGGACCAGATAAGCAGTGGACAACACTATCATGAGAGAGCTGAGTTCTAGACTGTACCTGACAGATGCATAGTACTGAGCTGATTAATTAAAATGTGAGCTTATTTCCTTTTCCGTAAATGGAACGAAAACCTTGGCTTACTGAATTTTCTTAAAGGTCAAATAAAGTAGTGTATGTCCTTTCCTAACTGTAAAGAGGACAAAATAAGAAAGTAACCATTGTCATTATTATTCCTTTGTGCCCAAGGCTTTATAGTGGACACCAGGCTCTAGCCTTTGAAGAATTATGTAATTCCAGAGACAGAAAATACAAATTGGATTTAAATGGCATTAAATAAATGAGAACTTTTATGTGTTAAACACTGTGCTAGTGTAGGAATATAAAAATGAATAAGATATCATCTCTGCCCTCAGGGAATTTATACTGGGTAATTAACATAAAAATGAATGCAAATTGTATTAGAATAATATTACCAGTGCAAATGTGAGAAACAAAAGAGAGGTGATCGGAGTGTTACAGAGTTATATAGAAAAATCTTAGGAGTGGGAAGATAGGCAAAGGTCAGTTTAAAAGTGCTAGCTGGGGTATAGTATAAAAATTGCCTAGGGATTTGTGGTAATGTCGTTACTTTCTCAAGCTGGTTATATCTGTTTTTTAAACCACTACCTTTTAAAAAATCTTTGCTTTGAAATGTACCTATTTTCACTCTACACATTTAAAACATTTCATTTTAGGAGAGTTATGAAATTTTTTTCCAGCTGACCTGATTTTACATTAGACAACTTTGTGTTCCAAAAAGAAATAGCGTACCAACACAAATTCCAGTCCTTCCCCATCTGAATGACAAGGACAAATGAGCCACAGCAGAGAACAAATTAAACTATTTAGACTTTTTTGTAGTGTTCTGTACTTTCAATTCAAACACTGTCCTAATACATGAGTTCTCCCCAACAAGCTGTTCTTCCAGACTCTCTTTTTCTATTGATACCCTCATCATCCCAATCACAATTTTCACTTTCTCTTTTTCTTACCCTTCCCCTCTGTTGTCAAATTCTGACAAAGTTTTCTTTAAAATGTTTGAATTCAATCTATTCTCCACAGTTAGTATCTTGGGATATTTTAATGAACCTTTGCAAGCCTCTTTCCATTATTACACTGAGCATACTACAGCCAGGTCAATAACCCTAAAAGCATCTTTACAATAAATCAGGCTATTTTCTTATTTTAAAACTTAATACTTCTCTTCTATGATTCAGTCAAAACTGCTTTAGGCTCTATGATGATCTATGGTCTAGGCTAGTCTCCAGTTGCTTACCTTTCTGAAACTTTTACTGTAATTCGATTTACATCCCTTTCTCTAGAAACAGAGCCCCTTTCATTCACTGTCCTCAGGAGTGCCAGAAGATGAAGGAGGAAGAAGAAAAAGGTGAGGAATGAAGGTACTGATGTGGCACTTGCTCATCCTCAACAAAATTCTGCTCTAAGTCTGTTAATTCTAGATCGACTTTAATATCTAGTTCTCAGTTTTTTAAAGTGTTGGTTTTAGTTTGAGAATGAGTCAGATGTGTAGGAGTTTATTTTAATTTAAAGAACAGCAAAGCATAAAAATAAGAGATTGAGAAATTATGGCCTGTGTCTCTAGGTATATGTGTGTTTAGCCTCAGTCTATCTCCAAGGGTCAAAAGTTAACAATAAGGTTCACATTTATTTCTAGTCTAGAGGATGAGCTTAAATTTATTCAATGCTGGGGAAAGGAGAATTAGACAACGTTCGAAAGCAGCATTAGATTTTCACAGTATCAGGTCACTGGCTGCTGATGACTGCAGTCAAGCAGCCTGAAGGTTTGTCCCCGCCAGCTTGTTTCCCAGTACCATCAAGGCCCAATATAATGTGGGTGTTTAACTTATCAGCACAGTAAGGAAAATGTATGATATAAGAATCTTGATATAAGTGTCTTTCAAAGACTCTCAAACTTCGGTAATATCAAGATAAACATCTCTCTCCTTGTATGAATCAAGGTCAGCTTGCAGTTTTTTGGAAACATAATTCCAAAAAAAAAAAAAAAAAAAGAAAGAAAGAAAAAAAGAAAAGAAAAGAAAAGAAAAAAAACCTTATACTCTCGAAGGAGGAGGGGATTTAGGTTGAAGGACCCCAAAGACAAATGAATTAATTTACATTAAACCAGATAACTCATCTTCAGCAATGGATACTTTTTGAGGCATTAGAGTGTTTAACTGCGTACATGTTGTTATTGCAATTCCTTCTGAGTTCAGGTTTGGGAGAATCTGGAATTAGTAAGCAGCTGCCTATTAGGGAATCTCCTTTAATATAGGTCTGCCACCTTGCTAAGACTCATGATTTTTAACAGGAGAGAGTTAATGATGACTAAAGAGAGGTAGTAGTGGATGGTGGCTCTTTATTTATATGGTAGGTATATACATTCTAGTTTTGCTCATATTGGTACAATCTTGGGCAATGTATTGTGTTCCTTAGTTTCTGTATCTGAAGAATATATACTCACATCATATAATTTTTGTGAGACTTAAGATGAATTGATTTATACCAAACACTCAGAATGTTGTCTAATAATTGCTAATTGTATGTTTTCTATTGTTATTGACTAAATTATAAAGAATCATTTCTTTATTACATCAAAACTACCTCTAATTAAAAAGAATCAACAATAGAGTTCTCTTATTCAAGAGAATTTAGATGCATATTCAAAGATAACTGCTAATAGTGTAAAGGGAATTTCACCAAGGTTGAATGCTAACTAAATCATTATTCTCAGGGAAAAGCAATCACCAAAGTTTTAAATTATAGCATAAAGACATTAGAGGAACCAAAAGGAATAATATACCAGTGAGATTCATGATTAAATCTAAGAGAGTTTATGAAATCTGGGATACTTGAAGGAGGTCAATCTTAGATAGCATTTGAAATGATTGGGTTGAATTTTGGTGCTCCCTGTTCTCTTGGGTTTCCAGCTAACTATTCCCTTCCTAGAACATCCAGTTCCGGCCACCTCTGATTTACCTAGTTAATATATTTTTATTCACCCTTCCTTTTCCTCATCTTAAACTTTTTGCATATTTAATAGTTTTTACTTATTCAAATAATTGTTGCAATGATAGCAAAGTGCATTTCTGACTCTAACTGAATATCTATTTTTTTTATTTCTTTGAGTTTTCATACAAATAGAACTGTATGTAGTTGTGATCAATTAATCCTTTCTTTTAGAATTGTACCTAATTAACCTTCAACAGCTTCTGCAGAATTCTTAAAAAGTAGCAGATTCTTTAGAAATAGACATAAAAATTTTCATTCTTTAAAATCAGCAGCTCATTCCAATTCATTTTCTAGAATTAGATTTGATCACCTTTTCCAAGTTAAGGCTAAATTTTGCTGTCCTCTTCTAAACAGGCAATCAGAATTTTGAGATTCTCTTAGATTTATGGGCTAATCAGTGAAGTGAATTCAGTGTTTTGCTATTCAAGCCAAAAAGTTAAAAGCTATCTACCACATAGCCTATACCTTGAACATTGTTGGCAGAGACTGAAGAAATCCTGGATGTCCCCAAAACTTTGAATATTTTCACTGTAGTAATCAGGACTGGTGTAAGTTATAGGAACCAAACATTATATAGTTTAGGCCAAAACAATATTTTATTTACTCACATATCCAAGCTAAGGTTGACAATCCAGATATCAGCTCACCTAGGGATGTACAGGCCCTCAGGGATATTTGAAGCTGGAATGTATAGCAACCAGGTTATCCCCTGGGAACCCAACTCTAGTTCTTTTCTCCTTTCAGCTTCTTTCTTTCCTATTGTAAATGGGGGTTGCCAAATGTGGATGAAAACACATTATCGGTGGCTCCTGAATTTTGTACCTTAAAACCTTGTCATCAGAGAGGGGCAACAGTTTCATCAATTCATTCTCCATTAAAACATCCAGAAGTAAGTTATTGTTGGTCAGATATTACTACTAAACATGGTTTAATGAAATAATTAATAGATTAATAATAAATTAATAATTAATAATTAATTTAATAATTAAAATAATAGCTTTCTATCAGAAGTGATCTTAAACCCTGTAAATGAATTTTTGACTTTATTTTTTACAATGCTATGAGATGGAATTATTATAATTTTTACTTGATACATGGCATAATGAGGCTTACAGAGTTAGATGGCTTCTCTAAAGTCACCAGCTAATAAATCTCACGGAATTTGGGCCCAGTATTTGCTTCTGGGTTTGTCTTTCTCTAAATAAAGTCTCCAACATTCTCCATGGTCTATCACTGTGATTAAATCCTCTGAGTCAGATGTGTTTCTCCTAGTCCATTGCCAGGTGTAAGGACCATGAGGAAACATGTTAATTCTCAGAGTAGTCAAGGTAGAAGTAGGGGTTGAAGGTGGGGAAACATCCTAGAAAAGAAGACAACATTTCAGATATCTTTTACATTCTTAACATCACCTACCATCATCAGAGATTTGGATGGTATTTGTTACCCCAGTTAGTGTTGATCACCCTGATTGACACAGGAAATAAGTCACTTCACATTCAACAGTGCTCCAAGTATCCTAAGAATTTTCACTTTTTTTCCAGGTCTGCAGCCCACAGTCACAATTTCACTTAAAGTTTATTTTATTTTATTTTATTTTTACCTTTTATTTATTTACTTATTAGTATTAATGTTGGAGCAATTGGAATTTCAGTCACACACACACCTCTGGGTCTTTTTCAGTGCTGAGTTTTGACTCAGTGAATATAAGAAATGCTTTTTTTTTTTTTAATTAAAAGCACATTATGAGGTAGAAGATGGGTTAAGCCTAAAAATGGCTAACCATGTAGAAATGAGGTTACATACTCCTGGGTGAAGATGAAGAGTTGTAACCTCAGGAGAAGTAGAGGTTTGCATTATATTTAAGGTCATGATAGGTGGTTACAAAGGCATTCTTAGGTGATTGGCAAGGGAGGTCATTTTGAGTGACACCTGTCTGCAATATAACATGCCTAGTGTACATGAGCTTACCCAGAATTCAGTCTGTTATAGATTCATAAACTTCCAGGCATAAACATAGTATTATAATGAAGTTTAAATTATGGGCACATTAGGGTACTACCTTCTGTGCAAGCATCTGTAGCTGGATTAGGCCAGCTAAGACTATGACCCCCCTGTCCTTTGCCTCTGGGGATGCAGAAGGGATTCTCTTAACTATCAGTAGCATGTTCTTTGGATGATCTCTAGGCTGGGCCTTCATTCCTTTGTTCCCCTGTCAGTCATGTCTGACTAGCTATCTAACATTAGAACTAGGAGATGAATTTTTTCTTCTTTGAATAATTTCAAGATTATTTAGTGAATGTTATTCTTTCCAATTAAGAATTGGATTAATTTTAATTAATCCAATTAATTAAAATTAATCCAATTCTTAATTGGATTAATTTTAATTAATTTTCTCATTAGGATGTTTACAGGTAACAAATGGAACAAATATATTTACGTATACATGGTGGAGATCTTTACAATTGTCTGACAATAAAAATAATGCTTCTGATTTAAAAATTAATTAAAATACTAAGAAATTTTAAAAATTATGTCTTTTAAAAAGACTCAAATAAGCAGTATTTTATTCCAAGCATAATACAGGTATTCAGAGTATAGTGTAGGGAATATAGCCAATATTATTGTAATAGTTGTGTTTAGTGCCATATGGGAGCTAGAGTAATTGGGGGGATCATTTCATAAATTATATACATATTTTCAAGGGATTGATCATGGGAAAAATATTACATTATGTTTTTATTAATCTCTAATTGAAATTTAACATTTCCTTCAAATATAAATATAATCAACTACTATAGAATTATCACCATCTGTGACTTTGATATTTATAAAAATCATAGATATCTTATATATACCTATATATATATCTATGTATGTGTGTGTGTGTGTGTGTGTATATATATATACACACACATATATAACCACATGCATATATATATACACACACATATATATAACCATATATATAACCATATATGTGTATGTATACATATACATACACACACACACACATATATACATATATATGTATACATGTATATATGTATATATATATATATATAACCATAACTGAACCACAAAGTGAGCTTAAACTATATCTTTTTCCTCTGGAAAGTAGTAAAAAAATACTGGCAAAATATAGAGTGGTTGTGTTCAAATTTTTGACTTATTCAACAATCTGTTTTTTTTCTAAGCATGTTTTATCTTTTGACAATGTGTCTACTATACAGTTCCAGTTCCTCATTTTGTCCATCCCCCCTTCTCCCATCTCTGTTTCTTTTGGAGGTAAATAACACCAAATGATTATTTTCACTTTTTAGTGTTATGCCTCATTTATCATTTTTGTTGTTTTTCTTCATTTTTTTCAGGTACTTAATATCATGCTGGGACTAGACCAGCTTGATATAATGAAAGATTTCCCTTTCTTTCTTTCCCACACCCTCCATAGCTGATAGAAAAGATGATGGCGATTGTTAAACTAGATTGCTTTAAGCAGAGATTCTCTGCTAATATTTTGGTCACAGAGATAAAGTGAGAATATTCCGCTAATGATTTCCAAATCAACAGCTTATGTAATTTGCCTCTAGGACCATGTTGCTGCTTTTGTTTCTGGGAAAGGCCTGGTATTTGTTATATGCAAAATCACTTTTTAACCTTGAATAACCCTTTCCACAGCTATTATGATGTTCTGTAATCTTCTGTTGCCCTGGTTAAAAAGAGAACAAATATAGTAAATGAACTCATTCCATAAGGCAGGGATTTTTAATCTTTTTTGAGCCATGTACCTTTTTGTCAGTTTGAGGAAGCTGATGGCTTCCCTCTTAGCATATTGCTTTTACATGCATAATATGAAATACATACAATAAAGGAAACTACTGATATTGCAATACATGTATCAAAATATTTTAAAAATTATAATATAGTAACATGTGTGTCTTCATTAAATGACAAAGTTTGGAGGTGGGTCTAATAACTATTATAATTTCAAAGTAGTGACCAGTGATATTTTGCTATATGTGTAACCCTTGTAATATAAAAAAAATCTACGATGTTTATAAATATCAAAATCACAGATTATACTGATTCTACAGTGGTTGATTGATTACATTCATATTAGAAGGAAATGTTAAATTTCAGTTAGAGATTAGTGAAAACATAGTGCAATATTTTTTCCCATGATCAATCCCTCAAATTCTATCTACAGACCTCTTGAAGAGAATTAAGATGAACACTTTAGAGTTAAGAACCTCTGCTGTAAATTGTAAGCAACCTAAAAAAAGTTAAAAAAAATTTTTTTATTAAGTTATAAATGACATATAACACTATTTTAGTTTTAGCTGTGCAACATAATGATTCATTTTATATATTGTAAAATGATCTCAAGAAGTCTGGTTAACATCTGTCATCATACAGAATTACAGCATTCTTTTTTTCTGTGAAGAGAACTTTGTGGAAGTTTGTACCTTTTGACTTTCTTCACCCATTTTGCCTACCCTTCTACCTTCCCTCTGAAGCCTCTGTCAATTGCGAATCTGTTTAAATGATGGGTGAATTAATGTATTACTTCATTCTTACATATTTCTACTTTAAAATAAGACCTGGAGAGAGGAAATAAGTTTATAATAATGGCATTTCAATCTTGTATAGTCCTCTTTAATGAGGATATATATATTTTGCTGTAAACATGATAAACTCTAACAGGCATGAATGCTACCTCTATCAAAGTTGTCACCTCCATAGACTAATCATATTTGCATACTATTTGTAATTCCAGAAACCTCCTTGGGAATATTTTTTTTTTGTCTTTTGAGTCTATTTTAAGTCATCTGCTATCTTTAAATAGCAGATTTTATTTTTAGGAATAGTCAAAGTCATGATGAGTTAACCTGTTTAGGATTTTTTAAAAAGAGGTTTAACTTTAAGGCAGTGAAACAAGTTTTTTTTTTTTTTTTTAAAGCTAATTCTAAGAGAGATTTCAAAATATTTTGAGGAATAGCAAAAATATTAAATAAACATCTGGATTCCCCAAGGTAACTTTTTTATAGATATAATTCATATAGGTATATATTTGTTAAAAAACATTTTATGAGTCACACATTGTAACTTGGCAGTAGAAAGATTCTCCTATTAAACTTCAAATCCCATAATTTAGGCATCTGTCTTTTCTACTTCAGAAACTACTATGGCTACCTAAACTCTGCCACTGTCCAAATGAAATAAAGCACTGCTTATGGTAGTGTTCATTAGTAATCATTTTGTGGAGGCTCCTAGAATTCTGCTGTTTGAAGCAAGCTATGATTCACCTTGAAATGTCCCTGTGAGACCTTCTGAGAAGTCTTAAGCAGAGCAGAAATGGTCTTGTCTGAATCTGTCATCAAAAGTGATCTTGCTCTCTCCTTCCCTCTCTATTTCTTGTAAATGCATTGAGTAATTGACTCCATTCTTTGCTTCCAAAAGCCTGCTTACAAACTGCCCGTAGGTGCAAATAGATGCTTTCCAAGCATTCTTTTGTTGACTTTGTGAGCTTTTGGGTGGGCACCAGTAGCCATGACATCTCTGTAAATTTTTGCCATCCTTTCTCAGCCTTGCCACACATTATCAGAGGTCCAATGGCAGCACTCATCACTCACTCCCTTCTCCTGCCAGGGGTAACTCAGTCTTTGCAGCTGCTCCCCTGTAACCTTGCTCAACTTCTAAACTGTGTTTTCCTCTTCTAGTGGGTTGCCCTAAAAGTGGGGTAAGATGGCTGGGGAAATGAGTAATGCAGGAGCTCCAGGACAGAAATTTGCATCTGGGCCTTGGACATTCCAAAACAAACAAACAAACAAACAAACAAACAAACAAACAAACAAACACCATGAGGACCAATGGAGTGATACATGCTATTTATTAATCACAATACAAAGAGCCTTCAGCACTCGGTTGCTTGGAGCTGCAGGAAAAGCTGGCCAAGAGCAGGCATTGTTTTCTATGTGAGCAGAGGGGAGGAAGATTGCCTCATCTTGGGGATCACGGTACTGCTCCCCCTGGCCTTCTCTCCCCAGCAGCTGAGAGCCAGATGTGCTGTCCAGCTGTGTTGGGGAGGACCAGACCAGCCCCTCCAGCAAGGCATGGAGACAATGTCCATGGGAATGGCCAAAAGGGCAGATAGTGCCCGTGGGAGCTATAGGAAGTGTCTTTGGGAGCAAGCACAGCCCAGGGAACACTTTATTCATTGTCCTTTTGGGGGCTGCTGACCCAGCAGTCCTCTTCGCCTCTCGAGTTCAATCTGTTTAAATGATAGGTGGCTTAAAGTATTACCCCTCTCCGCTACATTTGAATTAAACCCACAGAGTGGGACTTGAAAATGTCTTTTTGAAATAGCAAGTTGAGTCTTTCTACTTTACCTTGACCACTCCCATGTATTAGCTTCCAGCTTTCGTATTTTTGCAAGAACATTTAATTCCAATACCCATTAAATAGTACTTTTAGTATGATATTTTCAGTTTTAGAAGTTAAATAGGTTTGTGGATTTGACTGAGAATTTTAGTACATTTTACTACATTCTTATAGAAAAACAACACAAAGTGTTTTCAAGTAAATTTTCAATTTCTGTAAATTGAGAATTACTGTAGTTCACTTTTCCAATGGTTAGTCCTAAATGCACATATTTTAACCGATTTTTTTTTTTTTTTTTTTTACAAACTAGAACACTAAGTTAGTGGATGATAGAATAGTGGTTCTCAAATTTTAAAATTTCCTAAAGACTTGTTAAAACAGGTTGCTGGGCCTCACCTGTAGAAGTCAAATTTAGCAATTCTGGGGTGTGGCCTAATTTGCATTTCTAACCAATTCCCAGGTGGTGTCTTGATTTTAGTCCAGAAGCAGACTTCTAGAACCACTGGCCTAAAAAACAGGCCACAGATCCAAAATTACTGTTAATCTTTTTTCATTCCTAATATAATTTGAATCTCAAATTTTTATGAGTGGGAATTTTAAATTTCTCTAGCAGAGACTCAACTAAATGCAGGTACATCTAGGGTCACTTATAACATTTAATTTCCAATTTTTAAGCTTGCTATCAGATATTAACTTCAATTTATAATGAAAAAATTTTATAAGCTAGCAATAAATGGGCTACTGTTTATGAATTCATATTTTTAATCTGTTCTAAACCAAATTAAGTTTACTTTTTTTGTCATCAGTTTTTCTGCTAGCCATTTTTTTTTGCTTTTGAGCCAGATTTTCTTAAGTAATGTTTTTCAACAGTTTTAAACACTAAATTTCCACTAAGTTTGTTATCTTGTTAGTTTGAAGTTAAATTTTTTTTTTTTTGCAACACGATTGATAAATGGCTCCCAGTATGTCTTGCTGTGATAGAATGAAAAATGTAATTGATTTTTATAGTAGTGCTGAGTGTTCAGCTCTATGACCTGCATATACTTTACAGATGTGTGAATTGAATCAGAATGAGAGAATTTTGTTGCTAATCACCACAAGCCTACAGACTTGGTTTGGGAGGTGACTGGGCATGGCATGACATTGCTTTTCTTTTCTTGAGGAAAAGTGAAATCAAAGCCATACAAATTTGTTTTTTCCCCCTGTTGGCTTTCATATTCTCTCTTTAAAATAAAAACAACAACAACAACAACAAAAATATATAAATACAGTGAAGGTAACTTTGTTTAGTTGTTTTTCTGAAAGATTAATAATTTTGATATTTTGGGTTGAGGAGGTTTGAATGTAAATGGAAGTAGCCTGGGATTGACCTAATTTGTACAAATTAATGGATGAATCTCTTTGTTCCAGTGTTCCAACTGGAAACTTTTTTTTTTTTTTTACTGTAAATTTTTCACACAGCTAGAGAAATTGGGAATATCAAAGAATGAGCCCAACCTTGGGGACATCAGTCTTGAGTTCAATGTCTATGTCATTTGTTAGTTATGCTACCTTGAGCAAGTATTCAGTTTCCTTGTCTGTGAAATAATATGGAACCTGCAGAGCTGTAAGGGATTAGAGATATTAGACACCTAGTACACAGTAAAAAGCCAATAAATGTAAGTTATTATTATAAACAGAAATCCTTAAATTCTCTCAGAGATTTCAAATTTTCTGACTTCTTCATATGCAAAAACACAGCTGTTATACTTATTTTAGAAAAAAAAAAATCCTAAGTCCCTGAATAAAAATCAGAGAAATATCTATGTGCCTCTTATTGAATTTTTATCCAAGACAATTTATGATTATTTGTCCTCACTTTTGTGTGGAGATGAATTTGTGATTGGTTTGTTGAATTTTAATAACCATATCAGAACTTTTACCAATTTGATCAAATTCTTTAAAACAACTGTTAAGTGTGCAATAGTTATAAATATAATTGCTATATGAGTCTGATAAATGTCAAAAAATTCCTACCACCTTGCCTGGCTGATACCATTTATTCAATAAATATTAGTGATTATGGTTAGTAACTGTAATATTTAGATATTCCATCATTCACTCTTCAAGTTTGTAAATGTTGTAAAAAGTGAAAGTACTAGTTTTTTTCTTACCACTACTTTTATGGGTTCATAGAATGCATTTCAATTCAGAGATATCTCACAGAGCTGTTTCCTCTTTCATTGCTTATGGCCTCCCAGGGCCATCAAGACAGTTTTTCAAATAACTCTGAGTGCCCAGCACTAAAGCTGCTGCCTCACAGGTACTTCTGAAGACTGCCAGGTAATGTTCCCGAAAGGTAATCCCACAAAGCCAATCTAAAACTTACCTTTTTCACTCAAGTTTCACTATTCTTAAAAGAGAGGGTTTGAATATGTATATCTCATCATTACAGAACCATTTTCTTTTCTTTTTTTGATCAACAAATGGTACAAAGGGCAACAAATTAACTTGAGAATACTTTTCAGTAATAGGGTAAATTGTTTTATTGTTTTTTAAGTTACTGAAGCTTCCTGCTCTGGTGAGCATCAACATAATACATTTCTGATCTCTCTGAAGAAACATTTACCTCTCAGCAACCAATCATCCTCTTCACTCTCCATGAGCTTGGTTGGAATCAGTGGATATGCCAAGGGTTGATTTAGGGTAGGGAAACCTAAGACCCCTCGCTATAATCTTCATTAGCCTTCCAAATAAGCTTAAAAATCTAACTAAAAATCATGTGCCGATTATACAATCATCAGCAACGTGTTGGCAACATATCCCTTTACTCAGTCTAAACAATGCTGATGTCTCTGGGATTTGCCTAATTGGCATTTGGTGCCTGTACTGCTCCTTCTTCCACAACTGCAATGGTGAGTGTTTGGACCTGTAATTAGAAAAGCTACCTGGCCACGTTTCTGGAGGAAATCATCTCTAAGGCACTGAAAGTGCAATAGAAATGCAGAGTAACACTCCTATTTGCTGAAATGAGGCACGTCTGTAGTCAATGCTTGCAAAATTTCCTGCTGGAAACTGAGAATAGCCCAATAGGTTATCTCTGGGTGGCTTTTTCTAGGCTTCAAAGAGTAAATTTTACATAGAATCCTGGAGGCACCACCAAGATTAAAGGCTGAATACAATTTCATCTAACACAGCCCTGCGTGAAAATTGTGCATCTCTTATATTCCCAAAATGAAAGTGTACCAATTGATTATGGGGACTGGTTGGTATTGTTTCTAGGCAAGAGTTAGGCTAGTGTTTTCTGGGGGTGAGGGTGGGATTGCCAGAGGTTAGAACTTAGATGGATTTTTAGTTTTACAAAGATAAAAGGAGAAATAAATCAAACTGGATTTTTAACCTGATTCTTACATCAACTGGATAACTTTCCTAGCTCTTACATCTACCAGAAGGAAAGGACTGTGATGAATGAGCCATTGAGAATGCTTTTTGCATCACTGAGGAGAGAGCCTCTTTCATCAAATTTACTCTTTCTGTTGCTTTGGCCAGGCATTTTTGCAACGATATTTACATTTTATTGATGATTTAAACTTAGTCTTTCTCTCTTAGCTATGCAAAGTCTGAGTGATCAAAACTGCCATATTTATTCTAATTATATCCAAATCAGCCCCAGGGGAATGATTGTCCACTTGACTGGTGATAAATGTCTATTTAGGCCAGAGGTTGGCAAATCCTTTGTGAAAAGCACCAGATAGTCAATATCTTAGTCTTTGTAGGCTATGACTACTCCATCCTGCAGTTGTAGCAGAAGACAATATAGCAATGAATGAATGTGGCTGTGTTCCAATAAAACTTCATTTTCTAAATGAGGTGGCTGGCCAGACTTGCTGTGCGGACCTTAGTTGCTGACTCCTGATTTAGACCATTTATGGTGAATCTGTAGACTATATAATTATGTGTTTTTGTTTGAAAAGCATACAAAAATCTAACTTTTTCTTTAAAAAATTCAGAAGAAGGGGCTTTTAAAAGCAACCCTCTATAGCAGTTAGAGACTATGTGTCTAATTAATGTTAGGAAAAAGCAAATGTCATTGCACATGAAAAAGGTGGGACCAAGAGCTACATAAATTTAGAACAGTGAAACTGGGTACAACATTTATAAAGTTGGCAAGCAAGAAAATGCTTTAAGAAACAGATGGGTAAAGTTCAATCAAGAGCATTTATCTTCAAAATACATGGCTCAGGACATATGTTTTCTTGCCAGACATATAATTGGATTATTTAAACTATCATTTAAAATTATGGAGCATTTTTTCATTAATGAGAAAATAGCTTTACATGCAGGTAAAAATGAACAGTTTTCTGTATCTGGAATCCATTTTGCTGTGGTCTAGTTTGTTCTGATTTTCACTCAGCAATTTAAGAGAAAAAAGGAATGGTGACCTGAATAGTTTATATGCTAACATGACCTACTATCATTTTGGCAGAAATGTTTCAACTGACTCCATTTACCATTTCTGACAGGCAGGGGTTCTTTGTTGTATCAAAGCTGCTGCCTTTGAAACCCTTATTGCTTCTGGCTTACACAAATTAAGTTAACGGTGTTTGTAATACATTTATTTTCTTTTTTCTCCCTCAAAATTTACACTCATAAAATACCACCTAGGTAGTAAGTGGTCAGAGTAGTTCAATAGCACTTTTTACAGTCTTGGCACAAGGCTTGGAAATAGCGTGGTTAGATTTAGCAAATAAAAATACAGGAGGCCCAGTTAAATTTAAATTTCAGAACAAGGACACATTATTTTAGTATAAATATGTCACATGGTATATTGGGGATATATTTATACTAAAAATTTTTCATCCTAAATATTTGTTGGGACATAATTGTAACAAAAACTTATTTGGTGTTTATCTGAAGTTTAAATTCAGTTAGGCATAATAACATATAGAAGTATGTTCTATTAAACAGTTTGTGCTACACACTATGTTTTATAAGAATGCTACTAAAATTTGAAAATGCATTGTGTCTAGTAGACAGTTTTTAATGCCTCATTGGAGAATCTGTCTTGGTTGAGTGTCTACTCCTAAAACATCTTTTTTAATGCAAATATGGAAAGAATGCTTTTAATGTTGAGGGTATGTTTCTTAAAATTCATGATTGGCAGGAACATCATTGAATGATTGAGTTTTCTTTGTATTTTAATGGTATATTTGCTTTTGTTGTTGTTTACCATAAGCTTTATGGTATATAATTTGGAAATTGGAGATAAGCAGAGAGAGAGAGAGAGAGAGAGAGAGAGAGAGAGAGAGAGAGAGGAAAGATACTAATACCCATACTCTCATTATCCAGAGAAAATCACTGTAAATATTTTGTAGTTTACTGCTATAGCTTTATATATACATACACTCACACACACACACACACACACACACACACACACACACACACACACACATGTATGATAAGTAGAACAGCTAAGATGTCTTGGATATTTGTAAACACTTCAGCTCTGAAATGTCACCATTACTGTTAATTTAAAAATAAACTTTTTTGATTCTCCTTCCCCTGGATTGTGTGAAGTCCATGGTGCCCAGGATATTTGAAAAGATTCACCCCAACTGTGTATCTTGAGTTTCATATAACTTGACGCTCCCCATTTCTCCTTTTATGGACTCTTAACCATCACTCTAGTCGCATTTCCTTTTTTCATGTTGTTTAATCTCTTATTAGCAATTGTTCCTCTTACTGCCTTCCTACAAATACCACTGACACAAAACTGTTGCATGGAGTTGACTTTTCCTGAAGGTCAGAAAGTTGGTGGGGGTGGATTATATAGCATAGCTCAGGATGGGAAGTAACTTGATATCATGAATACTAGACATCCTGTTCACAGATGTTTCTCTGATGTCCCCAGTTGTGGGAATTTTTCACTTGGACTCTGGCCACTTACCTGGTTTTAATTCCTAACCCAGTTCTACTTGATGCCTCTTCTCATTCTAGACCCCTGGCATACCCTTTCCCCAATTCAATTGCCTTTACTGCATTTACCCTCTTTAGACTCTAAACCTGCAATTTCTTGTTACTTTATTATGCAGAACACGTAGTAGACTGCTTAATCACCTCTTTGCCTCTGCCATCTCAAGGGCTCTTAAACTTTCTCAGACAAAAACATTATATTTTTTACATATTTATTTTCTGATTTTATAAATAAGTTAGATTTGGCCCCTTAATTAACCTTTAAAGTCTATTTATATCTATATGTATCTATATCTATCTACATATAAATTTACATATAAATTTTGTCTGAGAAACATTTTTATATATTACATATAAATATATCATAAATAGATATGCATATATATTATGCATATCAAAGACCCAAAGAATCAGAAGAAACTTTGAAAGTACACTATTTTGTTAACTTGAGCCAGGCCAATTATTCTTGGACAAAACTTCCTTTATCACCAGTCATCCCTGTAGGTGAAAAAACATTTATTCTTCTCCTTTTAAACTCTCCTTTCCGCAATCTTCCTCACTCTGATCTCACAGAATTTGTTTTAAACAAGCTATATTCCAACTTTAAGATTCATAATTTTATGATGCTTCCTAAAGTGCCCTTCAAAACTCAAGTTAAGGGTCGTTTCATTTAATTTTATTTTTCAGATTAACCTCTTTACCTCCCCCAATTCTCTCTGGGAGCAATAGATTGTATCTAATTCACCTCTCTTCATTTGCTTACAACAGTGCCTAGAACACAGTAGGTGCTCAATAAATATTTGCATTGATGAACCTCTGCATGAAGGAGTCAGTGGATTGATAAAAATCTTTCTTTCTTTTGAACTCTCTCCTTGACTATCCACTGATGTGATCAAACATTACTTAGAATCAGAGAAAAGATTTGCGCTGAAAGTGAGTTACTGTCAAACAGCTTAATTTTGAGGAAGAAAAAATCTTGGAGGAGGTGCTACCATCTTAATCCTAAAACACCCCATTGGTGGTAGCAAAAAGGAGAGCCTTCAATCCTTGTGTAAATTACATATAGTATTTGATATCAGCGATTGCATTCAGAATTTGATTTGCAGTCAGATTAGTAGAAAATGGTGGAAGCTTGCAATCATTGTCTGGCTCAAAGTGTTTTAATAAGAAAATTTTAAGACACTGACTTTACCTTGGTAGATTTTTTGATATCCATAATGACTCAGTAATTTTATTTAGTTTAATTTCCGTGTTATTTATCTTGAAACAGAACCGATTGCTCCTTTGCCTGTGTTTGGTTACAATTTTGAGCTTATATTAGTGTTTTTAAGTAGTTTCAATATATGACAAAGAGAAATAATGAATTTCCAGTATTTATTGAAACTTTTTGTCTACCTCTACCTTATTTACTATAGCCCAAAGTTTACTAACCCAGATTTAGTGTTTACAATTTTCATAAGCATTTTGTACTAATACTACATATAATCTATAAAATTATATATAGTTTAGTTTTACATTTTAAAAAATAATGCACAGATTATATCATGGTAGTTATTCTATCATAATTTGCTTGCTTTCCTAAAATACAGGTATGCAGACAGATATAATACTAGGTAATTTATTTTACTACTTTTTACTATTTTACTGGATAAATATGTCATGTATTTATCTATTCTTAAATTGATAAGCCTTCAGATTATTTTTTTATTGTTCTCTCCTTTTCCTCTAATGTAAAGCATCAATAAAATACTCATGTATGTGAGTTTTTAGGCCAGGTGCAGGAGTTTCTCTCGGGCATAGACCTAGGGATTAGATTGCTGAGTCAGAGAGCGAACCCATGTTCTTCTCTGGGATGTTGCCAAATTGCTCTCCAGAGGGGATTTACCAATTCACTCTCACTTTAACTACATGTGTCATTACCTGTTGTTCCATATCCTTGCCAGCATTTAGTATTGGCAATTTGGTAGGTAGAAAATATTTCATTATGGGTTAAATTTTCATTTTCCTGATTTCTAGTAAGATTGAATATATTTTTTGTTATTCATGTTTTTTATTCTTTAAATTTCCTTCTTTTATATTTTGATAATTATTTCATATTTAAAAAACTGATTTAGAGAGAAATTGATATATATTTTTGACTTATAAATCCTTTTTTGATCTTATAAACTGCAAATATTTTCTCCTTATCTATGAATTAGCGTATCATTTTTTCCATCTGTGGAGTAACATAGCCGTTAACTCATTGTGTAATTAATACTTTGTGTTCGTCTGTCTTTTTTTTCATAAACTATGAATTCAAGTGAGAGCGTGAACAGACTTTTTATTTTATTTTCTTAGTCTCTGGCACATAGGGGTCTCCTAGCAAAATTGTTTGAATTGACTTGAGATTGCCACTTAATTTAATAAAAATGCTATTATAAATTTGTTTTTTATTTAAGGCTTTTGATTTGAAGGCATTGCTGTCAATTTTAGTCATGTGATAGATACATACATATTCATATACATACACACATATACAAATATATCACCTGAAAAAGTAACACTTTGGCAGATTAGGCCCCTTTGTTATCTTTAAAATAGGGCTTCCCTCAATTTCTAGGCAGAGTTTCTTTAGAACACTGTTAAGGTTGAGATAGGTTAATTTATTCAGATGAGATTGAAATAACAGATGCATTGCTATTTCTAGTCCAGAGCTGTTGGGGAAGCAGGGAGGAAGGAGGCATAATTGTACAATGCTTTGTCATCTTTGCAGCTCATCAGTATCAGCAGCTGACACAGGCAAGTGTTTGCTAATGAGTTCTATTGGCTGACACTGACTTTGTCGTTACAACCACTGCTTCCTTGACATCTCCTAGATAGACACGTGGCACCAGACTCTGTGTGCAGCTAGTACCTTGGATTTGAATGTACTGTGAGTTCTCTGGCATTGTTACTACAATTCTTTGTTATCGTTACCATGCCATACCTTTGACATCAGTGATAGCTGTGTATTGTTTTTGTGTTTCTTGTTTCATATCACAGTAGTTATATTTTATTTGATGTGACTTTTTATAACAGTAGCAGGTAACAGCTATTAAATTAGCTATGGACTGATATGTGCTTAGTTTGGGAATTGCTCCAGGAAAAGTTGATTTTAGTAAAACTTTCTATGAGAAGTAATTTAAGTAAATTGTGGGTTGGAATGAGCACCATGAATCTGAAGAACTGATTTTCTTTTAAGATTAATTGCTTTTAAGACTAAGTTTGAGAATGAAAATGTATTATGATTTCATAGATTTGTTCTCAAAATTTGTTTCAAAATGAAAATTATTAATTGGGATTACAAAATACAGAAGCCACAATTCTCATTTTTCCCTCTTTGTTCTTCCTTGAACTAATTTCTTCCCTCCCTCTCTTCATTCCTCCCTCCCTCCCTCCCTCTCTCCCTTCTCTCTCTCTCTCTCTCTCTCTCTCTCTCTCTCTCTCTCTCTCTCACACACACACACACACACACACACACACACCACACACCACACACCACACACCACACACCTGTCATGTTTATCTCTCCCCAGTCCTCTGTTCTCTCTCCTACCATGGCATCCAAACATTCTTAAACACTTTAGGTGAAACTTAACATTCCACTTTTAAACTTTTATTATTTTTTTTCTTTTTTCCAGTAGTGTTCTTTGAAACTGAGAATTATCCGCAGTAGTGACTGGAGATAAGATTGTTGTTTATGGTGCTGTACATAATTGCATTTACTCGGGTGTGTCAGCCTACAATGATAGAATAATAAATGGGTACTGAATGTTCCTGCAGCTTTTATTTGCCAGGCATGCAATCAGGGTCACGTTACCTAGATGTAAGTGAAATAAAACAGGAGGAAGAGGATTGATTTAATCCACTATGAATGCATTCCAGAGTGATTTGCTTGCTTTCTATACCTTCTATCAGGTGGATATGCATACATGTACAATAGCTGGGGACCTTTTTATTTGGGTTAATAAGAAGAAAAAAGAATTCTCGAATTCTTCAAATTGGGAAGATTAGTACATTTTCATGGTTTCTCCAGCTAACACAGCTATAACTGTTCACAATATATCCTGTCTATTGTAAAATCCTTTTTGTCTGAGTCAAGAAAGAAGTTGAATAGTGAGTTTTTATTCCAGAAATTTAGCCATTGTGTATTTTTGTAAATTTTGTGTCTGCCTCATTTGTTTTCTATCCAAAAATTATATGTATTAAGATTTGAAGGTTTTTAAAGATGTTGTCAGAAGTTACTCTAGAAATGTGTTCAGATTCTAAAGCAAACACTTGCTTCTTGGAAGACCCAACAGCATGGATAATTCTGATTTCTAATCCATTGCACTTGTCCTGTAGATAGTTTTTCACTAGGAACTGCAACCATTTTAAAATTGGATTGTTTGTTTTCTTATTGTTGAGTTTTAAGTTCTTTGCATATTTTGGAAAAAAGTCCTTTATCAGAAGTGTCTTTGGCCAATATTTTCTCATAGCCTATGGCTTGTCTTCTCATTTATTTGACATTCTTTTGCAGAGCAAAAGTTTTAAATTTAAGTCAGCCTCATCAATTATCTTTTTCATTGATTGTGTCCTTGATATTGTGTCTAAAAGTTTATCGCCATACTTGAGGTCACATATGTACCACCTCTTTATCCATTCATCCACTGATAGACACCCAGGTTGCCTCCATACCTTGGCTATTAGAAATGATGCTGCAATGAACATATAGATGAGCATGTTCCTTCAATATAGTATTTTGGGTTTCAGATAAATAAATACCCAGAAGTAAGATAACTGGGTCTTTCTTTGTCTCTTGTTATAGTCTTTTTTAAAAGTCTGTTTTGTTTTCATTTTCATGAGATACTTTTCCATTCCTTTACTTTCAGTCTGTATGTGTCTTTCAATCTGAAATGAGTCTCTTGTAGGCAACATACGTAAGGTTCTTGTTTTCTTATTCATTCAGCCAATCTATCTTTTGATTGGAACATTTAATTCTTTTCATTTGAAGTACTTGATAAATATGTAGTTATTGTCATTTTTATATTCATATTTTGGGCACTTTTTTTTTTAAGAAGTCCTTCCAACATTTCCTGTAATACTGGCTTGGTGGTGATGAACTCCTTTAGCTTTTTCTTGTCTGGGAAGGTCTTTATTTGTCTATCAATTCTAAATGAAAGCTTTGCTGGGTAGAGTAATCTTGGTTTTAGGTCCTTGCTTTTCATCACTTTGATATTTCATGTCAATCTCTTCTGACTCTCAAAGTATCTTGAAAAATCAGCTGAAAGTTTTATAAGAACTTCCTTATAGGTAATTAATTGCTTTTCCTTGACACTTTTAGGATTCTTTGTCTTTAAGCTTTGACATTTTAATAATGATGTGCCTTGGTGTGGGCCTCTTTGGGTTCAACTTGTTTGTGACTTGAGCTTCCTCAGGTTGTATGTCTATTTCCTTCACCAGGTTAGGGAAGTTTTTAGTCATTATTTCTTCAAATAAGTTTTCAATTTTATGCTCTCTCTCCTCCTGGCACCCTTATAAATGTTGTTACACTTGATGTTATCCCAGAAGTCCCTTAAACTATCTTCATTTTTTTTTGGATTCTTTTTTCTTGCTGCTATTCTGATTGGGTGTTTTCTGCTACCTTATCTTCTAAATCACTGATTTGATCCTCTGCTTCATCTAATCTGTTGATTTGCTCAAATGTATTCTTTATTTCTGACTGGTTCTTTTTTATGTTTTCTATCTCTTTGTTAAAGTTCTCGCTGAATTTTTCTCCTCTTCCCCTAAGTTCATTGAGCATTCTTATAACCAGTATTTTGAACTCTGCATCTGGTAGGTTGCTTGTCTCTATTTTGTTCAGTTCTTTTTCTAAAACTTTGCTCTGTTCTTTCATTTGTCTTTGTCTCCCTATTTTGGCTGTCTCCCTGTGCTTTTTCTCCCATGTATTTGATAGAGCTTCTAAGTTTCCAGGTGTTAGCAGAATGGCTTTATGTAGTAGGTGTCCTGTGGGGCCCAGTGGCATAGTCTTCCCTCTTCACCTGAGCCAAGTGCTCCAGGTATGTCCCTTGTGTGGATTGCGTGTGCCCTCCTGTTGTAGTTGAGCTTTGCTTGCCGTTTGCATGTTAGTGGGAGGGATTAACCCTTGGAATGATTGATTGTGAGGACTGACTGGTCAGGGCCAGATCCTATAAAACAATATTCACTTTAACAGAGCTCTGATGCCTGCCCAGTCTATGTTTTAGGTATGTCCTCTTCAAAAGCAGCCCTGGGTGGCACTCTGGCTCTGGCTCCAGATGAAGCAGGCCACTAGTGTGCTTCTGGGAGGGGACCAACTGCAGTTCAGCATAGTCTGTGCACTTCTGGGGCCACCTGGCAAGAGTTACCAAGCAATCCAAATATGGCTGATACCCCTGCTGGGCTTAGAAGTGTCTAGAGAGGCCAAGCCAAGAACCAAGAATGGCTGCCATTAGTGCAAAGCTGTTCAACAAGATGTATTGGAAATGCTGAGGCCAGATTCTTTGGGTTTTGTGAACCCTTGAGAGATTTTAGGGAGGTCCACATCATGAGCCAAGATAAGCCATTTGTATGGAAAAAAATGCTGGATGCAGCTTGGGTGGGTGGCAAGTTGGGGGTAGCACGGTCTCAGGGATTCAACAGGGCAGGGCCAATGGTGTTAACTAGGTTAATGGAACCCAGATATGGTGGTCATCTGTGTCAGCATGCTGGGTGGGGTAGGGAAGGGCTCAAAAATGGAACAGTGGATTCTGCCAGTACTTCTCTCTGGGAGAAAGCCTCACCTTCAGCCCTTGCCAGGCAACTCAGTTTCTCCCCATATGTCCCTGGCACTGCTTGAGCAGCTGCTCCAGTGTTGGAGCTCATAGGGAGTGAGTCCATCACCAAGTACATCTGCACATAGGCCCTTTAAGAAGAACACCTCACTCTGCTGGTTCTCACAGCCAGAGGTTTGTAGAGATTTCTCTTTATGGCACTGGAATCCCTGCTGGGGAGCCCAGTTTGGAGCTGGGACCCATTGCTCCTCTGGGGGCGTGCCTCTTCTGATTCTCAAATGCCACATGCAGTCGTAGGACTGGACTGTTTCACATCTCTGCCTCTCCTACCAGTCTTGAGGCAACCTCTTATGTGTGTCCCCAGTTGTAGGACTTCTGTTCAGCCAGATCTCAGGTGACTCCCAGTGATGGTTGTTCTGTAATGATATTGTAATTTTGATGTGTTTGTGAGACTTCTCTGCCATCTTGACCAGAAGTCTTGTTCATTTTTCTTAAACCAATTGAGAGTAAGCTATAGACATCATAACATTTCATCTCTAATACTTCAGCATGGATTTTTTTAAGTATAAGAAATAATTCTTATATAATCCCACTACAGTTACCAAATTTTGTAAATTCAGCAGAGAAACAACACTGTTCTCTAACATATGCTCTATATTAATTTTCCTCACAGCTACTATCCTAATTCTAAATTCATCCTTCTTTTTCTGGATTAGTGCAAAATTAGTGCAGTGTCCTATCTAATATTAGGCCCCTTATAGCATTGTTTCTTTTCAATCCAGAATGCAATCCAGGGGCATGTGTTAAATTGAAATACTATGTCTTTTTAGTTTTATTTATATAGGATATTTTGTCAACTTGTCTTTGTCTTTTTTTTTTTGATATTGACATTTTGAAGAGCATAGAACATTCATTTTGTAGCCCCTTAATCTGTAATTTTTTCTTGTTTTCTCATGATTAGATTCAGGTTATTAATTTTGGCCAGAATGAAATATAAGTGACATATTCTTATCATAACAAAAGGCATATAGTTTCAGTTTGTTCATTTATTGATGCTAATGATCACTTTGATTAAGGTGGTGTCTATCTTATTTGTTTGTTATAGAGATATCTTTGCTTCTTTTGCAACTAATACATAATTTAGAGGAGAGAGATACTTTGAGATTATAATACCCTGCTTCCAAACAAACTTTAACCTAATGACTTTGTCATTCACTGAGGAGCCACTCCTAAGTCATTTATTATAATGAGTGTTCCAAAATTGTGATTTTTCTAACTCTAATATTGCTCCTATTTTTAGTTGGTACTCTACTGCTAAGAACTTTCCCTAAACCATCTATTTATGTGAGTATGTATAATTTTTAGTACCATCTTTGTACTTTTCTTAGCTCAGTCATTTCTTCAGCCCTATTCCATTTCAGAGGAGAATGGTATATAGAAATCAAGACTTAGGTGCCTTTTTGCTTATTGCTTCTGGGATATCATTGCTTCTAGGTACCTTCAGCAGCTAAAGCTAGAGAAAACAAACGTTTATATCATTAACCCTATTAACCAGTAGATCAGGATTCTATTTTTATCTTTTCTCTTGATGTTTGTATCTTCTTCCTTCCATAGTGAAGGATCTATAACTAACTGCACACAATAATATGGATCAACCTTACAAATATAATATTGAGAAAAACAACCCAGACTCAGAAGAATTCATAGTGTGTGAGTCATTTGGATAAGAGTTAAAAACAAACAAACAGGTGACACTAATCTATGCTATTAGAAGTCAAGGTTGCCATAACCCCTGTTGAAGCGATGGTAATGATTGGAAGAAAGGATGAAGGGCTTCTGGGGTGCTGGTGAGGCTTTGTTTTTTGATCTGGCAGATGATTATAAGGGTATATTTAATTTTTATAAATTCTTTGAGTTATATACTTATGTTTTATGAATTTGTGGGGTATATATATTAAGCTTCCAAAGTTACTTGTATTAATTTCTTTTGCTTTCCTTGTGTGGTTATGTTGTCAATTCTATATCTGGTTAGGTCAATTCGTTTTTGTTTATATTCACTTTTAGAATCCCCTCCATTATTGTTGATTTAATTTTATCTTTCTGAATATGTAAAACATTAGCATGAATTCAAAAGTCACAACGATGCAAAAAAATTCTCTGAGAGAGAACTCCCTCCAGTATCCCTCCTGCTTTTTCTCTCTCTTCACCACTATAAGCAATCATTTATTCATTTCTGTTTTATCATTCTTATTATCTATTCCTAATATAGCAACCAGAACAATGCTTTCAAAGCTTATTGATATCATGTTATTATCATCCTCCAAATATTCTAATAGTTTTCTATCTCAGAATAAAAACCTAAGTCCTTATAGTGGCTGACAAGGCCTTAGCAATTTGGCCCCCACTCTCAAGCACTAATGCCTCATCTCTTTGGGCTTGTTCCCAGGAACATGCATCTTCAGCTACACCAGTCTCTGTTTCTAAAACATGACAGATTCTCCCATCTTTGGGACTTGGCTTTTTCTGTCCCCTCTTCTTGGATTATTTCCCACTAGATATCTGCATGGTATATTTCCTCACTTCATTCAAACCTCTTCTTAAAAAGTCATCTTCAAGAAAGCTTTCCCTGTTCAATCTTTTAAAATTTATTGTACTCCCATCTCCTCCTTCTGGTATTACTGATTCATCTTCCATGATTTTTTTTTTCTCATCACTATTACATTCTAATACATAACATTTATTTTATTTATAGTTTATCTCCCTCCTCTAGAAAGAGGGTCCAAGAGGACAGAGATTTTTGTGTGTTCAGTTCACTGTTGTATCTCCAGAACTGAGAATAATGTCTGGCACATAACTAGTGCTCAGATCAATATTTATTAATCAAACAATGAATGAATAAGTATAGTTAAGGAGACAGCAGTAAGGAACAGCCTTTGGAAGCTCCATATTAAAATGGCATCAAAGCTAAAATGACACACTGTGGCTGCAACATTTCTACAGCTGTGAGGGTGAAAGGTGGGGAGATATCACAAAATCTGCATTAAATATATAAACTACTGAGGAATTGGAAGTTTCAGATTTGAAGCAAATAGCTTTGGGGTTCAGACTGTTTGTCTATTAATAAGAATGAATTGAATTAATTAAGGTGGGTGATTTAATGCAGAGACCATATTTTAAGTAAAGGAAGTATTATTTGAAGAAAAAAAGAAATAAAAAAAAAAAGGGAAACTGGAAAGAAAAAAATACGGCCAAATAGGAATGAATGAAGTGAAAGGGGCAAAAAAATTTCAGGTAAAGAGACCCTTGAAAACTGATGACTTCTCCTGAGTGTTCCTGCTCCTTCATGGGGCAACAGGTCTCAGAAGTATATGTGGCAGTGAGAAGGAAGGGAATTCAAATTTTCCACCCATGTGAGTATATTTATTGGAAAAACATTACTTTGCTTAAAAAAAAATAAAAGCAGATTTTGCCTAGGTCATGCTCCCATTTACCAAAGTAATTCAAAAAAGTTTACAAAGCACAGGATGTCTTCAGATGCTTATGAAAAATATGTCTTTTAAAAACTCCTCTGTAGTGTGAGATTCTTGCCCTTTGCCAGAAGGCCTGTCTGCCAGTAGGCAACAAGACTTTCTGTGGAGCCTGAAGCTCTATTTGGGGAATGTCTCCAAAGGGAGAACATCTGGGTGGGCTGAACTTACTCTTCACTGAACTCAACTTCTTGAGTGGGTCATCTCCCTTTGGGAGTTTTCAGAAAGATATATGGTGTTATTTTCATTTCATACTTGTTTTAGAGATAAAATGCACATATTCTTATGCTAATGTGTTTTCCAAAATTAACACATTTATTTTTAGCCAGGTGATTTTAAAATTGAGATAAAATCGTTTGTCTTTTCTGAAGAGAATCCAAAGTAAAGAGAGAAATTTTTGTGAGGTATTTAAGGCATCAAATTTCCTGAATATTGCCAAAGGTCAGATGCTGGAAGCTTAGGGAGGAAGAAGTGAAAACATGACTTAAGAGGGAGATCTAAAAAATAGGGCAAGACACACAAATATAGGACTGGCAAAGTATTAATTTATTTTACACTTCGTTGCTTTCCATGTGGCCCTGTGGCAAATGAGCCAGTCTTGATGCCAGAGTTGGAAAAGGCCAAAGAGCTTGACCACCTATAAAAGCTGTGTCATTACTTTATTTATGATGGTAAATGCCATCCATCCTCACCATCTCTTTGGTTGATTCTTTATAATACAGGAGTATCAAAGAATACTCCTAAAGCACATTTGTCTTTTGCAAGTTAGGGTAAATTGGCATCTCAAGTTTGGTAGGTATGGTTTACTCATCTCTATTAAATGTAAAAAACATTGTGTCATAAAAGCCAGCTACCCTGCTTGAAATGCTTAAATTATATCTACTGCAGTGGTCTCAAAATGAGTAAGCACATCTCAGTGGCTGTGCCAGGCAATTCATTAGGGTATGAGGAGAAATTGTTAATCTCTATTAATTTTAATTTTTATCATTTTAATTTCCATTTCAGTGCATATTTACATTATACATTGTGTAAAAGTACATGCACCAAGATGAAAATAAATATTCTCATACTGGAAGTATGAGTTCAGATTATTTTGTTAATGGGTGCAAATCTCAGAAATCTTGGAGTCCACTGTGTCAGTATGCCTTTTGATATCTAAATTTCAGCTTAAACAATCTTTTTGTGCTAATACACTGAGACCAAAACTTATCTCTCTACAGTAAGTGTTTAATAAACACTGTAGTGCTTCCTGTGTACTCACTGTGATAAAAGACTTAAAAGACATATATGTCAATTTGCAGAGATTCTCTACACATTTAGCCATGCTGAGTTACACAACATTAATAATTAAAAAGAAAAGTCCTTTCACAATAAGAATGTTTCTCACTAGAAGGGATTTATCTTTTTAATGAGCACGTTCATTTTATGTTGTAGACAACTCAATACATTTTAAAAAATACTTTTTAAATTGATTTTTCCCCCTGCAAATTAAACACTTTTCAGTGCCCAATACCAAAGAATTTGAACTGTTTCTAGTGGAACCTAAAAAAAAAAAAAGGAAATGAAACATTTAGACAAAATTATGATGATTTTTTGAGAAAAAAATTGTGCTTCCACAACCAAAGTACATTTAAAAGTACAACATATGCATTTTTCTTCAATAGTTTTATTTGCATTGATAATAAATTGACTCAAGACTTAAAAGACATATATGTCAATTTGCAGAGATTCTCTACACATTTAGCCATGCTGAGTTACACAACATTAATAATTAAAAAGAAAAGTCCTTTCACAATAAGAATGTTTCAACAAGGCCAAAATACTTATTTTCAGGATGTAAATACTATTGGCAATTATCTTAGCCAAGTTTGAATTTTGGGCCACTTGGTATTTCATGTTACCTGATTAATTTTGTATCCCAAGGCCATAAGATAATTTTACTCCCAGGATTCCAAGCCATACTTTTTCTTTTAATGCTGTGCAAAATGTGATGAATATACATTTTGGTTCTGAGCAATAGCAAAGGACCTGGATTTTAGGACAGTTTTATTCCCAAGAAACAGCTCCCGCAACAAACCTCTTATTCTGAGACGGTCCTTCCTGAAGAATGTTCATACCTGACCATTTGAGTCTTTCAGAAATCAGAATTAGAATCCCTGTGAAACAGCATCTCATATAACAAAAGCAAAACACTATCCATAACATCAAATATACTTGAAGAATTTGCTAACCCCTGAATTAAACCAAAACATTGAGTTCATTTTTAAACTAAAATTTGTATTGAACAAACTTTTTTAAAAATGTACTCAGTTTGAACTTCTGCCAAACTTCAACATTTTGAAAAATGATAGGACTGTAACAAAACTAGGGCATCAGTATATTCTTTGAATTAAATTGGATTTGATCTTGTGCATTTGTCTCAATTCCCTGCATTGAAGCTCCTCACAAAAGTGGGGTCCTTGTGGTGCCCATGCCACCATAACTAACTTCTCATTAATCTTTACTATGGTACCTCTCCCTACCAAGGTTTTACATAACCTTGTCTCTAATTTGAAAGTATCATTCTTAGAGAGGTGAAAATGAGCTAAATCATCTTTCAGTTTTTGTGTGTTTTCTGATTATTTTTTTTCTCGTGCCATTGCTTGGTAAAAGAATAAGGAAAAGCAAGCATCAGTTCTCAAATTTCACCTTCCTACTATTGGAGGAAATCTGGTCTTTGAGGGATTTAAGTTATTTCCTCAACTCTTCATCAATGATAACTCTGCTACCACATCTCCTCTGGCAGGAAATGCTCAGACAGCTATATAAAGTATACTCACTATCTTATAAGGATAATTTTATGCAAAATAATTACATTGAAGGTAGCTAGTGTCTGTTAGAGTCATCTAGATTTATAAATTATTCAGTCCTTCCTAGAAAGATACTCCCATCTCCATAATTAGTTAGCATGTTTGATAGTTTTGTTCTTAGTTTTTCACTTTAATTTGTTTTACTTTCACTTTCTATTCATAGCAACTTCCTTTGACCATTAGAATATTAATCCTTCTGACTCTAAGACAGTCATTTTGACCCTCTCAGTTGGAGCAACTTGTTGATGATATGGGAACCAGCCTTCACAATGTAATGAGCACCAGTTGTGTGCAGGGCGTTCCATCTGTGTTAAGTAGTGAGTGTGTGTGTGTGTGTGTGTGTGTGTGTGTGTGTGTGTGTGTAAGAGAGAGAGAAGAGAGAGAGAGAGAGACAGAGACAGAGAGAGACAGAGAAAGACAGAGAAAGACAGAGAGAGAGGGGCAAAGGGAGCGAGTTCGTCTCGTGCATGTGTGTAGGCCCGCCCACCCACACGTACATAAGAAACAGTACAGCAGATGATTTTGGTGTACATGACTAAAATTTTCGAACAATCTTGATGTGGCAAGTCGTGAAGTCATAAAGTGGTCTGCAATTTTGTTAAGCGTGAATTTGAATTCCATCTTTTTGAGGTTAATGCAAGGAGCAAGTCACTCATCTAATGATTAAACCGACTGTATAGACCAAAATACAGCATTGTTTTAATCATTTTTTTTCATGTTTTGTGTGAAAAAAATGTAGAACAAGATTTTTCACCCTCAGTGCTATTGGCATTTTGGGCCTGATATGTGATTGTTTTGAGAGGCTGACACATACATCATAGGATATTTAAACATCCCTAAGTCTCAACCCATCAGAAGCCAGTAAAACACCTCTCCCCTTTTTGTGACAACCAAAATGTCTCTAGGCATGAACTCTGGGGTGGGCAAAATAGCCTTAGGTCGAGAACCATTTCTGGGTTGATAATTGAAAATTAGGCCATTAAAATTTTATATCTGAGAACACATTCTATTCATAAAATTACAAAATCAACTTAAAACTTTTGTTTTTTAAAGATACGTACTAAATATGGAAAACTAAATACTATGAAGTCTGTATTCCTTTTAAGAAGATATCAGATAGTTAAGGCCTCTTAAAATTTTAGTCAGTGGAGTATGAAATAAATACTATCTTTTTCGACTGAGTAGCAGTGTATCCAATATTGACATTCTTTACTGACATTGTTTGAGAAAAATTATTTATCAGTTGAATATAGGACAAAATGGAGAGTGAGAAAGGTTTTATTTGAGGATTTTGCCAGGAGACTAGATTAGCTTTGTCTATAAGATTGGAGTAAGGGTGTGCTTTTAAGTTCTTGTGAAAGAAAAATCAGTTCCCAAAAAATGGTAATTCTTATTAATGCCAGTGAGATCTAACCATTTCTCTCTTGTGGAAGAGAACAAGTGGCGACTATGATTTCAATGTCTAGGTACAGTCCTGTGAGCTCAGCCAGTGCTCACTGTATCAAATCTTGTGATCCTTCTAAAACCCAGGCCTCCAGTTTTAGATATCTTTTAATTATACTCACACCTGTTGTTTGAGAACTTGTAAACATCCAGCACATCCAAAATCTCTTATTTACTCTCTCACTTCTTCGTACTTAACTAATTTCATGATTTATAATTTTTAATTCTTCAATTTTCAGAGTCATTTCTCCATTCAGCATAATTGGCACTCCACTGAGCTTGTGCTTCTAAATACTAATCCACAAAGATAGTTTTCAGAAGGGAAATTGCAGCTAAATGAAGCACTGATAATTTGTCAACCTGGATACTTTTTACATGACTTGACTAGGATCTGGAATTAAATATCCAAGAGAGAGGATTAAAAATAGAATAGGTTTAAATTTCAGAAAGTGAATTCTTGAAGTGTCTTTCCTGTCCTTTTCATTCAATTTATCACATACCCTGGCACTGCCATTTTGGCAAATGAAGCAGTGTTTCCTCTGGAGCTTCCAGATTGAAATGAAGCCAAATGGGCTGAATTTTTTTGGTTGGATTTTTCTACAGACTGGTAGTTTCCATCTCAATGAAAATTGTAGGATATTAGCCTAGTACTAGCATATACTGTACCTTTCAAGTGGAAACAAAAACTGGAAAGTCTTGCCGTTTTTATACATCTTGGTACATTAGATTCATTTTAATGTCATGCCACATTTGATGAGATACAGGATATCTTATTTGGTCTTGTTTTATTTACATGTAGGCAAATAGTACTATGAAAATCATACAACTTTTACAAAACTTATTTCTTTATAATTTTTTCAATCAAATATATTAATATAGGTATAATGAAATTGCATCTATAATGTAGCAGGTATAATTACTATTAATATGCTAATATTGTTATAATAATGATGTAAATACCATAATAATATAATTCATACTGTAATAGAACAGAATTCATAATATAATAATAATAATAGAATGGTTATAAACAGTTTCTCAACAACTGTAAAATTTTGAGATGCTAAGAAGATTTGTAAGAATTACAATTCAATTGACTTTCCATCACTTCAGTGTATGATTTAATTGGTTTTGTTGCTCTGAGAAAAATTATAGTTATTGAATCTTAAAGCTGGACCAAGCTCTCATATCATCTAGTCCAATGGCTTTGAAATTTGTGCGTGCGTGTGTGTGTGTGTGTATGTGTGTGTTCATATAAATCTGAAAGAGTCTCTGAAATAGTGCTTATTCATATATTTTCTATTAAATTCAAATTTATTTCATTCTATTCTTTTTTTCTAATTCATTAAAAAAATGCTGGGCAGGACTCATTTATTGTCATAACTTGTGGTCTGAAAAACACTGATCTAGTCTGGGTCAAACTATTCATTAGCAGCTATAAAGCAAGTGTTTTTTAAAAAATACATATGGGATTTCAGGTTCAAGTCATTTAGCATTTGGCCCTTACAAAATGATGTATGGCTGATTCAGAAAGACTTTCAAACTGCTATGATGAAAATCAGGAGGTGAGATTTACCCACTGCCACTGCACATGCACGCATACACTTGCTAATCTCTTTTACTGATCCTGTGACACACCAGACCCAAGAAACCTGACTCATGTTGTTGGCTTTTAGTTCCCTTCATACCTTTGGCATGGTTGTAGGAGAAACAAGAAATTCTTGAGTTTGGCTATTTACAACTCTTTGCCTGGAAGAACCCACATGGACAGCACAGCATGAGGAATCTCAGGAGCAGGTGCCAGGAGAACTGCCTGCTCTGCCCCAGGCTACCAGCACAGTGTGTGACTTTTAGCAAGTCATTTAACATTCTGTACCTTAGTTTTTCTCCTCTAGAACATGGGGATGATGATACCTCACTACATTCCTCACAGACTTTGATGAGGATCAAATGAGAGAAAATAATGAAAGCTTCTAATAGACTGCAATGATACATACATGAAGAGTATTTAAAAAAATTCCCTACTTGTCAAAATTTAGATATACTTTTTCCTTTAACTTTTAAAAATAGGCATGGAAATGATTATATATGATTTTTTTGTTTTTTATCTGAAGAAATAACGGTAAAATCAAAGTTTTGATGTGCTCTTTACATTTTTCATACATATTAAAATCAATGAAACTATTAAAATGTTTATACATGTATCTCTTAAAATCATCTTGAATAACAGCCAGGGGTACATGTCTCACATTCTGGGATGTGGTGGTAAAGAACAGATGGTGGTTTTGGCGATGGTTAGTCCTAGACGCTAACTCTGCCCTCTGTCTGCTCCCTGTGTGGCTGCGGACAAATTACTCAACTTCTGACAGGCTTCCTTTCTTCATTGGAGAGCTGAGGATGCTTCTGCTGACCTCATAGTGTTGTAAATATATTTGTGAGATGATGTAGGGATTGGTGAACTCGTTCTAGCAGGCCACACCTACCTAGTCCACTGTCTGAATTTTGTAAACATAGTTGAATGGGAACACCAGCAAGCCCATTTATTTACATATTTTCTGTGACTGTTTTTACCCTACAGTAGCAGAATTGAATAGTTATGACAGAGACTGTACGATTCCCAAAACCCAAAATATTTGCCATCTGGCCCTTTGTAGAAAAAATTTGCCAATTGCTGAGAATTATCTGATAATAAATATGTAGCACTTACCATTTCTGGCATGTGGTAAATATCCAAAGAAGAGCAGCTATTTTTATTAGATAGTAATGGTTAGTAAGACAACATAAATTATGATAATAATGGTGATGATAATAATAACAGATGATGATGATTTTAATATGATGATGATGATAATAATCTTTTCTTTGTCTAACAGCTTTAAATTCTTTTACCTAATTATAGAGACCACTCCTCATATTGCCCAGATAGCTAACAAAGTTTTTCTTTTCTCTTGGTATCAACATTAATTTTCAGGAAAGGATCTGAAACTTGGTAAAAGAGTAAAGCTCTAGTTGTTCAAAGCTTAACCAGCAGGAGTATGGAAGTATTTTGAGGTTAAATTCAGACCTGCTCCTTGTTCATTTTTGCAAAAAGTGACCACTAATCTCTTCATACTTATTTTCTCATAAGGAATTTTTGTTTTTCCATAAAATCACATGGTTGCTGTGTACCAGAGGGATTCACCTTTGTGGTGCTCTGTGATGGGTTTACCTTTTTTGGACCTTTTTTTTTTTTTGATATATATATATATGTAACCCATTCTTACCACCCATAGACCCCAAATATGTCTCAAAGTAAATGAGACTCACTTAGAAACTTACCATCTGTTCTTTCTCCCAGTTATAAATTCACAAATAGGATCTGTTCTTCCCTTTAAAGCAGTTTCCCTAGCAACTAAACAACCTTATAAGATCAGAGCAGTTTGTCACTTTTGAAGTTTGACTTTCTGACAAGGCTTCTGGCTGAGGGAGATGAAGAAAACATCTAAACAAACATTTCGAAAACATTCAAGTAGTGAATTACAAATGGAAACCACGTTAGGTGACTTTTGTAGATCATGTGTCATTCCCTATTACCAACCTCCCCAACTAAACAGCGAAGATAGTGATCTCTTGAAATAGCTATCTTTGTAACAGAGAACAGATGGGAGTGATTCTTAAAGTGGCTAAATCACCCTAAAGATATATTCTGGGAAGCAGTGGGTAGGAGAAGATATAGGAAGATTTGCAGCAGACAGCCAAACAAAGTGGACTCACCTTGTGATTGTTCGATCTTGTTTATCTCTAAGCTAAAATAAAAGTATCTATCACAACTCAGATACATCATGGGAACACAGACTTTGCTTTCTCTATTCAAAAAAGGCCAAGACAAAAAGAGGACAGGTCTCAGCTAATCATCAAACTGGCTTTTCATTTGTTACTATTATTACTATTATTATTTAACCCTGATGCCTTTTCCCTCTGCTGCTGTCCTATTTATCAATGGCCAGAGTCAGAAATTTATTCAAGTCTGGGTTTACTTACCCTCCACAATCCTATTTCAGCTCCTGCTCTATATAGAGTGCAGTTGGGAGAAGATAGAATGATTATGGTAGGAAAGAAGAGTGTGGTAACTCAACAAGAAAGTTGCCTTAATTCACTCCTTAACAAAGGGAAGGGAGAAATTTATGAGACCTCTAGGAATTTATGAGACTCTCCAGAGATTGCCAAATGAGGTTGGAGTGAAACAGAATTGAAACATATGAGAGAAGAGTGTAAATAACACTGGTGGAGGCTTAATCGAAGTGTTCTTGTGATGAATTTACATTAATGATCTCAAGATGAATGGCAATTTTTCTTCCCTGGCAGATTTTCCTCAAGAGCACAGTGTTCCTCATAGGAAGCAAGTGAAATGGGCAGCTCTCCCCGTTTTGCGCGTACTTCCAAGGGAATGTGTCTGGATGCCTGGGCAGCATCTAGCATGGTGGTTGGCATTAAATAGAGTTAAGTGAATAAGGCACAGTCTACAAAACAAGGGACTTAAATCTTTTGCAAAGTCATTGCAGATTCCAAGAAGCAGGAGGAAAATACTTTGAAAGAATTTTTCTTATTAAGGAACTTTTGATACCTTAATTTTAGTTGATTTATCTCAGAAACTTTGTACAAATTATATTTCTTAGGCTAGGCATAGACTAAGTTTTAATGAAGTATTCTGTAAGTATTTCTCAAACACCTATTTTTAGGTTTAATACTAAAATTGGTGTTTTGGAGAGATACATAAAATATAGACACAGGATGGTAGACACAAAGGTGTGGTGTCTAGATGCCTTGTTGAGGGAGGTGTTGCTTCTGAGCTGCAAGAAGGGTAGTTGGCAAACAGACTCTGTAATCTCCTTCAGGGTCTGCCTCATCTGCAGAGAGATGCTTTGCTGCGGTCATACCTTCCCAGGACAGCCCACCTTAGCTGAAGACCTGGCCACTTGGGCTAGATATGATAATACTCACTTTTGAGCTCCCTATCCAATTATCCTGGCTCTGTTGAGTGTGTGTCAAAGTTCAGCCTCTCCTTCCACAAAACCCTGCTTCTACCCTTTTCTTCTCACCAGTGTCAATCCCTTATAACTAACTGACATCCTAAAATTTGTGGTGAGATGTTTCTGGAGAACCCAGCCTACACCACCTGGTTATTAATTATCTTACAAATAATTCAAGAGACAAGACTATCTTATGGGGATAATTAATGATGTGGAATAAAATATAAATGCTACAACATTCAGATGAGAGAAAGAGAGTTGAGAACTTCAGAGATCAGATATAGGTTCCTGTTAGATCTGAACCTTTTGGTTGAGCACATCCAAGGTGCTTAAGGGTGAAAATAGAATACAAATAATGGAGCAATCTGAGTTACAACAAGTTGGGAAACTGTAAGGAAACTGGCTTGGCTAAAATGAAGGGTGCACGTGAGGGAAGAAATAGAAATAATATGTTAATTTACTTAAGATTAGATCTGCCTATAGACAAGAGAGAAATCTCACAATAGATGCTTCTCTCTCACATTAAAACAAATTCAGGGGTTGTCAGTCCTTACCCCTCCTGCCAATTTCTTCGTCTTTCTATCATCTCTAGAGTGCGACTTTTATCATAAGGGTCTATTGTGGCTGCTTGAGATCCAGCCATCATATCCATATTCCAGATAGCAGGGTAAAGGATGAGGTAAAGATGGCCATGACATACCATTTTAAGTACACATATTTCTAATTACATCTCATTGGTCACAATTTAATCACATGGCTTCACCTTCTAATAAGGGAGGTTGCAGAATATAATTTTTATACTGGCAAAATACAGAAATGATAAATTTTAAATTACAATTGAAGACTATATTGTCATATTTTATTTCAAATAATAAAAACAAGTGAGACAAATAATAACAACAAGTAGAGAAGATGAGTTATTTTTTATATATGTGTAAAATGTCAAAGATTTTGAATGTGTTCAAGTGGGCATTATTATTAGTAATCATCTTATATATATTTAGTATTTTCCATGTACCCAGCACTATGTCAGATACTTTACATCTGTTGTATTGTTTAATTAAGCCTATGAGATAGGGTTTCTAAATGACCTATTACAGATAAGGAAATGGAGATTTCAAGAAATTAAGAAAATTGATCATGTCACGCACCTTGTAAATTGTAGGGCCAAGGCTGAAACCCACATTTGTCAAAATCCACTGCCCAATTCATCTACTTGTACTATGGTGCTTTTATTAGAGCCATCAAAAGAAACTTCAAAGAGGAGAAGCTGGGGCTTGGGAGAGTAGGCAAAAGTGGAGGTGTACTGGTAGAGCCAGTGAGCTCTCAGGAGTGTCAAAATCATGAAAGCAGAGGATAACTATCAAGGAGGAGAGAATGTAGGCAAGGGCAGAGGAAGTGCTATGTGCTGAGTCTCTGGAATCTTTCTCTCAGAGGAGGAGGAGATAAGAGGAGGAGTTAGTGGGGAAGAGCCAAGGCAGGGAGAGTTCATAGAAGACAAGGGGAAAGACTTTCTTAATGAGGAAAGTAGCCAACAAATATCATTAACAGAGAGGTTCAGAAAAAGAGTCAGTTATGAGCAACTAGGAGGTCATTCAATGATCATTTTTAAAAGTGTTGGAAATGGGCTATTGGAATGGATAAAGGAAGGTCAGAAACTATAGATGAACTATTAAAATATATATGGTCATCCTATTGTTAATAATAGCTGATAATAACTGTTAATATTTATTTAGTTCTTACTCTATGCCCTATACTGTTCCTAGAGCTTATGTGTACTAATTGATATAACCACAATCCTATAAATCTTATTATTCTTGGTTTACAGATAAGAAAATTGAGGCAGTGAGAGATTTAGTAATCTATCAGCTTTTAAGTGGCAGAGTTGGGATTCAAACACAGTGGTCTGGCTGCTGAGCTCATGATCAGTAGTCCAGAAAAGCCAAAAGTTTCTTTAGAAAGTAATGAATTGGTAATAGTTCACAGATTAATTTTTCTGAGATAAAAATCTCAAGTATGTTTTCATAGGAAATGTTGAAAATACTTAGTGATTATTCCCTCTTTACCTAAAACACTATTTTGAACAGGGATTCATTTTATTTTATTTTTTCCTATGTCAGTTTTTAAGGGAGACATATTTTAGGAATAATTTAAGAAAAATTTCAAATACTAATGGAAGATATGTTGCGTTTCTACTAGTAAGCTTATTGAGAGAATTGAAATAATGCATTATGGTCCTTAGCAAATGTCTCCAGAAAGAAAGAGATCATTCTGTCCTTACAGCAAAACATTTTAATAATTATGAACTGGAACAATGATATTTTTGTGTCTCAAATTCCTTTATGCCTACAGACTGTTCAACTGAATGTCATTAGAACCTCTAGAACTTATTTTTGCAAAGTTTGAAGGCTCAGCCATCTCCTACACAGTCACATGTTGATTCAAAAAAAAATATATATATATATATACATAGCTGGACACAATACCATATGGGCAACATATTGAAATCTAAGACTGACAGATGCCAGCAAGCTCAGCGTCCCTAATTCTTTCCAGGTAACCAGATATATTAATGTCAATACATGCTTCCAAAAGTCTGAGAAGTAACTCTTAAAATATTTCTACCAGAAATGCTATAGTTAGACTTTTAAGTAAAATAGTATGGTGATATTCAAATCCAAAGACTCTAGAAAAGTGCTTCTGTTTAGAATTTACTGGTAATTAGAAGAGGCAGATTTGATGGGAATGTTTGTCTTTTCATGTAGACTTATCAATTAACAAAATTGTAAGTGAGAATAGAGTTTTGTTGTATACAGAAATATAAAAAAAGTCAAAAAATAATATAAAGTTGGTCAGAAAAAAAATCAAAACACTAATTTTAAATGAAAGTACTTTGGAGTATATATTAAGTAACAATATTTTTATGAAATTTAAAAATAATTATGTGACTGGCATTTATTGGTTTTAAACATATACTTTAATGTTGGATTGCTCGTTAATTTGGTCAACTAAGTATTATATCATACAGCTACAATAACTAATCATGTTTGAGAGCTTATCATATGGCAAGCATCATGTTGGGAATGTCCCATATATAATTTTATTTAATTATCACAAAATCCCTATGAGTTAGATAATCTAGTTTTTTTAATGGAAATGAGGGAGCCATTTTTTTTTTTGTTGTTGTAAATGTTTAATAGTCTCTTTAGTTTAATCTCTGGACAAATTTGATAAATAGGTAAAGTGCTCTTTTCAGGTAAGATAGTTGCTTTTTCAGTTTTCCTTTTATGATGTACTAAACACCTTTAAATGACTATTTTATTAACTTAAAAATTTTCCTTCTTATATCCTGCATGCTACTTCAACACACACTGTGAGGAAAACAAGTGAAAATGTTTTCCTCATATTATCTTTTATATTGCTTCTTAATATTTCTCACCTTTGAAACAGTAGCCATTTCTGCCATAGGAAATTTTCTATCATCACATATGATTTAGTCAGAGAAGTGCCAGTGGAAGACTAAATTGCAGTCACACCTACTGACTTACCACTCAAGTGAGTCTTGAGGAGAAAAACTTTGTGTTTTATCTTCTATTTCTTTACATTTAACCCATTGCACTTTTGTATCTTACCACTTATTTTTTCTAGAGGGGGCATACACAATTAATTTATTCAATAAATGTATATTTAGTATCTTCTAAATGTAGAGCACCAGGGATGCAGTGATGATCCCCCCTCCCCCCAAAAAAAAGCATCATTAATTTCTATCTTCACGGAAGACTGCACAACAGCACTGGTCCCAGGATACTTCCCATCCTGGGGGAATACATTGGCATAATGTATCCATCAATTAGTTTCTCCCTGCATGAAAATTACTGTCAAATCTAAAATCAAAAGGAACAACTACCCCCATGTAATTTGATTCACCTGCAACTCTTTACCCACTCAATTAATCTTTTATAAATACATATGTGTGTTCATTCAAGAAAACCCTTCAGTCTAAGTGGTGACTGATTTGGGAGAATATGGAACAAACATGAGCTATATTAACTTGCTAGTTGATTGTTGGTTAACAGTTGTCACAGGGTTCGTAAAGATCTTTAAGATTGTGGTAGACAAGAGTTAAAATCTGCCTTTCTGCTTTTGGTTTGAACACATTAATGAGAGAAAAAGGAGGAAACTGTGCAGGTAAACATGGTAGTATTCTGATACTTTTATCAATTACAAATTTTCATTAAATCTCAGACTTTTCATCTATCTCAAAGAGAAAGAGAAAATTAATATTTTTTACATGCCTGCTATGTGTCAGGCCATACACTAGGGGTATTTATGTCATCTCATTTAATTTTCACATTCATTCTACGGGAATTAGATGCTTTTATTAGGTTCACTTCATAGATGAAGCAACCAAAGCTCATAGAATTTAAGAAACTTAGTATCATCATTTAATTATAGGTAGATTAATGATTTGAATGTGATTATGACTTCAAATTTGTTTCCATTAGTAGAATTAATTGATGTAAAACATAGGTTAGAGTTCACATGTTACTTCAGATGTTTTTGAAGATAAATATTGTTTAATATAATTAAATACTTATAAACATATTTAGTCATTCAACATTATTTTTCTATGTGTGTTGTATTATCTATATTGAAATTTATGTAGCTTTAGCACTCATACCAGTGACAATATAATTGAATTTTTTGGTGATATCTTATTTTTGTCTTAAAATTATATTGCAAAATAATCATACATTGATTTTATAGCTAGTACTAACACAGACACTTTAAAAAAATAACAGGTATGAAAGGTAGCAAAGTTAGAGTATATGAGAATAAATACTGGAGGCTTGGGAGAAATGTTCATCAGAGCCCAATTCTCCTGGAAAGAAGCCATGCTAAGAAAAAAAAATCTTGCTGTCTACTGCTTTGTAATGTACTCTTATCACTTTTCTTATCACTTTTCTACAAATGAGTATTTCTAAAGTGAGACTGGCAGTCAGCAAATAAGAGTCAACATTAACCTGTGTTCTAGCCAGGCAGACCTGAGTTCAAATCCAATTATATCACATGCTCATTAAGCAAGTAATTTAATTTCTCTGAGTCTCATTTTTCTTGTTTACTGGACATTATAATTTCTGCGCTGGTTTGTTGTTGAGAAATACAAGAGATGATATATATTGTCAAGAGCAGCATCACTTACAACTCATTAAATGGTATTTGTACATATTATATGTAGGATACAATCTTGAAAAGAGTGAGTGAAGTGTTTGAGGTAATCAGGGTGACAGACCATGGCTGCTAAGAGTGAGAGGAATCTAAATCTGAGATGCTTTTCCTATTTTTCTTCATGGACCCCAGTCCCTCACCTACCCTTTTCATGCTGATGCCTTCCATACACTCCTAAAACATTCACGGTTTTGGCATTCAGTATGGCTTACTATTTTTATATGTGCTCTATCTTCAGAGTAACAAAATTATACAGTGATTAAATCACTCTTATTACTCGATGGACTCTGACACCATGATTCTTAAAGATGGAAATCTCTTTTGCTCTCTCTGAGTCTTCCATATAAGTACGATGGATGTGCACAATATTTCATTTACTTAATGAATATTTATTGACCCCCTACCATGTGATAGACACCATACTAGGTGCTGGAGGTGCAGCAGAGTACACAATAGAAATTTCCTATTGTCCTGGTGTTTATATTCCAACAGGGAAGCAAGATACTAAAGAATTCATTATATAATCATAGAATTTTAATAGCAGCAAATGTTGTGAAGTACAAGGTGCTAAGAGAGTACACAATAGGAAGTTGTATCTAACCCATGGAGTCAGGAAAGGAGTCTTCAGGCAGTGATTTTATAAAGTACATCGTGTGTCAGAAATTGTGTTACCCTCATGGTGCAATTAAAATGATTCACATGGAATCTCCAAGTTTCTTAGAACTTAGAAAGGAGAGGGTTGTTGCAGAGCATCTGAAGCAGAGTACGTAGTATGTCAGTCATTCACGTTGCTTCATGTTTTAAAAGAACAGGATAAGCCCCTCATATCATCCCCACCCCTAACCAATAGCTAATTCCTATTTCTGAAAAAGGAGTTGTAACTATTATAGAACACTTGTATTGTTAAACTTCCTACATAGAATATTATATCATGCCATTTTAACCTCACAATGGTGTTGAGACATTATCTCAAAATTGCAAATAAGCTGATTATGTCTTGATTTGTCCACAACAGTTACATTTTATGCCTATTGTCCTAAAGTAAAATTATAATAGTGCCCCCACTCCCTTTCATGCTCAAGAGTGTCCCAGTTTGTTTGATAAATTCTATGATTATAAATAAATGTTGCTCAGAGAGATCAAGAATCTGCCTTAGGTCACAGAGCTAACAGTTGGCACAGAAGGGTGTGGATACCACACCAATACTCTCTGACCGAAAGCCCATGTTCCCTTTACTTTATTGCACACACAACTAGCTCTACTTTCACAGTGCTTTCTGTTTTAGTCTTCTAATCAAAGTTAGGTAGCTTATGAGAAAAGTGACAAAACTGACTTTCTGACATCTGCCTTCAGTTCTTTCAGTTATTCTGCTAAGAATCATGTCTGTCTATAGGCTATGAATTGAATGATGAATTAAAATAAAATATAGAATATGTATAGTAAGCAGTAGACATTTTTCGATGTACGTCTTTACACTTATATTTGCCTATTCATTGTTACCCAGGTATGAGAAAGTTCATTTAGAATGCAATTCCTTCTGAATGTCAAGATGTGACTCCATGACAAAACATTGGTTATTGATCTTTTCTATGACAATCTACCCTGTGTGGGGGAGGTTTATGACTTGCCCTAGTGAGTAGCGCTTGAATGTAAAGAGCTTAAGGCTTTCTAAAAAAATCAATTAAACCCTTTTATGTTTGATCCATTTTATAACACTTTTTGAATGCAGTTTTTATCATTGTTGAAATTGAGTAATACAAATAAAATGCTTATTAGTAGAATATAATGAAGGCTTTTTGAGGGCATTCTTCATATATAAATATATCTGAAACAGAAAATAGCATGCTATTACTCCCCTGTTATTTTAAATAACAATGCATATCAATCATATTATATTGGAAATAAATATTTGCCATATTCCTTTATTAAATGACATAATCTCTAAAGATGCTAATATCATTCTGTCCACTTACAAATAAAATTTTATGTATTATATTCTGGGTTCAAATTTGTTCCTCTTATGATGTATATAGAAGTGATAAACTAAGGAATCTCTGAGTATTTATATTAAATAATATGGTTTATCTCCAGCTATTCACCCTACACTTTATTAGTATCCCTTTGGACATGTTTTGAGATCTTCTAGTCATTCCTTCATCTATTCATTTAATTTGTATTTCTGTGTTGCTGAATGTTGTTTGTGAACTGTTGGAACAGTGGGTTTATAGTTGGTTGGACTGGTATATATACCACCTCTTTCTTTCTTTCTTTCTTTCTTTCTTTCTTTCTTTCTTTCTTTCTTTCTTTCTTTCTTTCTTTCTTTCTTTCTTTCTTTCTTTCTTTCTTTTTTCCCTTCCTTCCTTCCTTCCTTCCTTCCTTCCTTCCTTCCTTCCTTCCTTCCTTTCTTTCTTCCTTTCTTTCTTCATTTCTTTCTTTCTTCTCTCTCTCTCTGCTCAACTCAGAGAACATCCATTGATATCCATCTATCTCATCACACTCTCTTCTCAGGCCAGATCATGAATAAATAGCATTTTATTTATCAACTTTGTGGAAACTTTTTTTGTTGTTGTTTGACCAAAATATCTTCTTTCCATACACTCATCCATCAAGAATCACAGCAGAAAGAACTTCCTATGAACTGTCCAGTTCAGCAGTCTGCACTGAGAGTGGGATGATAGTGTGCATTAGGTAAGCAAGGGATTCTGTGGCAAAATAATTGTGAGAAATTGTCAGCTAAACCAAGCTTGGTTGCGAGACTCCAAAAGGAGGATATGGAATATGTTAATTCCTAATTTATTTGACTACAGAATCCCTTAATCATTATTTATCTTGTAAGCCTGGCATTTTAAAGAAAGCATATTGGGAAACATTGATCTAGAGTCTTGTTTTCTAAACAAATTGTTCCTGAGAAGTATCATGATTTATTGAAGACCTTACAACTATTTGGTAACACCTCTGAGATCAGAACCTATTTTGTCTCTTCTGATCTAGATGGTTGGACATTTCATAGCTTTGAACATCCTGCTGTGTCTTGCTACTTGTATTTGTATGTAAGAGTCATGAGGAGGGAGTTGTCTGCAATTACTCTCATTCTGCCACTTCCTTTAATCCCTACACCCTTGGTTCTTAGTAAAGACTTGTGATCCCCAGAACCATTCCAGTGAAACTGAGAAACTTGAGGAGATCAGGATGATTCTGTTTTCTTCTGATCAGGCAATTCAAAGTTTACCAAAATTATTGCTTTTTTCCAATTGAATAAAAGAAGTGTAAGAAATGTCCACAAAAAAGAAATCACTGTCAGTCAAGAAGTTTATTGTACAAATATTTATTGAATGCTTATATGTGCCACATACTATTCTAGCTGCTGGGATAAAAGCAGTGATCAAAAAAATAATCTTTGCCCCCAAAGAGTTTAAAATCCAATAACAAATTCAGGTAGTAAACAAGTGTTAGAGGAGATAAATACTCTGAAGAAAACAACATGGGCTGAGTGGGTAGAGAGTGCTGGCAAGGGGCTAGGACTGGAGTTGCAATTTCAGGTACAGTAGTAAGGGATGTTTTACAGTTAAAGTAATATTTGAGCAGAAACCTGGGGAAGTGAAGGAAAAATAATAAGCTTGGGAAAAACATTCCAGGGAGCAGGATTAGCATTCTCTAGGAAAGCATAAAAATCACTGAGGCTATAGCTCAGGAGAGGAGAGTAGTAAGGAAAGGATCCTATTGAGATGTTGGCTAGCATAAGGATTTTGACTTATTTTTTAGGTGACAAGGAAAGCTGTTGAAGGGGTATTTCATGAAGAAATTACATAGAAGCAATCCAGATGGAGCCAATGCATGTGTCCTATACAGATGAGGCCAGACTTAGAATGTGATGGAATCTCATGCATTTTTGATGAGATGTCAGAATTCACTTTAAATAGTATACACTCAATTTTGAGTTTGTGAATTGGGATAGTTCTCACTGTGATCCGGGGAATCGACTTTACCCTGGAGACAAGGATTCAAACTCCTGATGTTTCTCATCTTCAGAGGAATAACACCACTCAGGGCTAAAACAGAATAAGTGTTCCAATGTTGGTCACTAAAAACAGGAACAAAATGTGCAGAAGCTAAGAGGGAAATTTCCCTGAGACTGGCCTGAGACCATTTCTCCATGCATCCTATAGTGAGCATATCGCCTTGCACTCTACTTCATTCACCACCAGTGTAACTTGTGAAGGTTTCTCATTCATGGGACTATCAACCATGTTGAGAATAGGGTCGAAGTCTTCTTCTCTTGATGTCTCCCAGAGCATAGAATCGTTCCTGACACTCAGCAGGTGTTTATGAAGAAAAATAAATGGGATTTCTTATATCTTCTTTTACCAAACACAAGGCATAAAGAACAGAGAAATGGACACCTGAATAGCCTTGACAACTGGATCTGTTCAATCACATTTCTTGGAAAACTTTTGTGGACTAATTTATTATTTTCTCAAATTTATTTCCCATGTCAGGAGAGGAGACTATTTGTTCTATATTATTTATTTGAAAAACAATATCCGAAGAGTCTTTTGGCTGGAAGGTATTGTAGTAATATCTATGTAGTAAGAAGGGCAAAGAATACTGTACTTCAGCCATCAGTAATGCTGGATTTTAAAGAGAATTTTAGATTGTTTTTGTCTGTTGCAAATGTTGACAAACAATTTTCTTTTGGAAAAAAATTATTCAATAGAGCAGTTTGTGTTCTTTTGTGGAATAGAGATCATTAAAAGTTTGTGTTTATATAATGCTTCTAGGTCTTGGGGAGGCTGTAGGAGACCTTCTTTTTCATAGGAAAAATGGTTTTAATTACAAGATTGACTCTTCTTTCCTCTTCTGTTTACTCCATTCCTAAGTAATTGATTTGCTTGTTCTTATCCAAGACTGGGGGCTGGTTTTTTTTTTGTTGTTGCTGTTTTTTTGTTTTTTGACCAGGTACCATTACTTTCTATTCAAATGAGGATGGTTACTATAGAAATTGTCCTAAGTACATGTGCTCTTTGAAGCTATAGGTAGTTACTAACCAGATGGCTGATGCATACTGTTATAATGCATGATTATTATGTGTTTTTTTTAAATAAAAATTCTGACTTCTATCAATATAATGGTCTATAACACCAACAATTATTAATTAATACAACAAGGGAAATAAATTGATTAATGAAAAGTTCCTAATTAGACTCAGAATAAAACAACAATATAAATTAATTTATTTTGTTTTCATGTTGTAAATAACTCAAGGAAGAATTTAAGTAGGGCAAAAGATAGGGGCTGAAGTCTTTCCTCTTCCAAATTTGATTGTGCCAACATGTATAGCTAGTGCTTTATGTTTGGGGAGGGAATGAGAGGAAGAAAAGATTGGAGAAAGGTCAGAATGAGCTATAGGACAAGAACTTCACAGTCGTTTAAATCTGATGAGTAATTGACAAAAGACCAGACTTACTTCCCATTGGGAAGCCACACACTAGAACTTGAGATGCGTGGTCACTAGGATTTATTAATGTTATCCTTTGATGTTTGAATTTATATATACATATCATGGTAATTAGATATATAAAATAAATGTTAATATATATAATGAAATTTATATATATTCTTCATTCCTATTTTCCATTGAATAAAATTAAAGCATCTCAATTCAAGGCTTAACCTGCTTTTCTAGTCTTATTTTCCTTTATTCTCATTTATGTTGTTTACCAAACTGGATAACAACAGTACTAACAGGAGTAACATATATTAAGCATTTGCTGGCACAGAGTTAAGGTTTTACATGCTGAATGTTAATTGTTATCCTCAGAAGAACCCTTTAAACAAGCACTGTTCTTATACACACTTCTGGTGATAGAACAGAGTCTTCGGGAGGTTCAGTTACTTCCACTAGGTCCTACAGCCAGTGCACAATCTCGTTTCAGGGTTTCATTCTTTATAACTATACCTGCTGCTTACTGCAGTTCTGATAGGTGCCTTCACTCAAGCTTTTCTCTCTGCTTGAAATAAATGATATTCTTTCCCACCTTTATAGCTCCCTATTTCCCCATCCTTCTAAATGCAGCCCAAATGCCACATATACCAGGTGGCTGCGATCTCACCATGCTCTGCTCTAAAAATTCCTCCAAGTCTTTACGACTCAAAGTGTCACAGACCAACAGAAGGTCATCAAATGGGAGCTTCTTGGCAATGCAGAATCTGAGGCTCGTTCCAGATGTCCTCAATCAGAAACTGCATTTTAACAGGATCTATGGGCAGTTTATGTGCAAAGTTTGAGCATTGCGGTATGAGATGTTTTTTTTCTTTCTTTCTCTTTGTTTTGCTTTGTATCCCAGTTATTTGTATACCTGTTCTATATTCTCAATGGACTGTAAACTCTTTGAAGGCTGGAGGATATTTTATTCTCTTTTGAGTATATAGAATATATTGATAAATATATAGCATAGAACAGAACACATAATTTGTTTAGTGATGTAACAGTAACTTATATTCAAAATTTTAGATCATATTATAGGTCAAAAAGTACTGTATTATTTGGAATGTTTTTTTTCCCAATGTGCTAACAAAATCACTTGACAATTATTTTACTTGTAATATTTCCACAAATTTAGGCTTTTGATAACATTGAAAATATTAAGAGCCATAATCTAGGTCCTTGAAATAAAACCTTCATTCTTCCTGGCACTCTTTTGTCTATTACCAGCTCTTGGGGCACAGCATCTTTCATTGCCAAAGTACAAATATAGATATTGTAGATTTGGAAAGAAAAAATCAATACTTAGAAAATAGAAATACTAAAAACTGGACTCTAATCAATTTTATATGTGAAGTTTTGAGGTTTGTCTGCATTCAGGACACTCATGTCTTCTAGGAATTTTGGAATGAAATTTTGTTTTGACGAATGTTTGATTTCAAGCTTTAATTTATAGCTGACTTAGTTAATTGCATAACTTCAGTTATTGCAGATGCTCCTATATTGTTGCTTGCTATTTAGATGCCAAGGACTGATTATTAAAGTTGATTTTTTGAAATGATCACTGTGTGCTTTCTAGTTCTTTATTGAGACACGATGTTTGCATATATTTGTACCTCTAAATGTTCTCAGTGTAACCAACTGATCACTGAGATTGGCATGTTCTCGGGCCCTTCAATCAGCTTCTTATTGCTGCACAATCTGGTTTCTCTCTTCTTTTTGAAGAATATGTAATTAGAATACATGCATGAAAAAAGGGCAAACATAATAGCTGGCTCCATTTCAGCAGTCAATATAATCTCTTATGAAGTTGCAAATCTAAAAATTGTTTAAATATGAAACTACTCTTTGGAGCCAACAAAATTTTTCAATTCAGGGAGGATTGCACGTTCTCTCTCTTTAGAATTCTTTTTTATCTGCGTGAGTGAGTGTGTGTTGTTTCAGTGAGAGGCTCCCTTCCCACCTCATCATTGGTTTGCTCACTCCCTTATGTGATGAATCAATGCTCCCAGAATAGGGGCTTCTTTCTGAGTGACTGCGGGGAACTTACTTCCAAATGAGCTCGTGCATCTTAACAGGGAGCATTCAGACCACACCCCAGGTAAAAGGAAGTCTTTCCTTAATGATTTCAATAACTTTTAAAGGCTGTGCTCTGTGGCGTTTGCTGCAAGAGGGCCTGAGGGAGAGCTGCCTGGGTGTAGATAAATTTGACTGTGTATTCAAATGAAATGTTATCTATAGTTACTGTAAAGGCAGAACTGCTTACTGGGCGACCAAAGAAAATGCTCAGGACTGCCCTTGGTGTAGTGTTAATGCTGAGACATCCTGTGATGTCTCTTCTCAACAGCAAGCTAGTGGCCATCTGTGAGTGTGGGTGTCAACACTGGAAAGAGAAATTTAAGGGAATTAGAAGAAAGGAAGGCATCACAGCCTGAAACTTAGCAATGGAGCAGTTAGCTTATGTGGCGTGGGGGAAGACAATTTCTTCAATTATTATTTGGCTGTCTGGTGAGAAGGTGACAGTCTCAGAGATTTTGAGTGCTTGAAACCTTATTTAGGAAAGGATTTTTAATCCTTTCAACTCTAATTTCTATTATTAAAATAGTTTGCCAAGGATAAGAACTAAGATGTGATTTTAAACAGCATTGACGACTGAAGGTGTTAATTGGCACTCAATAAATGCAATGATATTAACATGCATCTGTTTCTGCTTTGTGTGGAAAATGATTTTTCATCACCATAGTGATTAATTTCTGGGCTCCAATGGAGTAAATTTACTCCAGTGTGCAGTAAATAGAATTTTTTTTTTCCTGAAGAAAGGATTCAGCAGTCTACTGGCTAATGCGTGGCTCTTCATCTAAATGTTGCATAGTGTAGCTGGTGTAATTTCAAATCTTTTTCCAACCAAGATTTTGTACAAAAAATTCTGTGCATACTTGGTAAGATAAGAGGATGCTAGGTAAAGGCAAAGAAAAGAGCCCCATGTGAACATTGTACTTCCAGCTTAAAAGCGAGTACCAAACCATTGCTCTTTTTGTGGTTGTTCTTCTGAAGTTATGTCTGTGGACAGGAATTTATCCCTGATCTTGTTCTCAATAATAACCTAGGAAGATAAATGAGTCTTTAGTCCTATTAGACTTTCTATTTATGTTATTCTTGAATGACACATACTGGTTCAACTAAAATAAAAAATTGTTCTATATTGGTGAAGAAATTTTATGTAGGATTTGGATGTTTCTGTAGGAAAATATAGTAATAAAGTAGAAGAAAATGATTTTATTTCTCAGTGGCTTTCATGGTCAACATGTGTTTATGTTTAGACACTTCTCTGAGGGCATTATTATAAAGGCACACCTTATTCATTGAAGCATGTTTTCAATCACACTAGTGGAGCTCTATTTGTACTTTGTAGAAATTTGAGTAGCATTGAATTATATAAATTTTGCAAGGCTTTTGGAGAAGTAAATTCTTTATCATTTTATATACTTTAGAAGGCAAAGCTGCTTACTGTTAATAATGGTTACCTAGATTTCATAACAATGGGATGCTTATACTGAAGCCTTTGATACATTATTATTTAAATTTAATTTAGATATAACCTAAGACAGACCTATATGGCGGGGATGAGGGCAGGCCTACGAAACCTGGAGACAAAGTCACAATGTCACCTCTTCTTTGACTCCTTCCTGTAAGACTATCTTTATTTCTACCCAAATGAAAGTCCATGATAAATTATCTGAACTACCCTCAGTGATTCTCTTGCTAAAACCACTTTCCATCCATCATGATATAAATAAAATTAGTCAGGTAAAGAAACTTCCTAGAAAATAATCCATCCAGGAAGTATGTTGTATTATGTATTGCTGATAAGACAAGTGGGATTCCCAAATCTCACAAAGAATCTAATGTTCCTTCCTATGAAAGAAAGCACTGATTTATTATATTCTGATGATAAGCTGAAACCTAGGAATTATGACATGACTGCAATCAGGGGATAATGACAAATATCTTCTAAGGCAGAAAAAAATATTAAAAAAAAAATCAGTTCGGAAGGGTTTGTGTATTTTATACCTCCTAAAGGATATGCATTGTTGCATAGATCTCTTAGTTTTTTAGTTATATCAGAAAGATATACCCTATAATAAGTAGTTCAGGGTTAGTCATTAAGCCTATAACTTGGGTAAAATCTCCTAAAGGAAATTCAGTTCTCTTTGATTTTATGATCACAAAGAAAATATTCAGTTAATAACACAATGCCCCAGGTAGCCTGTTCCAGGTATCCCCTGACCCCAGTCTCACACTGAGCCATCATGCTATATCATTCTCTTCAGCCCAGTCTTGCTTTCATTTTCATAAAGGCAAAGCTGTTAACATTCTTGTCTCATGGTTATTTGACCTTCACAATCTCAGTGTCCTTTCTGCTTTTTTTTATCTCAGATATGCAGTCTCAAGGCTAAAGTCTAGATGTTATAATCATCTCGAATTACTGTATTTGTAGATATTAAACTCTCACAACCATACTATGACCCCACACCATTCTTCCAGACATTTACCATGCTGTCAAATCTGTTTTTGAGCAACAGAGACTTCTAGTCCCTTCAATCTGAGGTCTCTTTCTTTGCCTATCTAAACTGAACCTACCCATGGTTGATCATTTGCTTTACTTTCATCACTTCTCTCAATTTCCTTATCCTCGCAACATCCTTCTGCTGAAACGACTTGCAAACATCAGTTTTGTAAATGCCATAATACACTTTCTGTTTCTTTAATAGTCAGTTGAGCATTCCTGGAGAAAGTATCAAAAATCTAAGCACATTGCTTCACTGCAAATTCATAGATTTACATTTGGGTTAGATTCTCAATATAGTCTGTCAATTCTTTTATTTGTTTACGGTCAGTCCTCTTTACTATTGTTGTTAATAATATTTCAGACTTTTCTATTTTCTTTAAAATCCATGCCACCTTTACTAGTTTTTTCTCTGCTGCTAGATCACTTAATGGTAGAGTCTGGAGGATTCAGCCTTGGACTTCTTTTTTTTCTATTTGTGCTCACTCCCTTAATGATTTCATCTAGTCTCATGCTTTTACATAACATGTATAGGTTAACAACCCTAATAATTTTACCTCTAGCATAGAATTTCCTCTAAACTTGACTCTCTTATCTACATTTCAACTTGGATATATATTTGGCATATAAAATCTAATTTTTATTCTCAAACTAGCTTCACTTGTAGTTTCCCCCATTTTAGTGGATTAAACAAAATTATTCAGTGAATTAAAAAATGGTCAAAAATTTTATACTTGTCTTGACTCTTGTAAATCTCTTACATTCCACATCTAACTTTTCAGCATATTCTAAGATTTTTCCTTTAGAATATAGCATAAATCTTAATACTTCTGATTACTATTACTGCAGTAATCCAAGTTTAAACTAATATTCTCTACCCCATGGGTCATTGCAATAGCCTTTTAGTCTTTCTAGCTTTTTTTTTATTTTTATTTTACTGCTCCCTTCACTAGAATATAAATTTCATTAGAGTAGAGATTTTTGTTAAGTGTTATATCACCAACCCCTTCAGTGCTTCACATTTAGTAGGGATTTAATAACTTCTTGTTGAATAAATGAAAATAAGTATAAGGTAAAATGTTCACGTGAAGGTTTGTTTTAGCATGGTGGCAGGGCTGAAGGCCACATAAAAAGGCAAAGATGTAGGTGGGTGAATAGATATGGTAATAGGAACCATGGAAGTTCTTTTCTGATTGCTTTAATTATCTCAGTGAAATGAGAAACAAAGTCATCAGCTTAGAATGAGACTAGGGAAGATGATGTTGGTGGTTTGAAGACAGAGGAAAAGAAGTGAGTTTTCTAGGTGAGTGGAAGACTGAATGGGCTATGGAACCATAGTGTGATTATAGAGCAGCATCAAAGGGCCCACTTGAGGCTCAGAGTCATAAATCTGAAGCAAAACCAGTAAGCATGGTCACATGATTTTCCCCAACCAGGTTTACCTCTGTGATTCAGGAGTAGAGTACGTAGGGGGTTAGATTTAGCAAGGACTGTGATTTACCCAAGTGGAAATGAAGAGGTGAGAAAGGGTATGACATTTGAGGTGTCTGCATGGGTGTAATTGTGCCAAATGCAGTATGTAGTAAACACAGGCTGATTAAAAGAAAAAGAAATATGGGAAAATATCATGTCAGAAGTATCAGTAGATTTTCATTCTGATGGGATCCAAGAAAATTTGGAGTTGAGAAACTAGAGAAGTGGTATGGAAAGAAAAGAAGTAGTGGTCAGAGAATGAAAAAAAATGAAATTATAGAGGGGCTGTGGCTATTGCTCTAGGATACGAATGTAAGAGTCAAGGAAGAGTAGAGGTCAAGGCAAGACAATATTAGAAAAATTACTCATAGGATATAATGTTGGAAATTATAAAAATGTAGTATTAGGGGGAAGGATATTGAGCTGAGAACTTAATCTTCAAAGAAAAAGTGTTTAATTTGGATGTGGACAAATGACTGTGACAAGGAGAGGTAGTGAGTGGTATAGATTGATGACATAGGTCAAAGCTGAAAGGTTTTAGGTAAGAATAGTCTGGAAGCAGTAATAAGGAACAAGGAGGCTACCTATTTCACTCCCTGGCCCAGTGTGAGAGAAAACAGCTACCACTGAGAGAGCTTCTTGCAAAGAAGTGTCCCTTCAGAGGGAACCATAGTTTAATGAGAGGTAGAATATTTAGAGAAGAGGTTAAAATATGGAGGATTTTGTGATGGCTGACTAAATTCCAGACAGTGTATAGTGAAAAGCTTTCAGAGTTGGACCAGTATACAAGATGTACTAGGGTTGTGCATAGCATATAGTGATTGAGGGATGACTCAGGACTGGATTTCTCACAGAGACTGACAAGATCTGAGCTGCCACAGCATAGAAAGGTGGTACAGCTTGAAGGGAGCGTAGAATAGGCTATCTTTCCAGGGCAAATAATATTTCCTGCAACAGAGGCATGGAGGTAGCAGAGGGGTAGGGTTACTCTGACTAGATGAGGCTGAGTTTATGATAGACACTGATTATATCAAAAGTGATTCTTCCTACCTTCCCTCTTCCCCCACTCTACTATATTTTCTTTATTTTAGTTTATTTTCTCTGGATGCCAAGGGGGCCATATTTCTTCTCTTGTTTTCTTAACTTATTCTGCCTCCTTCCTCTAAGATGTTGTTTCACTTTCTTTCTCTACAGTATCTTCTCTCAGTCTACAGACATGGTTAAGTCTATCCTATTACAGACCAAAAGGCACTTCTTCGATTCTACTTCCCTCTCTAACTCTCAACCTCTCTCCTTACTATTGACCCAATCTTCTTTCAAGATAAATTTATAGCACCATCTCCTCTTTCTCCTTTTCATGTAGTTTTTAATTGATTGTTCTTGGGTTTGATGTCTCTAGCTTTGTGTCTTTTAAAAGAAGAGTTATTTATCAAAATTCTAAGGTGACTGTCATTTTCAAATATACAGTTATTTAATGGTTCTCTACTGTCAATAGGATAAAACACAAGCTTGATCCCCGTACTGCTCCTGCTTCTTTTTATGCTTTCATTCACCTGATTTTCTCAGCCTAGGACATCTTTATCTTCTTCTTCACTGGCACTTAAATTTCAGAAGTTTTTTTTTTTTAACCTTTTCCAGAGCTTCCTTGATTGGGTAGGTAGATACACCTTATTACTTTTCCCTTAGCATTCCATGCGTACCATTTTTCTACTTGTCTGTGGTATATTGACTATTTCCTGTTCACTCTTGTATTCCTAGCTGATGATTGCCTGCTATATAGAAAATACTTAAAATTGTTTTTGAATAAATAAAGAAGGAATGAAAGGGAAAGCAGGTCCTCTAGAGCAGACAATCACATTTTGATAGCCAGAAAATGTACTTCTAATTTTAAATCTATATTTAGCATTCTTGTGAATGGTGAATGTTGGAAGTTTCTTGCATGCTTAGTGATTATGAATCAAACTGAAGTTGTTAACCCAGAGTTAAATGGATAAAAGTCCCTTTTGAAACAAACTAGATGCTGTTTGTGATGAACCCACTAAGGTAGAGATGCCCTGCAATATTCCAGCAGATTAGCTTGCCAACCTGCTATCTTATTGTCATTTCCTATAACAAGATCTTCCTGGGGTTTTATGCTTTTTCTGACAAATGGTGTCATAAAAAAGAATCTGATCCACTATGACTATTTTTATACTTGTTTTCTTTGGCAGTCATTCATACAGTCACAAGACAATATGAAATTTATCAAAATAAATGATTTTATTCATGGTGTATGGAGAATAAAGTCAAGTTAAACCTTTGACAAGACTGAAAGTCTCATTTATTACATGTCTCATAGGTCTCTCCTGGTGATTCTGAAGCCAAACCTCTGATCTTCACATTTGTCCCCACTGTCAGAAGACTACCAACCCACTCTCAGTTGGCTGACACCTCTAAATTTCTTGTTAAAATTCCTGAGGAACCAAGTGATAAGAATCCAGAAACTGTAAATAGGGTAGGATTATTTTTATTTTTTATATCAAGCAATTAACATTAAATGATCCATAATCATTACTTGGAAATTGTTATGAATGTTTATTTTTTATGCTTAAAGTGAGGTGACTGTGAAATCTATGGTCAACTAAAAATATAATTATGTAATAGGAATTTACAGGTTACCAAATCCCTGGTACTCACTAATACATTATTCTCATTATTCTCAATCTTTTTGAGTTGATATCTTATTGTTTACTATTCACCTGGCACACTTTGCCTCCTGGCACCTCCTCTTCTTTCAAAAGTATCTTAAAATAATAAAAATAAAATTAAAAAAAGTTTAAATTTTTTTGAAAGAAAATACAGTATAAACCAGTGTGGTGTTACTATTTCTCATGTAATAAACTAGCAACATTAAAAAAATGTAATACCCAACATTGGCACAATTGTGAAAATATTTGCATGCTCAGAATTTGCTGCTAGTTTTGTGAATTTGTATCATTTTGGTGGAACACCCTTATCCACAGTCATAAAATTGTTCATAACCTTTCAATAATTTCACTCTTGGAAAGGTATCCCAAGGAAATAGCAAAAAAGAAGAAAAATAGTTATGCAGAAAAATAATCAGAGAAAAATAAAAATAGCCTGATGTCTAACAATCAGAGAAAAGTTAAAAATAGGATAATACATCACCTTGACAAAGTTTTAATTAATTATGGCAATTATATAATTCCACGGAAAATGCTAACCTTATATTAAATGATAAAATAGGTTATAAAACTGTATTTATAGCCTGATTATACCTATTCAAAATGAGACCAATACAGAAAATTAAATTAAAACACAAGAACAAAACTTTAGATTACTTATGTTAAAATAATGACATTGTGGGTAAAATAAAACTTTAAGATGTATTTCAATAGTCTTATTATCAATAAAATGTGACTGAATGAACTTTGTGGTATTCTTAAATCAACAAGAAGGGATAAAATAATCTGATTTACCTTGACTATATAAAAAAGTTTCCTCTAGTAAATAGTAATATATATGTGATTCTGGGAATTTCAATGCTCTTATTTTAAGGACCATAGGGGCCTAATTATTTCAGAGTCATCCCAAATACTACGTAAGGCACTTTTGAGAAGTTTCTTTCTAATAGTACTCAATTGCACATATTTATAGAGGCTTTTTTATTAGGTGTCCTGAGTATGTGAGACTGTGATATATGAACCAAATTTGCTTGTGTATCTCCAAAGCTTCCTAAGATGATGATATTCATCTGCTGATTGCAATGATACATATGCAGCTACCTCTTAAAAAGAGTAAAGTTGTTCTTTCTACTTTCTAAAATTAGTTCAATATTATAATAAAACAATATTATACCTAAAAATAATTTAATATTGTAAAAAGACAATTGCTTATTATATAGTTACTGAACACATGCTATGTGCTTGGTGCTGTAGATTCTGTGTGAATAAAGTAAACCCATGTAAATTATTTGTTATTAGAAATGAAGACATTGAGAAAAGTGAAAAGTATATAATAAAATCCCAGTTAGTGGTAAATGCTATAAAAATACATCAGAGTAAAAGAATTAAGAATGATGGACTGTGGGGGAAGGAGTTAATTTAGATCATTAATAATGTTTTCAAATGCTAAGTTTTTGCCAGTTTTTTAGTTATTCTATTACTTTCCACAATAAGCTAACTGCTTTAAATCTTTTTTTAAATTTAAACTTCCTTTCAATTTGGGCTTTTATTACTATATAGGATTGTAATTTAATATGTGAAACGACCATTGTCAGAGAAATTTCAGTCAGAGGAAATTTGTGTTTTATCTTGATTACATCATCATCTGAAAAGTGTGGAATAGGTTTATAAAGTCAACTCCTTAATCATCTAATCAATGATTTTACTTCTATCTTCACACATACTACACATAATATGCATTGGCATACATTAAATTGATAACCAAAATTGAAATTGCAATTTAATTTTTTTTAGTTTAGTAAGTGTCTTCTTTAACTTTTTTATTTTGAAATTATTTTATTTGTATTTTTAAATATATTTTTAAAAATTCTAATTATAGTTGACATACAATATTTTATTAGTTTCTGGTGTACAACATAGTGATTAGACATTTATATAACTAATAAAGTGATCACCCTGAGAAGTCTAGCACCTATATGACACCATCCATAGTTATTATAGTATTATTGACTATACTCCCTATACTGTACTTTACATCTCTGTGACTATATTTATATCTGGCAATTTGTACTTCCTATTGAGAAATCAGCTGACAATCTTACAAAAGCTCCCTAGGTAACTGACTGCTTTTCTCCTGCTGCTTTTAAGATTCTCTTTTTGTCTTTGACCTTTGGCATTTTAATGATGTGTCTTAGTGTGGGCCCCTTTGGATTCATCTTGTTTGGAACTCTCTGACCTCCTGTGCTTGTATGTCTATTTCCTTTACCAGATTAGGAAAGTTTTTCAATGTTATTTCTTCAAATGGTTTTTCAGTTTCTTTCTCTCTTCTCTCTCTGGTACATTGGGTCTTTATAAACAATCTTAGCATACATAGTTTCTATTGTTTTAGAAAAAAAGTGTTCAGTAGCATGATGAATCTATCTTCCTCCTGGTCTTGTAAACCTTCTGTGTATTTGTAGAAAGTTGGATAGGAAACAATTTAGAATTATAAATCCAAAATGAAATAATAGTAAAAAAATACTTCATACTAAAAATATCTATCTTTTTTTGATGTCCTATTTATAAGTTCTTCCCAATTAGCTTAAATTGTTGTATTTGAATATCAGTGAATTTCATTCCAATTTTATTTTTTCTCTCAGACTTAGATATATTTATATTATTTTAGAACCTTTCAATGGAATTTTCTTTCTCCCCTGGTTTATACATGATATACACATTTTCTTTATCATTAACAAAACTCTTGACCAGTTTCCTATTTGTTTTATAAATGTCTTCATGGAAAGTGTTGTATTCTCTTTCTTTTAAAAAGTCATTTCATGGTTTATCTGAAAGCAGTTTTGTTTGTTGATATCTATTCTGAGCCCTATATTGTTTCAGTTTTGACCAGGACAAACAGGTGGGCTAGTAAAAGTAAATCATTAATTTCAACTCAGTCTCTCCTAAGCCAACCTAAGTTTTAAATATGTTTTTAAAAACTCTTGTTTTTAGAATTATAAGCAGGTCCAGTTTTTAAGTATATACGCCAAAAAGAAGGACTTGTCAAACCAATGTCAATGCTTTTATGTCTCTACACTTATTGCAGTCTAACTTCAATGAGTACTTGACTGTGAATGCTGGGAGCCAACAGGAGAGAGACCAAGAGATATCGGCTTATCCTTCAGAGGTCAGAGAAAAGATTTCACAAGGAAGGGAATTTAAAGCAAACAAACCTCAAGGAATGCAGCAAAGTGGCCTCTTCAAAGCTGAATATGTCTTTATTGTGGACTCTGAAGGAGAAGATGAAGCTATAAACAGAAAAGGTGAACAAAGCCCCCCAGGGGAAAAGGGCACTACAGCTACTCGGCCCAAGTCTCTAGCAATCACCTCTAGTCTGGTCTCTGATGTGGTGCGTCCAAAAACCCGGGGGTCCAAACTTCAGCCCCCATCACATCCTGAAATGCCTCATGGGACGGCTCTTCAGCAAAAGCATGGGCAGGTAGGTCTTTCTTCTTGTTACAAGAAAGAAGATATTATTTATATACCCCTTGTTCTAGACTGTCTGCAAAGGCCTTTCTGTTCAAGGCATAAAAAATCTCTTAAAGAAAACAGGATTAAAAACCTAAAATCTTAAGCTCATAAATAATCAGTGTAAGTACAGATAATAAATCTATAAAACAAAAAGGATTATATGGTTATACAGTGAATTGAAGAGAAAACGTCAAACATTTAGCTGGAGTGAATTTCAGGGAATAGTACCTCTTTTTGAACAATAGATAATGGCAGTTTCTTAGAAGAGAGTGATTAGCAAGCTTGTTGCATCAAAAAGCACATTGCAAATATGAGAAACGTTCAGTGAGAAGATACCAATTGGATTTTTAATGTAGGCACATTGTTTTTAAACTAGTAAAAGAGTAGTAAAAGGATACACTATGTACTGAATTTGAAATGAAATAATTCTCCTGTGTGTCTTAAGGGAAATATCTACTGTGGTCCTGCAAGGCTTCAGGGCATCCATGAAATGTGGGAGAAAATCCCATCCTAAAACTTAGAAGCAATGTTGTATGGTTTCTTTATGGTAAAGAAAGAGCTTTGGTACAATAGGAGAAGACCCATGTCTGTGATGGTAGGAAAGAAACGGCAAGGTAAGAAAGATAAGGAGGGCATTTTAAGGAAAAAATAGGAAGATTTTGCCATTGTTTGGATATTTTTTATAAAGAAATTATAAAATGACTTTGACAAGTTGTAGGTAGAATGTCAAGAATGCAGAAGCTGGCTTTGGAGTAAATGGTGGATGCAGAGCTCTCCTTGACAATGAGCACGAGTCAGTACTAAGATGCCTTGTTTAGGATCTATGAGACCAGACATTTGCCAGCATCCTAAAGTAGTTGGAAGACCATTTTTACTGGTGAGTTGGCCTTTGGTTGCTACTAGGACTTGTGCAAAAATGTAGTGTAGGTATCTTATTTTTAGTTGCACCCCATCTTTATTTCTGTAGCCTTCACTGACTTCCTGATGCTGTATTCATAACTCTTTCAAGCATCCAGTATGCTCATGCTACTTTTTGGTGCTAGAAGACTGTCACTGGGCTACCCCCACCCAGGTCCGCTGGAGTACAGCATTTATTTCTCCTTGAAATTTATTCTCAGCTAGTTATTTAAAATATTCTAATCAAACATATAATAAAACCTATTCTCAGTAAGTGATGATAGGCTTAAATATTTTTTTTCTTGCCTCTGGAATAATGATGGAATAACCAAGTTGGAGATGTGGGGGCTTTCATAGTGAAGGGTAGTTTGATGTGGTCTCTTTGAAGAATAGCATGTAGGCTTAGTGATAACAAATATAAATAAAACAATAAAAATTTTCTTAATGAGTCAATATTTGGATTTTTGATTTATTCTTTCCTCCAACTGATATATTTTTTCCCAACTTTGTCATTTATTTTGTTTTCATGTGACCAAATATATAGGGGTTGAATTAGAGACTTAAACACACACTTTGGAACTTTTTTGCCAACATAAATTAGTTAGGAATAGGTTATAGTTCATATTATAAAAGCTCCAAATGAAAAGACAATGCTCAATCTAATTCATTAGTAATGGCTGAAAATGATGATTATTTCTAATGGAGGAATACTGGATCCTGGAATGTTTGGGAGTAGACATATTTTGTTTTCATTTCCTGTAATAATTCATTTGAGTGATGAACAGTAGGTTATTATAAAACAAAAATAAGTTGAATTAAAAAATAAGATGACTGTTACTAACAAAATTAACCTAAAAAGAAATGACCAGAGAACCGAAGAAGTTACTCTAAGCTTAATGTAGTCAGTAGTAGAAGTTTAATGTAAAATGTCTAAAGGATATCCCATGATTGGATTACTTGATGCCAACCACACATTTTCAATCAGAAATGCAGTTAAGTGATTTTTCTGGTCTATCTGGTAAAAATTAATCCATGTGTAGAATTATCTGTAAATTGGCACTATTAGCAATAATAGTTTATTGTTATTTCTAAAAAAATATCTCTAGTTCTCAGTTTGGATTGTAACCTTTCCATAAACTAACCCAGATGCCATTTTCTATCGATGTTTTGCATGTCTTTTCTTCAGCTCTCCTGAATTATCACCAGCATTCACACTTTATACCTTTCCATCTCCTAGCCTTGATTCCTCTGCATGTAATACTTCTTTCTTCCCCAGACCTATTCCCATTTTGACCTAGGCTACTTGATACTCTAAGCTTAGCTCAAGTAACACATTTTCCTAGAGACATTCCCTTTAAAGGGGAGTTAGTTTTTCTCCTTCATTTTTGTCATTTTCCTTATAGTTTTGTAATTTTTAAGAAAATCTTCAATATAACTTCTTTTAACTTGCTTATGATAATTGATTTCCTTTTTTTCCTCACTAGACTGAAAATAACTTGAAGTCAAGGTCTATCTTCTGCTCATTTCTGTATCCATAGCACTTAGTGCAGTATCTTGAATGTAGGTGAGGTTCAAAAAAGTGTAAAAAAGAAGAAATATTTAAAAGTTTACATATTTGAAGCCCTTTCTCAGATAGTGAGTCCTTCATGAAGTTAGCTTTGGTTCTTTCAGTGAAAGCAAACTCTCCCTCAATATAATTCTGAAAGTTTTTTTCCCCCTGAATATCTTTTATAATAATCCTATTCCAGCATGTATTATAACTACTTAGTTTCATGTCTTATCTCCCCTAGCAGACTGTAAAGTCTTTAAAGATAAAGTCTCTGTTAAGTCCATTTTTATTAAACATTTTGATCCCTACAGTGGTTACTATATTATCTTGAACATAGTCAATATAAATATTGAGTTGAGTGTATTTATGTTCCAAATACTTTTGTTAAAGTGGCATGTTTAATTAAAAGCACGTTATGTTAAAAAAAACCACTAAAGAATTTTAAATTTTAAAGTATAAGCCAAAAGGATAAAGCTGTATAATTGGTTGAATAAAATTTCTCTCAAATAAAACTCAGAAAAAAGTAGTGTTTTTGAATGTTGGTGTAAAAGTATAAGAATTGTTTTAGCTAGGGATGGATAGTATCACAGTTAAAAGAGAGGCATATATACTTATACAAACAGAATAATTTGTCTCAAAGACCTATGATAAATCCTGGATTTAAGACAATGATAATGGGAATTAAAAGTTGGATTTATGGGATAGAGTAGTTAGATGGATTTATGGGATAGAGTAGTTAATTGGATTTGTCTATTGACAATATATGAGAAAGATCAACAAGTAATAAAATCTTCAGCCAAGGAAATTAGATGAATGTTGGATTAATTGAGGAAAGAATAACAAGTTTGGGGAAGTGATAGGAAGAGGTAAGACATCTGATATTGAGTTTGAGATGCTTTTGTGGCATAGCATTATGGTATTTAGAAAGAAGGTGGAAGTATGAATCTGGAACTCAGGAGAGATGGGAAACTGGAGATGTTTTCCACCTAAACTGAAGCAATGAGAATGGAGATATTTATTCGTGGAAAACATGAAGAACAAGAAGACGTAAGATACAAACAGAAAACAGTAAAATATACAGGACTTGTGAAAGAAGGGAAGCCAATGAAAGAGACTGTGAAGGGACCAAAAAAGCTGGAGAGAGCAGTTTCATGAAATGAAAGCTAAAGGGGCTTTCAACAAAAAGGGTAGTCTATAAACAAGGTCAAATAACAATTACAAAAAAATTATAATATTTAATTTAATTTAATTATTTTTTAAAGGTAGCTTAGTAATTTTTTTTAATAGAACTCAAATGAATCTGGTATCAGTCACATCAGTTTGGAAATATAAAATAGTAACTAATGACTTTTAAAGTAATAACCATAATAATATAATAATTAATTACTTCCTGGCAGTGTTGACATATTTTGAGTACTGACCTGGAGTTATCAAATATGAAGCACAATAGTTCTTTTACTTTTATGCTGAATGTCCTCCTAGAGAACGCAGCCTTCCTTTGCATCATTGTACTTTTACATTTTTTCGCTACCTTGCCAGATTTTCTTACTGTACACTAGCAAGGAATTCTGCCAAGTGGGACAGCCAGGTTAATATATGCTTCTGCTTGATTAGGGAAGAAGGGCAAGTTTAGAGATTCAAGAGGCCCAGATCAAAGCTGAGGAAAAGATCAAAGGCCTTTTGCTGATAGAGCTGGAAACAAAGCACTAGGAGAACTTGAAGGAAGTGTGTCCCTTGTAAGGCATGAAGGGGAACCTCTCTTCTTAGTGAGTATTAGTAGGACCAGAAAATATGTAGGGATGAGGCTAGCAGTGTGGCATTTGACCTGGCCACTGTCTCACTTTGGAATATGGGAGGCCTTCCACCCTCACGGGTCAGCCCCTAGAGCCTTGTCCCCAGTTGGCTACTTGGAGCTACACTTCCTCTAAGCTCTCTTCTGCTCTGGGAGAAGCAGGTTGAAGTTGTCTAATATCTGACCAGTTCTGCTCCAGAAGAGTTGTCCGGTGCCTTCTATTAAAATACTATATAATATTTTTTATTAAAATAATATAAAATGTTAAAAATGTATTATAAGAAAAAATAAAATATAAAACAAAGTCAAATAAAACAGGGTCCTCAAAACCCATTAAATGGAAATTAGGATGCTATTTGGTGACTTTAATGAACACAGTGTGAGTAGAGTGATAGGGGCAGAAATCAAGCTGAGGAATAGATAGGTGGTAAGGAAAGGGAAACACACACACAAACACAAACTGCTAGGACAGTTCCTGGCCCACAGTAGATTCAAGGAATCAGAAGAGGGTTGGGGATTAGAGAACATACTCAGGGGTAACTCTGAGAGGTGTTTGATTCAAAGGAATCGACAAAGATCAGGTTAAAAATAAGCAGTAGAGAAGAAAGAGAACAGGCTTGGGGGGAAAGTATTAGAGCACCAGAAAAAAGCCTAAAGTATAGCACAGGGGTTATTAATGGATGAGGATGAAGGTATAAAAATAATGTGTAGACATTCATAAAGGAGTTTATTATCACCAGTAAGAGATTTACAGGGAAGAGGTTAATTGAAAGACCTAATCTAAGCTATTTGACTGAGAATTTGACAGGTGTCCATTTTTTCTTTCTGCATAAAATTATTTGTGTCTTTAGTTCTTCTTTTTAAAGACTTTCTAAGGAGAGGAACTCAGGAAAATGAATCTTTTTCATTAAAAAATGCATTCCTCACGCCTGGGAACTTTATAAAAGTGTGGTGCCACATTTTTATATGTGTAAATTAGGATAACATTAGGATGTATTTACAAATTAGAAATGAATATATTCTAAATATGTATTAATATATTGAATAGAAAAAATATAATAAAATTATATGTATATTAACATAAACATAGTAAACATTCTTAGGCTTTTCAGAATTTTTCTCTTAGAAATTTTTCAATAGTCAACTATTAAAAAGTACAATAAAATTCCAGGTTACTTATATTAGGTAAAATATGACTTTAGATAATAAAACATTTGGTAATTATAAGCCATATTCTTGGAGAAGTTGTAGGGGGAAGCCTTTTCCTATGAATGAAACCCTCAAAATTATGGCCCTATGATTTTAACATGGTACTTTGGTGGGTAATCAGGATGAATAAGTTTGTCATATAAGTTGAAGTTATTTGGAAACATGACTGAAATGGTGATGAGATTTTTGTGGCTGTTATTATTAATTTATAAAATTCTTTACCAAAAGCTGAGGCATAACAGGAAAAGATTCCTTAGGGAGTCTTGAAATTTCTTCATTTCTTCTGTGAAGAAAGACCATCACTGCAAACAATAAGAGAAGACTTTCATTTTTGGCTAATCACATGAAACAGTTATATAAACACTGGCTAAGCAGAATTGTTTCTAAGTAAAACTTATATGAGGCAATTGTTAAGCCTTCTTTGTCAATTTGATTGGATTCTGCTTGATTTTCAATTATTATTGATTTTCAGATATTTTGGGTTATGCCAGTATAATTCAAATATTATTTGTGCGGCAAGAATTCTGTGTTGCAACTACGCATGTGAATTTACATATACAAAGAAAAATATTTTGGGTATGTTTACTAGTAAGTTTAGTAGTTTGAGGTGAATTATTTGAATTTATAGTTTTAAATATTTTTTAGAACTCAAAACTATATGATTTGAAAAATCTTTGTATTAGGTCTGATGGACACTTTAACATGTCATAAAGCAAAAACAAGAACGATATTTTACTGAACTTGTAAATCAATCTTTTGTTAAGTTTATTATGGTCATATATTTTCCTGCTATGTAACACAAAAAAATGTATTTATATTAAATGCATGAATATTCATTAATTCTCTAAATTCTTTATTAGACATAAGTATTCCCTTTCTCTTATAGATTGATACAATAAAAGTAATAATTTTGAAAGGAAGCCTATGCTTAAAAGATTTGGCTTTAGAATCACTTATAATTTCAGTGCTTGAAGTTCTGAGCGATTTTTAAAGTGGCACAAGAATACATACACACAGTTATTTCACAGATTCTCCCTAGCCTCTCTTGAAAAGCGTATGTTATTTTTTTATTTTCTTTTCATTTGATGTGGGATTGGTGGATTGCATTGTTTCAGGCAGATTACATTTGTAAAGTACTCTGGCTTTTTTTGATATGAAAGTATATATTTCTTTTTAGCATAACCAAGTCATTTGTTACATGTTCATCCTGGCAAGCAATTAGGAAAAGTACTTTTTATAAACTAAAATCCTCTCCCTGTTTTAGACTTTGATTTCACTTTCTCATTGTTCATCATTGTATGCCGTCTTTGGGTGCTGCATCTTTTGGATTCTGGGCATTTTTTTTCAGGTCCACAATGTAGGAGTAATTCAAGTTTCTAGAATTTTAAACAGTTGAAGTATGTTAAAATTTTTAAGGATTGTAGTCTTTATTATATTATGGTTTATATTCTTATAATAGAAGAAAATCTATTTTATTTTTCAAAGTGAATTTTGAAATTTATTTTGATGGTTGAAATATTTTCAAATTGCATGATTCCAAATTAAGCTAACTATTTTAGACTTTGTCAATGAATTATTTTCTAAATGGGAATATATGAATACAACTTAATATTGATGTTCATTCTGGGCAATAAATGAGCTACACAATATAACACTTCACAGTTTATATATATATATATATATATATATATATATATATATATATATATATATCACATTTTATTTATATAATATATATTTTATTTCAAGTTCGAAGCAATGCTTCATTAGCAAAACAGAATTTCTTCCATTTTATGGAGTTTTAAGGTACCTCCTTTCATGTACAACAGTATAGGCCTGTTCGCATACACACACAGAGCCAAGACTATTTTGATAGTTCCACAAATAATGTCCTGTTACAATCTGTCTATTTCTCTTTCCTCTAGTTAACTTCTTCTTCCACTACCTCTGAGCAGCTTGCCTGTAAACCACCTGCTTTCTCCTTTGTTTCTCCAACTAATCAAACAACGCCACCTGACCCAGGCAACCTCGGCGGAGCCTCTGTCCCAGAGCAGTTCCACAATAGGCAGCTGGATGTCAGTGGGGCCTTGCTGGAAGACACAGCTACGCATTTTCAAACTTCTGCTCACTCTTCACCCTTTTCTACATCGAAAGGCAACTTCTCGACGCTTCGGTTTCCCCATTCCACTCAGTTATCAGGTTCTAACTTATCCAGTCCCGGTGCAACAGATCCCAAACCTGGACTGACATCTGAAGTTCTGGGGAAGACGACAAGGTTGACCTCACATGCCCTTAGCCCCAGAGAAAGCCCGAGAACCTCTTCTCCACCACCCTCTGACGCCTCTCTGAAGTCGAATCCAGCCTCGTACATACCAGTCCGTATCGTCATGTATTCACTCTCTCCGAGTCCCAAACCGTTTTCTCCTTCTTTCCACGGCTCTTCTTCCACTATCGGTAGCCAGCTGTCATCTAGCGGAAATCTCTCCAAGTCAGGGGTGAAATCCCCGGTGCCTTCCCGGCTTTCCCTTCTCACTGCTATCCTCAAGTCAGACCCTTCTCACCAGAGACCCTTTTCTCCCGCATCCTGTCCCACTTTTTCTCTCAATTCCCTGTCTTCTTCCACACTCACACCCACACCTAAGAAATCTCTCTCAAGTTGCTCACTGAGAGCTGGGTCTCCAGAGCAAAAGGAATACCACGTCTCTGACCTTAGCCAGCAACCCTTGCACTTACCTCTTTTCACCAAATCTGCTCCTCAGGCACCCTCCCCTTCCCCCACAAAACATGTCAATAGCAGCCTTGTTTCTTTGAATGTGGAGAAAACACCTTCGCCTACTTCTTTGAAGAGTGACCCAATGCTTCCCTCACTACAAACAAAAACATCGAGTTCTGTAGGTCTTCCTCCTGTTCCACCAAGCTTTTCTCCTTTCTCTTGGAAGGGCAAAAGGGATACTGACCTCAAGGGTCCAGAAAAACCCAGGCATATTTACACAGATCCTTCTGCATTAGCCTCCTCTACATTATCTTCTGTATCTCCCACTAACCAAAGAGCCACATTCTCTGCTCCAGAGAAATGTTTCCATCCTTCCCCAGCTCTTTCAAATCTGATGAACAGATCCCAGAAAGCAACACCACAGCTATCTGGCCAGGGACAGAAACCTTCAGTTCCTCCTTCACCCATCTCTCTTCCCAAATTGGGGTCATCTCCTCTCCCTCATGCTAATCTTCCCACTCAGGCGTTCCAGCTCAGTTCCCTGGCACTGCACCCAAATTGTGGCAATGGTACCTTGCCTTCAAGACGTGGGAAATCTGAAAGCTCAATATCTGACCACACGTCATCTGTTTCAACTCCATCACCTCCCATCTCTCTAACAAGAACCAAGGAACTGATTTCACCTTGTACACTGTCCAGGTCAACAGGCCCTGAAAATAAGAAACCCAAGGTATTTTTTGCATGTTGCATGGGGCATGCTTTTTTTTTCCATATGTAAGAATATTTTTTCTAAGGGATAAAATCAATAATTATGACATTCCTTCTGCTCCTACAAGGAAGTAGAGAAAGTGCAAGGGTCGGGGGCTAGGTTTTAGTATATTTGAATGTGTAGGTGAATTATAATCTGTCTAAAAGTGTGCATGTTTCTGTAAAACTCTTTGATTTTGCAAATCCTCTTCTATGGCAGCTTTTTATATTCATAGCTTCAGGCATAATATGAGTTATATCATTGATCTCAAAGATGGAATTTAAAGCAGCTAGTTGAGATTTGGGAATATATACATGTCTAATTATTTAACAATGTGGACCATATCACCCATCAATATATTCAGTACAGAAAGAAGATAAGACAGGATGAATGTGAAATGGTCTATTATCTTACATTTAGTCTCATGTTCTTGCCAAGCCAATTTGAAAACTTTCTATTTCCTTTGCCATCATTCATGTATAATTATTAATTTTCTTACCTTCTACCATGTTGATTTCTTTATTACTCCCCGTACCTCAGCTAAATCAATATGGATTTACTTATATACATATAGGGCAAAAGGGGATAGAAATTTTCTTTATGTGTGAAATTTATTTGATTTATAATAAACACTGAAAACAGTAATTATGAAATACTGAAAGAATAAATAGGCTAGATAAAAGAAATAGAATTAAAAGAGGAGAGATATTGTCTTTTAAGTGCTCTGAAGCAACACACTGAGCAAAGATGTGAAACTGGCATTTACTTTAATATGAGAAGGGAAATATTTGAAGGAATGACCCATAGAGTTCATTTCTTCCACTGGGAGGCAACTCTGCTCTAGAGCATGCCAGCTTCCCAACTACTCTCAAAGAATTTAGAATGTACCCCTTATACACCCAGAATTTGGTTATTGTTCTATAAATAAAATAAAATTGTGAAAGTGTCTGTATTAGGAAAGAATTGTGATATTCAGTTTGGTACAATAAATAGCACGGTTTTAGTTTCTGAATTCCATGAGATTGTGTTTAACTGTGTCACTGCTTGAATGATGAACTTAAGATATGAAAGATAAAACAACCCACATGTTACTGATGTTGCGATATAATTCAGTTAGAAAGTATGCATTAAGCACCTATCGTATGCCTACCACTATACTACCTTTTTTTTTTTTTGAGATGTGTTTTTGCGTGTATGTATAAGGAGATTATTAAGTCCTTGTATTTTAACCTTTCAAAGCAAATGGGATGAAGAAAACCTAACTTTTTCTATAATTCTAAATTAGAAAATCTTATTTATTTGAGGTAAAATGACCTGATGATTATCATTTCAACATATATGTGTGATTATGGAATTCATTTGTGGTGTATTAAAAAACACTGGTGTTCTAAACATTACAATTGAATTTGTTACCCCAAAGACTACTTCAAAGAGTTTCTCTTTGTGGTTCACTTTGTTTTATTCATGTTTGGTGCTATTTTGGAGTTGGAAAACTAAACAGGGTTGGCTCAGTTGGGCTTTGGAAAAAGTCACGTTGTTTTGTCCGAAAATTGTTTGTTGAAGTCATATTCACTCATTGTTCCCAATATTGAAGATTTTTCAGCACTTGCTTTATATTTTGTTTATTTTCTTTATTTCAAAGTTAAAATTCAAGTTTACAAAAATGCATAAATTTGATTTGCATAAAAATATGAAAATACAAAAAATGGTTATAACTTATCTATTTTATCTGTTGCTTTGAACAGAAAAATGTTTCTTTCAATGGGTAAAATTTTTGATAACTTCTGCAAAAATAGCTTCTCTTTGAGCCATTTCTTTCTTACTTATTATCTTTCCAGTAAAAATCAACATACATATATAATTTTTTATTGCAAACTATTATTTGCAGAAATTGTAACTTGAGTATAAAAGATTCATTAAAATGGATGCTGGAATAGGTAAATCTTATCCAAGTTTTTTTTGATGTTTGACTAGTGTTCTTTAAATTGCTAAGATTATTTCATAGATTGATAGGAGGAAATAGACAAAAGCTTTCTGATATCAAAGAATTTCTATGCTTTTTTGACTGTGTCTTGTCTTGTTTCTTCCACTGTGGTGCTAATCTAAGTACAGGGCTATCTTTGAAGTCAAAAAGCGTCAGATTGAGATCAGCTTCACTCAGTGCCAGGTGCCGAAAGGAAAGAGGTCCTGGAATACAAACAGCCATCAAATTAAATTATGAATGCTTGAAGGATGTTAGTTCAAAGTTTGGGCCCTGCTGGCCTTTGATATTAAAATAAAATGGAACAGCTAGAGTGTGCTGAGCTAAATTCAGGTATAAGGCATGTTTAATGTTTCTTTTTCATAGATCAGATGTTAAGGTCCTAAATCTGTTTGCGTTAGCTTGATATAGTTTAATTTCAGATAGAATTAAAAAATAGTATTTCATATTCTGATCCTTACTCTACACAGGATGGACATCTCCCAGAATGTTGTTCAGTTTCTCTTTGATCAATGCCTACATTGTCTTGGGAAAGCCTGAATATCATAAAATTAATCCATGCAGTTGTATTTGGACTCATTTATGAAATACTTTACACTCATTTATGAAATACTTTAAATTTTCTCCTAGTGACTTACATGGCGTTTCATATGGGAATTTGAGGTGGCCATTATATCAAAACCTCAGACGTTTTGCCACTCACTGAAGATGGTCTGAAGCTCTTTTCTAACTATAAGGGCTTCAGTGGCATGTCCTGGCCTTAAAGTTATGTGTATACATAGAGTTTTTAAGAAGCTAGTTGATAGCTTTTTGATATTTTATTAACTTTTACAGCCAGTATTTTATTTATACTCTCATTCCTTCAAGATATTCAAACATTTTCAAACAAGTCACTCTGGAAACTTGATGGCAACAGTCTCTATGTAGCCTTCTCCATTTCGGCTGATACATATGTAATTTGGGAAATGAGCAATATTGAATGTACCTTGGTGAGCTAAAATAGTTCATCTAGTTTCAAACAAGTTATTTATTCATTCAGCATATATTGAGTGCTTATTATGTGCAATACACTTTTCAAAGTTGTAAGGATGTTGCAACAAGTAAAACTGGAAAGATGCCACTCATAGAAAGCTTATATTCTAAGACAAAAGAGAAACAATCAGCAATACCTGCCTCCTACCCCAAATAAGTAAATTTTCCTCATGTGTTAGAAAGTCATATGTGGTATGGAGAAATGTATGGCAGGGTAAGGAATGGTGTCACAAATTTACTCTGGGCTGTTAAGATAGGTTTCTTTTTTAAGAGAGTGTAGTCAGGAAAAATTTATGAGGCCTGAGAATGCTTGGCAAGTACAAAAACAGATAGGGAAGCCAGCATAGCAAGAGTGAAGTGAGTGAGGGGAAATTGAGCTTGTCAGAGGGAGATGTAACTGGAAGCTGAGTCCTATGGGTTCTTGTAGGCCCTTTTAAGTCTTTGATTTTTAATTTGAGTAAGACAGGAAGCCATTGGAGGGTTTTGAATAGATAGCAGACACAATCTTATCTATCTGGCTGCTGTGTTAGAATAAACTTTGAGAGGGTGATGGAGTAAGAACAATGTAGGTGGCTATTGCAACAATCTAGGCAAGTGTTGGTGGCTCTGGTGATGTTATATCAGTGAAAACAAGGATAAGATTTCTGTATATATTTTGTAGGTAACAAACATCCAATAATCATTAAAGCCAGCCATATGTAAAATGGTAAAACTAGACATATGTATCTTTCTGTTTCCTTTTTGCCTTTTTATCCCACTGTCTTGTACTCTATGTCCTCCGCAGAGTTTTTGGTGTTTCTGGGGATTCCTAATTTTCCTTGATTCTCCCATCCCTGCTATCTGTCACTTCCATCTCTGTACTAACCAATGCTGTAGCCCATTCTTTTTGCTTCTTTCCAACTAGCCTTTCTGAACTGATCTTAGCAATGATTTACACTCAAATGTTGGTGATTGACCAAAGCATTTTTTTACCCCTTGGCGAGTATTTTCATTTTAGTTGAGAGGGGCTTATGCAGTTTAACTCAAGTAAGAGACTTCTAAAAAGATAGAAATAGGAAAAAATAGGGATTCAGGGTCATGAGTTCAAATATTGAAAGTTCGCATCATTGAAGGAAGATGACTTTAGAGACTGAACATATTGAAAATGCCTCAGGGCATGCGTGGAAAGGGGAACGGCTTCTCAAATGAGTCAGGCTTGTCTAAGTCTTGAACAGCAGATGAGAAACTAAAAAAAAAATTTTACGTCCTCTGAACCTGGTTGTAATGTTCAACTAAATACTTCATTTTAAGTCCAAAAATATTTACTGAACAACTGTTCTTTGCTAGATTGGTATTAGATGTTGGCAATAATATCAAATCTAATATGGATGCAAAATATTGTAATACAATGAAATAAGTGCCCTATGTTTAGAATGCTAGAAACACAAAAAGACAAATCAGCCATGGGAAAGGGTATGGGAAAAAAAAGACAAGAAATTTTTTTAGTAGCTACTGCTATATTCATCTTTGCCAGGCTATGGTCTGTAGCCATTTTTATGTCCTTCTCTCCCCTTACCATTTCAATTATCAGGATAGTTACAGAAATTGTGCTCTGCCAATAATCCAGGTGTCTGGGTAATTTCCTTTTGTGAATTGGATCAGAACTAAGGTTGAACTTCATCTCAGGGAGATTCTGACTCAGGCAGTGCAGGCATGGTCACTGAGGAGCAGTAAGAGTGTGCTTAGACTAATGCCCTCATCTTTGTTCATGGATGCTTCAGGAAGAGAAGTTGACTATGGTGGTAGGGAGGCTCTTTGTCAGGGTTCTCTCTTCTTGTTGTTTATGTAAGCTGATGTTCTGCCATTTATTTGTACTTAAAGTATGACCATGATTTCCAATCCCTGATTCTCAAGGCAAATAATATAGTTCACTTTGAGACCTCATGGGTCTTTATTACTACAGCCTGTGGTAGAATTGTAGACATCAGCAATAAGGGATAGGATAGTAGTAGAAAACCTTTTCTGAAGGAGAGGATGTGTTCTTCCTATCCCCACCTTCACATCCCGGATTTATGTTGCAATATCTAGCATTGCCTATAAAGAGGATTACCTCTGATAAATTTATCTATTAAAATGCTATTTCTCTTTCTAAACCAAAACTTTGCCCAGCATCTATCATGTAGTGGATTTTTAAGACATTTATTTATTGTTGACTGAAAGCATTGGAGAGATCCAATAAGCATCATTCAATTTTTTTGTGAGATTTAGAATCAGGCTGGTCAGTTCTACCTTCTATGATTAGCTGATGGTGATTCCAGCCTGTAATTTTAGAGTCTATTATCAAGTTATAATTACTTTGACTTAAGTGATTTATAATTTTAATCAAAGAAATTTTTTTTTAAACCTGGAAGCCTTGGGATGTTGAAGAAAAAAATATGATCCAAATTAGAATATTTTTAAGAGAACCCAGAGGAAATATAGTGAACCCAAAATATATCTCTTATGGTAACAAGAATGATTTACAGACTGAAAAGAAAAGGCTATATTTGTCTTAGAGAAGGATAAAGCCTAAAACAGAGGAGGAATTATATTTTCTGGTCTACATAAATTGTATCTCAAACAGATAACATTTCTAATTCTGTACAAAATTATTGTAAATAATAGAAAATAAGAGATTTACCAGGAAAAAAGAAGCAAGTCATATGATTCATTTTTCAAAAAAAAAATAAAGAAGGTAAATTCTGAAAATTATGGCTTATATTATTAGTTAATGAATGTTTTCAAAAACAGTTATTACTTGAAGTCAGACATTTTCTTTAAGCAACAGATGTTTATTGAACGCCTGGCAACTTTTAGCTTTTGTGATATCTCTCATGATATTATGAACCAGGAGAGAGATATGTGAAGTGTATTGATGTGTTTCTGTGAATTTGCATTTATTTCAAGTGCCCCATCCAAAGCATTCTCAAGGTCACTCTATCCCATCACCTTATTTCAATTTTCTATATATTATTTGTCTCTTTACGACTTTTACTTTCTTATTTGTTTATAGTTTGTCTTTGTTCATTAGACCATAAGCACTAGAGAGTAAAAGTTTTGTATGTTTTGTTCACTGCTGACTCTCCAATACTTAGAGGAAAGCATGTCACAAAGTAGATACTCTATAATATTTTGCTGAATGAATTCACTAGTTGAACTGCTATATCCAAGTAGATTTACAGAATAAATTGATGTCCATGAGGATGGCAGAACCCAGTAGACAAGAGCTCCCTATGCCTGGTATAACTTGAATGAAGATAAAAATGACATACCTAACAAAATGTTTCATGCAATAATATAAACATTTCTATCTTCATAGTTTACACTGACAAGCTAAATCTAGTCAGATAAAATTATATAGAAATTGTGCCGCAAGTACTATTTTGGGATCTAGAGGGGAAAAATCATAATTATAGGACGGAGTTTAATTTCAAATGTTTTTTAAAAATCAAAATATTAGAGATTTTAGGGGAAAGCATACTCAGGGTGACCCAACAATATGAAATAATTCTAACTTCACTCTCTTGTATATTCTAAACTCACCACAAAAACCAAGGAGATGATTTCAATTATTATCATCTTCATTGTATTAATTAGCTTTATGTTAATATCATGGAGGTGACGATTATATTCTACTTTGTGTTAGAAATCTATCTAATTAAACACAACTTTTTTTAAATTTAAAGGAATATTGACAAAGAGAAATGATGAGGATAATGAAATCATTTGAGGATCTCTAAGGAGGGGTAGATGAAAAAAGCAGTTTAAGTATCATGCAGAAGAGAGCTCTTGGCATGCATCATGATTCCAAAGGGATAGAAAAAGGACCAATGGAGTAAGTTAGCATGGAGAATACTTTGGCTCAGTAGAAGAAAGAATTTTATACCAATTCAAACAATTAAACCTAAATGTGCTTCCTTAGGAGATAGGCCAGTGTTTATGTGGTGGCTGAACAGAGGATAAGAGACATTCATGTCTTGAATGAGAGGGTTAAACCAGAAGGACTTCAATATCACTTCTGATTCTAAGATTTTATGGCATGATGTGTGCAATACAAGATGCCTTTCTTTACGAGCTTCTCCAACTATAACCTTTAGGGCAGTTGAAGATAGAACAAACATTATAAATGATTATACATCCCAGAATGAGAGGCAAGGGCAATAGGTTTGTTGTAATAATTAAATGATAATTAAATTAAAGCTTTTAGAATGATACCTGACTCATAGTGATAGGTATTATTCTTTTTGAAACTATTATTACAATTAAACATCCCTAAGACCATCATGGAGTTTTAATGACATATTTTATTCTGTATTATTTTTCTGTTTAGATATTCTTTGGGAGAAAATGTTATAGAAAAAGTATGGATGCTGGGTCCAGGCAAGCGTGGGTGCCAAATTTGTTTGTACTCTTTATGGGCTGTGTAGTCTTAGACAATGCTATACCCAACTTCACTGGGTCCTCTTTTCTTAAAAACTCTTTAGCTACAGAGCTTCTGTAAAATCAAATGAGGCAATGTATATATTTGACTAGTAATAAATGTCAACTTTTATTCTTGAGGAGGTGGTATTTAGTTTTCTGACTTTACCCAAACACATTGTTGTCTGAAGCCCATAGCAGTACAGAATCAATATCTTGGAGGAACCTGAGATTTTCTTCCTTTAGGTCTGGCATTTGAATTTTTTCTCTACTTCAGCTTCTTCCTATGCAAAATGAATATGTTAGCCTCTTACCTTCTGCACAGCAGTAACTTTAATGAAAGTTACTTCAATTATATTTATACAGCTCAAGGTTTTGTCTGATTTTTTGATTATCCTGTCTTCTTCTGTAGGCTCTTTGGTCTGCTTTCTGGGACTGAGACAACTTAGAGCTATGTGCCAATTTCCCCCTGACTTGAGCTCCTGGGAAAGCTGTCTGAGACAGGGGCTTCTGAAGCAACAGGAGCCTTGACTTAGTTAAGCGGCTTGGGACTCAGAACAATATCAAAACTGGGCTTTTGACTATGTATATTATTCTAATTTCTACAACTTCCTCATATTCAACACTCTCCTCTAGATACAATACAAAACTAAACTACATTACTCAGAGTTTTCCTTAAAACATAGGCTATTTTATCATTTAATTTATTAACATTATTATGTTAGTACAAGAGACGATAAGGTTTATAATTGAAGATAAAGAATTTTCTGTTTTTTCCATTTTGGAGTTAAATTGATGAAATTAATTCTATTCAAAATATGCTGCTTATTAAAATACTACTAAATTTTGTGTTTTCTGATCTTTGTTTTTATGACTGATGTAAGAAAATGTATCAAGAGTTTAATATAACTTACTGGCATGATATTTTTAATTATGGCAGTATAAAACAGAACCACTTTTCTTTGAGTATTAAGTAACTTACCCCACAGTTATAGGATAGTACACTTATGAAAAAATGCTGCTATTAAGAAATTTATAAATAATTGTCTAAAAATAGATATTTATAAGTTCTGAAACTGTATATAATAGAACCACCTATCATTTCTAGGCTGATATTTTACTGTGATATTTCTTTGCTTCTCATTCTAATAAAATATTAACATGGTAAGCTAATTTTTCTCTGTCAAAAACAAGTTGTTCAAGCATAATGACTGTTTTCTTCATTTGATAACTTGTCATTTAACCTGGTAGAACTAGTCTAAAATTATGTCATATTCTTTCCCCTTTTCATCTCCACTCTTGCTTTCTGGTTACCCATTCTAGCAATACAAGATCAAGTCAAGCTACAAGGCTTTTGCAGCAATCCCTACAAACACATTGCTTTTGGAACAGAAGGTCAGTGTTGGCTAAAAAGGAGAGTGAATTTTATGAATGTAATGTCATTTTTGTTATGTTTCCAAAAATTTCTGCTTTAAAGTTCTGCCTTTACTAAAATGAAATGCTGTGATGAAAGCATCTTGATGAATAGAGTTGAAGACATCATTAATTTATCACTAAAGGCTAGATATGAACTTAGAACTGTCCAGTCTGAAGTCAAGTAGCCCTGGGAAACCTATTCAGATTTGGATAGGGCTCTGTCCCTTGGCACTTTAAATGGCTATTATATTCAAGAGTTTCCACCTCTCTTCACATTAATTAAAAGCATAGAGATAAAATGGGGTTATATGGTAACTGGCCACCTTGGTCAAGACTTGGTGATTCATAGTGACTTCCACAGGGTAAAAACATGTTAATTGTGTGTCTTTAATTTAGTCCCTGGATCTCAATATGGGCTAAACCTCTTTATTTATTCTACTCTGTGACTGATCCTACCTCCATGAATGGAAAGGAGGATTGAGATCACTTCCAATGATCCTAGTTGCTTTTACATGGCTGCAGGGAATTTTTGCTTTGCTATTAATTATAAAATTACAGAATTCTGTCAGTAGGTAAATTAAATTTAAATTAAATTAAAGCCCCTTGTTCAACGAGCACATTACAGATGCTCACATGAAGGTCAAATGGAGGATCATATCAGAATCAAAGTGAAAGCAATTATCAAGTCTATGAAATTATTTATTTCATATGCTATTTATTTCTTAGTGCATCAAGCTCTTTTCTTCTGTAATCAGTATTTCAAATAGAGTTATTATCATTTTTCAAATGTTAGTGTTTGTCAACCAGGTGGTATTGTGACCACTGGTTTATGAACATACATTTTTATTTTAGCATGATCTGAGGAATAAAACTTTTGTGTGACTTCTTATCTAAAAAATAGAAATTGATAGTGGGAAATGTTAAGTATTGGTGAACATTATTGGGCAGTGTTTCTTTTATATCTCTGATAATTAATTCCAAATTATCCACATGTAGTCCATAATCTATATTCTATATATCTGAATGCCTTGAACTGGGATAGGTGAGGGTGTCACTGGCCTGCAGGAGATCTGCAGCTTTTCTCTAGCTTCTCTTCTGAATTTCTACTTTTTTATAGCTCATTAAAAAATGAGATAAGCCTAGAACACTTATTTCAAGAGTCTTCAAGAGGATGTAGGAAGTGACACTTTTACCAGTTGCCCCTTATTTTAATTGCCTTTGATTATGTAGAGTCATAGTAGCAGTGTCCCCTCACCACAGATCCGCTTCCCATTCCAGATGGACATTTCTGAAATCTGGTCACAAGGGTCTATCTCTCACAGCAATTGGAGAAACTCTTGTCCCTCAGCAGCCAGGCAAAGAGGAGAATAGGAGCCTGTCATGTCGTGGTGTCCTTCTATCATACTTATCTCACCCAACTTAGCATATTCTTCTATTCCTTTGTGGTACCACTATATTAGTTTTCTGTTTAGAAAAATAACAGTTAATTCTTCTTGAAAGTCTTTTGTAAAATAAAGCTGAATGTCATTATTAGTTTCAGAATCTCTGTCTACCAGCTCTCTTCTAGTTGAATTAATTTTAGATATTATAATCTATTAGTCATTAAAAATGAAGAATAATCAGCTTGCCTTTCAATTTTATTACAATCCCATTTTAAAAATGTGTATGGTAGTATCACTATGTATTTAACCTAATACAAGTTCATGTGGTAAAGATTTTATGTTTTCAATTTTGAATAAAATATACTTTTTAGGAAAATTATTTTTATGTTTAGTACAATAGAATGTAAACATCATGATGTCTAATTTAAAATAATATTATTATAGGGAGGATTATTTTATAGACACTAATGTGAGTAATTGTCTCTTGGCTATGATAAATTGTTTTGGAACCATAAATATTTGAATGGTTCAAAGGTCACAATATATTACATGATATTTTTTTTTGCTCTAGAGCTTTTGTATAATTTCACATGTTTTTGTTAGCTTTCCCATGTTATGTGTTCCTCAATGGGAAACTACTTTGTAAAACTTTTTAAATAACAAAAGTTTTTATCCCAAGATTTTATGAGCAATTATTTTCATTTTCACTAACACTTTGAATGATATTATTCTGCCCCTTTCATGTTTGTAATTTTTACAAAGTAAATCTGGTAATTTAGACCTTTACTCATTTGCTTATATAATAGAACTCATCATATGCTGTTGAAATCATAAAAACTTATTTTTGAGTTGAGCAGAAAAATTAAGACTATAATTATTGGAAATATCTATTTGGGAAAGAATTAACGTTTTAGAATACTTTAAATTAGAGGAATTTTTATTAGATCCATGTAATATCACACAGAACATCGCGATTAAGGGGTAGGGTGATGCTGCAGTCTCGTTACAATAATCTGATAGGGTCTGTGCTGTAGAATGCCTTGAATATAGAACTAACACATTTAATTCAAGTCTTAGACATCAACAATTAATTCTCTCCTCTAGTCAGATTGAAGTCATGGTTAACATTTTCTACAACATTCCATTTGATAGCATATAGTATAATTAGTGAGGAAACAGACTCACTTAAAAAATAATACTATTTGTAAAAGCAAGATTTTCTCCAAATTGAAATACGAACATCCCTTGCAATGAGACATTAAGCTATTATTGAATCTCTGGATTGGTTTCAGCTTTAATCACCCCTACATGAAGCACATAATTTTCAAAAGAGTATATTTGTTGGCAGGGGATATGAGGTTTCTGGTACTTTTGTTCTATAATTTATTTTCTTCATCAAACTTAAATTTATAACTTATTCAGTATTCTATCACTTTTTTCCTTGTGTATTTAGGAGCGAAAGATTTTTAGATTAAATCTTAAATAAGGCTTTACAGGAAGAGATCATATTTTAACATGTTTGCTTTGGCTTAATCTCCTGTGAATAATCATCTTTTCCAAGACTGAGATGGGGATGAAATACAAGTAATTATAAAGCAGAAATAAAGTAATCAGATTAACTTGCTTTTGGGACTGTCCACATTCCTTATTGCCATATACTCAAGAAAATAATTTTACTTTGGACATTATTTTTCATTCTTTGTGTGTACTGCTGTTCTTTTCAGAGAATGTTAAAGGTGTCTCTCTTATTGACTAATCTTTCTTATATGAGTCTGATAGCAATAGATAAAAAGTTAAGATTAAACTAAAGGATACCTATTTAATATTCTAAATAAATGGATTATTATTTTTATTTGTGTACCTGTATTACAGAAATGAAAGATAAAAGAAGGATATTTCCATGAAATTATATAGCATACATTTTTATTGTCTCACAGGTGATTAATATTTTTCCATGAAAGTATAAATTTTTGTCTTGAAAGTAATTTGTATAACCTGTTCTCTTCCTCACAAGTTTTCCTTGGGATAAAATCAAGGCTGGGATTAGTACTGTTTTCCAACAAATGGAATTACTATCCAATAAATGCATTTTCAAGATACATTTAGTTCATAAGCTATATGTGTTTAAAGGAAAAAAATTAAAGCAGCTTAATATTATAAATAGCAAATACAAAATACAGGATTATTTATTTAAATAAAAGTTATGAGATAAAAATTATTTACTTTCTGATAGAAGGATGATAAAGAATAGTCATTTTGAAGATTGTGGTCTACAAATAGAAATGTAAAAATTTGAGATATTTTGTCAGCTGTCAAATTAATTTATTCTAAGTTGCCAGTCTGATTTTTTTAAGACATGAGTTGGTAAACCCCAATCTGATTAAACATATGTCTTTGGGTGAGACTATTTTAAGATCTCTGTGTGTCTCAAAAATTTAACAAAATCTGATTGCTAACTCAGCATATGGCCTGTACTAGAGAGATATGTCTTAAATGAGGTTAGTATAAATAGTGAGTGTTCCCAATTTCTTCAGCAATGGAAAAACGCCAAGACCCAAATCTATACTAATTGCTTCTCCCTAGGCAATTGTCTACTATGTACATATCTTTTTTAAAAGATTTACTGAACCATATTTAATTATGCATATTGTTTGTTTTCTTTATCACAAACTATTTGAAAGGATATAGTAGGTTTTTGCTAAATGTTTATTGAATGATTAATTTAGTTTGCACCTAGGTCTCTAAAATTTACAATTTTATTCTACAGGATATTAAGACAAATTTTTGCTCATAGGATTATAAAAATAAAGGGATCTAATATATGACAACTGGGATGATGACAATTAAACTTCCTTTTGCTTAGATTAAACCTCATCAATTCTGCTCCCATGAAAAAGTAAAAAGGCCTTCTGCCATTAGAGAAGTAAGTTGGTTTTAGACTTGGCACCTCTTAACAATTAGAGAATACAGTCACGATGACTGCCAAATTGAATGCTAGAGTGTATCAGACACTGAGCTTAATGCTACACTATCTTCACAACTTTGTGAAGATTTTGATGATCAAAGAGGCCAAGTAGACACCACAAAGCATTAGTAAGCTGCTTAATTGGACCTCAAATGGCATCTTATTATCCCCTAGCCTTTCCCTGCTCACCATGCAACAGTGACATCAACTAGCCAGAGCGAAATATTGAATAAGAGATGATGATTTTGAATCCCTGTTTACAACATATTTAAAATATGTTTAAATTCTTATTAAATTAGACCAACAAAAATTTTTTTATATGAAGAACAATTAAAAGGAAATTGGAAATGACAGCTCTGAGAAGACTTTAGTGGATGAAGAATAAGAAGCAAACCCAATTCAATGAGCTACTAAAAGGGCTGAGGTGAATTACAGTAGAAGAGGTGCTGGCAGGAATAAGAAACATCCTTCTGATATCCCTGATTAAATAAAGAAAAATTATGGATTTTCCTGTCATTGAGCCTTGATGAATAGGTTTGAAACTGGCTATAATAGTTTGCAAAAACTCCCTTACTTCTGTATGAGAGGACATTTAACCTTGATAAAATTTTGAGATTAAAAACACCAAAGAGATTTCCTCAATTCTTAAAACTTTTGAGCCATCATATAAAAATAATCTTATGATAAATATTTCTAAGTCTTTAAAGAAGCTGTACTTTTATATACCTGAAAGCCCATTTGGCTTCAGTGTATATTTCCCCTCCTTTTTCAGATCTGAATGTTATTCAGACTTGAATCTCCAAATACATAAAGTGAGATTTATTTTGCCAAGAATACCTTCAATTTACAAGTGGTTTTGTATTAATGACTATATGCGAAAGTTTTTTAGTTCTCAGAGGATTTATTTTACACAATAGCTGCTCAGATTAACAAAGTAAAGGAGCATTTAGGTTTAGCAGAAATCATTTTTAGGGGGTTAATTTTATCCTTACTAAAATACTCACCCATTAATTTTTTGAAGTCTAATCCAATTAGATAGCCTAGGCATCACAAAAAAGTTTACAAGCCCTTTTAGATTATTCTTCCATTGAAAACAGTTAAGTTTCTATTTAGAGTGCAACTAATGCTTCAACTTTTTAGAACTTAATCTTATTTCCAAAGAGAGTAGGTTATACTAATTTAATATATTTGACTAAAAATTGTTTGCGATTCCATCAGAGGTTCTCCTTTCGGTGGGGGGACCGCCTATTATAGTTTAGTGGTATGTATTCCCATAAGGACTTTGATTTATAATGCTTGCTCATAGTTCTTAGCTATTAATTATAATGTAGTTCTGAGCTCAAAACTATTTTCTTTTAAAAATCAGGTTCACTGTATCTCTTTTTAAAAACTGGGCCTCAGAGATAATTGTTCCAAGCAAAATGTAATGACTTCTAAATAAAATGTTTCCGATAACTTATGTTAGGTAAGAATCTTTGAAAATAGGATTCAAAGCCTGTCCTATTTGTGTCTCACTTGGCTATAGTCCAATTTGGTAGAAAATACATGTTTTTAATAAAAGTTTTTTATTGAAGAATATTCTAAGAGAACTTCACTCAAAATGAATAAATACAAGCATCAATACAACCATACTAGTTAAATTGTGAAAAGCAATCAACCTTTAGATTTCCTGTTAATAGTGATTTAATGTATTTTCTTTTGATATGCTTTTGTACTAAAGAGGGAAAAAAACTACTTTTGTGACTGCTAGAAGTGCATCAAGAAAATATGTTTGATAAATAACTTCTCATCAATAAAAAAATCAGTTTTAGCAAATTTCAAGGCTATTTAAACTTGAAATAATTCCCATTCCAAATTTTAGTGCAGTCTGAGTATTGTTCCCATTTTAAAATTACCAGTTAATATCAATTACCTTTCTTAATTTTCCAAGGGTTCTGAGTGAATAGTTTTTTCATTCTTTAAATAAATTTCAGTATTTAATAGCACATTGAATGTTGTACTTGCCTATAAGTTCCCACAGAGTAACCAGGATATTAACCTTATTTGGTTTGGGCTGAAAAACTGATAAAATTGCTAAAATTAAATAGAAAAAATTAGTCACAAATAAAATGAATGTATTTTTTTAAAATTAAATAATTATAGTAAAAGAAATTAATCAATTTCTCAAATGAAAAGACAAAGTTATTGACCAGATTAAAAACGAATCCCAGACATTTGCTTTTTACAAACCACTGATTTTTAATGTTTGGTTACAGAGGGTCAAAAATAAAGAGGCAAAAAATGATATTTGATACACCGGTTAAATCTGACAAAGTAGATATTAAGATACAAAGCACTATCAGAGATATAGAGGGTCACCTCATAATGATAAATATTTAATTCATGAAGAAAGTATACTTCTAATTACGAATGTAGTTAATAAAATGGCTTCAAACCATTTGAACAAAAATTGCTAAGATCAGAAAGATAAATTAACAGACTCACTACTATTCTAGAAGATTTTATGATTCAATTTTTTAATTATTCTTAGAATAAGAATGCAAAAGTAAACAGTAAAAGTAGAGATGATTTGAGAAAAACAATGGATAATCTTAATGTAAACACACACACACACACACACACACATGCACACCTGCAGCTAACAATTAGAGAATAGATTTTTTTAAGTCTAAATGAAATATTAATAAAAAATTGATTATGTCTTGTTCTATAAATCTCAAACTACATAAAAAATAAAAAGTATGTTTCATTTTGAAAATAAATGTAATTTGAGGCTCAGTCTGATGAATAAGGTAGCCAAGACTTTTGAATATAAATAATTAAAAATGAGGCCACATTTTCTTTTGTGAGTGCATATTTCTTATAAGTTGACTCTGAAGCATTTCCTCAAGAATAGTTTTTGTAAAATTTTTAGAAATTTTTAGAATTGTAATTTCCGTGTGTGGCTTCTCACGGTGACTTTTTTGAAGGGAACAAGGCTCATCTGGATGTATAAGATGTCCAAGTTCTTCTTTGTATGTTTAAAACTCAGGCTCCTTTCTTTATTTCAATATCTTATAATAGAGGTATTGACTCCACAAGGAAAAGTAGACAAATAGGGAAAATACCTCACTCTCATAGAATAGCTCATGAAATTATTCATTTTTTGGAAATATTGAGATATATAGGGATTTCTTTGAAGAGACTTTTGTATTACATTTATATTTAACTAAAAGCCTCACATGAGAACTATTTCTTTTATCACTAGGCACTAGATGAACCAGCCAAGACTGAAAGTGTCTCCAAGGACAACACATTAGGCCCACCTCTAGAGGTAATGACTTTATATTACCCTTCTTTTGATATGCAATCCCGAAACTTGTTGCTAACCCAGTACCTGGTTTCAATTCTTTCAGTTTTGTTTCCCTGCACAGCTCAGGCAGCAAACTGAAGAGCTCTGTGCTACCATTGATAAGGTCTTACAGGATTCCTTGTCTATGGTAATGCCTTAGACTAGAATGTGCAATTCAAACATTTGCTTTGCTTCTCTTCATTTCCCTTTACTTGAGTATGAGGCATCACAGCCTTGTCCTTTTTTCGTTATTTTCCAGCATTCTTCTGATTCTCCTTCAAGATCCCTACAGACATTGTTGGGTTCTGAGACCGTCAAAGTATGTATTTATTTAATATAATTTCCTGAACCATAAGAGCTATTAGAGCAATGATTTTAAGCTATAGGTCATGGTCCCATGGTGAATTGGAAAATTAATTTAGTGGATAGCAACCAGCATTTTTTTAAATTAGCAAAAAGCATTTTAAAAATTGAATAGTAAGAATGTAAAGTATCAGACTATTTCAAGTAGTATATATACTATTAACATTTGTTTTAATTTGTTTACATATATATAGGTAGGTGTGTACAGGGTTGCAAAGTAAATATATTTCTAACTGTGGACCAAGATGAAAACAGTTTAAAAGCCAACATATTAGACTACATTATATGTTGGCATTTTCAGAAGCTATGTAGAACTGCATGTAGAATTTGAGGCCTATTGTCATCTCAAACCATGGCTTTACTACTTACATAATTCACAGCCACTTAGAACTATAAAAGTGGAACATGATGTAGAATAAAGTAACATTAGTCTGAAAAGTTTAACATTGGTATTACTTCTAGAGATTTTTTTCTTTTTATTTTGGTGATGGAATCTATTTCATTGTTCTTTGACTCAGAGAGACCGAAACCAGAATATTTTAGATTGTTAGTACTAGTAGAGCACTAATTGTTGTATTTAAATATGTAAATATTTCCTTTCTATAATGTAACCTTTTCATGTGTTGGGATAAAATGCTACATTTTTAAAATTATTTTTATGTATACTTAGCACAGATCTACTCATCAAAATTTCAAAATGGTTGAGGTTTTTCCTTTATTGATAATTGTTAGGTTCTTTTTTGTCAGACTTACTTTCTCTTTTGGAATTTGTATAAATGCTTTTTGCACGTTCTTTTTGAAAATTAGACACTGTATTTATAAAGTAGGTTTTAAATATATAGATTGCTTATTATTAGAAGAGTAATCCCAATTTTCAATTGGAACATTATAGACAAATATTCATTAATAATGAAACAGAAACTTAGAAATTGTCAATATTAAAAATATATGTATATTAGCACAGAGGACCTACAAATCAATAATTTATCTATTTTATTTCATATTCTTTGTCTTTTAATCTAAAGATATAAAAATTTGTTTGCTTTGCCAAAGAAATACTATATAAATTTTAAAATATATTTTTATTATTTTATTTGTTGAACATATTACAAACATCCTGTTATAGTGAATATAGTAGTGATGAGACAATAGTAATATATGAATAAAGATCTTTCGTATTGATTCATTTAACAAATATTTAATACTTATAGCTTTTAAAAAACATTATTCTAAGCCATCAATTTTAAGACAATTATTTTATTCAACAAATATTTATTAAGTGCCTACTATGAGCCTGAAACTGTGAAACACGGGAGAGTTAATGGTGAACAAGGCAGAGTAAACTAAGGGACATACTTTGGATGTAGTAATCAGAAAGTAGAATTCAAGTTGAGATTAAAAAGGAGTAGGCATGTATAAATTTCCCGAGGTATGAAAGAGCTTAGTGTGTATAAAGATGAAGGCCAGTGTGGCTGCAGCATAGTGAGCCAGGAGTGAACTGTGTAAAATGATGTTGAGAAGGTGAGCTAGGGACAGTGAAGACACTTACATACTATGCCATGAAGTTTGGATTCCAAGGAAAGTGGGAAGACATAAAAATATAGGGGGAATAATATGAAACTATCAGAAAAATCGCAATAGACGTTGTGAGGAAGCTACTGAGTTCAGACAGACAGTCAGTGAAGTTGGCCTGGATAGAATGGGTTCAGAGCTAGAGAGAAATATTTGGATTTGAGACAAAGATGTCAGGCTTGCTGTGTGTTTGAATGTGAGTAGGTGAAGTAAAGAAGAATCATGAATGAGTTTCAGGTCTCTGCCTTGAGCATAGGCGACTGTGGAGGGAGCACAATGTGGTAGAAGAAAGATGGTTATGTTCACTTTGGACAAGATAAGTTTGAGGTATATATCAAGGAAGGCTTAAACCTTGTGTTTGGAGCCAGTAGGAGAGATTTGAGGATGACCAGCATGTGAACGTTGTAGGTGCCCTGTACAGGGCTCCCAGGAACAAAACATTGCAGATTTAATAAAAGAGGTGGAGGGGGAGCCTGCAAAGAAGGAAATATCCATTGTGGTAAGAGGAAATCAGAGTAGTATGGTATCATGGAAGCTACAAGAGGAGAATATTAAAGAGAATATAAACGGGGTGATTGCTGCTAAGAGGAGCAGAAAGATAAGGCTAGAGAAATGTTTATTAGATTTGACTTGTATATTTGGAAACTATGTTACTACTTATGTGTCTGTCATTCATGCTCATCTGTTTGATTTTTATAACCTTTGCTAGCATATATAACCCTTTTGAACTTTAGGTTGTGTTTTTAGCCTAGTATGAAAACATTGACCTTATATAGGTAATATATTTGTTTTTTAAATCATTTCGTGATTTTTTTACTTTACTTTTATATTACTATTTTTTTAATAATTTCTATTACTTAATTTTTTTCTTTTTGAACTGTCTTATCTGATTTTTTCCAGGATAACATATTTCTGGATATCATTGTTATATTTAATCTTATATTCTCTTTATATGGAGTATTAAGCCATTTATACTTATTATAATGATTGTTATATTAGTCCTAATTTCTGCTATCTTATTTTATATTTTCTACTTAAAATGTCTTCTTTTTTGCCTTTCCTGCTTTCCTTTGGATGTTTTTACATTTACTGGTTGGAAACTTTTGAAACTGTTACTTTATATAATTTTTTAGTTTTGTAGTTACACATAAATTACTAAAGGCAATAATTTTGTTTACTTCCCAATCAGTTTTAAAGCTTGCAAAATATTTTTCCAAAAATTAGATTAGTACTATAGCACTTTTCACTTTTCTCATGTTTTTAATTGAGATTCATAGAGACATAATTTGTTAATAGTTTTTGAACTTTTTATCTGAATTTTTATGGTTATATTTTTTAAATCTCTTTTTTATTTAGATACTTATTCTTTATTTAGATCTTTATTTGTCATACTTCATGCTTTCTCCTGGATTTATTTTTTTTGTTGAAATCTTGCTGAAAATTGTATTTGACCAGGTCTGTTTGTATTGATTCTGTGGCCTATGTCCCTGAAAATATCTTTATTTTGCCCTTTCCTTTAAATTATAGTTTTGCTGGACATAAAATTATAGCTTCTTTCAACATTTTTTTCCTCCTAGGTTCTTTTTCTTCAACAATATACTTGCAAAATATTTTATCAGCATGATATTTATTCCTCTGCTATATAGTGATTATTTACAGAGTGGTATTATAATCTTTTAGTATTATACTTTTATTTATGATGTCAATGATTTTTTCCATAATATGTCTAGGTATACATTTTTTTCTCTTTTGTATATAAATTTGTTTTCTTTGACCTTTCATCTGAAGTCTTCAATTTTCTTCCATATATATTCAGGCTAATTTTTAGTAACTTTTTTTTCCCCCAAATATGTCTTTCCTGCTTAGATGCCTATAGAACTGATTATGTCACTTTTTGCCTCTCTATTCCATATCTTTTTTTCTAATTCCTAATTCCTTCAAGAGGATTTCTTGATCTGATATTCCAGTTTAAGAATTTGTTCAGTGCTTATTCTGTTCTTCAGTGCCTATGTAAAGTTCTTTATTGTAGCTTATATAGTTCTTTTTAAAAAGGCAGATTTATTGAAGATAATTTGCTAACTGTAAAATTCACTCTTTTAGTGTACAGTACTATAAGTTTTGAAAAGCATACAGCTTGGATATGTAACCACCACCATATCCAAGATACACTACACTTCCATCAAATGAAAAAAAGTTTCCTTGTGCTTCTTTGTAATATATCCCAAGTGCAGGGCGGCCACTCATCTTTTCTTTGTCCCTATACTTTTTTGTTTTCAAAAATTTCATATAAGTAGGATCATACAGTATGCAGTCTTTTGAGTTTGTCTTTTTTATACTTAGTAGAAAGCAACTAAGATTCATTTATATTTTTTCATTATCAATAATTCATTTCTTTTTGTTGCTGAATAGTATTTCATTATATGGTTGTACCATATGCAAAGTATTCATCAGTTGATGGACAATTGGGTTATTTCTATTATTTTTAAATTGGAGTTTTTACTAATAGAGCTGCTGAAAACAATTGCAAATGAGTCTTTGTGTAATCATATGCTTTCATCGCTCTTGGAAAAATACTAATGAATTTTTTCAGATGTCCTATCATTTTTTCATGGAAACACAAAGTTCTGTGGACATATCAGCTAAGTTAGCTATCTGTATACCTCCTGCCTGTGGTGGCAGATACTAAAGTCTGGTTTTTAGGATTCAATTCTATTGTCAATTCTATTATTTTGTTTTGTTTTGTTATTCATTTTTAGGAAGAGGAGCATATATCTCAGAATATAGAAACTTCATAATATCAAACATTTTTCACTTCTTCCCCACCTCAGTAACATTTTCCCTCACCTTTGCTTGCACCCCTGCTTATGGCACTCCATTCTCCACTTTTCTAATACTAATAGCTGTCTCAGTTGTCATCACCATGGAAGGGATCAGAAAAAGGATTCATCAAAAACTCATCTTTTGTCCAAACCTGTAGTTGAGTGTTCCTTTCTTCTCAGACAGGTTGAAAGACCATTAATCTCATACATATTTGTTTTCACTATTCTCAAATTTTACTTCCTTATACTACCACTTTGCTCTCCTTATCTCTGATGTTGACAAGTGTCATGAATGAGAAAGCATGTAAAACAAACAAACAAACAAACAAACAAACAAACTAGCTTCTTTGGAATATTGAGCTGTGAAAGGGAGAAGGAAATTGGGTCAGTAATGGGGTCAAGGAAAAATTTTCTTGCCTGCTTTTTAAAGCTGGAAAGACAAAGCAGGTTGATATGCTAATGGGGTTGATTCAGTAGATTTTGAGGTGCTGTTTATACAAAAGATAGAACTATCCTGAAGGGTAAAAGTCCTTTGAAAGAACACAGAAACTAGAGCCTAATTCAAATAAGTATCCTTTGAAAAGATGCTGGAAATGTCTTCCATTGTAACAGAACTGAAAATAGAGGAAGTGATGTGTACAGATACAAATACATTAGTAGGCTGATCATGGGAAATTGAAGAATTTTATAATTAATGTCTTCAGTTATGTCATAAATAACACCTTTTAGTGAAGAAAATTATAAGATTTTTAACTGAAACTAAAGAGGGACAGTACAATGGGGAGGAGTTTGAAAAATTTGAAAAGGAAAAAGTTGCTTTAAATTCTTCTCCCATTCCCTCTTAAGTCCCTTCCATTCAGGCTTTAGCCTCCACCATGCTGCCTAAACCACTTCCCCAAGTTTCTGGAAGTTCTCCCCATTGCTATAAACTCAGCTTATAGCTGACCTGAGGTGACATATCAACAGAATTGGAGGCAGCTGGTCATTCCCTTCTCTTTGGTATACATTTCTCCAGTGCCTTTGCTCTCTCGTCTTCTTTCCTACCTCTTTCATCATTATTATTCCTTAATTTTGTTTGCTGGTTCAACCTCTTCTTCCCAAGCTATTAAATTTGGAATGTTCTAGGGATCAGTGCTTGGACTTCTCATTTTTCTTTATATTCATTCCATTGATGTTCAAATTTGTATTTCTAGTACAAGATTCTCTCCCAAACTCGTCTCCTAACTACCAACTCTTTGTTTAGATTTCTAATAAATATCTTAAAAATAAAATCTAGATTTTCTCCCACAAAAACTATTTCATATTCTGCCTTCCCATCTCCATTGATTGGATTATAATCTTTCATTTCCTCAAGGCCAGAAACTTTGATGTCAAGATTTATTCTTCTCTTTCTCTCACATTCTACATCTCTTCTATTAGAAATTCAAATAGATTCAAAGTATAATGTAGATTCAAAGTATAATGTAGATTCAATGTATATGATTATTTCATATGTTATTTAATGCTGAACATCATCATGTTCTGCTGTATAGCACAATAGCCTTTCCCCTATACCCTTGCCTCTCTATAATCCATTCTGAACACATCCTGGATTCTTTTAAAGAGGGATTCTTTTAAAGCATAAGTCAAATTAAGACCTTCTTCTGCTTAGAATATGACTGCCTACATATTTTTCTCAGAATATAAATCGAAGTCCTTACAAAACCTTGGGAGGGCCTCTGAGATCTGGCCTTCCAACACTTCCATAATCTGCTCTCCTATTCTCCCCTTTACTTACTTCACTCCAGCCCTATGCACCTCCTTGCTGGGTCTTAAATATGCCATACTCCTGCCATACTTCATTTAATTCTTTGTCAAATCAATTATATCACTTTTTATAGAGTCTAGTTCCCTGTAAATATTTGCAAACTTAATGTTTACCTCAAAAATACGGTTAAGTATAGTGGTTTTTCAGTCTGGTTCTAAGAAAACAAATTTATGGATTCTTTGTGGGCTTTTTATGATTTATAAGTGCTGTTCATTCTCACTCACATTGTCTTACCTCTTTATTTTTCTGAATTTGATTGTGTGTTAGATAGTGTGCTTAAAAATTTATTTATAGAAATTATTCAAGGCCCCAGATGAAATTACCTTCTCATAGTACTATTTTTTTTTTTTGCTTCTGTCAGAAACCAAGAACTCTAGCAAAGAAGGGTTACCTTAATTTAATCTAAGGTTTTGAGATGATTTTATTTCTGCACAATCCTTTTTAGATGATTTGAGGCCAGACTGAAGACCATGTGAGGTCTTCTGGATCACTTTCACTTCTGGGCCTCCATCTACTCTTGGCTCTGAAGATTCTGACTTTTATCTCCCTCCACCTCCAAGACTGTCAAAGTTTGGATCAGCTTCTCAAACAACTCAGTATTATTTGCAAACATTTGCAGGACAAAAACAGGTTTTAAATGCCTGATCCTCTCTTTAGATTCCCATTCTCTTTTGATCTTGCCCCCAATCTTTCGCTCTTATTAGCTCATCGATGTTTTTAATAAAATATTTTTTAATATTTTGCTCAATTTTATTATCATCCATTTTGGGAGGATTGCTTTGAGTATTCTAACCATCATTGTCACAGGTGGAAGTCCACATAAGAACTTTTTATTTTTTCCATCTTTTCATAATGTTTTTTTATCTAGATATGCACATAGCCATTTTTGTTACCTTCTTGAACAAAAATCTATGTCACCTTCTAATGTCACCTTCTCTAGATTGATCATCCTATTTAAAATTGGAAACCCTCAAAGCTCTTGACCTCCTTAACATTGGGTGGTCCAAATATACATACATATAAATTATGTTTGGCAGAAGCAGATTTCCTTTAGAAGACTGTATTAACCTAGGCTTCAAATTATTTCTACTCTTCTTTTTAATTGTATTTGTCATGTTCTAACATATGACATAATTTACTTATTTATTATTTTATTTTTTATTTTCTCTCTTGCTGAAATATAAACTGCTAAGGGCAGGACATATCTGTTTCTTTTGTTCACTGATAAGTCTGAAGGGTGCAGAACAGTTCTGGGCATTCAGTAGATACATAATACTATTTGTTGAATAGGTAAATACTTTAAATAGCCATGTCTACTCAGAGAGTGGGAAAATGAGCTTATGAGAATGGGAAAATTTGGGATTTACCAGGCAGTCTTAAATGCCCATTTGAAGTTGGTTATCAGTCACTTATAATCAAGTCAGTTAGCTTGGTTGAGAGCATTCTCCCAGTAATATTTTGCATCTCAGGTACAATTTTAGAGAAAATGGATGATAAAGTCCATCTGGGATTTGTTTGTTTGGTGTGTGTGTGTGTGTGTGTGTGTGTGTGTGTGTGTGTGTGTGAGAGAGAGAGAGAGAGAGAGAGAGAGAGAGAGAGAAAGTTTTCATAAGAAGAGAGAAAGGCAAGAGAAATTAAGGTATAAAGTGACTAAGAATATAAAACATATGCAAGCTAAGAGTTAACAATGGAACTCTTAAAGGCCAATAATTTTAGTCTCAATGAGCTGAGGCTGAAGAAATGTATTATGGATATTTGAGAAATAAAGATTGTGGATAGAAGGTAAAGTTCTGAGAGAAGCATGTTATAAATTAATATTTTTGAAATTTCCTATTTTATTTTATTTGTGAAGGCAAAACATAGAAATGGTCCTAGAAATGAATTATTAAAATGGAGTGGATAAGAATATCTTTGAAGTTGAGCATCTCAAAGAATTAAGAGAATAGAGACTTCTATGTGAATTTTGAAATAACTAAAAATTATTATGAACCATGAACATCATCAATAAACAAAGGAAAACTTAACGGAAAGCTGATAGACAACAGAAGTGAAAAGAAGAATAAAGTGATATAGTTTATATAGTTTAATGAAATAATTTTCAAAGGAACAGGGGATTTTGTATAGAAAAGGAGTAAAGGTTACAGTTTTAATAGGACAAAGATGAACACTTATCCAAGAAGTTAAATCTTTAGGTATTTTATTGATTACTTCAGCAGTATAATTATTTTTATTTTTATACAGACCCCTACAACTCTTCCAAGAGCAGCTGGTCGAGAAACAAAATATGTAAGTCCCTTTATAATTCTTCATAAAAACACATACTGCTATTTCTTAAATAAGTATATATTTGTTTTAGGGGCAACTTAGTTATATAGTCATTTAAATTGAATTAGTTAAAGTTTTTTTAATAAGTGGGAAGGGGTAGAATGGTATAATTGACCTGGATGTGGAAAATCGAGTTATGTCAGGTAGGTTTATTGAGTAAATTTCTTTTCAAATAAGGCCTTAGTTTAATTTGGCTAAATAAAACAATTTTAACACCTGCTTTCTGTCTCTCTAATTATCAAAGCTTAGATGACATTTTCATTTTTGTAATGGTTTAGTGTGCTTATTAGTCAATAGTCAACTCATATACTTGAAACATTCATTTGTTCATTTCTAATGGGATTGTCAGTTTAGTTAATTTTGACTAGCTTGTTGCTTTCTTGCATTTAAATTATTATTAAATAATCCAATTTCTAGTTGTGAGCAAAAATGCATTAATAATGAATGTATAGATATAGACTCATAGACTTGATTCAATCAGTTATGGGGAGCTGAATGTCCTAGAAACAAACATACATTGCCTCACTCCAACCCTACTCTTCGTTCGCCTAATAATTTATCATATAGCCAACTTCTGCATTAGACCAAATATATTACAGTAGAAAAAAATTGTTTTCAAAGCAAGAGTTTAGTGTTTAGTTTAATAAAGGCCATTAAATTATTTTTTTATATTATATAATTATATTTTTTAATATGTACCTTTCATTACCATCATCAAGAATAATTATTAAATATATATTTTGTGACATATCTTCTTTACAATTTCTGACTTCATTTGAGTTTCTGTAAGGCATAAATAAATGGGTGAAATTACTAAATTTTATCACATTCAGGAAATGATGTTTAGAGGGCATGAGTAGGAACACTGTTTAAAACATTTCTAGAAGCTTTCACTGTTATTTTTTGTTATTATTGGTAGCCATTTGGAGTAATACTTAAAAGAATGGAGGCATTTGGTGGACTATACACAAGTGTACATCATGGTATCCTGCTTGGTAACTATCTGATTCCAGAAAATCACTTAATCTCTCTGTGCTTTAGTTTTTTTCATATATAATATTGAGATACAAATAACCTTATTTTGTTGATGTATGGTTTAGTGGTTTAGATTGGTTAATGTATGAAAGCCCTTAATGTAGTTCCAACACACTGGAATTGCTTAATAAATAATAATTCTACCTTTTTCTCCTCTTTTTTCCCTTTTGCTTTTCCCTTCCTCATTATCTCTTCTCTTCCCTTTTTTTCTCACCTACCTTGGAAAGACTAGAAGCATCATGAATTAACTGAGTTCCTTGATCCTTCAGTTGGGTATAAAAAAAGAAAGTATCCTAAAGATATTTCTATACTTTTTGTGATTAATAAATTCTACAGAGTCAGACTCAGAAAAAAGTAGCTAGACATTTTTCATTCTCTCACTTTTTTTTTTCTCATCTACTCCTGCTTTTCACCAGAATGCTTCTGATTTAGACTAATATGAAGTAAGATGCAGAGGGCTGATGCCTCCTTCTACCCCTCCAAGGGGATATTTATTTTTATAGGAATTAGAATAATTCTGGGGGGGGAGGCTGCTTTAATCTCCATAGTTTGTGGTTATTTTAAAATATTCTTCATTCAGTTATCAGACTTAATTAAATTTGGTTAACATTTGCCTTGAACTTTGTGAGAGCATTTGAGTCAGAGTTTACACTGAATCATCAAACAAATTTAGTATAGACTAGAACAAATACAAACTTTGATTCAGATAAGATTCTTGTCTTTGATTAAATTTGGTTTCTTGAGTGAGAGACTTTGCTCTTTACTTTCTTTTACAACATGACTTTGCTCTTTATTTTCTTTTACAACAAAAATAATTAGAATTATTTTTGACACCTCAAATATGTCTCAAATATGTTTCTTCTTTTGGAAAACTATAAGGGATAATTTTCTGGGGAAGGTAAAAACCATTCCTTTGGTGTCAACTCATAAATAAGTCACACCTGTAAATATTTTGCTATAGTTATTATATTTACTAAGTGATGTCTGATACATATGTGAATCTGAGATATCTATGGGCTTTAATATTTCAATATTCCACCATCTCTCTTCAAAACTTTGAAGAAAATAGGCATCTTTACAGTCTATAACTGTTGGGATTCGATGTGTCATTGACTTTGTAGAGATTCTTAGATTAGACTTGAAGCAGAAATCACACAGTTTAATAACTCCTGTACCACAGAGAAAAAAAAAAGTAAGACTTACAAGAGATCTAAGAAAAAAAGTTTCTTAGAATATCCTTAACAGATTAGCACAGGCAACTTAAAATCCCTATTTCTGGATGCTCTTTAAAAGTACAATATATAATCTATGAATCATGACTAATAGAAATTCTAGTCAGTATTTTGTAGCTTCAGTATTGATTTTTCCTTTTGTTTATTGATTTGATAAATATTTATTGTGTGTCTGTCATGTTCCATTACTCATGGAGGAGTTGCTGAGTTGATAAAGATGAGTACAACAACAAACTTCCCATTTCTCAAGCATACAATGGAGAGACCATAAACAATTAAAATTGTCAGTGAGGAAGATACTTCCTCATAGAAATTAAAAAGTTGGCCAAAGAACTGGTTGATGTTAAAGTAAACTTACCAAGTTGCTACTAGTTTCAGTACATCAGTAAGTTCACTGGATTTCTAATTACCCTGGGATGATTATATTGGTTTAATTAAATAATGAGAAATTATATGACTAATTCCTATTAATGATGACTTTGGTGAAAGACTGACTTGTCTTCATTAAAAAAATACAAAACAATTAGGTTCTTATTTCTTATTTTTTATTGTACATGTTGTACACATCACATAGTTTGTTTTTAAGATGGGCAGTAAAAGTGCCATCAATTTTGACTGGTTAAAGGCAGGTTTTCTTTAGTTTATGGTGTACTTGAATTGTATGTTATTTTAAAGTACAGTTGACTGTTGACTAACATGAGTTTGAAATGTATGGGTTCACTTATATGCAGATTTTTAAAATAAATACTGTAAATGTATTTTCTCTTTCTTATGATTTTCTTATAATGCTTTCTTTTCTCTAGCTTACTTTATTAAAAAATACAGTATAATACCTATACCACAAAATATGTGTTAATCAACTATGTTATCTGTAAGGTTTTTAGTCAACAGTAGACTATTATTGGTTAAGTTTGAGTGGGAGGAGTCAAAAATTATATGTGGATTTTTGACTGTGTGAGGTTGGGGGTGGGTGCTCCCAACCTCCTCATTGTTCAAGGGTTGACTGTGATTTAATTAGGTTCTTTTTACATGTAATAGAATTTAAACTAGGCTAAGAATATGTTACATAATTGCCATAGGTCACTTGTGGGATTGATTATATTAATTTTTCATCAATATGTTCCTGAATTGTTTTAAACTGATGTCAAATTCAACAACAACAATAACTAATATTTCAAGTTCTTACCTTTAAAATGAGATTTAGCTATCTCATTTAACCTTACATCAATTGTATGAGGTGAATATTATTTTTACAAAATCTCCATTTTACACAGGAAGTAACCAAGTCTCAGAAGTCACAGTACGCAAAAATAGCCCAGGTTTTCCACATATCAAAACTCCTGTCATTGATACTCATGTGAACCTACAGGTTCTGGAATAGTTTGTCTTCTTTAAATATTTTATCCGTAAGTGTTTATTCACTGTGTCTAAATAATTTCTTCACTTCCAATAACCTTCAGTCTAACTTTGAGTGAATAATTTCATATTTGGTAATAATTTCTAAGATGATTATGTTTTACTATATTTCTTATGTTTTAAATCACTTGCTTTATGTAAATTGACTCACAATTTATAAAATACTGTTTGAGTGAATATTTCTCATGATGTTCATTTTTAAAGAATTGTTTTCCTCCTATAAAAGAAAATAAATTTTCTATTTAAATTTTTATTTTACTATCTTTCTATGATCATCTTTGAAAGAAAATATCATGTTTTCCTTTGCATCACATGTCTTTGTAAATGTTTATTATTTTTTATTACTTACTACCAATTTAAATTTATTTCATTCATATGATGCAAAAACATAGAACACTTTTTAAAATAAAAAATAACCTCAGAAAATAGGGCAAGTATTTGATCCTATTAAACCCTTAGCTGGATTCACATTCTATTGATAACGTATTTCATAAACCAACTACATTTAAAGAGTTGCTTTTAAGTGCCAGAGAAATAACAGAGACAAGCTTATTTAATATATGGTGTGCAGGTAGATGTAATTTTAATAAGCTTGAGCAACAAAAAAATACCATTACACTTGCATATTATTGCTTTTGAAATATCACAATATATTAAAAAGTGTCACACTTTATTAAAAATATTCCCCATAATATGTTCAGATATTCAAATAAAGGTCATCGGCTTCAATTGAGCCATCTCTTAAACTACTTTTGTTGCTATGCTTGGAAAATGTTGCTAGGCTGAATTGTTTCAGAGGTGATGTGCACTAATGCAGTCGTAGATCTTAGGGCAATAGGTGATTTAAATTCAAATCATTTAAATTAGACCTGGGTCTAAATCTGCTTCCATATGATGCAACTCGAGATTTGATGAGTTACAAGAAGGGTTGTAAATAACTTAAGCAATAAATTTCCGTCTACAAATTATTTCATTTATTTTATTATTCAGAAATATTTATAAGATATGCTTGTTTAAAAGGAGATAAGGAAGGAATGGAAGATAATTATCTACATTCTGCTAGATGAGGAGGGAAAGGCTTAATAAGACATGTTTTTGCTTTGTATCTTTCTCATTATTTTAGAATTTATCAAGCTAACTGGTATATTTTAGCCAAATTTCCTCTTGATTTAGTCTTTTATCTTCTCACTTGCACATGTAAACATATGACTGTTACTGATCACTATGCCCACTTACGCTGCTTATCAATTACATTCATGACAAAATTGAGTCCTCATTCCCTAGCTTAAGAGTAAAACTTTTTAAATATCTCCAATCTATATTTTATACTTATGTCTTTGGGGATATATTAATAATACATAAATGGTTTTTAATAAGATATTCATACAAGGTAGAGTCTGCAGATAATTAGAATAAACACTGTAAAACAAGGAAGATAAGATGCCTCATCATATATCTATCTCTGTGGCTTTTGTATACAACATTTTTACCGTTAAATTCATTCTTTCATGTAGCGCCTATGAAAAAAATAACAGAAACACTTTCTTAGTTAAGGATAAGACAATTTCTTACCATTTAATAATTTTTTATATTTCCTCAATGCCAATCTCAGAACTCAGTGATAATTAGATGCTGAGTTATTACTTTAAGTTTGTCTTTCTACCTGTAGATCAGTCTTGTCTGGGAGAAATAATGTGATTCAATTAATACATTATCACTAATTAAAGTTCTTTGAACTTGATAAAAAAAAGCTCAAGACAATTAGAGTTAACAGAGAAAAGCTCAAAGAGAAACATTTTAATGATATGGAATCAGATATATTCAGGAGGGAAAGCTATAACTGCTGAAAGGAAAAAAACAATCAGAAACATGTCAAAAGTGGAAGTGCAGAGTGCAGAAGGCAGAAACAACTGTTCAATACTTTTTTTATATGATATAACTTGATTTTGTTCCAATCCCCTAATAGGTTGTTTGCTAGTGTAATGCCAGCCAAAAAGACATTTGTCAAGAATGGGGAAAAACTGCAGATTGCAAGAAAAAGTAACCTCTACACTATAACTAAGGAGCTTGGTTGGACTTTATGTGCCTCTGTCATCAAGTCTTTGGAAGAGTAAAAAGGTTTTTCCAAAGCTGACTTGGCACAAGTGGTGGCCTTATGTAGCAATTTATTTTTCAGTGGATTTAAAATTCTCATTTCTTTTCTTTATTTTTAACTCTTTTATTTTTCTTTATTTTAACTCTTTTAACTCTCCATATAACCTCTTTGATAGATTTTCTTTGAAGTAAAATTTTTGGCTTTTCCAATTTTTTGGCTTTTTGGTTTTATAATGATGTTCTGGTTAAAATGTCTTCTCTTTCACTTTTCTTTTATATTTAAAATCACATCAAAAGCTATCAAATAGATATTATGAGATTTTGTTTCATACAAGAGCCATTCTTATACCGCTCTCTAACATTTTTCTCCATAGTTAGTATTAACATAGATAAACATGCATGACTAAAAACTTAATGCTGTTCAAATCCAAATTCAAGTTTATTTTTAGGTACTTCAAGTTGCTTCTCTACCTTAGTTTAGTTGACTGATAGACAGTTGTTCAAATATAGTAGCCTCTTCCCTACACTAGACCTGGGCGGCTTCAGGCTCTCTCCTGACACTTTGTCAAACCAGTTAGCTTGGTAATTGTTCAGAGAAAGTGAATGTGGTATCACTTGGTCCCTGATATGTTGTGAGAGGCAAGGTTTCCACATGACTCCGTTGTCTGAGGCAGGAGAAGTTTCTCTGCACCCCCAGTGAGGGCCTGCCTCTGCCACATGAGCCTTCCTGGGTCAACCCAGTTTTGGAGACCCATTCCTCAGTGTCCTGGTGGTCCTGGAGGCATTAAGGAGTGCAGAGGTTTCTGATGTCAACTGAATAAATGTTTGAAGAGTGTGTTCTGAAAAAAAAAAACCACTCACTACTCCAATCTCAAATCACCAAATAATATTTCCTCACTTTTTAAAAAATAATTGCTACAATTTTGATAATGTGACTATAGCTACATTTAATAAACAACATTAGCCTGTAGTAGGCAAGCAGAGGGAGGCTTCTAAAAAGGTTTAACATGATTAGATTGGTTAAAATAATCTGGTTTATATTCGTGATAATACACACAAACTAGTGTGTATACATACATATACATATATACACATATATATATGTATATGTATATTTATTTATTTATTTATTTATTTATTTATTTATTTATTTATTTATTTTGGTAAAATATCTGTAGTGGTTTTATAAATATTTACTCCATTGTGACATTCACATTTAATTTTGTCTTTTCTATGGGAATAGTTTCTGATAACAGTGATATGAAGTCCATTATATTTGATGAAAAAGAAATGTACTGGGAATCTCTAAGGTATCTTATTGTTATGCCATGATTCCCAGTGAAGGAATTTGGGAGACTTTTGAAGACCAGACACAAAGATACTTGTTTTATTTCCCCTAATTTAATTAATATGTTTGCTTGTGCATTTTATCTTTTTTTCCCAGTAGTAGTTTGGTGTTATTAACTCAGTGTACTGATAAATATTAGTAATGTAGTTAAATTGTGCCAATACTTTATTTTTAATGTGTAACCTCTTATCTCCAATAATTATTAAGATAAACATTTAACTTTGTTTTATTTTAGTCAAGATGCATTTAATTCAGCAAATTTCACAGAAGGAATTAATTAACCTTATGAAATTCATAGAGAATTCTTTCATTATTGAAATAATGAAAAATTAACTAAAGAGAAAAAAACTAAGATTTTAGAAGAAATTATTGTTACTCATATTACATAATGAAGTTAAAAAACAAAAACTATAGATGAACAGAATGAACACTGTGATTGACATTCTAAAGGGCAATTTTCTGCATCATGGAATAGTCAGAGTCCTTGGTGCACACTAACCAAGTCTACAGCAATTAGAGATGGGGAGCACATCTTGCTGCCATAGAGTAACAAGGGATGGTGAGAGTCAAAAAGCAGAAAACAAACAATGTTGGGCTCAATATGAGGACTAGCAGTTACCTCATCATTATGTTTGGTGATTTGCACTTCTATATACTTGGCAATACCATAAGAACTGCTAAGCTTTTAATTTTCAGTATTGTTTATTACTTAGAGAGTAAAAACAACATTGGCACATCTAGCATAAACCCTGAAAATATATGCAGTTTCAAAAAGAAGTATTTAGAATACAACTTTATTATATTTTAGCCAAGTATATTTTTAAATATACATCTATATGTTGACCATTTCCCATCAAAGTTGATGGCTTAGCTGATGTGGGAACTCAACCTTTAATTTAAATACAGTAATGCTGGATAAAACATAACTATTAAAATATATTTATACAACCTAACCTAAAAGAAAGAAAGAGAAACCTTTGAGTACCAGAAATGAAATTGGAGATCTAAGTAGAAATGTTAAGAAGAAGCTAAAGCCCTGATGGAACATAGTACTTCAAAATTTATGTGCTAGGAGCCAGGAGCTTAGATTTTAACTTTCACTATATAACAAGTCTAAGACCTAAGGAATTGTTTGTATAATCCAGGAGGCTAAATGGCTACATTGGCCATGAAGCATGATGTAGAAAAAAGACAAAACTCTATCATCTTTATCTTGTAGTATTGAGTGATAAAATAGTCATCTATGAGAAAATGAATCTCACGAAACTTGAAGATGTGGTAATCTGCCACCACCGAGGGTTAGAAATATCAGAGTGAAAAAATAAAATGGAATCTGGTCCAATGTGGGTAAAGCTCCTATGTCCCCAACAAGGGTAAATTTAAAATGTATTGTAGAGATGGTTTCTCAACCCAGGGCTTCTTGGACATCTACAGGAATTATCACTGGAGTTACCCTGACTAGGGGTAAACTAAAATATAAAAAGCCATAACATGAGTAAAAATCATCATGGAGAGACATGAGGGAGAGTCAGCAGATATAACAATGAGGACTGTAGAAAAATCTGGAAAGAATTTATAAATATATTAAAAACATTGAAATAGTTAACATAAGTTATAGTTACCATAAAACAGATTGGAAAAATAAATAAGCAACTAGAACTTCTACATATTAAAAATAAAGTCATTAAAATAAAAAGTTCAATTGCCATGATAAACATACTAATATACAGCTGAAGAAAAATTAACTAACTGATGGGCTTATATGTGGAAAACATCCAGCGTAATGAGATAAAAAATATAAAAGAAAATTTTATAAAATAAGAGATAGATTGAGAAGTCCCAACATGTATTTAACAGAAGCTATTTAAGAAAAGATTTGATATAATGGGAGAAAGGCAAAATTTGAAGAGATATTCATGAAGGATTTTCCAGAATTGAAGAAAGATATGCATACTCAGAATGAAGAACTACACCAAGTTCCCCATATACAAAGAAATACACCCTCAGACATTGAAATTACAGAAAGTAAGGGAGAAAAATCTTAAATGCTAACCAAATGTGAAGACAGTCAATCCACCAAGTTATGACTTTTAGACTGACAGTACTAACAAGTCAGAGCCAGCAGAATAGTACCATCAAAATGCTGTGAGGTCATAACTGTTACTCTAGAATTCTATATCTAATTGAACTCTCTTTAAATGATAATAATATTTTCAAAGTCCAAGACAGTAGGTTTGTAAAATTACCAAAGCATTTTCTTTGGAAAGAAATAAACCATATCTAGACTATAGGAGTTAAATACAGAAACCAAAGATGAAGAAACAATATTCACCTTCCCTTTAATTTAAAACAGCTTTAATAACCAAATCATTTTATTTATAAATCATGAAAACTTTGTGTTACTTATTATATATAAAGATACTTATAGAAAAATCTATTTTTGTTTCAATTTTCAGTAAATGTATATAAATATTCAACAATGCTGGTATATTTAAATAAAATATGAAATCTACAGAGAATAAAATATAATGTGACTGTAAAGCATTTTGATGTCTTGTGATGGTGTTTATATTAAGATGTAAGAAAAATCAACCTGTAATACATCATATTCACTATTACGTGAACTGAATAAAAAATATGTAGGAAAGATATTGTAAGGCAATGTACCAAAAATGGTAAAAATAATTTTTGGTGGCATAATAATACTTTTCTTTTTACTTTAAACTTTTTCAAAATCTACAAAGGCTATATATAATTTTAATAATAGAAGAACTAAATACTTAATAACATAGGTGTATATTTTACTAAATTATAAATTTTACTAAATAAATACCATGTTTATATTTTACAGGCAAATCTCTCCTCACCATCCTCTACAGTATCTGAAAGTCAGCTGGTATGTATCCTCTTATTAAGTCATAGGCCTACTTTAAAAAATTCTGATCCCTCGAGAACTTACCTGAATGAAAAAGAACTAAGAATATATATATACTACATATAAGTTTATTTGCTTGCTAGTCTAATAAAAGTTTACTAATGCTTTACTAAAGCTTCATGGTGGTTGTTTGACAAACTACAAACTACATAAAACTCTATTTGCCAGTAATTTCCATTCTAATAGTGGCATTGGAGTGGAATTGGTGGGGTCAGAAGCAAGATGTTGGAATTTAGAGGAGAGAGTTTACTTCTTGATGAGATAGAACAGATAATGTAGGGTAGGTTCTGGACTTGAGGAAATGGGAAATGAAATATTTTAGATGAGAAGATTATCATGAGAATGACGTAGACCAATGATGAGCAATAGAAGTATAATGTGAACCATAAATGGAAGCTACATATGTAATTTAAAATTTACTAGTAGGCACATTAAAAAGTAAAAAGATACAGGTCACATCAATATTACATTATTAAATATTCAATTATACTTTATATTATTATACATTCAATAATACATTTTATTTAATGGCATATAAAATCATTTCAACATGTAATCAGTATAAAATTGAAACATTTACATTCCTTTTATTTTGGACAAAGTTTTTGAAATCTGCTGTGTAATTTACATTTATAGCCCATCTCAGTTCAGAATAGCTACATTTCAAGTATTCGACACAGGGACTAGTGACTACTATTTTGGACAGTGAAGATCTAAACTCTAAAATCTGTTATTTATAGATAAAAATTTGATTAAATAAAAGAAATACTTTTGCTTAGCAAATTGAAACCATGAATAAGTTTCTTAGATATTACTACTTAAAGATTTTTTGTATCTTTTAATTGTTGCTGTTTATAATTATAAATTCCTGAACAATTTTACTTTCAGTAAAATTAATGAAAATTTCTAATAAAGCAGTTTGACACATTAAGAAGACAAATCACTGCTTAATACTGATTATTTTCTTTTTAAAGCCATTGTTTTAGTATCCTACATTCATAACCAACAAGTCCTCTTGTCATTATCATGTCACAATGATGACAATATTTTTATTTTGTTTGAGAAGTTATAAAAGGGAACAGTCTATAACTTTTAAAATAACCTGATCAATCAAACTGCTTGGATATGTTGGTGTTTATACATATAGCTTATGTATGGGATGTGTGTGTGTGTGTGTGTGTGTGTGTGTGTGTGTGTGTAATTTTAATGTCCATTGACTTAGAACAGTGTCAAGCAGTATGATATAGTTGAAAAAATGCTGGAATGGAGGCCAAAAAAATTCACCTTATACTTCCTGCTCTAACACTAACTACTGGACTGACAAAAAACAAGTCACAAATTTGGGGATCTGGGCCTCAAACATCTAATTGAACAGTGAGAGCATTCTACTACATATATGCCAAGCTCCTCTAGGACTTCGAGTTCCATGATTACTAAAATGGTGAAGTGAAGGAGTTGCCATGGAAACAAGCACTGCAATAACATAATAAATTGAACAGTTTCTCACTTTAGATATGGAAATATTACTACAACTATTCTAATATTTAAAAAAATATAATTTCTTGAGAGTAATTTTAAAAATCAAGAATATTTAAATATTCTCATTTATAATTATACTTAGTTTATAAAATACAGATTTGATACTGAATGATTAAATGTATATATTTAGTCATAAACAAATAATGATTTGTATATATAAATATATTATCAAATTAACATATATATGACAGTTCTTAGCTTAATATTTTAAGAAACTATTTCAAAAAGGCAAAAAATATATATTGACTTTATAAAATGGAACATAGTAAAAACAACTCTGTGATGTAATAAACCTTTTCCTGCATTATAAAATAATTCTATAAATTCTACATTTGTGATCTCTAGGGGGAAAAATACCTGGCATTACTTTGACTGACTCTGGTGATTTCTTTGCATTTACTTTAGACTTTTTCTTTAAAGAGTTCAAGGAATTTCTTAACCAAGTATTAAATTAAGTTTTAATCCTCAAATGCCCTTGAGATATTGGTACGTTTGTTAAGGGATTATTATCAAGCAAGCTTATCACATTTAAAAAGGACATCTCCTGCATTAATATAATTATTCAATTCAATGACTTTGACTTCTATTTCATAATGTTAACTCTGTATTTACATTACCTGGGAGTGAAATAGATTAGAAATAATTTCATGCAAAGAATGTTCACAGCATTTGCTTCTTTAAGGATTTAAAATTTTACTCTTAAGTAACATTATTATAAATAAAATGAGAATTTTTTATTTCTATGAAAAAATTTTCAATATTTGCCATCATGAATTCTCTTTGGGATAAAATTATGAAAAATTTGAATAAATAAGAATGCCTTTGAAAAACAAAACTATATATATATGTATATACATGTATATCTATATGTATATATCTATATGTATATATATATTTTCATGTGTGTTTATAACATGAGCACATATATAGATGCCCTATGACAGCTAATTCTGATTATGTATATTGCTTTTTGTTTATGTGTATACATGTATGTGTATCACAAAATCAAAATTACTGGGAACATATAGGTTATATTGAAATTACATAAATAAATGTGTGTTTTGTATAAAATAAGTAGATAAATCATTTGCCTCCTATTTTGAGGGGGGAATGTAATAAATCGGTTGAAGTGAAAATATATGATAAAGTGCTGAAGTAGCACAAGCTTAATACAGAAGCCATTTTGCTTTTGAGATTTGGCTTCTTAAGGATACACCATTTTCTCATACTTTGTTCTTTCTAACTTGCTTATTTATATTGCCACTGTGCCAATTCAACATTGGAACGAAGAAAAGAATATGACCTGGCCCTTACTCTTAAAATATTTTCATTGTTTACTCTAGAAACCAAATTACCTAGTAGGGGGCTTAGAGAGAATAGTTTGTGGGCCCTTGTAAAACTAGTTTACCAATCTGTGCCTCAGTTTCTCTTCTATTAAACAACATTACATTGCATTTAAATTGGAAGGGAACTTAGAGATGAGGTATTGGAAATACCTACCTATAAAACAGAGATTTGTATAACTCCTTTGTCAATCTAAAGGGGTTATTTATGATATCATATACATAAAGTTGCCAGTGTAGCCCTGTGCATATGGGAGGTATTATTTTTATACACAAAATCTCTACAATATCTTTGAAATAATATGCACAGCCATTTGACAGATGAAACAGACTCACAGAGTTTAGTAGATTATATAAGATCACAGTGTTAGTGGTCATCTTTGTTTTTTTGTATTTTCAAAAAGGAATTGTTATGTATTTTATATAATTCAAGGGGCATCAAAAAAGATTGATGAAGGATTTGGGAAATTGGGCCTCTATGAAAGTGTGACATTTATTGTGTATCTCCTGTGCCAGGTACTGGGCTGGCATTTTAGCATTGCCTTCAAAAATGTGATCACTTACTGGAGAGGTGGAGACTGGGTAAGATCAGTTAGGGTGTTAAGGTTTAGCACCTGTGTATAGTGTGTCCCTTAGCATAATAAAGAGAGCAAAAAGAAAGGAGGGTCTGGGTTGAAACTTCATAAGCTTTCCTAATTTCTGAGCTGAATATTCACCATATTAACAGAGGCTAGTGGAGAGTCTCTTCTCTCTGGGAAAGAAAACAGATTGGACTCTGTAAAATGGAGAAACAGTGATCTACCTTAGGGAGGAGAGTATGGTTAAAATAGACAACTTTTGGCTTTGGCTTTTGAAATTTCATGCCACTACAAAATGTTTACTGTTGTCCATGATGTAATATTGAATCTAGAGAGTATGAAACAATAAATTTCAAAAATAAGCCACATGGCTATATACAAGTAAAAGTAAATGCAGTTTACAGGAATACTATAAAGAAGAGTACTTAAACTTGCAGATACTTTGTTCCCAGTTCTGAATGCCAGCTGATTTCTCTTACTTTGGTGGTGCATGACTCATTTTTCTGAGGGCTCTTGAAGTCCCTGTTCAGAAAATGCAGCCCTGAAAGCTTTTGTGCAGAACTGATGGCTTCTTTAAGCTTAAAGGCAATTTGTCCTTGACCAGTTTTTCCTTGACACAACATACTTAAGTGCTACAGCATTTATCATGTACGCCTCCTCAGGTTTGAGTCATACTATTGTCTTTTCTTTAACCATTGAAATATTTCAATTTGACCAATTTGTATTGTGTACATTCCGCAAAAATTTTTGGAGCCATGGGATGTGGTTTATAATTACTGAAATTCTACATATGTTTATTTTTGTACAGCTATTATATAAATTATAAATTTTGGGAAAAAAAACATTACATGTGTACTTCTATGGATAGTCTAGATCATTTAGTATCAATAGTTTTATAAATGTGAAAATGGAAATGTTTTTTTCCTTTCAAATTCCTTTTATGCTATTTTTTTCTTTGTGAAATTCTGTCAAGCATATCTCATCCAATTCTCACAATCACCTTGTTAGTATGGCAGGAATTGTTATTTTTATTTTTCTGGTAAAGAAACTGAAGTGCAGATATCGCCAATGACATGTCAACAGTCCCGTGGCTAATGGGTAATATAAAAATTCGTTTTGCAGCACCCCCATCCCTGATCTTAAGAACTGTAGTGTTTTGAAATTTGAAATATTTTCTCTGGGGGAGAAAAGCTTAAGTATTTGCTTCAAGAATATAATACTGTTTATTTTAAAAAATTAGAGCTAATAAACTTTTATTAATTGAATGAATAAATCAGCTAAATGGTTTAGAGAATATTGCTCTTGTTAACAATTTTGATGGGTAGAATGCTTTTGAGTTTCTGAGCTTGTTGCCACAGAGACAAACAAACAAAAAATCACACTGGAATAGGAAGACCAAAAAAATGGGTAAAAGAAACAACTATAGAATTTTCACAAAGTCTTTGGGTCCATTGAATTGGTAAAATTCCTAGCCAGGCCCATAGAAGTTTTTATATACTGTGTTTTATTATATTATTGCTGTTTTATTACATACCTTATATCTTCTAAAGTATAAAAATAATTCCTTGAAAACTGAGACTCTATCCTTTATTTCTTTTGTTCCCTCATCACAACCACTCTAGACCTTACTGCTGTGGTCAAAAGTGATTGAAAACATCAGTCCATTAGTTGAAGTTACTACTTTGAGAAAGATTTCACTCTAATAAGTCATTATTTTAAATATTAGTAAAGGAATTTCTAGATCAGTGCTGGCAGTTAATTTTCAGTTTTGGTCTCCAGCCAGAGGAGTACCAACTTGTTGTCAGAGAATTATGACTATAAGTTTCAAAGGGCAGAAACAATGTCTATTTTTACAGTTCCTTTGAGTAGCAATGCCAAAGTATAAATGTATACTTGATGAGTTATAAAGACCAATGAATAACAGGCTCAGACCAGGGGCTCACAGGCCATTGAAACCTATCACCAGGCCCTGGGAACTTCACATACCTTATCAATTGGACTTTTTCTCCCTCAAGGTTAACAATAGAGTTTGATGTGATCTTTGAATTCTATCTCACTCTTGAATTCTCCAAAAGAAATGATATTATTGTGATTTGGTGTTGAGTTTTATTGCTTAACACCATGAGAATAGAGGGGGCACAACAGCCATTTTTTTAATGGTGAGAGTAAAAACCTTGTAAAGTCCCGAAAGAAGTGGTCACTGGCCTTGATTTCTTATATCTATCAGAGATGACAACTTTAGCCTTCTTCTCTTATCTCTGATAGTGGAGCTCACCAACCCACTTTCCTTTTCTGGTTCTCTATTGGTGAAGGGTAGTGTGGACCTTCTATCCTGCAAAGTTTTCTCTTCCTGGGCTATACTGTAATCAAAAATTTAATTCAGGAGAAATAATGAAAGATCCAAAGCTGTGCTTCCAAACTGATTTGTAGTCAACATACTGGACTTCTGTCCATCAGTTAATTTATTCATTCTTCAAATATTTACTTAGCACAGTTCTAGGTGATGAAGATACAAAAGTGAACAAAACAATGATCTCTGGCCTCACACAGCTTGCATTTTGGTAGAAAGAAAGATGATGAACATAAACAGATGTCAGATTATGATAAGTAGTATGAAAAAGAAAAGCAGGAAAGGAGAAGGGGTGGGTATTGAAATCCTGGAAAGGGAGAAAAGAGTTCAAATAAAGTAAGAGCAATTGCAGACACCCAGAGAAGTGAATATCATGGTGTGTGCTAGAGTGGAGAGAGTTATGGGGTTAGAGGGATAGTAGCAGTTGATTAGATTGGAAAGGGAGAATCTGGTTGGGGATAGAAAAAGTTAAGTCTTATGGCATATTGTAGGCATGCTTGCTGACATTGCAAGGGTTTTAGTTTTTACTATAAATGAAAATGTGAAGCATTAGAAAGCTTTGAGAAGAGCTGAGTGACATTGGCTTGACTTATACTGTTATTGCTTTGTGGTTCTCTCAACTGGATTATCAGACTTCTGAGAAAAAAGTTTTGTCTTTCTCATCTCTGTAGACACTACAGTTTCTGACATAGACTAGATTTCAATTGGAAAAATGGCTCCAGAGAACATCTAATAGAAGTCTGTTTCAGAGCTTTGAAACAATGGTTTTATTTTTTGAGGTATTTTTAAAATGTCTTACATCCAGTGTAAATCAGTTCTCAGTGGGTTCATCAAAATAAATTAAAATCTGCCATTTGAAGAACCTTCTCTTTGATCTTTCTGTGTCCTTTGTGCTGACTGTGAGAATTACTACTTGTTTTTATTTCTCTGCTTAGACTGGAAAGAAAATTATAGAGCTGCTTTACCTGGTATCATAAGAATGATATTTATGTGTATCAGTCCTGAGCCTACCTCTTCTATGGATGCTGTAGCAGACAGAAATGAAAGAATAACCTCTTTGGGCTAGTTTAGTTGTAATATTTCTGAACAATAATGATCTTATAGTAGCTCACATTTATAAATGCTTCTAACTTGATTCAACTAATTTCCTTTGTTTTTGTTTGGACAAAGACTTAGCAAATTAGAATTTCAAGAATTAGAGAACCAAAGTCTACTTAAGTCTGAAAATATCAGGGGACTATGAATGAAGGTTAGAAATTAATAAAGGGCAGTCTCTCCTAAAGCCTCTCTCGTCTAGAGGCAGAAGCTCAAAGTGAAAGAGGTTTCTCTCAGTCAGCAGAATGTTTAATGAGATGAATTCTAGTTGAGTGCCTTTTAGTTTTTAATGTACACATGAATCACCCAGGGATTTTGTTAAAATGCAGATTCTGATTCAGTACGTCTGGGGAAGGGCCCAAGTTTTGGGACCTCTAGCAGATTCTGAGGTGAGGCTGATGCTGTTGGTCTATAGTCCTATTTCTGAGTGTCAAGGTACTAGCAGACACTCTATTTTAATAGAGCCATTAGTTTACTAGGTTGCAATATAGTCTTTAGCAAATGTAGATTACGTGGCTATTTGACATTGAAGAGCAAGGTATTAGGAAGAGTGGAGAGAAAGTTAACTAATACTCCAAGAGAGCTTTATGTGTGCCAGCAACAGCACCAATTGCCTCAAATATGATCTTTTATACACCTTCTAAAAGACATTTTAATACCCTTGCTTGAATGACATATTTGAATATTCAGAAACAAGCCTTATACAATAACTATTCTTGAGGTGGCATGAGTATAAATAATAAGATGTGTCATTGTTCATTATTAAAAGACCTAATTATGAATTAGAATGATAATCCTTTAGCAGATGGTCGACACAGGTTGAATGGCTTTTTCAAGGTCACATAGTCTGTTAACACTTTTGCAAAAACTGAAATATATGTCCTTGATATTTTCCTCCCAGCAATATCTGCTTCTTAGAAGTGGATTTTTAAATAAGTCCAGAGAGATGTTGGTATAAATTTTGATATCTTGGCCACAGAAACTACAGAGTTCTTCAGGAGGTGGAGTGTGGGATGTGTGTGTGTGTGTGTGTGTGTGTGTGTGTGTGTGTGTGTGTGTGTGTGTGTGAAGAATGGAGAACATATGGATTTGTATATTGAATAGAAAGACGTCAGTTCCTACAGTTTTCCAGGAATGTTCTATTGGCTGGAATGCTGATTCCACCTTTAAGGAAAAAAACTGGATTTAGGAAGAAGAGTGAAAAGAAAAATAAGATGATGTAGACTGAGGAAACAATGGCAAAATCAAGGATGTGCCAATTGTTATTGATTGGACAGAGGAAGTTATAGAGAGACTGGTGTTTAAAATGATTTAAATGTCTACGTTCTCTCTCTTTCTGCATTTCTCATCCCCCCCACCAAGGGAAGGCATAGGAGTAATTAAAATCATAGGTTTAATTAGATTATATTTAATCTTAACTTCTTTATATATTAACTGCATGACTTCGGCTTGTGACTCATTCTCTCAGCCTGTCACCGGGTTGTAGATAATGAATCCAGATAATCTAGCTAAAATATTGAATACAGTGCATTTGGGTCAATGGGAGGATGATGAAGCTGCAACAAGTCCTCAAAGATTTTGAAACTGATTTCAAAGCATGTGGAATAGTATGAGCAAGATGCAGAGACTGCCATGAACATGATTTGTTGGTATATCATCATTTTGAAAGGTGCATGAGGTACAGAATTGGGCCACCACGGTGCTATTTCCAATTTGAATACATACTGAGAGACAGTTGGGTGTGGAGATTGTGGGTAATAGTTATAAGGAGCAAGTAGTAAACAGCGTCAAAGGCAAACTGTCTAATCTTTTGCCAAAGTTGATCTCCATATCTGTGTAATACTAACACTAAGTGACAATAAATTAAGGTGCAGGAGCAAATTAGGACTAAAAAATGAGGTGACAAATATAATGTAAGAATTAGGGTAACCATATCAAGACCAAGTAAGCAAAACAGAACGAGTAAAACTCCAAGACATCAGGTAGACTAAGCCTAGGGACACAGAATTCAAGAAAAGGGCATGTGGAAAATCTGGTAAAGTAAAAGAAATAGAGAAAAAAAACATTGTTACCTTTCAGTCAACTATCAAATTCATGAAATTCATAGGAATTAAGGAGTATAGAGGCTGGTAAAGAAACATTGTCCATTAGTAACTAATTCTGACACTGAAGGTACCTGATATCCAACTAACTAGAATAATCTTTTTTATGGTCTCACCCTTGAAGATGATGATCCCAGAGATTACCTGAGTGAAAGGTTTCAGGACAAGATAACCCAAAACACCTTCCTGCTAGCAATACAGGGACCAATGGTCATGTTTCTCCCGCAGAGGGATTCTCTTACCATATCAAGTGCTCCTGGTCAAATCTCTTCTCTCTGCTTTTGTCTTTCTGGATACTGCTGCCAAGTTTTGCTCCTGGAGCTCTATGTTGGTTTTAGAATCTGGTGTTGGCCCAGAGTATTGGAGTTTTGTATTGATTTTCTGCCTCACAAAGGAGTAGGAGGTAAGGAGAAGGCACAGGAGTAAGATCAGAAGGAAGGAGACATGAAACAGTCAAGTGGAAAAGAGAGACAGGAAATCTAGACAACTTAGGATCATGACTCAGCTATCAGGCACCTCCCAGTAACTGCTTGGGCTTTGTTCCTGTGTTGAGTTTACTGTTGTTCTCACATGCATAGTCAACTGTGTGACTTCCTGTGTAATTGGATGATACTTGCTAATGTTCTCCCCCTTGAGAGAAATCAGAGTTTCTTACATGGGAGACACTTCTCAGCCTTGGGAAGACTAAGACTTTTTTCAATCTGTATTTCCCCAGTTGGTATATATATAAAAGACAACTAGAAAATGTCAATTGAAAAAAAGTATTGCACAGTGGCATTTATTCAAGACTCAAAATATTTCAAGTGGTTTATAGAGCAGAGAGATAGATGCAGTCCCTTAAGGCTTAACTTGTGAGCATCATCATTGACTGAGGAGAACTAATTTACTATTTCCCGAAAGGAAATGGGGTTGAGAAGAATGATTACAGCAAAATGCTTAAACAGAAAAAGTGTCACAACTTTTTATTGAATTTTTATTTGGGATGTTTTTATAAACTTATCAATCATTTTGTGACATTTTACAGTGTAAAAGGTTTTAGTGTTTGTGAAACATCATTTTGAAATTGCCCCAAACTAGATTTCTCTCTTTCTTTCTCTTTCATCAAACTGACATTGGGTACAGATTTATGAAACTTGAATGACCTATTAGCTAAAATTCTTTCGATGGCAAGTTACAGAAGCAAACCTGACTGGAAAGGAAAATGCAAGCTAGTGTAAAAAAAAGGAAAGTCTTAGGGACCCTCAGGACAAGAAATCCAGCTGACTCCAGGAATATTTTGGAATTCAATTCTGGAAAGCCCTCCAATGTCTCTCTTCTCTGAGCTGCCTCTCCATGCACTTTCTCCACCTTTCTTAATGTCATCAGATCTGCTTTATGGTAGATTTAGGCTTCCCTATGCCTCCCAAGTTGACATATCATTTTAATCTCTTAAAGTGACTACAGAACAGTTTAAATTCTTATCCCACATTCTTGGGAGAGAAAATCTGTTTGCTACTTACTGCACTGCCCAACTTCTTAGGTCAAAAGGCTACCCCCGGTTTCATCACATATAATATGGACATGGTTTTGGGGGGGTCTCAGTCTATGGATTTGTGGACATGGTTGGGGAACAGTTTACAGAAAAAAAAATTTGTTATCGGCTTGGTGGATGTGCTAAATTCATCTACCCTACTATGCCCAGAATGAGAATGCTGCTTGACACCGAGTATGGTCTCAATAAATATTTATTAAATGAAATTTTTATTGATTGAATGCACTGGCAAGAATATATAAGAGCATGTTTGGCTAGATAAATAAAGAAGTTTTTATATTTTGAACATCATAATAGTCAATCTTTATGAGTCAATTGCTGTAATGGTTAACTGAAAACTAAAGTTACATATTGTTAAAATCATTTGATTCTAGGTTGTTTTCTGTATTTGAAAAATCATTTTAAAATTTAAAAAATTATAGATTTTTATGAGAACATTTTAAGGACTTAATAACACACAAACAAATTACTTTAATAGTGTCTATTTTCTATTTTTTTAAAAATTACATTATGTTTATGAAGACTAAACCTGGAGTAATTCGCCCGGTACCTGTAAAATCCAAAATATTACTGAACAAAGAGGAGGAAGTCTATGAACCAAACCCTTTCAGTAAATACCTGGAAGATAACAATATCTTTTCTGAGCAGGTGAGTATACATGTGAGAAAATCTTTAATATTTTGATAAATGGCTTTATAAAATATAGAGATGATTCTATGAATATATAGTATTTGCAAAAAAAATGTTCATTTAATTGGAGTATCCTTAGTAGTAAAGAAGATCTAATATTTATATAGTAAAATAAATTCTTATGTATTTCCAGGATGATATTTTGAAGTATTTCTGTTTTTTTTTTTTTTAATAAAAAATTTTCTACCTACTGCTGGTATTATTCTGGGGTCTAAGACATTACTCCCTATAAAGATATTATGAAGTCACTGGTTGTGTGTCTCACATAGGTGTTGTATACTCACTTTTAAAATCCTGTTTCTTTTTGAAGAGATGTGATGTTTTAGAGTTGGTTTATTAATATGTTTCACAAAAGATCTATTGTTTGGATTTATATTAACATAGTAGAGATGATGTGATCCCCTAGATTGAGCAGTACTAGTTAGAAAATAAGGTCTCAAGTTATCTAAGGCTTTATTATTCATTAGGTTTAAGAGTAAAAGGATATATTACCTTTTTTTGTATATTCTATATGTCGTAGGAGATGTAATGGAATGTTGTCAATAGTGTTTTGTAAGATATTTGAGAAAATATAAATATACACATTTATACAACTTCTTAAATTATTTCAAATAAAAATTTATATATTAATCTTTATTAAAATATGAGAACTAGGCATGGTTATATATTTTATATCTCAAACATTACATAAATAAGCAATGTAAGTAATCCAGAAATATTTTTGAATATCATTAGGACATGTAAGATCACCACATTTAATAATCTAGAATAAAATAGACTTATAAAGGAACATAGGTTATACCCTGTTTAAATTTTAGTTTGAAAGTGACAACTAATGATATTCTTGAAAATATAAATGACATTCGTATTTATAAAAATAAAGAATCTCTTATCTCCACATATTAGCTCTGTAACATTGAGCAAGTTTCTCCTATCTAGACTTCAGTTTCTTAATATATAAAATGAAGCAAAGTTAGGTACTTTTTAAGGATTCTTCGAATTCTAAAATTGGGGTTATTTAAAATCTAAGATTAACCCTGACTGGATCTGAAGTTCTTATGTAGCCTTGAAAAAGTTTGATATAAATACTTTCTTGTGATTCGCTATAGTTTTTGTTTATAAAATGGAGATGAAAACATTTTTCTGTTTATTCTGTTTATTTGTATATCAGGGAAAGCTGATATGATTTTGATAAGTTAAAAACTTTAGAAGGCACTAGTATCACTGCAAATGATAATTAGAAAAAATTACTTTTATTTAATAAAATGAACTAGAATTCATAATTTAAATTAGAGAAATTGTATTGATATATAGATATATACATGTATATATATATGTGTGTGTGTACATATATATGTATATGTACATATATAAGTTTGTCTTCACTAATTCTACACATAACAGAAATAAAAATTCCTGTTGAAAAGCATATTTTTATCAACAAAAATATTTATTAAATATCTATTTTTTTGTATGACATAATATGTTAGAGGCTTAATGTGATATTTTAGACAGTAGGAGATCAGTATAAAATTTTTATATAAAAGTTAACTAGTCTTTTTTGACAAAAATGTCAATAGTTAAAATAAAGTTCATGTACTATCTATATAACATACATTCTTTAAGACTTGATCTGTATCAGAATAATTTCAAATGTATGTATTTAACTTATAATGAGATTCTTTGTAGAATATCAAGTTAATCTACCTATAATTTATTACAATTTGCTGCCCTTTGAAATGATAAATTTCATTCTTAAGTGTAGAAAATTTTTGTCATTAAAAGGAGTTGCCATTTCTTTCGTTTCTCTATGTAGCAAGTTTGAAGCTCTGTTAATGTACAACATAAATCTATTTCCAAATAGTTTGTTGAAAATTTGAGCTCTTTTTCAAATAAGGTGTTGCAGGACTAATTTTATTTATATTTTCTTTCATCTAATTTAATCTTGTGTGCATCCCAGTTTCCACTGGAATGTGGGAAGTAATGAATCCGTGGATTGTTAGAAATGAAAGATGTCTAGCATACTACTTAAAAGAGAAATGCAAATACCATATGATTTCACTTATATGTGGAATCTCAAGAACAGTATAAATGAACAAACAAAACAGAAACTGACTCATAGATACAGATAACAAACTGATAGTTGCCAGATGGGATGGGTAGGGAATAAGGTGAAAAAGGTGAAGGTATTAAGAAGTACAAATTGGTAATTACAAAATAGTCATGGGGATGTACAGTACAGCAGAGGGAATATAGTCAATAATATTGTAATAACTATGTCTGGTGCCAGGTGGGTACTAGACATCAGTGGGATCGCTTCATAAATTATATAAATGTTTAACCAGTGTGCTGTGCACCTGAAATTAATATAAACTAATATTGAATGTTAACAGTAATTGAAAAACTAAAATAAAAAGTGAATTCTAAACTTTTCTTGGTCTTAGTCATTGACCTTGCATGAGAGGGAAAATATAATAGAACCATGGGATCACTGCACACTGGGAAACTGCATGGACTATCAACCAGCCTCTTTATATTGAGCTCCAACGACCATCTCACTGGGTCCAGAATCTATAATGGAGGCAGATACCAAAGACAGCTCACAAGTGTAGATAGTTAGATCTGCTTAAAAATTAAATCGAGTAACAATAATTTATAATCTCACATTGCTACTTCATCAGAACTTCAATAGAAGAGAGAGTACTCAAATTTAGTTTCAGTCACTTTTGTGTTCTCTTCTACTTCTGCCACAGAATAAATTGAATGGTTCCAAACTCAGTTGCTGTCACCCACCCATGTAATGGAAAATTCTGTAGCCAGAATGTTGGGCCAAATTGAAGCAGCTCACATTCACTAATCTGCCTTGTACTGGGGACAGTTCCACATGACAGGAGATGTTGGATGAGATTGTTAAGTCAATAAATTTCCCCTAGCAGCTTAACTGCCATAAATATGATTTCTGAACTCTCTGTTACAAAACGTCAGACAGTAAAGAGGATAAGACTAGATGAAAATGTATTTACTGTAGCTTAAGTAAGTACAACTGGACAGCCTTTTGAACTCACAATGAACTGAAAATTTGCTTGGAGACAGCCTCTGAGTGCTAAAAGCAAAGTTTGAACCTACATGCGTAATTAAATAATTGAGACTTATTAATTAACAACTTTCACATCAAAGTGGCATAGGCCAGGGAGCCTCATTCTGTATTGAGAGATTAAAAAAAAAATTCTTCAGAATAAAATTTATGCTTCCTGAAATTACCTTTAAATTCATTATTGTCTCAATCTGGGCTTCTTTGGAGTTATTATAAATTATCCTCAATCTCCACACATGGATTTAAAACTATAGTGATGTGCTTTGAAGCTTAGTTCTATTGATAATAAAATCAATTCACTGATGAGAGTTAAGAAACTAAAGGCCAAATGTTTTTTAGTTTTCCTGACTATTTGTGAGTTTGCAAAATGTACTGATTACTTTTTGGTCACTTAAGGTATATAATTAGATGACTTGAAGATATTTAATTAAATAAGTCTTTATTGATTTCTTCAATAAAGATTTTCAATTTAACATAAAAAGTACTTGCTAAACTGAGTTATATAAGATATTCTCTCTCATATTTTTATAAATTAATAATTTAACCCATGATATTAGATATGTCACTTCCATATTAAAGCCCTAGAAAAATGTACAAAAATGTCTTGGATAGAATTAAACAGGGAATATTGTTGTTTTATGTGTTCTTTTCAGAAACGTTTTCTTTTCTTATTTTTTTATATGAGACTGATTCCCAGTGCATATGCCTCTGAGATTTTATTTTCCTTTGAATTTGTTTCAATGGGGAAAATAACATGCTTATGTGTGAAAATGACCATTTAGCAAATTTCCTCCATACCACTTCACAGAAAACATATTAGGACAATTATAGGAAATTTTCTTTGTTGTAGTATTTTTGTTCTCTTTTTTCTTCTGATTTTTCTTAGATACCTGATTTGCTTTCCTTGTTAACCAAACTCTGTTTCACATTCGCTTGTGATGATTATGTGGATGACTTTTAGATTTCTATCTAATGAGTTATCAAATTATATTTCCACTATGACCACTTTCACTTCTTTATGTCAATGAGGTGTTAATATTACAGGGCAAATAACTTTCTCATAAGATGAAAGTGACAATATTTCCTTTTATTCTGAATGACTTCTGGTTTCATCACAAATTACTACCTTTTCAACATTTATTTCTCAGTCAAGAAGGCGTATTATCTTTTGTCATAAAATTATCATTACTAAGCTTTTATTAAGAAATATTTTTTCAGATTAAAATGTTTAATTTTTTAGATCTAGAAGTGATTAAGCAGTTTGCTAAATTGTTTTAATGGGGAGAGAGAATTGGAATTCCTTGTAGTGTAACATTGCTTCTGAAAGAGTTAAGAGATTTGGCTTTTCAAGTTTTGTCATGTTGTTTTCATTTATTCAAGTAATAAAATTTTTGTGAGTTTTTTCTTCCTCCCTTTTGTCTTTCTTCCTTCCTTCCTTTTTTTCCCTTTCTTCCTCCCTTCTCTCCTTTATATGTAATAGGTAATAAACAATTTATCATAAATAACTTATGTACTATATGTAATAGATATTTGTCATTAACAAAATACACTATTTTCTTAGTTTTATATATTCTCTAAAATTTCTACGGAGACAATATTTGCATTCTCTATTATATAATAAGAATGGATCACCTCTTCAAATTTAGGATTTTATCTCTCTCTTTTTAGGCCTTAGCTTTCTCTTGACCTTGTGTTTGAATGAAGGTTGGAAGATTAGAATTAAAGAACCATAATTTTCTGTTGCAATGTCTACATTGCTAAGGAAGACTTCTTTTCTATATCCTTTCTGCCACCTTATATAGGGTTATGAATCTTAAAGATATTATTACTTGCTTTAAAATGAACACAAAAAAAGATATATTTGCCACTTCTATTACAATAGAATTATGCTAATAATTTTAATAATTAGTTAAGCAACTGAATTCTGATCTTTAGTTAAAATCTGAAGCATTAGTTGCTTAACAAATACTTAGTAAATAAATAGTGTCTGACTATACCCAATTGGCTGGGAAACAATGACAATCTGAAAGGTTTATGCAATTGTGTTCTATGTTTTGTTAACCCATGACATCCCCATATATCTTTATTTAAGAGAGATGATCATTGCTATATTTAGAATATCTTGTGGAAAGTATAATCCAGTTTTAAAATAAGGCCTTGTTAAAATAGAATTAAAACTTCTTATTGGTCTCATCTGAAAAGTACTAGACAATAGTTAGAATGTCAAAAAAGAAGGTATCTGTGTAAAATAATTTTGACTAATAGCCAAAGTAAGTGTTATTCAGAAATTAGAAAACTTTATTTGTCAGCATGTGAAAAAGATGCATTCTTATGTTTTACTTCACAGGAATCTCTTTACAAAAACTTAAAACTCTGAGTCAATTCAATTCTATGAATAGAATTGTAGATGGTAAAAATCACATGCCTTTGATATAGTTTTCTATTGTTATATATAAGACAATTTTGGTAAAACTAGTGCCCCTTTGCTAGGGCACTGACTACAATTATCTCTTCCCTCTTTCCATACATAATTTGAATTCCACAACTGCCTTAAAATGATTTGGAAAATAGTTATTAATAAGTATTTTTAAGAAATGCAGTCAGAGTTAAGGGCTTGTGATTTTCTTTAATGAATATTTTCTTTGATCTATAAGAAGTGGAATCAAGGTAGAACATATAGATGAGAAAATAGTAAAATTGGATGTAGTCTTTTAAGGTATGTGCTAAGATTGATATGTTTGAAACATACATTATAATCTCTTAATTGTTGGAGAGGTTATCACATACTTTAAAGTGTGAGTGAAATTAGACAGACTTTGAATGATGACAAATATCAGGGTCACAGAAAGATGTATAAGGTAGAAGATGAGTTATGTGAAGAGAGTTGAGAATCTGTAATTCCTCTCTGTGATCCAAGACAAAATAAAGTAGGATATTGAAGCAGAGAAAACAATAAATCCAAATGAGAAGAGTAGCCAATAAAATGCATAGAAAAGAATGAGGTAGGGAACTAAAACTGTTAAATAAACTGCTTTTTGATTCCCTTAAAAAAAGAAAAAAAACAAAGGCAACTTGAGTAATCCAGACTATAGAAAACTAAAATTGGGCTGGTGAAATAGATCATTTAAAATAAATACTTTATGGAAAAAAGAAAACAAGATTTTAAAAAATGTGTTTTTCTTTATTTCAAAGCCTACATACAAAGGAAGATCTGTCATAAATTTGGAAATTAAAAATAAGTGATTTCTTAGAGATAGGAGAACTGTAGGTTTGTAGACTTTTTCAAAATAATGTTCTAATCTTCAAAAATAAATATCCCAAGTGAAATTTAATCCATTATAGCTCAAACATCCAAATATCAATTTGTCTAATGGACCTTTAGATTTAACATTTCTTTTTTACCTTACTTTCCCTTGAAAATAGAAAACTGCATTTGATTAGAAAATAAACAATTTATCAGGAACTGAATTATCAGTTATTTTTATCTAGTAGAATTGAGAGGCTTAGCATATTTATCTGCTCAAATAAAAGCAAGTATATATGATATTCTATTGAGTAAGTTCAGAAAAATAGAGGTGTTTTTCTCAATCTTTGGCTGAACAGTTTACAGGAGTTTCAGGCTCTCAGGAATTGCATTTGATCAAAAGACTGGCCCTTAACAGTGTATTATAGGGTCAGGGCTAGTTTCACATTCCCGTTTTAGAGCTCACGTTCAGGCAGGGTCTGATGATCTTATTCATTTTGGTGTGTAATTGAACCAAAGGGAAACCCGGGCAGCTCAGTTTTGCAGAAAGAGCTCTGAAATGTGGGGTCTAGCTATGATTCTGTGGTAAACCAGCTGTACCTAGTACATTTGTGAATCCTCAACCTCATCAATGAAATGAGGGAATTAGACTAGACCAGTGGTTCTCAACCAGGGTGACATTATGATTGTCATGACTGGGGAGGTTGATACTACTGGCATGTAATGGGCAGATGCCAAAGAGGCCGTGAAACATCCAACAATGTATAGGACAGTCTTCCTAAACAAAAAAAATCTTCATGTCCAAAGTTTCAATAGTGCTGGGGCTGAGAAATTCCTGGACTAGACCAGCTCCTGGCTGCCTTCTAGATCCAAGAATGCTATGACCAGTGAAGCTCAATACTGTTCCTACCAGGGGCATTTTAGTTCAACTAATAATAATTAGATGCTATATTTTATCTTATAACTAAGAACCTTTCCCTATTTGATATACATAAGAGGTAGGTGAGCCTCCATTTATGAAATCTCCCACAGGCCATAACTTCTTCTCATAATGATAGTCCTGTTTAATAAGGGAACTACATTCTCATTGCCTCTGGATATTTCAGCTAATTGTAGCTTTCCCATCTTTCTAGACCTTTCTTCCTCTTTTTTGTATTTTCCAAATTGTTAGGTTTCAGGGCAATCAACTAAGAGATAAAATTTCAAAAGTCAGGCAATCTTTATGATAATTAAAATGCATGGTGTTAGATTAATTCATTCCTGATACTGGACCTTATTATACATTGGCAACGGGCGGGCATTGTACAAAATACTTATGAAGGCCCCTTCTTATTTGAAATTTTGTGTTAATGTATTTAAATATTATTGAAACCCTCCCAATATTTCATATCCTTAGATGATGCAAAAAAAAAAATAAAAAAGGAAAAAGTAGCAAGGATTATTCAGGTCATAAATTTGGAGATGGAAAGTCTTAATCTATTGTTTAGGTCAAAATTGTGACAAATTTTACTCATTACCATAGAGTTACTACAACTTCTTTTTTTTCTTTTGGATTGAACAATTTTGGTTGTGAATCTTTTTTTATTTTGACTTTTTTCTTTCTTTTAAAAATCACTATTTACGTCCTCTTTGTAGAGTATTGTGAAATCATTCGTATAATTTATTATCACTATTTTACTTTGAAGAACTATAACTTTGTTTTGCTTTTTCTTAAACTAAAACTCTTGGAGAAAAGATAATTTCTTTTAAAGATTAAATGTATGTATGTGTGTGTATGTGTGTGTGTGCGCTCATGTGTTTATAGAAAACACACACAGACATATTTAGTACTATTATTAAGGGTTCTGGCATCTGCTACTTCTTAAATTACTTTTTTTTTTTTGCATTTGCAAACTTGACAGCTACTTTTTTTTTGCAAAAACCAAAGTAGAAAGGCTAAGTAGACAACTTAAAATTTAAACAAAGCTGCTTTTTATAATGGATTTCCAGTTTCTGCATTCTTTAAGTGCAAATGACACTATACTTTGATTTATTTGTTTCATAATCACAAAAGACTTTAGGATAATTCCTGTGAGAAACTTTTGGGATAATTTTTGCTTTTCTATCTTTTTCTGGGAGGTGATGTTAGACTGGGTGACAATAACTGGTTAAATTATAAGAAACAATTTAGTTGCAGGACATCAACCCTTTCACTTAAATTTCTTGTTGAGACAATAATAGTTTTCACAGAACAAAATCTCAGGATATTAAAAGCTGTAAGATTGTTTTTCCGTAAAATTTTAACACTTCATTAACATGAACAATACAAAAATTGCAATTAATGCATCTAAATATATAAATCTTATAACAAGAAGTTTGTAATGTTACAACATAAAACCTATCTTGTATCTACACAGCATGCTCAGAATTTCAAAATAGTAAAAGTAGGTTTAAAAAATATGTTTAAATACATCTATTCTTTTAGTATTAATAAAGTCAGAATTAGTTCATATTTGTGTGCAGGGTATCTTAGATTTAAAATATTACTCCCAAATAATAAAAAGCATGCTCAATTTCATTTGTCCTAACAAAGACAGAGTAGTTTCTGAAGTAAGTAGTGAATGACGTGCAAGTTAAGAACACAACAGTTAGTTTTCTACATGTTTTTATAAAGAAGATTCTATCTCCTCACAGTAAGTCAGCAATCTGTGGAGATCAGACAAGTAACAAATTTTTAAAGCAATCTATACTTGGACAGTTTCTACCATTTTGTGAAATAGAATAGTTCTTATGATGAAAGAATCTCTTACTGTTTTAAAATTTAGCCAGTTTCCAAAATCTCCTTCCACTCTCAAAATGATCTCTCTTGAGACTATTTTCTCTCTCTAGAGACATCCAGCAGGGACTTCTATTTTGTGGGTCCCATATCAGACTAGACACTGGGAAATTGAGAGTCTTGTCATTTCATCCAGTTTTACTTGGGAATCCAGCACATAAGTCTTCTCCAACATTTGATTGCCCTAATTTATCAGGAATTGTTTTAACCACCACCACCACCTTTACCCCAGGACTCATACCACTTGTGATGGTGGAGCATAGGGACCTTTCTCAGTCACATGATGGGATTTCTAACCTCTTTGTTTCCTTCCATTTCCTCAATCTTTTTACCTCTTGTCTCCTCCCTCAATCTAAGCACACTTTTCAATTGTCGCTCTGATTAGTTATGTATTATTGATGTCCTGGATCCTGGATTTTTGAAACCCAAACCTTTCCTCTATCAAAAGATTACCATGGAATCCCCAAATCAATTTTGAAACTCAAAATCCAAATATTGACTCTGCTTTCTCTTTGAAATTCTGCCTTATCTGTCACCACCAAAAATCTTATCTTGAGATATGATTATGAAATTAAGCTTTCTCTGCCTGGATTGGGGAAAAACCATAGAGCATAGGACTATGAGGTTGAAAGAACTAGGGTGTATTCCCTGGCATGTGGTCCTCGCAGTGCCGTGTACAGCTGTGCTTTCCTAATGGATGAGTGTTGCTGCTTCTCTCCACACTCCTCTTTTCTTCTGCTCTTAGCATTTAATCGTGTAACATTTGTGCCAAGCTCTGCAGTAGATATGAGTGACTTCATAAGAAAAAAAGAAGACAATCTCTGTGCTCTGTGGAGCTTAGTGTCTAGTGGGTTCTAAATATTCTGAACCTTGGTCTCTCTGTCTCCTTTCTGCTACTCTTAATTTTTAGTTCAAATCAGGATTCAAAATATGAAGCTGTTGCTTTAAGTATGTCTGTTTTTAAAATGCATATAGATTTTTCAAAATTAGGGTTGATAAGCAAGAAGTTATACTATATACTCAAAATTAAGAGGCAATTTATCTTGGCTTGATCTTAATGAAATGTAGATTATTAAAATTTTTGGTAAATTGGGGTTTCTGTGATAGCATCTGTAAAATGTTGATATATCTCGGCTGAAGAAGTCACTCTTTAAGAAATACATTATAACTGCTCTTGACTTTATGAACAGTGTTGTTTTAAATTAAAACTGTAGCAGAAATGCTATAATTAAGTATTTAAATTGTTATACACTTTGGGAAGGAAAGGGAAGCTGAAAAGTGCTGTTTTTAAAAAGTGTTGTTTTATCAAAGAGGTGGGAAGAAAGGAGTGAGGATGGAGTTAAAAGGCTTCAATAATTTTACCAAGTGGTGCTCTGAGTTCCCAAAGGAACACTGGGACAGTGGAAGCAAAGAAAAAGTGGATTTTCATTCTTCATTTCCAAACCACAGAAAAGGAGGTAACTTTAAAATGCCAGGATGCGTAAAAGAGTCTGAGATGTACAGACATTAATAAAAAGAACCCATAGTGCCTTAAAATGCCCTTTGGTGTTGCAGTGAAAATAGCTTTTGAAATCAGATGGCTGAGTAGAAAGTGGGCTCTTTTGAGAGTGGTGAATGCATCCGATTTGGCTGTAGCATTAATTTTCCAATGTCGCTGTCAATATTTAATTAATATTGTATCTATAATACCTTAATAAACAGTATCTATAATTCCTTAATAAACAGCTAATTTATTCACTGCATATTTGCTAATTTTTTTCTAATGAACAAAGATAGGATTTGCTTCATAAATTCTTGTATTGTTGAAATTTTGCAGAATATACTGTAATCAATCAAGACAATGAATTCCTTTTAAAAAATCAAGCTCCTAAGTAAAGCTTATTTTATTTTGAGAAATTTGTTTTAAGTATTTTTATATTGAAGAAGATAATTCTTAAGTAAGTGGAAAGCAGTTTAAAACATTTTCTCAGAAATAACTGTTACATATGTATTGAGCCAGCATTTTTGCCTTTACTCACATGTTGATATCCTCTGCAATGCCCTCTCCTATTTCTTCCAATTTCTTCTAGACCCAAGCACAAGCACCCTTAAGTGCTCTTCCCTACCTCTTTAATGAAGACTTTCTAACTCCACCCAACCCTTTTGGGGATGAACTCTCTCCTTTCTTAAACATTTCTCCTCTCAGTACTTTTAAAAACAACAAACTTGGCACTCTTTAGGATATACTGTTTAGTTCTGCAGAAGAGGCCAGAGGTAGGGGACAGACTGGAATTATTGAAAGAGACAAATGATACGCATTGTAAAAGTAGGTATCTTGTGAGGGTCCTGAGTATGAGAAAAGGTTTTCTTCTTACTAGTAATGAATTCTGACATAATGTCTGTAATATTTAGACTTACTTCCAAGTGAGTTTGATTTTTGTCCACTGACATACTCTGCCTTTCTTCTTCCCAGGACGTGACAATCCCTCACAAGCCTGTTTCTCTCCATCCTTTATATCAGACTAGACTCTATCCTCCTGCTAAGTCCCTGCTGCATCCACAGACCCTCTCACAGTCCGACTGTATCACCCCAGGACCCTTCAGTCATTTGTCCTCCTTCTCACTGACTGATGAACAGGAGAATTCTCATACCCCCTTTAGTCACAACGTATACAATAAGGTGAGAATACTCTGCTGAAATGGGAATTATTCTGTACTGTGAACCTTCTTTGTGCTTAACTTTTAAAACTTAAATGTGAAGGAAACAGATATTAAAAATATTTAAATAGATTAAGAATATTAATCTTAATCTATGTGTGGAGGCATATGACCTTACAAAAATTATAATTAACCTTGGGAAATTATTAAATATTTATTTCTTCTTTCAAAGTCATTTTCTGATTTGCATTTCTCACTGTTTCATGTTCTAGCTCAGGGTGGAAATCCCCTCAAATTTTCTAAAACCTTATGTTAATATTATTAATTTATCTTCTTTGCCATTAGTTATTTGTCAGCCAGTCTTAGTTTACTATTCTTAAAAAGCTTCTTTAAATTACAATGCTTGAGGAAAAAGCACTTACAATTTCAGTCAATGGGAAAAGAAGTACTTAGAATTTTCACAGGTATCTGTAAACATTAACATTTTATTTTAAAGTGTGTCTGTCTGCCTCAAAATATATAGTGATAAAATATATATAAATGTAATGTGTTAAGTACCTAAAATACATACATATATATTAAGAAAACAAGCAGAAATAGTTATAGTCGGCTTTGCAATGCCATCATAAGTGTTCTATTAGAAGCAAGCAGTCAATACCACATAAGCCTTACATGTAAGTGTCCTTTCCTCTTATGAGCATTACTGTAAGGACATTCTGGCTAGCACAGACTCTCAGACCCTGAAAATTTTCTAAAAGAATTGACTCATCAAAATCAATCTACAATTAAATCTTTTTTAAAAATTCAAATCTTGCTTAAAAGCATTTTTTTAGCAAATTCTCTATATTTTATGAAATATACCTCTGTACTTGAAAATCAATCAAGGCCATATGTTCCAAAATGTAGTTCAACAATATTCCTTTGGCCCTGAAACTTTTTTTGAAAAATATTCACAAACCCACTCTATGAGATGCATTTAGCTATTAAATAAAGTTAATAATTCTGATAATAACATACCATTTTTCTTATAAATTGTCATCCATGATTAGGTTATAACTGGATTTTTTTATAGGTATTGACAGCATTAAATACCTTGTTTTTCGATATTTTGTTTGATGTTTTCTGGAACTAGTCAGCAAGGTTAGAGTCAGTATTTTATCCACATTTTAACCTGTGCTCGGTCAGACTGTATAAAAGCCATTTGAGGTTGGATAGCTATTTTCAGTCTATACAATTTTCATAAGAGATTTTGTCTTTCAGAGTCTGAGATTTGTTGATATTGAATAAAAAAACACTTATGTTGGAAATAATAATAGTAATATAAGACAGTATTTATGGAAGATTCAATCGCTTAGTCTTATAATCCAATTTTTCCTATTAAATATATAGATTACTCAATTTGATATCTATGTTTACAAACCTTGTGTTATAAATATTGGGCCAATAGCATACTAAGTTATAAAAACTTGTCTTTTTTACTTGAAATAACTTCTTATCTGGCATTATAAAACATAATCTGCCATTTAAATTAACTTTTCTTCAATACCCTGATATCATCCCCAGGTTTGATTTGACAACTTTCCTGCTGAGCTCATCTCCAAACTCAGATCTTCCCACCATTCCCCCAGGAGAGCTACAATGAACTTGACTTAACTATCTTTAATGGTTCCTCATCAACTAGAACTACAGAAGGTGTTGAATAGGTTTTATTCTCCTGTTAAGATCTGTAGTGCACACTCCTCTTGTTTAAATTTTCATCAGACTCTACGTGTCCTAAATCATCCCAGTAATCTCTACCTTCTCTTACTTTCAAAATACAGCTGTATCATATGATGTCATATCATATATGATGATACTCAGGTACTTTCCTTTTCATCTTAGAATAAACAGTATATCCTCTCTTTCTTCCAATCTCATAAAGGGAGTCATTACTCTTTCATTCTTGAAAGTAATATAGCCCAGTGGGTAAGAGTATGCTGTCTCTAGTCAGTTTGTCAAAGTTAATTTCTTGACCCCACTCCTTCCAGATGGTTATGATAAGTCATTTAGCTTTTACATATCACCATTTAGTAACCTATAAAATAAAGATGATTGTAGCAGTCACTTTATTAGATTATTATGAGATTAAGGTATACTAATATGTGCAAAGCACTGAGAATAGTGCCTGGAACATAACAAGAACCACGTAAGTGTTAGGTCTTATTATTAAAAAGCCTTCCCAGAATCTTCATTTTTTTTTCCATTGGACCCCTTCTTTTTGTGTGTAGAAATTTCAAAAAATATTTAAATACTTCCTCATTTTTTTCCTTGATGATGCTGCAAACCTAGTAATTTCAAGAATTTCTTTCTCTCATAGTGATTTATAGCCATTATCTCCATTCTCCTTCTATATACTCTTTAACTTATTCTTTCTTTCACTTCAACCACTCTACTGAAATTGCTATCTAGAAGTAAACTGCTGATCAGCAATCTCAGTTGAATTTCCTTAGTCCTCTATCTGTTATCCCTTGTAGCATTTGGCATAGTTGATCATGAACTTGAATCTTTCTCCTCGCTCTCCTTTTGGGATGATTGATATGTATGTTCCAACTCCCTCACTGCTTCTTATTTGTTTTCTTTGTGGTCATTTTTCCTCCTCTACCTCTTCTCCCTAATGGCCTCATTTTAGATATTCACCCACTCACAAGTCTCTGTAATTAATCTTAGTACTGATAGTTCTCAGATCCAATTCTGCTTCTCCTCTGAGATCCAGTTTTATAACTTCATCTACTTGCTTCTCAGTTCCCCCAGGATGTTATCACCTCAAACTCATCATTCATTTTGCCTCAAACTAGTTGTTCTGGTTTCCTTACTTCTGTCATTGGTACCACAATTCTCAGTCTCCAAACTCAAAACTTGATTGATCTATTATGATTTTTTTACTTTGTACTTATGGCTAGCTATTCACTAAGTTGAATGATCCTTCTTTTGTTACATCTGTCATGTTATAGTCTCTCAATACTATTTATTATCATTCTCCCCATATAAAATACCTTCCTGCTTTTTCTCCTTAGGCAAACCAGTTTTATACTTTCTGACCTAGTCAAATTATTCTTCCTTTGTGAAGTTTCCCCATGCAACAAAATTCAAATTGGTATTTTTCTCCTTTTAATTTCTATAATCCTTGCCTGCACCAAGGTATCTTATGCATATTATAGTTTATCTCATCTTTATTTGTCGTGATGTTGTAGTATTCATCTAGCATGTGATATGCTTATTAAACTATTTTTACATTATAGATATAGCAATAAATACATGTTAATTAAGAACAAATCTTAAATGATTCAATTTCTTCAGTAAGAGCCCAAGATGCTTAAATATTTATGATTATTTCTATTTTAAGCAGAAACTAAATCTGAGTCAATTTATGGACTTAGCAGTACATTGAGCACAATTTTAGTCCATTGAGAATCTCCCTTTTTTTGAGGGCTGTATCCAATTTCCAGTAACTTATGGAGTGCCTTGGCATGAGAGCGTAGGTGGAGTAGGAGTGTGAAGGCAGGAGGATCTGATTTTTTTCTGCTATGTGTGAACTCTGGTATCTTGTCTTGGTACATGACTATCAATCTTATAGTACATTGCTGCGTCCTTCTTTCTTCACCTGCACAGTTTGCCGTAGTTGACTGTAGGTTAGCTACTTCTGAGTCCCTATTGCATGCATGGAAAAACATTCTCACCTGCATACTGGGAGCAGGTAAACTTCGTGAGGGTACCTATAAACCATCAACCTGGATACCATATATATCCTTCTCTAATCATTTGTTCCTGCCCCCTTGCTGTAGGGAAATCAACAAGAGTTTATGTGTGAATTTGCCTACTCGTTGAAATTTATTTGTGACCCCAAATCAATACTTGCTTGTACTTTTATGGTCATTTGTGGACATGTGAAGAGCAGTGAAAATTTGATTGGTTGGACAGGTTCCCAGCTGAGGTCGAACAAGGTGACTCTTTGCTTTCTTGTTTCAGCCATAATGCTATAAACAATAGTCCTTTTTGTGGTCTATCTAGTGCTATGTGTTTTGAATTTTTGTGTTTGCTGTTGGTGATTCGTTGTTTAAAATGGTGACTAAGCATAGTGCTGAAGTGCTGTCTGATGTTTTCTAAGTGCAAGAAGGCTGTAATGTGACTTAGAGAGAAAATATATATGTCTGGTAAGCTTCCTTGAGACATGCATTATAGAGTTATTGACTGTGAGTTCAGTGTTGATGAATCAATAACACATTAAATAAGGTGTCTTTAAACCGAAACACACATAAAGCAAGGTTATGTAGGATTGATTGATAAAAATGTAATCAAACTTGTAGGAACATAGTCCTGTATTTCCCCTTGGAGAATTGGTTCAATATTTTCTAATTTCTTGTTCTCAGTGAACTTAACATGACTACTGCGAATAATGAGAATCCATTGTATCTGTGGCTTTCTCTGAGAAGAGGATTCATATATTAGTGGTTAATTTGGGAAGTGGTTTCAGAAAATTCCAGTTAGGGGTGTGGGAAACTGAGATGAGGAGGAGAAGGCAACTAATAAAAGATGTACTATCAAGCAAGTTACCATCGTGGGTATAATTGGAGCTTGAGTTTACTGAGTAATTCTGGCAGGTAATGTGGAACATACAACTCAGAGTTAGGCAATCTGAAGTGGGGGATGGGAATTCTGCTAGTCTTTGCTTGAGGGCTGTGCTGGGGGAGGAGAGCCTGAATCCTCAGAAAGAGCCCTCAGGCAAAGAGAAGCAGAGACCAGCAGTTTGAAGTTCAAAGGCTCCAAATTGTTACTGTTTGGGGCCTATTTGAACTTCTGTGTCCCCCAGCCCCCAAGTGCATGGAGGAGATAACAACCCAGAAGTGTAATTAGCACTTTTCCTCTTTTCTTCCTGTGGTGAAGAAACAGTGAGATTTAGAAAAGATTTATTAAAAGTATGTTTTAGAAACACAGTGCATGAGCCAAGAGAGGAACATGGGTTTTAAGCAAAGAGAGCTGTAACCACGCAGAAGTAGAAAGGTCTGTCCTATATTGGGGCGCAATGGGTGGTTACAAAGGCATTCTTAGGTGACCGGCATGTGAGCTCATTTTGATTAACACTAGGCTGCTATATAACACTTTGCCTAGCATGCATACTCTTACCCAGAATTCAGTTTGTCATAATTAGACTCATGAACTTTTGGGCATAAACACAGTATTATAATAAAGGTACAATGAGGCTGAGGTTGTGGGCAGGTTAGGCTAGTACCTTCTGTGCATGCCTCTGTGGCCAGATTAAACCAGCTATATATATATTATGGCCCTTCTGTTCTTTGTCTCTAGGGATGCCTGAGGGAGTCTCTAACTACCAACAGGGTGTTCTTTGGGCAGTCTCTAGGCTGGGCCTCCATTGCTTTGTTCCCCTGTGGCTCATGTCTGACTAAGTACCTAACAAGATGACATAGGTAGGCCAAGGATTTATATTACATATATCCACAAATCTTATGTTTATCATCTAAATTTGAAGTCCACGATTCTGCAAATCAAAACTTTGACTATTAAAACTCATGAGAATTATTTTTATTTTAGATAGATAGATAGATAGATAGATAGATAGATAGATGATAGATTAGATAGAGCTAGAGATGTAGATATACTGATTTATGTTTTGGTATATATTTGGCTGTGTATAACTGCTGAAACAATAAAGATTACAAAGGAAATATGCTGGGTGTGTGGAGTTACTATCTTAAAATTGTATTTCATCCATAGTTGTTTTACCAATTTTCCTTTCATTTTGCAATATATTTCAAAATTTTTATCTTCAAAATTAATAAAGTACCATGCACAACACATCTGTTTATATGGAGTCTGCCTTCTATTTTTGAGAGGTCAGTTCATTTAGAACGATTCTTCCTAGGCACCAGGAATTTTTTACCATGTCTCAACTACTTCCTTGTTCCTCAGATGAAAAACCTAAAATGCATATAATGAACAAAAGTAGAAAGTTTATTGCCCTCCATAACTTTTATTCTTTTCTTCATCCTCTGCCTCATTATTTCTATCTCTGAGGTACCCCTGTCTTTTTAAGTCAACCCAAATTTCAATTCTTCTGGGCTACTTTCACATTCCAATTTAAGTATTCAGTTTTGTGCACTTTTTCTCTTTTCTTATTTTAACTACGTTTTGTTATTTTATTTAACATGACTAGAGGCTATATAGACAGGAAGTTATCACTCATCCTTGTTTTCCTTGAGTCTCTGCCAGTTTGTACCAGCAACAGATAAGAAAACACATGGCCAGCCTATGAATAGAACTGGGAGGAGAGAAAATTAAACCTTTATAATTGGGATGGCTTTTCTGATCTGTTGGCAGGGGAAAGTCTGGGATTTCCTACTCAGAAAGGCTCTATTTACGATGAAAACTTGAGAGGTTTTACAAGAAAACATAAAATCTTTATAGAGAGAGAGACAGCTTTGAAGCTCCAGGAGAAAATTCGCAGCAATTCTGAGAATATCTACTCTTTCAGTTTTCAAAAATTATATTGTTTGGGGGCGTTGTTTATGATTGTGCTGCCATTTTACTTCTCCCACGATAGCTTTCACTTCAGAGCACGAGAGAATTATTCATCTTCTACCTCTATTCTTCCTGCCCAGAACCCCTCCCAGCCCTGACAACTCCTACTCCCACTCCCATTCCCACTCCATCAACATGATTAAGTAAAACATTAATCTTATCTAAAATGTCTTTTTCCTTTTTTATAACCTATGCTTTAATGTTTTTAATTTATTCACACATGTACTCCCTTTAATTCTGATTTCTCATTTCTCTTTGTCCATATTGCCTATACTAACATATTTTCATTTGTATATATTTTTTCAGAAGTTCTGCTACTTTGCGTGTATAATTTAATTTACGTAAATGCTATTGTATCACATACTTCACTCTTTTTCTGTGGGTTTCTTTTTTCTCATCTGTAAAAAAGGGTATTAAATTTGGCTCCAAAACTCTTACTCTAGAATCTGAACTAAACTAATTGCATCAAAATTGTGTGAGGAGCTTTAGAAAAATGCTCATTTCTAAGACTCCAAACTTCTAACCTCAGAAATTACACTGAACTTGATGATCTTAAGTTTTACCTCATCGAAAATTCTATGCTTCCTCTATAAAAGCAAACTTCCCTTTTTGCTTCTTAAATTCTTTAATGTCAGCAAGAAAACAAACTTCATTACAAAAAATAACTTTACAAAGGAAAACTGTTTATATGAACATGCATACAAGTGCTTGATTATAATTTTTTCTCATAAACCCCTAGTAAGTAAAAGAAAACACATTGTTAAATAGTATATGTATTAATTTAGATCACAAGGCTTTTTTTTAAAGTTATAAAATGTTGAGTTCTTAATCAATATTACCTTCTTGTGCTTGTAACATTTACAACTGGGCTGTGTGTTTATGCATCCAGTACTTATAGACTTTATTTTATTGAATCATAAAATAATATTTTTTCCCCTCTGTACTACTTCACTTATTCAAAGTTATTTCTTTTTGAAAAAATATCACAGCTGCCATCATGTACTTTCTTATGGTTTACCTTAAGAAATTAAAGTGCCCTTTTTCATAAGAAGAGATTTAAAAATATAACAATCCTTTATATTAGAATTATGTTTTTGCTAAGAAAAAGCATTTTATTTGAAATATATTTTATCTTTATGCTATGTTAACTGATGAGTTTTTATTAATTTCTTTTCCAAGAAGCTGCTCTTGAGATGGCAGAGTAAAGATAAAGAGGAAATATAACTCTTCTGTAATAAAAAAAGAGAGAGAGAGACAAGAAAGCAAAATGGCGGTTTTCAATCCCATTCCATCTGTTATTTATTTTTTCTGTGTAAAAGACCAGTCCACTTATAATAAGCCAAGGCATCTATTAAAACACTGAGGGAAACTACCTAGCGAAGTACATCATGCTTGGTAAACACACAGTTTAGGTAATAAACAGTCAACTCTTTGGGGATATGGGCTTTTCTGTCTTTTTTGTTTTGTTTTTGTTTTTTTAGTCAAGGCAATTCTTGGTTGACCTCGCAGATTGCAAGGAACTTGTCAGTTTACAATCTCTTAATTTTATTTTTATTTTTTTTACGCCTACAGCACCTGGTCATGCTAGGTGGTCTTCCATGTTAGTATTAACTAGGCCTGACACTGCTAAGCTTCCATGATCAGATGGGATTGGGCTTGTTCATGGTAGCATGGCCATAGACTACTGTCTTCTACTGTCTTTTGTTTTGACATCATATATTATGGGGTTGGTGCACAGACTTCGAAATCTCTGATGAGGCTTTGTGGTGGTATGCTGTTGTGTGCATGGGGTAGAAAAAAAGAAGAGAAAGAAACTTTTATATCTACATTGAGGAGGGGGACAAGTTTCTCCATAAACTGGCTTTAGCCTGCTTCCTAGGTCATGAGCTAGGTTTCTTTAAACCTTTTAGGATGTTTCACCTCATAAATGTTCACTTTTCTCTTTCACATTCTTTTTCTCCATTTGTGCTTGTTTATTTGCTAATTTAATCTATCTGCAAAGTTTATATTTTTTATCATTATTGAGAACATCTTAAGTGATATTATCAATCATTGCATAGCTACTCAGAGAATTGACTCTGAGAATCTACAGAAATCCAATAAATGAATTAAAATATTCATATTACAGACATAGTTCCAACACGGGTTAAATATTTTAGTTGTTCCTCTGGAAGGTGATTTTTTCCCTAATGTTTCTTCTGATATTTTAACAGAGATTAATCAACAGGAATTAAAAGTAGATTATAACTTAGATAGAAAATCTAAAGTAATTCCAACTTTTACCTACTGGTTCAAAGCCTGAGTGGGCTTTAAAATAAAAATTTATTTTTCTAATGTAGGCTAAAATATTTAGATCTAAATATGTGAAAACTATTTTACAAGTATATTTCAAGAATAAAACATCATCCCTTTTAAATAAGCAGCTTATAGTTATTCATAGCTTCAAAATAAGAATATGAACACTAAATTACATGATTTGGTTCAAGGTCTCAAAAACCTTGTTTAATAGCCTAATTCTTTACCAATAACAAAGAGGATATATTTTGTCACTTTCTTTCCCAATTTGACAGCTAAAAACACTGGAGTCTGATAGTTGACAAAGCATGATTATTTATTCATTTTACAAAGATCTGTCGAGTCTCCCTTATTTACAAAGTACTGTGTCTGTGCTACTCATGCACTGGAAAACAAGGAGAAAGAAACATGAAGGGCTTTAACCAGGTACTTATTCTCTACTTGTGAAGAAAAAAGAAATTAAACAAATAAGCAAAAATCAATTACTTAATGATAATTGTGATAACAGCAATGCAGAAGATGGTCAAGTAGTTATGACTGCATATAACAGAGGTCTCAATCTAGTATAGTGAATTAGGAAAGATTTAATGAAGAACTGGTGTATGAAGTCTGAAAAGAAGCAAAGGTTGGGAACAGAAGAGGCCTTTCAGTTAGAAGGAATAGCATTGGGGAAGGTTTTTAGGTGGGAAAGAAAGAAACAGAACAAGGTTGAGAAAATGAAAGAGATATTAAAGAAGCAACTGAAGTCAGGAAATATAGTTTGAAGTTACCAAGAAGTAAGACTGCCAGACAACTTCTGCATTCCTGGGAATAATGATTATCTGGATTGGTGAGAAGAAAGCGGGGAGCGAATTGAGGAATCACTGAAATTTTGTAAAAAAGAAAAATTGATATTTTAAAAAAGGAGAAAATATGCCACTTACTTTATAAACTATTTTATTTACATTTCAAAACCATCATAAAGTAGGTTTTATCACCATTGTTTTACATATGAAGAAACTGAGGCTCAAAAAGTATAATTTGTACAAGATTGCACAAAACTAACTTAAAAACAGTTACTTTACTGATTTTCATTAAGATGCTTTCTACTCCCCCTCTCCAAAGAAAAACAAAAACATCTGTTCATAAATAGCATCACCGCCTTCTCCACCACCACCAGAATTATAGTCTTTCATCTGGTCAAACAACAGCTTTTTATAGCTCAGGACTGGAACTCACTAAGGCCATCTGACTTCTTTAGGTCTACAGACAGGGAAACTAAAAACTAAAAATGCAAAGTGGCACACCCAAGAGCATGATGTGGGTTATTGGTAGAGCTTGGATTTCGCATGAACTACATGATGCTTTTTACATTTAGTGCCCGGGCTCTGATCTTCTTTTGGTTGGCAGCCACATTTCCAAAGGTTAGTGGGTAGGAGAACCACTATACTTCCAATATTCTGACAAAACTTACTGAGGCAGCTACATTTACTGAAAAAAGTCATCTTGAATTTAGGAGGTAAAATTTCCTTTTATTATTAATAATGTCTATTGGTGTTCTGTCTACATAATTAGAAATCTTCCTGTGTGAATAAGTCAAGGTAATTTATTTTCTATCATCACAGATATAAACTACCTTGCTCTCTATTCTAAAACTTTCTGACAACTTTTGGAGTTATTGAGAATTGAATAACTGTTAAGATGCTGTAGAATAGAAAAACTTTGAGGTGGGTAGAATAGGAGAAAAAGCTTTGTAAACTCAAAATTGGTTGTTAATTTTTCAGGAAACCAGAACATGGGCACTGTTTGCCTATGCCAAATCATTTTCAAATTGGATGAATTTGTATAATATGTTTATAAAGAACATTCTGTTCAAAATAGTTAAATGCAAATTAATTGGACTTTTAGCAATAAAAAAACAAATGCCACTGAGCAGGTATTTTAAGTGAACCAGTTCTGAGAAATGAAGTATCATCATATTTAGTTAGGTTCTCCACTAGAGGGCCAAAAGAAGATTTTAACACAATAGATGCCTTGGCAGGCTAGCATTTGAAACCAGGCAAGTTTCATGTTATCTAATTGCCCATCATTCGTAAAATGTAATCAATTTAAGCACAACTGACTTTTAAATTTCTTCCAAAAAACTGAGAATAATCAATTTCTTATATGTCTGACCCTAAGTATATTTGCTGTCATCTAGCTGAATTTTTTTATTGTAAGACTTTTTAATAATATCATTTTAAAAATTAAGAATTTGCTAATTTGAAAGAGATATGTGGTAGGAGGCAGGTTGGAAGACATTTTTAGTTAGGAAAGTGTACTTGGAGAAAGATGATTTTTAAAGCTCTCGTAAAATAACATGTTGGTCCCTTAGAATTTATTGACCATACTTGTGTTCTACAGGCATAGAGAAAATAAATTGCCATCAATTTTCACCTTGTGCAGATGGAGGCAGTAAGGAAAAATTTATTTAACAGGATTCAGCTGCCACCTACCTCTTACCCACTGTATGGTCTCTTAAATCAGTTTCCTTAGATGCAGAGCGGAAGATAGGAGTTCAGGCTTTTGTGATTTCTTGAGTGTGTGCGCTCTTCAGAAAAGCATCCTGTAAAGGAAAGAGTGAGTCCTCATTGAGAAGGGCAAAGAGAAACCTAATCCATTGGGAGCGGGCTCTGTAGTATAAATTGCAAAATTATCCTACCTTGAGGCAAAGGAACTGACCTCTGATAGGTCTTATCAGTCACTCTCAGTTGGCTATGAGCCTTGATGTGGGGAGGGGGTCAAGTCACTCAGCATTAGGACATTCTTCTCAGCTGAGGGCAATGGTTTTTGGAAGGAGGCAGTTGTGGGCCTTGAAATACAATGACAATCTGGTGGTGGCATTTATCTTTGCAAATTGAGTCTTTGTAATATATATACATATATATATATATATGTATATATATATATATTTATATTTATATTAAACCTTTGAATATAGTTCTTTATCTCACCTTCTTTTAATGCCATTACTTTTTTAAAAAGTTGATTTACATGAAATTGCCATTATTCAACAGTTCTTGACCTGCCAAAAGATCAGTTTTATTAGTTTTAAATTCTTGAATCTAATTGTTTGTCTCATTTTTTAAATTTATTTTGTTATCTCTTTATATACTCCATGCAACAAAAGTCATATATATCACATGGTGTTTACACAATAAAAGAATCTCTTATTTTGAAACCTCAGGGCAAAATTTTCTGTTCTGCTTCACCTTGTTTAATGTGAACATTGTTTTATTCCTTTTACTGAAATATGAACATAAAATTATTTCAGACTGCTAAATTTGTTGAAATTACCCTTGAATGACCTATTAAAGTACAACTCAGATGTTTTATTTATAGCCATCAAACAATAATACCCATTTGCTCTCATAAAAGCCATATATGTTCCCTATGTTCTGTGAATCAAATAGAAATCTCTTTTGTGGAAGAAAGATATACCTGTAGGATAGGACTCTTCCACAGGTTGTTTAAAAATATTTACTAAGCTCCCATTGGGCACTGAAACACTTCCTGAGCACTTAAGGCATTCAAATGAAGTGTAAAGCCATTCCTTGCTTTCAGAGTGATGGAGGTAAACCATTGGAAAAATCTTAAAACTTTGAGACTGTATCATTAGGAATATATGTTTATTATGGTCCTATCTTCTTGTTCATTTATTTTTTACCAGTATATAATGCCTTTAAGTCTCACAAAGATTTTTCTTAAATTCCATTTTAAAGATAATAAGATTGTTATTCTAGTTTTATGTTGGTTCATATAGACAGATGAATCTTTTTATCTATTTATTTTCAACTTTATGTTTTCTTGTTTGTGTGTATATCTCTTGTTGACCATAGATTTTCTGATCTTGGGGTTTTTTTAAGTCTTGAGAAACTTCTTTTAATGTATGAGATTATCTCATTGTATGACCTTAGTTTTGCCACATTGTTTTACATTTCTCATTGTTATAATTTCTTACTTCTTTGTTTCCAGTTTTGCATACAAGGGGTGTGGTTTTAATTTTCTACTTTAAAAATTATTCATCTTATTTAGTTGTTGTGATGACCATTCACTTAGGCTCCACATTCACATTCACATCAGTATCTATGACTTCTCCTAGTAAGGTAAGTCCATTTGGACTTTCATTATCTACCATCATATTGATTATTCAATTCTAAATTTTATTTCTGGCATGTTATGGTTATAATTTCTTTATTTTCTCTGGTCTTTCATGACTTTTTTTTTTTAATGGAAACAACACTCTTATCCAGGGCATTTTATTACTCTACCTTCCTTTATTTCTTGCTGCATCCTCCTGTATTTACTTCTTTTCTTACCTGAGTCCTTGATCCAAGGAAGTTTTTAAAATAGGTCTTTATTTCGCAAATTTTCTAAGGCCATTTATAACAGAATGTATTTTATGCTTCCATATTTGAATGACATTTTAACAGTTTATCAAGTTCTAGGTAATAGAAATCTTAGACAAATTTTATATTCTAGCACTTTTATCCTAATTTTCAAAAGATCTCCCCCTTGGAATTGCTAAAACCTGCTAACATAACCAAACTAAACATAAAGTTTTTCCATGAGCTTTGTAGCAATCGGTAGATACCCTACCTATTTTTTGGTTTGAAGTTTGAATAAAGAAGTATCATGGTTGTTAGGATGTGTTTCTAGTAGGAACCTACCAGGGATTAAAAAAAAGATTCTCCAAAAGGTAGATTCTAGACTCAGGAAAGCAAAGCTGTCAAAATCCCTGTGTAGTGGCTGCAACATAAGGTTGAGTTGCAGTGCCTGGAAGAATGATATAGTTGGGGCAAGGGTGGGTGACGGGTGGGGTACTGGGAACAGTGAGCAAACTGACAGTTTAAAAATGCGTAACAGATATGGTAAGAGTGTTAGGAAGAGTCTATATCATTCATGAAATGTAGTTTGAAGATGTGGGAGTAAAGGAATAGGGCCCAATTCCAAAGAGGCAGTGCTGGCAGACACCATACTGGCGGCAGCTCTCCAGTCACTCAGCTCACTGCCTACCAACTATTCACAAATTCTATCCCTCTTCAACACTCCTCCCCCAATCATTCTCAAAGATGCTGCTGGGGGTGTAGTGTTTGGAGAAAATAGAGTGGGGTCTGGCAGGATTCTCTGGAGACACAGAACATAGATTGGCCCTCATCATAGTCATGTCTGTTCCTCCTCTTAAGACACATTCTTCCAAATTTTTGTGATGCATCAGTTGAACATCTGTTAACACACTCCTGGGTTCTGAGATGATAGATTTCTTACAACTTGTGATAACTAGTTGCAAATTATGAACGGTTAGCATGGGACTAAGGCAGGGCCGAAATTAAAAATATTTATGAGATTGAAAGTCATAATATAGAGTTTTTTCCATTATGTGTCATATTGGAATCAAATAGCTAGTACCCCTTATATTCCATGGAAGAGAAAGAACAGAGAGAAAACAATTCCACAAACATTGACTTTTGTGAATAAAGACATTTGGTTTATGATTGTACTAAAGTTAGTATGATATTGAAAAAATTTGAAAATGATGTTTTTGCTATTATACTAAACAATTAATTGTGTCCTAAAGGAAAGAAGAAAGAAAGAGAACAAATATGGCTTCTTTGTCAGTTCCAATTTTAGTTTCTGGAATTAATTTTGAGGTCTAAGATGGTGTTGGAATATAGATTCTGCTCCATTTTCATTACAACCTGGGAGCTGTGCAATGAAAAAGTGAATGGTGTAGTTAATCCCCTTGGGGAAGTGTTTTCTAGTTGAGAAAGAAGCAACTCTAGATGAAAAATGTGAGTAAACACAGGGATGTGGTATTTGTTTTCAAAACAGGCTGAACACATAGTGGATGGGGAAAAAAAAATTTATTATGGTGTCCTTTAGACAATGGTATTTGGAAGAGGGAATTCTAACATGTCCCAGGTCTAAACCTCCTAAGATGGAAGAGGAAAGGTCAAAAATAAAATAGCCATATCTCAGAAGAACTTTTACAAAGATCAGAGCAGAAAATTTTTGTTTTCCTTCTGGTGTTAGAGTGGCGTTAGACTTACTGGCATTTAAACTCCAGTGTAATGATATTAATGTTGGTAGTTAACAGTGAGTTTTCTGTGGGTTTATAAAATGATTGCCATGTACCAAATTAGAACTGAGTATGTGATGATACTCATAGTGTGTACAAAGGAATGTTGTGAAACTGATAGTGTTTATAAAAGTTCGTAAAGGGAGCAAGTGTCATAGCTAAGAATTGACATTAAGGATTCAAAGTAAGGTTCCATAGAGTTTATTTTCTCTTTTGTGATAGGCATTGCTTCTACCACAGCTGTGGTTCAGTACAAGAGACTCCAAAAGGGAAGAGTTTTTTTCCTAAGAAAGTGTCATCTATCAACCAACAGATATTTGTTTAAGCATCATAGGTTTATCAAGTTATCTAAGTAGAAGAGGAGCTGGAACTCATCTAGTTAGGGCTCCAGTTTTAAAGATGAGGAAACTTGAGGCCTAGAGACAAAGTGATTTTCCTAAGGTAACATAGGAGGTTAGTGGCATAAACAATCTCATAAACCTTTAGGCATTTAAGAAAAATTGATACTATACATTTAAGTTATAAAAATAAATATTTAAGCTACTGATGTTTTGTAATTAAAAAAAATCTTTCAGGAGAATATAGATGAAAATTTCAAAACATAGGAATAGGAGCAGCATGTTTGTGACTGTCATTAAAAACCTCTTTTCCCTCAAAGTACATATCATGAACTGCCCTCACTAAAAAAAAATTCAGAGCACAACCCATGTTTCGTCCCAAGACATGGAATCTTCAGCAATGAAATCAGTCAACTAGTATTGGGTGAAAAAGTGCTAGGATATGATGGGCCCTAATTTCCAACAGCTTGCAATCTTTTTGGAAAATGAGATAAACTCATTTAATAGCCTTCACTCATTTAATAAGTATTTTCAAGGCTTGTCCTTTGCTTCCTAAGTGGAGTTGAACTGTGCAAAATGGTAATTCTCCAACCTCTGTTCCTGACATTCTCACACTCATTTTGCCCACTCGCTCTGAACTTTCTTCCTATCTTTCACTCAGCCTAACTGTAATTTCTTTTCAGCTACTAACCTCATATACATTCTCCAGTCCCCTTATCACTATTAGGAGATTTATCCTTTATTTTTCATTCTCTGGGGAAAGAGATTCTTTCATCCTTCTAGGTTACATCTGATTTATCTCTTATGAACACAGCACTTTGAAATTTTGCTTCAAAACACATTATTTTGTATTTGTTTCCAGATATTTGTGATTATATAATTAATATTTCTCTTCCACTGAATTGGTCTCCAAGGGTGAGGACACTGTCTATTCATTGTCACATCTCTAACACCTAGCAGAGTGCCTGGGACATTTTCAAGTACTTAGTAAAAAAGATCTGTGTTAAATTGTTTACTTATACAGCTTAAATAATTAGGACATTTTGAATATAGTTCATTTCAGTTGTGAATAGATAAATATTTGAAAAAAGTCAGTTGCATCAGTTCATACAAAAGTGTTGGTTATGGCCTCACCTCTCAGCCTATGGTAACATTAGCGTTGGTTGAGAGGCCCCTGGAAATGCAAACTCTCAGGCCCCTCTCCAGTTCTACTGAATCGGCATCTGAAATTTCCAAGACTTCCTGGGTGCTTCCTATACACTGGTAGATAAATCAGGAATTAAAAACTCAAGTATTTTGTTGGGCCATATCCCCTAGATGAGTGATGTAAGAATATATGTGTATAAGCTCAATAATAAGTGATCTCTGACACTTGACCTCCTCTTAGTAGGAATGGTGGGGCTGTGTTGACATGGAGATCAACTTCATCTAAGAAGGGCAGGCTGCTACATGGATCAAGATGATCACAGGACTAGTGCTGCAAGACCTTTGAGCAGTTCAAGAGAAAGAAACACAAACCTGTGATCTGTGAACTCAAATGCTGACAATGAAACTCAATCCTTTGTCAAGTAGAACTGTGAGGATCAAAGAGAACACACATGTGTGATAGTGACAGTTCAAAGATCTCTAGTTTATAAAATTTCATATAATGAGGAGACAGGAAAGCAGTGAAGGCTCCTATTTCTTCATTAATATAGACTTTTTTAAATTCTGCAAGTCTGAAAACCCTCTTTGTTTCTCTAACCATTTCATTTTTTCTTTCTTTTACTAATTTATTCATTCAGTTCTTATTTAGTGTCCACTCCGTGCTCAGGGGGCCCCATGCCAGGTGCAAAAGACTAAAGATGAATAATAGATAACCCACATGATTTCCCATGGCTTACAGTCTCATGATGACAACAAAGTTATGAAACACAATATATCATGTGGGTGCTGCTACAGTAATTTGTTAGGTCTCTTTTGAGAGATGTTCTTAAGAAGGTTTCATTCGTGCTTGAGTAGTTCTCAAATGTAGGTAAGGAGACAGAAATAGAAGGTACATCTTATGTAGACAAATGAAGTAGAGGAGGTTTGCAAGAGGATGTAGTTCAATAAAACAACAACGACAACAAAGAATAGACAAACAAACGAAAATCCCAAAGTGAATTCTGAATAGCATGTGTAGTACCCTTGGTGATTTTAAAATGTTAACCTTTCTGGCAACACATTCTCAGCTTCATAATTTTTGGCAGACAAGGAAACCTACTTCATCTTTGTGCAGGAGGGAGAGCTGTTTCAAAATAAGTTAGAACTTAGAATTCCATTTCTCAGGTAGACTGAAGAATTAACTGATTTAACCACATTTTGCAAATTTTCCTTTCTTTCTAGTAGTAGGGTTCTCACCTCTCTAGTTAATGTAAGGGAGTTTCGTGTGTCTTGATCAGACAAGTTTGTGTTACCTCTGGAGAAGCAGTGACAGTTATGAGTTTATTGCACTGGTAATAAACACTTCACAAGGGTGTGTATTAATTGGTGACAGCTGTGTAATATAGTAATATAATTTTACTATATCACAAGAATATAGTAAAAATCAACTGAACAGCTTATTCAAATACCACTCGATCATTCCATAATGGTGAGTGAGCAAAGGTCTAATTAGCCTGTTACACACTGGAGTCTCTATCTAGGATAATAGTATGTTTTGTTTCATTTCATCTGAGCTTTCCTTTTATCTATCTTTCTGTGTTGACTAATCATCTGATGATAAAATTAATAACTTCATATTTTATTTTTTGATTGTAAAATAGTCATTTGTTCTCCAGAAAATTTACCACCATGTAAACAGGCTTGGAAGACTCTCTCCTGCCTTCAGTATTCATCTTCTCTCTCAATATACTTTCTCTATATAGATAGAAAGCCATTTACTACTACAGAATTTATTTAAACGTTTTTGGTTCATTTTTCCATTCTTACTATGAGAAGATTTTCACACCACGTTTTATTTTTCTCCCTTTATAACATGTGTAATCCTCCTGCATTACAAATTCTCTGCATTCGGCAGAGATATCAACATTCAACATTATTTCTCTCCAAATATCAATGTGTCTGTCTGATGTTTCTTGATTCATTGTAGAGAGTAGGGGGACCTAGGGTTACCAGAAAAACTTTGGTCTATTCTATTCTCCAAGGCAATGCTTTAACTTAAACCTTCTTCTTCTTCTTCTTCTTCTTCTTCTTCTTCTTCTTCTTCTTCTTCTTCTTCTTCTTCTTCTTCTTCTTCTTCTTCTTCTTCTTCTTCTTCTTCTCCTCCTCCTCCTCCTCCTCCTCTCTCTCTCTCTCTCTCTCTCTCTCTCTCTCTCTCTCTCTCTCTGTCATTACTTAAATATCTTAGAATTTCCATCCATGTTTTACACGTCAGGCACAGTAGCATTTTTTTCTTGAAATGAATATCTGATTCATTTCATGCTCCTTTTTTGCTTAGTGTACTTCAATAGTTTCTCACTGCCTAGAGGATGAAGCCCTACCTCCTTATTTGACATGTAAGCTCCATTGTATTCTGTCCCTTGTGTGACCTTTCATAGCTAGACCAGCCACTCCTGAACTGCTACTGATCTCAGAAAGGGACACTCTTGCCTTTAGTATGTGGTTTTCCTTTTGTAAAATGCTAGACATCACTCTCTTCCCCTGTCTCACGCTCTCCCATCTCCTGAGTATCTCCACAGGGGCATACTAACACCTCACAGTGGTTTTGAAAAAAGTCTCTGGAGACTGTCACCCTGGATTCCAGCCATGGCTCTGCCAATTACTGGTCTGGACCTTGAACAAGTCATTCTGCCTCTCAAGTTTAGTTTCCTCATCTGTGAGAGAGGGTAAAATTAGTGTTCACCTCACCAGGTAGTTGTGAATACTAAATAAACAAATACGTATAATGGATTTATCATGTGAGAACATAATAAATGATTATGACTAAAGTCATTAACAACATCACATTTTATTTAATGTTTTTGGTCAGAATGAGGGTAATAAAAGGCAAATCTATTGTGACAAAAGATCATAAATAGAAAAAAAGCATGCCAAAGCCCAATATAAATGATTTGGGGATTATCAATTAATTAGGATCAGTCATTTTCTGTCCTCTTTTGTTGATTAGGATAATTAACACATTAATTATCACAAGATTTTAAAATTCATGATGAAAAGAAAATAGATTTAAATGAATAAATACCTATATTGAAAAGAAGAAATAGAATGTAAAAGTAGATAACACATAATTACTCATTTGCTTTTCTAATTTCAGTAAACATTTTATTGGGAGTGTTCCAACATTTTAAAATTTCAGAATATTTATCCTATTCTATCTTAAGAGACTAGCAGAATGAAAATTTGACATTGTATAAACTCCACCGATTTATATAATTATCATACCATTTAGCCTCGGTATGCTAAAGATGCTGCTGTTTCCAGGGCCAATGACCTGGGTCTGAGGTTTGAAGTGGTATACAAGTTTGGGATCTCAGGGGACCCTGATGAGCAGGAGAAAATAGGGGCTTTCAGCTGATTTTTGAAATGCTGTTTAGATCTCTAGTTGGCTCAGGAGCCAGACCATGCTTCTCTTTAAAGCAACAGTCTCAGGCAGCTAGCTAGAAGGGGTCCTGATGTTATGATACCCAGAGGATCTCATAGTTGGAAACAGAATGCAATTGCTGGGATTTAGTGAAGCCTTAGCTTTAAATAAAAGCGAGCTCCATTCCTGAAAATCTGCCAGAACAGAGGGAAGTCTGAGAAAATGTGAGGTGGGACCTCCTTGCCATCTCCAGCAGCCAGTATTGGTGTCCTCCTGGGGCCAAGGCTGAATTTCTGAAATCCTCTGAATTGCCCTGGAGGATTAGCAGCTAGTCCTGTTCCACAATGTATTGGTCAAATCAGGACCCTATTGAGAGTAAAAGGAGGGCAATCATTTCTATAGCTCTGATTTACTCAGAGCAGAAGCAGAAACAGGAAATGTTCCTTTCAAATCAGATACTGGGGTTACCCTAAAGTGAGGAAAGATGGTGAAAAAAAGGGATACATAGATTTATTACAAATGATTGCTCTCCCCTTCTCTTTGTGTGTATGTCTCTCATTCTTGCTTATCTATGTCCCTTTTTTTTTGCTTATCTATGACTTCTATCTTAATAGGTTTAAGTGTGTATATAGTGCTCAGAAGACCCATACAATAATAAAAATTCTCATATAAGCAAAAGAAATTCTCTTTTGGTAGCATCACTATGTTGTGACCTACATAATAGTAACATCATCTGGTGAGACTGCAATGTTTCTGAGTCCCTGTTTAATAAGAATATTAATATTTACAATAAAGTACAATGGGTTGCATTTCAAGTAAGCATTGACTTTCTGTAGATAATCTGCATTTACTGTGGGTCTGAGTATGATTTTCTCTTTTGCTTTGGAACTTTTCAAAATGAGGACCATTGTGAGAATTGAAATGTATATTACTTTGTTTCTTTTTAATTATATCTGTTAATGTATTTTAATAATTTGTTCATTCCATAGACATTTAATAACTGTCTAAGCTATATGCTAAGCATTGTTAGAGTTTATGTGTGATAGAAAAATAAATAAGATGTGGTCCTATGCTCAAAGTATTCACTATCTGCCTATTTTTTTTTTCTATATTAAGAATCTGTCTTTGTTTTCAATAACAATCAAATTTTAATGGTTATATTTGGTAGGATCTGCTACTATCAGCAATAGTATACTTATATTATTATTTATTTAAGTTAAATTTAAACATTAATTTCTCCTCATTTCTACCCCTCATCACATCCTGGCACTTTTTCTGTGAAGCTGAGTCATCCAATGGTGGCTATTCCTGAACATGAAACTCTTGATTCCAAAGAGGTAAATGTAAGATATGATTGGAGATATAATTATCCATTTCAGTGTGATATTAGGTTGTAGGAATAAACCAATTTCATTTAAAATATATATTAATAAGATTGTCAATTAAAAAAAATAGAATTACCTCGCTCACTCCATGTTGTTCAGAAGAAATTGGTAGCTAAATAAGTTAATATTGGAGGTTTCCATGTGTGTAGAACCTTGATCACAAACTAGCTCCTTCTATCCTGTCTTTGTGATTTTTCTCTTTGGATACATTGTGAAACCACTGTGGTCTTCTTCTAGAGGGTCAGTGGATTTCCCATACTTATGGTGTATCTTCTGAGTCAAAGGTCTCAGCATCTGATGGTGTCTCAGTTTTCCAACCCCCAAGTAAATTTTGCATATGGCAGGTAGGCTATAGGCAAAAGCATACTAACTCAGACATAGCCTCTAAATTTCATGCAAACATTTAAGCACTTTCACATTTTGGGATGACAGACAAAAAAATACATTTACAATTTCTTTTTTTATTTTTATAAATGCTATACCAGAGAGAAAAAGAAAAAAATCTGGAAATAAATTTTTATTTTTTATGAATCAAGAACATGAATAATTGAGCAATGATTTTTTCTACATCCTCTCAGAATAAGTGGCAAATGTAAAAAAAAAAGTAATTTTTTAGAAGACACCTTTAAGTAAAGAATAAATATGCTCACTCATTTATTTCGGAAGATACCCTCACAAATGATGCATGCTCATTTTTGCATCCTCCAAGTTTAGGTGGGGGAAAAGCATAGTACAAACGAAGTAGAAATAGTAAAATTTCAAATATAATCAGAATATTTACCCCAAAACATCTTTTTCACAATTTGGGCCTATCATTTATTTTTCATAAACTGACAATGCTATTTCTGTAAATTTTAAAAGTTTTGTCATACAATACCAATGTGCCTCTCTGCTATAACATTAGTAATTAAAATATAAAAGGTGAGTCAAGAATGTGTGTGGATTTATGTCCCTGACCACATATCTGATTTTTTAAGAATAAGATTGTTAGGTCAATGAGTATGAACATATGGGAGACTTTTGATACATATAGCCTAATTGCATTTTTGAAAAATTGTAGCAATTCACAAAACCAGGAGCTTGCTATAATACCTGTTTCCATGTACCCTTGCCACATTGAGAATTATTACAATTGCCAATTTACTGAGAGATTACTATAAAGTGTTATGTACTTTATATGCATTATTTTACTTAATCTTCACAAAACATTATTATTCCCACCTCATAGATCAAGATACTAAGGCTGAAGAAAAGCAGCTTATCACCTAAAGCCAAAGAGCTGGAAAGTATCTGCATAATAAGGAATCCAGATCTGATAGGCTGGAGCCTGTGCTCTTAAGCACTTTAACTTTTCTAGCTCTGTATCTTTATATAAATCTCTATTAATACTATCTATATTGATCTTTTAAAATCATATTTTAAATATTTGCATAGTTTAAAAGAGGACATCATCTTTCATTTTTAATTTACATTTAGCAAATTCTGTATTTTCTGGTATTTTTGTCTATTTAATTTTGCATTAAATTGTGCAGTTATATACTGGAATAATAATATTTTTCTTATTAATTTGTAAACTTCCTTTATATATTAAGGACATTTACTTTGTCAAATGTGCCAACCCTTTCAGTGTGATTGTGGCAAATTATGTAATAATGAAAAATTAGACAAATATATATGTCCAGAAATAGATGGTTAAATAAGTTTTGTACATTTCAGGTAAATTTAAAACAATAATTCCCTTTTTCTCAAACATAATTTTGGATCAAGTTCGTATAGCTATATCTGCACAATATGAATGTTTCTACACAATAATAGGATCAGTTGATTATTTAAATAACAAAAGCATACATTTAGAATAATAAATACGAAATTAAGGACTTCTGAATGTTAGGTAATGCTGAAAGACTATGTTGCAAAAAGAACAGGGTAGATGTAGTGTTGTAATTGATTTTTTTGCACCAAAACAAAAAACAAACCAAAATTAAGCTAGTGAATAAAGTTGCCAAAAAATGATTTCGGTCCTTTGGAATATATAAAAAAACACCACAAAAGAAACTAAAGAAACTAAAGTTTGAAGTTTAGCAATTGTGAGAGTGAGTTACAGCTCGTATTTTTTTAAAAATGTAAATAATTAAGCAAAAAGACCTTTTCTTCTAGTATGCTTTTTTTTTTTTTACTTAATAAATTTGGCACATTTTGGAGCTACAAATTTTACAATTCCTTTTGATATGTGGTCAGACTGTAGTATTGACCTGTATATTTTCCCAAAACCCTCTCTTTTTTATTTATTTACTTGAAAAGCACCAACCAAGAAATCTATCTGTTTTTATATAGCAATTCTGGTCTTATGATTGTATGGCCTATGGAGTAAGAAATTCTAGTTACCATCCCACTGCAAATAAACAATTATGAAAGAACCCTTGATTAGATTTCCAACTTTACATTTTAGTTTCTGTCATTTTCTTATGACAGCAGTCTGTTTTTCTTATTACGTTTCTCATTTCTTGTATTTGATTATGCTGTTTGTTGAAACTAGTTTTTAATATTATCTTGAGAATTTGCTTAAAAACAGACTCATCTGATTTTGTTTGTTCATTGTTTTTGTTTTTTTGTTTTTTTTTTTTAAGTTCCATACTTTATACAGTACATCTAAAAGAACCAACTCAAAACAATTCTACTTATCCTCTGGTTCAGGGGTTCTCAACTCTGGCTGAACATTAGAATCTCTTGGGAGTTTTTAAGAGCTCCAGGAGTAGGGTTCCACTCCAGGCAAATTAAATCAAGAATCTCTGGAGGTGGGCAAAGAAATTGCTTTTTTAAAATTTTCCTGAGTGATTCAAATGTGCAAGAGTGGAGATCTTCAAATTCTGGCTTCTTCATTGGCAGTCTAGGAAAGCCAATCAAATAGCTATTCAGTCTTGGAAACAAAAATCTGAAAGTAAAAGCAGGAGAATCATAATAAATTAATTTCAGAGAATGCTTTGAATTAATAAAAATTTGGATCACATATTCCTGTCTAATGTCATAAAAGTTTAACATTCACTTTAACCCATGGTATAAGTTAATTTTGAGAGATCTGTTTTATATAGAGATTCACTGTAATTCCTTTAGTACTTTGTGTTTTTAACACTTTGTGTTTTCTTTGTATTTCATACAAGGTTTGGGAAATAACCTAGGGTAAGGAATAGCATTTGGTGTAAGCTGAGTCTGGGGAGCTAATACATTCCAAAGAAGATTTTATTTAGCATTTTACATGGCACTTAAAATAATACTTGGCCAATGATGAACCCTCAGACAAGCAGATTAGATTCCTAACTAATCAGTTTTATGCTGTGGTCAGCTGGCTGATCAACTTTCAAAGATTTCAATTATTTACACTAATACTATAATCTCCAAGAAGATGCATATACAACACCATCTAATTTCAAACAAACTCCCTGCCTGAGATAAATGATTTCTAAGTAGAGTTACTTAGAAGAAATTAAATTCTTCTAATCAGCAATAATTATTTCTTATTGTATACATGATGTCTTGTGAATTCAGCAATGCCTTAATTCACAACCACTGTATAACCCATTGTTCTTTCTAAAGGTTTAACTGTCAAAGTCATGATGGGTAATGAGATACAAACAGACCAGCACTCTTCACATCACCTGCTATGTGCAGCTCTAGGCCTATTTTATTTTTAACTTAAGAGTCAATTGATTTCCAAAAGCATGATTAGATACACTTGATTCTGACCTTTTATTTCTGCTTTTTATTAACACAATCTGAGAGCTAATCATTCACTAGACTGCCCATAAAACACATGCCTGGCAAATTCTTCTGTTTTCTTACTCCTCTTTGCAGATTTTTGATAAATATTTAAGGGTTGGCAAGATAACAATTCTGCTAGCAAGGTGACTAAGATTGATTTGCTGCTTGGTTTATATAAGCTTTTTGTGTTCATTTTATTTTGAATTCCAGGACCTCCACTGATGTCTAAAGTTTTAATCTTATGGGACAAGTGTCTCATTCTTCTATATTTATTCTTCAAATGAGAACACAGAAAAGAGAAAATAAGTGACTTGTTCTTGGAAGCCACTCTCATTTTCTGGTTTGATTCAAGGGTAAAAATGAAATTACCAAGAAGAATGAGCTTACTCTATTCTCTTCAGGCAATTTCCCACAAATATTATTTCTCAAAATCAAGCTTTAATAAATCATAGATTGAGTTTTATCAACCTTGAGAGTTCAAGATTGTAGTTTCAGGCAAGAACTTGGAATCTGAATATTATTAACTGCTAATTAAAAGAAGATTCATATGCTTTGATAGACAACTGGCCAGAGGGCCAGGGTAAATTTATCTTATAAACACCTAATTTGAGTACCTGAACAGATAGTCACCTTGCCCAGGCATAAAGGTAGGCTAGGAAATAATAAAAGGAAGGCCATCCTACCACCAGGTTTGGCAGCAGAAAGCTATCAAAAGACTTTTCTGTGCTGTAAGACCCAGCTTGTGTTGGGGAAATATAGTTAAAAAAAAAAAAAAAAAAAAAACTTTCTGCCAACCCAGAAGTCCTCTTCACAAAAGCAGTAGAAAAAAAGAAAGCAATTTATTATTGAATAAGCATTAAACCAGAATGTGACAGGCATCACAAACAATCACTGAGAGATTGCAAAATCAGGAAGTCTTACTCTTCATATAGGTAAGCAGGTACAATCCATATATACATGTTCTCAAGAGAAACAATAATTCAATTCATCCTCAAATAAGAGGACTTGACAGTACAATTTATTACATTTAGTTTATCCTAAAACACTTGGTAATGGGAGTGACTGCTAGTGACTGGCTTTACACAAAGGAAAAATAAACTTCTTATATCTTTATGGCAGGAGGTAGTTTTACAACTTGGAGTCATTTATCAGCTAATGTTAGGCTCTTACCCGCCCTCAGACATTAGGAGATAGGGGCTCGATCTCACTTGGATGTTTATTTGGTTCTTAAGTCCTTAAAGACTTCACTGGTTCTTAAAGCTGACAAAAGGCCCATCTAGTTTTCAAAAGGACATATACATTTCATACAATGAAGGATGTACTTACAATGACAAATTTTCTAAAGTAAATGCTCTTAAGAAAGGAGGGCAGGAAATCTTTTACCTAATTTTCAACAAGGTTTATTTTCAACAAGCCTCTTATTTTTAATGCTATTTGTCTTTATACCTGGTTGACAAGAATTGAAATTTTACACTGAAGTAGCCAAAAAAAATAATAACAAAAAAAAAAAGAAGCCTCAATTGAATCTACTATAGGAGAGGTGGGGGTTTGACAGTTTTGAGGTCTTGAGGTTTCTAAGTCACCTCAGTAGGTTAATATTAGGTTTTGTATCACACACAGTCAGTTATTATGGTAACGCTGAGCGAAGATCAGGAAGTAGAAGGCTTACATTCCTCTGTGTGCTAGTTTTTCAAGAGAAACAAACAAAATAAAATCCAGGTTAACAACTATTTGGAGCTCAGGTCTTCCAGATATTAAATGTTTTTGACTTCAGATTTAATGTTGTGCTCTCTGGAGGCCATTATACCTGCATTCTCTATCAGGATTCCTTTATAGGACCTTAAGTACCAAATGTTTTATTGTTTCTGGCTCATGGGTAATAAATTCTGATACTAGATTTTGTATTTTTGCACCAAAGCTAGTGGTTATTTAAATGTCCAAAATGTATTTAAAATCTTTCAGAAAAAAAAAAAAAGAATATTTAACAATAATATTACAAAACACATTTTCTGGAAATCTGGTCTTTGTTCTGTACTTGAAATTGGGCTTCATATTTACAAGAATATGTATGGAGATCATTTTGCTTCCATTTGGCAGAGAAGAGTATGCATAGATGATTTGTAATAAAAGGAAATGAAAAATCAATGTACGCAGCACATTCTTTAATAAAAATGCTTTCTGTAACATTGGCTTAAAGTTTCACAACACTACATCACTTATTACCTAAAGTAAACTCCACATAAAAGTATTTTTAGAATTTGACTCCCTTCAAAATTATGATTTTCTAAATGTCTTCATTTTTTATGTTTTTTTTTTTAATATCCAAAATAAGTGTATTTTCCAACTGGTAACATGACAACATACTTAGCCTTAATTGCCAGGGTACTAGCCTAACAAAAATAATTTATTTTTTATAATGATTTTCATCTTTCTTAAATGTCACCTTTGTTTTTCTTAAATCGTTATCTGTATCAAAATTGGCAAAGGAAAATGAAACTTCACAAAATGTCTATAAACATGACTTTACCTCTCATAGCATAATGCATCATTTCAAACCAGCTGCTAAATTGCAGTGTCACACATTACTGATCTGCCTGTGGGTTCAGGAAGATTGAGAATTAGAGATGAGTTTGCTGGCATGGTGTCAGAGGATGAACTACTTATTCCTCTTTAATTTGATTTAGTTATTTGTATAATTTTAAAATCATATTTGAAAGAGAATTTAGAGGACATTTAGTGCAATATTTTATTTAATTTTATAATTTATTTAATTTTCTTACATATCTCCTGTTTAAATTTTTCTGGTGACAAGTCAGATATGATATATGTTTTAATATGGCTAAGACGAACTAATGACTATAGGAACAACAAAAAATAGAAAACATTGAAAAGCTAGGGTTTCATTTTAAATACTGGGGTCTTGAGCATGATATTTAATCTTTTTGAGCCTCAATTTCCTTCTCTCTAAAATGAGATCAAAGATTATGGTGAAGATCTGCATTAATGTATGTAACGTGCTTAACAGATAAAGTACATAGCATTCGGTGTTAGCCAAATCATGATGACTTTTTTAAAACACTTGTAATGCTAGCTACCAAGTGTTGGTACTTATGGGAAAATCTAAATAAATTGTAGATTTTATTTGTTAGAAAGAAAAGGAGGAAATATAATTTAGTCATCTCCTCCTTTTACAGCTTCAGGGAATCCCAGATGATGAAAGCTACAACTCACTTATATCATGACTGTTGATTTTCTGTGGCCAGAACAAATGAATCAGTGCAGTAATGGAGCTACCCTCTTGTTTTAGGAGCTCCTTCTCTAACTCTTCCTTCTAGTCTAAGAAATGCAATTTTTCCTAAATGATGCAGAATAAATCTGTTTCACAATTCTACTTAGCCTTTTGGCCATGACATGCTCAGGTTTTCTATTTGCTTATCCTTTGCATATAGCCCATGTTTCTCTTAAGGCCAGCTGTAAGCCACAGCTCTCCCAGACCACTACTTGTTTCTGCTATGACCCAACCCAGGGCAAAGTAGGGAGAGTTGCCTACAGAAAGCCACTGACCAATTTGATTCTCCACCAGCTACTTTGGAATGCTCCATTGTCAGCCATGAGTTGGCATTAGGAAATATAAAGTTAAGGTTATTTCCTTCCATTGGTGTCATTCTATAACATTCTATCAGAGCAATGGTCTAGAACTAAATGTCTCTTCCGGCCTCATCTCTTATGCTTTCTTTTATACTTTTTATCTTGAAGTCTATTCTATAATCTGCTAATAGCCATCTCCACTAAGTCCTATTTATCTTAGCTGTTCCATACAATCAAACCGTATAAAATAGAAACACATAGAGATTGGATGGATAAAGTGTTAGAATCACTCCCCTACTATATAACTGTGCTATAAAGCCAATCGAGCCAATATATGGGAAAAAGCAAGAGGTTCATTTACTACCTCTGTCTTTTGTAAAATAGAATGTTACAAAAGCTGGGACTTAATTCAATACCAATTCATCTTGTTTTAGAGTTTACGTTTTAGAGAATGATGCAGACAATGCTAAAAGATAGGGAAGGCAGCAGCCATCTGATTCGGACTTGAGGAGTTGTGGGTGGATTATGGTGGTGCTGTTCCTTAAGGCCACCCTGGCCCTTCATTATCATCATGACCCTTTCTTTGTAGGAGGCCAAAAATGCTCTGTTGAGCTCTCAGACGGTCATGGTCTGATGTGTAGCTAAGCCACGTATCTTTATTGTTATTAACTGTGTGACAAAAAAATAGCTACTAAGAAAAAAAAACACGTTTTCTACTATAAATCTTTATATATATATAAATATGAATACTGTGCCTAAATATTAATGTGTAAATATTTGGGTGTATTTTTTAAAATTTTATGTCCATTACCTGACAACTACTTTCTCTTATTTTGCAGCAATGAAGTTGGAGCCGAAGCTAAAAATCCAGGCTGCGCTAAAGTTTTTGGAATGCTGGTGCTAGGCCTTTGCTAGATTTAACTCCCCCTGCCCAATATGAGTGTTCTCTTTAGCAGTGCAGCAGTGGAACTAAAAAAAAAAAAGGTTTCTTGCAAGCATATAACATCTCTGTATTCTAATAACACTCAGCACTGGAAAGATTTATCTATAGCTTCTTGAATCACTGATAAAGCTTTTAATGCCTTCTAGTAAGCTGACAGCAATACTAACATGCCCCTATGTTTAGCAGCCAAATAAAAAAGAATCATGGGTAAATAGAAGAATGGTTGCGACTATTTTTCAACACCAGTTTTATTTAATAAATACAGTACTTACCAAAACAGGTTTTATTCCCCTTTTGCTTCATTTCTTTTTTAACATGTAAAGAAAAGGAACAACAACTTTTAACTAATAAGTCTCTGCCAGCTCGCAGGAGATGCTAATGTTGAGGGATTCATTGGGGAGATCTTGGACACAGGAAGTTGGTATTTCACATAATTCACACTGTTTTCCTGTTCTGTTGGAGTTCTGTGCTGCCAGGACAGGCTATGTATCAGGGGCAGGTCAGTGATCTTGAGCATCATGTCATTGGGATGTTTCCAAGATTTCTCTCTGTTAGCACATGATTCTTATAAAGGCTACTCAGAGTAAGTTTGTACTCATAATCTTGGGAACAGCAAAGACACAGCAAACCCACACTGTGAGGACAATCCTGGGAGCTCATCCTCCTGCATACTCCATGCTCACATGTTGGCCAATTTCAGTCATCTTCCCAGTTGTCTTAGTTAGTCTTCTCTAAGTGGTTTTCTTCTATAGCCTTCTGCCCAACAGAGAAGCCTAGGACAAGGCACACTGAAGGAGAATCCATGGCAATTCGCACAGTGAGCTCCTGGTAGTAGAAGAGCCTTAGTGAAAGCTGAGTTGCTTACCCCTTGCACATAACCTATGTTCCCCATGAAGTCAGTTTGGTCTAAACCATAGCTCCCTCAGATCACTGCTTTATCACCCCATCATCTCACCCAGAGCAAAGCAGAGTTGCCACAGAAGAGTAACTGGCCTCCTTCATGCTCCACTTGGCATCTTGGAATGTTTCGTTCTAAGTTATCTGTTGGTACCCAGAAATATAAAATTCTCATCATCTCCTAAATTAGTGAGCGACAAACACATTCTTATGTGTTTATATATATATTAATATGTTAATATATATATTCTCCACTTATATATGTTTAGAAAATGTATATTGTTTTTTTGTCTGCACATATATTTCAAAAATATAAATGGCATTATTGCTATACTATATTCTATTTCTTTTTTTTTTTTTCTTCTCGCTCAATAGTATGGTTTGAAAGCTCTATTGCCTCCTCACAGCCACATGATGTGCCCTCATTACATTTTACCTACCCACTCACCCTGGGGGTGGTCTCTCAGGTTGCTTCCTCTTTCCAAGAATGGTTGTAATACATGTCCTTGAATGTGTCCTTGGGTGAACCTTGCTGAGAATATCTCTGGAATATACACTCAGGATTATAATTGTTTAATCATAAATATGCATGTACTTAATTTGGCTAAATCCTCCCAGGTAGCTTCTCTCTAGTATGTATATATCCATTTTTGTTTTTACCATCAATTTATAAGGCTTTTATATCTCCAGTGTTTCTCTCTGCCCTTGAAGGTTTGAACTTTGAAATGCTAGGCTATGCTATCATTAAAGGCAACTTTTAAGACAAGAAATTTGTTTGAACATGATGCCCTATTCCTACCAAGTTTTCCAATTCTCAGATACTTTTATACCCTTTAATTAATTGTAGTTGTCATCTAGGTATTATCGTCTCTATTTTGTTGATGAAAAACTTGAAACAAGGGTTTTTTTGACTTAGGGCACCAAAGTAGTGAACAGTAAACCGAGTATAGGATCTTTTGATTTTCCTACAATGTTATTTCTACTAAAATGAGCTGCATCTGAATATCATTGTCTAATCTATTCAGTTTCTCAGCAAAGATCAGTCTTAAAAGCATGAGTACTAGAGGGGCAAGTGTTGGTTGTTGGGAGAATGTGGAGAATTGGCTGCTTTTGGGTTGGTTGGTACTAGCATTCAATGCACTGAGGCACTTAGGAACACAATGGATGTTCTGAGGAGGAAGGGGATGGGAACCGGTAATAAGGAATAGACAAACATTGAGGCTGTGTCTTTTTTTGCATCTCTAGGGAAGCAGATTTTAAGACAAGGATTTGTGTAAACAGTTTATTTGGTAGGTGAGCACAAACAACACTGGTGAACAAGTAAGGAAGTGAACTAGGGAAAGGAGGGAACCAATAAAGGGTCCATTATAAAGCCAGTTACAGCAATGGGCAACTGAAGTTCATCCCACTGGGAAGTTCTAGGACACAGGTTGAACATATCTTAGAGGTAATTCCACTTAGAGGAAAAGAAACTGGGGAAGTTATTCTAAAGCTTGACTATCAATCTTTACATAGTGGTGATTTCTCTCTTTGTAAAGGTTTATTTTATTTTATTTTATTTATTTATTTTTTATTATTATGAATACCCAGTAGAACCCATCATTTATTTCTGGTGAAATTTTAATTTGGGAAAAATGAGAAGTTTATTGAATATTGTTCTTTATTGTCTCTGAAATAAAGTGTAGGAAGCTAGAGTTAATTGAAAGCTTATATGTATGATAAGCTAATATTCTCAAAAAAATTTATTTATTAGACAAGCAGAAAGTTTGCAATTAGTAATGAAAACAAAAATGCTTCTTTAACTAGACTGCCATGAATTTCCATATTTGAAACAACCTTAATCTATTTGAAATTAAGAAGGAAAGATTGTTTTGCTTAGAGCTAATCTAGAGGCCTTAGAATAATCAAATAATAATTAAGAAATATTACTGAATTTGTTTAAACTATATGTTACATTTTCAGGACTTTCCACATATTTCTTTGGTATGTTGTAAGATTAAACATTCTCTTCCTCTCATGTTTTAGAACATATTATTCTCAATTTATTTGGCTAGAAATCAATTTTTCTCTAGTTATACTTTAATGAACATACTTTAATTTCTTCTAACAGTTTTCCAAAGAATTTATTTGAAAATTTTTAACTATCACTGAAGCACCTGAGTCCAGATACATCTTAACTAAAAAATCTGTAGAAAAATTAGAAAATAAAGCCATACAACAGGCAGAGGGAGTAATAAATAAAGTATAAACAAAACAAAACAACTAAATTTTTTAGGTGTCTACAGATGGACAGAAATACTGAAAAGATTTTCTAAAATAAAATCAGAAGATTCAGCAACAAGGAAGAAAGAAAGAAAGAAAGAAAGAAAGAAAGAAAGAAAGAAAGAAAGAAAGAAAGAAAGAAAGAAAGAAAGAAAGTGAAAGAAAAGGAAGGGAAGGAAGAAACCCCCTATGCAATATTTAGCCAAGAGCATGCTTTATGAAAGTACTAATAGAAAAAAAGAAGGGATATAATGGAATGAGACTGCAAAATATTTCTTACAAGGTTTAGGAGACATTTTCAAATCTGAACTGAGTTAAATTACTCAAGGGAATAGAGGTCACAGTTCAGTTTTTTAAAATATTTTTATATCAATGCTAGTTTGGGTGAAAATTATAGAAATAGTGGAGAAATTAAAGATGGTGGCATATATTTTTTGATCAATAGGTATATATGAAACAGATATAATATATGCAACTTTTAACTTGAGTCACAAGATTAAGAAAAGAAGTATATTTTGAACAATATGTGGTAGGCCATCCTCTGAATATTTTTAAATTGTTTTGCAGTTAAATAAACATTAGATAGGTTCAACAGTATTTAGGAAAGTATACCACCAAGAACTCAAGCTTTTGTTAATTATTATATTCTAGGTTAATAATCTTAGGAAGGAAATTTCTTTTCCATCATTCTGTTATGCACAAAACTAATGGCATTTTTCAAAGAGGGAGAAAACTATAATATGTATGTATGTTTTTCTCAGAGTTTCATATACTACCACTAATCACTGCTACAGTGATTTTTGTTCAAGGACCTACCCTGAGCTAGGGTGAATCCAAGTTTTAAAGTATCACATTTTTGTGCTTTTAAAAATAAAAGTTGAAAATTACAGTTCCATTTGGGATTATTTTTTCTCCAAAAAGCTTTCACCCAAATTTATCATATTGATAAAATGATGAAAATATATGTGAAGTAAACAATTTTAAAGTGACCTTTAGCTCAGAGTAGAAAAAATTTATATTATTAGAGTATACTTTAAAATATTAATGTTTAATTATTTTTAATACATTAAACTTGTCTAGAGAGGATTTCATCTTTGACAAGCATACACATATAATGCACAAGCACACAGTTATTCCTAATGTATTTACTGCAGACATGGATGTTGAGACACCATGCTCATGTAAGAGAGGAAATAGAGTAGTCTTAGGTAAAAACTTTCAAGATAAACTTGTGACTTCTTGGGTACTTTTTGAGGCTCAGTGTTTTCATTTGCACAGTGTGTGTCAGACTAGTTTTTTCTTTTCTTATTTCCTTCCAGTTAAAATAATAGTGTAATTTTGTTGCTCACTTTTAGGAAACTTGACTCTAAATTTTGAAATTGAGGAAAAGAATAACTTTGGGAAAATAGGATTAAGTTTTAGCACAATGAGCCTCTTAACAGTCTTAGCTACATCTTTCAGAGTGACCAAGAATAAATACTTGTATCAAAATGAGTGAAGATGCTTTATTAAAGTAACTTTCTTATCTTTTTCCATAACTACTGAATCAGAATAAATGAAGCAGAACCCAGAAATCTGCTTTTTAAATAAGATTTCAGGGTGGTCATTATGCAAATTTTGATAGCCATTGATCCTTAGATCAGTGTAGTAGATAAAAGGAAAGAATAGAATGTGCTATATGGTTAAGATAAACATGTTATGTATGACATTGATTATTTTATTGGCGATGGGAGAAAATAAGAGAAGACATATATTAAATGTTTTTGCATCAATCAAATAAGGGTGGTCAATGTAATTAAACTGAATGCAGTTAGGCTAAGTTTATGATAGAAATAATAAGTAACCTAGAATTGGAAATGTACTGCCTTATTTTGCAGAAGGGAAAAAGACTCACCATTATTTTGATCGTAAATATTAATTTAGAATGAATTTCAAGTCAAGTATACAGGGCATAAAATAGGGATGATTAAAGAATGGTTTATATTTTTTCTTTCATTTTCCTTTCATATACCAATTGGAACTAAGGAATGAACGAACTAGCATTTTTAATGAATCCCTGAAAGTCCCATATCAGAAACAGACTTATCTACACATTACTTTATTTTAATTTAACCCTTTCCAAAGTCATACAAAGTAAACATTACTGCCCCAGTAATACAGAGAAGTAAACTGAAGTTGAGAGAGATTAAATCTCAAGGCTAGAATGTGTGAAGAATAGATTTGAATTTTGGTCTTTTTTTTGCTCCAAAGTATTTTATATGCTAAAAGTGTTTTCCCATTTTTCTCCCACCACATGCCAAACAAATAAAATTCCTTTGGAAAACAAACCCCCTTCTATAAGGAGCATTACTAAGAGCCACTGAATAGAGATCATAACAGGTGAGAACCTCTCCACTAGCCTGGGCTGCAAATACCTTCAATTATTTTATTTTTCAGATTAATTGCTCACATCTCCGCCATCCCTATGAGTAGAAAATATGAATGATGACATCTTGACATTGTGCTCTGGTTCCCCTTGGCCAAAGACTTCTTTATGCACCTCAACTCCCATTTGGGAATCTCCCAGCCAGTCTTGATGGGCCCCATACCATTCGAGCAATTCTTCCCAATTTAACAAAATCTGCCTCAAGGTGACTTGTTTCTTAAACTCTGAAGAAGGACTAATGTATTTTTCTGCCTCACTTAGCAACCCATCATGATAAAAGAGGATTTAGAGATAATATGCATTTCGGAAGTATTCCAGATGTCCTTCACCCCTTTTTCTCAGAGTGCTTTACTGCTCTGATGTGAAAACTGCTGTTACACCATGCTGTTCTCTGAAAAGTCAAGAAAGCCAGTGTGATTTATTTACCATCTCGAACACATTTGCTAAACTACTCTCAATAGCATATATTGAATGCTCCTTTAGTTAAAACTGGCTTGAACACATACCGTGTTGGTAAGAAAAATCCAATGCCCTCTCGAGGATTTCAGCGAATTCTCAAAAACATATGTTTTTCTTAATCTCCTCTAGAACAAACTCTGAGCCTCTATAGAATATCCATCCTCTACTTTTCATCTTGCCACTATACTCTTCAATGTCTTCATTGCGAGTCATGACCTCCTAACTTGATAATCCCCACCTAAAAAACCCTTCCAACAAGGTAAGGAATAGGCCTTCTTTGGAGATTTGTGTATAATGGTGAAGGAAGAGGAAATAAGAATTTATAGTGTGGTATCAGGTGGTAGACTATTTGAATTGGATTTTAGATTTCCGTATTCTTAAAAATAAATGACGCATTTATGGTCATATCCTGTCTGGTTTTTACCCTAAGCTTTCTACCCTCTTCCATCTTCTCTGTAGCTCTGTTTCATACATTGATCACTTCTTAATTTTTATACAACTAACTTAATATCTCTCAGATGTTCTCCCTACCCAGCCAAGAGGCTTATTAACTTTCCTAAATAAAAAGTTTTTTTTTTTCCTCAGAGCCCTTCCAAAGAGGTAAAATGATATTGGTAGGCCATAAGTCTATAGAAAGTAGTATCTAACAATTTCAGTGAAAAATCTATCACAGCTTCTTGCCCGTCTTTTATTCCTTTATAGAAAGTGAAAATACCGCAGAAGTTATGCAAATTGTAAACATCACAGTAAAAGAAATAAAACCAAAAGCATAAAAAATTGTATTTGTCTACTTTGCCTCTTGGCCACTAACATGTTCAGGCTCCTCCTTATTACTAGGCTCCCTTCAGATTTGTAAATTGAGTTTAATGAAATCTTGGGCTCTGACCTGACACTTAGTTCCCTTAGGTGCTGATCCCTTAACTCTATGAACCTACATTCTAGAAAACTTGTCACATTCAAGTTTCCATTACAGCTGTGGAGATCTCAAGCCCCAGCACCATCCTAATACAGAAAAGACATGGGGGTTCACTAAACTTGAACAATTTTTGGGTCTTCGTTGGTAGTTATGTATTGAATAATAAACTCTCATGAAGGTGACCTATGTTTTCCACTCTATCTTAGAAGTAAATAGTAATATTGGGAGAAACAGTGAAAAGTGCTGTTGATTGAAAATACACTTGACTTTCTGGAAAATGCCCATAAAATTTTTCAGTTTCTATCAACTGATTATGTGAGAGTTGTGCTTAGTTTAAATGGATTAGTGGATTTAAATGAGACTAAGGTTTTGTATTAACTCTGAAACCCAAAGTCATTTTTGTTTCATAGATAGCTTTTTAGGCTTTACATGTCAGACTGTTTTCTTTGTAAGTTTTTGTCTCTTCAATTAATAAAAATTATAAATGGAAAACAGTGGGTGACTGATTGATCCTTTTAGCTTACATCATATCTCCATGTTTGCCTAGAACCAGAACTTAACTAAAAATAATTCTTTGTCTACTTGATAAGTTTCTGCTTTGCTGAACTGCTCTGGGGAATGATTTTTGGATATTTCTTACAAAGAAAACTCCTTCTCCGCAAGGGCCAGCCAAGACATAATCGAAGTGAAGATTTTCCTGACAAACACTTATCAGTCAGCTCTCAGGGTATAAAAGCTGATTAGGCAGTCATCATAGGCCTTTGGCTCAGGAGTGTCACAGCCTGTTAGCACAGTCACCAGATTCAAGGATAGAAATCCTGTGGGCAAAGAAAAAAAAAAAAGATGGGTTGTCAAATAAATCTTTCATTTTTAATCCAGTCATATTCTCTTCATTTCTCTTCATTTCTAAGTGCTTCCCAGATAAGATACACCACACACACACACACACACACACACACACACACACACACCACACACACACACACACACTTCCTCTCACATACATGCACACCTGCACAAGTAGCACAGTCTCGTATACTACCTCACTAGCAGCTATGGGGCTAGAATAATCTAAACAGATCAGTGAATACCAGTGAGATTGAATATGTAAGCCTTTATACAGATCAAAGGTGGAGGGGTTGAGAAAACTCTTTCCAGTCAGATGGCAAACATGTGACATTAGTCTCTCCCATCCCTCATTCTGTACTCACAGTAGAATTATTTCCTGATCATGGCCTTGAGCTATGGAATCTAGGTTTGGCCTCAGAATCATCCACACAGAGTTCCAGGCAACCATAATCAAATGGTTGTAGTCTATGTTCAAGATGAAACCTGTTATCACTCCTACCCCAAACTGTTGCAGGTTAGCTCTTTGACAACATTCTTCTCTGTGCTCTTCTTTTTCTTCCCCAAGAACCATTCTTTGTTGTCTAAACACACTCAAATCCTCAGTATTCCCCTTATCCATGGGCAAGTGAGGTCCATTTTCTAGGTTCTGTACTTAAGGGAGAGCTGAGTTTTAGAGTACCTTTCTTAAAAATGTCTGAATTCCTCTTTGGTTGCTGAAATGAGTCAAGGTCAATAGTAACATCCAAATGGAACATTCTGAGTTTGAACAATGAACTTCACAGGCCCTAACCCTGTTTATTCCATTTAGAGTATCTTAATCTTCTATCCTATGCTTGGGTCAAACAGGTTTAATAAGATGCTCAGGGAGTTGTTCCTTGAGAGTTGTCCCATGGTCCTGTGAGTGGGCCCTAGCTATAGGAGAGTGGTCTGGTGAACAGATCACTCTGGCTGTCCTATGTATTTCTTTAACAGAATCATAAAACGTTAAGCCTCTACATGGTGTTGACATGCTGATTTTTGCTGATCCAAATTGGTTAAATAGACAGAGGCTTCACAAAGCAGAGTTTATCTGTAATATTAACACAATTTGTGTTCTACAGCATCTTTCCTTCCTACAAGTTTCTAAAAAGCCCCTACTTTTTAAACTGTAGAAAAGAAATACTCTCTTTTCAATATTCTCCTTCCAAAATTAAAACTTACTTGTTCTGGTTCCTATTACAATTGGAACCCATTGTCATTGACAGCTTAAGAAGGGACATAGACCTACTTCTGGTCAATGAGATCTTTAAAAAAATCTATTTGGGATCTTCTAGTAAGGAATTTGTAGCCTGTAAAATGAGACACTATAGGAGAATAAAGTCAGCAAGATCGTGTAATAGGATGTCTCATTATCTCTTCCTCTTGTAGAAATTCAATTCAACAATAATACCTAGACTAATTCCCTTTGTGAGGAATTCAGAAGCTAGTTAAGAGGCTACTGCACCCCAGGTGAGCATAAAACCAGGTGCTACAAAACTGGTAGAAAATTCATAGCACTTTCTTATGTAATTCCTTTTCTGGTATAGTGACATAGGCTTGGGAGGAAACACTCAGCTCCTGGCTTCTTCCTGGGTAAGGAAAGCAAAGACTAAACTTATATCCAACAATGATTTTTGGGAGGCTGCTCAAAGGACTGGTTTCTGTTTTACCTTTCTCAGGGAGCATGGATTGGAACAGGTATACTCTAAATGCTTGGGGGCTACTGAAAACAAAAAGGAGCAGGGTGGTATGCTGCTGCTTCATTATAAAGCAAGCAGACATCAGAAGGAGTAAGAGATTATAAGCTCTAGAAAAAAACAAACCAGCAAACCCAAATTAGGAAACTATACAGAGAAGGCACACCCATAGAAAAGATTTCAAAGGTCCCCAGAACCTGTAGCAAGGCTAATTCATGGTCTTATTCTGTATTAAGCCAGTTCATAAAGAGACATGGTTGTTTTTTCTAATATGGGGATGTCAACACAAAATTACAAAGAACATGAGAAATGAGGAAAATGGGCCAGACAAAGGAACAAAGTAAACCTGCAGAAACTAACCCTAAAAAAATGGAGGTATATGAATTACTTGATAAGAAACTCAAAATAATAATCATAAAAATATTAATGAGTTCAAGAGTTCAATGCATAAATGAAATGAGAATTTCAACAAAAAGAAACTATAAAAAAGAACCAAACAGAAATTTTGAAACTGAAGAATGCCATAACTGAAATGCAAAATTAGATAGAGGGGTTCAACTCTAGATTTGATCAAGCACAAGAAAGAATCAGTGAGCTCAAAGATGAATTGTTTGAACTTATCTAGTCAAAGGAGCAAGAACAAAAAGAATAAAAAAGAGTAAATAGTCTAAAGAACTTATGGCATCTCATGTTATGTACTTTTACCACAATTTTAAAAAAGAAACGCAGTCAACATAATTCATCTTTCTAACTGTTTACATTGATATGAGGAGACCCACTAACCTGTTGCAGTCATTTTGCAATATTGAGAAGTAATGACAGAGTGGAATGTGGAGGGAACTTTGGTTATTGATGGTGACTTTGAATTGGTGAATTAAGCAACACTAAAGACACCATGTCTTTTATTAATAAAGCCATTTTACATTGGGTTTATGTTACTTATCACCCAAAGCATTTTTACAAATACACCATTTGTGTAGATTTGTTTTTGGCAAATGAAGTTACCTCTCAGGGAAATGCCATAAATGAATTGGAGAAAAACACTTAAAATAAAAAAATAAATGAAGATAAATTATTAAGCATAGAGTTAACATATGACTCAGCAATTCTATTCCTGTGTATGTATCCAACAGAAAGAAAAAATTCACACACAAAAATTTGTACATGAATATTAATAGTAGCATTATTCATGATAGCCAAAAAGATGGAAACAACCCAAATGTCCATCAACTGATGAATAAACATAATCTAGTATATTTATCCAGTGAAATATTAATTAGCAACAGAAAAAAAATAAAATTATTATCTGTGCTACAGAACTAATAAACTTTGAAAACAGTATGTTAAGGGAAAGAAGTTATAAAAGACTGATATATTGTATGATTTCATTTACATGAGATATATACAATAGATGAGTCCCCAGAGACACAAAATGAATTAGTGATTGACAGGGGTTGGGGAGCATGGAGTGATAATGAATATGTTTTTTTGGGGGGTGATGAAAATATCCCCAAGTTAGGTAATCATTATAGTTGTACAACTTCATGAATATACTGAAAAGGCACAGAATCATTCACTTTAAAGGGGCAATTTAATTTTATGTGAATTATACCTTAATAAAGCTGCAATGTAAAATAAAAAACAAAGAAATAAAAGAAATTCAAGGGAAAATGTCCATCAAAAATTTCTTTAGCTGTGTAGGCAAGAAAAGCACATGGCTTATGAGGAAAAGAAAATTAGATTATTATCCAAGTTTTCAATATTAATCTCAAAAATTCAAAAATTTCTGGAAAAGATGGAGTACCATATTTAAGATATTCAAGAAAATGTGACCAAGAATTTTACATTCAGCAAAACTGTTTTTCAAGTATAAATGACAATGACACTGACAAATTAGCCAATATTTGAGAACTCAGGGGACATTGCTGCTAGGAGTCTCATTAAAAAAATAAAAAAATGTGCCATTGAAAGAGCTTCAGAAAATCAGGAATGACTAGACAGACATGGAATTATAGACATGGAAGTAAGCAGTAAGTATGAGATAGCTAGTTGTACAATTAAGACCAGCTGAAATAATGCGCATAGACATGCTTTGACAGTGTAGATATAGTAAGCCATTTTTAAAAATGTCAGGAGAATAAAGAATGTATGTGTGATATTGTGATTTATAATAAAAAATGTATATTTGGTCTTTGTCCAGGTTTTATGGCTCACAATTCCCCAAACCATTGGAATTTTCTAAATGTTGAGAGTCATAAAGGTTTCTTTTGTTATGTTAATAAGGTGACTTTGGAAAGACTCTAAGGATGAGGGTTGATTGGCAGTCAAGCCAACCATGTGATTAGAGGGTTGGAAATTTTAGTCCCACCCCCAGACCTCCAGGGAAGGAGAGGGACTAGAGATGAAGTTCAAACACCAATGGATAATGATTTAATCGTTCATGCCTATGTGAAGTCTTCATAAAAACCTATAGGACTGAATTCAGAGAGTTTCTGAGTTGCTGAACATGTGGTATTGCTAGAGAGTGGCGCATCTAGAGAGGACATGGAAGCTCTGTGCCTTTTCTCCATACCTTGTCGTATGCATCTCTTCTACCTGGCTGTTCCAGAATTATAAGCTTTTATAATAAACTAACAACCTAGTAAGTAAAATGTCACTCTGAGTTAAGTGAGCCTCTCTAGCAAATTAATTGAACCGAAAGAAAGTACTAGGAACCTCTGATTTATGTATGGCCAGTTAGTCAGAAGCACTAGTGACAACGTGGGCTTGCAATTGATGTCTCAAGTGTGTGTGTGGGGGGGGGTGGGGTGGGGGGTGGGGGGTTGGTGTTATAAGACTGAATCTTAACCTGTAGAATCTAACAATACATCTCTGTAGACACTATCGGAATTGAGTTGTAGAATACCTAGTTGGTGTCCAGAGAATTTCTTGGTGGTTTAAAAGAAATTCTCCACTCTTTGGAATTGAAACCAGAACATTTTAGCTGTTTTTAATAATGGCATTGGTTATAGTGCTTTTAGTATCTTTAACTGTTTTTAGTGATCACTGGTAGCATTATTATAAAACAGTTGTGTGTGAAATATAGGAGAAAGCCAATAAATAAGTGAGGAGTATTCTAATTCTATCAGGCACTGCGTCTTTAAAAACCATATTCTTAGTGTGAGAGAAAGGGTGTAGGGGTGAAACAGAAAACTAAACACACTGTAATCCTGATTTTGGGTTGGAATGTTAGTTAAAAACTCCTAATTCTGTCCACTGAAGATGCCTAGAAACAATAACTGACCAAAGATCAGTAGAATTTCTAGCAACCTAATTCTTGTTTTCCAATACTATATCCATTCAAAAGAAACTCTAGGCTTCTTGCACAAATAGCTAATTTACATTCTGGTGCAGGAAATGTACAAGATCAGCAAGAAAGCTATTGAAGACAACTACAGTTATGTTGGAAGCTCTCAGGAGCAAACTCAGAGATTCTCACTAGCTGAAGATGGGACAATTTAAGTTTCAACAAAAATAAAGTTGAAATGGATTCAAACCCATGAGTTTATAATAATATTAAAAAGTAATTCATTATGTCAGAAGATGACAGGAAACTAATTTATCTTGAAAACCGGGTAAATAAAAAGAAAGCACGAAGGTTTCTCCTGACTTTCTCCTGTGAGTTGTAACACCAGGTAATTAAGTAGTAGATGAAGGGAAGCATTCTCTTATTATTCCAGCTAATAAATGAAAATAAAACGACAGACTATTATTTTGCAACCAGCAATGAATTTATGAATCTAGGCCTTGAGCATCAATGACTGCAAACATTAAAAAGGAGGAAAAATTGGGCATTATGTGCTTCCTGATTAAAGAATATGTCACTAACCACATTTCGTTAAATGGAATGAATGCGATTTGATCAAACCTCTATTTCCATCTGCCAATTTCCAGGCCATAAAGAAGATATAAGAATATGTTGGATGATGTCATGAAGAGGCAATAAACACAATCCAGACTGTGGGAAACAAGACAAGCAACCTGAGCTCTTTAGAAAAAACATTGTAAAAATAAATAGAGTGAGAAAGAGATAAGGAAAGAGCCTTTTCTAATTTAATCTGATTTCTAGATTAAAATGGACTTTAAAATTTATTAGAAAGAATGGCAAGAACAGAATCTAAGAGGGAGAGAAGATGTTGTGATTGGGATGAGGCATATGGATACAGCTTGTGAGATTCTGTTTTTTTTTTTTTTTACTTGGATGTTCTACAGCAGTGGTCCCCAAGCTTTTTAGCACCAGGAACTTGTGCCCCTAGGAGAATCTACTGCCTGATGATCTGAGATGGAGCTGAGGAGGTGATACTAGCACTGGGGAGTGGCTACGAATATAGATAAAGGAAGCTTCTCTTTCTTGCCCACTGTTCACCTTCTGCTGAACAGGCCACAGACTGGTACTGGTCCAAAGTCAGAATGTTGAGGACCCCTGTGTAACACGTGTAACAATTTAGTAAACTATAAAAAAATAGTAAATACTGAACATATATTTGTAAATACTAAGTATATTATTCACCCATAATCCAGAATTTACTCATTCTATGTATATCACCCATATAGTCGCCCATCTGTATTTCACAGTCACCTCAGTTATAGTTAAAATTAAATAAATTCATATTATGTGCCAAGTGTTACTCTAAGTTATTTATTTACATGTATTATGTCATTATTTACTAATGTTTCCATTTTACGGATGAAAAACCGAGATGTTACACACAAAGATGTTAACACAAAGATGTTAAGTAACATGTCTAAATTCCTATTGTTACTAAACCTCCTCAGAGCTGAATGTTTTTCAGCTAAGGAAAGATTCCTGGCTAACTCAGGTGGTAAAAACAGCTTTAAAGGGAGATTGATTCGGGTTTATTAATTAATCAATTCATTCAATCACTTTACAATTTTTTTGTTGTTGTTGAGTATCTTTGTGTTAGGCACTGTGCCAAGGGCTGGCCTGCATTAACATATGAGGTTGTTATTCAGTGCTCTTATGTTACTTGCAGACTTGAGGCAAGATAGAGCCACAGAGCGTTTAGCAATGGGATTGGGGTGTGAACTGCAGAAAGGGTTCCTAAGTTTTCCTGGTATTTAAACCTCAGCTCTTTCCATAAAGATGCTATTTAAGCACAAGTAACATTAGAAAAACAAAACCAAACCAAGCTAAACTCAAACATGCGCACCCAAAGTGAACTTGGAGTAAACTGAATTCACAACAAATGAAAATCTCATTCTTTCTCTCTGTCCCTATCTCTTATTTTAATTGATTTACATATAGGGTCAATACATTGAGAAAAGAAAAAGTGGGCAGGAGGCTTTGAACCAACCTGAACTCAAACTAAATTATATCCAGGCTTGTTCAATGTGGAGACAGAGGGCTAGATACGTGCCAGAGTGAAGAGTTTTCAGTATCATGTTTTTATTGTATTATTAAAAGTTTCAGAAAAGAGGGGTAACAAATTTCTATCACGAGAAGGGTTTGAGAGGCTAAATCAATATATGGTGACCAATCTTGTGTTGAAGAGAAAATTTGCCTTGGCAAACTGAGTTTCTTTCCAAATACTTTTCCTAAAATAAGAACATAAGACTGTTCTCACAACTGAAGAAATGTTGAACACGACCATTTTATTAAGTCTGAGTATATCTGGGAGCTCTGAGTTGTGTTTTGATAACTTGGTTAAACTCAGAGGAGCTGATTTGAAAAAAGTCCTCTCCTATCTCACAGAAGCCCTCAGGCCCCAACCCTGCTGGTAAGGGCTTGTTCTCCATTTGGGGACATACTGGCTCTGCGTTTGGCTTAGTGCTGACTGTGACTGGGGCTCATCTCCCAAGACTTGACAGCCTGGTTCCCTTCTCTCACAGGGACCTTTTCTCGGTGGACTGTGTGGAACTTAGGACACTGGCTATACCACCAGTTCTTGGTGTGAGTGTGGCAAAGTCACTGGCTCTGCTTGGGTCTCAGTATCCTCATCTGTGAAGTGAGGATTCCACCCCCTCCTTCCAACTCCTGTCAAGTGACATCTCAGAACCTTTCTGGAATTTATACTCTGAGATTCTCTGATTAATATGTACCAACCAATGTTTCACTAAACAAAAATGATTGATGATGTTATGAACCCTGACCATTAGGCCCAGGGAGCTGTGGTCAGAGCTTCAAAGTTCACTAACACTATTCATTAACCAAGCTGTCCAAGTCCTGAGTTATATGGCATTATTTTTGAAGGCAATAGAAAATGGAATTTCTGAACTATGAAACAAGTATGTCTTACAAATTCCCTCACTGCACAATAAACTCTGTGGTCAGTCTTGCCTTTGCATTTCTACTTCAATGAGTCTCATTACCTAGGGCTTTCCTCCTTTCCTTCTTTGCCCTGATGCTACCAATATTTTCTTCATCTATATGATTTACAAGGTTATTTTATATTTTGCTAACAAAATTCTTCAGAGCTCAAGGATCTTTATTTCTTTTATATTTTAAAATACATATCTGTGATAAAAATAAATGAGCACAGCCTTTAGACTAAAGCCTGGGTTTAAATTCTGTTTTTGTTTTGTTGTGTTTTTTTTTTACTTATTACAATTGATTTTGGGAAAGTTATCTCTCTAAACCTTGTTTTCACATTTGCTAAATGAAGATATTCTACAAATACTTTATAATGTTGCCTTGAGGATGAAATAATTGAAAAGAGCTGATATAGTACTCTACACAGTAAAGATTAGTTTCCATGCCTTCCTTCATAATACTAGCATGGCCCCTATAAAATCATTATACTTTATTTTTCTTTTAGCCTGATTCTTACTCAGCCAAACTCTATGTCATGAGAGGCCCAAGTGAAGGAAGAGGTACAATATGTATATGCTCATTTAATCTCGGAAAAACAGAGTATTTAAGGGTGCATTTTAGAATACTGTTCTTTTATGCCTTCAATATCTATGACATAACCCCGCATAGGAGAATTATAGCTGTTTTCCTTCTTCCCTATTTGAGCTGAACCCTGTTAATTTATCTATCTCACATTTTCTTCTCTAGGAATTCTCCAGCGCTTCCACCAGCATACTGACCCACCACTCACACAGTCATTAGAGGAGCTGTGATATACATACAACTGTTATAATGCTGCTCCAAAGTCACAATTAAATTATACAAAAATAAAACTGCAGCTCAAGAACCTAGCTAAATTCACATTTAACTGGTCATGACAGGTGCATGTCTCAAGCTGGGCCAATGAATTTCTTCCCCAGAAATTAGGGTTTTGACTTGAGAATTAATTTCATCTCCTATATAGCTGTCTGGATACTGAACACTCAGAACTTTTGAAGCTATTTTTCGCAGTGGATGTAGGTAAAGCCAGAAATGTAATTTGCAGAGAGTCAATGAAGGAAACGCATGAAGGGAAATAGAGATCAGAGGGACCAATCCGAATTCCTTCTGGCCTTGCAGCCACTGGTTCTGTTGATTCCCATGGCCCACCTGCCTCTCTGCCTATATAAGGTCTCTGCATCTTTCCAATGAATGCACTTATTTTTACTTAAATTAGTTCTAGTTAAATTCTGTTACTTTTAACCAAAAGAAGTGTGACTGATGGATAGCGATATTAAAACTCACAGCCTGCTAGTCTGGCTAGCCACTGCAGCGCTTAGAAATAAATGACCTGTTTTCAAGGATTTCATTATATGTGTGTTGCCAGTGGCATTCTTTACTCCTAGTAAGTATATTCATGTTCTAATGATGTTCAGATACAGATTTTCTAATGAACTTTTAGATTAGCTTAGATTTATTAAGAAATGTGGTTCATCAAGTAAGTTGGAATAGTTTGTGGAAATTTCTGTTAAAGCATACCCCAAGAAGAGTTTGGGTTCAAAGCAGAGGACTATAAATGTGGTTCAAGTACTATGCTCTTAGGATCCATTTAAGCAACTTGGTGTGTGACAAACATAATCCTTTCATTATGAAAACTAGTGTATATAGCAGTGTTTCATAGCAATAATAAAAAGGTCACTCAGATATGCAGAAAGAAGAGAGGGTTGTGCCATTGTAAAGGCATGAATTCTATACTAAATTGTCTTAGTTTGAGTTATGATTTTGATACTTAGCAACTGTGTGACTTTGGATAAGTTATTTAAACTCACTTGTAAAATGGAAACGTTTACAGTAGTAATCCTCTAAGATGCTGTGAAGCAGTATGCATAAATTCTTAATAAGGAGTCTGACTCAGAGTAATAGCTCAATAAATGTTATCTATTAATTTTATTACCGCTATGTAGCCTTAGCCAGGTTTAGTAATTTTTGTGTGCCTCAGTTTCTAATTGGAATCAATATCTGGAAGTTATTTATAATTCAAAATCTAATTCATTTACTTATATGTTTCCGGGTGCTGGTTAACATTATTTTTTAATTTGTATGCAGAAAAAAAAATTATAAGGACAAATGATATAAAAATTTATTTTTTATCTTTAGGAGTTTAGAGTCAGGGACAGTAAAGAAAATGAAAAAATAAATAATTAATAAACATCAAAAATGAATATGTGGAATATATACCATAAGTGCAAGTTAATGCTAAAAGTAACTATGTTTTTCAATATGTACAAGGACCTAGCCTATTTTTCTTATACTACCTATGAAAACATGTGAATTATTGGTGAAAATGAAGACCAGTATCTCAGAGAATAAATTTCAGCTGAGATTAAAAGAGATTGAGAGTTTAAAGAGATAGACAGATGGAAATCTTCAAGATAAAGGCAGCATCACAATAGATCAGAAATAGGAGGCAGAGATATTCCGAATGTCCTACAACAAATAGTGTTTAGGCATCTGTCATGTGCTATGCTCTAGATTAGTCACTGAATTTGCAAAGATAAATAAACATTCTGACAGAAAACTTAAATTTTGAAGTGGCAGACACATGAACAAATGTAATGGGGGACCATTCTTTGCAAATATTAAATCCACACATTTTTATATCCTTCTTAAAAGTATTTCCTTGCAGCCCTTTCCCAACTCAAATAGCCATCAGGCTTCAGGCTCCAGGAAAAGAGAGAACAAAATATTGCTTGAAAAAAGACCATTCAGTCTAAAACTTTAAAGCTGACTTTCTGACATTTTTAGGAAGTCAGTAGCTCTAAAAGAGATTTTGAGAGAGAAAATAATTTTCTAAATTAATTTATCCTCCTTTAGCATATCAAGAGATAGGCGAAAGTTGAATTGAAGAGGTAGACTCTATACCAGGGGTAGAGAGATCTCAGGATATTGGGGGAAGATGTAGAATGTCAGCATTGTCCTTGAAGTTGGCAGGAGAAGAGGGAAAGCTGTAACACAGGAGAAGCTGAAGATCCTGGAGGAATCCTAGGCTTCAGCTTGTTGCAACTAAAAAATGGCCCATAAAGGATTAGTTAGAGGTGCAGCAGGAGGAATCCAGGTAGTGTTCTAGCTCCCCAAGGGCCATGTGCAGAGTTCAGGAGATCCAGAGGTTTCTAGATCAACAAGAGGTGCTAATGAACCTAGAGAGATAGCAAGGGCTATGTTTAGAATTTAAACAAAACAAAACAAAACAACCATGTATTCTGGGCTTCCAGCCCAGAGTAAAATACCTGGGACCACACATTTTTATGGCAGGTGCATCAGGTCACACAAAATATAGTTTCATTGCATATGTGAGAGTACTCATGACCCCACTTCATAAGGGATTGTAATGAAGCTGGATAAGAAGATTGCATTGCTCTGAGTTTGGTGGGATGGAGGATCTATATGCAATCCTTAATATGAACATGATTAAAGGGCTTCTTTGTAGGTATGAGGTTCTTCATTGACACAATGAGATGTTCAAGTCCTTAAGGATAAGTAGGAATTACTCATGCAAAATTAATGAGGTGGGATTGCATTCCAGGCCTCAGACACCACATGAGCAAAGGTTTAGAAGGAAGGAAAAACATATTTAGGGTGCTATGAGTATTTCAAATGGCTGCAGCACAGAGTTTGAGAAATGATTTAGGTTCCCCAGGAAACAGACTCTAGGTAAGACACAGATGTTCATGTAGGAGGTTTTGGGAAGTGAAAACACATGTCAGGAGTGAGGGTAGCAGGATTGGGCAGTGGGGGAAGTTGGACTGTGACGCACGTCTCAAGCTGTTCCTTAGTGAGTTCTGGAACTGGGTTGGGTCTTTAAATTTGTCAGATTAAAGCATGGAGATGTTTTTTTATTCTTTATATTCTTCCCTGACCTCAGATAAATGTCGCAGAGGTAAAGAAGTAACCCTGGGTGAGTCAGCTTCCTTTGGTTGAAGGCAATTCCCAGAAAAGGGTTTCAGCTGTGAGCTATCAGCTGGTGACATTTCACTGGCTGGAGAAATAAGTGCCTCAGACTTGAAAGGGTATCTGGCCTGCACATCACAGCATCCACTACAAGGTGTAAATTTGCAAAAGATAGAGTCAGAGAAGTAAGCACATACCAGGTAATGCAGAGGCTTATGGATCATATTTACAGGTTTGGGCTTAAAAAAAAAAAAAGCAATGGGGAGCTACTGAAGTGTTTTAAGCAAGAGGTTAAATCAATACAATCGTGTTTGTATTTTAAAAACATTGCTCTGGCTGCTGTGTAGAGAATTTATTTGAGAAAGGATACTGGAGACCGGGAGAACTGTGAGGGAGTTGTTGCAGTCAAAGATGTGATGAGAGTTTGAATTTATGAAGCGGAGGTTAGAATAAAGAAAAGTAAACCAATTAAGGAGATATAGAGAAAGCTGAATTAAAAGTATCTACTTAATAATTTATGGAAATTGGGGGCAATAAAGATGGGTGAAGCTATAGTTTCTGGCCTGGAAATCTGAAGTAAGAAATTTGGCCAAAGAAAATGCTACGTAGCTTTTATTTCCAATTTCTTTTTTTCTGGCACATGGACAACTGTACTTGGCAACCCTCTTGCAGTTAGAAGGAACCATGTAACTATCTCTGGCTAATAAATTATAAATGGAAGTAATGTATGTTACTTCTCGTGTGAAGCAGTGGAAACCTCTGTGCCACTCTCTGGTCTTTTTCTTCCTCTTTGAGAAGAAGAAGGGAGGCCATGTGTTGAGATGTTAAAGCCACAGAGTCAAAACAGTGGAGAACCCTAAGTCATGGCATGGAGGACACAGCTGCTTTAGACTGTTGTCCAGTCGAGAGAGAAAGGCCTTGTGTGTCTTTACATATTATGCTTTGAGATTTGGGGGTTGTTTGTTCTCACAGAATAAGCTAGTCTATCCTGACAAATACTGGAATGTAGAAAAAGTGTGTGTCGTGGGGTGTGTGTGTGGGGGGGGGCTGGGGGCAAAAAAAAAGTAGCAGAAAAGGCAGAATGTGAATTTAGTTTTAGAAATGTTTCTTTAAGGTAACTGAGATATTTAACTAGACATGTCCAGGTATGTAGTTAAAATGTGGGAAAGGAATCTGAAGCAAAATCTAGACTGAAGACATAGATTTCGAAAGGCATCATAGCTTTATTAGTCATGTGAGGGATGAGATTTCTAAATACTGATATAAAATGATCTGAGCATATTATTTTCCTAGTACAGGTCTTTTTGGTCCTTTTTAGAAAACAATGACATTCCAGAAAACTTTGCATTTCACTTGTCAAATTGCATTCACTATATAGGTCAGTGTCAATGTCACCATACACGATAAATCTATTTTCTTTTGTCCCCACTACTTCATGATACTGTAGGCACCACGCTTGAATATAAGTAGAAGAGTCCATTTCAACCACATAGGAGAATAGGCAAGACAAACAATTATTAAAAATTTGCAACCAATTTCTATTTTCCTTGATGTGATGTCTCGGACTTAAATTAGGAGTTGTTTTGAAAAATTAAAGGGACACTTTGGTTACACAAATGTAAAGTAAGTACCCGTACATTATTGTTGGCAGCCATCAAGTCATCTGTCACTATTTTAGACACAAGCTATGAGAGAGCTAGGTGGTAAATTTTATGATTGTTGTGAATACTGCAGACTGTGTTGCTTTTTGGGGACAGAAATGGCAACGGAGATAGGATGTGATATGAATTCAGCCTGCACTGTGCTTAAACAGTTGCTATTCTCGTTCAGATGTATGTTTTTATTGCTGCTTACCAGTTAGTCATTAGATGCCTAAACTGAGTTCAGTAAAATACGCAGGCATGAGATTTGCAGCATGTTGCAAGAGGGGCAGAAATGGGGAAGTAGTGCTGGCTTTGCTCGGCCTAAACATGGTCTGCACTGTTGATGTCCTTCACACAGATAACCTACAAGTAAAAAAACATGCTGAACGGGTATATTTGTTATCATTTCACTTACAAACTGAGTAGGAGAAGAATTAAGTGACCTCTAAAAGGAATACACCAAAATGCAAGAGCCCAGGCCGGAACCCGATTTTGATTCTTTTTGATTCTAAATCCTATGCAGGGGTTCCTTCTTTTATTGTGCTTCACTTTATTGAGCTCCACAGGTGTATTTTCTACAAACCAAAGGCAAGACCCTCCACCAGCAAAAAGATTGTAATTTGCTTTATTGTGATACTCTATTGTGTGGTCTAGAACAGAACCTGCAGTATCTCTGAGGTATGTCTGTCCTTTCTTGACATCACTGTTTTAAGTGGAATCACTTCAGGTGTGTTTTTATATCCCTCTATATTGTGTAAGGGATGTCTCTCTCTCTGTCTTTCCTTCTGTCCTTGAGATTTGATACATTTTAGAAAGAGTTGTTAGTCTCCATTTCTCTTTTATTTGTGACAATAGAAACACCTCCCTTCTCTCTCTTCTGGTGTTAATTAGAGCAGCTGCTTAAAATGACTCTGCTTTTCTAGTCAGCTGTGGTTCTTACCTCATGGTGGGGAAGAAAGAACCGACAGCATACCATATCTGTAATAATGCACCAAAAGGAGCCTATTTCTGAGGAGAAACAAGTAGACCTGTCCTTGTCTGGAACCACCAACTCTCCCTGAATATACACACATTCATCTCACCCAGTGTTTCATCTCATTTTCTTCATTCTGTTCTGATTCAACATCATTTTTAAATGGGTTATTATCACCATCTCTGTGAGTAAGTGGAATATGAGCATCATGAGCACAAACTCTTCTACAAATTCTCTCCTATCCTACAAAGGGAAGAAATATGATCACTAAATATCAATAGCCCACTAGAGGTTAGAATTTAAGATTAGGTAAGACCTGCCTAATGCATTTATTATCCAAAGTGAATGACAGAAAAGGGAGGGGCTAAGCAAGGAAATCCTTTAGAAAGGAAACTAATATATATTTAGTTTGATACAGAAGCTTTTCTACTTATACATTTTCAATTTATGGACTATTACTATGTTAACAAAATTATGCTGCAATTAGAAGTTCTCACCACCAATAGATGAGGTTAGTAGTAATATTAGGTCATTTTAGTCATTGTGTTTCTTAAGTCATAGATAGGAAGTCTGCTACGAATGTGTTAGTTTTGAGGTAATTTATGATAATGATTAACCCTATCATAGTAGATAGTTGCAAATGATTTCCCAAAAGGCGAAGATGTGATGAGATGATTTTTTTATAATTTTCATAAAGTGATAAACAAGTGGATGAATATTGCACAAGTATATGGTATGACTTATTTTTCAGTGAGAAGAAATCCAAAGGACATATCACAAATCGTGAATAATCAAAAACTCTGTAACTGTATCATTGAAATTAATAGGCAAAAGATGAGGAAAAGTGATTGAAAAATTGAAACAGTTTTTTGAGAGTGAGGTTTCCGCAATTGTTTTTAGCCTGACCCTATCTTATACTGTACTAGTGAAATAGTTGTTATGGATAAGACCTAGAGACTGGCCTGACTTTTATTTTTTAGGATTTTTACTTCCCAGGTGACTTTAATCTTCAGCCAGTGTGTGAACCACTGGGCTAGAAGTTCAGAAGTGAGGCTGTGGATTCGTACATAAAAGAGCTTTTAAGCCTTGAGTGTGCGGTGTTGTAAATTTAGGATGACTGCCCCAGGCTAGTGTTGATAATACAATCTCAAAGTTTCTTGGAATTTGGCACACTAAAACCAGGGGTGAGGCAGTAAATGCTATTGCCATGTGCTAAGGAATTCTTTTTCACCTGTGTAGAGATCATTGAGAAGGTGGCTGGTCTTATTTATACATTTTCATGTAGATGAAGCAGTCATGTTTTTTTTTTAAAAAAAATTTAATTGAGTATAAATTAGAAAAATGCATGTTGTTATATTTAATTTTAAGTCATTTAAGAGGAAATGTGTAAAGAACCACAAGCTAAAAGCTAAGAGCTTCCCTGGATATTAAACACATTGACTTGGAAAAACCTTTTGTAGATCTATCCTTTGCAAGTTAAGGAACTTCTGCATGGTTCCAGCACTTTCTCGTCATGTTATTTAATCCTCATGGCAACTCTTTAAAATTGGTATTATACTTCTTATTTTGATATTTTAGTTAATTAAGCCTATAAGAAGATAACTAACTTGACCAAGGTCATGACTGGTAAGGAATTTCAATCTGATTTTGATTTGAATTCAAAGCTAAGAATAATTATGATAATACCATGGTGTCCATCATAAAAGAAATAGCTGAGACACTGAAATTTTTGTGTAGTTTATGGAAAACACACTTAAAAAAACTTTCAGTAGGGCCCATGAAGTTTTAAAATAAAATTCTTTGCAAATACATTTACAAACACGTTTAGACTATTCCAAATATCATAGTTATGCATCATCCCTGGCTGATAATGGGTTATGTAATTCACTTTCATAGTTTTATCATTATATGTTGATGACTCCTAAACCTAGCAAAGAAAGAAGCCAGTTTCCCAAATAGACATCTCCATCTGGATAACCTACCAGAAAATCAAACAGCAGATTCCAAACTAAGCTGATCTTTGATGTAAACCGCTTTGACTATAGCTAATGTTACTAGCTAGTCATTCATGCAAGAAATCTGAAATTCACCTTAGGCCACTCTTATTTCCAACATGGAATGGGAGCAGAGCAGATCTCCAAACGAAAGTTTATGTTGTTACTTAAAAAATTGTTGGGTAAGTAAAATCAACAACTGTCTCATGTTCCTTTTCATTTTTAAAGTATATTTACAATGTCCTTGCCATTTTTATCCAAAAATAACGTGGCCCCTGCCAGTTTTTTTTTAAATATGCCATGTGTTATATTCCATTTCTCAGTCTAGAAATTCTGACTACCTTACATAGGAAATATCTTATTTATTCTTTAAGAGCCAATGGAAATGTAATTTTCTCAGTTTTATATTTCCTAATTCCACAATATTACCTACTACCTCCTTTGTGCTCTCATTAAATTCCCTACATGTCCTTGTTATAACATTTATCAAGGCTCCCTGCATTGATATATTTACAAGTTGTCTTCCCTGGCTATATTGAGCTGTTCTTTAAGCATTAAAATAGATTTATTATTCTGTGCATCCCCAGACTATAGTGGTGTCAGAAATATATTTGGAGTTAAATATATATTTTTTTGAGTAAAAATATGAGTGAATAAAATTGACTTTCTTCAAATCATTATACCTCTAGAAGCATGAAAATAGAATTAGATGTCAGGGCTATCTTATTTTCAAGTGTCTCGTGAAATAAAGAATTAATTAAAAAATTATTAGCTCTAGATGTAACTTTGCATTTACTGTTGTCTCCTGTTTAAATACACTGAAATTAGAATTTTGATGTAAAAGAAAACTTTGTTCTTACTCAGAAGCACAGCCTTTTCTTGTAATAACTTTTTTTCTGTTAGCTTTTTCTCCACTTTAATTTGCTATACCCCGTGCCTTCATGCACTCTTCTTTTTTTTTCTACTTTTTGTGTTGGGGAGGGGGTTCTTTTTGGGTCTTTTTTTATAAGGTTGAATAGCTCATCCCCTGCCCACATCAAGGCAAACAAAGAATTGGCAACATATCTTCTGTTAGGAAGCCTTTAAAGGAGAGTAGTAGTTAAAATGCAGCCTTTGCCTGGGGGTCTCTTTGGCTCTCACACTCACTCCCATTCTCATCCTTTTAGACCCAAATACATGTATCTTCTTGGTCCATTAGAGGAATTCTTTGGTGCCTGATGGTTTAAAACAAATCATCCTCTTTGGACTGTCGTAATCTGCAAATGAATACTACATAAATCACTGTATCATGCAAGTCCATATTGTAAAAGAAATTGAAAGAGGATGTTGAAATTGCTATTGCAAAAAAGTTAAAAAATATGTGTGTGTGTGTGTGTGTGTGTGTGTGTGTGTGTGTGTGTGTGTGTATGAATAAATCCACAGTACTTGTTTAATTACCAAGACAAGTTAGAAGGCTTTGAACAAAATTGCTAAAAACTGGACCTGGGCCCAGAATCCTGAACTATTGTCTGTTAGGGAGCTGTTGCAAGATTTTTGTTACCATTTTATGGATCTACTGTTTTTTTTTTTTTTTTCAAATTTCTCATCAATGTATAATTAGAAACCAAATCTGCTTTAATTTGTAAACTTCCATAGAAAAGTGGAGTTTCATTTGAGTGTTTTAGAAATGTATAACCAATCAGTGAAAAACCATATAATCTTTCCCTAGATCTCCACTCTCTTCTATATTCTCTACACCTCAGGAATCACTGAGTGGGAAAAGGTTCTGGAAAGATTATACATGACATGGGCTAAAGTCAGGCTTAAGTCAAGAGAACCCAATGAACAGTTAGACAGGAAGGTAAGATGGGGAAGGAAAATACGAGCCAAGCCTGGAGTCACACACTCCATCACTGACTGTGGCCTTATATAATTATTTGAGTCTCAGGTCTTCATCTGTAAAAACTAAAATAGTGATAATAGTAATTCTGCCATCACGGGTTATTGCCAGGGTCAAAAGAGTATATACACACAGTAACACAATATTGTGAATTATAAGACATATGTATCTATGTATACAAATATATATTGTAATTACAATGTGAAAAATCTTCATCTTTCTCAGCAGCTTAATCCAAAGGCACTGAACCTTGTAACCAAAAGTTTTCTTTATGTTTCATTGAAATCCTTTATTATAAAATTTAAATTGACTAAGTGGAGTAAAAATAAGAAGGTGGCTTCAAATAATTACTTAATAGCCCAATATGTGAAGAAAGAGCAGTTCATTTTCAGCAAATCTCCCTATCCTTTTCTTGTAATCCTTACCAGTCTTTCTCACTGCTCCTGAGACCATTCTGGATCTCCTGTCAAGGCGAAGAGATCAAGCCCCAAACTCTCAAAGGTGAGCTTACATTATTTAAGTTACCTCACCAAAGAGCACTTACTACCACAGCACACTTTTGCAAACTCTGTAATTCAAAGAAATAAATCTCTAGTGATAGAATTTAAGCCAATAAAATAAACTGTTTTCAGTAAACTCACCTTCCTTTTATGTCTCTTTCTCTTTCTCTCTCTCCTTTTAAGTTTACATTTTGCCTATTTAAACTTCCAATTATAAACCTGATTAAAATTTCCAGTGTCTGGTTTATTAGCATCTAGCTAAGATCTTGTGTTAAAAAGATTTTTGATTGGCTTCAATCTCTCCAAGGAAAAATCTTGAAGGCTGCTGGTTTCCTCCATTCTTCTTTGGGCAATGGAGGTTGTAAAAATCACAAAAAGAGGGAATGTGGCACTTTTTGTCTCATCTAAACTGTCTCTCATCCAGGGAGAATGGTCAAATGGAAGAGGGTGTGGCATGGTGGACCCTAGCCTTGTTAGTTATACATTCACTGCATCCAAAATTTTTGAAAGATCACCTACAGTTTATGTGCACTATTATCATTAGTTAGTATCTTAAAGCAACTATTTGTTAGATGGCCATCTGATAAACCTTTATATAAATCCTAGTTGCAAGTAAATATGGTATTTTAATTTGTTTCTGATTTCTTTTGAATTAAAAATATTTTTTTTTTCTGTAAGATGTATAAATTTTGGTTTATCAGCAGTGTTGTTACTGACACTTTGGCCAGAAAATTCTTTGTTTTGAGTTCTGACCTATGCATTCTAGGATGTTTAGCAGCATCCCTATCCTTTATCTACTAGATCTTCATGTCACCTGTCTCTAGACTATGCTAACTGCTCCTGGTAGGTATAGTTACCACCTATTGAAAAGTATGAGTCTCAAGAAACTCTGTGTCAATATGTCATTTTCATTGTGAAGTTCCTTTGTAGGGCTAAAAAGCTTTTTTTTAATTTAGAGAGGGTGAATTAAAGTGAGATATTAATGATCAGTAGAAAACATTTACCACATAGTGATAAGCTACAGTATTGAAATGTGAGTTGTAAACAAATAAGTTAGGGCAACACCATCAGTTAATCTCTTCTGCCTATGGAACTCACACTCTGACCTCAAGATGAGGTCTATGCATCCAAAAGTATGGACAGAGGGGTACTTATACATCAAGTCCTCTAGGCCTTGTGTGAAGGCTGCTTCTGAGTTATAGGGAGGGTGTTAATTCTCCAGCACTCTGGCTTGTTTTGAAGTGGGGTAGGGGGAGGAGTGGGCTCTTGTCAATAACTCACAAAGTTGAATTTCAGCTAGCTAAGGTTGGTGGGAATATTGGTAGGGTGACAACAGTATCTGCTATAATCCTATGAACAGACAGAAGAAATTGGATGAGAGAGGTTGAAGATGGATAGAAACCAAGAGATAAGTGAAGGAATAAGATAAATGGTGGCAGACTAAAAGTCATAAATGGAAGAATTGTCTGAGAACAGGATGACATCTCATCTTTTGAGACTAGAAGGAAGATGGGATAAAACTGCAAGCATAGATAAGTTTATGGGTTTGATGACAGGAAAGTGTGGGATTAACATTTGCTTCTTTGTTTTCTTGATAACCTCTGAGAGAAGGTCAAGAAAGTGATAATCTCTAGTAAGTTAGGAAAGCAAAGTTTGTAATAGCTACTGAGGGAAATGTGAGACAAGTATAAGAAATATAAGCAGCATTTAAGAGCTTAGTTGCGATAAATATCCAAAAATATGTAGTGTTGCCAATTCTATGGGCTGATGGATCATCTCCAACAGTATTCAGTAGATGTGGTACAGGGACAGTAAATGAAAATTGTAAATTCATTCATTAATTGAATAACTATTTGCTGAATGCTTAATATGTGTCAGGCACTGAGTGCTGAAGATAGAACAATGAACAGAAATTATGAATAGACAAAGTTCTATGATTTTTAAAATCTTACAGTCCAGGAAAGAAATACAAAAAATAAGATCAATAAAATTATAATGTACAGTCAAAAGCACAGAGGATGGGGATAGGATTGTAGGGGTTGAAGTGAATTATAATTTTAGATAGGGAACGTGGGCACCACTTCTTTGAGAAAGTATCATTTGAAAGAATACTTGAAAGAGGTGAGATATGGACCCATGTGGATATCTGGGAGGCATGTTCCAAGAGAGGGAATAGCAACTACATAGGCCCTAAACCAGGCATTTGCTTAGCATGTTGAGGAGTGGCAAAAAGGCTAGAGTGATTACTGGACAAATATGAGCACGATGTAAAGTGGTTTAAATTGAGGTCAGACAGGTAACAAGGTTGGAGGTCCACCTTGTATACAGTCCTCTGGCCCATGGCTTTTAGGGGGATTTAGAACTAGAAGTTATGAGAGAAGATGAGATATGAGGACTAGGGAAGGGAAGTATTGAGAATGTTCGTGAAAACATATTTAAAATGACCATTGGGAGGGAAGAAAGTGAGTCCCAGAGTAAGTAGATAAATTGGGAGCAATATTGAGAATGGGAAGAGAATTAGGAGTGAATAAAAGCATAAAAGGCAGAGAAGGAAAGAGTTTCTAGGTGGATAGTACACTATTAATGATAACTAACATTTATTTAGCTTGAGTGATGTGCTAAATATTTTGTGCATTTCATTTAAATTTTCCATCCACCTGATACAATAAAAAATTATTGTCCAAATTTTGTAGTTGAAGAAATTGAGGCATAGAGTGACTGTGCCATTTTTTCAAAGACATGCTATAGTTAATGATAAAACTAGGTTATGAACTCCATTAGTCTAACTCTTAGGCTTCTGTTCTTAATGAAGCTATTATACAGGCTAAATGCTGAAGGAGATTCATGTGAGATAAGATGAATACTGGTTTATGGGAATTGGATGTTAGGTCGTTAGTGAAAGTAGGTGGGAATATAGACAGACCTTAGCAGTAGTTTAGTGACTCTGTGCATGACAAGGAAGTAGAGGAAGCAGTTTTGGGGTTGGAGAGATGGAGATTTTGGAGAGCAATGCCAAGATAATGCAAAACTAAAAAAAGATTAAGTGCCAGAAGAAAGTGCAACAATGAAGTTAAAAGTGTGAGTCGAATAACTTCTTCCAAATTCAAGGAAGAAGTTTAAAGGGTTGGAATTATGAAATAGCTTTGAAGAGGAAGATCCTCATTTTATAGGAAAATACTGAGGACCAGAGAAACAAATTATGAACCCTAGGACATAAAGCCAATTAAACAGTAGCTCAGGGAGCAGAGTCCAAGTTTTCTGATTGTCAAGACAAGTCTTTTTCACTGGGCCACTCAACCTCTTTGCTGAATCATCATCTGCTAGTTTCTCCCCCCCAATCCAAAGGGAGTTATTATAGTTAATGAATAAATACAGCACAGAAAACCTTACTGTAGACGCACAGCTCTACTGAAACACTAAGGACATTTTGACCTTTGAGATTCCTTCACGACTCCCACCCCTGGCAGCTCTTTAGCACGGCATATTGACTTTTCTTAATTATAAACTGCCTTTCAGATACTGCAGGTTTCTACCTTGATGTCAGGAAGGGACTCAGGTGGAAAGAATTGTTACCCTCTGGGAATTTCTAGCTGAATTAGGCTCCACTAAACCTTGACATCTGGTAGGTAATGCTTCTGTAGGTAAATGGAGTACAGATGGTAAATAAAACCAGTGTGTGACTGGGCATGACTTAGAGCAACTGTTACTGATATGAAAAAACCTAGCAGGCAAACTCATGACAGCTTGGATGTTAGTTAAAGCAGCTGAAATAAATAATTGTGATTTTTGACTTTTGAATTTTCTGCACCTTGCCAGTGGTTATTGAAACCGTAATTTGGGTCATGTGTATTCCAGAGAGGTTTTTTTATTTAATCTAGATTTTTTTTGGAGGCAGGCAATATTCAGTGTATTTCCTATGCATGAGATTTTATGTATTTATTTTTATGGTGATGAACTTTTTTATCATATGAAATATAAATTTTTAACTTTGGAGGAACAACAACGGTCTATTTCTAACACTTATGTTATCTAGGGCAAACATTTAAATTCCTGATTAATGTTTAACTTCAAGAAGTATACTCAGTTCAAGTAAAGGAGCAGTTTCGGAAATCAGGCAGAGTTGTCTTGATGATTAGAAATCAGACTTTAAGGAGAAGTCTCAAGAAGTTATATATTTGCTGTAACAAAAAGTGAGTGCCAGACCAGACCTCTGGAGAATGTGGATTGCATATAAGATCTTAATTGTCTCTCACCTCATTACAAAAATCTGGGCAGAGAAACAGTATTTATCTCAAAGAGAAGTTGACCCAGGAGCTGATTTTACTAGGAATCACACCATTTTGGAAGGTACTCGATTCAAAAGAGCCATTTACAAAGGGCAGTACTGTAGAAGTTTTCGTTGTTGTGAAGACAGAGATGACAGCTGTGTCACTCAATTCTATGAAGTGAATGCACTGTGTTACTGTGATAAATTCTGTGAAAGGGAAAATTCTGATTGCTGTCCTGATTACAAGTCATTTTGCCGTGGAGAGAAAGAATGGCTTCCTCGCACAAAACCTTGGTATCCAGAAGGTAGGCTTTGGGAATGTGTTTAAGCGTTATATTTGTTCATAACAAGATCTGTCAAACTTTCTCTTTTTTTCTTTCCTTCCCTCCCTCCTTCCTTCCTTCCTTCCTTTCTTCCTTCCTTCCTTCCTTCCTTCCTTCCTTCCTTCTTCCCTCCCTCCCACTTTCTTCCTCTCCCAGCTCCTATCCTAGAGATCAAATTAAAAATGAATATTACAATCACTAGAATAAATTGCTTTGGATAGTTAAAATGCTTTGGTTTAGATGCAGAGTACCTGAATCATATAATCACCTGCAGGAAAGTTCTGATGTGATGGCCATAAATGCTGGTCTGGATCCTGTTTTGAACACACAATTTATGTAAGAGTTACTTAAAACTCCTTTTTTCTTTTCTTTTCTTTTCTTTTCTTTTCTTTTCTTTTCTTTTCTTTTCTTTTCTTTTCTTTTCTTTTCTTCTCTTCTCTTCTCTTCTCTTCTCTTCTCTTCTCTTCTCTTCTCCTCTCCTCTCCTCTCCTCTCCTCTCCTCTTCTTTTCTTTTTTTTCTTTTCTTTTCTTTTCTTTTTTCTTTTCTCTTCTTCTTTTTTTCTTTTCTCTTTTTTTATTTTTGTCAAATGTATTGACAACAGGAATCTCAAGCTTTTTAAATGTAACCTCTTAGAGAATCTCATGAAAGTCACATGATCATCTGCAGATTCACATAACATTTACATAAATTTTACCTCCGAGCATTAAAATCTGTGGTATTGTAATGCCAATAAAACCAGTACAAAAGCGAAATAAAGTCAGCCACCTGCCTTGCCTAACTAATAGCAAATAGATTTTTCAGTGTATTTTTGTTTTGTCAATCAGGGATTTTTAAACTATTAGAAACAAAGGAGAGCTTCATAAGCTTCATATGGAGTAATTGTAAAAGTGGATAAATACAAATAATTCATAAGGAGAATGATGTTATTTACTATATAGGTCTAATTAAAGGAGAATGGCCATTGATTCCGAACAATCAAGATTTGCAACAAAACACGCAATGAAATTCTACTGCTACATTTATCCGAGGCCCTATTTTTCAGTCACCCATCATGTCAAATGTCCACAGCAGAAATGCAAGTTTAACCAGAGCTTTATCACACTACCATAAATGGGTTACAGTGACTAGAAATTAGTTAGAAGACAGTAAATAAAGACTTGTATCCTTATTTAAAAATCAAGATCTTATTTCAATATCCAGATGGCGTTGCTTTCATTCTCAATAGTGTCATCTTGTTATAAATTTTGAGAAAATGCTTTTTAAAACACATATGTATTATGGTAAAATTTCCACAAAGTTGTCATTTATTCCAGGCCTTTGCCTTTATCAATAAGCAGCTTGCAAACAATTATTTTGTTTTTAAAAAGTGGCAGATACTCTACTAGGAATATCTGAACTAGTTCTTCAGAAATTATTGAATGTCTCCACTGTGCCAGGAATGGTATTTAGAGCTGGGCAACAATTGGAGGGAAAAAAAAAGTCAAGATTCTGTTCCCACTGAAGTGACAGTCAAGTTGGGGTATGTACATGTAAGATATTTAATGAATTCCCTATATAACTGTAAATTGTGATAAATTCTCTGAGGGAAACATTTAGGGTGCTGTGAGAAAGTGTATCAGAATATAACATTAATATGTAAAATAACAAACAACTTTAACCTGGGGTAGGGGTATCAGAGAAAAACATTTAAGCTGGGACTCAAGTTGTAAGAAGTGATCTGACCACTTATGTTGAGCTGACTACTTATATTCATTATGCTGATTAACAATCCATTAATTTTGCCAATGAAAGCCCATTTCTGACCTTCATTATACTGACTAGCGTTTATCAAAAGATGGATCATGGGGGCACTTGTAGACGCCACCCTGGAATTTTTCTTTTCAGAATGAATGCTATTAACCACGGATGGGATATGGAATCTTGATTAGAATAAGTAAATGCCTTTCCTAAAGTGATGTTTAGTCCAGTGCAGAATTTATAACACATTATAATAAAGCATTTTAAAATAAATTGTAGACATCATCTTTTCTTAAATCAATAAACTATTTCACTCTTTTAATATTTTGTATTAGTTACTATTAAAGTTGCAAAATTTCCTCAGTCATTACTCTTTTTTATTGTTGAGATGCTATAGGTATAACCAATTGGATTAACTCACTCTGACATGCTTTATACATATTTTACTGAGAAAATAAAGCCACCAGAAATTTTCTCATTTCTCCACCATAATTTTCAACCTACCTCCTTCTGAGTTACCACTTACTTACCTTGAGTCAGTTCTTCCTCTTGACCTCTGAATCCTATATTCTCTTGTCTTTTCAAGATCTTCACCATTACAGTTGTCTCTTTCTCTTTCTTGTTTCTTCTTCCCTGTGTCCCTCTCTCCTAGAACATCATTTTCCTTCTTCCTCCTTGGTCAACTTTCAGTTTACAAAATGTGTTTTATAGCTCTCAGCTTTGAAAAAATCCTCCCTAGATTCCAGGTCCTTAACCAGCTACTATCCTATTTTCCCCTTTCATTTTATGTGAAGGAAATATTTTGCTTCCTGACTTCTAGGTCTCTCATCAACCTGTTCTACAAGGTGTTGCTTCTCGATACTTCACTGACATTTCTCTTGGCAGGGGTATTGACCACTTAGTATTACTAAACACAATATCTAAATGTCTACTCTTTCTTCTTTTTTGACACTACACTGTTACTACTCTACATATTTGACCACTTACATGAAATACTTTTTTTTCTTTTGCTTTCCAAAATTCTACCCCCTCCTGAATTTTCTACTTTCTTGCAGATCACTCCTTCCCATTTTTCTTTTCTGGATGACCATTGATTGGAGTGTTTTAAGCTCAATCCTGGACCGTTTTCTCTTACTTTTACACAATCTCTCAAATAGACTTTTACTTAGTCTTAAGACTTTCAAAATATGTATATTGCTGTCTCTCAAACTCATGCTTCAGCCTTGACTTAACTCTAGATTTTCATAAACTATTCTACTTGACATTCTCCATTAGGATGGCTAACCTAGATTTAATCTAAATCTGAAATATATAAAGCAGAATTCTTGATTTTTTTACATAGGCCTATTCCTTATTTCAGTAAGAGCTTCATCATCTCTCTATTGCTCAAGTCAAAATCCTAGTGAGACATCCTCGATTCCTCTTTTTCCTTATTCCTCAAGCTAAATCCATGAGCAAGTCCTATTTGCTTTACCTCCAAATTATGTCCATCCACTTCTCCCATTCTCACTATCCTAGCCCACACAACAGTAGTGATGTGGGCAGAGATTAAGGCAGAGGTATTTTGGGTAAGGTCTTATAAGTCACTGTAAGAAATTGGGCTTTATTCTAAATTGGATAGAGAATAACTTGAAGATTTTAAACAGGAAATGATACAACATGGATATAAAAATCTCTCTAAAGCCTGTGTAAGAAATGGGGGATACATTGAGTTGAATAGGGGTATAGGAAATAAATGGATGGTGTCTCTGAAAACCAGTTCTCTACTTTGTCTGCACCTTGACCAGGCTTATATCAACTGAGTATGGTTTGTGTTCAAATGAAATTATAGTAAAAACAGTTTTTTATAGTCAACTCTGACTTAATATTAAGAAAAAGTGACCTAGAAGTAAAAGTTTTTCTAATATTAGATTTAGTACTAATTATTTTGGGTAAGCCTGGTGATAGCATTCTCTTGACTCCAAAATTGTTAGCTAAAGTACAGGTCAGAGAAGAAAGTCTTTTATCCTTAAGGCCTTTGTGATTTCTGTTCTGTTCCCTTTATCTACTTATCTATGTTGAATATGTAAAATTCATGGAAAGGATTAAAAATCAGCTTTGATTTGTCCTCACTCACCATTAAAACTGGTTAAGAAAGTACTTCCCTTGACTTTGAATGAAAACCCAAATTGTAGCATGACTCTTCTATTGCTTCTAGGTAATAAAATGTTCTAGGGTCTCTTTAGGTTGCAAATTTAGTGTAAGTTCATTTATTAAAAGTGTCTAGTCCTGAGTATAATGAAAAGTGTGAACCTGATTTAAAGTTGAATTTTCTCCTTTCCCTGAGTTTACTAGATCAAGAAGCTTGTGGTCCAGGAAGAAGGTAGTTTTTCTTCTTGTGTGGAATGTCAAAAATCCACATGAGGTGATAGACACAAATACATAGAGATTTTAGATTTATGAAGCAAAATATTGGACTGTGGAAACTTAATTCATGCTGAAGAGGGGCAGTTGTGAAATGTTTCCTTTCAAAGAATTATTTGAAAAATCAGAGGATAGCTAATTCCTTAAGTTGCTTTTGTGACATTGTGCCTGGTAGTTACACCAGGTCCCTTAGAATGTTTTCTAAATCAGTAGATTTTCTTTTATGATGAATGACAAAAAAGTTAGAATTAATTTTGTTTAAATTGGAACAACTGATGAAATCTGTCAATTAAATGTTTCTGTCAAAAAAGTTTTCACATGACAAAGTAATGAATTTTGCTACTTTGCTAATTGGGCATGAATTTTAAATTTGTGTACATTATATTTTTGAGAGAGAATTAATTTGTAACCAGGATACAGTTTCCACAATATCTTACTGATGACTTTCATAATATGAAGACTCACCATTGATCTCTTTTGAGTAGTTTATGTAATCTATAAACTAGTTAACAACTGGTATCAATTAATAGTTAAGAAACGTTTGTGTTTGGAACACAAATGGCCACAATTTTATTCCTACTACAAATTTTTCTCCTGATCTAAATCCTGAAGAAAAAATGAAATTTATCTTTGTCAGGAGAATTCAATGAAATAGCTCTAAATTTTGTCCAAAACTTTGAGCTCCTTCCTCTCGTTTTATGCAATTAGTCATATTCACTTATGAGACTTGATCAGATTTTAACCTTTTTCTGGTTTAGAAAAGATAAAGTGCAGCTCACTGTCAGCATTCATTTAACATCATGTGTAGGTATGCTACGTTTTCTAGGATTTGACATTTTCAGCGACTGAACTACTAAAAGCAAAATGCTATAAACAGAATGATGTCATTTGTTCCTAAAGACCATCAATATACTAGAGTGATGCAAAAATAATAAAAGTGAGATATTTCATGGCAAACTTTCGGAGTATGGTTAAGACTGTAATCCACGAGTTATCTCGGGGTAAATAATACAGCCACAAACACCTCTAGTGAGTGTTCTCAGGAAAGAAAGGAAATGGGTTAAAAATGAGAAATAACATATATTTTTTCAAACACTGTTTTATTGCTTACCTAGTTAAACACCTTCTTTTTTGAGTGTGGTTAGGAATTAATTCCTTGGTAATCCAGTTTTCATGCTATACAAATCTTCTCTGTTGAAATATAAAATGCGGTTTAAAGATAAAAGCTCATGGATTAAGCCCAAAAGAATTCAATGTATAAACCTTGACACAAACCGGATGTGCATTTACATCAGATCTATACCACATTATTTTTATATAATTGAAAAACTAAACACAATTTTAGGTTACCTGTGTTAAGGTACTTTATTATTCAATTTAGAAATTTCATTTATTTACATGTCATTTTGACAGGTTGCCTCAGAGATGGTCAACATTATGAAGAAGGATCAGTAATTAAAGAAAACTGCAACTCCTGGTAATGAATTTAAATGACACTGAACTGAATTCTACTGTTTGTGTGTGTTCTTCAAATAAAAGAAATATCTGTGAAACAAAATGTATACTTAAATACAGATAGAATCATAAGTCAAGGTGTCATATATCTGTGGCTTTTTTATAAGCATATAAAATTTTAATGAATGTTGAAAAATCTAATCTCAAATATATTTTTATTGCTTGAGTTTGATGTTCATGACAGTGGGCCTTTGTCATACAGCAGACCTGCATTAAATATACCTCATAATCATAAACATTCTGGCATATTATAGGCAAATTGTGTGCCTGTGTGTGTTTTTAAACACAGTAACTATGTATAAAAACAGATTGGCTTAAAAGGATTATCCTGTAGAAAGTTTCCTATTACAAATTCATTAACTCTAAAGTCTAAATTGTCTTGTGTTTTTCAACTTTAAATTGAAAATTTGTGGTCAATTTATTTATCTTTCCCTGGATTAGAAGATAAGAACATATTGAGCCATAGCTGATACATGTGCTATCATTTTTTTTTGACAAAAATAAAATAGCACATGGCTAGCATTAATCAAAATATGGTTTATGTCTTAACAATATACAACTCTGGTTACTAATATTGTAAATGTACTCCATAAAGACCAGGCCACTTTTGTAATTTTTATGTCTTTGCAGCACATGCTCAGGACAGCAGTGGAAATGTTCCCAGCATGTATGCCTTGTTGAACCAGAATTAATTGATCATGTCAATAAAGGAGACTATGGGTGAGAGAAATCATGCTTTTTAGGCTTTTTAGCAATTTCAGTTACTTCTCACGTTTCACACAATGCATTTTTTTATTATTTACTTCTAAAAATAGCCATTATTTCAAAAGAAAGAGTAGAAAAGAAATGGGAAGGGAGAAAGACATGTAAAGTTGGAATGCACAGAGGGGAATATTAAATAATTAAAATGCACCAAGAAGAAATATAGAACATGGTCTTAAGTTGCTCAGAAAGGAGCAGTATCTTGGCCTGAGTGAGGAGAGTCGGGGGAGCTTTAGTGTGGATAAGTATCAGGCAGATCAGAAGGTAGGCATAATTGATTTATTTATGTTTACCTTCTTTCCCTCAGCTGCCACACTAACCCATCCAATCCCATGCTCAGCTCTCCTGATACAGAGTCTAGCCCTATGAGGGCAGTATTATATTTTGAGTAACCCCCAATCAGCCCATTTAGGTAATTTCACTGACATGGCTGATAGCGTTTCATTTACAGTTGAATCAGAAGATAGGTTGAGACACTTTGCTAAAAATCTAAAGATAGGGCTGAGTAGGAAATAACTGATGCTCTCCAACAGATTAAGAAATTAGATGGCTTTTTTACTTATGAAGAAGAAATTAAGATGTAGGTGCTAACGTGGCTATCTTCACTGGACTGAAAGGAAGAGGGATAGGCTGTTTGGTGTCTGCCTCAGGATTCTTCACTGCCATTGATCAAATCTCTACAGACCCCAGATATTTACTACATTTTGGAAAAGATTTCACATAAGATTTATTATCAAGCAACCATAAAAGCAAAGTAATTCTGAGATGTATTTTTAAAAATTAGAAAAATTATTTCATTCTACACATAAGACTTATGTTTCCCAGCACAATGGGACACTGTATTTTAATGTACCCAGAGTCTTTTCTTGGAAGACACAAAGTATATATAGAAAGTCACATTTGTTGACATTAATATTCTTAATTCTTCTGGGTGTGTCAATGTGTGTGCATGAGTGAGTGTTTAATATTTTAGGTGATAACAGGTTTTTAAGTATTTATAGGGAAAACCTATTATAATTTTCTGTAGCTGAGTGCTACTGAAATCATTAAAATAACATAAGAATATGTGTCATCATGAGAAATTATCTTAATCATGTTTCTAAAAGAAACAAGTTCGTGTTTGACCTATAAGCACAAACTTCCAAAAAGCCATAATCAGCAGCCAACCTTTCTACTGTCACAGAACCCATGAGAAACACAGTCTAAAGCTATGTGGTAAGAAAGCACATTTAAGAGTACAGATGCTGTTAGGAAACTGCTATCTTCCATGAAAGAAAACATGTTCTTTCCATCCTTCGTCTGTTGTCATAGTACTCCAGGACTATTTAAGAAGCATGAGCTTTTCCTTTTAGTAGCAAACACAAATGACTTTAGGAGAATGAAAGTGAAATACAATTGTAGCAAAAGGAAACATACACAGAGCAAAGAAAAAAAAAAGGTTAAGTAAAGGGCACAAGCCACGAAGAAAAAGAGTAAAACTGAAATTAATTACTGGGGAAAACAATGAGGGAGGAAGTTCTTGAATTTAAAAAAATATCTAATTCTCAGATACCTTCTGTTTTATATGATCGAATTGTTTTCATATGTGAAAACAGAATCATATCATTCATTATTTAAGTGCTTTTTAAAATAGCCTACAAAGAAATATATACAACCTTTGCTTTAAAATATTTATTTCTCACATCTTGGTAGTGTTTTAGATCCAAGTCTTTATTCATTGTACATAACCTACTTCAGTACTTATTTATTCCCTGTATTATTTTTAATGCAATCAAGTAATAGTAACAAAATATGTGTTTCTTCTGTGGCACTGCTAGAGATACAAAGAAATAATTTCTGGCTTAAAGGAATTTATAATCTAGCTGAAGAGTCAACATGCCATCCTTTGTAAAAGGATTTCTAATGATAGGGCAATAAATAGGTGCCAAATTAGTGGCACAAGTAATAATCAACAAGTTAGTGCAACAAAGAGGTATAGATAACTATTTCAGTGGCCTGATGCTGCACAACAGACCACTCCATAATTTAGCAGCTTCAAACCACAAGCTTTTCATTTGTTTATATCAGCAATTTAGATGGACTTAGCTACGGCTCTTTTGCTGGTTCCTCTTGAAGTTACTCATATATATACAGATATCTGGAGTCACCTGGGGCTGAACTGTCTAAGGTGATCTCATTCCCATGTCTGGTGCTTGGTGCTGGTTGTTGGAGGGCCCCCTTGTCTGCAGCAGGCAAGGCTTAGCTTCTTCACATGATGACAGTCTTCTAATAAGACACGAGTGGAAATTGTGAAGAGCCTCTTTGAGGCCTAAGCTTAAACTTTGCACAGCATCAATTCTATTGCTTTCTACTGGGCAAAGTGGGTCACTGGGCAAGCCCACATCCAAAGGTTGGGGAAATAGACTCCATCTCTGGATGGAAAGAGCTACGAAAACTTTATGGCCATTTTTAATCTATCGCATCTCTAAACTTGGTTTTTCTTATGATCTCAAAAATCTAGACTGTTGGCCTTGATTTTTCACTGGTGTTTCAAGATCAGCATACCCCTAACTGAAAGGATTAACCTCTTTGATCTCTCCTTGGTTCCTGGCAGCCTCCTCCACATTGTCAACCAAGCCAGATAATTTTAAATGTTTTGTTCTTCTTTCTTCTGTATTCTCAGACACTGAACTCTTATAATTCCCACATTCAAAGTGTCTTTTAAATATTTATTTACTTTATTCCTTTGCTATATTCTAATGTACTTCATCATGCCTAGTTTGCAATGACCCAACTTTTCTCTGTTTCCAGACTAGTCAAACTCTAACGAATCCTTTATACTTTCATGGTTATCCTTCTAAAACAAAAGTTTTATTCTGCAGCTCATGTTCTTAAAATTTTCAGTGAAACTCCACCATTTAAAGAATAAAATTATACTTAGAATAAATAAAAATCTGGCACAAGTGCTTTTTTATTGTCTCTTCTTCTGTATCTTCTTCCAGCCTCTGTTTCCCTAGCCTCTCTGATAGTTTAAGTATTTCATTTATCTGCTATTCCCTAAATGTGCTACCCAATCTCAAACCTGCATGCTCCAGAGTTGCCTTTATCTAGAATGATACTCTTTTCTTTCACATCTGGCCACCAAACTCATTCCTATCCTTCCACACCTAGCACCAAAGTCACTTCCTATAAAAAACTGTACTACCTCCCTTGGGCAGAGTTATATTTGAATCCTTTAATCATACTTTGACCTTATAAAAATTGACACATACTGAAGTCATTTGTACCTTTGTAGTCTTTTTAAGGTATGAGCTCTGTGAAGGTAAAGAAATTTATTTTAATGTTTCTAATGTTTATGAGAGAACATGACAGACAAATTAAGAATGTTCAGTAAACGTTAAATTAGATTATAAAGGAAGTTATGAGTCCAGGTTAAAAAAGAATGGTGTAAGATAGTACCTTTCACACTTTTTAGCATGTCACATTAAAATATACATTTAACTTTGTGACCCAGCACACACACATGTGCACATGCACTTGTACACACACACACACACACACACACACACACACACACACACACAGAACCTACCCTTATTATGTGCAATATCCTCTAATATTTCCTATTATTTCTCCTGTATTCTATTTTATTTTTAAAAATGCTTATCCTTGCTAATTGATTAATTAAATAACCAAAAATGTCTCTGATTTTGCTTAAGGCTGGGTCTGTTAATCTCTTAAATAATGCAGCAATATCTAGTATGTGCAGAGGATTTCTTGTTGAAATTCCTTGGGTGATGGAGATTGCAATTTAAAATTATGGTCAAAATTGCTTAAGGTTTTATGAACTAACAAATTTCATAAAAGTATTAACTTACTAGGCATATTATTAAAATTGAGCTTTATCTTCAGTCATCAATAATAGCCTTTCGCATTATAAACAATTTTGCTAATAAACACAACAGGATAAAGTTTAGATTTAAGAACTGAAAATATATTGCCCTCAATCTCTAGATAATTTAAACAATAAATTACTTTCACTTTTCTCATTTTTCAGTGCCTGTCATCTCTTAAGAAATTTTTGTTGTCCTCAAATTTCAATATTAGATTTTGAAAACAAACCTTTATCTATGTGAAGGCACAAAGTATGTCTCTGGAAAAATACACACTTTTAAAATCTAATTTTATGTCAATTATACTTATATTGTTATTAGTATTATTAATAACTAAGATTGAGCACATAACATAAATTAACTCAGCATGTGGTAGAATATTTTAATATTTAAACAAAATAGTTCAATAAATTTCAATAAAATAATTAGCACTGATACAGTCATTTTTTAAAGTATATCTATTTTATTTTCAATTTTTCATACTTTTTTTACATGTTCAACTTCTAGTGAGATCAAAATTATAAATGAAACTTATTACCCTATTAATTCCACAACTAGATTTCTGTACATTCGAGCTTCTTTTTAAAATGCATTTAATAACATTTAAAAGAAACTGCACATATTATTACAATTCCATTCCTTCTGGTATGTAAAGATTTCATCTTCTTAAATTTAGCATATATAATATAGCCTCAGGTTCCTCACGTGAGTTATAAAAGTAATTTAAATATACCTCATTTAGAAAAAGCATCTCATATGCTTCACTGCTAGAGTAATCAATAATGCATCAGTTATATAAACAATATCTAGCTTGCAGTAATAGTTTCAATTTTTTGAGATTTGTTTCTGTATAAATTCAGAAATATAAATGAACAGGTATTTATAGAGGTGATATTATGTAATCTGTACATATCTTTTCTGCTTTATTTGTAAGATAGATGGACAGCTCAGAATTACAGTCAGTTCTGGGGAATGACTTTAGAAGAAGGTTTCAAATATCGTCTTGGCACCTTGCCACCCAGCCCCATGCTTCTGAGTATGAATGAAGTAACAGTAAGTGTTTTCTCTTTTTGACTCATTAATGTATGTGTTTGTATTGATGTGTTCATATGTGTGTTTAAAGCAATTTTAAATAACTAAAATAGTGAGTTCTAAATTTTCAGAGTTATAATTTTGTCATATAAATGAAAACCTTTCCAAATGGTTGTCATATCCCTCAAAATTTCATTGACTTTGGAAGTTCACTAAAATCAGTTTATATATTAAATGTAATCTCCTATTTTTAAGAACAATTGTATGTTCATTAACATTTCTAATGATTTCATAGAAATTCATGTTTCTACTCATTGGCTCTTCAGTGACACAATGCTTAAGAAACTCATTAGTTATCCTATTTTTCTTTCTTAAAGTAAAGACAATTATTTTGTAAATTCATCAAAATGAGTTCTGATATCTCTCAGACTAACCATCATCACAGGAGAATACAATAAAAGCTAGCAACTGTAGACATGTATGTTATGATGATACCAAAGGTTTATTCTCAAAAATCCTAAAAATTTCTGTTGAAAGAACATCTTCAAAATTTGCCTGATGGCCTGGCAAACTTAAATAAATAAATTGTTGTGTTTCCTAACACTCTTATGCTTTCCACTATTGTATTGGTTTTCCGTTTCATTTTTAAGAGGTGTTATCTGATAATAGACATCTTACGTGAGGAGGCTTCTATCCGTATAGTTACCACAGACCTCTAATTCATAGAGCTGCAGTTTTACCAACCGAGGTATGTGTTGTCTCTCAGGTACACACTTTCCAGTTGAAATGTTGACTGTATTCAAGGCCCTTTAACAAATGCCCAGGACAGGGCTACGATCTCAGGCTGCTAGAGTGCAGCCTCTTCACTCTGCAATGAAGATATCAGGTTTTGACTGCCTGGAAGTTCTCAGTATCTCAGAGTAAGCAGGGCTGTTGTTTGCTCTTGGATAAGTTCTAAATCCACAGGTTTCTCATTAAACATTTAATGTGCTTTGCTTTTGAGAGATGTAATCCCCTGAGTTAATCCAATTCAAATTCCAGCAGTAGGGCCTTCTAAATTATAACTACTATCAGAAAAGATAATAATAGCTGCCATTTATTGAGTAGTTGTGTGTTAAGCGTGCTTATAAGCACTTTCATACATCATTTCATCTAATTCCCGCAGCAGCTTGATGTAGTGGGTACTATAATTATCCACATTTTAAAGACAAGAAAATTGCAATCGAGAGAGGTTAAGGCACTTTGAAATTGAGAGAAATGAAAAGCCACCACAGAATTACTTAAATTACAGAGCCAAGACATCTTAAAAGATATGCCTCCAATAGAGTCCCTAGAGTTTCAGCTTTGGCCCATTCAATTTCAAAATAGCAAAAGGCCTTTAAACCAGAGCAAACTTTATAAAATGATCAGCATAGATATATTTTTGGATCTTTTCTACAATCAATATAATACAAAATATTTAGAAATGTGGTTCAGATTCATGGATTTTAGTGACCTAACTGTATGATTAATTAAAAGAGTTACTAATATTGTTTTGTTTTAATTTTTCATTTTTTTTGCCCTATCTGGAATAAAAAAGAGGCAGAATTGTTTAAGAAAAAAATAAATTTAGCTCTTTATAAGGATTACTGTTTTTCTTGCTTTTATTGAGAATCCTAGGTAACCAAATACTCATTTGGATGTTTATATACATTTTCTCCAGATTATTTTTAACATTTTCTATTTAAGTCTTAGTTTTTGCAACTTAGAATATTTTATATTCTGGAGAAAATAAGATAAATTTTTTTCTTAAGTTGCCCCTTACTGCAGCATAGAAAAGAAAATCTAAATCATCATTGGCTACTGAGATTTGTTTGCATAAAAGTCACTATGGTGATATTTAAATGAAAACCTTGATGCTCAGTAATTTGGGAGATTTTAAATTACTTAATGCTATGAATTATTGTAATACAGTTGTCAAGCTTTTCCAGAAAAGCAATAAGAAAAGTTCAGCAATAAGGTCTGTAAGAGTTCTATTACCCATTTATGATATAAGGTGAGGAAATAGCTCCTTGTTTCTACAGCTTGAGGACCAAGGCCTTTCAAAGTTTCTAAGTGTTGGTCTCATCCTAATAAGAAATAATACATAAGAAAATTAAAAATATAATAAATACTTGTAGGAAGAATAAGAATTTGATATGAACTGACGTACACTGGTGGCTACAGGAAGAGCTATAAACTAGTTTAATTCTTAGCCTAATAATTACATAGAAAGTATCCCAATTCATCATAATGCATCTGAGCACTTAAAAAATAAATTATTTTTTTGTGAGTATGCTTCTGGATAACTTTCCCCCCACTTTTTCCTAATTTTTAAAATTTTATTTTCAACATAGAATGGTTTATATGTACAGTTAGAGTAGGCAGCTGACAACAGTGATAATAATTGTGCTAAGAAACTCCATTGCATTTCTACTCTAAAACATCTCCCTTGATCATATTATCTAGATGCAAGTTGAGTTTTACAAAATTCTCTATCCTGTGTGAAAAAGATGAGCCACGAGTCATCCTCACTTTCCGAGGAAGATTTTCTTTTCTCTGGTTGTTTTCCTGGCTTCATTCCTTCCTTGGCTTAACTCAGTATTCTCAGAATGTGTCTGCCAAGGAGGAGTTAGAGAAATATCAATAGGCATTGTACAAAGAGTTCCATGATCATATAAATATGAAAAAATTTAATCTCTATAATTAGTTTAATTCAAATGAATTTTCATAGGGTAACAATGAGGAATAGAAATATGTTGATAGTGGAGCGTTGGAAAAGGTAATTAATTTTGAATGGCAGTCCTAAATGAGGGCAGATACAAGGAAATATAAACTTGTTTTATTCTCTAGGCACAAGCATAGTGGATGAAAGGAATAAAAAATGGGAAAGAAAGAAAGCTGAGAGGGATCCTGCCTAGCCCGTGTAGCTTCTCATTGTACACAAAGGCTCCACTTCACCAGCTTTAGGATTATGTCTAGTGTCAGGTCAACAAATGACAGCTGAATGCTTACCTTTTCCCTAAAGTATTATCTTGAGACTTTTCAAATTCATGACTTGATTGTACAGCTCTGTTCCAAATTGTTCTGCACTAAAAATGTTAAAAACGATTAGATGAATCAACCCTTCTCTGCTAGTCCATTTAAATGTTGTATGTTGTATGAATAGACTCATGAAGGGACTGATTGGGAGCTGGCCTTCAGAAGAACTCTAGCGCTCTGCAAGAACTTTAAGTTCTGCTCATTGTGTCTTTTGTCATTTTATACTACAAAACAGATTATGACATGGCTTAAACCTTATTTCAATATTTCACAACTTTTGTTCTATGGACCCCCGATCTTGAAAGATTGTAAATAAAGGTATCTCATTAGTGGTCAAATAAGTTTGTGACATGGTACATTATATCTTTCTTCTGAAGATTTACACTAATCATTAGTTTATTGAACACACTGAGAACCCTTATTCCATTAACATTTTTTTCATCCTCTATTTCCTAAATTCATGAGATCAAAGAGCCTTTTTGTTTGTTTATAATAATTGTTAACATTCCCCAGGATATGGCTCCACAAAGCATACTTTAGGAAATGCTCACTTAAGCTAAAATATTGAAATAACGATGCTGGAGGGAGCAGAAGAACATTCAGGGATAAAATAGAATGTTCTCAGAGTATCAGAAGAAAACAATGGAGGCAACCAATTATTATAACTGTATGCAAAACTGGCATTGACTGAGGTCCTCTTGAGCCAGCAGTGATATCACAGTTGAAATCAGTTAATAGGCATGTGTAGGCAGCTGAATTTATCCATCTGGCACCATTCTATATAGAATGATGGGCATGAGCTGTGGAGCTGGTGTGCTTTGGTCACCATGGCTCCCTCACTTATTTCCTCAGTTTCCTTCTCTGCAAAATAGTGATAGTGGTAGCACCTAGCTCATGAGGTTGAAAGAAGTGCTTGAGTACTGAATGAGAAGTACTTAGTATAGTTCTTTGACTATAGTAAAACATTAAAGAAACGTCATTATGTAATATATAAAATTGCTCCTTCTCCCTTGGATTAACCTTGGGAGCATAGCAATATTCTGCAAAAGGCCAATTCTGTAAGAGCTAAATTATCCAACTCTTCATCATTTGGAGCATTTTATTTCATAAGGGAAGGTATAGCTCTGGATTTATTGGCCCTGATGGAGTTTACATATTTTTAGTGAACCTGAAAGTTCTACTATGTTGCAAAATCAAATCAAATCGTATCAAATCTAATCTTATTGACAACTCTACCCGATTGTTTTTCCAGACATATTATTCAAGTGCTTTTGAATTTGAGAAATAACTTCAAAAAACTTCACTGTGTTGTATCCTATTATAAATATTGCAAATATTTGGAATGAAATATACCATTTTCAAACAAAAATGGAGAAATTGAGTTTATTTCTATACTCAACTCAGTTAAAATTTTTAAAAATAATTCTGTTGTCATTGATTTCCCAAGGAAAATAACAAAGTTAACAAAAGCTGTTACAGATAAGTATTGCATCCAAGGTGAAGCTACTTGGAAACTATTAAAGCATTGAGAAACCTGGCATAACATTTAAGACCTGTAGCTGCGCTATCTTATATGGTTTGAGACTGATATATGTAAAAATGTTCTAAGGTTTTTTGTCATCCTCACAGTTTACTAGTACATCTTTTCTCAGTCATCCAATATAAATGACTTTAGCATATTTTAGTTGGATTATTAACAGAGGAAAAATAACTTTTAATGGTTGTTGGAAGTTAAAGTAAAATAATATTTTATATGTTACACAATAACTTTTAAAACCATTAATCATTGAGGTGAAAAGTGAATATTAAATAACTTGAATACTTTATCATTGTCTAACACACAGTATTTGACTGACTGGATTTATTTCTCTAGTCATTAGTTCTAATAGGAGGAATTTGTTTTTCTCTGTCTGAAATATATTTCAATGATAGCAAGAACTAAGGGATGAGAAGTACCTTTAGAAAAAATCAAAGTTAATTATTAATACATCTAGATTTTACCCTCCGTAGGTTATTGAAATTTTTGATTTGATTAAGAATAACCCTGCCTGAACAAGTATCTTCTATTTGATTCCAATAATGTTTGTCACCTGTGTAAACAGAAGCCCCTGTAGAAACTAAATCACTGACTAGAAAAGTAAAAAATACAGTTATGTATTTATGTTTTTTACATAATATTGTACAAAAATGACCAATTTTCCCACTAAATTAATATTTAGCTTTCACTTACATAACATAAAGCAAATGATGTTGGGTTTTTATGATAATTTTATAAAATACAGTAGGTGCCAATGATGCTGCAGAAGAGAGGCACAGCCAGATGTCATGGTGCAGCCTCTTTAAGTGTATATGTCCCTCAGCTCATCTCAGAACTTTCTCATCTGTGTAAGTAAAGATGCAGGGAAAAGAAAGTATGCCAATTGTTCTTGCTGTCTCTGATTTTTAAGAGTTTTGAAATTCAAAGAGCACCAAAACATTTGCCTCTGTCTTCTCAAACCTCCGTCTCTTCTTTCCTTCCCTCCTCAGAATGGACCTCACCTCCTACAGGGAACTTTAAAAAATATACATCCAGCCTTACTCCTTATTCAGCTGAACCTGTGGCAGAATAAATCTCTTCTCTCTCAAATCATTTTTTGAGTTTACAGTTTTATTTTTTCATACTTAGTCACAGTCTGATGCATAACTCTGTGATATAATTGAACATGACTTGAACAGCACCGTGGGGCTGAATTAATCATCACAAGACAAATCTTCAAAAAGAAATGTGAAATTCATTTTTTCCCTGTCTATCAACAGATATTTGGGGCTATTAAGTAGATTCCTGAGGTGGTTTGGTGAGTTGGTTTGCTATACCTACTTTCTGGCTTCCCCAAGTGTAGATCTAGCTAGTCCATACCACAGTTTTTCCCAGTCTATTTCATAAGACACTAGTCCTTTATTCTGCTGCACAGTAAAAATAACATGAAATAAAATACTCTACATTGGGTCAAGAATGTTTAATATCATAAATATTACTTTCATTTCTTATAGCTGCACAATACTTAGGTAGTTTATAAAAAAATATTGCAGTGAGGACAAAAATCTATTTAATTTTCAAAACCAGTGTTTTTCAGAACTGTTTGATTAATTAACAACTCTTTTTGTAATTATGTACTATCATACCACAAAATTAGTGTTCTAAGAAACTCATTTTAGGAAATATCTTAGTTCATCAACTTCTAGATGCACATTTTCTTCACTTTTTTACCTCTGAAATTAGGGTGATTTTTACAGTGGATGATATTCTCGGTCAGTGAAACATAATATTGCTCTAGGAGCTTTCCTGTCAGTTATATATGCCATTTTAGTTATTATTTGACTCATCCAAGAGTGACAAATATCCAAAATAATAATGGCTTAAATAGCATAGTAATTGATCTCTTACCAACAAATCTGGAGGTGGATGGTCCTCTATTAAAATTGCACTTTGTGGTGTTGGCCTCCCAGCCTTCTTCCTTCTCATTCCATTTTCCAGAGTCTTCATATTCGAGGCCTTCTAATTCTGCTCCATGTCCATCAATGATACCCAAATTCCTGCTAGCAGTAAAAGAAAAAATAAAAGGATCAATTAAAAGGAGTAAAAGTAAAGTGCCAGAAGTCTCTTTAGGAAAGTTCTCAGAAGCTTCCTGTGACACTTCTGTTTACAGGCAATAGGTCAGCACTTAGTAATATAGCCACACATAGTAGCCCAGGAGGTGCTAGGGAATGTAGTCATTTTTTTTTTTGAGCTTGCATTTATTGAACTAAAATTGCTATTGCTATGAATAAAGGGAAAATCTATGAAAAAGGGAAGAACTGGAGAAGAAATAGCAACACCTGCTATATATAGTGTGATTGCTGAATATTGACATTTACGAGAAGTAGATCATTTAAAAATTATGAATACAAACTAGAGAAGTATCAAAGCATAATTCTTTCAGAGTTAAGGCATAAAGGCAAATATTGTTGAAGATGAAAAATTCATTTTGCCATTAGCAGCAAGAAAATTAGCTCTTTCCTCCCCAATATCAAATAGTTTAGAAATTTCTTGGTATTCATAGCCTTGTATTGTAAAGGTCAGAACAGAATGATATTCTCCTTGCCTTCCTTGATTTTTGGGTCACCCTGATTATCTAAATTTAAGTGGGGGAAAGTGCAGCTAGAGATAGAGGAAATGACTCACATAGTAGATATTGTGTAGATATGGGCTCATACCAAGAATGTCTAGAATGTTCAGAATTTGATGTTTATTCTAAGCTGCCCTGTAATGGTTTTCATTATTCTTTCAGAGGTTTTGATTGAATCTAATGCAGGCATTACTGTAAAAATAATTCTCATTTAATTCTAATATTTGTTCACAATATCTTTAATCTCTAATTTCTAAATAGAAATAATCAAAGTAAGGGGACTATTCCAATTTAACCTCATATTTGACTACTGTTAATTTGAAAATATAATTAGATTATGACTAATTATTTCAATGTTATAATTAATGAAAAAAAATTAAAATACCCTATGTAATAGTGTAAATTTTTTTTAAATATAAATTTTTAACTTTTTAAGCCACTATTTTAAAATTTCTGCCACTCAGCTGATCCTCTTGATTCTTTTGCTTTATTAAGCTATGCTTTGGTAAAAAAAAAAAAAAAAAAAATATTTATTGAAGCCAGACTTTTATTACCAATTCCTAAAAGCTGTTATTCTTATTTTGTGATGCTTAATTTTTTTATTTATAAGATCTTAAAAACAGTCTACAGAGGACTATAGTAATTATGTAATCATGGAACATAAAATTTGCAATGTTTATTATGTAAGGTTATTGATATCATAAGGCAAAATTGCAAAATAATATATACCCATTGAACCTCAAATTTTATGGGCTTGTTTTTAGAAAAAACCATATTGAATAAGCAGTAGATCCAATAGGTGAGCTTCATGAATTGAGAAGGGTTAGTGGGTTCATAAATCTGTTTTCAATAAAAAGGTTGTTTTACTTCGTGTTTCTCTATTGTTTATCTTATTGAAAAGGATTAGCCATTTACATATATCTTTTGAATAAATCATAAAAGCAACAAATGCATACTGGTATTATAAATTAACTTAATATGCCACAAAGAAAAAATTGTTATTTTTTTTTTGAGATGAAATCTACCTCATTTTTTTCCTCTTCATTATTATTAGATATTTATTGAGTTACCTCCCATGCACAAAGCTCTCAGGTGGTCTTTGGAATGTAGAAGTCAGATTCTAAATCTTTCTGAAATGTATTTGAAATACTAGTTTTATTGTTCCTGCTTCAATATATGGAAGGGAAATATCCTAGCTATGGTATTAATTTGAAATTATAAAGTGAAAAAATAACAACTGATACTCATTTTCTTTTTTGGAACTTTAGGCAACTTAGTATTATAAATGCTTAAAAGCACATTCATAGACCACTAATAAATTTTAAAGAAATGAGTTATGTATATGAAATGTGTACAGTAGTTCCCCCTTATTGATGTGGGATAAGTCCCAAGACTCTGAATGTACTAAACCTTATATACGCTGTATTTTTTTTCTCTGTATATACATACCTGTGATAAAATTTAATTTATAAATTAGGTATAATAAGAGATTAACAATAATAAAAAAATAGAAATATTTATAACAATTTGTACTGTAATACAAGTTATATGAATGTGGTTACTCTCTCCAACACCCAATCTGATAAATGAATTGACTACTAAGTAACTAATGGATGGGGAGCAATACAACATAGATATACCAGATATAGATATACGTTGTTGGTGGAATGGAGTGTGATGGTGCAAGATTTTATCATGCTACTCAGACCAGCATGCAATTTAAAACTTATGAATTATTTATTTCTGGAATTTTCCATTTGATATTTTTGGACCATGGTTGACTGTGGGTAACTAAAACCACAGAAAGCAAAACTGCAGATAAGGAGGGACATTTCTTACCAGATAACCAGGACATTTCTGTCCTATTTAGAAAGACTTCTTTGGAGATTGAATCTATATCTCTGAAACTATCTACCCAGAGAAGTAAATTTATTCTGTTCCAATTATAATTTTTTATTGTGGTCAATCAAATGGCATAAGAATCTAAAAGCACCTAGATTTCTACGATACTGCTCTTCAAGTTATCATTCAAGTACTCTACTGTGATCTGATTGATGTTTTCTGCATTTTTCTTTTATCATCTAAATAGCAGTATTACTAGTAATGGACATCAGGATTTAATAACTTTATCAGGTGATAATAGTTCGTTAAACAAAAATTGAATTCTATCATTCAGTTTCAAATTTATAGATATTTTGGATGGTTACCTTTTCAAACAAACATGTAAATTCTGTATTTTCGTTTCGTCTTTAAAGCTATTTTATACTTGTTGAAAATAATTTTTTTATAAGATATTGGAGCAGCAGCCTGACTGGTTCAATGCACAATCATAAGACTTTTTAATAAATACAATTTTAGCTTTTTAGACATTTTAGACATTTTACTTCTGCTGCAAAATATCTAATAAATTTATTTCTAATAAATTGGGGGAAATGATAAATGTAACATAGTGTTAAGAATTTTAAAACCTGGTCTAGTTTCAGGGTTATTTCTTATTTAACTGAGAGGCCTTAGCATGTCATTTTATTTTAAAAGTTTGTTTCCTTATTTATAAAATAGAGTGAATAATATTGCCCTGATTATATCACATAGGCATGTAGGCATAAGTGATAAAAATTAATAAGTGGATCTTTATTTGGTTAGAATCCTGATTGTTTGTGGAAGTGAAAGTTATCATTCTTTAGAAAAGTTTGGGAAAAAAACAGGCATTGTGTTTTAGATACTCCTTGAGTGACATGAATAGAGCAAGGTCTGTAACATTTAATTGGACTTCTTGGAAAGACAGCAGCTGACATTGACTTTGTCAGGACTTAAACATGAGCTCTTAAGACATAAGAGTATTGTATATTTGGCATTGTACACTTCCTGAAGTCCTCTTTAATCTTCAAGGATTTTATAAATATCAACCAATTTGTCACATTGTTGTTTCCCAATAGCTGGTATAAAATTGGTGTTCTTTGGGGCTCCAAGTATGTTAATGCATAATTGTCACAAATACATTGTTCTAAAATTAATTTTACGTGAAATCACTCATACTATTCAATATAGGAGGAACATAAAATAAATATTATTTTTGAGGCCAAATTTAAATAACAAGACCCGGTATTTCACAAGGATAACCAAAACTGATTTAAGATGACAGAAATGGCCAAAATCTTTGTACTATTGGTAATTCAGAAAAAAGCATTCCGTGGATTATTATTATGACTTTGTAACTACGTTTTTATTCTCCACATTAAATTGTCAGTTTTAAACATATATGAAATAGAAATCTTTAATGCTTTTTAGGATGTCACTCAGAAAACTCGAATATGTAAAATAAAAAGCAATGATAAACATTACAAAAGAGCATGGCATTTTCTTATAATGGTTATTGAGATATATTTAAAGTATATATATATATATATAACACATCTGCCTCTTCTTCTTTAGGCTTTACCTCCAATAATTGATCTTCCAGAGTTTTTTGTTGCTTCTTATAAATGGCCTGGATGGACTCATGGCCCACTGGATCAAAAAAATTGTGCTGCATCATGGGCATTTTCCACTGCAAGTAATAAAGCTATTTTAATTGCTTCCTTATAAAGTCTCTGACTCTAGATACTCCAGGGACATTAATTAAGAGGGTTTGTTTGTTTATTTATTTATTTAAGGGCAAAAAGAATTTATTTTATATAAGATAATTATGAAATATTGTTTTAATAACAAAAACATCCATACTTATCTAAGAGGTTTTAAATTTAGAATATTTAAAGATTTGCATTTGGTTAATTAAAATGAAATCTTATTCTGACCAGAGAAAGCAATTTGAAGATTATGTAAAAATCTATTTTACTCTGAAAATTTGTCTAAGTTTTAGGATCTAGTTTTAAATAGAAAATAAATCAAAAGAGCAACAAAGAAAATTTACCAAAATCTGTTTGTTCTTTGATAGTTAAAGGCAGATAATAGGAGTATAAGGTTCCTTTCATTCATAATAATATCTGTAATATTAATACTCAAAAACTCATGATTTTTATATTTTCAAAAGATTTCCAAAAATATATTAAATTGGTAAACTAATTTGATATATAGTAAGACTTCAGAACTAAATAAATGGATTAAATGGGTTTTATCTCATTTTGGATAAAAGCAAAATGTAGGTTCTAAAGTGATATAACTACTCCAAATTAGTGCTGCTGTTAGGTCAAACATGTAACAATACCTCTTTTATATCTATTTTCATACAAATTCACAAATCCCATAAATCAATACTCAGGTTAATGCTAAAATTTGGTCTTCAAATTATCCTCAAAGGAGTGTTGGTGGTATTCCAGTAATTAAATTGAACCTAACATAATTTTGATTAGCTGCTGTCAAAGATCTTTATAAAACTATGCTCTAAACTTTAAAGGTAATTCCAAGAGTACTCAAAATAAGTGCATAGACTCTTAGAGAAGCCCACTTGAAGGGGGGCACTCCTTGAGACAGAAAAGTACTGATATCTTGTCTAAATATTATAACTTAACAGTATCAGCTATTCTAGAAATGATGCCAGTGGCTAAGGTCACCTCTGGAGTTCTCCTCTCTGTTAACGCTATGCTAGTGCCTACTTCCCCAGTATAAATGCTCCTTGGCTTTCTGATGTTTATCCTCACCATGTTAGGGACCCAGAGGGGCACCACCTTGAGCCCTATTTCAGATGGATGGGGAGAGACTTAATCAGGTAAATCTTATGTAATTTTATGTTCATATGATTAATGTATTATACCTCCTACATAATATATAAGAATTTTGCCTTAACTTTAGGTTAGACCAGTATTTCTGAAGATGTCATAGGGAAGTCATTGGTGGTAAAATGCAGAGTAACTTCCTAGGCTAGTTTGGACACTGTGTTTTGGTGTCCTTAGGTCACAGACCCACAGATGGTCTTAGAACAGGGCTAAGTCTGGATTTGTCCCCATACCTAATTTATCAAAATAGGTATGGGGACAAAAACACACCAGAGAGAGTGTTTTTAACATTTTTGTGTTTTCAGAGTATAGAGTTTTATATTCAGTATGGTAAATCAAGCTGATGCTAGTTTTTGAAATGTTAAGAAAAGAATAATTAGGTTCTTTTAAATATCTTGAAAATTGTGTCAGAAAATAGCTAAAATAAGAAAAAATGTCTTTTAAAGAAGCTAAAAGGTATTAAATGGATAATAAAATATTTTTAAAAATTAGATGATAGGTAGGTAGGTAGGTAGGTAGGTAGATAGATAGATAGATAGATAGATAGATAGATAGATAGATAATAGATAGATGGATAGTTATTCACCCAATTAAAATTCAAGCAAGATATCAGAAGCTGAAGATGAGGTAAAAGAGATTGAAATGGTGGGAGTGATATATGCCACAGAGCAAATTTGGGCTAGAGTAAAATAAGCAGGGAAAATAATAGATTGTGTCTCAGAGGTAAAGCCCAATACAAATTTTCAAAAAGAGAGTGGAAAACAATTTGCTAAACTGAGTCATTCTTTAATCTTCTGACCTTTGCTAAGTGTTTCTAGTGAATTTGGATTAAACCTTTGCTGAGATTCAGAAATGTCTGTAAGATCAATATACCGTATACCATTAGAATTTACAACCCTTACCTTTTAGTTGAAATCTGTAGGTTCATGAGACTTTAAAAGTCACCTTTTTCAAGTATTCGGTAGATTTCTTAATGAAGAACTTAGAAGTCTATAAAACATGAAAGAAGCAAAGAACAAGTCTCTGAAGATGATAAGACAATGGAGCAATATCAAAACTGAACAAAAACTAATACTGAAATTATGACACAGTTGAATTTGCTGGAATATATAGATATTTAATAATATTTTGCCTTAATTTTAAATTATATCAAGTTCAGAAGACTAGGGTTCAAATAAAGAAGGGTATGTAAATTATTAGAAATACCATGTACCATTTGAGTATTAATATTTTATTTGAAACAGGTGTGGCAGCTGACCGAATAGCAATTCAGTCTAAGGGTCGATACACAGCCAATCTATCCCCTCAGAATCTGATTTCTTGCTGTGCCAAGAACCGTCATGGATGCAGCAGTGGAAGCATCGATAGGGCATGGTGGTACCTGAGAAAACGTGGGTAAATAGCTATCTAACGTGTATTTCTAGGATTCTTATAAGTATGGCTTGAGGTTAAAATAAGGAAAAAAATATATATTTAAAGACTTACAAAAATCTACAAATATATACGGTCAATCTAAATACATATATGTATTATATTTAGATATATACTATATCTGGTATCTACTGACATTATAAATTTTGTAAAAAATTATTTGAAGAATGTATTCATTACTACATAAATTAAAAAGAAGACTCAAGGAAGCATTGTCTTGTGACTTTGAGCCAAATAGCTCTACTAATCCCCATGAAGCAAATAGATAAAACTGACACTACTGATACCTCTGTTGAAACTTTTAGTTACCCAGAAGATGAATAGATAATATCAGGTAATAATTAGATTAAGAATCAAATTAATAAAATAAAAAAATAATTTACAATTGCCTCAATTAATCAATATCATTAATTGTCACCATCCTATTCGATGAGAAATGGCAGGCTGCATTTCTTTACTTTCATGTATTCTGATACTCACACATCATCCTTCTATCTGCTATGACAGCTAATATACTTAAGAGCTGAGTTAGTCTATTCAGCTAAAGAAACTGTAGCCGATAACTAATAGTATATGCATATTCTACTCATCTGTTGTTTCCTCACCCACTGAATGCTCCAGAACTGCCATAGAAAGGTGAGGTGCTATGAAATAATGGGTGTCAGATATGTTTCAATAAATTTCTTAAAAATTTTTTTTCATATGTTTTGCCTAATAAAGTGATTGCTTAGGATAGACAACATGGCTAATTCCTTCCTGGAGTAATAGTGTTTAGTTGGCTTCTCTTTTGTATTATAATAAAAATTAAAGCTCTTTAGAAGCTTAAAAGGACAAATTATTGAGACCCAACTAAACCTCATTGTATTAGTCTGCTCAAGTTAACATAGCAAAATACCAGAGGCTGGGTGGCTTTCACATAGGTGTTTATTTCTCACAGTTCTGAAAGCTGAAAATCCCAAGATCAAGATGTTAGTATATTCAGTTCTTAGAGACCTCTTCCAGGTGTGCTCACATGACAGAGAGAGCTCTAGTGTCTCTTTTCTTATAAGGATACTAATCCCATTATGAGCCCCACCCTCATAACCTCATTTAAAGTTAATTGTCTCCCAAAAGGCTCATTTCCAAATACCATCACATAGGGATTAAGGCCTGAACATATGAATTTGGGGTGACACAATTCAATCCACAGCACTCATTATTCCAAAGTAACAACAGTTAATGTAGTGTTTGTTGTTTTCCATAGTTTTGCTTTTGTTATGCTCCTTGCTCAGATCTTACTCTTTTGAACACTATTGAATTTTCTTGAACCAATCTTATTCCATACTTCTGTGGCCAGTTCAACATTGAACATCTATAGAACCAATTCCATTGTTTTATTTTTCTTGCCATCTGCTTCTATAGTCAACTAATTATGTTAGATTTGAAGCCAATATTTTCTACTTTTCTATGTTCAGTTTTAAAATTAGAGACTAAATTTGTTTTCTTTATCTTTTGTATAATGTGTATGTCTGATAACTTTCTACTTTATTAACTTTATTATATTAGTATATACTATTTCTCCAAAGTATCGTGAGCTAAAGACATATAAGAGTTGAAGTCTTGTGAGAAAGTATCGGTAACAACAGAAATATTAAAAATACTTTAATTCTAAAATTTACATAATTTATCAGAATGCCCCATCATTGTCTTTTGCATTTTAAATTTGGCTCTTCTATAGATGCAGAATAAAGGAGTACTTTTCCTATTAATATTACTACAGATTTTATTGACAATCACTTTTTATCTTTAGGAAATTCTATACTGTAAATAGAATTTCTTATTAAACTAGACTGAAGCAAGATTTTAAAAATGATAATAAATAAGAGAGTAAGGAAGAGTGTAATGTCATTGAACCTATGTGTTAGAATCAGTTGACATTTTGAAAGTTACACATGCAAGTAGACAGAATAATTTTTATGCATATTTAATTCAGTAAAACTTCATGTGGATAGGATATTGTGGCATTTTCCTAAACTACATAACTGTTTTGCTTACTCCTCATAGGCTGGTATCACATGCATGCTATCCATTTCTCAAAGATCAAAATACTACCAATAATGCCTGTGCTATGGCAAGTAGATCTGATGGGCGGGGAAAACGGCATGCCACAAAGCCATGTCCCAACAGCATCGAGAAATCTAATAGGATCTACCAGTGTTCTCCTGCATACAGAGTCTCTTCCAATGTAAGTCTAAATGGCAAGAATTAACAAAGTTTGACTTGCAAACATATATGTATATGTTATATACATATTATATATAGATATATATGTCTGCTTTTATTAAAACTATTTAAAAGCTATTTAAAATTATTACATTCTAAGATAATACTATGTTTTTACATATAATTTTTATGTTCTTAAGATTTCTATTAAAGACTTCCAGTTTGGGTATGATTTCTGATCTTTGAAATATTAGCAGTATAAATTGTTGGCATAAATTTTTAAATATCTATGGAAATAGAGTTTTTAAATTATGTTTTAATTAATTAATATGCTTGCCAGATAACAGCTAAAACAAACATTTTTAATGACTTTTTGTGGTAGTAGCTCATCTGATCAATCCTTTGCCTTACTTTATAAAATAATTGAAGTAGAATAGCTGTGATGGGAAAAAGACTCTCTTGCATTCATTCCAGTTTACATGTTAAAAGCACTGGCAAATTTTACTCCATATCAGTGCTACCCATACCTTACTTTCAGAATATCTGAACCTTCAGCAGCTTCCAGTTACCTACTGAATACAATCCTGTATCCTTATCAGAACATACAGGCTTTCAAGATTTTTTTCTGACCTACTGCTTTTACAGATTCATGTCCTGCCAGCATCGATTCTTCCACCCTCCTATAATGCTTCTAATATAAGGACTACTATCTCCTTTCTAGCATGCTCTTTCATGCTTCTCTACTTAGCCAAGTGATGATTCTTTTTACCCAAAAGATTATTCCACCTGTTTGCATCTAGCAAAATCCCATATATGTGTCATGGCCCAGGTCAGCATTTCATCTTTGTGAAGTTCCCTTGACTCCTATGTGGGATTAATTTCCCTTTTTCTGTTTGCATTGACGGCACTTTTTTGCTTTTTTCTATAATAGAAATTATTGTTTTATAATGCAATTAATTGTTTACTTTCTTTCTATTTCATAAAAATGTAAATACATGGAGGATAGGTGCAGGGTCAACATTTGTTTCTATCCTGGTTTCCAGTAATATGTACTCTGTGATACATGTGCATAGATAAATGAATGAATGGCCTGGATCTTTACTAAGAGTTGCTTTACACATTGAGTGGCAGCATAGAAATATTTGCATTCTAAATCTACACTGAGGAATTTCACTAAACAAGCATCTAGAATTGCTTCTGTGATTAAAAGAATGGAGGTGGCACTAATCACCACTGATTAGACATGGTTTGAACTTAATTATATTTTGTGACCATAAAAGGTTATTATATTTTCTCTTCTTCCCAAAATTATTATCAGCAATAAAATCAATGAAACAAACACGCGCATCTTGTCTTTAGCAACTTTGTCAATGTGGCATTTCACATGTATTTCTAAGCATGATTAATCACAAATGGTCAAGGCACACTGGATTGTATAACTCCTAAATTGATTGTATAACACCTAAAATTATACACCAGACAATGGGTATAGTATGCTCTGATAACAATAAAAATGCTATTGATATTTTTTCTTCTAGGAAACTGAAATAATGAAAGAAATCATACATAATGGACCAGTCCAAGGTAGGCTTGCATGAAATATGATTGTATCTTATTTTTTCCTTTAGTAAACAACATTACATTTTACTCATGTAAAAGGAGCTGAATGAAAGAAAATTTTTCTTTTTAGAGTATTTATAAGAGTATAACAGTTCTAAGATCAGTGCACTTATGGGAGGTATCTTCACCTAATAACTTCATTAGGTGTCATTTTAAGAAGACAGACTCTTCCATAAATTGAATCCTTAAATATCAATGACACATTTAATGAAGATTTGATTAATCTTTCTAAAGTGATCATGGACCAAGCAGACAAACATAAAATACTAAGTGATAGAGCTCATTTAATTGTTTGGTCATATTTAAAAATCATATATAGTGTTAGAAATTTTCTCGCTTTCAGTTTAAATAGATCAGGTAATGGACTGAAAAAAAAAAACAAGACATCGGTAGAAATAAAGTAGATACTTTCCTTTTTCTATAAACTCAAAATAAATCAAATAAGCCCGTATGATTCGTATTTTATAAAGGCTTTCTATTTTGATAATTTTTGTAAATGTGTTATGCATAGTAAAAAACAGTAAAAAAGATAATATAGTGACTTACTGTACACTGGCTGATTTTTATGGTATTATCTCTGATACATAGTTCCTCTGCTTATTTATTATATTTATTTTGCACAAATGGCATAAGAATACATTCTCAGTGTTTATTCTCTGTACTAAACATTTTTTTGGTGAGAGTGGAAGAAAAATATCTAGTGAGGTCTAAAATAGAAATTCAATTTGTAAACACTGAAAGAGCCCATGTACATTATCAATACAGTGAAATAAACCAAGTAAACTTAAATTAACCAAAGAAATTTAAATAAATCAAAATTAAATGTAAAACATTTGATATATACATAAGGAACTATTGGCCAGCCAGTTTTTCTTTTCTTTCTTTTTTTTTTTTCTGAATGCTGACCTAATTAGTATTGATTCGAAATTTAGCAGGAATTACAAATTTTAAAATTGTGTTGAAATACTTTTTATTAATCATTATTACCATTTAACATTTGTTGAGAACCTGAACTTTACATTAGATGCGTCCTGAATTTAATTTTTAAAATCCCGGGACCTTACACAAAACCTGAAACAAATTAACATAATTTTTTTCTTCTTATAGTTGTATCAGTTTGGGTGTTTATTACAAGAGCAGGGCAATTCATGTGTAATTTCAATATATACCTCAATCAGTGAAGTTTGTGAGACAGTATGAAGGCATTTAAACTCAAGGCTAAATTCAAATATCTAACTTTGACCTTTGCTACTTAAATAAATGACTTTGGGCAAGTTATTTAACCTCTCTGAATCTTCAGATTATTATATTACTGTTTTAAGTTTCCTCTCTCTGTCAAAAGAAATTTGGAACATAATTATTTAAAATAGAAAACACCTTAGTTTCCTTTCATGACCATATACTTAAATGTTCATGAATTTCACATAACAAATAAAAAATAAATAGATAAAATTTTAAAATAATAAAGTTGAAATGCAAACTAGTTAACATCCATTGAACAAATCTTTGTTGAGAACATGTCTCCTGCCAGCCTGAGCCAGGGGCAAAAGACAGAGCTGGAATGACAGCGGGCTTAATCCTGCCCTCAAGCCTATTATTATTCTGTATAACTTGCTACGGTTTTCCAAAAATAAAATTGCACTATGGTAGCTTATATAGTTATATGTTTGTGGATTCATCAAGTCTATTTTGGTGTCAGGAACCGAAGGAAAGAGCTGCATTCAAGTTAATTGTGATGGCTTCTCACCCACATTTCTTTATAATTGGCAGTGTTTTTCAGCAAAAAAGTATATTTTATTCATGGTGGTTGAGGAAGAGTTGTGAAAAGCTAAAGAAGCCAACTGTTCTTTAGAAGAGGAAAAACTTCTTCCAAAAAACCACTAGCAACATCCTCACATTTTTTAAATGTTGGTTAACTCATCTTGCTACAGAATCAACATGATTATCTGGGCTAACATATAACTTTTTCCCCTGCTCTCACTACAAAAGAATGTAAAAGGCAACAGAATGCTGAATAAATAACACTGTGTGCATTCTTCTAAAATATGTAGAATTAAAAATAAACAGGTTATGAAAAGAGAACAAAAGCAAAGATCTGTACTGAGTTCAGTTATATAAATTCTTAAAAAACCTATGAGAATGTGTTTTAAAGTAGATAAAGAAAATTTAACCTCTTTTGAGAATATTTGAACAGTATCAGAAAAGACATAGAACATTAAAAAATGAAATAAAAAGTAGAACATTAAAAAGTTATATTTATAGCTTCATTTTAGCATCTATCAAATGCTGGTGACCTTAGTTTCTATTTTATTTAAAGTGCATGCTAAGCTAAGGCAGGGAAGCATTGTATGCAGTTCTGAATGTATACAGTTATGAAAAATATTTTAATTCACATTTTTTAGAAGAGAAGTTTAAAGTCTTCACCCTGACTTGCTCAAGTCATTTATTAAAGCACACAATATAGAAGAGAAGTAATCTAGGTGAGGAAATGAAGGAGAGCTTTATAAAGTATAAGCTCTTACTTTCTAAAGAATACAACATTGGCTTAGCTCTCCAGAGCTGGGAGGATGAAATCTTGTCAAAGTATTCTTTTGCCAAGGATTCGCTTTTTATTCAAACTCACCAGGAAAGGGCTGTTTTTATTTCTAAGGATTAAAGACAATTACTTAAAGCCTGGTTTGCTAGGCTCACCCTTCACTGCTAGCTTAATTGGAGTTTTAAGAGGCTTGTGGTAAAGCACAAGGTTAATGGAGAAGTAGCAATCACCAGCCAAGTGTAGTGGGCCTTCACTGCAAGTGACTCAATTCTTGGTAATAGTGCCTCTGTAGATTAAGAAAAAATGTGTCTTAAAGGTATAATGTGTACTTTAGTAATATTAAAACAGCTCAAAGTTGTTTTTATAGGAGAGCAGAAAATATTGTAGCCAATTAAGTGGAGCGGAATCAAAATAGGCTGTATTGCAAAATCCTGTCTCAGTTCTACTCCTGGCAATTTATCCATGGATTGTTCTTGAAGAACTTCTGGAGGTTTCTAAAGATAATTTTTTAAAACCATGTTATTTATCCTGTTGGATTTTGTTTTAGCCATAATGCAAGTCCATGAAGATTTCTTCCATTACAAGTCAGGGATATACAGACATGTTACCAGCACAAATGAAAAATCAGAAAAATATCGAAAGCTTCAGACACATGCAGTCAAACTCACTGGGTAAGGCAACTTCTTAAAAATTTTCATTTAATGATTTTGGAAAATGAAACTAAAAATAAGTGTTTGTAGTGCATATAGATACCAGAATTCTCCTTTGTATGAGAGAGTCTGATACAAATTGAAAATTATCTAAGCCTTGACACTCTTTAGTCATTATTTTAAAGGTCAGCAAAAGGGTGATTTAAAATTCTGAGAAAGATGACCACTTCCTGTCTCTCACTTACTTGTAAGGGTATACTAAGAATCAGTTCCAAGGCCAAGGGAAATATGTTATTGAAATAATGTAGTCTACTTATGGCATAATCAAGGGAAAGATGCAAATACAAAATGTATTAGGATTTGGTAAAAATAAAAAAGGTTTTGAGTGGAGTTACAAATGGTAGAGTTAAGCAGGAGGAGAGGGCAGGGGTCACTTTTAATTCAATATAAGATTTTATATTTTTGTGAGAATTGTGGAAATTACATTTATCAAATTTGCGAGTAAAATACATTCAGCTTTGCGAGGGCAAAAAACAGTTTCAAAATTTGGTTGCATTTCACGAGTAGGTAATTTCATCAATAGACTCTATTCAGAGTATATGGCCATCTGAGACTTCTCCAATGCTTTCTTAGTCTCATACTGACTGCCCAACCTGTAAGTTCTTTCTCAGAACATCTCACTCCAATTCAAAGAAATGCTACAGAAAAAGGTTTAAGTCTTTTTTTTCTCACTCCAATACCCTTGCCTATTATGGTAAATAATTTCATTCCTTGTTGAATATGTCTTTCCTGTCTAAATTGGATTGAGTCTGCATAAGAACAACCTCTGCTATAACCAAATTGTTATCTTCTGTTTTGAAACTCTTTGAGTCAATTCTAAGATAAATAGACCCGTTAATCCTCTGGGAGACATCTCTTAAATCATCATCCCTCCTTCATTTTAAGTACTCTAATATTTCAATTACAAAATTAACAAATTCATGGAATCTAAGATACTAATAATTTTATCACATCTCGATTTTAGGGATGTGAAATATGTGCCTCTTAGAATTGAAATAAATGGTTTTTCATGTTAATGTAGGATACTAAAAATTGCAGATGAGAAAAATATATAACCAGCCACATACAACTCACCATCGAGAGATAACCTCTCTTGAAAGTTTCAAGTATTTTTATATATCTCCTAAATATATAGCTATAAAGAAAGATGGCTAGATAGATAACTAGTTATATTTTATTTTAAAAAATGAAGTACTACACTACTTAAAATTTTATGGCAAGGAAAATTTTGCTCAAGTTTTCATTAGCCACATGTAAGATTGCCAGTTTCTCAATATTCCTTCAAACACTGGGTGTTTTACTTTTTCATTTAGTCATATAAACTTCCCCAAATCATCATTAACATTTGGTTGAAAAGCATTCATGTAAGTCTCTCTCTTTCATTCTTGGTGAAAAGTTAGAAATTCTGTTATTTTATCGGTGGTATTCTATGATTTTTTTCTTCTCTTCCCTCTTTTTTTTTATGTTACAAGTCTCAATTCTTGATTTTTCTATGTGTGGTTATCATTAAGTTTATGTAAAAAAAAGTTTTTATATATAGTAGCCCTTTTTCTTGTGCGGGCATCTTATCTTCACTCCCCTTTCAGATGTTTACCCCCTCCCCTTTCTGTTTTTTGTTTTCTCAGATTATTTCTATTTATGCTGTGAATTCATTTCTGAGTTGTAGTTATTATTGTTTTCTTCTCTTTTAAAAATATTTTTACCTTCTTTAAACATTATGTAATATTTAAGTGTATAATACCCAACTCTGAACAAAGTTTGCAATTACGTGTTTCTGTCTGTCTGTTAGTCATTTTATTCATAGTTTTGTATTTTTGTCTTTTTATTTCAGGTAGAATAACCCCTTTAGTATCTCCTGCAATTCAGGCCTTGTAGTGGAAAATTCCCTCAGCTTCTCTGTATCTGAAAGGGTCTTTATTTCTTCATATCTAAAGGAAAACTTTGCTGGATATATTGTTCTTGGCTGATAATTTCTCTCTTTTAATAGTTTGAATACTTGATTCTACTCTCTCCTAACTTGTAGAGTTTCTGCTTAAAAATGTGATGATAACATAATGGGTTTTCCTATATAGGTTACCATCTTTTCCCTGGATGCCTTGAGAATTCCTTTTTTGTCATTAATTATTTGGAAGTTTTAATATAATGTGCTTTGGGAAAAGTCTTTTTTGGATTGAGATAATAATTTGTTCTGTTTGCTTCTTGGATTCTAGAATCCATTTCTTTCCATAGGTTTAGGAAGTTCTCATTGGCTCTCTGTTTGAATAGTCTCTCTGTTCCCTTCTCCCACTCTTCTCCTTCTGATATAGCCATCCTTAAATTGCTCTATCTGATAGAGTCAGATAGTTCTCATAGAGTTCTGTCTGCCTGTCTTTTTCTTTCAAGTCTCTCTTTTCCCATTTGCATCATTTCCAGATTTCTGTCTGATATCACTAATTCTTTCCTTCGTCTAGTCAGTTCTGTTTCCTAAGCTTGCAACTTCACTAGCTATTAGAGAAATGCAAATCAAACCCACAATGAGATACCACCTCACACCTTCTAGAATGGCTATCATCAACAGGATAAGTAATAGCAAGTGTTGGAAAGGATGCAGAGAAAAAGGAACCCTCCTACACTGCTGGTGGGACTGCAAATTGGTATAGCCACTATGGAAAACAGTATGAAGATTTTTCAAAAAATTAAGGATAGAATTATCCATATGACCCAACAATCTCTTTTCTGGGTATCTACCCCCCCCCAATTTTTAAACATCTATCTGTAAAGATATGTGCATGCAATATTCATTGCAGCATCATCCATGGTGTTCAAGACATGGAAACAGTCAAAGTACTCTTTGACAGATGATTGGATAAAGAAGATATGGTACATATATACAATGGTATATTACTCAGCTCCCCCCCAAATATGAAATACAGCCATTTGCAGCAATATGAATGGATCTTGAGATTATCATGCTAAGCAAAATAAATCAAACAATAAAGTTGAGAGCCATATTATTTCACTTATATGTGGAATATAAAACTGAAAACAACAAGTGAACAGAACAAATAAACAGAAACTCATAGACACAGACAACAGTTGAGTAATTATCAGATGGAAAGGTTGGAGAGGTAGATAAGGCTAAAGGGGGTCAAATATATGGTGATAGAAGAAAATTTAACTTTGGGTGGTCAACATACAATACAATATATATATGACATATTGTTGAATTGTATAGTTGAAACCTATATAATTTTATTAACCAATGTCACCCCAATGAATTTAATAATAAAAGAGACAAGGGTAGAAAGATAACATAGGATAGTGGCATTTTAAAATACTAATATTCAGGTGAATTTTACTTAAATCTAATAAAATATAATAAAATTATATGAAATGAGATAGTTTTCATTATTCAACACAAGAGATACTAGTTTCTAAAATAACTTTTACTTAAGAAAAAAAGTAAATTAAAAGAATTAAAGATTAGAGTAATAATTCATTTTTAATTTTATATTTTAATTTCAGATTAGAGCTATTGATTTAACAGTCAAGATTAAGAAATTTAGTATTCTTATACTTCTTTTGACCTCACATCCTCTCATATATCTTATATATGTTAGTAATATTACTATTTTTACATATTAGGGGCTTATAAAATTTAAAATCATAATATTATTTATAATTTATTATATATTAATGTTATCAGTGATAAGCAAATATCTTATGACAATGGCTTTTTTGTCCTTGAATTTAATTTTTATTAATTATTTTATTGGGTGAATTTTATTTTCCAGTAATTTGTTTTTAATCAAGAAGGGCTCTTAATGCCTATGATCCCTAATTTCTTAGACACTTGAGAAACTGTTTTTTTTTTTTCTAATCAAGAATAACTTTAATAACTATAAAACCCTAGACTATAAAGCCTTTTAGAATTTTGCAGATGTTGCTTCAAGGTTTCCAGCATTAAGATTTTCTGAAGAAAGATCTTTAGCCAACCAGATAATTTTGTCTCCTTACAAGTGACATGACCTTTTTCACTCAAATATTCTGTTAATCTTTCTTTTATCCTTGAATTAAATATATTCACTTTTTTTAAAGTACATAATATACACATGCTAAATTTTCTTTATCTTCTTTTACATTTTTAATAATATTTATATTATAATTCTTTATTGTTTTATTGTGTATAATTTACTCTGTCCCATCTATCCCTGAACATTTATTATAGTATTTGGCGTTCATTTGCCAAACGGTTTTGCCTCTGAAATGTTTTTTAAATTGTTCTCTTCCCTTTCTTTTGTTGTCTTTTAAGGTGTTTTATGAGCTGTATTTAAAGACTTAATGTCTGTAATTTCTTTCAGCCTATATTTGACTTCTTCAGTTTCTCTGAATAATTCCTTTTGAGCTATATATTCTTTGTGTTTTCTTCTCTTCCTTCTTTAAAAAAAAGTAATCTAAAATCTATGCATTTCACTCTCTATAATTTCCTCTCTTTTCACTCTACTCCCTCTACTATATGACTCCAACTGTCCTTCAGCCCCATATGTACTTCCAATAAATTATTCCATCCGATCTGACCACTATTTAACTGTTCCTTTTCTCCTTAATGCCCTCAATAACTTCCTTTCTTAGCTAGAATTCCATGGCAATTCATTATAACCTTTCATACATGCCCTGGACTCCTCTGCCCTTGCATGATCCACCACTTTGGCTTAGCAAAATCTCAACTCTGGTTAAATTCAATTTAGCCTATTTTGCATCTGCAGCTGTGCATGTAAACACACAGCTGGAAAAAATTCATAATTATGTTGTACTTTAATTTATAACTGCACATTTCAAGTAGTTATTTAATTTTGCCAGGCAATTATAGTTTGAATTTTTATTCTGCTACTGACCCACTCTTCAGGTGATTATCTCAAACCTGTTCTTTTTTCTTGACTCCCCAGTATCTGTATCCTCAAGCTCTTAACTAATAATCTTGAATTCTAGTTCACCAAAAGGATTAAAACCACCAAAAAAGAACTCCTAGCATCACACATGCCACCTATCAGCATACACTTTCTTACTCTTTGTTCCCACTTATTACGTAGATAAAGTATCTGTGCTCTTACCTAAATCCCTCTTGCTATAGTGTTGACACCAACCCCTCTTCACTATTCAAGAACGTGCAGAAGCAATTGCCCCTTTTTCTTCTCTACAATGAATATTTCTACCATTATATATATGCCATTGTTTCTCAGCTATTGAAAGCAAGAAAGCAAGAAAGCAAGAAAGCAAGGAAGGAAGGAAGGAAGGAAGGAAGGAAGGAAGGAAGGAAGGAAGGAAGGAAGGAAGAAAGAAAGAAAGAAAGAAAGAAAGAGAAAAAGAAAAAGAAAAAGAAAGGAAAAGAAAAAGAAAGAAAGAAAAAGAAAAGAACTTTCTCTTGACTTCACTTCCTCCACACTCCATTTATGGTCTTTTCTAACCGCAAACACCTTGCAGGATTTGTCTGTACTCACTTTCTTTGATCCATCTATGTTTTTTTTTTTTAACTTCTCCAATCGCTTTTTTTATTTCTCCTCTACTCATCATAAAAATATTTATTTTAGGATTATTAATAAACCTCCACATTGCTATATTCATCAGTTAGAATCTAGACTTGCCCATCCACTCCTTTTTTTCTCTTACTGGCTGTGATTTTTTAATGTTCTTTGCTAGTTTTCTTCTTTTCTCTTTTTTCTTTTTTTTTCTTTTCTTTTCTTTTTTTTTCTTCTCTCCTCTCCTCTCCTCTCCTCTCCTCTCCTCTTCTCTTCTCTTCTTCTCTTCTTCTCTTCTCTCTATTCTTTTCTTTTCCTGTACTTTTGTACTTTTAATGTTGAAGTGCCCTAGCCTAGACTCAGTTCTTAGTCCTTTTCTCCCTTCTATTCTCAATCATTCTCTAAACTCTTCAGTCTCTGAGCTCATCCTAGTTTTGAGAACCATTTAAACCTGACACCAAATGGACTTACATCTCCAGCTAAGATCTTTCTCTTGAGCTCCAGATTCATACATTCCATGGACTACTTGAGATCCACACTTGAATACCAAGAAGATGGCTCAAGTTTAGCATTTCTAAAATAAACTCTTGATTTTTTTTTCATTTGTACACGCTGAACAGTGTCTTAGATGATAACAACAGCCTTTCATATGCTCTGGCTATAAATTTTGAAATTATGTTTTATTCCTCTCCTTGCAACTCATTTTCAGTATGTCAGAAACTGTTGGCTCTTTTAACTTATATCCAGAATTCAACCACTTTTCAACATCTGAACTACCATCACCCTTGCGTGAACCACCATTAACTATTTTTTTTGTACATGGATTACTAAAGTAGCTTCTAAAAGGCATTCCTGAATTTACCTTTGCCCTCAAAATTCTGTTTTCAACAGAAAAATCATGTTCCTTTATAACATTAGTCAGAACTTGTTACTAGGAGTAAAAGTGAAGGTCCTTACAATGGCCTACAAAGGCCTGCATGATCCGAGGACTCCCTTATCTGCATGCTTATACTCTCAACTTTGTGATCTTGATTTCTATTTATCTGCACCTTGTTTTTTCTGCTCTAGTAGTCCTTTAATGTTTCAGGAACCTGATCGATCGTCAGGGTCTTTCTCGACCTAACATGCTCTTTTCTCAGACATCTGATTTCTTAGTTTCTAGTCGTTACTCTGATCTCATCTGCTCAGCATAGCTTCCCTGACTGTCTTATATAATACTGCTACCTGCCCTCTCCTTCAGCACTTCTGATCCCCCTTTCACAATCTATTAAATTTTTTCATAACAATTATCACTTTCTCACATACTGTTTAATTTAATTAGCTTTATATGTTGATTCTGTATTGTCTGTCTCTCCCACAGAGCAGATGTCTGTATTATTCATTATTATGTAGCCAAACCACATAATACAAGCTGATCTATAATATGCTTAATGCTTTTTCTATTCAAAAAATGATTTTTTTTTTGCACGTGGTCTATGCCAGTTCTCATTTGGAACTTATCTTTAAATGGGGCAGCTATCTGTTAAAAAATAGACAAGTTAGAGGAGAGAGCGAGGCACTCCTCAGCTTTGATTGAAGTTTGTAATTCTTGGATCCCAAATCAACTCTACCCTTAGTGCATAGCCTGGAGTTTGATGGGACTCACAATACATCTCTTGCAGGTATCTCTCCTGCCATGTGTTATTCTATGCCTTTCTTGTTTGCTTCAGCCTGCTTTATCATCCAACCATTGTCCCCTGTAGGCTTTTCCAGGACTTTGGCAACTCAGTGTCCTCCCAGTGTGATGTCTTCTTTAGCAGAATTCTCATGGGTGGTATGGGAAGGAACTGACATAATCCAGTTGCCATGGCCTGCTCATGGCCTTCATTTAAAAAGATACTGAGAGAATATTTCTGAACCGTCTTATGTACTTTTCAGAGGAAATTTTATTATTCAGGCCTGGAGGTGAAGGAGGAGGGTTGTGGCATGTGTTGTTTCTCAGAATCTATTCTTGCTTTGGTAGAGAACAAAATGTTTTTTTTTTCTTTTGTTTTTCCTCAAAGTTGTTATTTGGGATGATGGCTGTTTGCTTGGTTCACTAAAGATAGAAAGAAAGTAATGGGGTTTTAAAACGTGTTTTGTTTTATTTTTATTTTCTTAATTCTTAGTTGTTTAATAATGTTTCAGGAAGAAAACTGGAATAAAAATGTCTTTGTATTGCCACTGTAACTGAAAATTCACCTCTACTTGAATTTCACTTCTGTTCAGTTTGAAAGTCCCATTTCTTCTAAACTTCTCCTTCCTATGTATGTTTCATTACCAATTTTTGTCTTCCCTAGTGATGTCCTTAATTAGAAAATTTTTTCCACCATATACTTGGTGACTAAAATACATTTTTCTATTATTCAGAGAACACTAAAAATGTCAACACCAATGTTTAATCTTCCTTGATTTATGAGAACTGATCATTTATCTTCTCTACCACCTAGTTAGCCAAGCAGGTCATGTTATTTTCAGTCTTCTCCTAAATTTGCTTATGCTGTTGTTGTGCAAGATATGAATATGTTTATCTTTAATTATTCTGACACAATTAGTATATTTTCCACTTTCAGTGTGTCAGTTGTAATAGTATGTTCACTTTTATAAACTAGAAAATTCAGACCTTTATAAATTAATATTACATGTGTGACAATTAACAAGGCTAGTTCTGGCAAGTTACTTTTGGAGAATATGTTTATTTTTCAGAAATAGTTTATGCCACCAGGGCATAAGGGCATTGTTAGGTGCCTGGAGCAGTATATTTTAATTTCTCTATTAGTATTTTCTGATTTGTTAATTACTGAATGTAGAAAATTAATACATCAGTGAATTAGGGAGCAATCAAATAGCCCAAGTAAGTTACTGTTCCTTATCAGAGAGCTTAATATACTCTTATGAAGTACCTTACAAATTTATTGCAATAAAGTCTATTTGCTGCCCTTTCTGTAGAAGACAAAACTATTATATTTAACTTACTTGAACAAGTGAATTTAAACTTCCATCAAGTGTCCAACACTGAGGAATAAAAGGAGGATTAATATCTAGTACTGCTCTTAAGGAGTTTAGGGAATGAGATAGATACATTCACAACTGATTCCAACCATGAAGTGATAAGCTATATATTTTCATGTACATGTAAAGGACAGGATTGTGGTAGGTATATAAAAACTTATAATGTTGTGCTTTGTTCCTAATGTTATTTTACTCCTCTCTCTTCTCTTTCTAAAACCCCTGTTTATTCTCATTATGAATATTATAGTTATAAAAAGCACTTATTTGAATTAAAAATGGCAGATATTTTGAGACATGGCATTATTTTATATACCAATAATAAGAAATATTAACAATTAAACTAAGAAATTCTGTTGATTGTTAGATGGATCTCAATTTTAGAGATATTAAAATGTAGGGGGGAAAAGTATGCCTTACAATTGAAAAAATATGGTATTTGAGATTTTTATCCTTGCCTGTGTTCTCTATTTTATGGTCTTGTTTCATCCACATCTCTATATCTATTATAGTTCTTCCTGTGTCCCTCTCCACAAAATGTTCTGAGCCTTGTTTAATCCCTAAGTTAGAAGTTGATAATGTAGTGCAATGAATGCCATTATTTTTACATGTGACTGTAAACATTACAATGTTAGCATTTCAGGAATCACCGCTAGAAGAACTCAAATGAAAAATATTAAGTAGTTATAAATTCTAGAAAATTAAGAGAAATAATTGGGATAAACATTGATTTTTGTTTGTTTTTTTTTTTCATCCCTGCTTATGAGACAGAATTTTACTGAGAATATAGTCTATATATCTCTGACAGAGAATAATAAAATAATTTTAGAATGTATTATTTCTATTGTTTAATAATGTTATATGTGAAAGTTTATTCAATAAGCATTTACTGGGTACCTCCATGTGCCAGGTACTGTTTTAGGTACCAGGGATATATCAGTGAACAAAATAGACACAGATCCTGGTCCTCATCAAATTTATATTCTACTAATTGATTTATAGCTGTTAGACAATTAAAATTGTGTTTTATAAGGGCCAAATTTTCTGTATTAAGCTTATTGTGTGTTTATTCAGAATCAACACTTTTACATATAAACAATATTGTGTAGTGACTCAGAGAGAGAAGAGACAAAACCACTGTAGAATAGAGGCCAAAAAGAAAGCAAACTTAAAATTGTCCAAGAAGAACTGATTAAAGAATAAAAGATTTTTCAAATAGATTATGAATGAGACTTGTCAGTTTTTAAAAATTAAATTGTCCACCCCAAAATACATAAAAATGCTGCAAAGCAATAGAAATTGATTATGCTTCCAATAAGTAAATGTGAAGACTTATGGTTTGACTGAATTATCCAAAAATTAAGTCAGAGATTTCTGTAAACTTTGATACAGATCTATTATATGACTTAAAATTGGGCACAAATAGAATGAATTCAGTTTCTCTTTTCTATATATTCAACGAATATTAAAAGAGAACCCTTGATGCTCCTGGTACTGTGTTGAGTACTAGGCATGGTGAGAAAATTTTTAAAAAGTCCTTGACCTCATAGTACAACTAACTATTAAACACAAACACATAAAATGTAAAAGTATGATACATTTTACAAAGGCAGGGTAGAAAATGGTAAGAGGGCATATGAAATTGATCTAGACTTTAGAATCTGAGAAATGTCCCTGATGAAGAAGAGCCTGAGCTGAGATTTATGGGTTGTTTAGAAACAAGCAAAGGGAACAGCTTGTGTAAATGACCTGTTGTCAGAGGATATAAAACCTTATGTGAACACAATGTTATGTCTGCTGAATCTCAGATGGCAAGGGTTTATAGGCCATTTTACAGAATTTAGTCAAGCATGTTAAGTATTTGGTTAAGGATCTCAGGAGAAAAAAGAAGTCATTCAAGTTTTTTAACGGGAAGGTGGCATGATCTTCCTTTGTGTTTTTTAAAGATGGTTTTACTCTAAACAATGTGATATAAAAAGGCAAATTCTAATAATCCAAATAAAAGATAACAGTCTAGACTTAGTCAGATGGTGGAAGAGTTGAGGAGATATGAGTATTAAGAAATATTTAAGAAGAAAAGCTGATAGACTTGATGTAGATTTGGAATAGAATATAGACAATAAGAGAGGAAAGGAGTTCAGTATTGGACTTGACGATTGGTGTCAGAGAAGACTTATACTGACCTCAAGGTCATAGGAGAGATTAGGATTGAAGATAGGATTGAACAGAATAAAAGGAAAAGATTAATTGAGACTAAGCTATAGAAAAATCTAATATATAATGGCTGGCTAGAAAGTAGAGAGTCTACAAAGGAAGAAAAGGAGCCAGCGAGGTGTTTTGTTTGTTTGTTTGTTTTATTTTTTTTATCATCTGCTAGTGTAAGGTCTTTGAGAAAGCTGTAATGCTGGAAGGATTGGAATCCAGAGTATGTAAACAGATTGGTTTTAGAGAGAGACTAAGTTGCAACTCTATTATATCAGGAGAAAAGGCAAAGAGGATGAGATAAGATGAATTGTTTTAATAGTGATAAATTGAAGAAAAGCCTATCAGATTGCTTATTTTCCTTACCACCAGAAAGTAGAAAATAAGGTTATCTGTAGAGGGAGGAGTTGGTGGGAGGGATCCATTATCAGGAATTTGAAGAGAATAGAGGGTTTGCAAAGGTCCTCTAGATGTTTAGGAGAATGTGTTGCCTAGAGGAACCTAAAGAGACTACCATGCCTCACTAAGGGGACAAGTCTGCCCTTTTGTGTGTGCTTTTTGCTGTTTCATTCAGCTACTTGGGTGCACACAAAGAGCAATGGGTGATCGAATTTATCCAACTGACAGTTTTCCAGATTGGTGCAATGAAGAGTCAGAAAAACAAAGGGTTAGGATGTAAGTAGTGATGTAATTATTGCTAAAGGGCAGAAAACATAAGACACAAAAAAGAGGGTTGATAGATTTGGATAAAATAGAAAAATCATTGGACCAGAGGCTCTGATAATTCTGATCTCAGTGATTATATGATTCTCTAATTTACTTTTTTACCTTTTATATTTTAATCATTATTTATTTGAAAAATAATAATAAAGAAGTGATGTTTTGCAGATTACAAATACAGTGCTAAGAGTGACTAAAAGTCATAATTTACTATGTTAGTGCCAAATTATGTTGTAATGTTGACTGTCTACTTTGTAGTCATAAACCTTCGATATCCATTTATCTATCTAGTTAAAGATGCTCTCTAGGAGAATATAAAAATAATGCTTCAGAGTTAAATTTCTAACATATTTTCCCCATATTTTCTACATGCCATAAATAGGAAGAATTCCAGGAGCATGAATCATTATTTAGTGCCATTACAAATAATTTGACAGCTTTATTGGGACCACCACTTGTTTTTCTCCATTTATTGTTTTTATACCTCTTCCCTTCTGAATAACAACTGAATAATAAGCTTAAATTTTCATGCTATGTTATGTTTAACCCCAGGCAAATTACTAAATTCTGAGCAGATGTTTTAATTAGAGGTTTTTAATGCATGGCAAGGTCTAAGACAGTTGAATAAACATTTCAACTACACTTATTTAGAAAATGCAAATGCATGTGTGATAATTAGTATAGACAATATAAAAACATTTAATTTGGGTGTTAGGATATCTTCCAACTGCAAAATGCTTAATTCTTTCTCCTTTGGGGGGTGGAGGGTATACTGATTTGAATAATGGTAGCTGCTGCAACAGATAGATTTAAAATATTTAATAGTTTAAATGTATTAATAGAGTTTATTTCTTCTCCACATAATAGTTCAAGATGGATGATCCCAGTTTTGGGGTGGCTCTCTTCCACATGGTTTCAGAGACCACAAGCTCTTTCTACCTTGTTGCTCTGCTATCTCTTAGAGCCACATGTTGTGATCTCCTTTAGACTATTGAAAATGAAAAAGAACATGAAGAAGGCTTCTTAAATTATTTCTTTAAAGTCTTGACTCAGAAATGATCCTTATCTCTCTATTCACATTCCTTTGGCTAGAACTCGTTCATATGACTCTACCCAATTTCAAAGATGGCTAGTAAATGTACAAGATTTTGCAAGGACATTTTAACATAAGATCAAATAGAACTAAATATTGCAGTAAAATTCCAAATTTACATATATTTAAAGGAAAAAAAGACTCAGATTTTGTGTAGAGAGCTGATTTTGTCTACATCTCCCAGGCCCTCTGTGATTATGTGTTTTGTTTTTAGAGAATCTTCATTGAGAGATTTTGAAAATCACTGCTCTACAGTCACTGAGGTGGTACTCTCACACAGTTCTGATACTTAAAATCCTTGTAAGATGAAATTATTATTCCAGTTTACCAGAAATAGAAAACTGAGAATGTTTTAGAAAACTTTCATGTCCTTCTGACTTCAAAACTATTATTCTACCAATGTTACATATATATATACATACATTTTATATATATATATAAATATATATATATATATATAATATATATATAAATATATATATAATGTATGTAAAAGGATGGTACAATGTCAAGAGCCACTCAATGTCTGTTTACCACATAGGTTTCAAAGCAAATATTACATTTTCTCTTTTAATAAAAATTTTCTTAGGGGTAAGAATAAATACATCTTTTTTTTCCCATTTGAAATTCTATTCTCACTTGCTTTGATCATACATGTTTAATCTGTATATAAAGACTTTTACTTAAATTGTTAAAAAGAAAATTTTAAAGTATATAATATGTGCTAGGTGTTAAGAATACAAATACCGATAATATGCTGCTTCTGTTTTAATAAAATTCAATCAAGGAGAGAGAGAAGAGGGAGATAGAAATAGGATCAGAATTTATACTGAGTAGTGAGGATGTACATTATATAGGAAGGCATATAACTCTAATTCTGGGGCCAGAGTGAACTCTGCGAAGAGGTAGTGCCTGCTGTAGAGTTTTTGTAGAGTGAGTAGAAATTATAAAAGGTATACGGAAAGAGAATATTCCAGGAAAAGTGCACAGCAAATGAACAATCTCACAGTGAGAGAGAATATGACATATTTAAGAAATTGGAATAACCTAACATGGGTTGAATATAGAGCAAGGAAGAATCTAGTGAAAAATGAGACTAAGTTGTGATCAAGTCAGAAAGGCATTCTTCTATTTACTTATCTTGAAACCTTGCCTGACTGACTGCTTTGCTATTTCTGAGTCTGCTTCCCATTCCATCATTATCTCTATATTAACTTACATGCCTTTGCAGCAACATTATTTGGTGTATAGTAAAAGTTCCAAGATGTGTCAATGTGACACCTCTCTACCCCACTTCCTGAGAAACAGTGTTTCCAACAGAGACCAAGTAAAGTCTTTCACATTTGGAAGCAGTCATTTCAGCATCCTGTTTCTGAGACATTTAACTTTGAGATGAGACAAATTGAAGATCAGAAACTGTTATCAAAGAAAAGAAATAGGATTTCAATAAACTAGATCAGTTATTCAGTAACTGCTACAAGACAAATAGCAGAAACTTAAGAACTTTTAAAATGGAAAAGGAATCTTCCTTTTCCTGACACACTGACAGATCTGAGCTCTGAGCAATACATACATACACCTGCCTGGACATGAAGTGTTTAAAATTGTGTGTGTTTGTGTGTGGGTGTGTGTGTGTACGTGCGCACGTGTGCACATGAGAAAGAGAGAGAGAGAGAAGAAAAAAGGAAGGAAGGAAGGAAGGAAGGAAGGAAGGAAGGAAGGAAGGAAGGAAGGAAGGAAGGAAGGAAGATGATAGATGATAGAGAGATTAGATTAGATAGATGATAGATAGATAGATAGATAGATAGATAGATAGATAGATAGATAGATGATAGATAGATAGATGATAGATAGATGATAGATAGATATATAGATGATGATGATAGATAGATAGATAGATAGATAGATAGATAGATAGATAGATAGATAGATAGATGATAGCTGGATGATGGAGGATGGAGGATGGATGGATGGATAGACGGATGGATGGATGAGGGAGGGAGAATTGAGAGTGAGGGAGGGAGAAAGGGAAGGAAAGAAAGCTGGAGAAATAGGGAGAGGGAGAAAGAGCGAGAGAGAGCGAGAAATGGATATTACATATAATATCCATTTATCTATTTAAATGTTTGATTTAAGTCATTGGTTTTGAAATAGATCAGAAGAAAGTGGATTTAAGCACAGAGGAGGGAAACCTTGCCTGAGAGTGTGGATGCATTAGAGATGGTACAAGCGAAGAGTATAGTAGGAAATGAACCTAGAAAAGGTGAATATATTTATTATTCCTTTGCACTTCTTCCTCTACTGTGAATTCTTTCTTCATTTTTCTTTTAGTTTTTAGAAACTTGACATGTATGAGCTCAAAATACATTGGAAACTTTAATGCTTTTTATAATATTTACTAAATCCTAGCTTATTGTTGGTTTTTATAAATTTACTTTTAATGATTTTTGACCTAGACAATACTTTCAACTTTTAATTTTTAATTTGACCTAGACAATATTTTAACTTTTATTTTAAACTTTTAAGAATTCTAAAGTTCTATTTTTAAAATAATTAATTCAAAATTCTACCTGAAAGATATTTGGGTGAATAATGTGTGGTGACGATTTAACGTTTTCTCCAAAATCTGAGTAAAAGAACCAGGATCACACAATGAAAAATTAATTTCTTCTGTACTCTTTAAAATGCATATTTCTGTTGTTTATTAAATTCATATATATATTTATCATGATTCCATCATCTCTATAATGATTTCATCATTATATTATGATAATATTATATATTACCTTTATCTCTATATTTATTCTGGGGTGTTCTATTCAAAATGTTCATATCTGTTATTCAATTTCTACAATCTTATTTAATACCAGATGGTGTTTGCATTGCTTCATTGGTCTCATATATTTAATATTTATCCATTGTTTTTCCTGTTTATTTTCCCAATGATACTTAAATTGGAACTAGTATGTTTTAGCTATATAAAAAAGGTAAAATAAAATTTTTTACTTTTTAAAGGCTACTATTAAATACCCCAAATTTATTTTGTTTTTCTTTTTAGAGAAATGTTTTTTTCAAGAATTTTGTTTTGTAATACTTTTTTTCTTCTCTATACCCTAAGATCTTTATAACATTCTGAAATACAACTTTTGAAGTTGAAGCTCTGGCTGCTAAACTATTTTATTTCACTTTGTTACCAGCTTCAAGTATTTCAATAGTAAATAATATTAAAAATAGATGTTAAAATGATCATTTGATTCAAAGGATTAAAAATTTTACCACTTTTTAAACTTAAAATATTTTATCTACCTAAGTTCATAAAGAACCATGAATTTTATCTACCCAATTACCTAAAAGAAAACATGACAATAGAGATTTTCCAGAAGTTATATGCTGGTTAGTTGCAGAATTAATACTTGGCTCAAACCACTTCATTACTAATCTCTTTTGATAAACCACTGGGACACAATACAATATTGAGGGTAGGCATGTTAAAGTCAGATACATCTCTTTCAAAACCTATTGCTGCCGTTTAGTTAGCTGGGTCTAGCCTTTTGTAAGCTGAGGATAAAAGGATGTTTGTAAGGAATAAATGAAATCATGCAGACAGTAGTTGTATGCTTGATACATGAGAACATTCAATAAATGCTAACTATTAGTAATAATATCAAAAGTGGAAATTGACAACTTTAAAATGTGTAATAGTTTTCCCCAAATCTATAACATTTTAAATTAGGCTAATAATTTTAAATGACATTCTCAAATTATAAGTGTTAATCAGATTTCTTCATTACTGTGTATAAAAGCTAAACTTCTGATCTAAAAAATTGAACCGATTATATGAAAAATAAAACCATCATGGTTATAATAAACAAGTGATTTCATTTAAATATTTCTTAGACATTGACTCGCTGTTTCTTTTCTAATATTTTCAAAGATTTTAAATTTATACATTATAAAATAATTTTATTTCAAGATTTCTCAAGCAAAGCCACCTTTGCTATAAGTAATTGACTTTAGAATAAATTTTACTGAGGAATAGAGTATAAAATTACATTCTGTGATTTGCTAACTTTTAAAGTCTAAGTTTAATTGAAAATTTTAGCTTCAATGATACTGTGTGGATCCTTTAAATGCTGTCACCTACTTAAAAGTGGGTAAAGAAACTATATAGTACTTTTAGAGAAAAAATAGGTAATATAAGATGGCTTTTATTTGTCAGAAGTATAATTGGAAGAGTTTCTTGGGTGGCAACTGAAGATACCTAATTGAACACCATTCCTTAATTTTCCCTGAGGGAAACCTGAACAGAATATAGATTTAAAATTTTTGAGTGAAATGAAAATAAAACCAATCTTTTTGTGTAAAAACAAGAGATAATATCAAGTAATAATAAAAATTAATAAAAATTTTAAAGGAAATTAATTTTGGTATGTTGATAGATACAGAAAATAGTCTATTTATAAGATATTTTTATACTATCTGACCTTAAAGCTATTTGGAGGGTAATAATTATTTTATATCTTTATTAATTGACTTTATAGTCATAGTTTGACTTTAGCTCTTTGATTAAGTTATTTTTCCAGAAAATTAACTTATCAAGGTTGGTGAGTTGTTTATAATAATAATATAATAATGATGATGATGGTGATAAAAGTAGTAACAGTTGTTGTCAACTTATCTGTATAGTGTTTAAGTTACTTAGCTCTGTTTTAAGTGCTTCATATATATGAACTCAATACCACGCTCCTACTCTTGATACAGTTTAAAATAATTTTTAAAAATATATAGCAAAAAAGTAATAACAAAATTTCGATGTTTTAGCTCAAAAGTTATGGACTGTATTTGTCTAATTTATGCTTATACTTGCATAATATACACAGAGATTACTGTATGTGTGTGCTATTTTTAAAAAAGTTATGTGGGTGTGTAGAAGGGATAAAAATGTAATATGTAAAATTTCTCATTGGAATATACTAATATTTTTGTGTCTTATTTTTGACTTTGATAATATTAAATTAGATAGTAAAATATTTGTAGTGTTTACTATTATTGTAATAATAGATGTATTGGTTTTCTGAAGCATAAACATTCTTGTTTTTCAAAAGCTCCCTTAAAAATGGTATTTTAAGATAAATTTAAAAAGGAAATCAACTATTAGAGACTACTAGAGAAACCAAAAACCAAATTAAAAAGTGCTTTACTCTTTTACTTCCTCCATGAACAAGATGAAATCTATCCCGACTCTGTGTGATTGCCAACAGACAGAGCTGCAGATTGCTCTTAGCCTTACTCACTATCTCCTTGGTCTCTGGTACGATCCCCAGACTACATTCTGAAGTAAAGTTCATGTTGATGTGTACATCTCCTAGGTCCATTGTCATGCTCTTTGATACTTCTCCTTAAGCTCTACTGCACTGAAATGGAACATGGTGCTGTGTCAATCAGTATTGTCACTACTGAACAAATATTACTGTTCCATAGTAAATTATCATGCATTCCTTATAAGGATATGTTGTCCTAAATGTTATGTTTCACTATTTTAGGTACTGTCTGGGAGTTATTAGGAAGGGATTAGGAGAAATAAGCATAGAAAGTGTAGTTAAAAATAAAGAAATAAAGTAGGCATAGGACAAAGCTTGCAGGGCCTTGTTACAGTTAGGATTTTGATTTTCATCTCAAGCTCTAGGGAAATAATTTTCAAGGACTTTCAGCAGGAAAATTGCATATTTTTCATATTTAATAAAGATTGCTATGTGTGATTTTTAGAGAATGAATTTATGGGGTTGAAGGTGGAACAGGAAGAACAATTAGGAAAGTAATGTCAGAAGCTCTGATCAAACAATATTAATAGTTAGACTAGGTAGTTTTGAATATGAATAAGTGTGAGACATATTTTTTTGGTAGAACCGACAGCATTTGGTAATTTGTTGGACAGGAGGACGAGAATAGTGATTGGAGAGGAAGGTGTCCAGGGTAAGTGCCAGGTATCTTTCATGAGCAACATGTTGCACAGATATTCTATTTACTGAACAGTGGAAAAGATGCAGACAGAGGTAGGAGAACCAAGAGTTTAAATTAGATACATTGAGTCTGAGATTTCTATAGACATCTCAGTGGAAATGTCAAATAACTAATTATATATATATTTCTGGAGTGAAATCATAGAATTTTATGAGTCCAAAGACAAACCATTGAAAATGATCAGCATTTGGATGGTAGCTAAAGCCATAGAAGTGGAAAAGAGGATTACAGATCAAAACCTGAAAAACCCCTACATTTAAAGGTCAAATGGAAAAGGAGAGAATCATAAAGGAAACTGAGAAGTAGTCAGAGAAGAACTAGGCTTGGTGTCACACAGACATAGGAGAGAGAGTTCGAAGAAGGCAGGAATGGTTAGCAGTGTGAAACATTGCTAAGGAGGTCATATAAAAGATACTGTGTTTGAAAAAATGGGTTTGGTGATATCAAAGTCTGTAGAAAAAGAAAGAATAAACAATTTTATTCTTCTTGTTGAGTCTTTGCATTTATACCTGTTGTTATAATAGTGGGTGCAAATTATATTAGAACTTTTATCTCTATCTCGAATCCAGTTAAATTTGATTTCTCTTGTGTGAGTATACTTGAGATTCATGTTTTCACACTAGATGTGTATTAAACTTAATCAGCATTTAAAAAGAACTAGTTAAAATTATACAAAGGCTAAAATAATCTTTTGGTTTTTTATACTGAATGACTGAAAAATATTTGCACCTTAATTGGAAAGTGAAAAAATGCAATTATTTAGTTAATGTAGGTGCTTCCCAAATTGATTCTCAACTCAAACGTTCAACAAATTTCATTGAGAAATAATTGCTAGGTGCTGAAGATACTGAGATAAATAACATGGATAGCCTTAATAAATAAAATAAGACCCACTGATTTAATACACTTATAGAAAGGATTTAATCAATCATCTGGAGAAGCCACTGGGAGGCTCCACAGACTCTTGGGACCCTTTGAGATGAACTCATTGACAGAAGAGAGAAGGTGGAGAGGGACCTGAGAGCAGTGAAGCTGATAAATAGGTTTTATTTTTCTTTTATTTTCAGCGCTGATTGAATTGTGTTTTCTTGTCTGACAGTACTAAATCACATTGACAGGACAGTGTGTGCTCCATTTATTTTCTCTTGTTTGACATTGTTCTTTCATTGATTTGTCATCTCAAACACTGACCAGGTCTGTTCTACTCTGTAACTGCCATTACTACAAACTGGCCTTTTTCAAAATAGAATAACTTTAGCAAAAAAGATAAGCTTTATTTGTCTTTAGGTAAAGGTATGGTAGGAGTGTTGTTTTAAAAATAATTCTTAGCCTTCTTGACATTCATAAAAACATGATTTATAAAACATGCATATGTATATATGCACACACACACAGAGTTCATTAAGATCTGTTTGTTTGTTTTTTTGTTTGTTTCAAGGCAGTTCAAGGCTAATCTTTATTCTGGAGGCAATGTTGTGGTGCATAAAGAACATGGGTTTTGGAGTCAAGCTTAGGTTCAAATGCTGGTTCTGCTCTTCTGTGATCTCAGGCAGGCTATTTAATCTCTCTATATTTCAGTTATCTATTATATTGAGATAATATATTTTTCTCACTGTCTTGTTGTGAAGATTAAGTGAGACAGTGAGTCTGCCACCTAGTAAGCTACTCATTTTACATTTTAATTTTTAAAAATTCATACTTTAACTGTTTTATTACTCTAAATCTTTTTTCAGAGCTATTTTTTAAAGTATAATTTGGAATGGATTCTAATTATGTAATGAATGAGTACTTATCTATGCTATAATATATTTTTACACTTATTTCAATTTATTATCATTAAAAAAAATTGATCCAGCTTACTCTGAGAACACAAGTAGATGAATAAAGATGAGGAGAAGAGAAATGTAACTGTGGGAGAAGTAATTAATTTTTTTGGTAAATGTGATACAGTTTTCATGACCTTAGATAAGATAATTCTCTTTGTACCAAGAAAGCTCTATAAGTAGTAGAAATTTGGTCACATACACTTTAATTCTGCTAGACTGTGTGAAATCAGTGTGGGTAGAAATAACAATTTCCTAGTTGGTAAATATCAAGAAAAGATGTGGTACATGAACAAACAGTTCAGTTGAGGATCAGGATTATAGACAAATTCTTTATATTAAAAGAGAATGGAGCAATGGGTTATACTAAGGCTGAGAATTGCTTCCAGTTATTGGAAAAGTATGCTTGCTGAGATGTGTTTTAATGTCCATGGGTGCTTCAGATTATGGGAGCCTGAGTGCTGGAATTTGGTTAAGGTACAGTGCTACCTTCCAAATTAGTTTAATACGTTCTTTTGGGGGGTTTTGTTTTATAATCTAGTGCCTTTTCCAGTAAGTGCCTATCAAAATTCCAAATATAATAGAATTCATATAGAAGGTAGGTAAATTGTATGTTTATGAATTTCTAGAGGTGTGTGGTTAGAGGAGGGGACATCAGGAGTAGGAAGTATAGTGGCTTCTGACTTTTTTCTGTCAGAGTGTGGATTGATTGTCCCTTGAAAGAGAGAGCACTTTGTACATTTTTAGAAAGCATATAATACAAGCTTACCATTTTAGACTCTAGGATCAGGATTTTATCCTATCCTATGGAGTATGATATATATGACAATTCTGATGAATAAATGAACTGGGAGATTTTGTTAAAAGGCATGTGTTGCTATGGAAATTTATAATGTTTTCTCTAAATGGAAACATGTAAGATATTACTGACTATTTCAATAAGACCAAAGAGAAGATCAGGTCAAGTCCATGTTACAATAAAAAGGAAAAGGTTGCAGAGTAATGAATTTTGCAGATGACGAATGAGTATTACTTATGATATTAAGTGACAACTTTGATTTATTTTAATCCTCAAAATAAAAGCATTAAATAATATTCTTTTCTATCTCCATGATTATAATAATTATATTCATTACATTTCTTGATACAAATGAGACGGTTGGATATGATGAATGCAACCGTGATTGGAATATTGTTATAATGGCCAAACTGTTCTTCCTGCCTCCATTTTAGTTCATCTCATTCACCATCACCAGCTTTATTTTCTATGGCTGCCTACAATCCTCCTTTTTCCAAACCTTTCATGATTTCTCTATGAATGTACGAAAGGTAGCTCCTGGCATTATCTCGTGCTCCTTTCTCAGATATGTCCTTATTTTTTATTAGCATCTTCTATAAATTATCTAAGGCCCATCCTGTATTCCCTCATCACAGCTGAAAATGATTCCACCCATTTTTGCTTTTTCCTAGTCCCACTTTTGACCATTTATGTTCTTAATTGTTCCATAATACAAGCACCAATTAAACCACTTACCATATAATTTTGAAATGTTACTGAACCTCTTTGGGCCTCAATTGCCTTATCTATGAAGGCAAGAAATTGGAAGAGTTGGGTTAATTTGGGAGGTTGGGGCGGGAGTCATTAGGGTCTTGACTACTCAACTCCACCATTAGCAGACATGATTGTATGTAAATGAATGAGCTTGACTGTTCCATACAACTTTATTTACAAAAACAAGCAGTGGACCAGATTTAGCCTGTGAGTCATAGTTGGACAACCCCGGGAGTATGCTCTAATCTCTGTCTCCTTCCAGTGCTAAAATTTTATAAAAAGATAAAAAGTCATTTCTGTTTCTAACATCAAAGGGCTGAAGTTTCTTTAAAGTATATCTTCATAAGATATTACTCTAGTTAACTATTATTGATGATGATGGCTGGTTTCAGCTTTGCATTCTCTCTCTCCCACACATTTCACATGGTTGTGGACATCTTAACATACATTGTGTTGATATAATAAATGCAGAGAGATAGTTCTCTCAGTTCCACAACAGAGCATTCTGACCAGAGCATAAACTGGGCACAACATTGTTGGTCAGATATTTTACTTACAATGTTTTTGCTTCCTGATATAATAGGATAGGGTTAAGTGATATGTCAGAAACTAATAGTATTGGTTAAATGATTGATATTAGGATTACACAATTATCTCTAACATTTCCAAATGAAAAATATCTATTAGAAATCTCCATGTGCTTCTCCAATCTGTGGTAAAACTGGTAGCTCCTTTGTAGAATATATCTGATCTTAAATTTCGTGAACCTGGCTTGATTTATATTTTGTTTTGGTTGAAAATGAAGAGGGATGTGTGGGGAATGTTTTCATTTTATTGTGCTTTCCCATGCAGTCTATTTTCAGTCATCTTTGATCTAGCATTAATTAATACCTTCTGATGGCTCTCTATCGCATTCAATACTTCCACACTCACTAGACTCGAATGTTTATTTTGAGTGAAGTTATTAAGTGTCTCTGGCAGAACATTTGTAAGCAACAAAAGCCTGCACATCTCTGCCTTACTCATATTGTAGTTATCTTTCAAATCTTGTGTAAAGGGAGTTGACAGCCTATCTGCAGTTTCACCTTTAAAAGCAATATCCTATGTCCAGAGTAGTCATATTTTTGTTGTTGACTTGAGGCTTATCTGGTGATTTCCTTATACTCGTATACTATCTAGCTTTCATTTCCTTAATAAGAAAGTTTAGAGTTCTGCATCAATATTCTTTTTCTTGAATGTATTTGTTCCTTGTTTTCTTCCAAAATCACCTGTTCTAGTAGGCTGTACTATATAAATTTTTTTTACATGTCCACTGCTTAGAGACTTTGTTTTTATTTGTCTGCATCTGTAGTCACTAATAGAGAATTGGTCTACCCAGAAAATGAGTTTGAATTCCTGTTGTCAGTCTAGTGGGCATGTGCTGGGACCCCATAAATAACAAATCATCAGAGAAGCATTGCAACTTTTTGGTCTAAATAATTCTGCTACATCTACCAAATATAAAATAAAACATTTTTGTGTGTGTACTTGTAACTCCAGATTCTTAGATGGATGTGAGATCTGCTACTTTAAAGAACTTGATTTCTAAGTAAATGTGATCTTGACATGAGTTAGGAAATAATTATTCTCATCACAGAAGAATTCTTCACACTGTGGAAAAGCTCTTTCACAATTTCTTTTAATAATCAGCTTTCCTTGGTTCTTAGAGTATTTTAACTGTCAGAAATCCTGAAAAGCCATGAATTTAAAGGTTAATATGCAGAACCACTATCAGTAGAGGGGACACAAAGAAGAGCAAACAACTATAATTACCGTTTTAGGCAGTGAGGAATCAACCTGATCACCGGGAACACATCTCTGTGTAATGTGAAGTACACCTCAAGTACATTTGAAGTACCTACTCATTCAACCTTGAAATCCTGGAGTTAACCTTGACTCTTTATTTTTCTTTTCTGTCAATATAAATTGGCCAAGAAATTCCATCACCTTATTTCCAAAATAGATCTCGAATCTGTGCCTTTCTGATCATTCTTGTTGCTAGTGTACCTCAACTCACTTGCTTAAAAATATCTACATAGGGTCAACTATGTGATAGTCTCTATTCTAAATGTCAGAGATGCAGCTATTAAAAAAGAATAAACAATGTTTGCTTTGTGGGTCTTACATTCCTATTCAAGATTGTATTATGTCTTGCTTTAACTACAGCATTTATCTCATTCTTTCAACTTCCTCCCCCTGCAACCTATCCCTCATGTTAATGCCAGAATTGTCCCTTTGAAAGACTGTCTGGATCCTGTCACATCCCATATTCAGAAGACTTTCTATTACCAATTTTGTAAATGCCAAGCTGGATAACCATGAATACTCCTGATAGCCTGTGCCAAAACTGCTTTTCCAACTTTATTTCTTGCCATTCTCATTGCTATTTTTCAGTCACACTGGAATATTGCTGCTCTTAGAAAAGGCTAAGATGAGGTTTTCTTGGTTCTCTTGTGACTTTGCACTTATTTATTGTGACTAAAATTCTACACTCTCATTGGATTGCCAGTATTTTGAGACAAAAAATATGTCTTCTTTGTAGTAAAACAGTATTTACTGAAAAAGGCAGAAGTAAACTCCTGAAGCACACAGAGATTCTATGCTTTCCTTTTAAAGGGGTTATTTATGGAAATATAAATATTACTTTAAAAAAGTTTTATCTTAACTCTTTTTTATTTCCATGTCATCTATGATCATTACTAGATATATGAACCTTAATGGCAAAATCAAAACCAAGGGAATAAAAATTGTAACTTAAAATCTTATATAAAGTAGTTATTCAGTTCCAATAATTTTGCTATCTTGATATACCTTAAAATAGGGTTTAAAGAAATCTACTATTGTCAACACAGTTATCTGTAAAGAATAACATTCTTTTTAAAGGAAACATGCATAAAGATAGCCATAACCTTAGCAATGCAAAACCTTACATCATACCTTAATGGGTTTTCATGCTTTACTCTTCAGAATTTATGATCTCTGCGCTAAGAATTTTCATATTAGGCAAAAGAGTAGTGTTTCCAGAACTACCTAAAAGGGGAATATAAAATAAATCCCGAAGAAAGAGATTAAATGATCATGTGCTTGAGATGAGAGTAGATTCAATGTAGGCATCTCAGGCATCCTCAGAAAATATAGTCCATGAGGTAGGACCTGCCCAGATTTTTTCAATACCAGCATTTCCCAAGATGCAACTAAATTTTGAGAGAAAATAAACATTAGTGGGTCTTAACCAGTAATTGAAATAATTTAATGAGGTAAAAAAAACTTTTAAAAAACAGTATAAACTTCATATGAAGTAGAGTCATTTGAGGCAAGGAAAGCCATTATTAAGATCTCTCAAGCTTGTGAACCTTTTATACAACCTGTTTTAGAGTAGCAAGGTCAAGGAGACAATCTGAGGTTAGGGTTCTGGTCTCTTTAAATAAATGCTTGTGAATAGTCCTTAAAATAAAGAAGTACAAATGAAGTAAAGAAGAATGTAGTTATGTTTAGAGAGTATATAAAAGTAATAAAGATTCCCATATCCTCAAAGACAGCTGTTGACTTACAACAGCTTTGTGAAAATATATACATATATCTAGAATTTTCAGCCTAGGGTATAATGGCAAGGAAAAGTGCAGTACCATAATTCAGAAACATATGTATTTTAGAGAAAAATGCCCTTCAAAGGTTAGAAGAGCTCTCTCCTATAAATGAATAATAATAAAATGAATGTAAACGAATAAGTAGTCTTCTTGCTTTGTACCAGTTAACCTTCATTTCATTGTAGATAAACATTTTAATTACATGAATTTGCTATAATATCAATGGGAAATCACCTAGGGCAAAGTGATTTCTCTCAGTCTTTCAGCGCATGATATATTTAGAAAACAACCCACAAGTCTATTTTTCTACAACACCCCATTGCGGCTCTCAAGAACTGTCTAGAGAAGATAGAGGAGAGAAAAGATAACTGAAGGTCGCAGTACATGTGTAAGATTCTGTGATGGATGAATCTTGCTTGTCATTTGATACAGAGGCTGTAATGTAGAGGAACTGCACAACAGCTCCTGTGGTGAATGTGATATTTTTTTACCATCTGAATTTTGCATAAAGGTTAACATTCTTTTTTAAAAAAATAATAATATTTTTTCAAGCATCCTAGTCTCTGAAGTTATCAAATTCAGCAGCCTTGCTTTACTTTTCCTCCCTCATCTATTTGAAGACATTTTTTTTCCTGCTCATTTTGAGATTTTTTTATAATAATTTGAATTCTGGTATTCTCTCTGGGTTAAAAATGACTTGTATTTTACATAATGCATCTTAAAGTTATAATAAATAGCAATACTTCTTGAAATAATTTTACAGCAATTTCAAAGAGTTGATAAATTTGCAAGGTAAAAATCATTGCTGTCTATTATATTATTAAAAATATTATTTAGATAATCAAAATTTATAGGAATATTTTTAAAATATAGGCAGTTGAACCAAAATTAAAGTGATAGTTTGCTACTTAAGTGTCTCCAAACTGAGGTAGTTTATTTCATTTATAATTTATTTCTGGTACTAGAAAAAGAAAAATTATAAAGCTAAAATCGAAAGTGCCTCTTCCCCTTTGTGAGGAAATATTCTGTTTCCTTAGAATTAGTCTCTGATCTGTTGGTAACAGAATTATGTGTAGTTATTATTTTGCTAAATCTTAACTCTACATGTAACTGTGAATTTTTATGCCCCCAAACACTTTCTCAGTTTTTCTGAGAGTCTCCAGGAGTATCTATAATGGTCTTGTTAATAATGCAATTCTTATTTCATGGTATAATATTCTTATAAATATTATGTTGAATATTTGTTTTCCTATCAATCATCCTCAATGCATTAGGACCCGAGAAGTTTGAAAGATTTTATAAAGTGAGGAAAAAACTTTTATCCACATTTGGTTTTACCTTCTATTTGAGTATTATTAAAGTGTGTTATAGAATATGCAGAGTTTTTAGCAAAATAGGTCTTTCAGGGTTTAATATAACAAATTTGAATTATCTGAGTCCAGTGTAAGAGCTGTTTGGACAGATCAGTGTGACAGAGAACAAACTGTACTCTCATTTGCTCCTTTCTTTTGATCAAGGCTCAATTACTGGATCAAGCTTACCATGTCTGAATGCCTCTTTCTTAATTAGAAGTTTTTTCTTAGGAGTCCCTTTAGTGCGTCAAGCAAGACTGTCCCCAACTTCTCACATCTGGTGAGATCTCAGATATGGGGTTTCTCTCTTGCCTGTATAATTTTGGAATTGAATGGTTCCTTTGACTGTCCTAATTCAGTCTGGTGTTTTATATTTTATGTAAATAGCTTAAGTAATAGCCAGATCATCCGAAATTAAGTTTAATTGAGTGGTAAAGCCTATTTGAAATTGTTTTGATAGCCATGATAAGTAAGTAGAAATAAGTGACTTGAGGTTTCAGATATCATCTACTAAAAGTACATAATAATCTATGAAGTTTGGGGACATATATTGTGACTGGTAAATTTTTTCAATGGTGACAACTTTTTAGAAAATTTAAAAGTATGTAAATGTAATTACAAAACTGCAAAAAATGGTTTGGAAAATTAAATCAGTTTGAACTTACACATTATTCTACATAGGATATTTGAAACCTTAAAGTGTTCTGTTCTACCCCTGTGTGCTTCAAGGAACTATAAGAAAGATGACAATCACTGTAACTACCAATCCTAGCTTCTATCAGGAACAACAGAAAGAAAAATTGTTTTTTAGCTTCCGACCTTCCTAATCACTTTTTCCCCCTTCACTCTGATGCCAAAAGATCCAGATGCATTAATGTATCTTCTTGAATGTCTGAAGATCTTCATTTTTATGCAATACTTCATGCCATGATGACATTGTTCTATTCGGCACTATGAAAAATAACTTTCTGCAAATTAAAAAATATTGAAAATATTTGAACAAATTTGTATCTCTTTCAGGAATGTTATGTAATGGCACACTGTGACTTAGCTTGAAGGACCTTGGATGATGGGATTTGGGATATTAGGGCTGAATTGATGGAATGATACGTGGTCAAAACTATACTCTCACAATGCATAAATCATGTAAAAGTGGTCATCACTCTGTTTTCTCAGCATAAAACTGATGCTGTTCAGGACACATAGCAGTTGTGGACTGTATGAGAGAAGCAATGTAAGAGGGGTATGGAATTTGGAGTCCTGGTTCAACATTTCCCACTCTATAATCTTGGACAAGTCTTGTTATTTCATTAGTAAATAAAACACATTAGTAATATCTACCTCATTGGGCTTAGTCAAGAGAAAAAATGAGATATTGTAGGTTTGAGTTCTTAAGGAACTATTACATGCTACATTGAAAATGTGCCAGGACTAGGAATATAAGATTTCATTTTTATAGGTACACATTCAGTGCATAGCCAGTTTGTAAAATAATATATACACATTAACATTTTTACATAAATGATCTTAACTACAACAATTTTCTGTATTTACATTATATTTTGTATCATAAGTCTTGGAGGTTTGTGATTTATGCCATTCAGGGTAGGTAGAGTTTCAGAGGGTTAGATGTAGAAGAGGTAGGCATTATTAAGTATTTTGAAACCTCTGTGGAATCATATGGCATTTATCTTTCTCTGGCTTATTTCACTACCATAATACTCTCTAGGTCCATCCATGTTGTCACAAATGGTAAAATTTTATTTTTTTTAGGCTGGGTAATATATATATATATGTGTGTGTGTATATATATATGTGTGTGTATATATATATATATACACATATATATATATAATCTCACATCTTCATTCATCTATCAAATCCATATGTTTTTCTTAAAATGAATATATGTCAACTATATTTTAATAGAGTAATAAATAAAACAAAAACAAAATAAAATCTTTGTACCTCAGTTGCCCTAGGATCTCCTTTGATCAATAAATTTGGTTTCAAAGCATTTGAATATAAATGAATATATTCTGAGCAAGTAAATAATGTTATAGTCAAAAAGAAAACTATACAAGCACATTTCTGTTAGGCAATAATGACAGTTGCATAGTAAAAGATGGTGGGGCAAAGAAAAATAGAAAAGATACAATCCTTAAAATAATTTGCATTTTATCAAGATGCAAGTCAAACATTTTTAACCATACCAATACTTATTATTATTACTATTTGTAGATGGGGCACACTGAAGGGAGCCCAGGGACAAAAAGAAAAATTTTGGGTATGTAACTTTACTTGAATTTCTACCGGGAAGTATATATTTTAGAATCTTCTGTGTCTCTACTCCTGCTTTATATTATTTAGTCACATCCTAAATCACCATAATATTGATTGCAATGTCAGTATTTTCTCCAACACAAAACTCATTGTAATCATTAATATTATAGTAATAGTTTTTCTCAAATCCTCTTTTTTTAAATTGTTAAAAACCAGTATTTTGTTTTCAAAATGAGAATCAACAGGAAAACTTTTTTTTATATTATCATCAATATTAAACTTAAAGTAATAGTTATACTTCTGTCATATATGTCAATCAATTTTGCATTCTTACGTTTTTTTTTTTTTTTGCTATGGATGATGCCTTTGTAATGTTTGTGTCAATTATTTATATGTAAAGGTTGAGTGTTTTGTATTTGGTTTTGCCAATTATAATATGTACATGTTTCTTTATGAAGAAAAAAACAATGTCTAGTCTTAATATTAATAGTTACATGTACGAAACAGTTTGAAAATGATTATGACATATTATCTAAAATATTTAGTTGATTATGGTAAACTTTGATGAATTGTCCCAACTCCTCACATTATTATACATTTTTTTCAGAAATAGTATAAAGTTTAGGTAATGACATTCATTGTGAAATATGAGTTTGAATGTATGCAATAGAGGGCCTATTATAACTAACAAAACACCAGATATTAGTACTTGTACTTACCAGAGTAACTCTTGTTAATTAGACTTTTCCACAAGGCACTCACAAAAATCAGTCACCCAAGTATGTGATCTTACCTTGTATCTGTCCTCATATATGGAAACATTATGTTTTTAAGTAGAATGATGCTTCTTTGTTTTTAAACTCAGTTTTAAAATAAAGCTTGAAGTAGCCAATAATTAATACTGATATTCAAGAATTAAAATTCATAATACATGAAAGAGCATGTTATTTGAATATCTATAAATAAATTTTTATATGAAATTTTTATTAAATTAATTTGAATAGTTATCCAATCTTATAATAATGTAACATTTAGAGACAAAAAAGTTCTTTATTTCACAACAGTTCTTATCATAAAGCACTCAGTGAGTATTTATTGAGTAAATTTGACTTTGTTGAGTAAATATGAATATAAGTGTAAAGGAAAGATTTTGTGATCTTCTTACCCTCAACCTCATCATTTCCATCCTAAAGCCTCATGGGTAGTAAATATGTACACACTCATACTCATTTGTTCAACATATGTACACTACCCATTTTTTTCTGTGCTAGTTAAATCTGATTTGTATTTTTTCAAATTAATTTATTTAAATTAGTTTCAAGTATACATTACATTGGTTAGACATCTATATACTTCTGCCATGCTCCCTGTGCCCAACTATCAAATACTAATTTGTACTCTTTATCTACACTATCCTTTTAAATTACATTTGTTGTAGTTACTATCAATTCTAAACTTACTACTTACCAAAAATTTTCAAAGAAAACATTTATTCATGAGCATATGGGCAGGATTTCTTTCTACTGTCACTCTTTGAGATATATTATTTCATATACATGGTAGGAATATAAGACTCAGATTGAAAATATGTTGTATTTTTTTATTATAAATCTTGGTTGACTTTTTTCCCCACTAAATTGTATATTTATTTCAGACCAGAATCATATTTGCCTTATTTTCCAACATATACAAAGAGCAGTGCAAAATTACTGGTACATAGTAGGAATATAAACAACAATTGTTGAATGAGTGAATGAATAACAATTTATAAATTCAGTAAAATCACTAAAATTTTCATTTTGTATAAAACTTAATATAGGTTTAATTAAAATATGAAATATTTAAGAACTATTGTACTGCTTTTGTCAAGAATTGTATAAAGTCTAAGATGTTAGTCCACTTATATGAAGACATTTGGGTCAGAAGAAAAGAGTTCTTAACTGATACAACAAAATCAACAGCCAATGTCACAGCATTGGACCCCCACACTTTAGTATTGCAGGTGCTGTGATGAGAGACAATGGAATTTTTCTATAGAGGTGGCAATTTAATCTCCATGTATGTGAGACAGAAGACAATGTATTTTTATTTATATGGAGGAGTGAGACAGACAAACTCCTTCTTTACTGGAAGAAGTGAAAAAACTGGAAGAAGTGAAAAAACTTGTATTTCATGAAGTTGAAATGAAATGGGTTTTTTGTTCTTACCCTAAACCTTAGGAATATAGATATGTCTGGGGCCAGATGCATACCAGATAATGTCTCCAAATGATGGGCTTTATCCCTTTTAGTATGTAAATATCAAGGGAGAAGGAGATAATGTCCCAGCACTCCAGGCAACCTGAGTTATAATTTAGAATTTTGTCTGGTCTCTAATACTTTGGCCCTTTGGGGGAGCTAAGAGAAGTTTTATTATCCTTTGGGATTTGATCAATTAACTAGACAAATAGCTACAGGTCTAATTCTCATGATGCGTGAAGATAAAGTATCAAGTATTTCTGGGGTAAGTAAAAGAAAACATTTCCTGTCTTATAACACATATGCAATTTGTGTGACAGGAGACTAAGTTTTAGGTAAGTTTAAGTTTAAAGTGTATAAAATGATGATTTTTCTCTGTGTAAATTTTACAAAATACCAAAATGTTTGTTAACACACCCATAACCTCATATAGTTACCATATTTTGAGTGCATGGTAAGAACGTTCAAGATATAATCTCTTACCATCTTTCAGGTATACAATAGAAGTATTGTTAATGATTATCACCATGTTGTATATTAAATTCTCAAAACTTACTCATCTTATAACTAGAAGTTTGTACCCTTTGACCATCATTTCCCTGACAAATTGGATAACATAGATGAAATAGGTAAATTCCTAGAAATGTACAGTGCACCAAGACTGAATCATGAAAAAATAGAAAATTGGAACAGATCAATAAGTAAGGAGCTTGAGTCAGCATTCAAAAACCTCCTAATAAAAGTAAGCCCAGAACCAGATGGTTTCACTGGTAAATTCTACCACACATATAAAGAAAAATTAATACCAATGGTTCTCACACTCTTCTAAAAAATCAAAGAGCAGGGAACACTTCTTAACTTATTTTATGAAGTAAGAATTACTCTGATACAAAGATAAGGACACTACAAGAAAACTGTAGATGATTATCCCTGATGAACATAGGTGCAAATATTTTCAATGAAATACTAGCAAACTGACTTCATCAGTACATTGAAAGGATATTATATTATGATCAAGTGAGATTTCTCTCTAGGATGCAAGGATAGTTCAACAAATGCAAATTGATAAATGTGATATGCTTTACTAATAAAACAAAAGATAAAATTTATGATCATCATTAGATACAATTAGGTACAAAAAAAGCATCTGACAAAATATAACATTCCTTTACAATAAAAATACTCAACAAATTGGAAATTGGAAATATAATGAACATACTTCAACATAATAAATGCTATATATGACAAACTCACAACAAACATTATATTCAATGATGAAAGTTTAAAAGATTTTTGTTTAGATCAAGAATGAAATGAGGGTGTCCATTTTACTTCTCCTATTCAATATAATACTGGAGGTCCCAACCAGAGCAATCAGGCAAGAAAAAGAAATAAAAAGCATCCAAATTGGAGAAGAAGTAAAGTTGTCTCTCTTTGTATATAAAAAATTTTAAAGACGTCATCAAAAATCTATTAGAATTATTAAATTCAGTAAAGTTGCAGGATACAAAATCGACATATAAAAATCAGTTGTGTTTCTACATACTAGCAAACAAAATTTTCATTTACAATAGTATAAAAAAATCTTAGGACTAAATTTAACCAAGAAAGTGAAAGATCTGTATACTAAAAATTGTAAACAATTGAAATAAATTGAAGAAGATACAAATAAATGAAAGAATACTTTGTTTATAGATGGGGAGAATTATTATTGTTAAAATGCCCATACAACACACAACCATCTAAATTCAGTGTATCTTTAGCAAAATTCCAATGACATTTCATAGAAATTGGTAATCCTAAAATTCAAATGAAACCACAAAAGACCCTGAGTAGCCAAAACAATCCTGAGAAAGAACATGAAGCTGGAGGCATCACACTTTCTGATTTCAACTTTATTATAAAGCTTGAGTTATCAAAACAGCATGATTCTACATAAGAATAGATACATAGACTAATGGAACAAAATGAGAGCCCAGAAATAAACCTACTGACATACAATCAACAAATTGTCAAAGAAACCAAGGAGATACATGGAGAAAAGATAGTCTCTTCAGTAAATGGTTTTGGGAAAACTGGATAACCATAAACACAAAGGATAAAATCGGACCCCTATATTATGCTACCTACAAAAATTAACTTGAAATAGATTAAACAGGAAGAGAAATTCTGTTATTGGTCTTTGCAAAGACTTTTCATATATGATACCAAAAGCACAAGCAGCCAAAGCAAAAACAGCAAGTGAGACTACATCAAATTTAAAAGTTTCTGCACTGCAAAAGAAGCAATTAGCAAAATAAAAATTAGACCTATGTAACAGGAGAATATATTTGCAATACATTTACCTGATAAAGGATTAATTTAAAAATATATAAGGAACTCATACAACTCAATAGCAAAAACTTCCAATCTGAAAAATGGGAAAGGATTTAAATAGATGTGTTTCCAAAGTATACACATAAAAATAGCCGATAGGTACATGAAAAAGTGTTCAGCATCACTAAACATGAGGGAAATAGAAATCAAAATCACAATGAGATATCATCTCACACCTGTTAGCATGACTACTATCAAAAAACAAAACAACAACAACAACAAAAAAAAAAAACGAGTTCTGGTGAGGCTGTAGAGAAGAGAGAACCCTTGTACACTGCTTGTGGGAATGTAAATTGCTGCAGCCACTATGGAAAACGGTATAGAGGTTCCTCAAAAAATTAAAAGAACTACTATGTGATGTTGCAAAATCCTACTTCTGAGTATATATTCAAAGGAAATTTCAAAAGAATTTTAAAGAAATGTTTACACCTCCCTGTTTATTGCAGCATTCTTCACAATAGCCAAGATATAGAAACACCCTAAGTATTCATCAGTGGATGAGAGGATTAATAAAAAATGATGTGTGTGTGTGTGTGTGTGTGTGTGCATGTGTGTAGTAGAATAAAATATTATTCAGCCATAAAGAAGAAAATTCTGTCTTTTGTGACAACATGGATGAGCTTTGAGGGCATTATGCTAAGTTAAGAAACAAGCCAGATAAAGACAAATATATGTTATCACTTATATATATAATCTAAGAAAGCTGAACTCAAAAATAGAGAATGGTAGTTGCCAGGGGTTTGAGGTTGGGGGAAATGGGAAAATAAAGTTCAAAGGGTAAAAATGCCCAGATCTGGGGATGTAATGCATAGCACAGTAACTATTATTATCAACACTGTATTATATTCTTGAAAGTTGATAAAGGATTAAATCTTAAATATTATCAATGCATACACATCATAAACATTAAGAAAAGGATTAAATCTTAAATGTTATCAATGCATACACATCATAAACATTAAGAAACAAGTGTTAACTAATATTATTGTGGTAATCATTTTGCAATATATGTGTACATCTAATTATATTATATATCTTAAACATATTTTATATTTCAATAATATCTCATTAAGCTGGAGAATAAAAAGGTAAAGAGTCAAATCTTAAAAGAAATAAGAACAAATTCTTCTTTAAGGCTGATGATTTTGATGTTGAGTGAATCTGCCCTCTCTTACATGGTAGAAAGCAGTAAAAATTCAATGCAGCACTCTATAACTTGAGAATACCAATGTAGATCACATCTGAGAAAATTTTTCATCTTAGGCCAAGTATAGAGTGAACGTGAGACAAATCCCATGAATAATTTCAGTAATTATCCTACTGAGTTTTTCTGTCACATTTATAGTCAGATAATTCCTTTCTGTGTGCCCTCTTGGCCTTCATGATATTTTCTATACACTGCATTAATGTTTTTTCTTCCCTGTACACTTATTTCCTCAGGCTCTAAACTAAGGAGTTATTCTAGACCTATCTCAACTCTCTAACCACCATCATTTTTTAAAAAATAAAAATAAAATAAAATTTCTAGGTCCTATTGATTTTACTTTCTATTTTTAATATACATTCTCTATTTCTCTCCCTATTTTCCCTGCACTTGCACAAGTCACTCGTCTTGATTATGACAAATTTACTAGCTAGTCTCCCTGCCTCTTATGTCTACCTTCTCCAATCCATTCATCTCATTTCATGCAAAAATGTAATCAAAATATAAATTTGTTCACCTTTCTCTCCTGCTGGAAGCAACTCAATAACTTGCTGTCATTTTCACCATTATTTTTTCAGTATAGATGTCCTTACCTTCTCTTTCAAGGTTATACATACACGTATATTAATTTAACTGATGGGTAACCTACCAACTTCTTCTGTTTTATGATCTAATTTTATAACAATTTTATTGCTTTGTTTCACTGCTTCATGCTGCCTCATGATTTCGTGTTTATGTTCTTTTTCCTTTTATCTGAATCTCTTCTCTTCCTTTTTAATCTGGTTAATTTATGCTCAAGCTTTAATATGAATCTCATGTGATACTTCCCTCATGACAATTTCTCTGAACCATCCAAGTAAATGAGATGCCCCTCTGTTGACCTCAATTGCACCCTCTGCATATTTCTACCTTGTCTTATATAAGCTGTACTTCGTTAGACCATAAGCTCCCTGAACACAGGACAATGCATTTGTCTTTGTTCTTCTAGTGTCTAGCACTGGGCCAGTCATATCATAGACACAAGCTTAAGCTTGTGTGTGTTCTGATGTGGCATTTCAAGGTCTCATGCATATGTCACTGTTGTCCTCTGGGAGACTCAAAGGTATTACACCAATTCTGGCTATTGGTAACATAAATATACATGTGTATTAATCTAACTGATGAATGACGTAACCTTTTCTAGACTTTATTGTGTAGAAAGTATTTAGGTTCTAAATAATTATAATTCATAATAAGTCTAAAGACATTTAAAGCTACATATGAGTTACCTGTGTTTTTAAGGGCAGAATTAAAAAATATCAAAGTATGACATTCACCTTTTTTGTTTGTTTGTTTTTCTTCAGATTGTTGCCAATTCCTGGGGAAACTCATGGGGAGAGAATGGCTATTTCAGGATTCTTCGAGGAGTAAATGAGTCTGACATTGAAAAGTTGATTATCGCAGCTTGGGGCCAACCGACAAGTTCAGATGAATCATAGTTTATCATTAAATTTCCATAGGCTGTGCTTTTAAGTAACCTCTTAAACTTAAATTAAGCAGTGTGAGGTTGTCTGTGACAGTGGAATCTTTGTGTCTTCACCTTATTATTATAATGTGTTCTGGTTTTACTCTAGACTCTATGCTTTGCTTCCATTATATTACTGAGTATATAAAAATACTTAGAGGACAGTAGAGTGGCTAATGCCTTTAAACTTTCTTGGATGTCTTTAGCACTTGTATTCAAAGTTCATAGCATTCATTTGTAGAAATGATGTGTTTTCTATCTTTGACCAATGAGGACTTCAGATAACAAAAAAGAAATGAAAATATTAATTTACCATTTTTACAATTTTTTTAACTAAATAATGCTTTCTTAAATCAGAGCTTGTTTGTGTTTTGCCAAGAGCAATGGAAATAGGTTATTAATTGTTTCTCTCAGTAAGCTAACATTCTGTTTCTTTTTATTTGCCTAAACCTAATTTGTAATCCAAACCCTAAAGGAAAGTAACTCTCCACATAAAATAACTACTCTTTATGGTACTGCATAATGGCCTGCAATGTGAAGGTGGTAAGTAATGAAACAGCTTAGAGGCTAACAATAGAAGTACAGTCTACAGACACATAAATACCCATATTTTTAGAAGCCAGTACCCTTTGTGTAAAGTCTATTACAATCAGCTGTATAACTGTATTTGGAAAGATAACATATTTATCCCCCCCAAACAGCAATATGATGCCATGAGTCAGAAAGAATAAATAAACTTTTATCACAACCATTTCACAGTTCACTGCTTGAGACTCTAAAAAGTAAGCTAAATTGGTACTAATTTGCATTTAATTTTTATTTTAGTTCACTATAGCCAGAGAAACAGAAATAGCATCATTATAATAATTGGGAAAAAGATATAATCTTTTCATAATTCACTGGCATCTGAAATGGCAAACGAATAAATGAAGTAGCAAAGCTGATCAGTAAGTGAGCATGGCCAATGACAATGATAATGGTGGGATATCCATGGCTTTAATTTCTGGGTGCTTGGTCATCTTAATTTTCAGTGTAGGGCTTTTCTATGTCCTTGTGCCCAAAGGGCCCTGTTTAAATAAGCCAGACAGGCTGTGAGGAAACAGAAATATGAAGTGCTGCTGCAATTATTGTTTTCTCCTTTAGTCACTGCAGCTTTATCAGAAGCAGCATCTATTCATTTGGTTTCTCCCTAGAAAATATACATGAGGCTGATTCATCTTATGGGGACTGGATGATGTTCCCCCAGAGTGTTGAGAAATAATTTGATTTTGTTTTATGTTGAATCCCTTTAGATACAGCCCCTGAAACAAGGTTTCAAGTGCAAATTATTTGGGCAGTTAAGGGGACACTGAGAAGTGAGAAGGCTAGTGATATGGGGTAGTGAAGGCAAACAGAAAAGAGTGCATTACCAAGCCAAACACCGCCACAGGCAAGTAGTTTTTATCTCACTGGGGACTGCTGATACATTCCTCAGATATATGCCACCCTGGAAAGGTAATTGGTAGTTGAGCCCTGTTTTTGGTTGTCATGAGTTCCCTGGTTATTCCTATCCGGCAAGAGGATGGGAAAAGCAAGTTCCAGTGTCCAGAAAAAACTCATAGGCAAAAAAAAAAAAGCATATTCTGGTAATTGGATGTTAGGCTGAAATGCCATGAGTGAGGCAATGTAGGCGGGGCAGCAATAGTGTCTCTGCTGGAGGTGTTAAAACACTTTTAATACCTTCGTTAGATACTGAAGATTGAGAAAATAATAAATAATAATGCACTAAAATGCCAGATGACTAACTGCTTTTAAAAACACTTATGGGATCAGGTTGATCCAACCTTGTCCTTGTTATGTAAATAGACAAAAATTGTTGAAATTAACTTTCACATTGTGGTGTATGATTCTAGATTGTAGGCCTAGATTCTGCTGTTTTAAATTTTCTACTGTTCTAACTATTGCAATTGTTAGGGAAACTGATCCCAATGATTGGAAAGAAAAGAAATATCACAATAGTAAGCTCCATAGAAAGAAGGTGTGTTAGTTCAGCAATTACTGAGTAAGAGCTAAAGGAGAAACAGACTAGTTGGGACAGAGTATACCAAGGGAATAAGAAAAATATTCTTCCTGAAGTTTGTTGAGTCAGTGTCTTCCTTTGAATGATGTTGATTTTTATTCTTAAAACTTGAAGAGCGTGTTTGGTTCCACTTATTGTCCAAAAGCCCTGTCATCACCTTTCAGAAAGCAGTGATTGGAATATTTTTTGCCTACTACAGGGACTGAGAAGCTATGTGTAGAATTGATTTGACTAATAACTAGATGGTCTCTTCCTACACTGTGGGTTTTCTTGGCTTGCAGTGTGCCCTGCCCACCTCAGCTTGGAGCAAGCAATGGAAAGGACCACTCATTTAGTGCATGTATCTTTAGAGTTCCTACCTCTGTTTGCATATGTTGGGTTTTGTTATTTTGTGTGAAGAATTTATGAGAGAAAAAATTATCTATCTACAAAGATCATTACATTTAGCCAGGACAGTATGTCTCAAATTGGATAATATCGTGAGCACTAAGTTCTGGTTTTCTTCCTATTTACTCAGAAATATGTGCTATTTATGTACTTTTTATGGGTTCCAGTTTAAACTGGTTATTGTATATAGTTTATTTTTTTCTGAAAAAAGAAAAAATAGTCCCAATATAGCACATTGAATCAAAGCTTGGCTCTTCCACTTAGTTGAATAATAACTCTTTCTTCAGGTGTCATTAGGAAATACATATATGAAATAAGTAAGATGATCTTGAAGATCAGGCTCCCGGCCTTTCCTGCTTCACAATAATTGAGTTTTTTCTCATTCTTTTCTAAATAATTAAAGGCCTTCCCCTGTTTTTATAATGCATACTCACAAATTCTCTTAAAAGTGCATATATTAGAATGAAGTTTTTTGGTATTCAACCAGAAAAAAGGAGACCACTAAGTGTTTTCAACAGAAGAAATGTAGTGAAAGGACTGGTTGTGCAGGTGATAGAAGAGCAGAGAAGGCAATAGAGGATAATGAATCAGTTCAGAGATGAGCAATAGTAGAAAGCCAACATCATTCATTACTAGATTGAAGGTACAAAATGAAAAGGTGGGCTACTAGAATGTAGGGGCTGTTGTCTTCCAGATGGTAGCTGGAAGCATGACTAGCTGGTGTAGTAGAAGCTGGAGTCATGAAAAGACATGTGTTGCCAAATTTGCCAGCAGAGTTGGAGAAGAAGGGGGAGAGACACTGAGACTACTCATTTCCTCATGCCTTCCAAACTCTCATCACTGCTTTTCACTGGTTGATCTGCTGAAAGATGACTGATTCAGGAGGTTATGAAATTAAACTCTGAGTCAGCCTACAACCTTTGTCAGATACAAAGGAGAATAGGATATGGGCAAGGAAGAAATAAGAAAGCAAACAGAAAAAATTTTGATTCATTCAAGGTAGATATTGAAGATTAAGTTTATATAAATGGTTTCTCATTAATTGATTAGCTCATGAACTCAGTCTCTGGGTTAAAAAATATGTCTTAAGCACTATAATGCTTGCTATTACATGTACTTTTTTTTGTTGTTGTTGTTAAAATCTTTTGACCTATAGGGAATGTATTATAATCTTTGTAGGGAAAGGCTTTCCCCCACTGTTTCACAGTATTTTCTAGAAACTGATATTTTACCACCATTGCCTACCAAAAGGATTATAATAATCTGATCTTGAAACCAGAGAGCAACTGAGTCTGGGGCTCATGCTGCCTGTGCTTCTCAGCCAATAGACCAACACAGGATTGGGCTATTTAGAATAAGTGTTTATTATTGTCAGAGCACCAATAATCTGAAAAGGCAGCAGGTTAGCACTTTCAAAACTTTCTTCCTTTCTCAGTCTGGCTTAGAATATTTAAAGGAAAATCTGAGCATTATTCCAGCAGCTGCATGACAGTTCTGGGAGAGTGTGAGCGGGCAGGTGGGGTGGGAGTGGGAGGTCTGTCATGCTTCATGGAGCGGTTCCTCTGGCAGTGTGGTCCTCCAGTGGAGTTAGCAAGCCAGGAACAAAGATGGGAGTAGTCTAGAAAGAATGCTAGATTAGAAGGATTATGATCAATAGCATTAGGGCATTCATTATAAATTTCAGGGCAACATTCTGCGGCAGGGGACATTCCAAGCTCTGTGTCAAGCCACTGGGGACAATCTATTGTTAAGCAATAGAGCAAGGAAAAGTGAAACCAGGGACACTGTGAGGCCTCTACTATGGGGGTTCCAGCTGGGCCCTTCTTCAATCTCAGAGCATTTATTTTTTCTTCAGTGGAAGTAAGTTCCATTTTCAAAAGAAAGAGAAGAGGAAAAAGTAGCATTTCACAAACTACTATTTTATAAAACATTTTAAGAGAGAAAAAGCATCAATCCATCTGATGCTATTGTATCTGAAAGGGATGTCTAAGAAATACACAAATGTTCCTTCAGAGAACTCAAAAAAGAAGGCAAAAAAAAAAATCAGTCTAACATTATCAAGAATGAGGTGATTGAATGAAGTTAAAAGCTTCTCCATTTTTAGCCATGAACACTGCTGTATATCATTTTGCTATCATATCTGGTAGAAATGTTTAAACATTTGTGAACAAGTAAACCTAATAAAGTGGGATTTCCCCTCAGAGACACTAGACACTAAAGAACCTCTTTAGTTAGAAAAAAAATTGGCAGCAACTCTTCCCTCGGTCATCTTTCTCCTCTCTGTCACCTCTACCCTCTGTGAGGCAAGATGCTTGATTCTGTTTCTTCTGAGATTTAAGGAGAAAAAATGTCTTGTTACAGAGGATGTAAGCTATACCTGGTGTTATAGCTACCATTTTAAATATTCACAATTCACAGGATGCTGAGAGGTCCTGCAGTAAAGTCTGGCAAAGAACTGTTTGGATTTTAGTCCTTACTCATCTTTAGCAGGTACTATTCTGTGATGATCAATAAGTGTAATTATGCGCAATAGTTTTACATAAGACCAAAGACTCTTTTCTCTTAAAAATTCCCATTAAATAACATATTATGTATTTGAGATTTATTATGTACACTTAGCCACTGTGCTAGGTACTAGATAAATAGCATGGGAACCCACAAGAGATACAGTGCCTGCCCTGTCTTATGTCACAAACTATTCTTTTATAAAACACACTTCGGTAGAGACTGGCCTAGATAGTTTTGAATAATAAGGTTTATAATGAGCTCTTGGGGAGAAGCTGGCATACCTTAACCTCTGACTTTTGATATAGCAGGAAGTGTTTATCTTTGCAAATCATCTTTGGTGTCACTCTCAGAATGTCAGCTTGGACTGCATGTCGCTGGAGCCAGTCTGAAATGTGTTATGACAGTGCACTGGTATACAAAGTCAAAGATTGTGGTGTGTTAGTGCCATTAAAGTATATGAGAGAACTGTTCTTCAATAATGTGTGTTTTAAAGAGACCCCAAAAATCTAGAGATTTTTATTTCAAAGATTTACTCAATGAAGGGCAAAAATTGTCAGCCATGAGCACTACATCTCAAGAATATTGTGTGTCCAACCACTCGTAATAAGCCTCATTTGATAGTATGGCACAGAATTTCAAGTCGAATTAGCTTAGGACAGAAAAGGATGACACCTATAAAATAGGATGATTAAGAAAAGGGTAACTAGCTATAAACATGATTGGTTCAGGGATTTAAATGACCTCATCAGTTTTCTCCCTTTTGCTCAATGTCTCAGCTCTTTTTGACTCCACATGGACTCTTTCTAAGTACATTTTCTGTGTATAACAGCAAGATGACTGCTGGAAGCCCAATGCCAACAAATTATAGTCATTGAGATGCAGTTTCTGAATCTGTAAAAAAGAGTTATAAGTACTTAGAACCCTTATTATTATGAGAAGTAATTAAGAAAGTGCATGCAAAATATTTTGTATGATTTTTGATATAGGGTAAGCTGTAAATAGATGACAGCTATTACCATCACCAGTATCACTGTTGCCTTCATAATCATTATGGTAGAGTCCTGACATCAGAGATATTAAAACTGTACAAGTCATTGACCTACTGCTAACTTGTGAGTAAAATATCACAAATGTTATATCTTTCAATTTCAAGGGCATATTTCCTAATGATAATCATTAGGGCTTGGTAAGATGATATTCAGTAAATTGTAAGCCATTATAAGGTAAATACTATGTCTTATTCCTCAGTATTTCTACCTCTAGTAACAAACATGTTTTATGCACAACAAATATTTGGTAAATGATGACCAAGCAAATGAACGTAGAACACATCATCTCAGAACATAACAGCTTTTGAGTTATACTATACTGTTATTACTACTTTATTACCCTTTATCATTCCACACTATAATCTCATCTCCTGAAGGGCATGACACATGGTCGTGTAATGACCAATCCAAGCACAATGTCTGGAATAAATAATTTCTACTGATAAATTTTGGTTTAATTACCAAAAAAAATTAAAGGTTTTCTCATTAGTAAGTGTATAGCTCTCTTTTGATGAGGCATAACTAACTTGATAAAGTCATTAAATAAAGAAGAGCTTTTTGAAATTAGTGAAATTTAGTTCCTTATGTACTCAATTTATTGAATTATTTGCCCTGTATCTTCACTTTTTTGTTGTGTCTTTTGATGAGTAATGTTCTAAATTCCATGTAACAACATTTAGCAAACATTTATTTTATGGTTAACGCTTTCTGTGTCTACTATTCCTTCTTGGGTTACTTTGTTATAAATATCTGTATACATTTTATATATTGTTCATATTTATATACTCATATTTATCATAAATAACATGTAAATGTTATTTATAAAATATATAATATAAATTATATAAATACATAATTTTATGTAAATATATATAAAACAACATGACTCAAGAAGAAATAGTGAGACACAGTAAGCATTAACCATGAAACACATATTTACTAAATTTTGCTATGTGAAATTAGACCATTACTCATCAAAAGACACAATAAGAAAAATGAACTGATAGGGAAAATGAGGAGAAAATATATAAGTAATAAATGTATATGTTTTAATTTGCTCATTTCATTTAAGTTTTAATGTTATTGAAATATATTACTTTATATTCATATTATTACTAATAATGTTTTAATCTTTCTAGATCCACATTTATTTCTCATTTTTTCTTCCTAAAATTATTTATTCTTTTAATATATGCATTCTCCTTTTTCTTACTTTCTTGAACAAGTTCATCAGAGATTTGTCTATTTCATTTTCTTTTTGAAGGAGCAAGCTTTGGTTTCATTGATACTCCCTACTATACCTTTATTTTCTATTTAATAACTGCTGTCATCTTTACTTTCTTATTTCTAATTTCTTTGTATTTATTCTTATTTTTTCTTACTTTCTAAGTTGTGTCCTTAGTTCATTAATTTTTTAGCTTTTCTTATATTCTAATTTAAGCATTTATGCACTCTGAATGATACCCCTCAGTGCAATCATTCCTTCCTTTAGCTCTTTATAATTACTTAAATGTTTAAAAGAAAACACAATTTCTAAATAGTAAAAACTGGAGAAGTTTGTGTCTTGCTTCTAGTTATATTTTATCTCTCATGCACAGCAATTTACCTTTATTCTTAGAAAATATGTTCCAAGACTCACAGTGGATTCCTGAAACCACAGAAGTACTGAATCCTATCTCTACTATATTTTTATCCTACACAAACATAAATAACTTTTAACTGAAAGGAAGTGCTTACAGCTTCTCTTTGGCATATCCAAATTGCCAACATCACTGCTCTTGCATTTGGGGGGCATTATTGAATATAAGCGCTGTGAAACCACAACAGTCAATCCGATAACTGAGGTGGCGAGTAAGTGACTGACAAATGGGTAGTGTCTATAGCATGGATACACTGGACAAAGAAATGATTGCATCCTGGGCTGGATGGAGCAGGATGGCACAGGATTCATGTTACTCTGAATGGTGTACGATTTAAAACATATAAACTGTTTAAGTCTGAAATTTTCCATTTAATATTTTCAAATCTCAGTTGACTGTAGGTAACTGTAGAAAGTGAAACTGTGAATAAAGGGAGGTCTACTCTATTCTTTTAGATCATCTCTATTCAGTAAATTTAACAAATATAATGTAGAAATAATTTAATAGTACAATAAGCCAACTTTGTGATTAGGTGGTAACTAGCTGTATTGATGTATACTTTGTGTTACAAGAAACATTCTTTAGTCATTTAGTTCTCTAATATATATTTGAAACTGGAAAATTTGCAACAAGATGTGTTTACTTACAAAAGCCATGTTTCAAGGGAGGGCCACTCTCTGGGGTCAGTGCATTAGTTCTTTAATTTCAGGTGGTAACGTTCTCTTTTTCAAGAACTACAAGCTGTAGGTCATTTTTTTTTTTAGCTCACTAGTTTCCTACAGAGAAAACAAAAATAAAGTAGCAAAAAAATTTAGCTAAGATATAAATAATTTGGGCATTTACAAATCTGTTTCAGATTTTGCAGTATATTTCTCTTTAACATATTTTAATATTTGTTATATAATGTAATATTTGTTTTATAATATATGTTAAATTCACAGGTAGTTTTCCAGTAAAAAAGAGATATTTACTCAAAGGATGTAAGCTTTATTTTTATCATTTCAGTTACTATTGATAATTGCCATTTGTAATATCTGTGGCATTTAATCAACTCTGTCTAATTTATGCTTTTGATTCATGAATTAATATGGCATGAGATATTTTTCTTCAGAAATAAATATTAATTTAAAATTAAAATGACTCCATAGTAGAAAAAGCCCCATTTTAATTATTTGTAAGAATATTTTATATATTGACATGTATATGAAAGTGTTTTCAATGATTATAGAATGATTAAGATGACATAGTTGAAGTAATAAGAATCTCATTTTTCCTATTTTAAAATAGTATTAAAAGCACTTGTAAAGTACTGGAAAACTCAGTTCCTATCCTCTTTAAATATTAAACTAGTAGGTTAAGTGGCTTTAAGACCTCTGGAAAGTTACTACACCTCTCTTGTTTTATTTGTTCATGTTCAAATTAACATATTAATCATACTAACATTGAGATTTTGCTATGTATAGAGTGATGTGGTAAGTGCTGTTTATACAAGTCTCAACTTATGAGGTGATACTTGCAGCTGAAGAAGATATAATTTAAAGGGGGCACCAATATAGCTCTTTTAATGACAGAGCAACTTTTTCTGTATCCTAACGTGGTACTACGTGTATCAAAGGCAGAGGGAAGGCAACACAGATCTTTTGGATAAGTCTTAGAAGCTGTTCTCTCACTCCCAATGATATAATCTTGCAGGTGGCTAAGAGTTAGCAGCTTGCTCTCAGAGTAGTTCTATAGAAGGCCAGTCTTCATATTTTCTGAACCAACCTTCAGGATGCCTGGCTGGAATTCTGTAAGTATATTTAGGGAGGTTGTGAGGTATCCTATTCAACAGTATGACTGCTCTGGATAATGTAGGCCCCATGGATACTATGTACATAAATAGAGCCAATTCTCTAGTTTTCAAGTTATTTTTCAAGGATTGCCAGAAACAGGGGGAGATAAAGGAGGGTTCCCAATTGCTAAATGGAATCTGGAAGTGAATCTTATAATCACATTTTAGAAGATGAAATGAATGTCTTCGCTTTCTAGGATTCTCAGGGCTTATTGTAATGGGGGAAGAGGGCTTTAGCAGTCATTTGCTGTCAATGGGTTTAATAATCTGATGGCTTCTATGGTGAGATCACACACACACACACACGTGCACACATGTATGTGTAGGTACTTTAAAGGTAGGAGTCTCTCTTATGTTTAAGTTTGGAAGTTTGTTACTTAAATAGAAATTTATTGAGGACCTGCTCTGTTTTAGACTATGCTAGGTACTGAGGATATTTTGTGCAAAAGGCCCTGCTTTCCTGTAATTTTTAGTCTGGTATGAAAAATAGATATTAAACACATAATTACAATAAATTATGAGGGATATTTTGATGAAAAATTTCACATTACTAGAAGTTGTATCTGGAGGAATTGATTCAATTCAGAGTGTTAGTGAAGGACTCTTCTGAAGTAATGTTTACGGTGATACCCACAGGAAAAGTAGGAGTAGGCCAGAGAAAGTAAAGCCTAGGTGGCAGATAATGATGTTTTCTAAAGGCCTGGAGGGAAAAGTTCTCAAAGAAGTCAAGTAGAGTTTCTTTTGTAAGTGAGTGAGAGTGACAGGAAATGTGCTAGTAACGTAGGCATTTGGCAGATTGTAAAGATCCATGGGAACCATGTTAAGGAGTTTTTGCCTTTATCCCCCAAAGCAATTGAGGCTATTAAGGAAAGATGAGAAAAGTCACTTTGGCTACTGGTTGGAGAGAAAATTTGAGGAGGGAAAGACTAGAAACAAGGATACTGGTCAGCAATCTATTGTGAAGCTTGAGGTGTGTGATGGCGGTAGACTAGGGAAATGGAGAAGAGAAATGTCTAGGTTTGTAAAGTGTTCATATTTTAAGATTATCAGCATTTGATTTATGGCTAATGGTTATTAGAGGGAAAGAGTGGAGATTCCAGAATGACTTCAGAGTTTTGGGAAACTAAACGAAGTTAGAGATTGGGAATTTTTAGAGTGAATCTCCAGGTTATATTGAATTTGTCCCTGAAATACCACTTTGAAGAGGGACATTAACTTGCTGGGTGTAATTTTTCTGTACTAACTATTTGGTGTCTAATTCAATAAGTGTTTTTGAGTGCCTACTCAATTGTAGAATATTTAGAACATTTCTACTCCTGTAAGAATTTTATAAAAATGAACATCATTCCTATCATGAGCCTAGTGAGAAGATAAACAAACAAACAAACAAAAAACAAATATATTCAACACTTAAGGTCCACAAAGGAAACAGGCTAGAATGAGGGAAAGTAATGGAAATGGAGGAAGAAGGGTTCACCCAGATAGTGTGGGCGTGCATGGAAGAATTTTAGGGAGAGAAGTTACATTAAAGATATTAAATAATTAGCCAGTTGAATAAAGGAGAGAAGAGAATTTCAGGAACAGGAAATATTCTGTGTAAAGAGAGGTAGAAATAGTCTCGAAAAAAAAAATAGTTGAAAGAAGGATAAACTGACCAGAGCATAGTGGAGTGAGGTGGGATGTGATGGGGGATGTGCCAAGATATTTTTGAAGAAGTAGTGCAGACAACATCCATGCAGACTGTGAAGACCACAATAAATAGCTCAGAGTTTGGTATCTGTATGGTTGGAAGCGATTAAGCAACTATTATCATTTAAATGCTGTGTGGAAAGTAGTTGGGAGAAAACTAAAGATGAGGAAAAAGAACCAATAAGTAAGCTATTACAGTGGTTCAGGTGAGAGGTGATGGAGGCACAGACGAGGGCAGTAAATGAGGACTGGGAGATAAAGAGAAGTAGGAAGAAACACAATTTGAGTATGCAATTTGGAATGTCTTTTGGGTTCTCTGGACCAACTGAATTGATAGTGGTATCATTCACTGAGAGGTGGAAGAATGAGGACTAGTAGGAGATGAGATGAAATCAATAATTCATGTTTAGACATGCTAAATTGATATAACCCCAAGTCTCCACAGTCCTAAAGTGGCATAGGAGATAGCAAAAGTCTCTTATTTACCAGAGAAGCATCAAGAGTGGCCTGTAAGTTTGGATGAATTGTCTAAAATGGGAATGAACTGGAGATGGATATTGAGATGTCAGCGGATGGAGGGATGATTTTATTCAAGACAAAATAGGAGAATGAGCATCATGTCAGCTTATACTAGTATGAGCAATGCAGATAGTGAAGTCCAAATACTGTCATCCCTCTCCCCAGTCACACAATGCTCCAAGAAAGGTAGGAATTAGCTACCTTCCAGAAAGTAATTGAGGAAGAGATAAATCCTTAGTTAACTAATTTTGAAATTGAAATGACTATTTTTAAAATCAAGAATTGACTAATATTAAATTATTTGCCCATAATATCAAATGGGAAATTAAAAGAGAAATGAAGCAGTATTATAAAAACACTGAAAAATTTTCTATACACACACACACACTCACTTCACAATTGGTTGACATTTTCTTGAGAAGAAATATTTGTATCCTTAGTTGTGCATAATGTAATATTGGTTCCAAACAGATACTTAATATTTGCTTACTGATAAATAGCCAACATTTTAAAACACAGACAACATAAATGAACTGATTGAAAGTTTGAGTGAGCATTTCAGTGTTTGGCCAAGTTTGATAGATCCTCATATGTTGCATAAACACAGACAATTTTTAATAAAATTTAGATGACTTTTTTTTTTAGTTACGTTTACAAATATTCTCTGTTGAATGAAACTCAATGTATCTTTTAAAATATGGGCAAGTGTAAAGATGCTAATGATGGGAATAATCAAAAGTGACCACTTCTACTATTTTGGTCTAACAAATGCTAAGTCAAATATAAAATTTGGTTTAAAAAAAGAAAAAAGAAAAGAAAAACTTCTGAAACTCCAGGCTTCTTAATTCATATGAACACTAAGTAAAGTAGCAGAACAGCATGAGCTCTGCCTTTTGACTTTGCAAGGCTCTGTACGAAACCTAATTTAGACTTGAAAAAAAATTATATCATCACCAGAACTAGCTTTGCACTTAAAGCATTAATGAGAAATAAAGGACTTTTCAGTCAAGTATTAAGAAAAAATCCTTAGGAAAATGAGTGATATAAATGATGAAAAGAATTTAATTTTGGATCATTGGGGGAATAGAGAACTCATGAAAAGAAGGCATTACTTATTGTATTAATTACCCAACAGGTCATCAAAATTCATCTCCTGCACCTACCCTGTATCACTCACTCTCTTGTGTCTTTCTGCTTTTATTTTTGGAAATGAATTTAAACTTCTGAATAGAGTTCTGTGGTTGGAATCACTCAGGAATTAATGAAACATTACAAACATGCAAAAAATGACAGATTCTCTCCTCATTGTGGATATTTTCAAGAAAGAGTACTGAAAGTGTGTCTGTAATAAGTAAAATATGCTGTCCATATAGTATTGTAATTTGAACTTCATTGATGAACTATTTTAAAACCCAACTAAAAATAATTAGCAGAGAAAAAGGTGTGCTAAAATTGAATATCACCTTTAAAAGTAATTTAAAATAATTTTGTGTTCCTATATCTTAAGAAACCAATCACCAATGCACTGAGACTCTGCACTGTCCAATATTTCAATGTATAATACATAAAAATTGTCAACCTTTTTGAAAACCTTTGGTGCTAAATATTGTTGAATATAAATATGCCTGAATATCTTCTCCCTACAGAATCAAATGTGGTCACAGTATTATACATTTTTCTGGGACCTTTCTTAAATAAAACTTAGACCATTAATGAATGCTATTTAATTATAGTTTTTATTATTTTTTGGAAACTACATGAATCAATTTTTTTGTTTGTTTTCAAAAAATAGAAAGCCACCTCAAATTAGAATAAGCTAGATGGGATATTTATTTATTTATTTATTTATTTATTTATTATTTATTTATTATTTATTTATTATTTATTTATTATTTATATTTTTTAGTTAGAGTTGATATTCAATATTATTTTATATTAATTTCAAATGTACAGCATAGTGGTTAGACATTTATATAATTTACAAAGTGATCCCCCTAGTTAGTCCAGTGGCACTATGCATTGTTATTACAATATTATAGACTATATTCCCTATGCTGTACTTCACATTCCCATGGCTATTTTTAACTACCAGTTTGTACTTCTAAGTCTTTTCACCTTTTTCACCCAGTTCCCCAATCCTGCCCTCCTCCTTCAATCTGGCAACTGCCAGTTTGTTTTCTGTATCTATGTGTCTGTTTTCACTTTGTTTATTTTGTTCCTTAGATTACACATATAAATGAAATCATGTGGTATTTGTCTTTCCCTGTCTGACTTATTTCACTTAGCATAATACCCTCTAGGTCTAGATGAGAAATTTATTGATTAATATAACTGGGAAAAATAGAGATGGAACCAGGCATAGGGTCAACTGGATCCAAAGTCTAAATTATGACCTCATCATTCTCTCTCATCTCATATTTTCATTTCTTGATTTTTTCCACCTTTTTGAGCTTTGGTCTCATTAAATACCATTACAAAAAAATGAGCAGACTTTAGTCCACATAGTGTGGAATTTGGTCACTGGTAGTTTTGGGCTTGCATCATCATGACTTAATGATTTCAGAGGTGTGGTTCTCAAAATGTCTTCCTGGTTCAGCAGCATCAGCAACATCTGGAAACTTGTTAGAAATAAAAATGTCATGGCTGCATATCAGATCTACTGACCAGTAAATCTGGACATGGGCTTGCCACCTTTAATCTGTGTCCTAACCTATTCTCCACGTGGTTCTGAAGTGTGCTAAAATCTGACAGAACCATTTCCCTGGAAAAACAACAAAAGGACTGTCTCTCAGCTTACATCTAAAATTAGTCATGGAGGGACTCTTTGGCTTGGCTTTATTTATCTCAAACCCTTGGATGAACAACTAGAGGCAGGAAAGTAGAAAACTATAATCATATGAATTATATATTCATAACCCAGGGCTGAGGAATAAGATTCTGTGTTTTGAAAGCTCCTCCAGAATCACTAGGTGAAGCAGGGGAAGGGGATATCTCCAAAGAGAAAGTGTTATAACAATAAAGGGGTAAAGGATGCAGGGTTAAGAGAAACACAGAAGAATGAACCTTATTCTCCTACTCACTGATGAGAACAATTTAATGTTTATCTTACACATTTCTTGTAAAAAACACAGAACATGTACACATGCTATCAATTGCATCTTATCAACACTCTCAGGAAGCAAAAGTCATATATTATCAGGTTTACCTTTTACCTCTGTGGAAAAGTACAACATATAAATTTTAAGTGAGTTTTTAAGATTATTAATCTAATAATGGAGGCAAAACTAGGCTACGAGTATACAAATGGTCAAGCCAGTAAACAACTTCACTAGTCAGAAGTGGCAGACCTAGTAGCAAAACAAGATTTTGCTGGAGTGATCCCATGGTTGACAATGTCTGGATAATAATGTTCTCTCTTTCATCTGTTTTTTTTTTTTTAACTTTTAATTCATCATTCCCCTTAACAGACATTTATAGAGTGTCTCTGCTAAGTCTCTGGTATGCAATGACCCAATAAAGGTGAAGATAGGTATAAAAACAAATAATTTTATCTACATATTAAGTGTTCAGGACATGAATGAAATTTTCTGGATTCACAATGGAAGATATAATTTTCCTTTCTGAGGGGATGGGTTTTTCTAGGATAGACTCACATTGGAGAAAAAATGTAAACTGGGCATTGATTTAAAAAAAAGTAGAAGCTCCTCAGATGGAGAAATGGATGGAGTCTAGTGAATAAAGCATGTGGCAGAGAGAAAAGCTGAAACAACAACAAGCAAACTACTTACTCATTCTCATCTCCACCTGCTCCCACCTCTGCTCATTTCTGTGACTTTGCCTCAAGTATATTTACTATATTTTGCCAACTCACATAGAAGTTCATGGGGTGACTACAAAATAAATGTTTAAAATTGAGCCTGTTTCAAATGAATCTGAGTCTATTTCCCAAATCCATCTATTCCCCTCATTTATTTAAATACATCATTTTTAGAGAGGCAGTATGAGAATGGAGTGGATGAAAATTTGTTGACCACCCAAGAAGATTTCATCTTAGCAAATATTCATGGCCTAGGTGATATTGGTCTGGACTGTTCTCATAAAAATACTCATATCTTTTGACAAACAATGCAACTGTGATGTATTTATTAAGATGTTATATATTATTGAATAAAACTTTATTGGTTATGTACAGGCCATACAGCTTCACCTGTTTCTACTTATCATCTCTTCTTTATATGAAAACATGAATAGTTAATGGAAAGGCATGTGCTAACTCACATTACTTCTTACCCTCTTTTATGTTATTTCTCATCTGTCCATGTGCCGCAATAAAAAATCTAATTTGAGTTGTTAGGCAAATTTCTTCCCACATTCTCCATAGTCCATCACTCAAATTCTTTTCTGGGTCTCTCAACTCTTGAATTGGATGTGGGGACATCTATTGGGCTAGAAAATAATCAAATTCAATGTTGTTCTTACAAAGGAAAAAAAATAGACATCTCCCCCAAGAGATACAGTCAATAGAGAGCAGCTGGCTGCCCACAGAGATTTTATCTCCCTTCTAAATGCAGTGCCTTTCCTGTCTTTCTTCTGCTCTATACTTCAACTCTGATATTGAGATTTTCTGGGGACTTGACACACTTAAAACTGCATTTATTTAGAAATATAGTATTTTTATATGTTTTGCTATGAAAGGAATTATGTGTATTGACAATTATAAACGTCTTCTCTTTCCATGTTTAAAAATTGATTTAATGGCTTTACAAAACCAGAAACAGTTCAACAAATGCTACTAACATACATACAAAATATTCTTCATTTTATGTAATAGGGCAAACATCATACATTAGAGAATATAACTAAATGGACATTGATTACCCATAAATGTGAGGAGAGAGAACAGCATGGCGGTTCTCTTTGCCATTTAATGAAGGTCTGTGTTTCACAGGACTCAGGGTTTATGTGGAGCTAAAATGTCCATACAGTAGTTGATAAGGCCTTTTGTACAAAGGGACAAAGTGAAGAAAGTTAGCACCCTGTAGACCAGAAGAACCTCAATCAGGCCCACACACACTAAACACCATTGTCGTGGCAATCACAAACACTGAAATAGAAAATATGGCTTTTCCCACTTAAAATTCACACAGCAATGTTGAAAGCCAGTGATAGCTTTTGAACAGCACATTATCAAAACACAGCTTACTCATTGAATCAAATTATTTTCATAAAATAGTCTTAATAAAGTTTCCACATTTTTTGGATACATTTTAAGATAGATGAATCACTGAAATAATTAGTCTATACTACCTTTTCCTGATAGTAGGCAATAAAAGCTATCATGAACTGTATGTACAACCAGCTCCCCTTCACAGAATAAAATATGTATAAGTGTGCCACACGTGGGATTACATTAGGACTGATCTGACAACTTTTTGCTAATAACATACTAAAATATTTTTTTCTTTTGATCTCATTGGATTACAGATGTCTCCTATGGCTTAGTTTGTACCTCTTGAACACAGCTGAACATAATTGGAATGGAAAAAAATTACAAAATTTTGACATCAAAGATTACTAGAAGGATTAACAAATTCTACAAATTAAAGCTGAAGAAAATCTTAGATTAGAGGCCAGCACTTTTCTCAATATCAGGTGGTTTATTGTTGATTCTTTTTAATAATAATAGATATGGCACTATTATAATTAGCTTATTAGATTTTCTGTTATAAAGCAAACGTTATGTTAAGTAAGCGAGTGGCTTTATATATATTTCTCTTTTAATTCTCACAATACTTCTTTAATAACTTAGTGATGAGAAAAAAATGTAGCTAAGTAGTTTAAATTACATGGCTTGTATATGATAGGTTAGGATTGCACCTGGGTTTGCTTTATTCTAAATCTCATGTACTTAATCACTTTGTTATACCTCAGATTCTTTGTATTACTAGAGTTTAGTATGACTTTTTATCTTTATTATTTGTCCTAATAGTTCTATATATTTACTACTAAAATATATAATTTGGGGGGATTTCACTGAGGAGCTCATACAGGCCACATTACTAACACGTGAATCACTTGGACCTTGCTCATCTAACAAATGACTGCTTGCACAGACTATTAACCAAACACTAAGTGCATGCAAAGAATATGCAATGCTAAGTGAACATGTGTGATCTTGGGCAAGTAATTTAACCCCTCTGAGCTCCAGATCCTCACATGTACAATGAACAACTGGGCATTTCTAAAATGCATAAACAATTCCCAAGTCATATTTCTCTAATTAAAAGAACAAAAATCATTTTTAAAAAAAGTATATGCAATGGTGCAAAATCCTCTCTATTTATTCATCCATCCATTTATTCATTCATTCCCCTCTCAAGACATACCAGGTGAAACACCATGCACTGAGGAGCTTGTGTATTGCAAAGTCCTTAACTAGGGGCTAGGACTACAATGAGAAAGATAGACAGACAGTATTCCAAATAACTGCCAAGAAAGCTCAAAAGAAGAATGTGTTATTTAAAAGCCAAATTTACACTACTTCTCTGACTTTTAAGATGGAGGCAAAATTTGCATTGGTGAGAAAATAGATGTCACTGTTCTCTTTCTTATCCAGAGACTGGAGGAGGAAGGGAAATAGAAAAGTCTCTACTGTTTTATTTATTTATTTATTTATTTATTTATTTATTTATTTATTTATTTATTTATTTATTTATTTGCTGTGAAAAGGAAAGATTGCCCCTTTGCTAGAGGACACATTGATGTTTTAGATCTACAAAAGTTAACTTTCACATGTTAGGTAATAAAAAACTAAATTAGCCAAATAGCAGGAAAGGAAATGAGTTTACAAGCAGAACCTAAGGTGCTTAGGTTTGGGAAAACAGAGCTATGAGAGGATTGAAAGGGACAGGGGACTAAGCAACACACAGATATGGAGCCCTCTATTGTCCTGTAGTATCTATCAGTCAAGTTGGTTTGCAAAATGCTCTGTGTGCATTGTTCATATTCTTTTTCCAGGAGGCAAGGCAAAAGAGGGAGATTGTGGAAAAGTGACCTGTTCTCTCCATTAGGGTTAGCACTGAAAAGGGGGAAAGAGGATGAGATGCACATGGAGGTAAGAATTCACGGAAAACAGAGACTGGGAAGAAATAACTGTGAGAGAATAGGCCCTAGGAAAATTTATGATTGGTTATTAGACCGCACACTGAATGTGTGATGATAAACACACCATATTTGCATTTTAATGGACATGTTGACCTCTCAATACATGCACAAGTTATAGATGGTAAATGTCAAACTGTACTATATTAGGGGTCACAAAATAATGTTCTTTATACTTACCTAGGATAGTTATAAAAGTTGTTGTGGTCTATATCAGACTACATCGTGAGATTCAAGAAATCCAGGTGGGTACCTTGTCTATGTCCAGGAGTTGGCTTGACCAGAAACAGATAGAGGTCAACCACTAGGTGACAAGCCTTTATTCAAGCACACTGGAAGGTAGTAATTAATACCTGCACTTTACAGGAGAGTGAGCTGGAAATTTAAGTAACTGTTCAGAGTTTGAAACTAGATAAGTGGCATATCTTGGATTGAAATTTGGGTCCCACTGATTATAAAACTCATGTTCTTCATATGACACTTTGCTGCTTCTCTGCTGTTGCAGTGCACTGATTTTTCATTTTACTTCATTAAAGCAAGGGTTAACCTAGGGTGCATAGAGAGGATTAAGGAAATCCAGGAAGATGGGTGAAGAAGAAAAACTACATCTTCATTTTTATTAACATATGACTCAAATTTTGCAGTTTTATTAATTTTGAATATAGTCAACAAACCACAGTAGAATTAGCAACATCTGTGATTTGTTTCACCAGAAGAAATGTGGATATTTTATGGCATATTAAAATTATTACACAATTGCAAAAATATCATTTATACAGCACCTTGAAAATATGGCATTATTGACATCTCACTAGATATTGCTACTTAATAGGTTAATAAGGAGACACTATATCATAATTTTATTTTAATAGTAGACTTTCAATATAACTAGCTTTCTTGTAATACTCTAAATTGTTTTTAATTTATTTAAAAACACTGTAGGAAGGGATTCATACTTCATCAGAATGCCAAAGGGGTCTATTGAACAAAAAGTCTAATTAGATCTAAGACATTTTTATTTGAACTGAGTAACTTGGGAGAGTGAAGGCTGTACGATAGTCCTAATTTTCTTCTAGTGTAGAAAGGATGAGAGGGCAAAATAGGGAAAATGTTGACTCTTGAGGTGGGGAGCCCAGATTCATGAATTTGATGATAAAGGAGGACCTAGAGTCAAGGTGGGCCTGAATGGGATCCAGTGCTGCATCCTGAGCTGGATAGCGAGAGGCACCTTTCTGAGACAGGAGGTACCACAGGGATTGCGCAGAGATTTCAGACCTAAAGCATTTTATATTCACTTTGCCTAGAAATGGTCCCTGATAATTTTTTATTTTCCTATAATGTCAAAGTGTACTATGAGTACTTATTGTCACCATAAAAAAAAATGGCTGCATAGTTTGGTTCTTTGTAATCAAGATAAATACTTTTTTTGTGGAGTTTGAAGAGAAAATATATCTTGATTAATATTCATTTATCCTTGATAAAATTGCTGCTTTCTTTGAAATACTTCTAATTTAAGCATTTATGAAGAAAATTGAAAGCTTTCAAAGTTTGGAAATACTTTGTCAAAAATGCAGAAATGAATAGAAAAACAGTAATTTGACACATCTGCTTGTTTATACATGAAGCATCAATAATAATCCAAATACTATTTTAGTAAAGCTTTGTAATTAAAATTATAATAACATTTTCAGGTACAGACTTAAATGTTCTGCTCATAAAAATGCTAGGTCAGGGTATTAGTTTAAGTTAGTAAAATTCATAAAAAATTATTACCTTTTAAAATATATTACACATTTAATAAATTATCACATAAGCTTATTATATATTATATAATATACTTATTACTTCATGATAAATGGTGCATTATTCAAAAATGCTTTATAATGTCCCATCTTTTTAAGGATTTTTTTTTAATGCTTTTCTGGATTTTCTTCTGATTTCGCCTGGTGAACTTTCTTATTCTGCAAGACCCAGTGCAAAAGCCAATCCCCATAGCAAGCACTCTCTATTCACGCTTGATCAAGTGAATCCTCTCTCTTCTGTATATCACTTCGAATGGTATCCTGTCTTGTGTTGTGGTAATTAATGTGTTTGACAAATTCTTTATCCTTTTGTAAACTTTTTTGAGGCCAGGCTAACTATCTTATACATCTTTGATTCTTTTATACTGACTTCTGTATAATTGTCCTATAAATATTCATTACATAAATTATTGTGTTAATAATTAAATAACAAATAGTTAAGTTATTGATTAAACTTTTATAGTTTTTAAACTACTAATTGAATACTATTACAGTGGTCAATGTTTCGTGTGTCTGGAAAAAGTTGAATTTGCAAAGAAAGACTCCTTTTGCCTGGTTGGTTATTTCCGAGAGAATATGTTCACAAATTCAGCTGTAACCAGATTGGTCTCCCAGCTTGCTTCCAGAAATATTAGAAAAATACACTGGATTGGGTATCAATAAAACAACAATAAGACAAAAAAACCTGAGTTCAGCTAGTCAGCTTTTGTTAAATTATCTTTTAAAAGATTTTTATAATTTATTTATGACTTTTTATAGAAACTTAATTTTAAGTATAAGACACTAATATTTTATTAATTATTAAGAAATGTAGCCAAGATATTTCCATTTCACATCTTTTACATAGAGAAAGGGTTACTTCTTTGCTATCACGTGTGCTCTTAGTGTATGTTGATGCCTTCACAAACAGAAAAAGTTTATGTCTGTTCCTTTAGTGTTCGTGGCAGTTAGAACCTCCTACTTACAACTCATATTCAAAAGTTGACTCATAGTACATAGCCTTAAAAGGAAGAAGTGCAGCAGTGTATCAGGCATTATCTTAGATCAGACTTTTTCTAAATGTAAGAACAGTGTCCAGAAAGTTACTCTTTCACTGAATATTTAGATATTTGCTATAGTTGTAAATCTTTCATGGATTCTGAGGAAGAAGTGTCAGTTACATGATGATCTATTGATGCCTTACTTTATGTTTAGTATTTAAAATGTAAATTATAAGCCTTCTATAACCATACCCAAATTAATTTTTTATTAGAAAATAAAAATTTGAGAAATTTTAGTTCATAAATGTTTACAAGGATTATATCCTCTTGTTTAGATTGATTACTTTAGCATTATGAAATGTCCTTCATCTCTTAGTATAGCCTTTGTTTTGAAGGCTATTTGGCCCAATATAAGTATTGCTATCTCAGATTTTTTTCATTTCTATTTGCATGAAATACATTTTTCCATCCCTTTACTTTCAGTCTGTGTGTGTCTTTCCATCTGATGCATATGTATAGGTTTTGTTTTCTTATTCATTCAGCTACTCTATGCTTTTTAATTGAAGCATTAAGTCCATTTACATTTAAAGTGATTATTGATAGGTACATAGTTATTGATATTTTATCATACATATTTATGTTGTTTTCTCCCTCACTTCTTAAAGTCTCTTTAACTTTTCTTGTACTACTGGTTTACTGGTAATGAATTTGTTAGCTATTTCTTGTCTGGGAAGCTCTTTATCACTCCTTCAATTTTAAATGATGCCCTTGCTGAGTAGAGTAGTTTTGGTTGTAGGTCCTTACTTATCATCACTTTGATTATTTCCTGCCAATCCCTTCTGATCTACAAAGTTACTGTCCAGAAATCAGCTGACAATCTTATGCAAGCTCCCTTGTAGGCAACTAACTGCCTTTCTCTTGCTGCTTTTAACATTCTTTCTTTGTCTTTAACCTTTATCATTTTAATCATGATGTGTCTTGATGTGGGCCTCTTTGGGTTCATCTTGTTTGGGACTCTGAGCTTCTTGGTCTCTTCCCTTTGTATGTCTATTCCCTTTGCCAAGTTAGAGAAGTTTTCCATCATTACTTTTATTTTAATTAAAATTTAAATCCCTTGTTATCTTTATTCTCCTTCTGGTTACCCCTATGATGTAAATGTTATTACACTTGATGTTATCCCAGAGGTCCCATAAACTATCCTCATTTGTTTTTTATTATTTTTGTCCTTTTGCTATTTTGATTGGGTGTTTTTTGTTACTTCCAATTGCTAATTTGACCTTTTGCATCATCTAATCTATTGTTGATTTCTTCTAGTTCATTCTTCAATTCAGTTATTGTATTCTTCATTTCTGCCTTGTATTTTTTGTGTGTGGTTTTTATGTTCTTTTTTTATACTTCCATTTTTGTTGAAGTTCTTACTAAATTCCTTATGCATCCTTACAATGATGTTTTGAATTCTGTATCTGGTAGATTGCTTGTCTCCATTTAATTTAATTCTTTTCCAGGAGTTTTCTTCTGTTCTTTCATTTGAGACATGTTTTTTGTTTCCTCATTTTGGCTGTTTCTCTGCATTTGTTTCTATATTAGGCAGATCTGCTACATCTCCCAGTTCTACATATGGCAGGGTAGCCTTACACAGTAGGTGCCCTGTGAAGCCCAGTAGTGCAGTGTCCCTGGTCACCTGAGCCGATGCTCCAGGAGTATCCCCTGTATGAGTTTTATATGCCCTCCTGTTGTACCTAAGCCACAATTGCTGTTGGCACATCAGTGGGTGAGAATTACCAGCTATGAGAATTGGCCACGACCACAACATAAGAGCAGCTGCCTGAAGACTAGCTCCACATAGAGAGATTAACCTCAGTATGCTCTAGTGCCTGCTAAGACCATCTTTGGGTATGCTGCTTGTGGGGCAAATCAGGTGGTGTTGCGTTGTGGTTTGAAATTGGTCACCAGGTACACTGGTTTTGGAGTCTCTTTGGAGGGGCTCCTATGTGGGCCAAGATCAGTTACTGCCTGTAACTGGTCAAGAGCTATCTGATGGAAGCTACAAAGTGATTCATGGTTGGTTGCTGCCTCTGTTGGACCTGGACGTGTGTGGAAAAGGCCACACTATGAACCCAGGCCAGTCATCATCAGTATCAGGCCTGCGGTAGCTCTGCAAAAAGTGTAAGGCACCCTGAATCCTGCTGCCACCTGCCAGCTATCCATAAATCTCAGTCACTGAAAAAAACCTCAGGTGGTGCAGAAGTTGGGTGGGGGAGGGCATTGGGGAGTCATCAGCATCAAGGTGTTCAGTGAGTTAATGCAGATTCAGGTTTGATGTCAATTCTGAGCCTGGAACTACTCTACAAAAGGTTCAGAGCACAGGGAAGACAGCCACTAGCTGTGTGGGGCCTGCGAACCTCCAAAAAGCTGTCTAAGAAGTTCTGCAGTGGGGACCAACATCAGTTTCCCTTTGGTTGTGAAAAAGCCTTGGCATTGCACAAGTTGGGTAGGTCAGAATCCAAGGGAGTCACCAGGGTGGAGTGAGTGGGGCTCACCAGGCCAATGAAAATTCAGATTTGGCCATATGGGAGAGGGTTCAACACAGGAAAGATGATGGCAGCCCACCAGCTACACGAGAGGAGGGCTCACAGCTCAATCTCTCTCTGTTTGTCTCTGACATCTCTTGAACCACAGTCCCCCTGCCAGAGCCCAAGGTGCATGCCTGGGAGTAAGAGAAACTGTGCGTGGGTCCTTTCAGATGATGCCGGAGTTACTAGATGCCCTCCATCTCATACAGATGGACAGAATCCCTGCTGATTTTCATACCCAGATTTTGCATGGACTCCTCTTCCTGGCCCTGATGCTCCAGGCTGAGAGCTTATTGTGGAGCTGGAACTCCTTGCTCTTCACGGGGGACCTCTGCAGCTGAGACATCCCTCCGGATTCTCGATTCTCAATCGCCACACATGGATGTGGAGCCAGTCCGTTTCATGTCTCCACCCCTCTTACAATTCTCAAGATGACTACTTTTTTAAATACTTAGTCATAGGACTTCTGTTCAGCTAGTCTTTGGGTGGTTCTCCAGGTTGATCTAGAATTTAGTTGTAATTTTAATGTGTTCTTGAGAGGAGACACACAAAGCATTTGCCATCTAGACTAGATCCTGAAAAGAATTTTAGAAGAAAAGACTATAATGGAAGAACACATGGTGAGCAAAAACTGGTATGTATGTGAGTAATATAAACAAATGTTAACTGTATAAGTGAATAATTGTGTCTAATTTCTGGAGTTAAGATTAAATAATATAAATCCAAAATAACAGTTACTAGGATTCAAGAGAGAATGTGTGATTGGAGTTAAAGCATATATTGTTTGGATTGTAGGTAAAACTGTTGACTGACATAAAACTTTGTTAAATACATATATATTAAATTTCCCAAATTGACACCAAAATATGATATATTTTATAATTACAAATATGTGAAAAGGGAAAAATTAATACAGAGAAAGGCAAATAAAAATGAAAAATAATTTAGTAAAAACAGGAAAATGGAAAGTACAGCATAACAAAACCAAATATATTGGTTATCTTGATTACTGTAAATGGCCTAAACTCTTCAATTGAAAAATCAAATTTGACAGGATTTTATAAAGAATATTTATAGAATCCAGTACCTACAATGAGCAAAAAAATATGGAAGGTAAATAGAGCGTAGCTGAGATGCAGAGAGGTAAACGATGACATCCTTAAACTAGCTGTGATAAAATTCTATCCACAATTAACCACCTCTTTGTAGAAATTGGGTCCACCATGACTCTTATGGCATTTTAGCCAGAGTAAATTCTAAAGAATGACAATGTAGCCACTCCTAAGGGCTCATGAACCACAGCAAATCACACTCTGTGTCCTTTATACTAAAGTACATAGCTGTAAATAGAGTAAACATCAAAAGGTTTTTCTGAGCAGAAAGAAAATCTCTAAAGGGCAACCAGAAAGATGAGCATGATTGTTGCTTCATGTTTCCCCTTCCATGACATTCAACTTGAGTACAGATGTTAGATGAAGAGAAATTATTTTAGTGGGGGAGAAGGGAAGCTGAAAGCTGTGACAGTGCTAACACTGATACAGGCCTTCATAAAATAGGTGTCTTAGAGTTTTTTTGTTAATTTACTTTTTATTGAGGTATAATTGACATATAACATTGTGTTAGTTTCAGGTGTACAATATAATGATTTGAGATTTGTATACATTGTGAAGTGATCACCACAATAAGCCTAGTTAACATTCATCACCGTACATAGTTAATTTTTTTCTTGCATGAGAACCTTTGAGATCTACCTTCTTAGCCATTTTCAAATATGCAATACACTATTATTAAAGTTCTTGAATAAAATATCTTCTGTCTAAAATTGGAGTCCAAAAGTATAGCTCCAGATGAAATTTTGGCTGCTATTAAAAGCACAGCAAGTGTGACAGCCTGTTCTGGAAGTTTTTGCTTTCATTTGATGAAAGAACTATTTGACTCTTGCTGGAATTGGCATTGCACACGTAATAGAGCAGTGCTCTAATCCAGCATGACAAATCCTTTTTTCCTATGTAGAAGTGATCTGAGCAAAAAATGTGGGTTATCATGGGCAAAAAAGTTGATAGGTGATTTTTAATAAGACTTGCTTTTTATCTTCCTTTCATCATTTAAATGTGCACAGAGCATATCTTCCTGTAATAACTTACTAGAGCTCTCAGGCCCAACCAGTGAACACCTGACAATACAATGAAGTCCACATTAGAAAACAAATACTGAATTGTTATCATTATACAACATAAATGTATCTTTTAAATTACTTTTATTGCCTTTGAGTTTTACATTTCTCTTTTGATTATTTCTTTTTCTTCTAAACCTTTCCTTTACCAAAATGGTGTTAGTTCAAATCAAATGTTAGTTTAATGTTTAAAGTTCACATTCAATCAGGTCTTAGCTAAGAAGACATACTTTCTTAGAGAAGCCTTTCCTGATGAATCTATTCATAGTGGGATCCTACTCCAAGTCTAGTTTTTGTCTAAATTGTTATTCATTTTTATTTCCTTCACAGATATTATCACGATCTAAAGTTTTTAACTAATAGATTTTTATTAGATTTTCTTCCCACAAAAATGCAAATTTCTTGAGATTGAGAAGTCTTTCTTATTTATTTTATAATAGAACAACAAGCAATGTCTGATACACACTAGGTTTTCAATAAATCTTTATGGACTGAATCAAAAAATATTTTTACCACAAATAAATTATAGTGTCATGACATAGAAATATGCTATTTTAAATTATACTTATTGAATAACGTTTTAATAAAATTTAGATGAAGCTTTCTAAAATCATAAGGTAATAATATATTTCAGATCAGTTGCTCTCACTTATCTTGGAATTTATAGAACTATAGCTTGCATATAAGTACATCAGTATTTTACCTTTGAGTGTTCTAGTTTAAAAGTCCTTCTTTTATAGTATTTTCATTAGAATAGGCCCTTATGGTAAGTGCAATGGTATACTTTATAATAACATGTTGTCTAACTGGTGGATGGAATTGAGAAAATTCTGTCATTATCCTTTTGTCTTCTCTGAAATAGATGGAAAAAGTAAATAAATAACTATCATGTGGCCCATAAAGTTTATTTTGCAGAGAAAATATGAAGTTACTTGAAGATCTTGCCTAAAAGTTTTCGAGTTAGAAGTCTACATTAAATAAATGTGTTGGTTTATCTGATTGGAGTGAGCAGCAGATTAAGACAAGAGGGCACTTGTGGAAGAGGGGACCTTAAACAGATGCCAAAATGTTAGATGACATTGCAGAGAATTAAAGGAAAATTGAGTTCTACATATTCAAAAATAGTCTAGTACAAAAGTTGGAGAATTTTTTGTTTGTTTTTTAACTTGTACCAGATTCCTTCCTATAGTCATGACTGTTTAAGGTTTCAGAGTAGGAAGTAAATGCACAGGTGCTTCTAAATTCTAGAGGTTTGGACCTTGCCATTCTAGTGATGGCCAGCTATACCCTAAGAATAGCTTTTACCCTGTTTCAAAATGAATTCAAGGAAATAATCTTTCACAAATAATTTTACATGTGATCCTTTTTCTATCAAAAAAATTTTGTTTTCTGTGTTATTTACCATTTCCATAGATAATCATATCCCACAATATGAGTAGACTTACTGGGACCGAAAGCTTTCTAATGTAATTTAGGAGCCTTGCCTCCTTTTTGACTTTTCAGGACGGTGGCATCCTGAGGGAGTCATGTGGATTATGGTCTTCTAATATTCCAACTTCGTATTTTAATTTCACGTGTGTCCTCTCAATGTTCAGAAGGCATTCATCAAAAATTCTAGGGAAAAAGTCGTTTCTTTCTCTAGAGAGCAGTAAATGTAAATAAGAAATGCAGAATGTGATAGAACCAAAAAAGGTCTTTATACAAAGATTGGGTGACCCTGGTCCTGTAGATTCCTATTTAAGAAACAGAAATAGAGAACATTTTGGAGAAAAGAGAGGGTCAAATCTTTTGCCCGTCAACATAAGCAGTTTCAAATCTCTTTGAGTGTGTGAACTTCATATGATAACAATATGCTGCTATAATATTAACTGTTTTCACAATAAAGACTTGAGTTGGTGAAAAAGGCTTTTATTTTAGGGGTAGCTTCTATTCAACAGGGCTACACTATTGCAATATTAAGATATACCAACAGTGTTTTATTATTTAGTTTCTGTGAGATAGCTGTTTGATGTGCAAATTATTAAGTATCATCTATTATACGGAATTGCTGGGAAAGTTGGAAATGATGTATATATGTAGCTCACAGCACAGTGAGGTACACAGCAGGTATTGATGTTATAGTAATAACCTGCATAATCAACCTTACCAATTCACCTGCTTTTATTAGGATATGACCTCATGCATTTTTTAAATTAGCAATTCAGTCCTTTTCTAATTTATTAGTAGTAAATCCATTATCTCTCTCTCAAGACATCTGTCCACCAACTCTTGTTCCAAAAAATCCAGGAACTTACTCCATTCAAAAGAAGGTGAATAGTACTATTTTCAGACACTAAGCAGACAGCAAAATAATTGATCCTTTGTTGCCATCCTCTTCCAACAGTATGGAAGCTGATGGATGACATAGTATGTGGGATGATGCTTCTGTATTGTGGCAGGAATATTCCTGCTGGTCCAAGCCCCTAAAAGCACATAGTAATGTTCTACAATGACTACCAAAATTAAAACTCTTTTTGTTCCTATTACCATGCTCAGTTACCACTCCCTAAAACACAGCCACTATGTCAGGGAGGCTGGTGCATGAATATCATCTCTCCTCCTGTGCACTTTGGTCATTAGAGTATCAGACTTGCTGCCATTCAAGCATGTTCTCAGTGTCCAGCAGAGTTTGCCTGGAGCTGAGGGCAGGAATGTTGTTTACTGCTATGTCCCTAGCACCTGGATCTGTACTTGGTCCTTAGCAGATGGAAGAATGAATAAATGAATAAATGAATAAATGAATTCAGCTGTCATTGATATTGAATGTTAGGGAGCATGACTCAGGTCTTGGACTCTTCTCTTTGAAAAGTAAATTGGTCTATCTCTTTCCCCAAAATCAGGTTTGTACACAAAATGCTTTTTTTTATGAGTACTGCTCATTTCAGGGTATAAAAGTTTTTACTACACTTTTTTTTAGTGTTATTATTAATAGGGAAATTTTTTTTCTGGAAATTTGATATATGACAAATATCCCATATTTAATAATGCAAGATGATTGCTTTACTAAAATATGGTTTCAGGAAGGAGACTCTTAGTGTCAAGAGATTTATTAGAGCTTCCAAAATACCAGCAACCCTCAAACAGCCACATATAGACCCCAAAATTATGACCATTTTTGGCTAAATTACATGAAAGTTAAGTGAATCATAGCAATGTGAGATATGCAAACAGTACCCTTTTCTAAACACCATCTAATAGGGAATTCCTCTTGTGACCAGGCTTTGAGAAGTGCACAATGCTGACAAAAATAATACATCAAGGCAGCTTTATCAGCTCAAGTTAAAAAAAAAAAAATGCAAAACTATTTTTTTGAACATTAGTCTTAGTAAAACTGTCTCTTGTCCCTATAAATATTCCATCAGAGGCTTGAGGATCACTTACTATGGATTCTAGTAAAGCGGTTTCTGCATTGCTAAGAGATTAGAATTCATGACCAAGAATATCTTTCCCACTATAAAGAGTCTGTGCCTAGTGTTGTGGGTTTCAGTGTAGTTAGTATTCACTTTCTAGGATAAACCATCAGTGCATGCTTCATATATATTTCTGCTAAAAATTAAAAACAAATAAAACTTGACAAATGCACATTTGTATCTAACAACCACATTGCCAAAAGTTTTTGTCGTTGGCTGTCAATAAAGTTTGTGTTTCATAAAGAAAAAAAAAACATCCAGGAAGAAACTTGTTTTGTTCCTTTAGTGAGACCCCACCCATCTTTTTCTTTTTCTTTTTTTAATATTTGCTTTTTTTTTTTAATTTGTAAGTGCTTGAGGACATTTGCCACAATCACCAGAATCTTTTATCTCTTTTTCTTTTCTTTTGTGATCAGTATCTGCTCAGAAAATAGTTATGGCTGAATCTTCAGAAGGAAGGCTTCAATGACTCAAACTGAAAGGAGGCTGGGCTAACTAAGGCAGAAGCAGGTCATAAACTTGAGTGCTGGTCAGAATCACCTGGGGGCCCTGTTAAACTCTAGCCTACTGAGGCCACTCCCAGAGTTCCTGATTCAGTAAGCAGTTCCCAGGCAACGCTGATGTTGCTGGTGCTGGAGAACTGCTCTGGTGAGGACGATCATCTCAAAATTTTTTCTCAGTCGAGCTTTGACATGTAGCTATGGGGCAAGTGGATCTCCAGGTTGTCTTGATGGAGTAATTCCTTTAAAGTATTGCTTAACCTCACATGCATTTATAGTTTAGGTCGTGTCTTTATTTTTTATTGTGAAGCAGTCAGTGCCACACAGCTCTATGTTAAGTGAATGTGAGTCGGTAGGAGAAGCAGAAAAACACATTTTGCATCTTGTACTTTGCTTTCAGTTATTCAGTTGCAGGTCATAGAGAATTACCATTTTATCAATAGGGATTGCTTTTCTACATGAAGATATTTCTCCTTTCAAAGTAATGTTGCCTTGGGGATTTGAAGGTCTACTGAATTCTGAATATTTTACTTGGCCTGGATACATAACTGAATATTTTATTTTGCCAAGTGTATTCATGTCTGTTCAGTGCTTTCAGTAACTCCCTCTCTACCTGTGCTGACTCCAAAGGTGACCTATAAAAAGCACTGCTGCTAATCCCTAAGTCATCAGGCACCCACTTTAAATCTAGTCTTTAATACTAGTTTTAAATCTTCTTCACTGACTTGCAGGTCTTTCTGGTCTTTTGCCTTGTGCTTGTATTCCGACTTACTGACTGAACTCTGGGACCTGATGCTTCTATTGAACTGCCTCCTTGGCTTTGACATTCAGGTTTCCCCTGGTTCTGTGACCTGATGCCCATGTCAATCTCATTCCACCTCTGTGTCCAGCATAGATCCCAACACTCCACCCTAAGCTCCTATTTCTCTGTAGATTTTGATAGAGCTTGCTAGTTTTACTTTATCTATGTTGATATACAACTCTTCATTCTTAAGGTAAAAAAATGTGCTGCCTACTATTTAAGAGAACAAAATTTTATTACCTAGTGTTATATATTGTTAAATTCAGTATTCATATACATTTCAAGATTATTTGAACTTAATATATATCCATTACCACATTGTTGGTTTCAAGTAACAGAAAACCTAGCTCAAACTAGCTTAAAAAAATTAGTTTTATGGCTCACAGGGGAAAATTGAGAGGAAGACTGACTTTAATTGTAGTTTAAGGCAAAGTTTCAAGTAATAATACCAAAGTCTAGTTTCTTGCTTTAATTTTTTTGGTTCCATTTCTTCTGAGCTGGTTCCTTTCTCAAAGAAGCTCTGTCTTATTGAAGCAAGTATATAGTCATACAAACTTATGCTCCCATGTATACTAATCAGAGGTTGGCTGGTGGTTTTAGAAAATAGATCTTTACCTCTTGATCTTTTATTCTTTCTCTTTCAGACCACACATTGACAATATTTCTGATGCCTTTTTTATTTGAATGCAAAGAAAATGCCCTTTGTTTTATTAAGATTTATAAATATATTTAGAGATAAAGTTTTCACAGAACAGAATTTTATGTTTATCTTTTTCTGCTCTGCTTAGTTAAAACCTAAAAAGGACTAGAGTTTGAATGTAAGAATTTTGAGAGTGTAGAAAATAGTGGCAGTTTTAAAAAACACTTTATTATTGGCATCAATAGAATGTTATATAAGCTTTGGGATCCCTCATGCCAAAACTATGTAAAAAGAAAGATGAACAAAATTAAATAATCAGAAATAACTCATTTGAAAAATTAACATTGTTCTATGGGCATATTCTAACATCTTTTTTATTGAGATATAATTTTCATAAAAAAATTGTGTAAGTTTAATGTGTTGATTTGACATATTACATATTCAAATATAATTACCACCATAGCATTAACTAACACTTCTATTATATCATATAATTTTCTCTTTTTCTTTCTTTCTTTTTTTTTATGATGAGAACGATCTCATCTCTAAACAACTTCAAAGCATATTATATAGTATTGTGGCATATAATCACCATTTTGTTCATCAGACTTCCAGAACTTACTCATCTTGAAACTACAAGTTTGTACTCTTGGACCCAAATTTCCCCAGTGACCCCATGCCCCCAGCCCCTGGAGACCACACTCTACTCTCTGTTTCTAGGAGTTAGAATCTGCATGTAAGTGATGGTATTCAGTATTCATTATATTCTTACATCTTAAGGGATCTTTCATATCCTTGCACAGAGGGGTTCAAGTTGTCCTTCTAAAAATAAAGTCAGATTGTTTACTCAGCTGTTGAAACTCTTCTCCTTTCCTATCCCACTTAGAATAAAACTCAAGTCCTTACTGTGACCTCCATAGCCCTGAATAGTCTGGCCCTGTTACTTCTCCAGCTGGAGCTGCTACTTCCTTCCTTCTCACTTTGCTAGAGCTACACCAGCTGGTTCTCAACATCCATCAGCATCACACCCACCAAACATGTGGCTGCCGTAGCACTTTCACATATCTGACTGGCTCTCCCCGTTAGATGCCTACTTGGTGCTCTCTCTGACTTTCTCCTTCACTGTATGAGTCTCTGCTCCATTTTCATCTCTGAACCTGTCTGCCCCATTTAGTGTGCCACCCCCAACTCATGGCTCCTCATCTTTGAATTCTGCTTTCTTTTATCTCCCACAAATGTATATATATTACATGTTCTAATTTGTTTTTCCTTTAATAAATGGCTTTTTCATAAGATTGTCAAGACCCAGAAAAGCAAGGGCTTGGTCAGGTTTTTAGCACTGTACAGTCAGCTGGCAGAAGAGTTCTTAGCCTATAGTTGGCTCTCTACAATTATTTGTTAAATAAATCAATTAGCTTTGCATTTATCTTTTTTTATTTTTTTATTTTTTATTTATTTTGTAGCTTGTAAAGGTTTTCAAAGTAATGTTTTGCCACAAGGTGAAAATCTGTGAGTGGTAGAAAAACATCCTCAGCAGTTAAAGAGTGCTACAATTCTGGTTCATGTAGGTTTCCTAGGAGACTGTTATTTCCTTCAGCAACATGGTCGAATCACAGTTTGAGCCTCTGCTATCATTTTGATATCTAGACCATAGAAAGACTTATTTACTCCTTTTTAAGGGTTTGGTAGTCAGGTGCTTTATAGTGAGGAACAGAGGAATGCCAATACCAATAACTCCTCATATGGGTTTTAATTATGTTTTTTTTTTTTCAATCTTTGCCTTCATTAAACCCATAAATTTGAAAATCTAAAGGAAATGATCAAGAGCTTAGTAAGAGTAAAAACTTTTGTAACACCAGTCTTGAAATAAAGAATTATAAAAGACTGGCTTTCAAAATTCATTTGTAAATTGAGTTGTTTCAGAACTGTAGTACTTGCCCCCAAATACATAAGGTATACATACTGGTTAGGTATATAATCTAGGCTCCAGAAGCTCCCTAATCCTTACATATCTGAATTATTGTTGCTATATGATTTAGTATTTACTTGACCCCATACATTATATTGCTTCTGTGGAATACTTTGTTGCTAATTATATACTTTAAGCTCCTCAATGTCCCCCATGTGGGCTGCAGGGGACTGAGATTAGAAACTCTTTCATAACACATTTAGGTGTTTATTCCTTATATCTCTGTAAAGGATTCCAAGCATTTTGAATTAATTAATATACCAATTGCATATATTTTCCCCAGCTGGGAGGTTGGATGACAAATGCTTGCAAATGGGAGTTTCTCTGTTCTAGATTTGAACCTAGATAAGTATTAGCTGTTTGTATACTATTTGAAAATTTGCCTGTGCATATAAAATTAGAACTAAAAAAAAAATTTCACAAATCCAAGAGAAATAACCCTGACTGGTACAGATTTTAATTGTGTCATACAAGTTAAACAGAAGCATGAGACTCGAGGGAGACATGGAGTAGAGAGCTGAGGGGGCAAAGCTTGTTGAAAATAATAGCTGAGAAATTAAATAGAGGTTTATTTGCCTTTCGGAGTTTCCAAACTTCTAGGACATATCTATTATTAGATACTGTCTCCCTCTAACCCTGTAGCAGACCTAAATTCTTAAGGAATCATAAATTTCAGAAAATCAGTGAACAATTTATCTAGAGTTTGGATCTTTGCAAAACTATTTCATAACAGATTAGGAATAAAACAGAAAACAAATTTCAGGAAAAGGCATGCCAGAACTTTCTTACACCCTTACCTTACAAGGAAGGATTTTTTGCTTGTTTTGTTCACTACTGTACCCCAGTGCCTAGAAATGGTATACAATACATACTCATTAAATATTTGTTAAATAAGTTGGTGTAGCAAAGTGTCTTCTCCTCATTAGGGAAGCAGAAGAGGGATGCCGATCACTGTTTCCATACCTGATATCAAGGACATAGGCAGGTGACCTAGGAGCAGCCAGAGAATACTCCTGACAGGGAGTTTGAAACCAGAAAGATGTCAGTCAGTTCAGCTATTATTTATGTTAGTAGTAGAGGCATCAAATGTCTGCGATGGTGGTTTCAAGTCTCTGCTTTGGTGGCTGCAGACTTGCAGCATCATGGTGGCAGGACCTGAAGCTGAGTTTTAACTACCTTTTCTGAGCCTCAGGTTGTGATTTTCATTTTATGTCTTCCCTTAGGGTATGACACTGTCTAAACCTGGTTGTTTAGCTTTGTAATGGGTCTTTGTGGTAGTATTATTATTACTTTATAGAATAAGTTAGCTAGAGTTGGTTTCTGTTGTTTTCACCCAAGAATCTTAACTGATATCAGATAAGAGATAAGAGAACTCTAGAAATGAGAATATAAAATTAGGGGATTAATAGGCAAAATATACTTTTCAATGAAGTATGAGGATTAAAGAAAGCATCCCAGTGTTTGGAACTGGAAAAAAACTAAGAGGAATTGGTTCACAGATGAGCACTTAGTAATAAGAGCAGTCAGTAAAAATCTTATAGAATACAGGCACTAAGTTAAGGCAAGACTACAAAAAAGATTTACTTTAAGACTAACTCATTACTAGATTTTATTTGGAACTCTAAGGTAGACTTCTGGTTCCTGAGAGACTGTAAATAAACATATAGATAAAGCTTTTCTTTCTCTTTCATGTCCCATGATAATTAGTGCCATTTTCATTCCCCAGTTACACCAAATTGAAATCCCAACATCTTGGGCAGCCTCCTACCTCTGCCTCTTGGGCCTGATATCCAATTAATCATCTTTAAACTCCCACTCTGTCTCATATCATCTTTCTTTTAAACTATTACAATAGCTCCTTAGCAAGAATTGCTACACCCTCCAAACACAATTCTAAAACATGTAATCTATCCTCATTAATTCCAGAATCATTAATCTAAAACAGTAGTAGGATCTTTTTCTCAAATGATTTTTTTAAATAGCAATGGGAATACTTTATAAATTTTAAAATTAAAGTTCTCATAATTTTTATGGCAAGAGTTGAGGAGAGTATTTGAAAGATCATGAACACTTTTATTTTCTGATATTGATAAAAAAATATATGGTCAAATATATTTAAATATCTTCATATTCATATTAGATATTTATAACACATTCTAAAATAAAATAACCATACTGTTTAAAATCATGAGGTGGCAAATCTCTAAAAGTTAAATGTACAAAAATGCAGAATAGAGGTTACCTTAGTAATATTAAAGTAGGATTCAATAAACGATGATTAGAAAGGAACAAAAGGAATATATAGGAAAAATAAAATAAGCCATGAAGAAATGACATATAAAACTTTACATAACAAAGAAAATAGGATCAAAATAGCCAAGGTAAAAATGTTATGTACACAAAGAGAAATTAATGATATGAAAATCCAAGGTTTAACACTACCCTCAAATTTTACAGTTCATGTCAAAATAAAGAATACCTTGCTTTATTTTCTTTAAGCTTCTGTTGTCTCTGAGAAGTCATAAATTGTTCTGCTATAAAGTATTTTAAATGTTAACTCATGTTTACTATCTCCTAAAGTGTTTCAGTTTTTTTTATGCTTGGTTTCCTTAATTTTCATGATAATGTTCATTGATATGAGTCTTTTGCATTCTCTGTGCTTAGCAGCAGTGGGCCTTGTTCATTTGGAGACTCATGCCCCTCAGTTCTGAAAAGTTGTCTTAAATTATAAATTTTGTCAATTTTAATACATGTTGATTTTCTAAATCTTGTATTATTACAATTTCTTATTTTTTCTTTATTTTTGTTACTGTTTATTTTCTTCTATTGAATTAGGTGTGGTCTCATATTTTTTATTTTCCAAAATCTATTTCTTGTGCTTTAAATATCCTTCCTTTAAAAAATTAGCATATCATTTGTGTTTCACAGATAAAACATCTTTTATTTTATTCCCAGTATGGTATTTACAGATATTTTTTAAAAGTTTTCTTCAATCTGATTGTTTTCTTTATGTTGGTTTGTTTATATGTTAGTGTTTTCTTAAATGTCCAATATTTCCCAGTATCTGATCCAGGAAGATATTTTACTTAAGAGTAAGAAACTTAAAAATGGTTTACAGGCTTCAATTGTGTGGGTATTGTTTGTTGAATGTTGGGTAGGGCTATTTAGGATAATTAAGCAGAGACCTGCATTTACTATCTATGTGGTCTCGAACAAGTGACATAACCTAATAGAGCTCACTTAGTTCAAAGGTTATTTTGGAGATTAAATGAAGTATTAAGTGTAAAGTTCTGTGAATAGTACAAACCACAAACACTTTAGATGTTTATGATGTTTAGATTTTGTTTGCAATATGTTTAGAAGATTGCTGCAGGGTTAGGCAAAGGCTGAACCTTTTGTTTTTCCTTATTTCCCTCCCTGGTCCATTGGGTTGTACAGTGAACACAGTGGTTTAGAATACAAGTTGTAGAGTTGAATAGATTTGTTTCCAACTCCTGCCCTGCCTATTCCCAAGTTTGTAGCTTTGAGCAAGTTACTTAAGTTCTCTGCTATTCAGTTTCATTATTTCAAAAATTGAGGTTATAATAGTACTTTCCTCACAAGTTTATTTATGTGGAATAAATGAGATACTACAGATAAAGTTTTAGCACATAATAAATGCTCAATAAAGTTCACTAATAACAGTGGAAATTATAACATATGCTTGATGAGACTCACTGGTTAACTCATTACTAATGTGAATTTTCAGTCCTATTGTTTTTTTACTAACTCTTCAAATCCATTAATGAAGATAGAGATGGCATGTACTCATCAGGGAAACCCTAAATTAAGAATTTTACATAATGAACTTTAAACTAGACTTGGCAAGCCTTTTCTATAAAGGATCAGATATTAAAAATTTTAAATGTTGTGAGCCATATGGAATCTGTCACAACTATTCAGCTCTGCTGCTGTATTTGATTATTGCTAGGCACTTCATGTAAAAAACTTCAACTCATCCCTCTCTAATAAGTTGTTGAGTATTTTCCTATAAAGGGACATCTTCAGAATCTGTTTACCTTAAGACCCTATAAAATTGTATCAATATGTACATGGCAAGACCATTAGCACACAAAACTTTGTTTTGTTATGTTTTCCGTTAATCCCTCCATCTGTAAGGATGAGGCTAAACCCACATATCTCAACAACCACTCTGACTCTATTCACAGCTGATGGGAAATACACAAAAGTGCTTTTTTTCCTCTCAAAATTGTTTTTATAAAAGAAATTTTGATTTTAAAGAACTCTGTGAAAGATTATGAATTATTATAAAAAGATGATTCATGTTAGAGAAAAGCGCAGACTCTGTAAAGGTGCAATTCAGGACAACATTTTTTTAAAGTAAAATCCACATTTATAAAATCTGTTCAGTGTCTTGTGTCTATGTAGAGAAAATAATTTATATAACATTAGTGAGCCATTTAACCCACTTAATATATATTTTAGTGGAGTATCTCTTAACAAATAATTATAAGTTAATTGATGTTTTTGAGGGGAAAATAAGGGTAAGATTAACCCTATTAACCATAGGCCTATGACAGGCATGGTTCACGAAGTAGAAAAATGCCTACTGCAGAGAAGACTCTACATAATTATTGACTACTATCGTATCAAATTTATTTTGCAACATTTAAAAGACCTTCTAAGGAAATAAAAGCTGGTTGAAAGGGGTTAAGTTTCACGCAAAATGATTTGTTGTTGTTATTTACTAGATTTAGAACTTCATAGACTGCCTGTATAGCTTTAAAACCCAAATAATTCCCATAGACACATCTTTAAAGAAGTGCAACTTGGCAAAATATACCAAAATAAACTAAGATGATTATTCACAATATTAATATTTGATATTCAAATGTTTTCAATTGCCAGCATATTCCTCATTGCTTTAAATAATCTTTTCATTTTTATAACCTGATAAGTAAAACCTGAAGTGCACTGAAAGAAGCACATAATAAATATTCGAGCACTATTTTGGAGCATTATATTGTGTGAGAGAGAAATCTTATGTTCAGGTTATATTTTTCTCCACATTTAAAAGATGCTTTTTCAGTTTAACCTTAGTGATCATATGCAGAAAGCGCCAAAAGGAATATTCTTGGAATAAAACAGAAGGTTCAAAACTAATTGCTGTTTACAAACTAGTTCTGATTGTGTGTGTGCTTGTGTGTCCACACATGCTTTTTATTGGTGTTGACACTAATGTTGGCTTTTAATCAGAAAGTGAGTTCATTGCACATTTCCTGGATGTACAAAGGCAAATGTCATAGTTATACTTGTTGCCTATCTAATTTTATGAAAACATTTTTTGTAGGAAGATAATCTCACACAAAAAAGGAACTGTTATTTGCCCCAGCATAGCTTAATAAATTTTGGAATTCTGGAAAAATTAGCTATATATTTAAAGGTGAAGTTGACACAGCTGATAACAGAAATATGTTCACTCTGTGCAAGTAAAACATTATCTTATATTTATAGCCTATTGTTGAACTTCAATGAACTAACCAACTAATATGTATAAAGTACAGAAAGGAATATAAAAAAAAGACACACTTCCTCCTATCCTTAAGTTTATATTCAGGGCAGAGAGGCAAACTGAAAATTGAATATTCTGGAACCATTAACAACAAAGCGGAAAATCTGATGAGTCAACACAGAAAACACCTTCATCTCTTAAATGATGTCAGAGTAGGAAGAACTCATCCACTGTAAAACAGATAAGACTTCAGTGAGGAGGTAGAATGAAATTATGACTTTGAAGAATGATTAGAATTTGATTATTTAAAGGAATATATGATCTCTATAAAGTGTTGTAGGTAATTAGGTGGGGAAAGTAACTGAGGCCTAAATGTGCTAGGCGAAAGTACACAACAGCAAATAGACCTGTCAGCTGAAGTGGAAACTGCATTTTAGAGAACTGTAATCATTACCACTTATTGAGTTATTATGTTCCAGGTATACATTTTATCTCACTGAATCTGGCCATCCACCCATAAATTAGAGTACATTATTCACCCCTTGGCAGAGGAAAACACTGAAGCTTAGAAGATTAAAGAAATATTCTTCATATCACTAGCTGAGATTTGAAATAAGGCAGTAAGTCTTCAGAGCCCATTTCCTAGTTACTGCACAGTATTGCCACTGCCAACTTAGGCTGTGATAAGCCTACTTTGCATAACAGACCAGAAATGTGGATATTATCTTGTATAAACTTATAAATCATTGAAAGTTATGGACAGATGAGTGACAGTTTATCTAAGAGGAGTTGACTGTCACAAGTTCCTAAGAAGGTTGTACATTACAGGGTTGTAGGAGTCAATAAGATCAGACTCAAAGAGGTTAAGGTGCAAACTAGTGCATATGTCATGGGTAGAATGAAAGCAAGACTTGAATGTTACAGGAAAGAAGATTATTAGTAAAATGGAAGTTGAAAGAAATGAGAGAATTAAGTTGGGTTTTAAGTTGATAAACTTAAATATTCAAGTAAAAAGGTCTTATTGTAATTGTAAATGTATAATTGAATTTTGAAAAGAGGCGTGGTTTGGAAATATAAATGTGGAAATTACCATTAGAAATATCTGGTTTAAATCATCAGATGAGAAGAAATCAGTCAGAGGACTGAGTTTTAGAAAAAATTTCTAGTTAAATGAGAAGTGGTGTATGGTAGGAAAGAAAGAGTGTGGTTGGAGAAGTGGGAAGAGGAATAACCTTAACAGCAACAGAAAATAGTATTTTAGACAGGAAAGTCAATAATAACCAGAGTTAAATGGAATTTAAAGGAAACAACAACAACATACTTGCATAAAACTATTACACAACTTGGCAGAGTCTCAACAAAATTTTAGAGATAAAAGCCAAAGCATAGGGAATTAAAAAGAAACTTTAAAGAAATTATAACCGTAAGCTTAGGGGCATTTTGGAATAAAAACAAATTAAGATGTAACCTAGAAGAGCATCAAGGTCAAGTGAAATTCCTTCTTATAATTTTTAATTCTCTCAAATTACAGGAGAACTTAACTTGTTTATGTATAGGGTGAAAGTGTGTGGAGAAGACATAGAACAGCAGTAGTAGCAGTAGTTGTAGTAGTAGTAGAGTAGCAGTAGTAGAGTAGTAGTAGTAGTAGTAACTGTGACAGAAATAATGACCTGAATAAGATCCACCTCCCTAGACAGAGACTAAAGAACATATGTGTTAGAACTGGCTCCCTCATTTATAAGTTTTGAGATCCTGAACAGCCTCTTCAATTACTTATGAGTCTTAATTTCCCCATCTATAAAATGAAAATAAAAATCTCTTTATTTACTCATGAAGTATTAAGCAACCAATATATCAGGTACTATGCTAAGGCTCAAGATATGGTCTTCAGAGTATTAATAGTTTAGGAAAAGAAGATGATGAATAAGTCAACAATTAGATTACGGAGTTAAAAGTAGCAATACAAATTTGAACAGTGTTGTGAGAACATGGAAGCATAATAATTAAAATAAACTCGGTGTAATTAAGAAAAGAAGAAATAGGTATACATCCTTAAGTGACGTTTCTTTCCCCTCACACCTTCTACTCCCTTATTTGTGCTTTCTGGGTAACTTCCCAGATAAACTATGTGACCTGAATCCTTGTCTCAGGGTCTCAGATTTGGACTTTTGAAAACCTCATGCTGGAAATAATTGAAGGGTAATTAGGCAGAAGTCAGCAAAACGGGTTATTCAGGAATTAGAGTAATCAAAGTGAAAAATGATGAGAACCCAAAATAAGATTTTAGCAACAGGATAAAAAAGAAGAAATTAACTTAAAAGCTATCGAGGAAGTGAAACTCAGTGGGAAAGTATAAAATACTGGACTAAAATTTTAACATGGAAGGAATCAAAGATAATTTCAGGTTTTATAGCTTAGGCAATTAGGTAGAAGAAGCAGGTGTGTGTGTGTGTGTGTGTGTGTGTGTGTGTATTAATGGAGAGTATATAATGACAAATTGTTTTTTGGGCATGTTGAGCTTTATATGCCTATGGAAATTTTATAAGAGGTTAAGTAGACTACTGACCATTCGGTCTGACACTCTGGAGAAAATTTAGAGGTGTATATTAGGGAGCTAATGCTTGAGAGGCTATCCTTGCCCAATGGGGTGGGAGTTGATGGGTAAATAATTTTGCTTGTTGTGCTCTGGATTGACAATTCTTGTATTTCTTAAGCCTTCTGAGAAGATAGCATATAATCAAGAAATAGTTGCTTATTGGGTGTCCAACTCAGAATTTATCCTTTTATTTGTATTCCCTTATGTCCTGTTTTATTCCCCTGTTCCTTGTACCCTGTCTTTGGGATCACATCAAAATAAACGATCTTCCCACAATTCTTTGTCTCAGTGTGATATTATGATTTATAATAGGAAATATACATATGGTCTTCTTTAGGAGATCCTAAAACCCTTGGACTTTCTTGTGTGGTGAGAGGGATAAGTATGTCCTTTCTTGCGTTAATAAGATGGCTTTTAGACCCCACTAAGGATGGGGGCTGGTTGCCAGGAGAATCAACCATATGTTTAGAGGTTTGTAACTCACAGCCTCATCCTGACTGAACCCAAGAAAGATGAGGGGAGTAGAGGTTGAATCAATTGCCAATGGCCAATAGTTCAATTTATCATGTCTATGTAACAAAGCCTCCACAAAAACATGAAAGAATGGGGTTCAAAGGGCTTCCCAGTTGGTGAACAATTAGAGGTGCTGTGAGAGCAAAACTCTCAAAAAGGGCATAAAAGCTATGAGCCCTTCCCTCATACCTTACCCTAGGCATCTCTTCCATCTGGCTGTTCCTGAGTTATAACCTTTTATAACAAACTGGTGATCTAGAAGGTTTAATGCTTCTCTGAGTTCTCTGAGCTGCTCTAGAAAATTAATCAAACCTGAGGAAGAGCTCATTGAAACCTGTAAGTCAGTCAGAAGCACAGGTGACAGCCTGGTCTTGCTGCTGGCTTCTGAAGTTGGGCTGTCTTGTAGGACTTAACCCATGAGATCTGACGCTATCTCCAGGTAGATAGTGTCAGAATTGAGTTAAATTGTAGGATGCCTAGCTGGTGCTGTAGAATTGCTTGTTTTGTGAAAAAATCCCCACATATCTGGTATCATAATTGTTGTGTGATAGTAGTGTGACAGTAAAGGGGTCTTGTGGGTTTTTCTAGGACATACATAGGCAGATGTGGGGTCTGGAGAAAGATAATTTTATAGAGGAGAATATGCCTTTGTTTCAGCCTAAATGCTCTTCGTTAAACATGAGGCAAGTTGATTTGCTGAGAATGAGGGAAGATGTGCCTGAAAAAATGGCTTTTGGAGAAATGTGAAGGTTGGGAATGGCAGCTAAGGAGAATGAACGAGGTCTACCTAATGATTTTTATAAGGTAGTGCAGGAGGCTTTCAGGATCCAGCTGAAGTAGAAACCATGAATTTTTTTTATGACAGTAACTTTCCTTATTAGTTGTTTTTCTGCAGCAGAAAAATTAATAACTAGGATGTAGTTTGCTCTGAGGATATGATTTTACAAGATTGGGATAATGAATAAAAAATGGTGCAAAATAAAAGAGGGCTATGGAGCTTAATGATCTGGGTCTTGGATCAAGATTTAATTAGACAAGGAGTAAAGCAAGGAAAAATTTAATAGATTTGTAACAAATGATATAATTGAGAGACCACAGACTCTAATATAGTTATTGGTAGAATGTCTTAGAAGGGGGGTTGTTGACAGAGACAGGTACATATGAGTATAAGAGTTCAGAAGTAGAGTGGATTTGAATTGTGGTAAGGTCCAGGGTGTAACTACAGAAGTGGATCAAGAGGAAGCTCATTGCTGAATAAGCCCTGATTATAGACTTTGATATTACCCAGACACTATGAGACCAGAAGAGATGTGTGACACCAGGCCATACTCAGACCATAACCTCTGGTGGTGTGAGCAGAATGTTGGTAGATGATAATTAAAAAGGGGGATAGCAGTGATTCTTACAGACAAGAGCTTTGAAGGGGGTTTAGAAATGGTGATGGGAGAAAGAGAAGACCTGGGTTTCCACCATGTTGACTTCCAATCTCTGCAGAGCTTGGGTGAAGGGAAATGTACAATCAAGCCTGATTTAGTATATTTCTATCTTTAGAATTATTAGGAGGGCTCAATGAGTGTAAAAACCTTTGCCAACAGTGGATTACTACCCTTCTACAAGTTAATAAAATGAAAAGAGGGAGGAATTGAGGAAATGAAGGCAAAAGAGAAGTGAGATGAGATCAAGGAATGTAAATATATAAGTTGAAAGGAGCATTGGAAAGAAGAATGGTGTCATTTTCTCTGGGACTGAAGAACAAACTGAGAATGCACAAAACAAAATAGAGACACTGTTATCCTCATCCATCCTAGAATGACTTTCACATTAATTCTGTGGAATCTGGACATGCCTGTCAGTGACTGGTTTATGAAATCATTAGTTCAGATTTTTAAAGCCACTTTGTTTTTGCATTGATCTTTAATAAGGTATTTCTACTTAGAAGAATAATAAAACAGCTTTATCATGCAGCAGTTTAGATATTTAGGAAACTGATGTTTAAACATGTTGTCTAGTTGTAAGTCATGGTTGCAGTCATGAGTGAGTTTTGCTGCAGCTGATCATTAAACAGCAACAGGCCCGGAAGAGTAAGATGAAAACTCATAGCCTTGGCTGATCCTCAGAGGCAGGGTGAAACTGGTGCTTTCTAGGTTTATTGTCTTGACTGTTGAATATCCATTTTCACCTTGTTTTCAACTATAAAAAAGCAATTAAACAAGGAGAGTTGAACTCTGGAAAAAAAAATTAAATGATTCAGAATTACCTATGTCTGTATTTCTTGGCATTTTGAATAAGGTAAAGACATTTTTTTTTAATGTGTTGAAATGATTTTGAACTCAAAATATCGTTTCATACATTATTAATGTCATTCCAAGCATGAATTATAAGATTGGACAAACATATTTTCTTCAGAGATTTTTTTGCAAAGATATGAATTTTAAATGAAGCCTTGCTTCATTGCTGTCAGCAGAATAGAGGTGTGAGACACTAAGAGAGAGCATCTTACTAGAAGGCCCATTTGTCTCTTGTGTCAATGCTCTATTTTTATGGAGACTGTCCAAGGTGGAGTACATATAAATTCAGCTCTTCAAAGAAGAATTCACACTCAACTCAGATGTAATGGTGACTCAATGCTGTTCATTATGCACGTGTGACTATGCGTGGCACCACATCATAGTGGTTAAGACTGGAAACAAGTGAAATCACCCTCGTAGAATTGCATGATATGTAAACCAGAACAAGATACTTAATCTCTGTATGCTGTAATTTTTTTAATCTATAAAATATAACCCTATATAATTCAGTGCTGTGATACGCTAAACTGAGAAAGCACGATAAGGCACTGGAAATAGTACATACAAGTACTCAGGGGGTGTTATTAACTTTAATGCCCAATAGTCTCTTATGCAGGGAGAGATATGTTTAAAACTTTGTAATTTTTTTAATATTTGATGGTTTTATATTGTATATTTACTAAAAAACATTCTAAATGCTTAAATACTTAGAAAACTGAAATTATAAGTTAAAAACAGCAAAATTTCCCAGTTATTTAAAATTGATTATGTTTATGTAATCAAACCCCCCAAACATGTAATTAAAATAACAAGTATACTATAACAGATTTAATTCTTTCAGTCACTTAAAAAGGCAGACAAAACACACTATGAAATTTTTTTAAAAATCAAAAGGTTTTAATTTATACTTAACCTAGCTACAAAATTATCAATACAATGTAGGTAGATCTGTTTCCTAATTATCTTTTTTTTTTATTATTTTCATTCTCAGTGAACATGTTCATTCTTAAACTGCTGTTATGCCTACTTGGGTTGCAATAATTTTATCAGATACATTTCTGTATTTTTCTTAGGATACAGCCATCTTCCAAGCCAGAAAGAAAGGATTATTGTGTTGTTAAATCTGAGATTGCAGGTTCTAGGTGATAGACTGACTCTTGGTTGGCCTATGGTGCTGTGCTTTCCAAATCTTAATAGGAATGCTTCAAGCTGGGCATGTTTTTATAATTCAACTTCACTGACACATCTGAGGGACTCCTGAACTCAAACATTTCCACTGAGCTTTAGCCTGCCAGATTCTCTTCCCTTTCCCACAATTGTGCTGAGAAATTTTACTTAGGCAGTATTACATACTCACTGTCTTCTCCTTTCTACTGACTGGGACTGTTGTAATCGAATACTTATGCTTGGCTAATTAATATCTCCTTACCAACAATTCAAGGACTTTATCTCCAGGAAACAAGGGTTGAATGCAAAATTACCTCTCCTCTTGAGAACATTTATCTAAGCCGTCTTTTTGGAGCACATTGCTAGCTGCTCTTTTTACTTGGCTGCTGCATGACATCTAGTGAAGATTAGCCACAGGTTATGACATGCGATTACTCTGTTTACCAGTCCTCTCTGTTCTTTCCCAGGGGTATACAGTTTATAGTTCCTTTTATTATTCCTCTATTCAATTGATAGAGAAATGCTTATATTTCTCTATCAATATACTTAGTAATAGAAACAGACTACTCAAATACTCCTAAAATTATTAAAATTAATATAATTATATATTAGAGTTGCCACTCTTTTGTACTATAGATAATTGCTAAAACATATGGCATTTATTTTTGCATTTTGAATATCTCCCTGGATTTATGGCTTCTCACAGATCCAACTTGTGTCATTTAATTGTAATTTTTTTCATTGAGTCAGCATATCAAAGTTTGATGTGGCTCCTTTTCCTTTTCTTTTTCAGCAATACTTGTAAAACCTGTGAAAAAATCCTTACTTTTTCTCAACACAGCCCTCATCCACCTTGAGCTTTTCCTACAGCACAACACAGAGTTAATTCTCTCCTTGTCTTCCTTTAGCTGCGTTAGGGGTATACATAAGTTTGTATTGGTCATACCATTGGTAGCCAATATGACATTCTATAAGGGCACAAATATTTCCCACTTTCTGGAACTGCCTTCTTTCACTTAATCTATATTAGTATGTTATAGCTTTATTCTCCTAAAAGCAAAAATCCTTTTAGGATTTCTTTTGGTTAATGGCAATAGGTACTAATGCAAGTCTTTTATAATTAGAACTTGCAGAAACTGGGAAATGCTCTTTGCCTAAGCCATTTCTGCTTAGGAAAGGTTTCAGAGGACCCCTCTATGCTTTTGGATGTAGGGGGTGGGGGACCAGCACTTTAGGAAGAAATGTAAAAGAGATTTAAAAGAAAATTATTAGTCCACAATGTTTCCAATTTTATTGTAACCTTCCTATATCACTCTTTCTTTGTTGTGATAGAATCGTTTTCTACTTGCTTTCTTCACAAGATATCTTTTTAAGGTATCTCCTCACCCAAGCTATACAGTTTCTTCTTTTTGTAATGATTATACATTCCACCAACAATTTTTTAATATATACTTTTTATATTTACAACTGAAATTCTATCTTTTATAATTTTGTTTTCTCTACTATGTTTCATTTTTAGACACCTCTATTAAAGAATTGAGACATTTTCATGTTATAAAATATGAAATTATAATTGTTAATTTCCCCAAAATTGCTATGAATATTAATGCATTTTTTTACAAATGTTTTCTCCAAAATGATTGATATGTCTCATATACTACATATATTTTCAGGTCAAAGTACTTTCATTATTCATATATTATTTTTGACTGAATAACTATGCATTTTGTTAAGCTGGATTTCATGTAGCATTAGCAGTAAATTCTACATTCATGATTGAATGAATAAAACTTGTACATTCTCTACACTCTAATTTACCAGAAACTTGGAACAATTTGAGACTGAAATTGGGTAATTAGTTTGGCTTCATCACAAACACGTTTTAGTCATGAAAGAACAGATCTCACCAAGAGTAATAAAAAGTCTATGACAGCCCTAACAGTTTGACAGACAACAATAATTCTGACTAAGTGTCCTTTTCCAGACCACTTGGAAGCACAGTGGGTATAATATTAAAAACTGGAATGAACACAGCATCTCAGAATTATATGGCTGTTAAAAATAATAGAATAAAGAACTAGCATGATGCTAAGTTAAATTTGTAAATAAATTTTAAAGCATTATTTTGGAGAACAAATGATTGCTTGGTTTGGAAATTCAGCAACAGTGGTTATATCTGGTGAACAGAATTTCCTAAAGTTGTATTATTTGTAGCCCCTTTACTTTTAGTTTACATGTTCTTTTGGATCTGAAAACTTAGAAAAAGAAAATTCTAAGGTTGATCCTTATTTTTTTAAGTGAGAAGTATATTTAATTGGAATTTTATTTTGCTTTGAGATATTTTAATAGGCCCTGTACCTGAGAGGATGACCTCATATTCTCTTTTCTTTCTCCCTCTTCTTCTCTTTATTTCCTTAAAATATTAAGACATATTGCTGGGGAGAATGACATACCACCTTAGCATCATTCATAATATAGAAAATTGATGGTAACACTACCGAACTGTAAGTGTTGTAAAGAGAATTTCTACAGGTGAAGAGGGAAACTAACAGGTTCACACCTGTTTCTGTTATAACAGTATAAAGAATTTATAAGTCTCTTTTGAGAAAGTGTAATAAATAGTCAATATAATAAATATGAATATTAGAGTTTGCTGTGTCAAGATTTTAGTGATTTTTGTCTGGTATAGTCACTTGTGCTCATAAAAGCTATATTCTCTCTTATTCTTTTTCTTTCCATAGCTATTCACTAAGAGCTAACAAACTCCAGGAATGAGCTATTTGTCTTAATATCAGTTCATCTATATCATATAAAAAGTCATGCTTTTTCTTGGGACAGAAAGAATCTAGCTTTCTTCTTGGTTAGGGGCTTTTTTGAAAAATAACTCTTTCTTTTTTGCTTTGAGCAGCCAGTGTGCTAAAACTAAGTAGTGTTGCTCGCCTCTTCTGCACGGCCTCTCTTGCAGCATGATAATCAGTTACTTTGCAGAGTTATATGTGAAAGGAAGTCTGTGCTCTTCCCTATAGATTCAGAGAAGGGACTATGCTTTTTTAGACTATATCAGCCAATATGCAGTACCCAGGAGTCCTAGACAAAGAGGGAGAAAAGGGAGCATAAGTAATTTCCAGTTGGCTGAAACATTGGCTCTAATCTGCACATTCAACTGAGCAGAAAATAAGGGAGTGGATCTCAGACTTTAATATGCATCATAATCACATAGAGGGTGTTTAAAATACAAATGTCTGGACCACCCCTCAAATTTCTGATGAGTATATCTAGGGTAAAACCCACAGAATTACATTTCTCACAAGCTAATGCTCCTGGTCTGGGGACTACGCTTTGAGAACCACTGCATTAAAAAATATATACTCTATAAATTCACTGGATTGTGGGTCCAAAAAACAGTAAATTTTTTGTATCATTTCTCATCTCACTAGACACAGTGTATCAAACAAAACAAATTCTCAGTAAATCAGTATTTATTAAACAATTTTCTTAGGTGTTATGTAGATAACAGCTAGCTTTATATTAAATTCCAATTTCCCCTATTTTGCCTCTATTAACCTGTTTTATTCTTTTCATGGTATTTTTCAATATATAAAATTGTCTCGATTTTATGTTTACCTTTTATTATCCATCCCTCACTCACACATTTGCAGTAGTATTTAAAATTTGCACTTCTCTTGTTCAGAGTTGTATTCCAGTGCTTAGTAGTAGATTGTAAATAAAGATTTGGGAGAACAAATGAATAAAATAATCAATTGTAAAATCTACTGTTAATGTCAAAAATAGTCTGACAAAGTTGTACCTCGTGTTGTTTCAATTTAAGACAAGTTAAGTCATCCTTAAACAAAATTTAAAAGTAGGTAAATAGCTCAACTGTGTTTAAAACTATGTAAAGAAAAGTGTCTCTGGGAATGGGATTATGGAAAATATGTAAATATTTTTTTATACTTCTTTCCCTACCCTCATTCCTGCTTTATAGAAACTTCCTATGCCTTAATCCCTTTTCTCTCCCATCTAGTCTTCTCTCTTTCTATTTCCCCACTCCCACCCTTATTGATCCCATGGTCAGTTTCTTCATTCACACTAGGATATAAAGCAGCTGATTATAGACTGATATGCTAAAGAATCCAAGAAATACACGGATTTTAAAATCAAAGTGTATTTATTCCTATTATAAAGTAATACATGTTCATTTGGCGGAAAATGCAAAAATTGGATTAATAAAAGAAAAAAAATCACCTGTTTTTATACAATCAGAGATGACTATGATTGACATTGTGATTTCTTTTAAGTTTCTTGCTGTTTTTTTTCATCTAATTATGATGAAATAGTATATAAAATATTATACCATATATAAGAACTTTCATAGTGATTATATAAACACTATGGTAATCACAGATTATAAAAATTCAGAAACTTATGAAGAGGAAAATCATGTATAATCTTGTCATTTAGCAGTAACACTGATATTTTGTCTAATTTCCTTGTAGCCTTTTTGTCTTTGAATATATTTAATATAGTGAGATCATTTTCCATTCAGTATTGTTAATGAAGACACATTGATAGTAAAAGACATAGCAAATTACATTAAGAAAGCCTGGTTGATGACAGATAGCATCTGGTATAGGATGATTTATTAGTCTTCCCAAGCCAAAATAAAAATAACTTAGTGTTTGAGTCATTCAAAGATAATAAAAATTATTATTTAAGTTTTTAAGTAATGAAAATTGCTCTACAAATCTCTTTCTATGTGGAGGGAGGGAGAGAAATTGATTTTTACCCTACAACTCTCCCAGTACCATCTCAATGGCAACATAACTTCAAGTTTAAAACTGAATGGAGACAATTACTGTTTTAATTGGTAATCATGGTAGGCAAAATATTTCATTTGAAATCTGAGGCATGTGGAAAAAGAAACATAATTCCGGGTATGAAAGAGGTTGTAGGAAAAGATAAAATGCTGATATAAGCACTCTGAGCCATATTTTGTTGTCTATAAAATGCACCTAACTACATACAGTTCAACTGAGCTCCTGAAGTTTAAAAAAGTCTGTTTATTTTAATCTCTGATTTTTAAATTCATTCTTTATTGCTATTTTATTAATTTGATTTATTTTATCTTAATACAAAAGGAGTTGGTGGCAACCTTCCTAAGCCATAACATATCTTGAGAGTATCTTTTAGTAGCATTCCATATGAAATAAAATTATGTTGGTTATGCACTTCCTGAAATAACAGTTCCATTGTCCTTGGACTCAGTCTTGCAGATGAAGAGTCTGAAGGAAGCCTGTCTTTATTTATACTAGCAACATTTTCAAAACTTTTTTCTGACTATATCAAGAATTTTTTTGATACACTTGAACACTTTAAATATAAACACTCAGGTCATATTTGAGCTCTGAAAACTTTTTTGTTTTTCATTTGTATGTTTACTTATAGTTTGTATTCTAATTTTTCTGGCTTCTTTTTGAGTAGCAGTCACTCTGTACTAGACACTGTTCTAGCTGCTGGAGATGCCACAGTGTGCAAGATCAAAAGATCCTTGATTTAGTGGATCTTCCATTCATTCTATCAGGATGAGATGGACAATAAACAAGGGTGGTTGATAGAAAGTACTGATGGGAGAAGAGGAAGAATTTTAAAGAGTCACGAAAAAATTTTCTTTAAAAGGGTAACATTTGAATGGAAACATCATGTATATGGTGGACTGTTCCACCAATAAATGAAAAAAAGCCAGAAGATCTTGGGCACGGGAAATGTAGAACAGCATAGTAGGAGCTGAGGTCTAAGTAAGATTAGTCTAGATCACAAAGGATCTAATGGGACCTGGAGAGACATTGCAGGGTATTAGAAAGTGGAGAGATGTGATCAAGTCTACATTTTCTAAATATTTAACTTGGTTGCTATGTCCTGAATGATTATAAAGAGGCAAGAGTAAATGCAGGAAATTAGTTTGAAGTCTCATGCTGTCGTTCAGACAACAAGAAATGGTTGCTTGAATGAAGATAACAGTAGGTAAGAGAGAGCAATAAATGGATTTCGGACATTGGAGGTAGAATTGACATGACTCACTGATGGATTGACTATGGGAGTTGTGAAAAGAAAATCAAAAATTACTACTTGGTTGTTTATTTGTACAAAGGAATGAATAGTGGAGACTAAAAAAAGGGGAAGTTTGGGTGGGTGGAATATCAAGAGTTTAGGAATCTGGGCAGAGTATGGAGGGGAGTGGTGAGATGAGAAGCATTACTAATATAGAAAACATACTTGCATTAATGGATTGGAGCTCTCAGCATTCTTGAAGGATAGATAGCATGGTGATTCTAGGCTGGGCAAATTGGAAGAATTAGAGGTGCTTATCAGCAAAAGGGGTACTCACCACGATTTTGATTTCGAAGGTGGGGCAGTTGTCACTCTAACAAAGTCTAGGGTATGACCATGAGCTTGGCCAATGTGGGGTCTAAAAAAAAAAAGAAAAGAAAAAAAAATCACTAGAGCTTGGAAGACCAAGAAAACAAATGGCCAAAAAAAATTCAGATGAGTGTTGTTACCACCAAGAATAATATATAATAAAGGCGGGCAAATCTCAGAGTTGTATGGCCTGACTTCCAGCGAGTTTGAGATTTGCAAAAGAAGGACTAAAAATGCTTTAGAAATGGCAATGTGGAACAAAGATAAACTTATCTCTGTGTACTGGGATGCTTGGTATAAGAAATAAAAAGCAAGCTCTACATGAGAGAGTTGTAAATTAGGTGTCAATCTCAGGAAAAACTTCGGTATGAACTGCAGAAAGGGAAGATTCTGATAACTGACGAGTCCCAGGGAGCATAGTGGGAAGATCTGAGAGGATTTAATCTAGAACCAATATTTTCTGTCTTACACCTTGTGCTTTTGACTTTCACATTGAATATTTAAGTTTATATAGCATTAATTCTGTGCTTTATTCCTTATAATGGATATTTGAAATATGCTATGATATTTTTTTATTTCTTGACACACTCTTTTCTGCTTTTTCCATTTTCACATTTTCACTTCTTAAGGATTTCTGCTTTTACCAATTAGTAATGTCCCTTTCAATCTATTGAGATTGCCCAGTTTTTCTGTACTTGTCTTGTGCTTCTTTCAGGTCATTTTCAGAAATGTGCTTCTTTATACCTTCACATAATGCTTATTTTCCCCTTTAATTTTGTAATTTTATCCCATAAATATGTAATTTTCCATCAGGTTTTTGTCCTGCTCTACTTTCTTTTTCAATAGTTGCTAGATCAGGAAAACACATTAGGCTAAGATACACTCTAACTGGACAGGAAAAGAACATAATTAGTCATTTCAGTGTTTCATATTTAAGTGAGAATACTCTTGAAGTTTCCATAAAACATTTTGTAATTAAACTAAAATATCAATGACTTATCAAAACCAAAATAAAAAAATATATATTTTCTATCTAATTATATTTTGGAACCATTAAATTCTGCATTAAAAAAAAAATATTACCTTTCTCCACTGGGATTTTCTGAGAACTGATGAGAAAAAGCTGTGAAATTTTTTGGTGATTATTATTAAAAAATAATGGAACCTTCATACACTGCTGATGGGATGGAAAATTGGTACAGCCACTATGGAAAACAATATGAAGGTTCCTCAAAAAACTAAGAATTGATCTGCCATATGATCCAGCAATCTCTCTACTGAGTATTTACCCCAAAGACTTAAACTCATATCCAAAAAGATATTTGCACACCAATGTTCATAGTAGTATTATTCACTGTGGCCAAGACATGGAAGTAACTGAAGTGTCCTATGATAGATGATTGGCTAAAGAAGCTGTAGTACATACATACAATGGAATATTGCTCCATTTGTGACAACATGGATGGACCTCAAGATAATCATGCTAAGTGAAATGAGCCAGATAGAAAAATTTGAAAATCACATGATATCACCTATATGTGGGATATAAACCTAAAAAGCAACAAATAAACAGGACAAACAAACAGAGGCTCATGGACATGGACAATAAAATAGTGGTTACCAGAAGGTAGGGGGGAGGTGGGAACGGGGAGGTAGAAAGGGTGAAGGAGGTCAAATATGTGGTGACAGAAAGAAATCTAACTATGAGAGGTGAATGTACAGTGTAAATATATATATGCCTTACTGTTAAAGCATATAGCTGAAACTTATTGAATTTCATTAACCAATGTCCCATAAAAATAAATTAATTAATTTAAAAAAATAATGACAAAAGCTGTGTTTGAGTGTATCCCTAGTTTCCTCTGAGTTCGTTAGGGATTAAAAGGAGAGCCAGATAAAGTGTAGAAAAATAGTAATAGTTTTGCTTCCAAGCATGTTCGGGAAAATAAAAATTGTATTTATTCTAAATTTATGTAGCATCAGGAGATCATTTTCCCCTTTCCTCTCTCCACCTCATCCTGGTCTGAGTTTTCAAGTAAAGTAAATAAGCTTTTCCTTTTTTCCAGAGAAAAACACTAACACCATATAGTTTGCTCATTCTATTCTAATTAAACAAAGCATGTCTGTGGATGACTGAAATATTTTTCTGTAGGATGTAAAGGGTATAAGAAAGGTCATCAGAAATATTTTTAAAATATGCTTCTTTTGGTTAACGAAATATTATTTACTATTTATATGAGCAGAACTTAATTTCTTAGAGAAAATTTCTGGATCTTACATAAAAACAATGAAGAGAATACAAATGTGGAAACTACATAATAATCCATATGATAACCTATCTGCCTCTCCTCAATTTTCACTTAGTATCTCAATATCCAGTAGTAAAAAAAAATAACATTTGAAATATGATAGTATTTATTATAGGAAATGGTAATAATTCAATGGAAATTTGTCACTTGGTTTCATTATTTCTACACGCAAACTAAATAGAACACACATCAAAGGATAAATGGAGTTCAACTAATACCATGAGATTCTCTTACAAACTAGTACTTCCATGTCGGCTTACATTCTTCCCCAGTAATACCACTGTTTTATTCACTAAAAGCTTTTGCAAAATGATTTTCAAACTAAAAAAGTAATAAATAATACTTACTGTGTGCAATGCACTATTCTAAGTATTTTAAGCAAATACTTAAAAAAAAAAAAATCAACCCAAAGATGCATGTACCGTTGTTATTCCAGTGAAGTAGGCAGAACTATGTTTCTTATAATTTCCTCCCCCTGGCATCCACATCTTTGTGCAATCCCGTCTTATTGAGTACAGGTGAAACCTGTGGCTTACTTCTAACTACTTGAATATGACAACGGTAAAGAGGTTTTTTTTTTTTTTTTTCTTTTAGGTGAAAATTAGGCCCCTAATCAATTATATGGAGTTAATCAAAAGGGAGAACATCCTATGTAGACCTAACTTTACCATCTGATCCCTTAAAAAGGGCCCATGCTTTCTCCAAAAGAGTCTGGAAGTAGGAGACACACTCTCTTGCTTGCCTTAAAGCTAGCAGCAATTCTGTGTACTCTGCCTGTGTACAGAGGCAGTCTCCAGAGCTGAATATTTCAGTCTTACAACCTCAAGAAACTGAATTCTGTCAGCAATTTAAAAAGCTTTAAAGAGGACTCCAAATTCTGGGAGAAAATGGAGCCTGATTGACATTACTAGGTTTGCGGTAACTTGTTATATAGAAATGGATAATTAATACTTCTCATTTTCCCGATAAGGAAACAAAAGAAATAACTTAAATTCCATTGTAGCTAGTTCAACGGGAAACCCGGAATCAATCCCAGGTAGCCTGAATCCAGAGCTGCATGGACAACCACTGTATCATTTCTTAAAAAACTGATTGAAGATTCAATCAGGCAATATGAATAGCAATATCTGATATGTAGCATTGAATATATAATGCATATTAAAAACTATTTCAAGTAATAAAACATTCTTTATTAGAATGTTATTAGCCAAGTTATTATGAGAATAAATGGACTCATTTTCTAAAACTTTGATTTCAGATATAGAGTTAAGATTTTTCTTATTACAGACTGTCGTGATTTAAAATAACATATTCTACAAATATAGATTGCTAAATTACATGATTAACACTTTTCCTCAAAATGATTTTAATTTCCATATAAAAATCTCATTTGACAGTTTTAATAAAATTGAAAATTTGCTTAAAATTGTAGGATGAAATGGAAATCTAATTTTTCAAAAAAGAGATTTATGGTAGAATCTGCAATGTTAAAGGGCAACATGGTGTCTTTGGGAATAAAAGAGTTAACTATCATAGAAATAGCTTTAAATAGTATAATTTTCAAAAGTAACCTGAGTTTCACAAGGATTATTCTTGATACTTAAGATTTCTCCATATTTAAAAATTGAAAGACCTATTTTTAAGTCCTTTGGTATATTACTGAAAGTCTTAATGATAATTAAATGGTCTACTATAAACTGATAGGCTATGAGCAATTTTACTTCTACTATAAATTGCTTTCTTGTGAGTTAATATCTAAATAATGTTTTTAGCTTAAGCTGTTATTAAAAGCAAGCCATTTTGATTTATATGTGACAATTAATTATAAGTAGTGAGTCTTATTAAAAATATAGAATATTTCAAGAACTAGAATTTAGTACTAGGGTGGTTAAGACGCTAAGCCCACCCGCATGACAAAATAACTCAAACTCTGGTATATATGTTTTAATATAATGCACATGTGGTTAAAGCCATGCTCAATTTATAGTTAACCACTGACTTAATACACCTTTGGTAAGCCACTAACCTCAATTCCACTTGCAGTAAATACTGATTAAACACTTGTGGAGTTCCTCATTACTCATACAAATGAAGTGGTCTCTATAGCGAAGTCATCAAATAAATTTTAATAAGACAGTAACTCAAACACACAGGCAACCTCTTGCTACAAGAACACAATTAGATGCCCCTCAAGCACCAGTGAAGGGAGGTAATTTGATAATTAAGAATGTTTGTCTTGACATCCTGCTTATCAAATTAAGTCTTTCTTGAATAGTCACTCTGCACTATATTTGGCCTCTAATTTCACAGCCTCATTGGTTAGATAAAAACTATATAAACTAGTAATTCAATTAGTTCATGGTGTAAAGATTCTGTCACAAGTATACAAAATAAATTATTCTCACGAATTCCAGAATATTAAGAATGGTTGGTGTTAAAGATTTTCATTCACCTTCACTCTTTCTCCCTCAACTTTTCCATTTCCCCTTTACCCACTCATCTATCTCTCATTCCTAATTTTTAGGGGAATATTCTTTTGCTAATGTGGCCCTAGGTTCAGGACCAGTAATGCATAAAGAAATAATTCTGAAGTTACATAAATAGGGAAGAGGTTTCTCCAGCACATTTGAAGACACCAATGAGACCTCTTGATAGCCGACTATGAGAGGGTTTACCAACAAATATATAGGACTAACATACACAATGGACCATTTACTTATGACTTGCATGTTCAATTGTTGCAAATTACAGGTCACTGAAATTTTTGATCCATTTTGTTTCCTCATCTGTGAAACAGATTAATAATCTTGATTTCTTTTTTCATCCACTTTTAATGCCTTGGGGTGTTGTGGATGATCACTTGGACTCTAGCAAGATCTTTTTCAGAATACCTCCAGTCAGTCAATATCTAACTCACTGAAAAATGACATAATATCATTATAAAATAAAAAGAAACTCATTTGAAAAGTCACATGAAGGAATAAAATAAGATTATGCAAAAGTGTTTCTAGTCCTCAAAACAATACTTTATGCAAATGAGACTGCTCTTAAGTTAGAGCTTAGTCTAGAACATAAACAACTGGCATAAATTCTAGAGTAGTATGGTTCCTCATATGACATTTCCTATTTTTTTTTAAAAAGAAAAATTCTAAAGACTTCAGGGGAAATATCAGAATTCATACTATTGTCTCTAAAGAAGACTTAACTTAAAAGCCTTTTGCTAAATAAACTCACCTCGTTTTATTTGTCTGTAGACTTCTATGTTTCCTTGTAGTTTTAATTGGTATAAGATTATGTGTCAATTATTTCATAGTTTATAATTTCTGTATATACTGTAAAAATACATTTGAATTTGATTTATTTAAAGTAACAGAAAGCTCAGTGATCCAGGATTTATCCAAGGTTGTCTCTCTGTAAATTCTGCCTCCTTCACAAGGCTGCCTTACTTTTATTACAGTGATTCTTAAAACTCTGATTACTTAGATTCATACTTGGAAAGCCTGCTTCATTCATTCTGGGCTGAAGCTCAAGAATTTGCATTTATAACCAATTTTCAGACACTGCTGATTTGACATGAAATTGAGAACCACTGCTACATTAGGTTCACTGCATTTCTACAAGGTACAGTTTAAAAACAAATCTACTCAACAACACATTGACTAATTAAATGTAATTTTAAAAAGATTACCCTTTTTGGAAGAAAATTACTTCTGTGATACAACCTAGTAATAATAATAGCTAATATTTCTTTTAAAATTATCATCTATCGCAAAAAGCTATCTGTACCCTCCATGTTCATTGCAGCATTATTTACCAAGATGTGAAACTAAGTTTTCATTCATTCATGAATGGAGTAAAGGTGATATATACATACAATAGACTATTATTCAGACATAAAAAAGAGGGAAATCCTGCCATTTTTGACATCATAGATAAATGTAAGAGCATTATGCTAATGAAAAACGTCAGACAGAGAAAGACAAGTACTGTATAATCCTAAAAGTGAAATCTAACAAAAAACAAACATAGATGCAAACAACAAATTGGTTGTTGCTACTGGCAGGGGCTGAGGGTAGGGGGTGAGAGAAACGGGTGAATGTGGTGGAAAGGTACAAACTTCTATTTACAAGATAAATAAGCACTGCAAATGTAATGTACAGCATGATGACTAGTTAACAATACTCTATATTTAAAAGTTTCTAGGAGAATAGATCTTAAAGTTCTCATCACAAAAAAAATTTATAACTATGTGAAGATAGATGTTAACTAAACTTATTGTAATTATTTTGTAATATATACACATATCAACATGTTGTACACCTAAAACTAATACAATATTACATGTCAGTTATGTTTTGATAAAAATCTTACCATCTGCTATGCAGTGTTATACATATCATATGTGTTCGTTTAGATATCACAATAGTTCTATGAGATAGCACTATTACTTGATTTGTAGATGAGAAAAATATATTATAGAGAGTTTAAGATCACTCAGTTAGGTGGTGGTTAAGACATTGGAACCTGATTACTAATTCCAAAATTCCCACTTTTAACTACTAGACTATAGTTATGGACTAAATTATGTCTCCATAAAATTCTTATGTCAAAGCCCTAATCCCTAATGGACTGTATTTAAAGGTAGGGCTTTTAGGATGTAAAGGTTAAAGGAGGTCATAAGGGTGGGTCCTAATATAATAGTATTGGTGGCTTTATGAGAAGAAGGATAGAGATCTCTTTATCGCCACAAGCAGAGAACTGAACCATGCTGGCACCTTGATCTTGGGCTGTTAGCCTCCAGACCTCTGAGAAAGTTAACTTTTCCATTTTATGACATTTTGTTATGGTAGCTAATCTGACCAAAACAATTTTGCCCCAAAATGTGGATTGTAATTTACTATGTATCAACATTGTATTTTTGTAACCTTCTTGAATAATATTAGTCCAATTATTTTGTCATAAATGTTAGAATTTCCTTCTTTTATGTGGCAGAATAATACCATTATATGTATATATCACATCTTTTATTGTGTGTATATATATCACATCTTGTACCTTATGTGTGTGTGTACATTATATCTATCTATCTATATATCTATATCTATATCTACCTACCTATCTATCTATGTGTGTGTGTGTGTGTGTGTTTATATATATACACTTTGTATCTTGTGTATGTGCATATAAACATGCACACATCACATTTCTTTATTCATTTATTCCTTTGTGGACACTTGGGTTGTTTTCATATCTTGGCTATTGTGAATAGTGCTACAATGAACATGGGATGCAGATAATTCTGTGTTCATTTACTTTGAATGTGCAACTAGAAGTGAGGTTGCTTAGGTTACATGATAGTTTTATTTTTAATTTTTCAGAAACCTCCATACTGCTTTTCATAATGGCTGTACCAAATTCCATTTTTAGCAACAGTACACAAGTGTTACCTTTTATTCTTATCTTTGCAAACATTTATCTCTTGAATTTTAATGAAAGCCATTCTAACAAGTGTGAGATAGTATCTCATGATGGTTTTGATTTGCATATCTCTATTAATTAGTGATGTTACATATGTTTGAATGTACCTGTTAGCTATTTGTGTGTGTTCTTTGGAAAAAATGTCTATTCATTTCCTTTGCCCTTTTTAAAATTAAAATATTTGTTTGCTGTTGTATGAATTATTTATTTTTATATTATCCTCTTATCAGTTACATGACTTGCAAATATTTTTTCTCATTCTGTACCTTGCCTTTTCCTTTTGTTGTTGGTTTTCTTTGCTGTATAGAAGCTTTTTAATTTGGTATTGTCCTACCTGTTTATTTTTGCTTTATTGCTTTATTTTGGTATTAAGTCCAAAATATTATTGCCAAGACCAATGTTGAGGAATTTTCCCTGTTTTCTTCAAATGTTTTACAATTTTAGTTCTTAAATCTGTTTTGAATACATTTTGCATTGATTTTTTTACAGTTTAAGATAGGGATCCAGTTTCATTCTTTTACATGTTAATATCTAGGATTTCCAACACTATTGAAGAGACTAAGTTTTCTGCATTATATGTTCTTGTTGTCTTTGCTATAAATTAATTGACCACGAATGCACAAGTTTATTTCTGGGTTCTAGTCTGTTTTATTAATCTATATGTCTGTTTTTTATGTCAGTACCACACTGTTTTGATTACAATAGCTTTGTAATATAGTTTTAAATCAGAAAGTGTAATGCCTCTAGCTTGATCCTCCTTACTCACAATTACTTTGGTTATTTGGAGTCTTTTGTAGTTTTATAAAAATTTTAAATTATTTTAATTTTTTCTGTGAAAAATGCCATTGTGATTTTTATAGGGATTACATTGAATCTGCAGATTGCTTTGGGTAGTATGAACATTTAAACAATATTCTTCCAATCCATGAGCATGGATTATATTCCTATTTATTTGTGTCTTTTGCAATTACTTCATCAAAGTCTTATAGTTTTTAGTATACATATTTCAGCTCTTTGGTTAAGTTTATTCCTAATTATTTTATTGTTTTTGATGCTATGTTAATTGATTGTTTTCTTTTAGATATTTCGTTATTAGTGTGTAGAAATGGAAGTAATTCTTTTCAGTATCTCTCTTCAATAAATGGTACTGGGAAAATATAATATTCATGCGCAAAACAAAAATCTTATACCACTCACAAAATAACTCAAAACAGGTTAAAAACTTAAATGTTTTTTCCAACTTTCAGCTGAAGCTTTGTACTCTTTAGCAATGACATTTTTACTCTGTGGGCTCTCTGATATCATCAATTTTCCCTCATGTTGACTGCATTATTTAGAAGGAAATGATTGAATATCCATGGCTGTTTGGCAGGAAAAAAGCAGTTTTAATATTCGCTACTTCCCCCCATAAGTCTTTCTAATTTTTGAAAACATAAATCTACAATACTCTTTTGCCTTCGGTCATGGGGTTCATGGGGTAATGTCAACAAATTGTTGTATTCTTATACTCTGTATTATGTATACACACATACCTTTATTCATTTAACCATATTTAGCCAGGAACTATTCAAGGTGGTGGAGTTATAGCAGTGAATAAAAAGACATACTGAACTCAGGAGCTTACATTACAGTGAAGAGAGACAGACAATAAACAAACATGTGAATAGGTAGTAATTTAAATAGACTAAGTAGTAGAAATAACAACAAAGTAGAAAAAAGAGGAAAAGGAAAGTGGATAGAAGAAGAAAAAATGACTATATCATATAGACTAGGTATGGCCACTCCAGGTTGGGAAAGGTGTTGGCTTTGTTGGGAAAGACTGCACCTTTCATCGAATCCTAATAGTTCTCTTGAGAATTCTGTGAGGTGGAGTAGTAAACCTTGTTTATTAGAAAGTGTAGGCACATCCTTTAATTAGCAAGGGATTAGGGGAAACATAAGGGTTAATTAAATAAATTTGGGGAATATCTCCTATTGTTGAAGAGGATTTTTAGTTAGAAAAATACACACACACCCCTCACAAAGCACATCCTTCTCACGTGAACACATCCTTCTCATTTATTTCTAGACTATTTCATGTGAAAAAATAAGTGGCAATATTATAATAATACACAGAGGAATAAATAGTTGATAAATTTTATCATTTTAGAGTTTATCTGAATCCCTAAAAATAATGTCTATTACTATCTAAATGTGTATTTCTAATTAGAGAAATATGCAACAAATATTAAATGTACATAATATATATGTGATTCTGTACAAATTATCAGATTTTATACATATACTATCTGTGATTTATACAGTTAGATTGATGATAGATCTATAGATATAAATAAATACACATGGAGAGCTTTTGGGTTCCCATTGCTTAATCCAGGTTGCTCCCTGTGACAACTTAATATCCAAAAATCAATTAAATTCACAGGGTTGGCATCCTTTTGAAAAAGGCAACCTTCCTTGGTCTTGAACTTGCTCTGTATTTTATAACTCAGCAAAATTTAAGTGTCATCCATGTAGTATAAGTGTGTTAGCACTAAAAGTAAAATCACAAATAGAGGACCTAGAGGATCTCACAGTTAAATTTGCTTTTGTAATAATTAAAAAATTCAGTTTTCATGTCAGACACGTCAGAATAACATAAAATTATCAATATTTTTGGTACTTTACATATCAATCTTTCTGTTCCACTTAACTTACTAAAGTATAACATAATTCAGTATATATGCATATCCTCATAGAAGTATAATTTTTCAATTTGGTATCTTCTTTGGATTTCTAGGTTTTCTCTATTACTAATTCTGAAAACATCTCTCGTAAAACTGAGGTTAAGGAGTCCATAGTTATTTCTACCAACTTTCCATATGAAGAAATGCACTCCTAGATTCCTTATATTGACAGTGAAGCACTAATGTTTTAGATTCCACTCAGATATAAGGGAGGGATGGCAATCTAGAAGGAGCAAGTTAGAAAACCCTTGAGCTGCATTTGGAATTAATTTACCAGGCAGATTGTGAGGACAATGTACTCATCATCTTAATGCCTTACCTTTACCAAAAGAGTGTTTTATTCCATGTCAAATGTTCCAGGATGATTCAGAAAATAAATGTGAAATTTGAGATTGGTTAGAATTTTCTGGGGTTTTGTTTGTTTGTTTGTTTTTGCATTTACTGTGCTGTGAACCATTAGAATGTAATGACTTAAGAGGCATTAAAAACTATAATTCTGTAATGCAGTACCACACATTTATCCGAAGTACATTGTTACTCATTTATTAATATGTTAATTCAGTATGTAACTATGAAGTGCCTCCTATGTGCTGGACACTATGCTTGAAACTTCCCTCATGCTCCTCATAGTCTGTGGGGTAGCAGAAAACTTGCAAGGTTGAAAAACAGCTAAGAATCCAGAGTGTGTAAATACTAAGAAAGATAAATAGAGTTATAGAGCAAATTAAATGGGGACCTATTTCAGGTTGTTTATTAAAAAAAAAAAATCTTTTATGAAGTGACAATACTCTAAGGACTTGGTTAATAAAATAGGCCAATGAAGAAAATATGGTCCATAGAATCTTTATGTATATGGAGAGAGAATTAATGGAAATGCAAAAAGAAAATTTGAAGTCAGTAATTTCTTTGCATTCCAACAGTGGAATGGTGACATTTCGTATTATCAGTTCCAAGGCATTCATAATTATATTGAGAAAAAGATAAGGGGCAAGGAAGCAAATGAAAAAAATCATGTTTGTGAAACATGGCTAAAAAAAAAATAATTTTAGTGTCCCTACTGGCACCAGAAACTAGAAGTAAGCAGAACAAACATACTAAACTTTTTAAATATTTTTTTTTTTTGCTAAAAAAAATCACAGGCCCAAGCAAAACAACAACAAAACATTAACTATTTTGTCAAAACATTAAATATTCTGGCAACTCCTAGGCTTTCATTTTTGCATGAGCAAGAGTCATGCTGTGAAAGTCCTAGGAGTTCTAAAATATCATGACCCCAATGACTACTGCAGGAGGAAAATGAACAAGAGAGAATCTTCCAGAAGGTGAAGCCAAGAATCACAGAGAACAGAGAGAACAGATTTCTAATCAGGACCTCATTAAAACCATTCGTAACAAATGATCACTATGTTTCTTTCTATTCCTTACTATTTCTTTCTATGGGAATTTGCACTGAAAATATTTTGTTCTTGTTGTTCCATGCCATACGCAGGATTTCAGGATTGATATTTGTAGAAAAGAGAGAAAACTTGATACTTTTTTTTTTTTTTCCATTCACATCACTAGATCAGGACCTGAGGGACAGAACTTCCCTTCATTCAAAGATCCAGGATTTGATCTGGGTAGAGGGACTGAATGAGATTATGGTGTTTATTCTAGGGGAGATTCTATAGATTTGAAGAAGGAAGGCATGGACATTTTGTAACCAGAGGTGTAACCATTTATTTTATTGATGGATAAGCTTGATTCTTTTGAGGGCTGTTTGGAACTTTGTCTCTCATTGCACATCTGTAGAAGTATTAAAGTAATACGGGAATAAATCTGAAAATTCCAAAGTCTTTTTAAAAACATAGACAAGTCATAAGAACAAATAAGTTCTAAAAAATCACATTCTCACCCCATCTAGAAGAAGAGGAACATTTAAACTTCAAAATACCTACTGCAGAGAAATAAAAACCTCAGTGAGCTACCTCCTGTGTCTCCAGGATAAGTCTTCACAGAGATGAAAAGCAGGCTAGAAAAAAAAAATAACTGCATGGGAGAGGAAAGGAGAGAGCTAATGCAGGGCTTCAGATTGATATGAGAGAGAGGGAGGGAGGGAAGGAGAGAGGGAGGGAATGGCAGGGTGCGGGGGTGGAGAGAGAGAAATTGAGAGAGACCGAAAGACTGAGAGACCTTAATGTGAAGAGGCAGTCTTGGAAATGTAATCATACAGGAAAAAAGAGATTGAAAGAAAAGAAGGAATGTTTCCTGGAAACAGTCTAATGAAAGGGAAAAGAACTTAAGAATCCTACAAAATGAAATAACAAATTGAGCTATAAAAATATCTCTCCTTCCACTATACCTCAAACATAGTCATCAGCAAAGAAATGACTGATAAAAAAGGAACACTTTTGAACTAATAATCTTATAAATCACAGCAAATACTAATTTAAAAAAATATATTCTCTCCTGTTTTTGTTGCAGCATTATTTACAATAGCCAAGATATGAAAGCAACCTAAGTGCACATCAATAGATGATTGGATAATGAAGATGTGGTACACATATACAATGGCATATTACTCGACCATAAAACATAATGAAATCTACCATTTGCAATGATGTGGATGGACCTACAAGATATTATGCTAAGTGAAATAAGCCAGACAGAGAAGGACAGATACCATATGATCTCACTTATATGTGGAGTCTAAGGAACAAAATAAACAAAAGGAAAACAGACACATAGATACAGAGAACAAATTGATGGTTTCCAGATTGGGGGTGACAGGGTTGGAGAACTAGATGAAAAAGGTGAAGAAATTAAGAAGTACAATTTGGTAGTTACAAAACAGTCGTGGGCATGTAAAATACAGCATAGGAAATATAGTTAATCGTATAGGTGATAACTATATACAGTGCTAGGTGGGTACTAAACTAATCAGGGACCACTCCTTAAGTTACATAAATGTCTAACCACTATGCTGTATTCCTGAAACTAATATGAAATAATAAATGTCAACTCTAATTGAAAAATAATTTTTTTAAATGGCAAGGACTATCTCCACTACTGTTCAGCATTTTATTGACTATATTAGCTAACATGATTAGACGAGAGGGGCCAGAAGAGCAGGAAAAGTCAAAAAGTAAAATATCTATTTATCGATGAAATGATTTTATACCTGAAAACTCTAGAGAATTAATGATAAAACTCCGAGTACAGAGGATCTCAGTAAATTAGTAAGATATAAAGTTAACATTTTGAAATCTGTAGCCTTCATATACACAGCAATAACCAGGTAGAGATTTTCTTTAAACTGGATGGAGGCTTTTCTATAAAGAACCTTATAGTAAATATTCTGAGCTTCAAGGACCATAAATTCTGTATTGTAATTAATCAGATGTGTATTGTAGCACAGAAGTAGTCATAGCAAAACATAAATAAATGAGGACAGCTATGTTCCAATGAAATTTCATTTATAAAAATAGACATTGGACCAGGTTTGGCATTTGGGCCAGTTTGTGAACCCTTGAGAGAGAATCAAAAAAAAAAAAAAATTAGAAAACACAGAAATAATAAACTTTTGTATAAGAAAGGAAAACTAAGACATTTTGCACATATCAATTAATCTGTGAGAAATAAAATACGAGGAAAATAAACTTAACTACAAGAGATGGATGAGAACAGGATAGAAAAGACAGAAGGAAGTGGGGAAGAAACACATCTCATGAGTCGCTGATTTTGGGAACCATATTTATTTTATATAATTGAAAGGTGAAAATAAATCAATAAGAATAGAGGGAAATTCCAAACTAATAAAAAACAGACACAGATGAATGAACCTGTATTAACAAATGATTAGCATAACCATAGTGAAGATGAAAAAAAATCTTTAGAAAAATTTAAACAGTATTTTGGATCACATTCTCTCAGGTTAAAGACAAAAAAAATTAAAAACTCTGAACAAATATTAACTCTAGCCGGTAGCAAAAGATAGTAATTCTGGAATTTTTTTCTTTATATTTTAAGATTGAGCAAATATATATTGTGATAGTAAGAGACAGGTTTCTCCCTGTTGTCAAAGTGTTTACAAAGAATGGAAAGGAGAAAGACTAAGCCCTATAGTGGTGGATTAAAACTGGAGATAGCAACATCTGCTCATGATTTTTTTTCAATAGACAAATACATAGGAGTTTGTGTTTGTATCTTGTGTGTGTGTGTATTTGTGTGTGTATGTGTTTCCTAGTTTCTCCATTAAGGATCTAGAAACAATGAACACAGATTTCAGACCTTGGTTTATAAACACCTTTTCTATTAAAAAGAACTAGTTCTCTTTGGAGCAATGGCTGATTCTAGTACTGGGTGATAGGAAGTTCACGATGAGTCCAGAATATTTTAATTTGCCAGAATATAATGAAAAATTAAAGGAATGATGAAGACATGTCAAAAATTTTGGAGCTAGTTTCAGGAATTTTCCTACTTGCCAGCTCTGGAATATGAGCATCAAAAAAAAAAATAATGATACTAAAGATACATAACTCACAAAATAAAGATCTATGAGCCCAAACAAACAGGCAGGAAAGGCAGGGAGTGAGGAGGAAGGAATAAGGGTTAGAAAGGAGAAGAAAGGGGGAAAAAAAGAAAAATCTTTTTTTCTTACATTTATGTCTCTAGAGTGATATCAGATTGGAAACCCTCTCTAAACTTCTCTCTAAAGTTGATGAACTATTCAAAAATAATAATTACTACTCTAACAGTTATCCATACAGTTTATGTCAAAAAATATCAAATTATTATGTTTTTTCCCATAAAAAAGGCAAATCTATACCATGGAAATTTGATAACTTATTAAAATTAAGGCATGCAATCCACAAAGACTGGATCTTTTAAGAAGGTGTTAATTCAAATATATGTAATCATGTATCTTACTACCTTAACCTGTATTTATATTTCTCATTTCCAGAGGAGGTTTGCCAACCAAAAACAAAACAAAAAGTCACCTTTCTCAAAAAAATCACAAAAAAAAGTAATTTCAAAAGTAACAAAAGCAAAATTTTATTTTTCCTAGAGTGAGTGTGTAAATCAAATCTCTTGTTTCTTTGCTCTTGAGTTTTTTTTTTCCCCATTTGTCCTATTTTGAGTATAATGATCCATATCCCATTTGTAGTGGTCCACTTTTAATTTATTTACATACTGTTTTATTTAAATACAGTTTTGAAGCTGTGAAGGAAGTTTGAGAGATTCAGGTAACTTATGTAAAGAGGGGTTATTTTGGATGTTGTTTATTTAAAAGTAAAAACAGATCCATATTTCATTTAATTAGTACATTAGCCATCTGTCTATGTCTTGGATCAAAGCATTCATTTTCACATTAGATAAAAAATCTTAATCAGTTATTTTGCATTCTAATTTTGTTTGATTCTTTTAAAGACTGAGATGGTTGAAACATCAGAAAGTCTTAAAATTTGTAATGGAAAAATTAGAGCTAGCTCACAATGGTTTTAAATATATTGTGTTCTTATTTATGCTACTTTGAGGAATGTCATTCTAAAAACCTTATCTGAAAGATAGGATAATTAGTAAGAAAATCTGGTATAATGTTTATAATAAAATTCAATTTAAAATTAAAAATGCATTCTGCAACTCAAATCTTTTCTTAAAAAAAAAAAAAAATGCCTGCAGCACCTGGTCTTCCTATGTGGTCTCCCATCCAAGTACTAACCAGGCCCAACCGTGCTTAGCTTCCAAGATCAGACAAATTCAAGCACGTTCAAGGTGGCCTGATTATAGACTGCAACTCAAATCTTTTAAAAATTTTTCCCAGGCTTTTCTTGACAATAGGGTTAAATTCTATCTTAATAATGAAATTCAACTGTTATCTATTAGTAAGTATTATATTTGCAACAGAAAAAGCAATGAAAGTATTAGTATTGAACAAGAAATATTTGAAATTATTGAAAAAGAAAAAAAATGTTTTTAAATTTACTTTTATTGAGGTAACATTAATTTATAACATTATATATTACAGGAATACAACATTATAAATCAATATCTGTATGTATTGTACTCACCACCAGAAGTCTGGTTCCCATCTGTTAACATGCAACTGAATCCCTTTACCTGTTTTTCTGTCCTTTCAACTCCCTTTCCTGCTCTCTGGTAACCACCAACCTATTGTCTGTTTCTATGAGTTTGTTTTGTTTTGCTTTTGTTTTAATATTTCACATGTAAATAAAATCATAGGGTATTTGTATTTCTGTCTGATTTATTTCACTTAGCATAGAAGATCCTCAAGGTTTATAATCTATGTTATCACAAATGGCAGGATTTCACTTTCTCTAATGGCTGAGGAGTATTCCACTGTATACCACACGTCTATCCAATTCATCCAATGATGGACACTTAAGTTGTTTTCATTTCTTGGTTATTATAAATAATGCTGTTATGGATATAGGATACATATATCTTTTTGAATTAATGTCTTTGTATTCTTCAGAAAAATATCCAGAAATGGAATAACTAGGTCATACATATGGTGGTTCTAGTCTCAATTTCTTGAGTCATCTCCATAGTGTTTTCCATAGTATCTGAACTAATTTAAATTCTTACCAGCAGTATAACGAGGGTTCTCTTTTTTACTACATTCTCTACAACACTTGTTATTTCTTGTCCTTTTGATGATTATTGCCATTCTAACATATATGAGGTGATATCTTGTTTTGATTTGCATTTCCCTAATAATTAACGATGCTGAACATTGACCATCTGTATGTCTTTTTTGGAAAATGTCTATTCAGATACTCTGCTCATTTTTTAATTGGGTTGTCTTTCTGTTGTTAAAATATATGAGTTCTTTACATATTTTTTATATTAACTCTTTATTGGATGTATAATTTTCCCATTTGGTAGGTTGCCTTTCTGTTTTGTATGTAGTTTCTTTTGCTGTGCAGAAACTTTTTAGTTTGAGATAGTCCTACTTTGTTCTTATTCCCCTTGCCATTAGAGTCAAATCCACAAAAATATCACTAAGACTGATGTCAGGGAGCTAACTGCCTACGCTTTTTATGTATATTTTATGATTTCAGGTCTTACATTCAAGTCTTTATTTAATTCATTCTGAGTTGTTTTTCAAATTTATTTTAAATTTATTATTATTAATATTTTGGTGATATTGGTTAATAAAATCTAGTAAATTTCAGGTGTACAACTTAACACACAATGCAATTGTGTATTCCCCTCCCACAGTTAGATTTCTTTCTGTCACCATATTATTTGACCCCTTTTACATCATCTACCTCTCTTGTTAATTTTCGTGTATAGTATGAGACAGTGACCTAGTTTCATTCTTTTCCATGTGGCTATACAGTTTTTCCAACACCATTTATTGGAGAGACTTTCTCCATTGTACGTTCTTGCTCCTTTGTTGTAAGTTAGTTGTCATATCTTTATGGATTTATTTCTTGACTCTTGATTCTGTTTCATTGATCTGTGTGTCTGGTTTTCTAATAAGTCCATACTCTTGTGGTTACTATAGTTTTGTAGTTTAGTTGAAATCAGAGGGAGTATAATCTCTGTGCCTTTATTTTTTTTCTCAGGGTTGCTTTGGCTATTTAAGGTCTTTTGTAGTTTCATACAAATTTTAGAATTTTTTTTTCTATTTCTGTAAAAATGCTATTAGAATTCTGATAGAAATTATACTGAGTCTATAGATTGCTTTAAGTAATATGAACATTTTAACAGAGCTAAATTTTTCAATCTATGAGCATGGAATATCTTTCTATTTTTTTAGATCTTCAATTTCTTTTTCAATATCTTACAGTTTTCAGTGTACAGGTCTTTTACCTCCTTGATTAAATTTATTTCTTGTTGCTTCTTTGTTTTATTTACAATTGTAAAAGGGATTGTTTTTCTTAATTTCTCTTTTTGCTTTTTTGTTGTTGATGCATGAAAACACAACATATTTATGTACATCAATTTTGCAACTTTATTGTGTATTTTTATTTTTTCTAATATTTTTTGTGTGAAATATTTAGGGGAAAAGTGTCCTTGAAGAATATATGTGCCACTTTTTCCAAAATGTTTTGTGTATTCATCTTATAGCAACAGACTTTTTCTAATCAAAATACTTCATGGAATTCATTAATAAAAAAGACCACATAATTATTATTTTATAAATTCATTTGGATAGTTACTTTTAAATCAGTCAATGGAAATAAATAAAGAGTTTTGAATATATTCAAACCTTTAAAGTAGAATTTTGGATAACAGTGCATTTGTTGTTATACCATCTTGAACTACTAGTTTATTTTGGAGTTATTATTGTTACTCTGCTTGTAAAGCATAATTTGTGATATAATTCAATTAAGATGAAGTGATAATAGATAATTATAAATAAACATATAGTGGCTGAGACAAGGTACTGACCACCTGGATCCTCCTGGTGAGCAGCACAGTTTACCTAAATAGTGCCAAGAAAAATAAATATATATCCTCAGCTGTCAGTATATAAATAAATAAGACAAAGAAAGATTTTATTATTAGGGGATGTTTTATTCTTTATCTTCAGAGTAGATCTCTAATAAGATAGACTTGATGCTAATAAAACTTCTGTTTTTAGTTTGACTTTCATTCCCACTCCATACCTAAACTAAGATAACTTTCAATGCAATAACTTTCATACCTTTCTGCCTTTGGAACACTACGCTCTGAATCTCTCACCCCTACCCCCTCACAGATTACATTGCATATTCATGCTTTCTTCTAAGGTTGCCCCTTATCCAGTTATCTGATATTAAAAACCATCTCTATTCACATGACTTCCACACTTTTATCTAGCCCTAGTGTCTTCCTGGCAACCAACCTCCTAATCTAGTTCTGTGCCAAAGAAGCAATTTCAGCCCCATGTGTCAAATAGGAACTCTTGATATTTTCCTCTTTCACACTATTCTCTATAATCCTGGTTTTTCTCTGTCTCTTTACATCGCTCAGCAATTCAGCCAGAAACTCAAGTGCAAACATAGTTCTTATTTATTCCTTTTTTAAAACTCCTAGTGACTAACTGTAAAGGCCTCCAAATCTACCTCCAAAATATATCTCATATCTATCTTTATCTCTGCTGATACCATACTAGGCTAAGCCACCTCTCTTATGAATTGCCACAGCTACTTCCTGACTTATTCTTGACTTACCTGCTATCAAGATCTCATCAGAGAACAAATGGCATAAAAAAGGTGTGAATGTAGTTGAGGAACTAATAAGAGATGGTAAAACATGTCTAGGCCAGCCCAAAGTATAAGGATCAAGGCATGAAAGTGGTTACTCTAACCTGGTATAAGAAATGACTGTAGGAGCCGTTCCCTCACCCTACCACCTGACAACAGGTGAGGCCTTTGGTAGAAGAAGACCATGGAGGCTCCCAAATCTCAGCTCAGCAGGTATGTTTCAGGAGGAAAAATTTTCCCCCATTTTTCTCTCCTTCATTCTCTGAAGTTGCCAATGGCCAAATCTGGTGGGAGTCTAAAAGGCTAGAGTATCTGATTGATACTGTGTATAAAGATAAGCCTCCCCAATAGACAAAGGAAGAGTTTGAATAAGGAGTGCCAGAAAATATCCAATACAATTCACCACAATCATTTCTCCATACAGCAAACTGATCTTTTAATAATACCATTTATACCAGGTAAATCAAATATGTAAAATATCCATTGTAGCTAGAATAAAATTCAAACTTTTCACCATGTCTTCTGCTTACCTTTTCATTCAAAACTCGTCTTTATGTCTCTCTCCTTCCCTCTCCCTCTCCCTCTCCCTCTGTATTTCAACTCCACTGGTACAGAACACAGGTAGCTCCATGATGATTAAAAGTTTTTGTACTTCCTCTGTCCAGAATTCACTTAAGTTCATCTTTTTGCAAATCACACACACACAAAAAGATAATATCTAGTGCAACCAAATGGTGACTAACTTCTATGAAGAACAACAAACTGGGCAAGGCAGAAAGGAGCAGAGGTGTATTGTTTTATGTAGAGTCGTCATGAGGACTTCTTTAATAAGCTGATGTTTAAGTAGAGACCTGGAAGAAAGTTAGGGAGACATTCAGGTACTCACGGTGAAGAGTGTTCACGGTAGAGGAAACAGGTATAAAACATTTGAGGTGACAGAAGGCTTGTTGTGTTTTAAAATTAAAGTGCCTGATTGGTCCAGTAGGGAAAGGAAGAGCCAAAGAAGACAAGTCAGAGACAAAGGGGCCAGATCAGGCCTTTATAAGGATGTTGGCTTTTATTGTGAATGAAATGGGAAGTGTTAACAGGTTAAATCAGGGCAGTTAAATGACCTGATTTAAATTTTAAAAGGATTACTCTCTTAGCTGCCTTGAGAATAGACTATAGGAAGACAAAGATGGGAACTGGGCAGCTACATAGGTGCCTAATCCTGTGCCAGGTTAGAGATGATGTTGCAGGCTCAGACAAGGTTCTGAAAAGTTCTTTGATTTGGGGTATTTTGAAGGAAGTGCATCCAGGATTTCCTGATAGATTGGATATGGAATGTGAGAAAAACAAAGATGTCAAAAATTGCTCCAATGTTTTAGCAACAGATTACAAATTGCATTTTGTTATAAACAATCTTTTATAGTTTTTTGTTTTTTTGTTTTTTTTTTTTACACCTACAGTGCCCAATCTTCCTAGGTGGTCCCCCATCCAAGTACTAACCAGGACTGACCCTGCTTAGCTTCCGAGATCAGACAGAATCTGGCTTGTTCAGGACATGGCCATAGACTCTTTTGTAATTTTAATTTGTTTCACATGAATAAATTTTTATCTCCAAAATCATAGTCAGCATCTTGAAATAGAAGACTTAATGGGATCGGGCTTAATTGCCTATCAAAGTGTTTCATACCTTGCAGGCACTCAGTAATTATCTGCTAAATGGTTAAAGGTGCTTTATTATTTCTTTTTGATATCAGTCTTGATGATGTACTAGTTCTGAGATATAAGTAGGGCTTTCTCAGATTCTGAACTAACAAAAATAAAAAAACAAACACAAATTTCCAGTTGATATACAAATAGAATATCGCAATTATTGGCTTTTTCAGGCTAAGAAAATTTTCTAATAAGGGGAAACCAAAACCTAAGAGTATGACTTTTGTTTTTCTTGAAGGATTCAACAAAGTAACAGGCTCAGAGAAGGAACTCAATTATTACTTTGTTGAATTTAAATAAAATGAGATTTAGAAGTTTTAAAAATTCTTTTGGCATATATTCCAGTGAGTTTCTTTGAAATAAATTCTTTGGTTATTTTTTTGGATCTCCTCCTGTGACTCATACTTGATATTTAATTGCCTAAGGGACAGCTGATGCATATGTCGCCCTATTCTAGTTATATAAAATTGGCATTTTGAGTGGATGGAATTGTAATAGATCAAGAGAAATGTACTTATAAAAAATTGTATGGTTGTACTTAGGGAATTGTTCTATATATATAAGCCATACACAAATATACGTACGTATAAAGTAAAGTAATATTGTGCATGATATCATTAATGATTTTATTTTTATATAGTTACTTCAGAAATTATGTAGATGGTGCTTTAATTTTAGTTATAATTGGGCTGTTTAAATCAAACAAATCTGATGTATAAATGAGTTTGAATTTGCACCTATAAAATAGAAATTAATGGTTTGTAATAAATTTTCTATTATTCAAAACAATCTCAAGAGTTTCAGTCTAGTATAATGACTACATAAGATCCTTGTTATTAAAATAATATATGGGACCATTAATTATATTTGAAGTGAATAATAAATGCTTTCAATCATACCTGTACATTTTATGAGATATTTTTCTCTGATATTATAATTAAAACTAACTTGAAATTTTTAATACATAATATAATCTTTTCCCCTTTTGAAAATGTATTTCTTTTTATTATGCAACTTACTCTTTCAGTGTCATAAGGGTGTGAAGGGAATACATTTAGTTTAGTTCACTGTTTGCTGTTGTTTAAGGGCCTGATTAAAGTTATGTGTTAACTTTTAAGATTTTTATCCTATAGAGATGCAGATAATTTCTGCCTGGTAGAATAGAAAATGTCAAAGTTTATAGTCAAATTTAAATTTAATTTAAAGCGTGAGGGGCTTTCTCTGTAAAATAATCCTATGTACCTCTAGATATTCACTTTTCACATTTAAAAATGACTTCCATTTATTTTATTCAAGTAAAATTTTATATAGTCAACCTTATAACTATGAATCATGTGTATTATGAGTTTATCTCTCCTTTTTTAAATTAAATGAGTTTTCTCCAGTAGAATTAAAACCTGTTTTGATATCATTTTCTTATCTATAATCTAATCTCTCCTGGAAAGATAGTATTATTTATTTAAATCTTTCCCTATTTTTAGAAATTAAAGTGTTTTAGTTATTTGCTTTTTTAAAGTAATGTCCTGTATGTCAACCCTGTTTATTTCCTTAAAGAAGTATTTAGTGAAATAGAAAATACCCAGTGAAAAATTAAGAACATTTTTTGAAGTCTCTTGATTCATAATGAAAAACTGTGCCTTCACATATACCCCAGAGTATTAAGTATTAGCATTTTAATTGCCAATTTATGAAAAAGAAAATTATGCTGCTTAAATATGAATTTTAACTTATTAGCAAATTTTAATAATTTAAAACCATTTATTAACCATTTGTATAAGATATTTAAAAAATTAATTTGCATGTGTCCTTGCCTACTTATAATTTAGGGTTTGTGTTAGTTTTTTAGGGCTGCCCTAACAATATATTCTATACAGGGAGGATTAAATGAGCAGAAAGAGACAAAGCAGATATTACTGACTCACAACTCTGGGGCCTAGAAGCCCAAAATCATTTTGGCTGGGTTGGCTCCTTCTGAGGACTGTGAGGAACAACCTGTTCCATGCCTCTTTCCTAGCTTCTGGTGGTTTGCTGGCAATCTTAAGTATTTCCTGGATTGTAGATTCATTACCCTGATCTGTGCCTACATGTTCATAAGGTGTTCTTTATGTGTGCATGTATGTTTGTGTCCAAATTACCCCTTTCCATAAAGACACTGGTAATATTAGATTAGGACATTAACTAATTACGTCTATAAAGACTCCAGATAAAGTCACATTCTGATTTAATAATGGGTTAAAGCTTCAACATATCTTTTTTAGGGGATACAATTCACCTCAGAGCAATGTTTTCCAGTTTTTAAATAAATATTAAAAATATTAAGAACCTATAATGTTTTTACAGATATATTTTCCAGGCTTGTTGCTTGATTTTTAATTCTTTGTGATCAGAAATTTTGTTTTGTTTAGTTTTGCTTCTGATACCTTGTTTGCATGCATTTTATTCAAAGGTGTTTTATATTTTTGTGTGGTCAGATTCATTGATTTTTTAAATTTTATCAGTTGATCTTGAAGTTAGAAAATTACATGGAGATTTAAAAAGTAGTGACTTCTGTTTTCTACTTTTAAAAAAACTTTATTTTACATTTAAATTTATTCTTCTGTTCATCGGGAATTTGTTTCAGATTATCTTTTTAAATAATTTTTCTGAATACATTTTAATATATGAAACTTACACAAAGTGATATTTTTCTCCATGTGCCATATAAAATCTCAATGCTCTTAAGTTAAAATGTTTGCTTTACCCAATGACAAATAACACGTTTCTTTTTTGATCTGGATCTTATTTTTTAGTCTATATTTTAACCAATTTTACATGATATATAATATAGAAGTCTTGAATCTCACTACCTGAGTGTGAGACTTTGAGTAAGAATTTTAACTTTTCTGAATTTTTGTTTCTTTATTTGTAAAATAAAGACATTCAACAGTATTTTCACTGAGGTATCTCCCGAGACCTAAAGTTCTATGATTCTTCCTACCCAGCCTCTTGTAAAATTGAGATAATACAATTATTTGTAGACAAATACAGAAGGAAAGCATTGCATAATAATATAAAGGATGAAAGCTGAGAGTCACAAGACAATATAAATTGTCTTGGAATCAGTTTTCAGAAAATGTGTTTATTTAAGAGCTCAGCTTTTTTCAATTTAAAATAAATGAACTTGTTTAATATGATCTAGCAGATTAGGAATGTTATTAGAAAACAGGGGAAAGGAGATTTTTGGCAGCACTGAATGCTTCAGTGATCACTATGGAACGGCTGATGGAAAATAAAAACGGTGGACAATAGAAAAAAATGTCTTTCAACAGTTTTAAGGGTTGAGTTCATGTTTTAGTTAACAGAATTGATTATTAGTATTGTACTTTAGGTTGACATATTTATTTATCATAAATATATTCTTCTGCTGTGTGACATAGTTGGCCAAATGAAGGCAAGAAGAAAATTAAATTCAGTGGTCAGATTATGCTATGTCTTTCAGAAAAGCTATTAGCAATAATGGCATTAAAAATTCATACTGCATAGATTTTCTCCAGTTACTGAAGGAAAAAGATTCAAATGCTAATAAAATATGTTGACTAAATGGATGTTCATTCTATTTTTCGCCTACTCACCATTAAAAAGAGTCCCAACATTGAAGAGCACCTTCTGTGCTGTTCTACAAGCAGGAGTTCATCATATAGTTGTGTCGCTGAATGCCAGCCCTAAGTCCCTTTTCGTTCTGTTTTGCCTTCACAAAAGGGATGACTCTTTAAAGCCCTTAAAGTACAGTAAATATGATCAAATGAAAGAAAGTTTGGTGCTTCTCATTTGTTAGATTATTTCCCCATTTTTCACTTTCAATTAGCCCTGAAATATTATTTCTAAAGTTATTTTCCTTCTTTTTCATCTACTCATGTGAACTGAGGGAGAGGAAAATACTGGGTAAATTAAGTAATATCTATTTTGTTCCTTTGTTTTCCTGTGTCTATGACCTTTTCCTTAATCAGAACGAAATCCATTATTTTTTTTATACCTGATGGGTTGGGGTAGATTAAGATTTGTTGTAGCAAAAATAAAAAGAGAAGTAATTCATATTTAGCTTCAGACACCTAAGATAGCATTTTCAAAATTGCAGTGAGAAAATCAGCCTGGATTCCACAGTGAGTGTAACTTCTCTATTAAATCAAGAAATAGACCTAGAATATAGGATTTTATGTAAGGGAGGTTATAGTCAGAGAGAAAATAAAATCATATTGTAATTGAATCAAGGAAATAGAAATTAGGTTAAATGATTTGATTATTATTATTGGGTTAAATTATGAAATTTGGTGTGGTTTGAGAAACACACTTCTATGTATTTTCCAAGGAGAGCTACAGCTAGGACTCTCTTCTGAAAGACACCATAGACGTTTGAGGCCCTCTGCCCCAGCTGGAGCTGCAAGTTCACATTAGCCACACGCAGGGAACAGTTCAGGCTGGTACCTGAAACTCACATAAATTTTAGAGTTTCACTGTGGAGAAAAAATAGAAAACTACAGATAAAAAATCAAGAATGAAAATGAGCATATATATTCAGAATGAAAAATAATTTAGAAAAGAAAATTTAAATTTTCTAAAGCTTAAGATGCTCTTTAAAATCCAAAGGAAAAGGATATAACTAATGGTTATTAATTAACTACCTGACACATCTATAGTACATTTCATCTCTACATTATTGACTGCTTATACTTTACTTGATTCTTTATATGATAAGTTTGTAGCACCCCTCTACAGAGAGATTAGAAAAGTAACTGTCTCTCTTCCTACATGTTCAATAAAAATTAACTTTTTAAAAATTATCAATTGAAAATCAATTTCTTTGTATCAGTTTATAGTATCAGTTTAAAAAATATTTTGTGTTTATGACATACTTAGTAATGCCATGTAGATCTGTACATAGATTGCTGTCAAATCTGTCAAGCTTCTGTCACATGAGCTTTAAAATCTGAGGGCATTCAAAGTCCTTAAATATGCTTTATGTTGATTACATTATTGTTAGAAGCCTTTCAAGACTGTTACTGGCAATTTAACTTACATAGAAATGTCTGCAAATTATAAAAATGCATTGTTTTAAGTTAAGACTACATCTATTCTCAGCTAAATGTCCCCATAGGCTGATTCCAGAATTTCCCATAGTCATGCCAATGTTACCAAGCAAGACAGGAAATGTGACAAAGAGAAAATCAGTCAGTAGTCTTTATCAATTGTAGTTAATATGTATTAGTTTTGCAAATTTCATAAAAAGCATCACTTAGAAAGGACCTGTGCAAGTGGGGGACTCTGAAACTTAACCTGTGTGGCTTTCATGATCATTCCAAGTCTGGCTTGGAAAGAAGCTCTCACATTCTCAGGGAAAAGGTGGATCTCATAGAACTAAAGAATCTAAAAGAGAATATGTAAGTTTAAAAATACTTTTAATTTATTATAATGAACCAGTGTTATCATAATGGAATAAATTTACTGTTCTCTGCCGTGCCTTCACCGCCTTCTCATTCCTAGCTACCCAGGAAATGGGGACTTAGGTGAATATTACATCTGTCCATTGAAAATAAAGAAGCTGCATTTCCTTTGTGCTTCTTAATATAGTATGAATAAATGTGAGACACGATTACATATATTTTTCAAGTTAATATTTATTTACTTTTAATGTACTCATAACATGAATTATACTAACTGAAAAATTTTAAATTTTATCATTGTATTTGATTTTTATTATTATATCTATAGGATAAAAGCATTAAATTGCTCATTCAGAATTGCTTAATATTATTCTAAGGTCAATGTCAAGAGCTGGTGCCCGATAAGACATCAGGAATGTGATAAAAACTGATCTATAGGGTGCAGAAACTCCGATAGTGTACTGCTCTTTGTAGTTACTCAGTTCATCATCTTATTTTTTTTCTTAGCCAAGCTCATGTTCAGGCCTAGGTAAATTTATGATGTAAACTTCACAGGTAGGTTAGACTCCACAATAAAAAGATGATCTAGTAAAATCACATTAGTTATTCCTCAGAAGTTTCTAATTGGGCTGCTGACTCAGTGCATTTCTTTAGTTGGTAATGGACAGGAGGATAGGAAAATAAATCAATAGTGCAATGGGAATAGATTCCATTGACAAGCACTGAGGACCTCACATGTGCTCCTCTTTATTGAGCATCTATCTTCTCCAGTGATAAGAGTAGAACATAGAACCATAAGCAATTATCTTTTGTTTGAAGAGGATTTGATGTTCAAATAAACCTTTCTAGGGCAGTTATTATCTAGGTTGAGATGTAAGGTAGAAGAATTGGGTAACAGGAGAATAAGTGATTCAAGGCCATGTGAATAGCACTGTAGCAGTGCAGGGTAAGAACATGGTGCAGTTTCAGTTTAGAAAGAAAATTTGAACTGCAAGGTTGACATTGGATTGGAAGCAAAGATTGGGTAACAATCAGGAATATTTTATAAGGTGGGTGGTTCTTGAGTAGCTGCTGAAAAACCTTAGCCCTTTTACCCCGTAGAAACTTGAATATTTAATTAAGGAGAAAGCAATATAAGACTTATTTCTTGCCACTTGACTACCAGAATCCTTCTTCACCTCAAAAGCTCACATTCTTACATTCAGGAAATGAAAAAAAAATGGTTAGACCATTTTTGCATATATATTTTATGCATATATATTTTATAAACTCTAATTTTCTTTAAGTTCGGTAGTTTGTGTTGACTTTTATAACATTTAAACAGGTTAACACTTTTGGAAACAAAACATAAGAACAAATGCCAAAGCCTATCTTGGGATAGGTACTTACACATGTGTTATTTTATAATCCTCACACACACACAAAAAAAATACTTTAAATCATTATGGAATTTTCTAGGTTAGAAAAGATGCTTAAAGACCTTGAGCATGAGATTAAACAGGTCTATTGGAGGAGAGCCAAACTTTAGCGGAGGTCACCTGTGTTTATCTGTCTAACAAAATTAAAAATTAATAAATTTTGAATGAAGTTTAATTAAGGCTAATCCCATAAAGTAAGTTCCTAAAAATTGCCTTTTATTCATGTTTTAAATGCATATGTTTATGAACTAAAGTATTCATAATAAATGGCCAGTTAAAAATTTTCAAAATGTTTTCATTTTGACTGCACAACCTCATAGTCAAAAGAAATCTTAACTCGGGAAAAATGTGTTAAATATACAAGGCCAAGTCCCAAATTTCCAATAATTTTACATGATATGCACCCTGTCTTCAGAACAATCAATTAGACTCTTGCCTCCTGATATGAATACCCAAATACAAATTAAAAAGGGGAAGCATGTACACAACATCAAAATATAGATCAATATCATTACCCAGGTTAGTTTGTAATATTCTGTTTAGAGCATGGTTATAATTGGGAAATATTACAGGTATTAATCATGGTAACAATGACAAATATCTGTAGTCACTTTGGGAAAACCATGTTTATAAATGTAGAGACATCTCAGAGTTGGCTTAAAGTTCTTAAGTTATAATCTCTTAAGTTATACTCTCACAAGATGTATATTATTGAAATCTATTTCTTTAATCAATGCAGAAGTTCATATTTCAACTAAGAGGAAGACTATTTTGAAGGAAACTAACTCTATTGTGACTACCATGTGAACCCCTCCCTCAATCTTTCTTTTCTTGCCATTAGAACGGTCTTTCAATTATGAGACATATTTAGTAACCAGAGCTGGAATCCGTCACTGACCTTAATATTACTATGCAAAATGATACACAGGAGTGAAAATGGACTCAGAATGAGTTGTACAAGTTGTCAGAGTACTGACAGAAAGTAGAAGAGATAAAGTGGTCTTTGATTTAAAGATAGTCTGTGTAGGAGACAAGAACACATACCTGGAGTATGCTTCATTTGTTTTTTTGGACCCACCAGGAATGCACATTAAAGCACAGTCATGGACAGCACTCAAAATTTTAACATCTTGCTGTTCTAACTGCTGTACAATTATACTAAGCCCTGGTTCAGGATGACTGCTGTGAAGAGCCAGAGTTTGGCATAATTCAGATAAAGAAAGTCAGTAGTTTGGGGAGAAAAGGCTGACATAATAGATGTACCACCTAACTGGCTGCCAGTGCCATGTTTCCTACACAGTGATTCCTCTCTCTTAGTGATCAGAATGAGGCTGACAATAGAAAGCTCTAGGATGGCTAAAAGCACCTTTTGTTTTTCCTTCACTGGTGAAAGAAGCTATAACTGCAAGAGAGTTGTTGATTATAATGGGAATGATCAGAGTTGGTAGGCATAGGTATTGACTATCAAGAGCAAGAAGTAGATGGAGTATTCCAGCTTTAGGGAATGGTAATACTAGAGCTACTGGGTTACACTTAAGAAGTTTAAGGTGAAATTAAAAGTATTCTAAGATTCTATTTCATCTATGAAAGCAAGCATGATAAAAGTGGGAGCTGTGCTTCTTTCATACCAACTGCAGTACAAACAGCTTGGGTTAAAATACTGGGTCCCTTTAATTCTTCTGTGTGAAGTTAGACCTCAGTTTCTTCAAGAAAAATGTAAAATGGAAATAAGAGTACTACTCAAAAGAGTGCTTGTGAGAATAAAGATAAAGTACATAAAATAAGAAAGTTCTGGAAATAATAAATATTATATTTTATTATTAAGACAAGGACACTTGGTCTCCACAGTTGTAAGAAGACCTAAGACAATTATAAAACAAGAATATAAAGAACTTCTGGTAAAGGTCATTACAATTGCTTTTATATACAGCATCACCACTATTCTCTGTTTTCTTCAAAAACTCAAACTATAAAGACACATGGTTATTGTTTAGAGAAGGGCTATTTTAAAAGCTGCAGACATCAATCTCAGTGGATCACTGGAGGTTTTACTGTATCAACTGCTAAAATGATTGTGACTGAGTTTATCTCACAATAAGTGAGACAAGTGGTTTATATTTTTGCAATAGCTCTTACAAATTAAGGAGTGTATATTTGGAAAGTATATTTAGTAATTGAAAAAAAAATTGAGCTGGTGGTTCCCTAATTCATCAGGTAAATGTTATTGGATGGAGTTACGTTGTTACTGACCAGGTAGAAGCCATTGGTTTTCCTTCTATCGTCTCTGCTTATAAACCTAAGTAACATTCTATCTCCAGAAATATCCTTGAGATTTCAGTTGCCACCAAAGATTTCCTAGGTGTGGTTATTCTAATAGCTCTCTTTTATTTCTCAGCTTTGGTCTGGGCAAAACATATTGAGTCCTAGAATATTAACTTCAGTTTAACAAGAATTTAACGTGTTTTGTTTTTTGCATGTGTTTTCACATACCTTTTTTAGGGAGCATACTAAACAGCATCTATATATGGCAGAGGAAGATTTCTTTCAAATTAGTCATCAAGAATATGGTCCACCTCTTCATCATAGGACATTATGTTTCTCTTATCAGTGTGATGATGTCATAATACTTGGTATTAGAATAAAGGAATTGTAAGTATTCTCAATTCTTTTAAAAAATAAGTGATAGAGATTGAAAATAAAGCCCATAGAAATATATATATATATATATATATATATACATATATATATATATATATATATACATATATATATATATATATATATATATATATATATATATATATAAAGTTCTTTTCATCCTAAAGATATGGGACAAATTGTAATTCTCTCCAAAGTTAAAAACAGCTTTCACTCCTCTTAATTTAGAAAAAGGGATAGCGTTTAATTGCCCTCCTATTTTGGAGGCATCTTATTTTCCTTCCTAGGTACCCTCACTGCTTAATAATCTATTTTGGCTGTTCTACTGTACTTCACTTTGTTTACTTTATAGAATCATTAAAGAATTTTAAGCTGACAGTGTGAGCTGCCCTTCTAGTTAGTTTCTATGATACTGCTGATTTGGGGAAGTCTAGAGTTTCTAAAGAAGCAGAATCTCAAGTGATAAATCCTCAAAGGAGGACTTTTAATTGTGGCCCCTGAGGTTTAGATACAAAATTATACGTTTTGTAGCAGAACACCACTTCCCTTTTGAGAATGAATATGTGTCTAGAATACAAATGCCTGATCATGAAATACAAGTGATCTTGAGGCATGGATTGACCATATGACCTATTATTTATTGTATGATTCACCAAACCATGTTTGCATAGGCCCAGATGAAGTCCACCATTAAATGGAAGTGGTCTATTTAGGATCAAGTACCTGGGTACACCAAATGAATAAAATTTCCCAATATTCATTGACTCTATGTAGGTCACATTACTTTTCTTCCTCACTCAATTTATGCCTATGTGTTTATAGAAAATTCTGTGTAACTTAAAAAGGATAAAAGTCTTAAGAAATGCTTATAGGGAATTCTGCAGGATATGAAAGCACTATCCAAAAATGGATTGCTGCTGCATTAGAGCTCTCATAATAGTGAATTGAAAGACAATAGAGTGAGGAAATTCTCCCAATCAGCAGAACTTCAAGTAAAACATTGTACAGTTTGTTATGCCTGAAAAAAAAGTCTAGATTGAAATCTGAATTTACCTTTATTTGGGGAGAGTGCAGATACTTGGCTGAACCATTAAAGATTTGAAACAAGTACAGTTGGAGGACTTGTGCTCTAGGGTTTTGGATAAAGAAGGTGTGAATGAAACATTTTTTAAAATATAGGTTTTTTTTTTTAAATTACAGTTGGCATACAATATTATGTTAGCTTCAGGTGTACAATATAGTTATTAGATATGTATTGTACGAAGTGATCACCATGATAATCTAGTACCCTTCTGACACTATACATGGTTATTATAATATTAACTATATTCCCTGTGCTATATATCCCTATGACTCTTTAGAAACTACAAACCTGTATTTTTTAATTTCTTCCCCTTTTTACCCATTCCCCCAAACCCCATCCATTTGGCAACCGTCAAAATGTTCTCTTTACCTATGATCTTGTTTCTGTTTTGTTTGTTCATTTACTTTTTTTTTTAATTACACATATAAATGAAATCATATGGTAGTTGTCTTTCTCTGTCTGACTTTTTTTTGTTTCCATGTTCATGAAATACCTTTTATCCATCTTTTTACTTTCAGTCTATGTGTATCTCTGGATCTGAATATTATATACAGGCTCTGTATATACGAGTCTCGTTTTTTATCCATTCAGCCACTCTTTTGATTTAAGCATTTAATCCATTCACAATTAAAATAATTATTGATAGACATATAGTTATTGCCATTTTATTATTCATATTTTTGATTTTTTTCTTTTTCTTAAAAGAGTCCCCTTAACATTTCTTGTAATACTGGTTTGGTGTTTATGATCTTCCTTAGCTTTTTCTTGTCTGGGAAGCTCTTTATCTGTTCTTTGATTCTAAATGATAGGTTTTCTAGATAGACTAATCTTGGTTATATGTTCTTGCTTTTTATCATTTTAAATACTTTGTGCTACTTCCTCTGGTCTGAAAATTTCTGCTGAGAAATTAGCTGACAGTATTATGAAAACTTGTAGGTAATTAACTGCTTTTATCTTGATGCTTTTAAGATTTCTCTTTGTCTTTAAACTTTGGCATTTTCATCAAAATGTGACTTGGCGTGGATCTGTTTGGGTTCATCTTGTTTAGAACACTCTGTGCTTCCTGGACTTGTATGTCTATTTCCTTTGCCACATTAGGGAAGTTTTCTATCATTATTTTTTCATAGGTTCTCAATCCCTTGCTCTCTCTCTTCTCCTTCTGGTACCCTGGAATGCAAATGTTATGCTTGATGGTGTTCCAGAGATCCTTTAAGCTATCCTCATTTTCTTTTTTTTTTCTTTTTTTTATTCCAATTGAGTGTTTTCTGGTACCTTGTCTTCCAAGTCACTGATGTGATTTTTTGTTTCATGTAACCTACTGTTGATTTTTTCTAGTGTATTCTTTCAGTTACTACAGTCTTCATTTCTGACTTTTTTTAATACTATTTTTAATGCTTACTATCTTTGTTGAAATGCTCACAAAGTTCATTAAGCATCTTTATAGCCAGTGTTTTGAACATTGTATCTGGTAAATTGTTTACATTCATTTTGTTTAATTCTTTTTCTGCAATTTTCTCCTGTTCTTTCATTTGGAACATATTTTTGTTTGTTTGTTTGTTTTCATTGTCTGTCTCTTTGCAGTTGTTTCTATTTATTATATATATCTACTATGTCTCCCAGTTTTGACAGGGTGGTCTTATATAGTAGGTTTCCTGTGGGTCCCAGAGGTGAAGTCTCCCTAGTCACTGGAGCCAGATACTTCAGGAGTGTTTTTTTGTGTGTGTGGGAGTTGTGTATGCCCTCCTGTTGTGTTGAGCCTTGATTGCTGATTGTACATCGGTGGGAGAGACTGCGTCTCAGGCTGACTGGTTTTGACGACTGACTAGTGACTATAGTGGAAGACCTGGTGTGCAATGGGTGACTCTATGAAACGGGATTGCTTTAGCAGGATTCCAGTGCTTGCTCAGTCTGCCATTTGAGTGTGTTGTCCTCTGATGGCCCTGCATGGTGCTCTCACTCAGTCCTAAGCTTTTTGGCATGGGCTACCAAGTAATCTGCAGATGACCACAACCTATACTGGGCTTGAAGTCCCCTTGAGAGACCATACTGTATATAAGGGCTGGCTGCTGCTAGTGCTGCTAGTGCTAGACTTGGGGCAGCTCAGCAAGACGTACTGAGCATGCCAAGGCTAGATGCTGCTTGTTGGGGTTTTGTGAACCTTTGATAAATTTTAAGAAAGTTCACAGTATGAGCCCAAACAGGGCATTTGTATTGAAAATCCACTGGAAGCAGCATGGATGAGCCACAAGTTTGGTGGGTCAGGTCTTCGGAAATCACCAGGGTGGGGCAACCTGTGTTACCAAGTTTATGGAGACTCAGACATGGCAGCCACCTGCATTTTAAGGCTGAGTGGTGGGAGGATGCAACAAAGGAACAATAGCTTCTGCCAGCACTTCTATCTAGGAGAAAGCTTCCCCTCCAACCCTCTCACTAAAGTCACACAATCCAGTTCCTCCCCATATGTCCCTGGCACCTTTTGAGCTATTGCCTGAGCACTGGATCATAGAGCAAGTGAGTCTGTTAGAGAGTAAGTCTGTTTGTGGACCCTTTAAAAGAAATATCTGGGTCTCTAGCCACCCTCCATTCCACCTAGTCACAATCTCTGCTGGTTTTCACAGCCAGGAGTTAGGGAGACTTCTTTCTCCAGCACTGGAACTGTGGGCTGGGAAGCCTGGTATGGGTCTGGGACCCCTTGCTCCTCAGGGGAAACCTTCACAGCTAAGATAATTCTTCTGATTATTAACCACCACACTGTAGGTGTGGGGCCAGCCCATTATGCATCTACACCCCTCCTACTGGTCTTATGTGGCTTCTTCTGTTAAAGGACTTTTGTTCAAGAAAACCTCAGGTGATTCTCAGTAATAATTATTCTGTTGCAGTAATTTTGATGTGGTTGTTTGATGAGAAGAAGCAAGCACATTTACCAACTCTGTCACCTTGACCAGAAACAGATGAATTTGAAAGAGACCAGAACCACATTAACTCACCAGAAAAGAACAGTCTAGTGGCTTGTTTTCTCTTTGCTAAGGCAGTTCTGACTACAGCCATTACTGAAGGACAAATTTGTCAAGAACAAGTTTTACATTCCTAATATAGTATATCCTGCTAGAAAACAGCTACCCACTGATAGTATGTTGATTATATTAGGTCTTTTGCAGCATGAATATGACAATTATTTGCTCTCACTGAAAAAATTTACTCTATTTGGAATCTAACTTTGTTTCTTGTGGCCATCTTGTTTTTGTCTATGACAACAAACTTACCGAATATCTCATGTATCAACAAGTTCTTTCATCAGTGTTACATCTGGCCATGTCATTTACTTCACAGAAATGAAAGACTAAACTGAAACCCATGAAAAGAACTTCTCCTATCATCTTTACAACATGCATAAGTTGCTGGCTTTAAACAATGATAACTTGATCTGTTGAAAATTCATTCACAGTGTTCCTTAATTGACCAAAATGGGCTAAATATCTGAGGCAACAACTTACAGTATAATGCTGCCTCTTTCATAGCTAAATAAATAGATATAGGAATTAAGAAGTAGTAAGAATAATGCCTTTTAAAATCTTACCTGATGTCTCACTTTCAAAATATTCTTTTGATCTCTACATTATGAGCTCAGAAGTATGAAAGTGATAATATCCAAGAGAAGCATACTTCTATTTATATTTTATGTTAAATATAAAAATAGTTCTACTAAGTTGTAAACTGTGGGTGGCATCTGGAATCTTGGACTTCTCATGTCATAATACAAATAGTAAAAAGTATTATCACTGTGTTGACAAGGACAATAATTCTGCTAAAATGAAGTTTGGAATAATTATAGATGAACAAGGTAACTTTTTTGGTACCTCTTTTTATTTCCTGATGAGTTCCATTGAGAAAATATGATACCTTTAGACCTCTTAGGAATTAGTTCATGGTATTCCATGAGGCATGGATCCCAGGTCAACTGAGGGACCAGGTAAAGGCAAAAAGAAAAAGAGAGAGAGAGAGAGAGAGAGAGAAAAGTCTAATACTAAAAATGGCTTTGTGATAAGTTGCATAAATAAGTTATCATCTAAAAATTTAGAAAATATATGAATGTCACTAGAGCAAGTAAATGGTGATATTAGAAATTAGCTTCAAAGATGATTGGAAGATATTATCTTTGGTTGCAGAAATGAGTCATAGTTTTGGTTTTTACTCAGTTTGGAAGGGGATGGATATTTTTTTAGTTGAATGTGAACTGGCTATATTATAAAAATTGATTATTCATTGGAAGTTTAGAGCTGGAAATAAAGATGCTGAGTCTAACAAGTAAAGTCTTTAATGTAGAAGGCAAATAAGGTATCTGCCAATTATACTGCTCCATTTTAGGATAAACTTCAAAACTTCCCCTCTGTAAGTAACTATGATCTTTGTTATGTGTGTGTTAAATGAATCTAAATTAATTGTCCTAAGAAAAAAATGACTTAGAGGGGGTTGGAGTGAGAAGAAAAGTCAAATGAATTTGCTTCAGCACTTTCTATGTATCATTTGGTTTCATACAATACAGGTTCTCTTCATACAACAGTAAGGTATCTAGGAATTGATTATACCTTTCTACATTGGCAGGGACTTTCCAGATTTGCTTCCTACCTCATTGGTGGCTACTTCATCTGCTCCTCCTCCTCCTCCTCCTCCTCCTGCTCCTCCTCCTTTTTTCCTCCTTCTCCTTCTGCTCCTGCTTCTGCTACTTCTTTCTATTTCCATGTCTCCTCAACCTCTTATTGTTGAAAAATCAATGGTTCAGGTTTTTTCAATATAGTTGGTATACAATGTTATATTAGTTTCAGGTGTACAATATAGTGACTCTATATTTATGTACCTTACAATATGATAACCTCACTAAATCTAGTAGTCATCTGTCATAGTACAACCTTATCAAAATATCCTGTTCTTCGATCTTTCCTCTTCTTTCCATGATATCATTCGGTATTGTAGCTGCAATACTTTACACCCAGATATCTGCACAGCCAACTCCTTCAACTCTTTTGAGTCATTGCTCAAATATCATTTTCTTTATAAGAGTTCTCCTGACCACACTCCTTAAATATTGTATCCCATCAGTTTCAGCATTCACAATCCCACTTACCTTGCTCTATTTTTCCTCTTTCTCCATGGCTCTTTCTAACATACTAAATGTTATATACATATATACATATATACATATATACATTTATATATATATTGCATATTATCCATCTCCATCCCCATTAGAATGTCAACTTCATAGGGCATGAATGTCCTATTTGATTTTATGATTTATTTCAATAGGCCAAACTAGAGCTTGGAGCATAAAGATACTCAATGTTTTTTTTTTTAAATGAACAAAATAATTTATGAAGAGCCTGAAATTCAAAAGAAAAAGACTACCTTCCTAATAGTAAAATCCCTGTAAAGGATTCTGACTTCTAGGATATGGCCACATGGTCATATCTGAACTAATCAAAAGGCAGAGATATTGACCAAGCCAGAATCACATGACAACTTCTGCCACAGAGATCACAGAATTCATTCTAACCAAACCGAATACCTGGCATAGTGTTACTGTAGAAAAGGGGAGAAATGATGCTCCAAATGATATCCTCTAAAAGTAAAAGTGATAGATGAACAAAGAAAATGAAAGTTGTTTGGTATCCTAAATACCTCTGGGTTAGCCTTTTAATTGTCCATGGCACTTGTTATATGCCCTAGTCTAGAAACTGAGTCAATAATAATATTACCAGAAACATGAAAAAATGTATGCCCTTTACTGCATTACATATGTATCTTGGTAATAAGCACCCAATACTAATGATAAACCAAGTGTAGCCCTTCAAAACATAAAGATATTCTCAAAGTATTCTTCATATTATGGGTAATAGTTTAAAATGACTGCTAATTTTTGTACATTTCTTTCTTATTACAAAATTTTCTGTAATTATTTTAAAGTTAAAGGGGTTTATTAAAGTACTGTTAGAAGTGAACAAATGTGAACATTTATATATATTTTGTAAGTATTGGGATAAAAAAGCTGAAGTCATCAATGACTGCTGACAATTACCAAGGCCTCTAAACCTTATCTCATTAATTAAGATGAATTAGTGAGACAGTAAGAAATAGTTTCTAGCTTCTAAGGAGTAAGCCTTAAATATAAATAGACCAATTGCAACAGAGGATTTTTTAAAAACTGATATTACAATGATTACCTCACTGTGAGATAAAGAGATCATGAGAAAGTACGTATGGCTTGAGTACACTAGAAGAAACTCAGTGGCTAATGCTGTATTCTTTAGCTGCTGTCTCCTTATTTTGTTTTAATTTTGCTGAATTTTTATTTATCACTCAAGATACAGCAGCTGAACAAATTAAAAAATAGGTTTCCAACCTAATAAGTTAGTCTTAGGATGAATGAGCCAAATAGGATTAAACTTCCTATTCTGAAATATCAACTTTAGGGAAGATGGGCCAGGGAAGACCAGCCCCTTATGTTGATATCAGAAGTAGGATGAAAAGATTAAACCAGGAGCCAGAAAACGTTTTCTATAAAGTGCCAGGGAGTAAGTAATTATTTTAGAATTTGCAGGCCACCAAATTTTTCTCTCAACTACTTAACTCTATAGTGGGAAGGCAGCCATGGATGCAATATAAATGAATGGGTTTGGCTGTTTCAATAAAACTATACTTATGACTCTGAAATTTGAGTTTCATATAATTTTCACACATTATAAAATATTTTTCTTTTGATATCTTTCCAACCATGTAAAAATTTAAAAACCATTTTTGGCTCACAGGCCTTAAGAAATTAGGTAGCAGGCTGAATGTTTCCCACAGGTCAGATTGCCAACCACTGGATTAAACCATGAATGACCTCAGGCTGAAAATGATTGTACATCCTACGTGTTTAAATGACTTTCCTAACTTGGAAAGATGGTTAGGAGTTCCAGATAGATGCAAATATTAGTTCAAGATGAGTCACTGGTTTTCCATTTCTACACACTTGTGTCCTTTTCAAAGAAAAATATTGTGCAAGCAAACTGGGAGATTGAGGAAACAGATTGTTGGTGACTGCTCACTACTCATCCCCTCCATCTACTGTCTTTGTGCGGAATCTAGTTATCTGAGTGCTTATTTTGATTAACATATGGAAAGGCTTTGGCAGGCCTTTAACCCTCAGGCTTATTCAGAATACTGAGAAAAATAGGTAGAGCTCAATCTGATTATTAGTATGATCAAATCATGCAATGCTTTTCTTTTAAATAAACATTATGCATAAAAACTAAAACCAGAATGTAAACATTGGCTCTCTTTGAGTATTGGGATTATGATTCTAAGTCTTTGTTTCTTTGTTTTTGTTTACCTGCATATTTTTTATGCAGTCAATCCATATTGCCTAGTAATAAAGTATTAAATTAAAAAATTAATTAATCAAATTTGTTATATTCTTAATATACCATTTTTTGTACGTTTTTTTCAAAAGTTAGACTCATTTCTTGTAAAGTGATGTTTTTGGCTTGAAAGAGAAAGAGAAGCACTGTTTAGAGAAAAGCAAACTGCATTTTATTTTGACTTGTAAATACGATCTGCAAAATAAGTTCTCTCATATCTTAGTCTAAATTGAAATTGATCTCAATGAAGGGCAAACAAAAATAAAAACAAAAAAAAAGCCTGAATGCAAAAAAATAATCTTTTAAATTTTTTCAGTGGTATTTTTTTCAGGTGTTTAATATTCTTTTCTTAGGAGTCAAATATGTTAAGCAGTTATCTAGGCACCAAGAAAAAGATAAAGATAAATAAGACCTCTGTAGTGAAGGGACTTTTCAATGTTATGAATCATGATTGATTAATTAGGTAGCTCAGGAGAACTTCACAGTGTTATTGTTTCTGAGCTGTGAAAAGTCAAACTACAGGGAATTTTTTTCTTTCTAGAGAAGCAATCAATGACTAACAATTTTTATTTTCTCCATTGTATGGGAATTTTTGTTTTTAACATTATTTGTATGGACAACAAATATCAAATCTTAGAGTACAAGTCTATATGAAGTGCTTTCTAATGTTTCAAAAACCTTCCAAAAATATAGAAGCAATAAATACAGAGATATACTTGACACATAACAGAAAGCATTATTCCATTAAATATAAACTGACTCTGGAAGGTGTATTTTACCTTTCAATTTGTTTGGTGCTACCTTTTAATTCTGCTAGAAAAAATCTTGAGTCCTTGGGTAGTTTAACAACTAACTTTAGATTAGTGAGATAGAATGAGAAGAATATGTCAATTAAGAATATGTACTTTGAGTGATTATCAGAGTTATAGGATTCTGGATTTTTTAAAATTTTATTACTTTTATTTCTCTAAAATCTAGATGTTCTAGCACATGTTATTAATTTTTAAATGTATTTTATATATAAAGCAGAAACACGATATCAAAAGAGTATATTCAACATATCTTTCCCTTTTCCATTTAAAAATAATTACAAGGCATCAAGGAGTGCAAAGAATACAAATATGAATTCCGAATTCAAATCAAACTAAGAGATTTCTATAACCTTCTTATCCCCATGTATAATGATTTAAAGCAGATAGGGAAAGGTGCATGATTTACTAGTGCTCCTACAGTTTGGGGGGATGGTGTGGAGAGAAGCAAAGTAATCCACGCCAGGGAACCTCAGAAAGCCTGAGGAGGTTGGCGTCATATGCAAGGCAGAATGTGAGTGTGAAGGGAGCAAACTATAAAGGGGTTGCTATACCTCCAGGCTTTTACCCTAAACAAACATAGATAATTATCCCTCCTTAACTCCAACCCCCCCACCCCCATACCATATAAATTTTAATATAAAGAGGAAAACACAGAGAAGGGCAAAGAGCAAAGCTGTGCATAAATTAGGTAAAAATGTGCATATAAAACAGTTAAAAAAAATAAAAACTTCTATCTTTCCCAAACAAATTTTAAAACTTCCTGTGATGATACTGGAATATCATTCTCTGGAAAACCAACCAAAAGAATCAGGATTTTTAGATATTTATGTGGAAAGTTTAAAAAACAAAAAACCATTCATTTACCCAGCACCCTCCAGGAAAGCCTTCCAGTTCGTGAGCCCCATCCACTGAAACAGAGCTACTGATTAACTTTCATGTCTCACAAAAGGTTATACAATGCTGGTTATATAGTGTTGGTCATACAGTGTTGGTTATAACTAGGCAATTGAGGAAATTCCCCAACACCAATGATAGCTACCAAATAAGTAAATAAAAAAAGTGCTTAGAGAAAATGTAGATCAAAGTAACAGTAATTAATGTCCTTGAGAGGTAAGAGAAAACATTGCATCCATGAGAGAAAAAGTTATAAAAAAATGATTACCAAAAAAAAAAAAAACCTCTGATAACTATAAATATGATATCCAAAATAAGGATTTGAGTTCAGGGAATGGAAGACAAGGTCATGTAAATAAAGAGGAGAACCAAACAAAACAAACAAAAAAAATAGAACAACAACAAAAAAATCTTAACAGAAGAACCCCCATCATGGCTCCTTAGCCAGCTCAAAGGAGAAGAATCTCCAAGTGTCTATTCTGAGGAAAAGAAGCTATTTTATCTTCCTATGTCCAAAACTTGCCTTCTCTTCTCACTACATGCACTGATGTTGAGACCCTTATTTTGTTCACTCCAGCATGCATGAACCATGCAAGACAATCATATCTGACAGTACATTTCCTCCAAATCAACCATATTTGAGGCTTACTCTGGGGCATCAACAAAACAATCATAAGTTTAGAACTTCCCCTCAAATAATTATAAAACACCTGCTTAATAGATGCATATTTATAGAGACCTATTAAAAAACAGCCATTTTCCTAGTTCAAAGCTATCCCCCAAATGATACCTTTCAACTTTAATAATTTTAATATTTCATCATAATCAGGCAACTTTATTAAATACAAGCAAGCAACTGTCTATAATATTGAGAATCTCTAAATTATAGGTGAGTAATTTTTTTAACAAACCTAATTTAATGAACACAAGTTAACAATTTAACATACTAGAATTAAGGTGTTGAAAATATGTATTTTTAATTTTATGTATTTTTATATATAACTAAGTGAATCTTTCTTCCAGACCCCACACATTGGGTAGTAAATATTTATATATTCGAATAGTAGTCATTAATTCAACTCAGTCTCCTACTTAGTTAATACTAACAATTTTCAAGGGAGTTTTTTATAATGCTCAGATTTATCAAGTTTTCTACCCCACATCACCACCCATGGTACCTCCACGAGATGGTGCCTGGGAAGAATAGTGTAGCTTTTACAACTTTAAGTAGGAGAGAAGTAACAGTTCTAAGGGGTTTGATATTATGGCTCTGTATAACACTGTATTTTTCAAAGATGACCTCACCAAGATATATTTTATTTCATGTGGTAATCTTACAATGTGACATAGGCTGCACTTCTAGCGAGAGGTATTCCCTCTTCTTGAATCAGAGTGGGCCTTTGGAATTGTCTCAACCAGTACAACGTGATAGATAAGATTCCATGTGACTTCTACAACTAGTTGCTAGGTCATAAAGACAAGGTATTTTCTTCCTGGTTCTCATGCCTCTGTCTCTCTGTCTCTGTCTTTCTCTTGATGCTGGTCCTAGAACCTAACCACCATGTTAATCATCTACCAAGTTGTAAGAAAAATCAGAGCACTTACAAAGGTCGCATATAGATGTTCAAAGTGACTGTTTAACTGCACCTTCATCTCACAACTAATATCAACTGCCAGGCACACACATAAAGGAGCCTTCAGAAGCTGTCAGCCTCTAACCTTCCTTTTCTTCTTCATGCTATATTTTAAAATAATCTTATTCTTATTTGGGGGGGAACGCAACATGAGGCCTGTTCTGGATTTTAGCTTTCCTTTCTGGACTCTCACATCATCCCACTCTGTCACATCCATTCTTGGTTTTCTTTCATAAATGTGCACCTTGAAAAAATCCAGGCTCATCAGTCACAAATATTCCAGTTTGTCTTTTGGGTGTTTACCTTAAATGTTTCTTCCTCTCAGACTTTTTTTTCTTTTTTAATAGTCTTTTATCTTGAATATTTTCTCTTTTGGAACCTCAGTTTATGGCTCAGACATCTTCTCAAAAATTTTTGAAATTTGTGTCTAAAGTCAGGCATAAGTTCAGAGTTTGTATAAGGTACTATTAAGCTAAATAAAGTAAAATAAATAGAAACAATTATTTCAAGAAGGAGACAAAAAAGAAGCTGAAGTAAATGTCGTAACTACCTAATAGCCATAGGTAATATTTTCCTAATTGGTTTAGCACATATGTTAATGGATGAAAACAGCAATAAAATGACTTATAATTAAACAAAAAATTAAACTTTGGATTCCCATGCTTGAACAGTTTAAGATTTTCAGGAGAAAATGAAAGTTAGAATTTTGTGATAGCTGATTCAGGTGAAAGTGTCAAACTGAGGTGTTCTGGAATATCAAAGTTTGCAGAATCCTAGAGCTAACTCAAGTACGAAATAATCTGTGAATGGGAAAAATCAAAGTAACATTTGCAAAAATGCCACATTAATTCAAGTTATCGGTCTGTACCTATGTGATTTATGCCTTTCAATCAAACTTTATATTTAAAAAAATCTAGTGATTATTATTAATATATAATTTATCCAGTTGAGTGATGATGACTTAACTGTGACTTCCAACTTAACAACCACACCTATTGATCTAAAGCTAGGTTTATTAGATATAATTTCCATCTGGCAGAAAATCACCTTGATAGTCTTAGAAGTTTCTGAAAGGAGTGGGAGTCAAGGAAAATATTTATAAGGTATTATGGCCTGGACTAGGAAATTTAAAGGTCAGTTTACAAGGCAAGAACTACTCAGGATTTAGTTGATTTTATCACATAATAGCTTTGGTCTTGTAAGCACAGTGAGGCAAGGGTCTTGAAGTCAGTTCTGATGATTAAACTGTCACCCTTGATAAGTAAGCATTTTCAGTTTTACAGACTTATTTTCCAAGAGCAAACATTTTCTGGAGAAAGTAGCTAAATTATTTTAGCTTAATGCTTTTATTTAACATAGAGATAAGAAAGCATTGCCCTGTCTCAGTATAATTTATCAGAGGAAATAATTGTGTTGGTTTTAATTTTCATTTGCATTCTTAAAAGAATTGGTTTATATGAGTAGTTCTCAAGCTGGGATACACATCAGACTCATCTGTGAAACTCTAAAGTACTGGTGTAAAGGTCCCTCCTCTGAAGATTATGATTCAGTAAGTCTGGATAAGATCTATGTATGCTTAAAAATCTCCATACTAATTTCTGATGAACAACCAAAGTTGAGAACATCCAGAGACTGCAAATACCTTAGGCATGGCCTGATGTCTTCATCCCTTTGAGCTGCTATAACAGAATATCAAAGACTGGGTGGCTTATAAACAGAAATTTACTGATGACAGTTGTGGAGGCTTGAAAGTCCAACAACAAGGCATCAGCAGAGTCCATTTTCTAGTTCAAAAATGGCCATCTTTCTGCTGTGTCCTTGCATGGCAGAAGGGATGTAAGAACTTTCTGGGGTCTTTTTCATAAAGGCACTGATCTGTTAATGAGCGTGCCACCGTCATGATCTAAACACCACCCAAAGGCTCCACCTCCGAATATCACCACACTGGGGATTAGGATCTTACATATGGATTTTTGGGAGACAAAAATAATCCATAGTGCCTGCTGTCAGCTAAGTCTCTTAGAGGTGTAGAAAAAAACAACAACCTCTATGAGGTGTCCTGCCGTGACCAAGTGCATTAAGTGATGACATATGTAAATTTGAAGAAAGATACATTTGCAAGCAATAAAATATGTACTCAACACTTATCACAGGAAATATTTTAGTTCCAGGAATGTATTTCATTATTGGCATTCCTTTTTCGAAAAATTATTTTCAGTAAGGGTGAAGATAATGACAGGGGATTATTTTTGTAGTTTCTTTGTTAGTAAGCATTACAGAACCGTTATTGATATAAACTTTCCTGATCAACTATTATTTTGTTCTTTAATAATATTCATCTACTCCTAACATTACTTTTATCAGCTTCTAAAATAATAATTTAGTTTTTCTTTTAGAATCTGATTTTATTTCAAATAAATAATCAGAGAATGCTCTAGATTTTCAGAAAAAAAGATGCATTGTGGTCAAATGTTCTTTCCATTATGTTACCAAACATAAAATATACTAAAAGTTTATCAAACAAATAACTCAGTTTAATGCCAAAAGTTCTCATCAACGAATATTTTCTCTTCTTTGTAGTATGTTCTACAAATAGCTAGGCTTAACTTACTACCTATAGAAATTATTTTATATTTGCTCACAAACCTTATCCAGGTTGTAAAATGTTACACTCTTGGAAGTTCTTTCAAATCTACAGAGCACTGAGATTTAATTCTGTGAATGAGAATTGCTAAGGGCCATTCAATTCAAATTAATTAGTAAGCATCTATCATATCTACTGGGAGGGAAGCTTAAGGCAATTTAGAAGTTGTCTGTCAGAGAACTTGGTGGTTAGAAAAAAGACTATCATAGAGTTTTCATTCAGACCAGAGGCTTCATGCTGCTGCATAATTCTTGTCTCTTTCTATTTTGCCAAGAGGAGAGAGAAAGAAATAAGGACATCAGAAAGAACACAGCAGGAATGCTCAGTATTCAGCAATCTGATTGAGAATGCTAAAAAGACAACTTCTTGCCTGCTCTGATTAAGATGGAACTGATCAGTTCTCTCTCACAGTAGAGTCAAGAGGGAAAGGAAGCTACCTTTAGAAAGATGCAAAGAGTTTCTGGAGACCTGGAAAAACTCAGGCACAGAACATATTATAAAGTGAAAATGAATTTTAAAAGGCAAGGCATGTAAGCATGAAAAGAAACAAGAATGTGGTTAAAATATAAATGAGTAAAATGTACAGAGTAGTTCCAAAGTATACACATTTTTATGAAACATACCATATTATCTGTTTTAAAAAAATAGTAATTGTTCTAGTTTATAAATGTCTAACTATTGTAATAAAATCAAACAAAAATTTCTTTGCTAAAGGCAAAAGAACGATTCACTCAGGTTTCTGGCACCTTAGCTGTTTAGAACTCCAAACCATGTTTTAACAAATAGCTTCATAATCTTATTCTGAATGGTTGCTTGTTCTTTGAGTCCTCCACACTGCCACTTAGCAGAGGCTCAATACACATTCTTTCTTATGGATATGTGTAAACTTTATGCCCAGTAACATATACAGATCTTAAACATACAATTCAATGAGTTTGGGCAGATGTATACACCCACGTAATCAATACTTCATCCCAAGCAAGTTCCTTTCTGTTCTCTTCTAGTCAATCCTCACTACCTATAGGCAACAACCACTGTTGTGATTTCTACAGCCATAGGTTAATTTTGCCTGTTTTTGCATGTCATCTAATGGAGTTTTTTTTTGGGGGGGGGGCTTTTTTCACTCAATAGGTTTTTAAGCTACATCCATGTCATTACTTTTATGAAGCCATTGTATTTCATTGCCAAGTAGTGTTATACGAACATACAGCCATGTGTTGTTTTCATTCTGTGTTGATGAACATTAGTTTCTCAGGCTCTTTCCAGTTTGGGACTATTTTAAATGAAGCTGCTATCAATATTTTTTTATTATTCTTATTGTGAACACACATTTTCCCTTCCTTTTGGTAAATACCTATGACCGGAATTGCTAAGTGGTAGGGTACGTTTATGTTTAACTTTATAAGAAATTTTGAAAGAGTTTCCAAAGAGATGGTAGGTAGCATTTCATATTTCCACTAGTAACACAAGAGAGTCCCAGGTTTGCACATTGCCAATATTTGGTGCTGTTATTATTATATTTTTAATTTTGTCCATCCTGGAGGGTATGACATAATATTTCACTGTGGTTTTCTTTGGCACATCCACGAGGACAAAGATATTGAACACTTTTTTGTGTGCTTAACAACAATTCGGAAAACACTATTTTGTGAGGTGTCTTTCCAAATCCTTTTGCTTATTTTTAATTAAGTTGTTTGCCTTCTTGTTACTGAGGTGCAAAACTTTCTTATGTATTCAGAAAACCAATCATTTATCAAATGTATGTATTTAAAATATTTTCCCCATTATGTACCTTACTTTTTATTTTCTGAATGTTACTTTGTAGTGAGCCCAGGTTTTTACTCTCGATGAGGTCCATGTTCATCATTTTTTTTTTCATTGTAGTTCTCTTGTATCTTCTCCAAGAATATTGCAAAAATATTCTCCTATGGTTTCTTCTAGAAAAATTATAACTTACACTTTTATCTTTAGGTCTGTGCTTCATATTGTATTAATTGTGTACATGGTGAGAGTTAATGGTATTCCAGCACCATTTGTTGAAGAGATTCATTTCTGCTTTAAATTTGAATCAGATCTTTTTTGAATATTGATCGATATTTTTCTCTTCTATCGATCTATGTATCTATCTATTACTTTGCCAACACCATACTGTCTTGATTACTGTAGATCTATATAACAAGCCTTAAAATCAGGGAAGTGAATCTTCTAATATCCTCTTTTATTAAAATTGTTTTAGTTAGTTTTTTAAAATAGGTTTATTTTCTCTGCTTACTGTTCATCCTTTATTTATTATGTCCATTTTTAAAGTCCTGGAACATATTTATAATAGTTGTTTTTAAATGCTTTTCTGCTAATTCTAAAATCTGAGTCATCTCAAAGTCTCTCTTGACACTCGTTTTCTCAAATAATGGGTCCCCTTTCTCTATTTTTTTTTTTTTTTTTTTTGGCATGGCTAACGTATCTGATTAATTGAAGAGAGTCAAGATTAGTTGTCTTTCTTTAAATAATTTTAAATTTTGCTCCTACAGTTAGTTAAATTACTAGAAGATGCTTTTAATTCTTTCACTTTTGGTTTTAGTGTTTTTGAGGGTAAATCTATTTCAGTTCTTCTTAGTTCTAGAGTGTAAATCCTACTTCAGAGTACAATTCCATGTTTTCCCAGAATGCCTAAATTGCTCAGTGAGGTCTCGACACTGGCTGGGTCAGAATTCGAATGTCTTTCAGTCTTCTGACAACCTGCTCAGGTCTCAGATCCGCTGTAGTCACTCTAGGCTAGAGTCTTGCCCTGAGTACGTGCAGCCCAGTGCTCAACCAAGAACCCACGGGGGATCCACATGCAAACTGCAGGGGTGTCCTTCTATAAAGATTGCTTCTTTTTGGTTTCTGTCTTAAGTCCAGCTGCTTCCCCAGTGCTGACCTCTGATCTGTACCTTTTCCTTCTCATAAAGACCACCACTTACTGCTTAAGACTGACTTTCTTTGTGCAGTTTGAAAAATTGCCCCTAGGTACAAAGTTTGAGTGAATGTGGGACTTATCCCTTTTTTATTTCCATTGCCTGGGAAAGTCCTAAACTGCCCATATTCAAAGTCTAGAAAGAAATGCCTCACACAGCTTTAGTTTTATGTTTTTTAACACTGGAAGATTAACTTCTTTACCAGTTACTTTATCCTGGCAAGAAATAAAAATCGATAGACATTTTTAGCATTTTAAGTGAATCAATGCTTTAATTGCAAATGGAGACTCCAGAGAAAACCAAGCAGACTTCCAGGAGCATCCATTGCAAACACACTGATAAAGTAGCTCATTGTCCACTGGATTTGTTCACTGTAGCCACAGTTCTCCGAAATATATTATTCATTCACCTAGAAACGAAACTTATAATTAAAATTTACCTTTGCCTTAAAAGACTTAAAGCTGAAGCGTATCATCTATATAAAGTTTCTCAATAATAATAGCTTACTTTTGTGGCATTATTTTCATTTTTCCCTTCCCTTCAAGTCAAAAGATGGCTTTTCATCTCTTTGTTTCATATATAGGTTCTTCCAAATTTTCAACTGTTTTATAAATTCCGTAAAAAAAACACATATTTTTTTTTGTATCCTGTACTAACAATTCAAGAAGGACTACCATGTAGAATATTTGTTAAAAGGATAGCTTTAACTCTGCTTCATTCCTATGACCAATGCAATAATTTTGGAAGCTTTATATGGCTAAAGGCAAAGAGAACAAACTCCCTTTTTTAACTTATATTGGTAATTGGAAAATTCACAAGTTTTATCTCCAGATCTCACCTTTCTCTAGAGCTGAAAACTGGGATTTCTGATATCGGCTAAACAACTCTAACTCAATGTTCTACTGCATGTTTTACTCAAAAGTCCAAACCTCAAATTTCTTTTTACTCTCCAACATTTCCTTTCTTCCTAGGACTTTTATTACCTCCTTCTCAAAACTCAAATTAGAAATCAGAGTATCAGGTTTTGTTTTGTTTTGTTTTGTTTTAATTTTCTCTCTTACTCCCCAGTTGCAGTATATTTATTGTATTTTGGAATCATTTTTTATTAGCCATTCTCTTTTCATTCCTGACATTAATTCTATTTGAAGCCTTATCACTGCTCCCAGCAGGATCATAGCAATAATTTCCTAAATAAATTTGTACCTCCATCTTTCACATGTTGCCAGAAGTATGCTTCTAATAGATTTGTAAAATCATCTGACACAAAAGAGCTTTGATAGTTTTCTGTTACTTATGGGGGTTGAAAGCAAGTTCCCAAGCATGCATTTTTAAAGTTCTTATCATTTCAATTATGCCCTATTTTCAGGCTCATCTACCACCCAGTGTTTTGCAGTCTCTGGGATGGTATATTCTTGGCATGCCTGTCATCAATTCTAATGTTCACCACTGAGAGCAGGTGTTACCCATCACAGCACAAGTTTCTTTATTCTGGGAATTCCCCTATCAATGAGTTAATTTGCAACTTCTCATTTGTTATTAGCTATTTATACCCATCCTACCACCCCAGTTAGATTGATCAACCTAATGATAAAAATGTTCTGAAATTTTTGCCATTGTATTTCTGCTCATGCTATTTTCTTTTACCAGAATTGTTGTTTTTCCATGTATTCCATCTAAAAACTCTAAAGCATTTTTTAATATAACTTGTTTTTGCTTTCACTCTTTTTGTTTAAATAATAATCACTATATTTATTGAGGTTCATTGTGTTTCAGGTAATATACTAAATGTTTCACATACTTTTATTATTTCTCTAAGTTCTCAAAAGAATACAAGGTACTCATTGCTGTTTACATTATATTCTAGTTATTTAAGTAAATGTCATATTTATTTCTAAAATATAAATTCCTCAAGAGTGAGATTTAAATCAAATTAATCCCCCCCTCATCATCACTTTACCTTGAAACACAACTTCCTGAACTGAATTTAATTTTCCGCCCCTTTTTTCTTGCTTCTTTTTGGTTTTCTCTCTTTCCCTCTGTATTTTTTTTCTCTTTCCCTAATACATTTGTGGGTTTTTGGTAATTTTAACCAAAGTTTGCTGTAGTTTCATCAGCCTATGGATACAACTTGAGAAACTCTAAGGTAATGATCATTTTGCCTTGTTCTTGTCACTATCTGATTGTAATCACTGATTTCCAAAGTATCAGAGATGACTCATGAGTTTTTGAATAGTCCTCTCATGTTCCCTTTCATTACGTTCTGTAAAGATTTTAGGGACACCTTTCTACCACAGATACTTCCACAACTCTTCATTTCCTGACTCTACTCAAGCCATACAACTTTGTTTTGCTGATATAAGGCTGCATTTCTGGAGGCCTCAATGTACTGGAGCTAAATGGTATTCTGAGGTGAACAGAGTATATGCTCTAACTGTTATGACCCACCTGATCCCTTGACACCAAAGGAGCACTGCTTTTACTGCTGAGAAAGTGTTTTATTAGAGCTACTGTTTCACCTTCTAGTACTTCTTCTCCATAAAACATTATTTATAGACATTTGTTATTTGTTCTCCTCGCCTTTGTTTCACTGTTTTCTGAAAATAACCAGTTTTTAGATGATCAATATCTCAAAAGCTTTTCAATGTTTGCTGTGTGGGGCTACACACCTATACCTGTGCACCACGACTGAGCACCTGACTCGAGGCTACATCAATTTATATCGCATTATCTTTGCTACACTTTTTATTTCACAAGTTGAAATTGTGACTTAAGTAAATCTAATAAGAATGAAAATTTAAATTTTTATGAGGACTACTAGAAAAGAAGCTCATTATTTTCAGTGGTTCTAACCTTAAAAGAGATGGAGCTCATGCACTCACTTTGGCATCAGGATGGAAGTTTTTATTTAAGAAATGAAAAGCCAAAAATAGAAGTGAAGCCAATAGGTGGAGAAAGAGAAACAGAACTGATAGTATTATGTTGAGCTAAGACTAAAGCCTGACAATTTCTAGACTTCTCAGTTATGTCAGTCAATAAATATCTTTTTGCTTATGTCAGTTTGGGTTTGGAATTCCCTCACTTGCAACAAAGGGAGTTGAAACAGATTTAGTTATGGGACCATTTATAATACTGAAGTCATTGTAACCAAGAGATGCAAATTGAAAACGCACATTTTTTAGCACACAGACACACATTTTCTGTGATGAGAAATTTTAAGATTTACTCTCTTAGTAACATTTAAATATACAATATAGTATTAACTATTGTTATTGTGCTGTACATCATATCCTCGGGATATATTTATTATTTTATAAATGTAAGTTTGTACCTTTGATCATCTTCACCAATTTCGCTCACCTCCACCCCTTGTTTCTATCAACAAACAATATGTTATCGATATCTATGAGTTCATGAAATTTTTTTGTTTGTTTTTTATTCTTTTTTCAGATTCACATATAAGTGAGACCATGCAGTATTTGTCTTTCTGAGTCTGACATATTTCACTTAGCATAACACCCTCAAGGTTCAGCCATGCTGTAAATTAGTAGGATTTCCTTTTTTATAGCTGAAATATATATTCACATTTTCTTTGTACATTCATCTTTGTGCATGTCTTGGTTGTCATAAATTTTTGCTATGGTGAAAATGGGGTGCATATATCTTTTCAAGTTAGCATTTTCATTTTCTTCCAATACATACTCAGAAGTGGACTTTCTGGGTCATACAATAGCTGTACTTTAAAGTTTTTTAGGGGATCCATACTGCTTTTGCCAGTGGCTATGTCAATTTACATTTCCACCAATAGTGCACAAGGATTCTCCTTCTTCCACATCCTCACCAACAGTTCTTACTTTCTGTCTTTTCGATAACAGCCATTTTAACAGGTGTAAGGTGATATCTCATTAAGTTTTTGATTTGCATTTCTTTGATTATTAGTGATGTTGAGCACCTTTTCATTTGCCTATTGGCCATCTGTATGTCTTCAGAAAAACATCTATTCAAGTGCTTTGCCCATTTTTTAAATAGAATTTTTGTATTTTTGTTCTGTTTTGTGGCTATCAAGTTGTACAAGTTCTTTATTATATTTTTTAATATTAATTCCTTATCAGGTATATGATTTGCATATAATTTCCCTTATTTTATAAATTGCCTTTCATTTTGGTTTCCTTTGCTCTGCAGAAGTTTTTTAAAGTAGTTACACTTGATTATTTTTTTATTTTGTTGCCCTTAATGTTGCTGTCAAATTCAAAATAAAAATCATTTCCAAGATTGATATTCAGGAATTATCTATTTCCTTCTGGGAATTTTATGGTTTCAATCTTTACCTTCAAGTCTTTAATTTTTGTGTATAGTAAAAATAGTGGTCCAGTTTTATTCTTTTGCATGTGGCTGTCTGGTTTTTCCATTACCATTTTTTAAAGAGACTGTCCTTTTTCCATTGTATATTCTTGGATCCTTTCTCGTAAATTAATTAACCTTATTTGTGGGTTTATTTGGGGGCTCTCTATTCTGTACCATTGACCTATATCTCTATTTTCATGCCAGTATCATACTATTTGGTTACTATAGTTTTGTAATACAATTTGAAATCATAAAGTATGATGTGTCCAGTTTTGTTCTTGTATTTCTGAGAATTACGTTGGCTATTCAGGGTCTTCTGTGGTCCCATAAAAATTTTAGAATTGTTTGTTCTAGTTCTGTGGAAAATGAATTGGAATTTTGATAGAGATTGCAAAAATGACATATCTTTATAAATACTTCACCCTACTGTCCCACCTATTACTCCCAGACACAGACTTTTGTCTGTTAGATCAGTATTTGCCTTAAAGTAAAGCAATGATATACCCTTTTTTAGGATTTTAAATTATGAACCAGAGATAATGAAGCAATGTCTCTTCTAGTAGCAATGTTTTCAGTCATGTGACACAAGCCAATCTAATTGAATAAAACCTACAAAACAATGAAAAACAGCTCTAGAAGCATGCAGACTTTAAAATAAATTCTTACTTTTTCTTAAACTAGCTTGAGTACAGATTAAAATAAACAACATTAAAGTGATCAACACAAGACTTAAATATAGGTCTTTTGAACTCCAAAGCACAGTCACAAAACCACTACAATCTATTGTGAAACTTTTCTTCTGTTCCCTTAATGCCTGGTGTTGTGCTTGACATAATGAATGCATTTTTGTTGGTTAGATTCATATGCTAAATGTGTATCTGATAAATATTTTTCTAAATTATTTAAAATTGTGTAGGAATCCCTAGAGACAATGTCATTTTAGTTGTTTCCTATGAATGATTTATTAAAGAAGCAACCTGGCTATTAAGATAACATTTGTGCCTGTACTCTACTGGTAATACCCTGCTTTGACCAGTTTGTTCCTCCTATACTGTAAACTGAGATCCTAATCTCAGGTAAAATTTCATGTGTTGAACAATATGAAGTACATTTATATTGAGATACAAATAGAGGATAATGAAAAAAAAAGTCTAAAATAAGAGGGATCTCCATGACCTTTTGCTGAAAGGTCATAACTTTTAATATTTCCTTGCAATATTTTTTCTTATATAAATAAGAAATAATTTAAAAGGTGTCTTCAGTTTGAACTTTAACAGTGTCAGACTCTGCATGAATCTGTGTCATTTTTATGCTCATGTTTAAGTCCAGTGATAAGGTACAATATAATTTATGAAGGTTACTTGATGATTTAGTGAATATTATAATGTCTATTTACTTTAAGTTCCTTACCTACACGCCTTATTTAAGATCCCCAAAGAAAGAAAGAAAATCACTGAAAAGTACAGTAATTAATACTTCCAAGAAAGGCATATTGAAGTTTCAGTTCAAAAATAGGCATTTTCATAAGGAGGATCTAAAAATACATTTCACATCCTCCTTCTATCTCAGCTTCACAGTTATACAGAGAGTTAAATAATATTGTTTCCCAACAGGTTTAGACCTAGTCTCTCTCTCTTCATTTGTTGTAGGAATTTATAAAGGACTTTGAAGGTGAATAAAACCAAATACAAGTTCTGTATTTCCTACCATTCTGTTCAGTAATCCTCACTGTTCTAATTTAGTGGTGGGGGTAACTCTAAGGAAATCCTATTCCCATTTGCCTCTATGAGAACATTAACAATCAGAGTGTATCTGGGGGAAGCAGGTAAGAGCTAAAAAGCTGATGGGGATCCTCAGGATGGAGTCTCACTCCCAGTGGATTTATCAAGCAATCAGTGTGTTTTAGTTGATAGCTTTAATATAGTGTTTGATGGAGGGAGAGAAATTTATCAGGAGGAAACATTTCTCTAATGAATTTTAAAAGATAAGACTCATATATCTATCATATTTTGTTCTGCCAAATTAACTTTTAGTAGGATTGATGTAAGAGATAACATAAGCAAAAGGAACTGCTGACATATATATATATATATATATATATATATATATATATATATATTCATATATACATATGTAGTTTAGGGGAACATTCTCTTTTCTGACTGACCTATGTTAGCTACTATTTAATATCCTCTTTAACTCTTAAAATATCTTGTTAGTATAACTAAAATAAAATTATAAATAAAGATATATTAGGAGAGCCTTTAAATATTTTGCATAAGCTATCTTCATTGTTGTCACATTTTCAAAAGGGAACTGAACAATAAAGCTGAGAGGAGTACCTCTTCCTTTCCACATTCTTAACATCTGCATCATAAAGCAATTTATTTTCACCTAATGACAGTTAATTTTGGTCTAATGAAGTTTGTGAAAGTAATTCTTGCTGACTTTTAAAGTTTCATATAATGCTCTTAAAACAGTCTATAGGCAGTACACTGGCTCAATCATAATTTCTGCTATTCTAATTTAAAATTAAAATACAGCCTTGGAAGAAAAGTTAAGATGACATTTGCAAATAGGAATTGGACTCTTCTTCCACAACTTCCACCTCCACTGAGAAGATAAAAGCTATATTTCTCCCTGGAGAAGGAAAGTTAATAAGAAGATCTAAGGGCACATATTCAATTTTTTCTCTTTTACAAAGTTCTCTAAGGAAACTTAGCTGCCTTTTATCTCAACATTGCAAAACACAAAGGAACCAAGAGCTTCCTGGAGGCAAAGCTAATGAGGGGTGAATTGCACATCTGCCTCCTCAGGGCTTGTCATCACTCATCTTGTATGGGGGTTTATCACAAACCTCCACTGCCACCAGAAAGTGGGGACATATAGATTCCCCCTGTCCATCTGCTGACAATTACTTCCAGTAACCAATGACCTTTAGGGATTTACAAAGACCTAAAGGTATGCTAAAAAATCTCATCTGCATTGATGGTAATAATTCATATATATTTTGGTCTAGAAAAAGATGTTCTATATATAGCGATATAATAGCTGACAATTATGTAGTTATTACGATAGGTTGCTCAGTGTTCTAGCACAAAAATAAAACTATAGATTTTTAAACAAAGTATATGGAATGTAATTTATCATACAGCATGCCTAAGATAGATACTGTTGACATCCATCTTACTCTGTGTGGTTTTCTAAACTGCAGAGCTCAGAAAGCAAAGAACTACATTTCCCATACACTTATAGGCAAGGTTTTGGATGAAAACTAGTATTTAGATAAGAAGTAGTTTTTATCAATTAGATGCATTTGGATGAAATTTGAAAGACATAAATGAGGCTAAAGCCATATTTCTGCTGCTGCTTCTACAAGCAATCTAGGTTGTATAGATTTGGATATTGTTGACAGTTGTTCCTTTGATACCTGAATTGTTGTTACAGTGGTGTACCCTTCAATTCAATAATTCCTTTAGTTGGTAGCTTCCTGATTCCCTATCCTTCTGTCATGTGAATGAAAGCAACTTATTCTCTCTATTCCAAGTCCTTTTTCTTAAAAAAATGTCACTTCTGCTTTTTAGACTGAAACTTGACTGGTACCATATGTGAAACCATAAATGCTTGCATACAATAAACTTACAAGGAGAGATATCTGTAATGCATATCTTACCTAGTAGGATCTTCGGACAATGATAATCTGCTTATCATTGGAAAATAAGATATTGGCAGCCCACAGACTGCAGAGGAAAAGGAGTTACTTAAATTATTATTACTGATTGTCTGCAACAACATGTTCACATGGCAGGTCTTTCTGGACCAAGTGGAAGTGAAAGTAGGACAGGGTGTACATGAGGATCACAGGCACTCTGCAGTGGAAAGACTCATTCTGACAGCATTAAGGGCATTAAAAAGTATGTAAAAATAAATCTCTTCAAGAGAATGAGAAAACAAGATACACAATGAGAAAATATATTTGCAAGAGTTATGTCTGAATTAAGGACAGTTATCCAACATATGCAATAAACTTTTATAATAAAAAAATTAACAACTCAATTAAAAATGGTGAAAAGTTCTGAACAGACACCTTACCAAAGAAGATTTGCAAATGGGGAAAAAAACATGAAAAGATGCTTTGTATCATGTATCATCAAGAGAGTGTAAATTAAAACAATGGGATACCACTACAAACCTAGGAGAAAGACCAAAATACAGAACACTGACAACACCAAATGCTGGTGAGACAGTTGAGCAACAGAAACTCATTTATTGCTGATGGGAATGCAAAACCATACAGTCACTTTGAAAGACAGTTTGGCAGATTCTTACAAGACTAGATGTACTCTTGCCATGTGATCCAGCAGTTATGTCTTTTAGTATATACCAAATAAATTGAAAACATGTACGTCCACATAAAATCATCTCATTGATGTTTAAAGCAGCCTTATTCATAATTCTTCAAACTAGGAAGCAACAAGATGTCCTTCAGTAGGTGAACGAATAATAAACTACGGTATATCCAGACAATGAAACATTATTCACTTATAAAAATAAATAAGCTAACAATATGTGAAAAGACATCTTAAATATTACTAAGTGAAAGAGGCCAGTCTGAAAAGGTTCTATATTGTATGATTCCAACTATATGACATTCTAGAAAAGGCAAAAATATGAAGACAATAAAAAATCAGCAGTTGTCACAGGGGAGAAGAGATGAATAATTGGAGCACAGAGCATTTTTTACAGCAGTGAAACTATACTGTGTGATACTATAATGGTAGATTTATATCATTATATATTTCCCAAAATCCATAAATATCCAACACTAAAAATAAATGCTAATCTATACAGTGGCCTTTGGGTGATCATATGTCAATGTAGAATAATTCCTTGTTAACAAATGTGATATTCTGGTGCAGAATGTTCATAGTGGGGGATGCTGTGCATGAATGGGAGCAGGGGGCACATAGGAATTCTCTGTACTAATTTTGCTATGAACCTAAACTGCTCTAAAAATATATTAAAAATAAAACAATTAAACAAGTAAATGATTGTCTATAGACATGATTAGAGAAGTAGAGAGTTCCGATTACTGGCCTAAAATAATTTCAGAGCTAATATTTCTGAAAATGAGATAGAGTCTAATTCAATGGATTAATGAAACACAATGTAACCTGAATTCATAATTGTATTAGATCTTTTATGTGTAAGTTGGGATATCCATTGAAAAGGATAGAAATGCTGAGTAATGGAATTGGAATATTTCTATAAATTTAAGTAAATCTGAGCATTATGAACTAAAAAGCCCTATTAAGTCATTCTTATTAACAAGAGCAGTTTTTTTGCCAGCTACTTAACAAGCTAATCCTACCTTTCATGAAGACTTTCAATGATATTAATAGCCATGTTCCTTTCATGAGCCAGGAATTTCCTTATGTCCATTTCTTACAACTCATTGCTTCAAACAAAACCCTGGACCCTGACCACAGAAGCCAAATATAAAGTTTGACCCAAAAATAGTATTGCAAGATTTTGCTAATTTGTATCATCAGAAACCACAGGAATATGAGTGAGAATAGGTTCTAAGGATACTAAACCTAGGAGAAAAGACAATAATTTCAGATTAAGTTGAATTTGTTGTTATTACTATAACAAGCCAGATTCATTCGGATGTAGTGTGTAGCCCAAGTGGCCCTGTGTGTCTTGTTGGTGGACTGAAGATTGAATTCAGTAATGGCCTACATTGAAATGTGGTCCAACTATGGCGAGCCTTATTAAAATTACAAGGCAGGCTCAGAGTTATAAAAATAAAGCATGACGTCTTGGCAGATAACTATTCTGCTTTGAGAAATAGCTCTTGGCTTGATACTGTACCCTGATAGAAGCCAAATGCTCGCCATGACACAGTAAGTGGCTATGTGACTGAATGGGACCACAATCTGATCTACAAAGTCATAAAGTTAGGTATCAGCAACAGTATTCCATCTTCAAATTGAATTTTAATTTTTTGAAAAACATCTAACTGCCAAGATTGAAAAACTCCAAAATACCAATCATAACAATTTAGGAAATATAGGTGGAAAAACTCCTAATTACAAAGGCAAATAATAATAAAAAGAACAACAGTCAACTGCCTAGCAATAAAGATAAAGGAGCTTGGCTGATACTTTTGCAAATCAAATTCTTTGAAAAAGCATGAATGAAGACATTGATTGTGGATAGACACAAAATTAAAGAATGAGAAGACTAAGCATTGTATAAGAGATCATTTTTTCCCATCTTAAGTGAACATTTTAATACAATATTAACATGAATAAGTTTAAAAAGAGATAAAGTGAGAAAGATAGAGTAGTAGGAAGATAAAATTAACATTGCAAAATGGGAAGTTTTAAGACAGTAAACATAAACACTTTTCCAAAATGTAAATTAAATTTAACCCAAAGGGAGTAGGGGTTAATTTTTTTTCTTTTTTAGCTTCATTTTTCTCTTTTCCTTTCTTCTTTTGAGGTGAGGGACTTGACAAAGTGATTATTCAGTTCACGTAGATGAATACATTTATTAAATAACCAAAATGATTTTGAGAAATATATCAAAATATTATAAAGTGCTTATTAGTAAGTAAATAATTATGGCATATTGACATAAAAAACATTTAAAAATAACATTCGAAGTCAAGAAACATCAAATAGAAATGAGAGAATTTCATATTGGTTAATACGTGTCATCGCAAATCAGTGGGTACAGATGAATTATTGAATAGATGTCATTAGAATGTTTGAGCATCTATTAAGTGGAGAAAATATCTCTCAGCCAAATACAAAAGAGAAACATTAATTTTGGGTCAATTAAACGTTTAAAGAAAAAAGTAGATCTGTAAGTATAAAAGAGGAAAATGTTGAAGAATATTTTTATAAGTCAAAGTTAGAAACGGCTTTTTTTTCAGCATGGCTTTGAGGTGGGTAAGCATTTTTTAAAAGGCTGTTTTGGGTTCATATTTTAAAATCATATTATTTATAATACATTATCAATAAAGTTTAAAAACCAATGACAAAAAAAGTTTTGTTATAACAAAGTATGACTTTCTTTAAAGCAAAATGGCTAAAGAATTTTAGCTTTGGGGTGTTCATCCTGTTTTTTACAAAGAAGTAAAAATAACAAGAAGTAAATATAAATAGCAAGTAAACATATGAGGAGTGAACTAATAATTAAAGAACTATAAATCAGCAATGAAATATTTTAGTCTACAAATAGTAAAAATTGACAATATTTTAAACCCTAAGTGATAGAAAATGAGTACATAGTAGGGTAGGAATATAGATTGACTAAATACTTTTGGAGGAAAATTTTAATAGAGGTGTAAAATTTTAAATGTAATAAATTAATTATAGTTCTAAGAATTTCTCCAGAGACACTAACAAAAATGTGTTCACAACGACTAGAATTATTAAATGTGGCACTGATTGCAATAGTAAAAAATTTGAAATATTCATCAAGTGATAAATAACCAATTTATAATATATATTTAATACAAGTTAGTCAGCAGCTATGAAACAATAAGGTACATTGTGTTATATGTACATAAATGGAGAGATGCACACAATACATAAAGTAAAAATGTAAGTTGCAGGACAGGTAGTATGTGGGAATACATGTATTTATAGAGGTAAAGTCATATACACATGTTCTCATAAACATATTTTTATGCATAAAATTTTAGTCTGATACATATTAATTTGGAAATCATTTCTATTGGGTTTTGGGAGCACATATTACACATTGTTTATTTTTAATAAAGATTTTAAATTTATAATAGCAAAATAAAAACAATTTAAACATTTTATTATTGAGAAATGCATCTCATTTCTGCCTAATGCAGAATTTATGAGAATGTTAGCTACCATATTAATTTCTAATTGACAAGTAAATGTTTTACATGCCTAATCTCATTTATTCCTCACAATAGAACTGTGAGTAAACTCTCCAGATTTCAAATGAAGAAACTGAGTCAAACACAAGTTTCAAAGTTTGCTTAGTCAAACTATGAAGTTATGGAAGTCAGGATTACAAACAAGGCAGCTTGATCTTAGAGTGTTCATTCTTAACATTTGAAAATGATATTAGAATACTTTGTACTAAGTGAATAGAAAAGAAAATCATAAAATTATAAAAGGACATTAAGAGAGACCCAAGCCAACCCAAAGAAAAACCTTTTTATTCAAATGACTGCACAGGCTTTGTTAGAAAACTCACAGTAAACTAGGTCCTACCTACCTAGTCCCATGATAAAACTGATAGGTTTAATTGTAGTGTTAAGCTAGATCCTCTTCCCTATAATACCTATTCTGGTGGGTTCTGGTGTCTGGAACAACAATGAATAAAAAATAAGCATCCTTCCTTTTTTACAGAATAATCTTTTATATGAGTTTTAAAATTGTTCTTTCTTTGTTTTAACTGCAATTTAAATAAACACAGGTTCTTCAACTATTTCCTGTATAGCATAGTTGCAACATCCTGGTGTTCCTCCTGGATCTGCCAGTTCATCAAGTCAGTAATTTGGAGGAGTCAATCACTTGCCTTTCAGTGCAGTTCTTAGGCTGAACAAAGCAAGTGAGACAGTAAGCAGACAGAAAAAATAAAGCAAAAGCATAGACTCTCAGCACCATAGGAGAATGCAGTTGACAGCACCCACCCACACACTCCAAAAAGACACAGGCACAAAAGTTTCCTCACTCATTTTAGGAGTAACATTTGATAATAATCATTAACATATACTGGGATTTGCAATGGGTGTTTCCTGAAATCAAGAGAGACTAATGCTGAAGGAATTCATTCATCTTAAAACAATTGAGAAAACACTTGTGTAGTGCAGTGGCCAGGGAATATATAGAAAATCAGAAGCAATACAGATTATAGCTGTGATGCTGATAAGTATTCTTGTTAGACATCACTCATGTGTTCAGTGAATATCCACTGATTTTTTTGTATGTTCCATGTCCCAATTTTACAAAGAGCTGATAACTAGTGAGGCAGACATATGTGTACAAGTAAATCAAAGTGCAAAAAAAGAGTTGGAAGATAGAATATTGTTGGAGCCCTGAGAAGATGACAAATTTACTTTCCTAAAAAGTTGTATTTTCTCGGCAGTGGAATGAAAACCCATAATTAAAAATTATAATTAGTTGATGAAGAAGTTGAAAAATCATTGCAGAGTCATCAGAAAAAGGAGTGATGAAATTAAAATTGCAGCTGAGAAAAGGAAGTTAATGCTCACTAGAGTTGAACTGAAACTGTGTAAATGGAGAAAAAAAGTTTGAAGTCAAGAATCAGAGTTCAAAACTCATAAAGTATATAAATTCATAAATTATGTAGAATTTAAATCTAAACATTTACACAGTTAAAGTACCAACTGTATTAATTTTCTACTCCTGCTGTAATAAATTACCTTATATTTAGTAGCTTAAAAACATGATTTAGTTAAATAAAATTGGTCTATAGATCATATCTGACATGGCTATCACCAGGCTAAAATCAAGGTGACAGCAAGAAAAAAAAAAGTGTCACCAAGGGTATGTTTTTTTCCTGAAGCTCTAGGGAAGAATCCATTTCCTTGCATTTTCAAGCTTCTAGAGGCCACTCACTCTTCTGACTCATGGCCCTTTCTCCAATAGGGAACTGAGTCTTTACACTGTCATCTTCTGTCATCATCTCTCTTTCCTGGCTCTCTCACTTTAAGGAGTTTTGCGATTACATTGGGCCCACCTAGATAATCCAGGATAATATTGATATTTTAATCTCAGCTGTTTAATAATTTTAATTTTATCTGTAATTTTTAATTTTCCTTTGCTAAGTAACCACTATATTCACAAGGCCAGGAAGTAAAATATGAATATCACTGGAGACAGTTATTTTGTCTTTCATACCAACAAACCAATAGATTTTGATACTGCTGATCTAGAATCATATACGAATGTGACATTAAAAAAAAACAACTAGACTTTCTTAAAGTAATAGACCAACTAGTAATTATAGATTAGTAAAAGAATACTTGTGAACGAATACTTGTGCAGGAGGCAAAGTCACATAAGGATTTTGAAAATCTTCAAGGTGTTTGAAACTCTTATCTCTCTACAAGCTGATTTTATTCCAAGATGCTGAGTTTCACATTGAACTCTGTTTGCAAAGAATAGAGAAATAAAAATCTGTGTTTCAAAAGAAAAAACCTTATAATGTTATATTTCTCTACCAATGCTGACAGATCTAAGTTATTACGATATAGAATATAAAATTTAAAGAAAACACATTTTAACACAGATACCCAATAATTTCCAGAATTTATAGTGTCTTCTGGATAATCTATCCTGTAAAGTTGTCACATAATTATGTTTACATAAAAAAATAGGCACTCAGACTGCTTTAGTCTATACAATGTATAATATAGCTATTTTGACAAGCCCATTTTCAAATAGTAATGTAATATCAAACCTTTATGTATATTTGTAAATGAAAACAGTTATGCAGCTTTTATAATTTAAAATTCTATGCATAAAATACTCAGTAGTTCTGAGTCATGGTCAAATGGAATTTAGTTAAAGAAATATTTAAGAAAATTAAATTTTCAGAGATATTTTTTTCCCAAGGAAAATTAAGGCATTTGATCTGATCAGTGTAAAAACATGAGTTTAAAATTCTTGAGGGATGTTGGAAGACCTAGAATAGTAAAGTAAAAGATTAATGTATAAATGATTTATGAATTAAAATAACATAAACTAAAAATGGATGTGTTAATTAAGATCTGTAAATTGGTTTAGGAGAAGAAAAAAGTGTGATGTGTCCAAAAGAGGGAAAATAATAATTGGTTCAGGGAATTCATAAGCTGACTACAGAGGCTGGTTTTTGCTGAAGGGCTTTGGGAGAGTGGTTTCCAATGGAGACTAAAAAGTGAACTCAAATTTCAGTATAAAAAAACTAAGAGAGACAGTTCTCTCTGTAAGAGGAGTTGTTGGAAGATGGCACATTCTCTCTCTCCCTATCTGCCTACCTCCTTCTCTTTTTCCCTCCCTCCCTCTCTCTTCATATGAACAATGCTTTCAACCTGTGCCTGGTAAATTGAGCAACAGGTGACTATTTTTATAGGTTGTAAAAATCTTTAAAAATTATGCTGCAATCTAGTAATAATAGACTAATAATGTGCACTCTGTTCTGCAAGTGACGGGAGAGGTAACACCAAGAAACCAAATAGAAAATACACTATGGACAATTATTGTGTGTATTATTATATATGTTTGCATAGATTTTCATAATTTTAATGTGCTTTCATAGTCAGGCTCTTGGTTAAATTGTAAACTGGTGAAGCCACTACAGAATATGGTATGGAGGTTCCAAAAAAATCAACCCCAAACTCCAAAACTGTGCTGGAGGAAAGTTCTCTTAGACAACCAGTGAATAGAAACTTTCTTGGAAGGAGATGTTTAGGGACACAGGTAGTTAAATGACACTGGAGATGGATCTTTGCAAGGAAACCTGCCATTGTTCAGCAGTGATTTCAGAGTTGTGATTTACCTGACATTTGAAATTCATGAATTACTTTCTCCCTATTTCCACTCTTCCCCTTGCTTCACCCTTGATTATGTGTTTTTTCCGTTCTTTCTCTATTATACACATAAGAGTATAGTGAATGATAAGAATTGATGAGGGTTCAAAATAAAGAAGACCCTTAAACATATTGATGGAAGTGTAAATTGATACTTTTTTTCTGAAGGGAAATTTTTTCATATGTATTGAAAATCTTTAAAATGTTGTTACACATTGATCCAACCAGGAATTGTCATTCTGGGATTTATCCCCTAAATACTCAAGAATATAGGCAAAGTTTAGCTACAATGATGTTCATTACAAAATTATATATAAAGCCCCAAACTGGAAACAAGCCAGAAATGGAATTGCTGGTAGTTCTATTTTTATTTTTTTGAGGAACCTCCACACTGTTTTCCCTAGGACCTGCACCAATTTGGAATCCCACCAACAATGCAGGAGGGTTCTCTTTTCTCCACTTCCTCACCAACACTTATTATTTGTTGATTTATTGTTGATAGCCATTTTGATAGGACATTTGTGACAACATGGGTGGACCTAGAGGGGAATTATGCTGAATGAAATAAGACAGCAAGACAAATACCACATGTCTTCACTTACATGTAGAATCTAAAACAATCACCACCCATGCAAAAAAAAAAAAAAAAACAACAACAACAACAACAACAAAAAATAGAAACAAACTCAAAGATATAGAGAATAAACTGATAATTGCCAAGAGAGTGGGGGGTAGAAATGAGTGAAAACAGTGAAGGGGAATAAGAGGTACAAATTTTCAGTTATGGTAATATAATGCATAACACAAGGAATACAGTAAATAATATAATAACTTTGTATGGTGACAGATGGTCACTAGTCTTATGGTGATCGCATCATAAAGTATATAAATGTCTAATCACTACAATCTACACCTGAAACTAATAAAATATTCTATGTCAACTATACTTTAATAAAAACATTGAAAACAATCTAAATGTTCAATAGAGGACAAATTAGCAAATAAAGAAAAAACTATAGCACATCCATACAATTATTACCATGCAGCCATTTAAATTGTGTTGTGGAAGAATATTTAATAAAATGAAAATATATTCAAGATGTTTTAGTGAAAAAGCTTATATAATAGTATGAATAAATCCTTAAAAACAAACCACATATGTGTAATAGCAAATATGGAAAGAAAATACTTAAAGGAAATGTAGCAAAATTAACTGAGTTCTTTCAGAGTATTGTGTTGTCTATTTTCCCCATTTTGATTATCAACATTTTCTAAGTTTTTTTTATAAATAAAAATACTTTTAAAAAAGAGCATATAAAAAAGCGAATATTGAAAAAGAGTGTAATAGAGAGAAAACCAGGTTAGAAATGATAACCTTGACAACAGCAACCAATGTTTCAATTAACATGTTTTTTGAGACTTGTTAATGGTAGGTGCAGAGAGAATGTTTTTCCATGGAAGTGTTGTGGCAGTTGTTCATTGGTTCACTAGAGTATGCTGCCAATAGAATCTTGTAAATAGTATTAAGCTAGCAAAGCCATTGCCAAGTGTTTATGTTCACTCTCAATTGCCAGTGGTAGTGGTAGAAACATTGAAGACTACGGGGTGGGTCAAGTATGGATAAAATATAGTGTTATTTTTTAGTAAATGATACATATGATTTCAATAGCAGCTACCTGTGATCAGTAAAGAAGAAATGTATGAGTACATTTGTCAACACTGATATAAAATTTAGTTATATATGAAATGGTTCCTTATCATTATTTTCATTAGAAAAAACTACAAAACAAAGCTTGTACTAAGGTTAAATTAGCATTGTAATCATAAGGGGAAAAAAAAAGCTTTCTTATGACTGTCTCAATTGTGATTCATATGTATTTAGACTAAATGAAAAATGAGTCTTTATTGTATTTCTTTTTTCAACTCATTATTGAAAACATAGTTGTTGATTGAAATAAATTAATAATAAGACATAGTTAAGAATTATCTTCAGAATGGCCCTTAAAATATTGTTAAAGTAAATATTGGCAGATCTTATACAGCTATTAAAGGTTGATAAATAAAATAGAAATAGAAATATAGAAGTCACATATTATTAGAAGCTAGTGCCTGTTAAAGAAAATCTAACACTAACATTAAAGACATTAATATTTCTAAATATCGAAGAATTATTGTGATTATGAAAATATAATTATATCACTCTCTCCTACTGCAGTGCCTAACTTTATTGAACCATAGTCCCCAAGATACTATACATGTGACATTTACTGCCAACAAGTCTGTCTGCTCAGAATAATCAGGAATAAATAATTCATTAGTGATGCTGCAGATATTGAGGTCGTTCTTTATTGTACCCATTCTTTAAGAAAAATAAACTCCAAAGTTGCTTGATTTACTTCTAGTTCTTCTAAAGAAGAGCCCAGGAAAGAACTGCCATAGAATGTTTTAGAGCTAGTTGTAGAGACATATCAATGCAAGGAAGAATAAAAATTGATCTCACTGTGACTAGTGAAGAAAGTGTTCTAAAATTAATATATTTTATAAACATTCCTAACACCCACAGGCATTTTTCTTACTAATATGGTACTAAATATAGAAAACCAGCTCAGAAATAGTAATGAGAAGATGTCCTTTGCTGGTCCAGTCTTCTGTGTTAAGTTCTTATTTATTCTTTCTGAAATTCTTACGGTATCTTTATTCACTTAGTCTGTTCTACCCTTTCTGCTATTGATTTGCTTTTTATCTCAATATTAAAATATATACTAGGTTTTGGCTTTTCTTTTACATCAGGCACGTTAGCATACTCTGCAGGCATAGGTCATTTATGAGATAGGTGTTAACCCATCCTTATTTATGTCTGGAGACTTTTAAATTTAGAGAGGTTAGGCCATCTACCAGGCCAGATTCACAATGCTGTTAAGTGATGGATACATATTTATCTGACTTTAAAGCGTTATTTAATATAATTTATTTTTATTTTGTTTGTGGCATCAGTGGATCTTAGGAATTTACTTGTTTTCTAGTGTTTATATAAATACCTCTTTCATGAGTGTCATCTCTCCCTATATGTCTCCCAAGTAGGAGAGATGTGGTTTGACTGAGAACAGTATAACCTGGGTAGTAAGGTGGCTGGCAGGGTTTATTCAGAATCAAGTATTTACCATGATGCCAGTGTTTCCCTAATATTTTCCTCCTTTGTATCTAGATGAAGCTACATGCCTAGCTCATGCCAATGGAATGTAAGCAAAAACAATGTGTTACCTCCAGGCTAAAAGGGTTAAAAAACCAGACTTGAAAAAATCATTCAAAGGGGAGCTGGGCACCAACTAAGAACACTTGTTTTGAATTTTCCATTAGAAATAAATTTCTATCATTTTTAAGTCATTATACATCTTGGGGTTGGTTTGTTACAGCAGTCATCCTCATCCTGATTTGGCCCTCAAAATACTGTCATACTCTGAACACTGGTTATTGCTTTGGTGGTTGCTCATCACTAAGCATATTCTATCCACTCTCTTTTCATAGTGCTTGTTACAAGGCCATTTGCTAGACCTGTTATTTACTTTGAAGTAATAGCTGAGCAGAGTAGTTTGGGGGTCTTATTTTTACAAATTTGGTTAAATGGAAACAAAGTCTCTTTCATTTCAACTGAAAAGGATGGGCTTTGTGACAAAGTTGCCAGGAGCTGCACTTGACAAAAGGCGAAAGAAGTTTTGACTCCTCCATTCATTCATGCATGCTTCATTCAACAAATATACCTGAGCACCTGTTGTATGCCAAGCATGGTACTACGCTCTAACCTCAAATGACAAAACATGTTCCCTTCTTCAAAGAGCCTACAACCTAATATTTGAAAGGAACATAAATAATGGAGAGTTTGGTGAGCCAGCGCTGTGAGTTCTGTAGTCAGAATGACTGAATTTAATCTTGGCTTCTTGATATGTTCATGGAGTGAATTAAGTAAATGTAGCTTCTTTGTGACTTGTTTTCTTATATAATACAAATATCATAGAGCTGTTGTGAGGATCAAGATTTTTTAGAATTCTTAGAGATCAATAAATGCTAGATTATTCAATGTTGAGTCCAAGACATATATAGGACCAGATCATAGAAGGCAGTGGATCACAAATATTAAGATTTACATAAATCACTTGGGATTCATTAAAATTTAAACTGTAATTGGAGATTTTTATGCAGAGAACTACAGTAGAATCTGAGATTCTGTATTTCTAACCAGCCCAGATGGTGCTGATATTTCTGTTGCAAGGACTACTTTTTGTGTAGCCAACTCTAGACAATTATTATCTAATAGAACTTTCTGTAATAATGAAATGTTCTATATCTGTTCTTTCTAATGTGATAGCTGCTAACCACATGTGGCTATTGAAATGTAGCTAGTGCAACTGAGGAACTGATGTTTAAATTTTTATTTGATATTAACCAACAAATTAAATATATGAGGTTAGTGGTTACTGTAGTCATTATCACAGGTCTAGATCAGTAGTTTTTGTCTAGGCAAATGTTCAAGCAAGGAACAGTAGCTAAGAATAAATGTTGAAGAGTGAACACCTTGGAAATACCTCTAGATGTTTGAACTTAACTTGGAGACTACTAGGTTAACTGTTACTTAAAGGTTCCATTTACCCTATTTTTGTTCAAATAATGAACCAGGTTAGGACTGGCTATATTCTTTGTTAGAAACACTTTCAGCTCTGAGTAATTGAAATCCCAAATTAATGTGGTTTAAACAAATATGTCCCACCCTCTACCCCACCACTTCCCACAGAAGGAGCATTTTAGAGGCAGGCAGGAGCTGATGTTTAATACAGCCGATTAACAGTGGCTACTAGATTGCTTCTGTAGCACTTTTAGCCTGTTAGTTTTTGTCTTCAAGCTTGTGGCCACATGGTACAGAAGTACTAAATTAGCTTTGGATATCCATCTCAAGAGAAAGTGACAGTGCCAGTCAACCAGCACGAGTGCCCTTTTATCAGAGTACTCATATTCTGTTGGTAGCAAGAAGGAAGGATGAATTGATAATGATTAGGCAGTCAACAGTATCTCTCACGTATACAAGTTATTATCCATATATGAAGATAAATAAATACCTTTTTTATAATATGACCTTAGTAAGATATACCAGTCATTCACATGCAATATGAATTAAAAAGAGAAATTCATAAATAATAAAACCTTGGCATGAAAGGTTTGGCAGTGAACACTGAATTCATTTAAATTATAAATAAGTTTGTGAAATAATTATGATTATTGCATTAAATACAAATGTTAAAATTTTCTGTCTAAGTCTTATAATGTCAAATGATAATCACTATTAATAGAATGATGGAAACAATTACAGAAATATCAGAAGATTGTCAAAATGATAGGGAGAAAAAATATAACTCACTGTAAAAGTGAGAAACATAGTTTATGTGTTTAAGTAGTTACTCTAATAGAATAAAAGTAAATACAAATAAAATGAAGAAACAGCCTATGTACCTTCTAAATTACTGCAGAGGTTGAGAGACTCAGATCAGGATTCAAGGATATGAATCAGATTTTTAAAAAGTAAAAAGAGAGAAAAAAAATGTACTAAGCCAAAAACTTAAAATAAAATTACAATACACCAAACCCATGTGTTATAACAAAAATAACAGAAAAATAGCCTTTGGAAAAAAGCTCAGTTTGGCTCAAAATGAAAACTCTATTGTATACGCTACAATTACCATACCACATAGATATTTGAATATGTAGACAGTAAAAGAATAAACTTAGGAATGCCAGACAAACCTATATCCAAAATGAGAAATAATACTAACAAAATTATATTTTAAAATATATAATATGTAATATATACTATATGTAATAATATATTAGCTAAAATAAAATTATTTTAGAATAATTCTGAGATGACTTTGCAAAAAGTATAATAATCTGAAATTCTATGTAGGTTTACATATGTCAAAATGTAGATTAGAAAGTACTATCAATACTAGAAGAATTTAGTAAAAACAATATTAATGAAATATCTTTTATCACTCTTCTTAGTTTTTAATGAACTTAGTAGATAAAATGTTAACAATATAGGGAATTCCAGAATATTTTAATTGATGACCTAATAGATATGTATCAGAAAACAAGACAAATCTTGGGATAATTGGAGCATGATTTAAATTAGTCACATTTATGGACAATATAACACTAAAAAGAGACCATTTTTCCCACAATCTTATAAAACTGTTAAAGTAATAAAAATTAAGAGAGGTAATCTTTTAACTACTGTAAATTTAATTTTTTTTTCTTGAAAAAACTAAAATGAAAGACAAAGTAAAATTGTAATTGTGAAATACATAAAAACAATGTTAAATTCATAAGATAAAATGCAACATCTATTTACAGGAAAAATGTATATCTACATGTAACTTTATTACATGACAAGAAAAAATAAATATGAGTGCATTTAGCACTCAGGTAATAAAATAGAATACAAATAAGAAAACATTTTTAGACAGAAAAAAATAAAAATAAAAGAAAGTTAAATTAGATTACAAAAAAATTAACTAGATGTATGTTACAAAGAATTAAATCTTTCAAGTAAGAGAGTGAAATTCAATAAAATAGCCAATATTTAAACTAATGAAGAAAGATACCAGAATACACAAAATTAAAAATAAAATAAAAGAAAAAATATTTAATTACCACACATCCAGATGCATTTAAAAATCTATAAATAAGTTTATATTTATTTTGTTTTAATACATGATTAAAAAATATTTGGCAGAATTTTATCTTAATAACCTTAAAATTATAGATAATATTAATATTATTTCTTTGGAAATTTAGAGACCTAAAGGGAAAGTATAAATTGATAACATTTTTAAAGACCCTCTTGATCTACATTTCTTGTTCTCTATTCTGCTATCAAATGCCGAGTCCCCTAAATTCTATTGAGAATATTTTTAACCTTTCAAGCATTTCAACCACCAAGAATATTTATAATGTTATTTAAACTTTTCCAAATTCTAAACAAAGAGGGAACATTTTTTTTCCCTTTAGTTGGGGGCTAAGTAACACTAACTATCTAGTGAGAGGATGGAACCACACAGTATTTTTCTAATTATAGATTGTCATATTTGATTAGCTATTAATAGTTTTTGTTATAGTCAAAGATGCTTGGAAAATGCTGGATTAAAAAATTTCTGTACTGTTGAATCTCTCAGATATTTGTAATGTGTTAACAGGTATGAGGAATCCATAACAGAGGATTCATTCTCTGTTATCACGAAATAACAAAAGCAATACCTTTTATTCCCTTAGTCTCTTCCTTTGTCCTTTCATTGAATATCTATTGCAAAACCATATATCAGTGTTAACAAATCTGGAATCACAGTGAATTAGCCCTCTGGTAATTTAGTATAACCAGAAGAGGACACAAACAGATAAAAAGAGAATGCCTTTAGGCAAACAACAACAACATCAACAACAACAACAACAAAAAGCTCTTTAGTTCCTTTCAGCATTGGCCACTCTCATTTAGATAATACTCAGCCTTTCTTACTTCTTCTTAAAATATTTTAATTTACAATTTAATTTCACAGTTGACAATTAAATATCTGACATATTCAATTATCAAATGCAATCAAGAAACATAACAGCACATTATGAGCTAATGAGGTTCATTCCATATACATAAAATATAGTTTAATGTTAATATTTTTATTAATATAATTCACCATGTTAGCAAGAGAAGAAAATGATCATTTCAGAATTCTCAGAAAAGCTTTTGATAAAATTTAACACCTTAAAAAAAAAAAACCCCAAACTCACTACAGTACAAATCAAAAGATACATGCTTAAAAATAAAGATTATGAATCATAAAACTTCGAAACTTCAAATTGAAAGCAACTATCAGCCTCACTCTTAATATGATGCTCTTATAGTGACCTATTAAACTAAAGAACTGGACTTGCTGGCTTTCTCTCATGCTCTTATTTAACACTATTCTGAACATCACCACATTTCAAATTAAGAATACAAAGTCCACATTCTAAAAAGAAAAAGAGAACATTAACATTCTTACTGATTATAAGAAAAAGTTTGTGGAAATCCTAAAAATATTATAGAACAATTATAAGTGAAAGTTTATAAAGATACCTGAAATAAAGTAAATATGTATTAAAAATCCTTTCTTAAAACACAACTAAAAAAAATATTCCATTAACACTATAGAGCACCTCTCCTCCAACAACAAAAAAAGTATCTAGAGATCAATTTAAGAAAAAATATTCAGGACCAATTTTAAGAAAACTATAAAAATTTACTGAGGATATTAAAAAGAATCATAAATAGTGTCTAAAGTCATTCATAAATAAAATTCTATTTAAAATGATTTCAAACACTGTCTTAATGAGTACTTATATCTTTGCAAAATTGATTAAATATTATGGGTAAAATGATTCTTGACAAATTCTGAAATTAAAAAAAATACATTTAAATAGCACTAATCGTAAAAGTATGATTATGAAAATAGGGTGATGTCATAGGACTATATATGTGTGAACACACACACACAGACACACATACACGTGCACAATTCTATCAGATTCCAGAAATAGAAATAAGGATCTATAAGGATTTAGTATGTGATGACTGGCATTTCAATTATTTGCCATAGATTAGTCAACAAATTATATTGCAGATTATAGACACCCACTAAAAAGAAAAATTAGATTCTTATATTAATTTTTATGTGAAAATATACTTAAGAAAGATTGAATTAGATTTATATTAGAATATCCTCATTTAGCAATTTGGAAATCAGAACTGCATTTGTCCTGAGAAAAGAATACAGACAAAAATTATGTTCTTGTCTGATGATTCTATATAAGCTATATCCAGCATTTTTTTCATAGTTACAATGATCAGTGATTTGTTTCTGCTGTTAGTAATTTCAGCAAAAAAAATCAGTGATTAAGGGATGATGTAGTGATGATGGTGCGGGGATGGACTGAGTTACTCCTTCCCTGTCATAAACACTATATAGCTCTAAGTGTAGTGAAAATTCTCAGTTGCTCCTTACAGCAATAATAAGCCCTTTGAAGATAAGGATAGTGTGTGTCATTCATCTTTGCAGTCATCAAAGAATTAGCATTGCAAGCTGACTATGAGCCAATGCTCTGCTAGGTATTGAGATACAAAGACAGCCCAGGTTTTCCATCACTCCGGAGATGTCCTATTCAGATGTGCCAGGACAATTTTCCATAATTGGAGTAGAGCTAAAAAATGTATAAAACAATAAGTAAATATTTAGCAGTATAAATTTCTACACTAGGACCTAGCCAGAATGAAGATCCAAGACGTTAAAAAGCCATTTCCTTTTGTTTTATTGGAATGAGATATATAAGAATATTCAGTTTGCTGAGATGTCATTTCTTACTTGTATTGATTAGAGAGCATATATAGAGCTGTGAACATCACATAGGATTTTTTTTAAAGCAATTCTCTATTAATTATTATATGTCACAAAACAAAACACGTACCTCTCAAATTTAAGGAAATACTGAATTGTTCTTTTAGAGAAGGTTTATTAGCTCATTTTAGCTCTCATTGTGCCTTCTGATGCATAGGAGAGGAGTCTGCAGCCCAGTCCCCACAAACCATAACTGTTGCATGTGCTCCCACATGGGACACTGACAATAAGAAATAGCTTTAATCTAATCACCTATTATTTTATGATAAACATGCCAAAGTGAAAATTTCCTTTATAAATCTGGCTTTATGAATTCCATTTTTAAATTGATAAAAACTGTCCACTGATTTTGAATAAAATATTTTATTCGATACCTTGGAATCTCTTGATATCTTAAAAATAAATCAGAGCAAACATACATGGCTAACTTGTAATGCTGAGAAGATGGCACTCAATCCAAATTCTTATGTGAATAAAATGGAAATCTCTGCATGCTTTTGTTATTAATATTAAACATATACTGGGTGAGATATCTGATATATGTCAACAAAACAATGATTAGAGACTCTTTACAAAGTAAAGCCACGAAGTCCATCAGACCATTATAATTCTGACAGTGTGTTCAGTGTCACTTCTAAACGTAGAACATGTTGTAAAGCACTTGCCATTCAAATCGCTGTGTAACCACCTTATATTCTGTATCCAGAGGTCAACACACAAGAAAACAAAGAAACACCACCTCCAATTCCAAGCTTCCATTTCTTATCTGACAAGATCCCTTTATTTAGAACACTCAGCTAAACTTTTTCCCAAAATGTTGCCCTAACACATGTCTGCAGATTCCTTATTTATCCTTTGGAAGGCCACGTTATCCACCAGTGTGAAATTATTTCTGTTAGTAACAAGGGTTAATAATTATTGTCAGTATATGTACATTAAAAAGGTGATTCATTTCTTGTTATGTGCAGGAAAGTTCAGCTCTTTGAGACTAGTATGCTGCAAAGATGTGTTCTATGGATAAGCACAGCTAATGATGTACATATTTATGGTAGTTTATATGAAAGAATTAAGACTATTTATTTTATTTTTATGTTCCAAAACGGATTTTTTTTTTGTAGGTGATGTGGGGTTTATCACAATGTAGGAGAAAAACCACTAAGTCTAAAGTCAGGTATCTGAATTCAGTATCAATTTCACCATTTAGTTCTGTGAATTTTAAGGAGCCATTGAAGTGTCTGGGTCTCATTTTCTTATATACGATATTGGAGTAATATTCTTAGCCAACCTACGTAATTTGTATATATTGAATTTTCTAAAATCGAATATGTTTGAAATTTTAGTAATTACTACTAACGTTATTGCTTCATTGGTAATAGCAGTAGGAATGGGTAATGGTAGAACAATTGTATTGAATGTTTTGTTTGAATAAGATTGTTATTTTAAAAAGCCTAGTTCTGGACAGAACATCAATCTGAGGTTAAATTGACTTTAATCTTTTTTAGTTCTTATCAATAGAATTAAGAGTACGACCAGCCTGGAATAAAGCTTTCCAGCCTAAGAGAAATGATTGTTACTAAAATCAAGGATATTCTATCAGGATTCTGTGCTCTCTCTTTATTGATGGCTCTTTTCTCACCTGGGCTGGCATGTCGACAGTGGTGTGGAGTAGGTAGGGGAAATGAAGTTAAAGAGTAAAGTGAATGTCCTTGGTTATGCTCTGATTGAATATTTACTGAAGATTTAAAAAGAATAGAGTAGAGCCAGATTGCAAATTAGGTTCTCTGGAGAGCAAATAGTGAGCTGAAGTTTAATTAAAATATTTTTATCAAAAAGTATCTTTAGGACTAATCTCTCTGAAGAAGGGAAAAGGAGCAGCAGTGGGCAGAGAGAGAAGTTGAGCTGTGATTAAAGTTTAACGAGAGTCTCAGAGAACCCAAGGAAACTCTGGAGCTAGATGACTCCTTAGAGTTGTTAGGATTTGGGCAGAGATAGCCTGACCTTTCTATGCAAGGACTGGTTGATCATTGGGTGTGATCTTCCCTAGGAAGAGGTGTGACTTTTCTGAAAGTAGCCAGCAGCAGCTGAAGGGGCCAGAAACTGAAGGCTATCTGTCAACATACTCCCAGCCACTGGGTGGTAAGTACCTTCTTGAGAGGGAATCTGGGTACATGACAGGGTCCACAGCAAGCCTCCACTAGCTGCAGAGGAGAGGTAAAGGAACGAAGAAAAAAGAAAATTAAAGACTATCAAATATTATGTTTCAGACACTGGACTAGATATTCTCTGGGTTATCTCATTTAATCATTACATCTCTCTTATGTGTTTGTGGTTATTTTAGAGAGGAGAAAACCGAGATTCAGAGAAGCTAAGTAGTTTGCCCCAAATCACACAGCTAGGAGGTGGCCAAAGAAAGGATGCTGGGTTCACAACATTAGTTAGCTCCTATTCCAAGAACTAGAGGAGAGAAAACAAAACAAAGTCAGGATTCAAAGAGCTAAATAGGATTAGCTCCTGAACACATCCTTTCCCTTTTATCACAATATAACTAAAAGTCCTTTGTGATATTTTTTACTTAAAGGTCATCATTGAATAGTGAAAACATGTTCAATGGCCATTCGGCTGAACACACATTCTGGATTAGCTTTAGTGAGTCTTTCATAGTACAGAGAATTTCTAAAAATTCTCAAGTAGTAATTAGAAAAATGTTACAGTGTTACAAATCAGGATAACTACCTTGTTTTCGGGGAGTAATTCAAGCAAAGTCTAATGGAAAAAATAATGAGGATGAGAGCTGATTCAAACACTCACTGTCCAAAAGCCAATTAAGATTGCTGTACTGTTGATCACAGTTTAATATAGTAGAACAGTTTTGTATTTCTGAGTGAAGCTATGTTTTATAAAATGAAAAAGATTTTTATCAGTTAAATCAAATGAGTTCCAATTGCAAAGTCCCACTATATTATGGCTTTGATAACACATCTTTGGTAACACAGGGAAATGGGAGAGGAAATATCTCCATGTGAAAATTGCAGTAAACTTTAGCAACTCATAATTATCTCTCTCAAAAGCTGGTACAATGCAGGTAATAAATTATTTCAAAACTACGTTTCCTTTTCCCACATATTTTATTTATACTAATCATTTGTGTTGCTAACAAAGTAGTTCCGCTGAGTCTTTTCTTCTAAAAACCTAGATAAAGATTATTAACCCAAAGCTTCCAAATGATAGATTTAGAAACATAGTCCTAAAACAAACAAAAATAAACATAAAGAGAAATACTTCTTCAAGATTTTAGTAATAGAAAGAATGTCTTGAATATTTTCTTACCTTCCTGATACTCCTCTTGTTACAGTAATTCTGCCTGTCTGGAAGTAGAAATGTCACCAGTACAGTATATTTTATGTTAATAAAATGAAATATCTTTCACATTTTTGTATGAAATATGATACACTTTGCTGCACAAAACACTTGTGTTTCAAGGAAAGTCAACTCCGATTATGGAAATGTAATCTAAAATCTAAAGACATGGACTTTAAAACTGGCTATGTTGCTCACTGATTGTATGACTGCACTTGACATGGCATCTCTCTGAGCATAAGTTTTCTTATTTTAAAAATAAATATATAAAAATAACTAACCCTCATGAGTGTTAGTGGGTTAAATTTAGTCAATACTTATAAAACAAACTTTGAAAACCTTAAATTCTAATGTCTGCTCATAATGTAAATTGTGTTCCTCTGAGAAAATAACAAATAATATGACTAGTAACAGTGTAGGGCTCTGCTTCCTCAAACTCTTGCCAACACAGTGCATAACCAAAACGTTTTTATTTGTCTCTCTGATAGATTAAAAATGACATACTTTGTTTAGTTTACATTTCATTAATTTTGAGTGAGGCTAGGCAATTTTATACAAGTTTAAAATGTCTTTGTCCTATTAACTGCCTGCTCTTGACCTTTGCTGGGGTGTTGCCTTGCATGTATTACTTTATAAGAGCTCTTCAAAGCTTAGGAACATTGACATTTAATATGTTTGGTAAATATTTTAGCCTATTAGTTTTTCTCTCTTTGCATTTATTATTTTCATCAGGTACTTATCTTAAGCTTTATGGAGTAATTATCTTTTCTTTATGGCATCAAGTTTTCACCGTTACTTGGAAATGGTTTCTTCTGTTCTTACAAAATATATTCACCTGTATTTTCCTCTAGTGACTTCACAGTTTCCTTTTTTAAACTTGTATTGTTGACATGAGACTTCCGTTAACAGTCAAGATGAAGCATTCTCATTACAGCCTATCTTTCCCACTGATTGTTACTAATAACTACAGAGAGAATACAAAAGAATGGTACTGGCATAAAGACAAATGAAAGACCAATGAAAGAGGATAGAGAGCTCAGAGGTAAATTCATATGTATATGGTCAACTGATATTCAACAAGGGAGCCAAAAATGTACAACGGGAAATAATATTCTCTTCAACAAATGGTGTTGGGAAAACTGGATATCTAAACGTAAAAGAATAGAACTGAAGCTTTGTTTTCATACACAAAAAAAAGAACTCAAAATTGATTAAAGGCTTGAACTTAAGACCTGAAACTGTAAAGCTCCTAGAAGAAAACACAAGATAAAAGCTTCATGACATTGATTTTGGCAATGATTTTATTATAATATTAAAAGCACAGGTGACAAGAGCAAAAATAGACAAGTGGCATTTATTAAAGGAAAAAGTTTCTGTATAGAAAAGGAAATAATCAATAGAGTGAAAAGTCAACCTATGGAATAGGAGAAAATATGTGCAAACCCTATATCTGATAAGGACTTAATCTTCAAAATATATTAGGAACTCCTACAACTCAATAACAAAAAGTCTAATAACCTGATTAAAAATTAGATAAAGAGTTTGAACAGACATTTCTCCAAAGAAAATATTCATATCCATATGACTAATATGTATATAAAAAGATGCTTAATATTACTAATATGCAGGAAAATGAAAATCAAAACCATAATGAGGTGTCATCTCACACCTGCAGGATGGCTATTATCAAAAAAAAAAAAAAGAAGTATCAGTGAAGATGTGAGCACACTGAAACCTTTCTACACTGTTTGTAGGAATGCAAATGGTGCAGTCTTTATGGAAAACAGGATGATGGCTTCTCAAAAAAATTAAAAATAAAACTACCATATGATCCAGCAATCTCATTTTTGCGTATTACTTAAAAGAATTAAAATTAAGATTTTGAAGAACTATTAGCACTCTTGTGCTCACATCAGCACAATTCATACTAGCCAAGGCATGGAAACAAATATCCATCAGAAAATAAATGGATAAAGAATATGTATGATGTACATACAATAGAATATCATTCAGTATAAGAAAAGTTTATTCTGTCATATGTGACAACATGGTTGAACCTTGAAGACATTATGCTAAGTGGAATAAACCAGTCACAGAATGACAAATACTGCATGATTCCACTTATATAAAGTATCTAAAGTAGTCAAATTCTTAGAATCAAAGAGAGGAACTGGGTGGGAAGAGGAATCTTATTGGTTTGAGCACTCAGTTGCTGCTGACCTAAAGATGGTAGCCGGCTCGACCAGCATATTTAATTAAGTATAATATATATTGTGACGATGTCTGGAATACCAACAAATGCCAAAATGGGAGACTCATGGAGCTATATCTCTATTGTTGGGAGCTAATTGCGAAACTGAAAAAGTTTAAGAGAGTAGAGAAAGCCATACTAGAAAAGTAAAACAAAATGAAATAAAGCTTCTTTTACTGACAAAAACAAAACAAAACAAAACAAAATACCTCTAAACAACCCAACTGTCCTTCAGCTTCTTAACTGACAAACAGAATATGATACAATCATATGATTCTACTAAGCAATAAAAATATGGATTATTTATAAATTTAATTTATGATTGAACACATTATGTTCAATCAAAGAATCCAGATTCACAAAGCAGCATACTATATGATTCTCTTTCTATGACATTCTGGAAATGGAGAGAACTATAGCAATAAAGAACAGATCAGTGGTTTCCAAAGGTTATCAGTGGGGAGAGTGACTGCAGAGGGGCAGCATAGGGAACATGTTGGAGTAACAGGACTCTGGTTGATTGTGGTGGGGGGTTGACATGAGGTTAAATGATTCTCTATGTTTATCAAAACACATTGAAATGCACATCCCAAAGTAATGTTTTATTTATGTAAATTGGAAAATAAGATTAAAAAGCCAAAGTATGAGTGACCTTTTAGAATGTACTTTGGTATAGGTTAGTAAGCTAGTTCTTACAGTTTATTTTTTTGTGACTTTGGCTATTGAATTTTTTCAACATCTTTATAAAATATTCAGTATTTCACATTGATTAAAATGTGGATTTTAGGTTATATTATATGTATTGGGCTTTTAGTTTTGTACTTTCTTTTATTCTATTCCTATTTGAATTCCAATATTTTCTAAACTTTTAAAATAAGTTTAGAAATAAAATTCCTCATACTTCTGTTTTATTTTCAAATTTCATCATTTGCTGTTATGCCAACCAGTTTTTGTTTTCTTATATGAAAATTAGAATATTTTTTGTTTTAAAATGTGTATTATGCCAAATAATTAAATTTTTGATAACCTTTACTTAACATCACCACATAAGTATGTGTATCGCCATTATTTAGTAATTAGAAATCAGAATCTGGTTAAGGCAGGCTGCTGAGGGCTATGGAGACTGGAATATTATTGCCTATATAACTTCAACCCCACCTTAGCCCCATATTATAGCAAAAATACCAAAATGTAGAAAAAAATAAGAAGAGATTAAATAAATGTCTGAATCCGAAGATATATTTTTCAAACACAAATTAAGAAAGAATTTAATTAATCTACAAACTACAGCTTTAAGCAATGCTTGCTTCTTTCCTGTCTTCCTTTCTTCCTTTCTTCAACCATTTATTTATTTATTATTTATTTATTTGTTTGTTTGTTAGTTTGTTTAATGCTTTTTACAGTAAATGTACTTCAAATAGTCTCAGGGCTCAAAGTGAGTAAATCATTGTGAAATGTAATCATGAATACAAGAATGTGAAATTACATATTTATTACATATGTTACTGGAAAGCTGTTAAACATTTTAGATGGTGCATTAAGAGGAGTTGGATAAAGTCATTAGCAACATGAATATTGAGGCATCTTTGTATTTTCAGAAAATTTTATATCAAGGAGTTGTTCCTTTAAATAAAAATTTAAAAATATTCCTTTAAATAGAAATTAGAAAAATGTTTTCTTCATTGTTTTCAAAATAGTTAATACATGCATTTAACATTTTGATTGAAGAAGTATCACTTTGTAGTAAATGGATTGGTGGGACCAAGCTGAGCGGGATCCACAGGACGAAGGGCAGAACTGTCATGTGAAATTATCTGGGCAGGCATCATTCTTGACTTAGAAGCAGAGGTCCAAGAATGAAATCTGCCCAAAATGAGCTAATTATCCATGTGTATAGGTGTCTAGAAATGAAGAGACAGGATTTTAGAAATAGAAGATCAGAAAGCTAAAGAAAGACTTAACTTACCAATCCAGGGGTTCTACATTTATGTTTACAAGCAGTGCCAGGTGGAATGAGGCATCCATGGATGCTTGCAGGAGTGTAGAGGACGAAAAATGTCATATCAAAGCACAACTCTTCTTTCTTCTTTTCTCTTTTTTCTTTTTTCTTTCTTTCCTCTTTCTCTCTAGGTCCTTGGTAGGAATCAAAGTATCTCTTAAGAGTGCTAAGCTTTTATTCACTTTTATATAGTATTTCCTTTCTTCAGTTCCCCATAGACCAGAGAGCTGACAGAGCCATGGAGTCTCTGCCTAGGGAGTGTATATGCACAGGCTCAGATGGGTTTGGAGCCTTAGTCACTTCATTTTTTTCCCCATCCCCCTCATCCCCATTCCCTTTGGAAGTTGGAAGACATTAGTTTGTTATTCTAAGGGTCTATTTCTGTTCAGCTTTTAAAATTTCTTTTGTTGTCCTTTTTCAGATTCCACATGTAAGTAAAATTATGCTGTATTTGTCTTTCTCTGTCTGACATTTCAGTTAGTGTAATACCCTCTACGTCCATCCATGTTGTTGCAAATAGCAAGATACCATTCATTTTATTGCTGAGTAATATTCCATTGTATCTATAGCATACTTCTCTATCATTCATATATCAATGATCATTTAGGTTGCTTCCATATCTTGGCTATAATAAGTAATATTACAATAAACATAGGGGTGCATATATTTTTCCAAATTAATGTTTTTATTTTCTTCAGACAAATACTAAGGAGTGGTATTGCTGAGTCACATGGCAGCTGTATTTTTAACTTTTTGAGGATTTTCCATAGTGACTGCACTAATTTACAATCCCATCAGCAGTGTATGAGGGTTCCCTTTTCTCCACATCTTTGCCAGCACTTGTTATTTTTTTATATTTTGATGATAGCCATTCTGAAATTTGTGAGGTAATATCTCACAACTTTGTGGTCCTGATGTGCATTCCTCTGATGATTAAGGATGTTCAACAGCTTTTCATCTGTCTTTTGGTCATCTATATATGCTCTTTGGAGAAAAGTTTATTTAGGTCCTCTGCCCATTTTTTAAAAATGGATCATTTGTTTTTTTTTGTTGTTGTTGTTAAGTTGTATGCATTTCTTATGTTTTTTAAATGTTAACCCTTTATGATGTATCATTGGTGAATATCTTCTCCCTTTCCGTAGGTTCTCTTTTCAATTTGTTGATGGTTTCTTTCACTGTGCAAAACCTTTTTAATTTGATATAGTCCCATTTGTTTGCTATTTCTTTTGTTGCTCTTTCCCAAGAAGACAGTTCTAAAAGATATTGCTAAGACTGAAGTCAAGGAGTTTACTGCCTACTTTTTCTTCTAGGAGTTTTATGGTTTCGGATTTTACATTGAACTCTACCCAATTCCTGTTTTTTTTTTTTTTTTTTAAGTGCAGCATGCTGCCATTGTTAACTTAGTCTTACATAAATACTCTCTTCAAGGCTGAAGCAAATCTGACTGTTTTAAAAATAAAATATAAAAACCATTCTTGGAATTATTTCTAAACAGAACTTGTCTCTAATCTTAATGTAACAGAAATGTATGCATAAATGGGATTCATCAAATGAATCTTTGGCTAACAACTGTTTAAGAACGATGTTTAACACATGTAGGAATGCTATGTTTTCTATGATTTGACATTTTCAATGATTGAAAATTATTATATTTTGTAAATGAAAATACCACTACTAAAAACAGAACGCTGTAAATAGAACAATGTTATTTGTTTTCAAAGACTATATTGATATGTTGGAGTGATGCAAAAATAATGATGAAAGCAAAATATTTGTGGCAAACTTTGGGGGAAAGGTTAGGGCTGTAATCTGTGAGATATCTTGGGGTAAATGCTGCAGCTGCAAGCACCACCAGTGAGTATTCCTGGTGCAAACAGGAGACAGGTTAATCCATTTTAAGTTTACTTTTTTTATATGGTGTCAAAAGTGATTCAGTTTTATTATTATTTTTGTATATATCTGTCTGGTTTTCCCAACACACTTATTGAAGAGGCTATCTTTACCCCATTGTATATCCTTGCCTCCTTTGTTGTAGATTAATTGATCATATATGTGAGGGTTCATTTCTGAGCTCTCTGTTCTGTTCCATCAATCTATGTGTCAGTTCTTGTGACAGCACCATACTGTTTTGATTAATGTAGCTTTGTAATATAGTTTGATGTTGGGACACATATGCCTCCCACTTTGTACTTTGTCAAGGTTTCTTTAACTATTGGAGGTCTCGTATGATTTTATATAAATTTTAAGATTATTCCTTCTAGTTCTGAGCAGAATCCCATTAGCATTCTAATAAGGATCTCATTGAATCTGTATGTTACTTTAGGTAGTAGGAACAATTTAACAATATTAATCCTACCAAACTGTGAGCATGTTACATCATTCCATTTATGTGTATCCTCCTCAATTTCTTTCTTTGGTCTTTCACCTCTTTGATTAAATTTATTCCTGGGTATTTTATGCATTTCAGTGCAGTTATAAATGGGATTCTTTTTTTAACTTCTACTTCTGGTCATTTGTTACTGGTTATAGAAACATTATAAAATTTTTATATTGATTTTTGTATTCTTCAACATTGCTGAATTTATTTATTAATTATAAAATTTTTGGTGGTGTCTTTGAGGTTTTCTGTGTATAGTATCATGTCATTTACAAAATAATGAGAGTTTTATTTTTCCTTTCCAATTGGGTACATTTCTTTGTCTTGTCTGATTAATGCAGGTAAGATTTTTAATACTTAGTACTATGTTGAATACAAGCAGTAATAATGGGCATCCTTGTCTTGTGTCTAATCTTTAGAGAAAAATTTCTCAGCTTTTCACTATTAAGTGGGATTGTCATATGTAACCTTTATTATGTTGAAGTATGTTCTCTCTATACCCACTTTTTGAGAGCTTTTAATCATAAAACAATGTTGAATTTTGTTAAATGCATTTTCTGCACCTATTGAGATGCTCATATGATTTTTATTTTTTCTTTTGTTAATGCAATGTATCAAGTTGATTGATTTATGAATTTTGAACCAAACTTGCAGCCTGGGCTAAACCTCACTTGGATATGGTGTGTAATCCTTTTAATGTATTGCTGAATCTGCTTTGCTAATATTTTGTTGAGAATTTTTGCATGTATTGTCATCAGTACTTTTTGTAATTTTCTTTTTGTATTGTCTGGTTTTGGTATGAGGGCTAGGTTTGTAGAATAAGTTTGGAAGCATTTCTTTCTCTTCAGTTTTTTGAAGTAGTTTAAGAAGAATAAATATTAATTTCTCTTTGAATGTTTGGTAGAATTCACCTGTGAAGGCATCTGATTTTGGACTTTTATTTGGTGGGAGTTTTTTTAATTATTGCTTAAATTTCATTGCAAGTAATCAATCTGTTTAGATTTTCCATTTCCTTCTGGTTAAGTGTTGGAAGATTATATGCTTCTAGAAATTTATTTGTTATTTATAGATTGTTAAATTTGTTAGCATATAATTGTAGCATTCTTTAATGACTCCTTGTATTGTTGTGCTGTTGGTTGTAACTTCCCCTCTTATTACAATTTTATTCATTGCGTTCTCTTTCTCTCTCTCTCTCTCTCTCTCTCTCTCTCTCTCTCTCTCTCTCTCATGAGTTTGGCTAATGGTTTGTCAATGTTGTTTTTCTTTTCAAAGAACCAGCTCTTAGTTTCATTGATCATTTCTATCGTTTTTTAAATTTCTATTTCATTTATTTCCATTCAGATCTTTTTTATTTTCTTCCTTCTGTTTACTTTAGACTTGTTTGTTTGTTTGTTTGTTTGTTTGTTTTTTCTAGTTCTTTCGGGTGTAGAGTTAGATTGCTTATTTGGGATTTTTCTTGTTTGCTGAAGTAGGCCTATATAACTATGAACTTCCTTCTTAGAACTGTTTTGCTGCGTACTATAAATTTCAAAAAGTTGTTTTCGCTTTAATTTGTCTCAAGACAGCTTTTGATTTTCTGTTTGATCTCCTCTTTGATCCATTGGTTGTTTAGCAGCATATTGTTTGTTGTTTAGTCTCCATACATTTGTTATTTTCAGTTTTCTTTGTATAGTTGACTTCTAGTTCCATGCCATTTGGTCAGAAAAGATGCTTGATAGGATTGCAATCCTCTAAATATATTGAGCCATTTTTATTGTCCTCTAATATGTAATCTGTCCAGGAGAATGTTCTATGTGCACTTGAAATAATATGTGCATTATATAAGTTTTTAGATAAAATGTTCTATAATTGTCTGCTAAGTTGATCTGGTCAAATGTAACATTTGAAGCCATTATTTTCTTATTTATTTTCTGTCTAGATAATCTATCTGTTGATGTGAGTGAAGTATTAAATCTACTATTATTATATTATTTTAAATTTCAATGTTTATCAATATTTTGTCTATGTTTATCAATATTTGTGTTTATCAATATTTACTTTATATATTTAACTGCTCTTAAGTCAAGTACATATATATTTATGACTGTTATATCCTCCTCTTAGATCCACCTCTTCATGTAATATACGTTTCTGTCATATATGTATATATATATATATATGTATATATATACATATATATAATTAACTGATATGAGTATTGCTACCTCAGCTTTATTTTGCTCATGGGAGGAGGAAAGTTCGGCATCCTCTCATGACACCATCTTGGACATCCTAAGGCTGAATTTTATTTTTTTTATGGCCCCTCCATATTTTAATTATACACAGTATTTAATGTTAATTTTGAAAGTGCTTTGAAAATATTTTTGCAATGATTGTGACATGTGAAGATTTAAAGTGAGAATAAACATTAATAATATATATTTACATGTATAAAATATATATTTAGTCTATATTTAGTATGTAATTATTATATAATACCATATATATTTATTATGTTTATAATATTATATATTTATTATATACATAATCCTATGCTACATATTTATTATATATCAGATATGTTATTTATATATTTAAAAATCAGTTTATATAATTGTATATATGTGTGTGTATACATATAAATACACATACACATACATACATACACATACACTAAGTATATACATTGTACTGTGTTCAGGTTGATTGCGTCCTCCAAAAAGATATGTTGGTGTTCTAACTCCTGGTACTGTGAATGTGACCTTATTTAGAAATAAGGTTTTTGCATATGTAATAAAGATGTAAATTAAGACAATGTCATACAGGAGTGGAGTAGACCCTTAATCTAATATGACTGGTGTCCTTTTAAAAAAATAAAAGACCTAGAATTAGACACATACAGAACAAAGAATGACATATGAAGACACAGACATGCAAAGAATATTGTCTACAGTTGGAGGAGGCAGAGTTTGGGGTACTTCATTTATAACTAAGACATGCCAAGAATTGCCAACAATACCTGAAGCTAAGAGAAAGGCAAAGAACATAATTTCTCCCAGGGTCTTCAGAGAGCATGACCCTGTCAACACCTTGATTTCAAAGTTTTGGTCTCCAAAACTATGAGAGAATAAATTTCTATTGTTTTATGACACTCAATTTGTGGTATTTTGCTATAGCATGGCAGCTATAGGAAACTAATACCTACACATATATTTATTACAGACACATATACATGACATTAAAATTTTAGTATATATAAATATGTACTATATATAAATATATAGCTTTACAGATATAAATCTAAATACATTTATATATAAATATATAGTAAAATTTTGATCTTATAATTTGTTTATAACATATATATATTAACATTTAAATATTTTTATGACAATACACTTGTACATTTTACAGACACTATATTAGGTGATTTCATTTACATTTTCTTATTCTTGTTTTTTCACCCTGGCCTATTTGAAATGTTTCCTATTGAAATGCTTATGATCTTATTTTTCATCCAGGAATATTGTTTTGTTTTAATTGGTGATCATGAAATATTTGTCACATATTCACTATGATTTTATTGTTATGGATGCTGTGCTCTTTTATCATATAATGCATAAGACTATGTTACCCAAGTTAATTTTAATCTTTTTGTGGCCAAACCTACACATTCACTTATCTCTCAATCATGGACTTATAATAACTTTCAAATTGTTTTAATTAAGACCCATCTGATCCTATATGTTGGATTTACAATCAGTAATCATTTCCGAATTAGCTTTATGACACATAGACACTGTGATATTTATTTTCTCATCTGTAATCATTCCCAAATGATTATTGGTCATTTTTATAATAGTGCCATTCTTTCTAAATCTGCATAATTATATTATTATAAATGATATAGACCTGGCTGCCCAGACAGCTAGGAATGCCTACCAGGTGTGGGAGAGGGCAAGTATCCAAGTTCAAAACAATAAATTCCACAAGTGCACAGTGAGGTCAACTCAATTCTCAAGACAAAATGTCAACATCTCAAACTTGTAACACATTCTAGAATTAGAAAAGATTTTGGTTAGAAAGACCTGATGTGGAGACATTTGAAAAGAAAGTCAAACCTGAATGCAGGGCATTATTGTTTCTTGGTCATTTTAGATTATCTAAAGCAAGATATTTGGCTACTTTTTACTTTTTGAATACTCCCTAGCATATTTTATAAAAGTGTAATTTTTAAAATATTTTAGTAAAATATAAAAATTGATATAAATATAAAAATCGATACTTTTTTGCAATAATCTACTCATCCATTATGGATAAATGAATATTTTAAATATCCCAAAGTAGATATTTTAAATTGCTTTGTTTTTAAAAGGTCTTAAAACTGAATTTATTTGCAAACATTTGTAGGAAAATAAAGCTATATCTCTTGTGTTGGAGAAAACTGCTGAGTGTCATTGAAAAGGTTACCTTGCTTAACACACTGTTCCATTTAACTCAGACTCAAACAGGCTCTCAGAAAGGTAATTATTTTGGGTCAGGATAAAAACAAAATGTCATATCATTTATATTAGCCCTTGTTTTCTTTAAAGAATTTATTAACATGTCCTTATTCTTTGCTCTGGGTGGAGTTTAATATTTTGAATTTCAAGATATGAGAACCATGCCATGTTATATGTATGTAACACAACACAATTTCTAAACACAAGGCTAAAGATTAATTTTAACACCGAATCCCATAAAAAAAAAAAAATCTGCTATTCTGAATCCTCAAGGAATGAATTGTTGGATCATATAATTATCTGTTCTTGTCTTTCCATCCAGACTCTTTTTTTCTCAGTTAATTTGTTATTTCTAATGTGCTATGAACTAGAAAAATAGAAAGCTGAGGTTGATGAGATTTTTGATAAAACAAGACTAAATAGGTTCTGAATGCCAATCTAAAGAACTGTGCTATGCATAGCGTCTGAACTATTGGATATGAATAGATTATATATAGCCTATGAATTATGAAATACACATGTATTCAGGACATCTATTGTCTGCTCAGAGAAATTTCAGGACTGTTCTCCAATTTCCCAGATAGCTTCTCTGTTGTTCTCTCCTACTAGAGGACAGATACGATTTGCACTTGTATTTAATTGTAACTCTTCTTAGGCATTCTGTTGCCCTTAAAGCTGTTGTTTTTGTTTTGTTTTGTTTTTGTTTTGTTTTTCAAGCATGAAAGAACTCAGCTTTGTGGTTATAGCTGTACTTAGTTTTTTGTTCCTTTTATGTACTGTTCAACTACAATTTAAGGAGCAACTACTGTGCATCCTCTTCTAATAATCATAATGATTTCACAGAATAAAATTTTCCTCTTTTTATAAATAAGAAAAATAAGATTCAGAGATAGTGAGTAATTTTCCCAACAGGATACAACTAGGAAGAGGCTGTGTTGGGATTTATGTCTTTTCTGTCCAGCCTGAAGTTCTCATTCTCCTCTTCATTCAACACTGTGTAACCAGCATTCTGGATTGAGAGGTTATGCCGTAGCTATCTATCAGTCTCAACTAACAAGACAGCATCTCTAGGGAAATTTTTAGGGAGATGTTTAGAGATGTAGGTCTCTAAATTTTCCCTTTAAGGAGAAGGAAAGGAAGATAGAGTGCCTCAAATGCTGGCCAAGTGATGCATTCTGTAGCACCAGCTCTTTCCTCACATCAGTGCTGGTGCTCTGAGCTATGATTTTTATTTCTGCTCAGACTCTCATGGTCATTTTTCTTCCTTTATCTTAGTTCTGAACCTACAGCCTTTTTATGACATATGTAACTCTGTGGAGTAGTAAGAAACAAATACATCGGCATGGGGAAGTCAATTGACTAAGTATTTATAATTATTAGAAAATTTGAGGGAACTAAGAAGTGATGAAGTGTCATAAGACATATTTTTGTTTTTTTATTTGATCAGGCATTGTGATGCCAAACTTTGTCTGTCTGAAGTTTGGCTTCTAGTCAGAATCAAACAGCTCTTTATCTAATTTCTTCCAACCCCTCAATGTTGAAGAATAGGTAAGGAACATGTCAGGGGCAGGGCACCTTTGCAAGATGTTCAAGGTATAAGACTTTGTTTTTAATTATGCATTTTAATGTTCATAACAATCAAAACAATTCTCTATGTCAGAGCAAAACTATTGTAATTTATAGGCACATTTTCTTTTCAACTATGAGTCTGAAAACAAAATTATACCATTTTTCAAATTTTGAGGCTCTCTGAGGCATTTTAAATAATAATACTTTATGAGGAGGAAACTGGGTGCTTCTTAATTGTACCAAATGAGTCACCATGGAGTTCCCTTGATATTCATTATACCCCTTAAGATGTAGTGATGATATAAACCAGCATAACTATAATTTTATCTTCATTAGATTTTAGAAATAAATTTTTCATAATTCAAAAATATTTTTCTTTTAAAAATATAATTGCTGTTTTCTACATAGTATTTGTCCCATATTTTAAAATACTAAGGATGCCCTGCAAATAAAGCAAATTAATGCTTTTCTAAAATTTTGTGCTAATTTGAAGACTTTGTCTAAAATTATAAAGGAGGATGCCATGTTCTCCAAAAATCAACCCTATTCTTATTTTGAAAAAGAGAAACTGGGAAGGTTTTTTTATACAATTTTTTTCGTGCCAAGTAACAGTTGTGAGTCCTTCCTTTCCAAAAAGAAAAACAAAACAAACAAACAAACAAAAACAATATATGAGACATGGAAAGACCAAGGAAAAAGCATGCTGACATGCTTTAGTTGTGATTGTTTCTGTATTAGGTCTCTAAAGCTGCATAGCAAATCGCCACACACTTAGAAGCATTAAACAATACCAATGGGTTGGTCAGGAATCTAGCATTTTATCCTCTGCTCAGTTTCTCTCAGGTCTAAGCCAAGGTATTGGCTACTTTTATCCTTATTTTGAAGACTCAACTAAGGAAATATGCTCTTCTAAGCTTTCTTAGATTTTGGCAGAATTAATTTCCTGTGATTGTACAACTAGGGTCCTGTTGTCTTGCTTGCTGGCTGGCAGGGATTATTCTCAGCACCCAAAGGCCTCTCTTAGGCCCTTGCCACATGGTCCTCTCCACACCATGGAAGTTTGCTTTTTCAAGACAAGCAAGACAGTGTCTCCCTTGCTTTGAATGGCTACTCTCAGAAAGGGTCAATTCCCTTGTAAGATATCATTTGATTAGGACAAGCCCACTTGTGGTAATCTTTCTTTTATTTACTCAAAGTCAACTGATTTGGAAACTTAATTACATATACAAAATCTCTTCACCTTAGTCATATAATTTGACTTTTTCATGTTTATCGTATTTATGGTCCTGTCCTCATTTAAGGAAAGGGGATAATACAGAGCCAAGACACTAAGGGGCAGGAATCATGAGGGTAGCTCAGAATTTTGCCTACCTCAACTTTTTTTTTTTTAACTTCTTATTTTGAAAAGAGCAATAAATTCTGCCAATTGACATTTTTGAGGTATATAAAAATTTCTCCTGGAGATCAGGACCACTATTTTAAAATTTAAATAAATGTATAAGGGAAAGGACAAATGAAAATAACACTGAGAAAAATATTTATCATTCTGCTTCTGGTTGTAGGGCTACCCTGACTAATACCATCCACTACCAACTCTTCCTCCTCCAAAAAAAAAAAAAAGACACTGAAAAATTCTGGATACAACACTTTAAAATATATCTAAATCATTAATGAGCTGAAAACATATGAAATATTCCAAGACCTAAAGCTTAATGAAAACAACACCTAGGATGGGAAGCTGAGCACTACTATTGGCGTTTGTTTGAAAGTAGCATTGAAGCCAGTGGCTACAGGGAGATGAGATGATGTCCAGGGCCCCCTGAAATTAAAGGTCTAGTAGAAAACTTTTCATGTAAATCTGGGGTCTTTCTGTGTAATAGGGTTATTCCCTCTAGGTTAAAGGGAACCGGAATTAAACAGCCAGTTCTAGGAGACTGTAAAAAAATTATGTCTCAGACTCTATCACTGACTGGAAGGGAGCAAAAAAATTAGAATGTTTATTAGAAGGTCCTCAGGCAGGTCAGCAGTTTATGTTCACCTTAACTTGGTGTATTAAAAATATCTCAGAGTAAAAATTTAAAGTAACCCCAGGTGCCTGGCAGAAATAAATACAAACCATCTCCTCCCCAAAGTAACTCACTTTCACATAGACATCAAAGTGTTTTACATAATAAGGTTTACAAAAATGAGTTCACCATCACATATCACACACACACACACACACACACACACACACACACACACATACACACATACACACACACACACAGAAATAAAGCATCATGAAGAAGAAAAAATAGAAAAAATACAAAATAAAACAGGAATGAATGTAAAAACATTTTTGAAACCTTCATAAAAAAAAACTTCATTAAAACATTCAAGAAGACCTAAATGATAGATATAATAAGTTCATATCTTCAGAATTGAGGCTGAAAGATCTGTTTTCACTACAGATTCAATGCAATTGCAATCAAAATCTTAACATCCTTAGAGTTTTTTTTTTTTTTTTTTTTTTTTTTTTAGTAATCAAGACTGTAGAGCATTGTGCAAAAATACAAAAGATTATAAATCAAACAGACTAGGGAGTTTCAAAACAGTTTCCTAAGTATACAGAATCATCATACATAGAAAACTGTACTGTAGATTAGGGATGAAAATATTTGTTTTAGATAAAAAATAAATTGATCCTCATTGACCTATTCAAATAAATCCATAATGGATTAAATGTGAAAGGCAAAACCATAAGACTTTTAGAAGGCATATAGAAGAATAATTATCTTAGTATAGGTAATGTATTTTATGTAAGATATAAAAATATAAACCACAGAGAAATGATTGATATATTGAAATTTTTAAACTGCTCATTAAGACACAAGAGATTGAGAAGTCAATCAATGTACTGGGAGAAGGTGGTTACAATGTGAATAATCTACAAAGAATTGTTATCCAAAATAAAAAAAAAACTATAATATAAAAAGATAAGCAACAAAAGCGTATAAAACATGTGGATGAGTATTTAGCAGAAGAAGCAACTGTGGTTAATAAATGTATAGATTGGTAAATTCATTGGTAACTAGAGAACTACAAATTTAAAAGCCTACCTCCGATAGTGTCAAGGTTAAAAACCATGAAAATATCAAGTGTTAGCAAGGATCTGGAACAAGAACACTTGTACTTTGCCTCTTGGAGTGTAAATTAAAAAATAATTAAGCATTGTCAGATAAAAATTATGTTTATGCCATAAAACATAGAATTCCTATTTCTAAATGTACACTTATAACAGTACTTTTCAACATTTTTCAAATTATGACACAAATAAGCAATGAAAACATTATATATATTATACATCCTAATGTAGATTTTAGGGATGAGAACATAGGTAATGAGGCTTAGATATTTTTTAAAGTTCATTAGCTTTATGAACTTTATTTATATTTTAAAAGTAAAATTAAAAATATTTTGTAACAAATTTAATATTTTGTAAAAATATTAAATTTATCTACAACTTCCAAATAATATGTTTTCAAAACATTTGTGGGAAATTTTTTATTTGTTTTTATAAATATAACTTTGCCCTGTACTTACTTGCATATGCTGTGTGCAATTCTTAATTATAACTTTTGCATAACAAATTCCTCATGTTCTCAAAAATTAGTATCAGCAGTAAACTTTGTTCACTAAAATATGTAATAAGTTTCATGTGCAACAGTTGAAATGATTCAGAGTACAAAACAAATATTTCTTTAATTCCAATGGTTAAGTTGCACATTCTTGCAATAATGTGAACATATTTGAATTTAGTTTATCTTTTTTATATCAATATGATGATTAATTTTATGTGTTAACTTGACTGGGCCAATGGTGCCCAAATATTTGGTCAAACATTATTTGGGTATGTCTATTGTAATGTTTTGGGGTGAGATTGACATTTGAACAGGTAGACTGAGAAAAACAGATTGCCCTCCCCAATGCGGCTGGGCCCCATCCAATTAGCTGAAGACCTGACTAGAATAAATAGGCTGACTTTTCCCCAAGAGATAATTCTGCTAACCTGACTGCTTTGAACTAGAACATCAGTCTTTGACTGCCCTTTGACTGGAGCTAAAACATTGTTTCTTCTAAAGTCCTGAGGGTGCCGGCTTTTGGCCTGGAACCCACACCATTTTGTCCTGGGCCTCAGGACTTCAGATTTGTACTGAAAATACACTATTGGCTCTCTGGGTTTCAGTTTGCTGACTGCAGTTTATGGAACTCCTCAGTCTTTGTGATTGCATGAACTAATTTTTCATAGTTTTATAATTTTATATATGTATGGTGGTGGTTCTGTTTTTCTACAACACTTTTACTAACATGTCAACTGTTTAAAATAATTGAGCCCAAGTTTTAGAAAGCCAATTGTAACAAGCCTAATAAGCCTTTTTGTCAATAAAAGAGCACATCAGACATAAATAAACAGAACTATTTGGTATATTTGAAGGCAGAGATTCAAGGATACCACCTAAAGTCCCACAACCCTTCCCCCTCACCCATAACCAATCTCAATTAAGCTATAGGCTCTCCTCCTTAGCCACTGGGAACCAGAACTCCAAGCAACTCCAAGGACCCTTATTTGTGATAGACAATGGCTTACTTTGCAGTTGTTATTTTTTAAAGAGATGTCCATGTGATAGAGTACTGTGTGATGAGGCACAAAGCATCTGAGGACACATAGTATGCTCAAAACTAGTAGAGAATATGAAATGCCATATCTGACCTCATACTGATCTGGCCACCCTCTGAGGAGAATGAGATGAAGAAGTTAGTGTTTCAAACAACCTGACTAAGGGGACCAGCCAATCCATGACTCTCTAGGTAACCTCAGGATGGAGAAGACCAATATTTATAGTACAGTGTATAATTTAGTGTGGCACACTTCTTGAAAAACTTTATCATAGAGAAATTCTTTCACATGTGGACCAGGCATATGTACCAAAAAATTTTTTTCACTGAAGAACTATTTGTTAAAGCAAAAAATGCGGGAAAAAAAACAAAATGTTCAATATAGTTTTAAAAATCAGATAATGGAGTATTCTACCTTATTGAAAATGAAAATATTATAACCACATGCAACAGCATAGATAAAGAGCATAATGCAGAGCAAAGAATCAAGTTGCAGAAATATATATACAAACTAAACAATACAATATAGATATTTATTTGTATTTGTATAATACATATATTGCACATTATACAAGTAAATAACTAGGAATAAGTACAAATAAATATAAATAAAGCATAAAGAAAAAGTAAAAGAATAAATAAAATTTTATGCTGATTATTCTTTCTGAAAGGATGAAATGTGATGGAATCAGGAAGTGACACAAAAATGACTTCCATGTTAGTGACGATGTTCTTTTGGTTTCTTAAAATAGATGATGGATACCCAAGTGATCATTATATCATTATTTTTATATCTTTATGTATTTTATATTATTATTAACTTATGTTTCTATAAAACCAAAATAAAGATAAAATGTATTTTGAGTTTTAAATCAAACAGCTTCTCAATATGAAGTTGTACAAATAAATACATTCATTGCAGTTACTTTTTTAAGAAATAAATTCTGATATGTCCTAACAACAACAACAACAAAAAATACCTGTACATACTTGAATAGGCAATATGAGATTGTAGCTAAGTGCAAGACTGACAGAATGACCTGGCACAGGAAAAGAAGTATCACTGAAAATTATTCAGTTAAGATGTTGTTTGTGAAGTCAGAAAAGAGTTCTAGAACATAATATTCTTAAAGTTGAATTAACTTCAAAGAAATACTATGAATAGGATCAAGTTGTCGACCGTCTGCCAGAACAATACTTTTTCTTCTCTTGTGCTCACCTAAATACAGGAGAATAATAAGTTCTTTCTGCTGTCAGCTAAATGATTGGCTCCTCTAAGTATAAAATGTTGTCCTGCTATTCTCAAGAAGTTAATATCTCCACTTCTCATTCACAATGAAACAGCAATTTTTCTTTTCTGTATAGCGCTAAGTTCCTTACCAGTGTATCATAATACCTGAAATGTTCATTTCACATTGTTTATTAAGGCTGCGATTGCCACACTGGGGTAAATGTACCCTCTAGATATAAAAGCAGTAGGACACAGAACACTCAAGTCCACAGGCTTAACATATACTTATTTATTCATTAATTTTATAATGAATTACTATTGACCTATGACTAGGCTAGACGAAGTGAGCGAGACTGCCAAGATCGGCCTGAAAGAAGCTTATATTCCAAAGGAGGGAGAAAGAATCAGAGTTTTTATCTACACAGTAGACCCAGCACTCTTACGGTCCTAGAAATCTGCATAAGAGTTGTGTAGCCTGCAGATGAAAAATCAAAGAAGCTTCAAGGAAACTGCAGACACCTGAGAAACTCACAATCAGTTGGGTTCTTAGTATGGTACTGTATGTGGACATGAGATTCAGTTTCTCACTACTCATGTGATGTAGGCATCCCCAAGCCAAGAAATTAATACAAGAATGTCAAAAATGAATGAACCGATAGGGACCCTGCCCTGAAAAACTGAAAGAGGACAATGTTTTCACAACACAGAGCATGTGAGATTCCTATGGAAAGCATGATGAACTCATAAAAGATTCAAGGATGTAAAGCTTAATAAAGGGGAGCTACAAAGTATAACAAACCGAAACCAACACTAGGAAATGAGAGATGTAGGCTCAGTGAGTATTTAAAATGCTCAAAGAAATAGACAAAAAGTAAAAAGTAAGAATACAATATGAGAAAAGTCAGATTTGGGGGGAGTTGTGTTGACACGAGTTGATAATAAAGATTTGCTTGAGATTTTGTTAAGAAGAAAAAAATGCTGATAGTAAAATAAATAATTACATAATCACTCAACTTTCTTCACTATAAATTTCCTAGATAGGAGTTTTGCTAAAATGTTAAATGAGATTGAGAGAATTGTTCAGGCTGCTAAGGGGATCAAATGATCCCACATCTCAGCAAGGAAATGCATTTACTAGCATTTCAACCAATGTCTCCTTAAACATTGTGGTGTTGCCTCTTTGAGTATTTTTTAAATCCCTCTTTAGTGGGTCATATATGATAAAGTAATGAGCTGTTATCCAGACTCTCATATTGGTAGGAGTTTGGGTTCTTGTAATATTGTGACACCAATTAAAATCTCCAGGATGCTAAATCTCATATGCAATGTCAGCTCTTTTCAATTCATTATGATTCTCTAATACTGGTAAAAATTATTTCTATCATATTGGAGTATGATTTAACTTTCAGGAAAGGAGATAGGTACTTTACATATTGAGCGCCATTTAATTCTCCTACAATGCAATAGGCAGGTACCATTCTCATTTTATAGATAAAGAGACAATGAGAAGTTAAGAAACTTGCCCAGACAAGTAAAAAGGAGGGAGCCAAATACACATCCATAAACTTCAGGCCCTGTAATTCCCATAAAGAGGGTTTTTTTTTTTTTCCATTAAACCATAGTGCTTTATTTCAATAGGGTCATCTCCATTGTCTGATATGACATTTAAAAACTTTGTTTTTATTTTTCCTAGCTGTAACTTCAAATGTTTTATTTTTTATGGAAATAAGTGAAGATGCAACATGAAGCGGAATAGAAATTAGCAACTATTTAGAAGTAATCTAAGAAGCTTCTAAGGAATGTTGGGTCTTTGGCACGCTGTTATTTCTTATGCCTCTGGGCCACTTTCGGTGGCATGTTAGGAACTCAGCTGCACGGCAGAAGGTGAATTGGGGACCCTGCTTTAGAGGGAGCATGTCCCTGCCAACACATAAATTTTAAACTTCTAGCTTCCAGAACTATGAGAGAATAAATTTCTGTTGTTTTAAGCCATCCAGTTTGTAATAGCTCATCAGGGCAGCCCTGGGAAACTGATACAGTGGAATTAATATATTTTGATGGGTTTAGAAGAAATTTTTTTAAAAATGTCATCGGCACTCTGGATTCTTATAAATTAGAATCTCAAAGCAAGGCTGTGGAGAGTTACTGGAAAAAAAAGTCTACCTCTTTATCTTGGTTAGAAGTCCTTGTTGGAAATAGGTCTTATGTTTGTTTTTATTTAAACAGTGGGTCAATTATGGCAAAGAGAGCTTGTCTACTTATTTTGTAATTAACTTCTAATCTTAGAGTTTTTTAATTCTTCTTTTATAATTTAAATTTGAATATTTCCAGTCAAAATAGAATAACAAAACTGTTCTTTGTGGGCATTGTTTGAGGGATAAGAGTAATATTTAATGCAAGAGTGAAATTATGCTTGAGATTTTTATCAATTTATAAGAAGCTTTTAATTTATAGAAGCTTCATTGGATCCTCCTCCCATTTGTATCTTGTCTGCAATCAAACAAGTTTGCTTCAAAAGAAGTCTAGGCAAATGACAGAAAACTTCTGGTGTTCAGCACTCTTGCACTTTCCCAGAGCCACTTGACATTGAATAATGACACAAACCCTTATACTCTCGTCTTAGAGGGCCAGGCCTTCTCCAGAAACTCAAGGGATGTATGGCTGAGTTAACAAACAAATTTATGGTGACGTGCCAAGTGAAAATTTGAGGTGCTGTACTTTATTTCCAAGATAACATAGATTTTAGTGGTTTTCTGAGGAAAAAATGCTATTTTTACAAATCAAATGACAGACTCCAAAGAAGAGGCTTTTTATTCAAGCAGGAAGGAAGGTCTTTTCCATAGCTCACCATGGTTCCCAAAGAGATAGAGTCAGCCTGTTTAAGTCATATAGACCACTTTACATGTCAAGTCATACATACACTCCTTCACCTCAGGTTTCTTAAAGAGCATATGTGCTGGCTACTTCTAAACAACAAAAACATTTTCTGACTGGATTGTATTTGATTTTTTCCCCCCTCTATTAGAGGAATATTATCTCTGTGGATTTCTTAAAGCACGATTATAACCACAAAGCTTAGGTAAACTTTAATCTTTTTTTCAGTTCCTTTTGCCTGGTGCTTAACACAATCACTAACACATAGTAGGCAGTGTTGGGCACTGAGAGTTTTGTTATTATCCACTCTTCCGGCCCCTCCTTTTATTAAATTAAGAAATCTCTGATTGTAAGGGTCTAGCCTAAAAATTGTATTTCTAAGCCATCCTTGCAGCTAATGGTGGGTATATTACGTAACTCTGATGTGAGTGAACATCTGTTGAAGGTTTGTGAGAAGTTTTACTGTCTTGAGATAGACATCACCATTTGATCATTATCACTACCCTCTCCTTCCTGAAGGCTAAGTAGTTATTTTGGAAGCACAAACATGAAAACTGCATGCTAAGGGTGGGAGTGAGGATTTGAGATTCTGATAGTACCTTTGAGAAATCCCTGATCTATCATTCAGATTTCTTGGGTTTTTTTTTTTTTTTTGAAACACACACACACACACACACACACACACACACACATTTCAACATTTAAAGTTATTTTTCTGTTTCATGAAGCCAAATGTGATTCTGTTATATAGACATTTAGTCAATACAAATGAGATGCATGATTCCCAAGACTCTGCACATTCAGGCAATACAAGATAAAATTTAATATTTGCTTAATCAAGAAAATTTAGGCGGTAACTCTTATTTCAAAATAAACACATACATACCAAAGTACAACAAAAGTTAACTTTTTAAGATTTCCTGTTCCAATCTTCTTTAGTAGAAACGACATGGCTGAGCAATATTTAGCTAACTATGAACTAACTATGAGCACTTTGAAATTTCAAATATATAATTTGTACTTTTAAAATCAAGGTTACATTTGATGTTACATGAGGAAGCATATGGGCCAATCACGATTTGAAGTGCTGTGTGATTTTCTTAGAATATTTGATTAAAAAAACAGATGCAGGTATAATCAATAATGCATGTATATTCAATCAAGAATTTTGATTTTTGCTCATTTATTTAATTGAAATCTCAGGCATCAGCATCCTTTTAAAGTTCTGTTACGCTAAGGAAATCATTATTTCTCTGTAGACATATTTTTAATGTGCATAGCAATGTTCTTTTTTAAAAAGATGGAGAAAAAGTTATGCTCATAAAATAATCCAAGGCTATAGCATTGCAGTAACAGCAAAACTACAAGTTGTATTTGTTCTGTACTTCTAGTGTTAGTCACGCTATTCGAGGGGTAGAAAAGAGTAAATAAAATGTTTTTCTATTTAAAAAGAAAAAATATTAGGTTACAGAAATCAGAGGCACATATTAAACTAATGCTGGTGGATAAGTGTTTTCAAATTTTTGGGTAGATACCCAGGAGAAGAATTGCTGGGTCATATGGTAATTCTATTCTTAATTTTTTGAAGACCCTCCATACTGTTTTCAATCGTAGCTGTGCCAATTTACATTCCCACTAACAGTATATAAGGGTTCCTTCTTCCTCACAACCTTGTACCGTTGGTGATAGCCATTCTAACAGGTGTGAGGTGCTATCTCATTATGAATTTGATTTGCATTTCTCTAATAGCTAGTGAAATTGAATATCTTTTCATATGTCTGTTGACTGCTTATATGTCTTTTGGAGAGAAGTATCTGTTTAAGTCTTCTGCCCATTTTTTAATTAGATTGTTTGTTTTTTCATTGTTGAAGCGTATGAGTTCTTTGTATATTTCGAATATTAGCTCCTTATTAGAGGAGATGTTTGCAAATAGCTTCTCTCATTCAGAAAGTTGCCTCTTTGTTGTGTCGATGGTTTTTTTTGCTGTGCAGAAGCTTTTGATATAGTCTCATTCACTTATTTTTGTTTTTACTTCTTTTGCCTTTGAAGTCAAATTCATTAAATCATCTCTAAAATTAAGGTATATGTAGCCCTGTGTTCATCATAGCACTATTCATGATGGCTAAGACATGGAAACAACAAAAGGATAGATTGATAGATGATTGCATTAGGAAGATATGGTACATATACACAATGGAAGATTATGCAACCATAAGAAAAGATGAAATACTGCCATTTCTGACAAGATGGGATTTTCATGCAAAGAGAAATGTCAGAAAAAGTTGAGAACCACATGATTTCACTCATATGTGGAATATAAAACAACAAACAGACCAGAAAAACAATCAAAAATGCACAGACACAAACATCTTAGTGGTTACCAGAGGGAAAGGCAGGGAGGGAAGACAGATAAGAATAAAGGGGCTAAAATATATGGTAATGGAAGATTTTATTTGGATGGTGAACACACAATGCAATATATAGATGATATATTATAAATTGTACAGTTGACACATATATAATTTTATTAACCATTATCACTCCAATAAATTAAAAACTAATGTTGGCGGGAAGGTCTAATATTCACTTTTTGGACCAATTACTGAATATTTGATATTTACACATAATGAAATGTAATGAATGAAGGATCTCTATTTTTTCTCCTACTAGAACTGCAGTATATTTGGAGGAACTGTTCCTTTCACATTCTACCCATGCAATTTTGTTGGAAGAGACCAATTACAGTCTCCTGTCCTCTGGTCGCTAGCTTTTGTACATATTAAAATTGGGTCACTTGAAGTTTTCTACTTGTATTTTCTACCTAGAGCTTAAGAAAAACAGCTCCATTTTTTTTTTTTTCTGACATAAGGCTGTGATTGTAGTAAGTCTTAATTGTGGTAAGACTCCAGTCCCGTAGGCAAAATGAGAAAAATAACCCAGAGAGAAAAACAAAGAGGAAAGAAAGAATCAGATCCTTCTCTTTTCGTATTGGTTGTGCTAGTCAGTATTTTCCTAATTTAATTAAATTAATTTTTTTTTCTGTTCCTGTAATCAAAAAAGTCCAAACAAGCAGAATAGTGTGGTTTATAATTCATTTAACAAACATTTATTTAATACTTATTATGTTAGTGATAAAAGGTGAAATCTAACTTTTCCAGATTTATGACTTAGCAAAAGAGACAAATATTAAAATAACTCTCAAGCACAATGTAATATATTAAAATGCTTTGAGATGTAAGAAGAAAGAGTAATTTTCAGCAAAATAAGAGATTTCAGAAAGCTGTGATATTGGAGCTCAATCTTTTTTTTAAATTTTAAAAAATATTTAATGACAGTTGACATTTAATATTACATTTGTTTCAGGTGTATAGCATAGTGATTAGACATTTATCCAAGTGCTCCACCCAATAAGTCTAATACCCACCTACAATCATACATAGTTATTATAATATTACTGACCATAATCCCTATGCTGTACTCTATATCCCTATGACTGTTTTGTAACTGCCAATCTGTACTTCTTAGTCTCTTTACTTTTTTCACTTATTTCTCCAACCTTCCTCCCATCTGGCAACCATCAGATTATTCTCTATATCTATGATTTGTTTTGGTTTTGTTGGTTTATTTTATTTTTTACATTTCACATATAAGTGAAAGTATATGGTATTTTTATTTCTTTATCTGAGTTATTTCATTTAGCACAATATCCTCTGAGTTAATCCATATTGTTGCAAAAAGTAGTACTTTTTCTTTTTTATGGTTGAGTAATATTCAGTTGGAGCTCAGCCTTAAACAATTTGGACAATGAGTAGAAAAAGGTCGGAGATCATCAGGGGTAAGTAAATGGAAATACTTGAGCAAAGATATGAGGGTGTAAAATTGCATTGTACATTTGGAAGAAGGGTAAAAATCATGGCATAGCTGGAGCATGAGGTGTCTGTGTTAGAGGAATGAAGAAGAGGAATGAAAATGAAATTTACATGTAGATTAGAAATGGATATCTAGGATCAGATACTCTATGCTATGAAAATATAGCTATTGAAATGTTTTGGTTTAAGAACGGGAATGTCATTCTATTTTTGAAGGAAAATTCTGGGAACATGATAATTTAAGAAAATAGCATATTGATGAATGGGTTATAAAAGAGAAAAGTTAGAGTGAGAGATTTTTATTAAGAATATCTAACCATAAAGGGGCAAAAATAGAGTCTATAATGGATTTTAGTCATAGAACTGGGAAAATTGATTAATTCAGAATATTCTAAATGTAAAATCAACATTGGAGTATTCATGTACTATCGGAGTTAGAAAGAGAAGAGCCTAGAGTTATTTTTAATTTCTAATGTTTTCAAAAACTAGAAAAATGTAGACTTGATGATTTGATGAATTCCTTATATAACATAGAACAAAAACAAGTATATGGGAAAAGATAGTAAGATGATATTTAACATTGAATTGCTATATTAATGGAACCTTCAAGAGAAGATACCCAAAGGGCTATTGGAAATATGAGAGTAGAGTGTGGAAGGAAGATTAGAAATAGAGATAATAAACCAGAATGGGTTATGATTTTAATTTATATTCCTGATCACTTTTCTTGCCATCTCATTGCTGGACATCTCAACAAATAAAATCACCCTATTAAATGAGTCTGGAGGAAATCACTTTGCTTCCAAAACTTGAGCTTTTCAAAAATTAAAATTAAAAAAGACTTTTATTATTTGTGGAGATAGTGGAGTCTAGAGTGAAGGCTAAGAATTTGTACTGCCTGCTTGATGTCATTTGGGTGAGGAGAGGGCTCTACCTTTACACCCATAAAATCAAGTTCTTGAAGAGGCTGCATAGTCCTCTTGATGCTAATGGCCCAGGAAATAGTCTCCCATAAAGGGATACACAAATATTCCATGCAGTTGGAAGAAGATACTCCATTTCAAGAATATTTGAAAAAGACTAAAACACTAAGCACCCAGCATTCTGCATATGAGGTTGTGGGGGTAAACTAAACTCATGAGAAGGCATAGAAATCCATTTTTAAAAGATACAGTAAAAACAGAGGAAAAGACTAAGTTGATTAATAAGAACAAGTAGTTTCTATTGAGGCAAAATAAATGAAAGAGAGAAAAAAGTTTGAACAAAAAAGAAATGCAGCCTCTCGAGATGTAATTAGAGCATAAAAAGCTTTCTGAAACCAAAGGAACATGGTATTTGAATTATAAAATTTAGTACGGGAATAGAAAAAGAGAGAGGTTGCTTTAGTGCTCAGAAAGAATAATTGAAGAACTATCTAACAAGGCAGCAAAATACAAAGAAAAAAAGTGGAAATTATAAGAGAGAAGATATAGAGTAGGGAAGAAAACTCAAATACCTACAAGATTTTGGCAGATAATATGATTGATTGTGTGATTAGGTTAGTAAGAAGACAATAAGAAGTTGTATAGACTGTGGCTGAAATGGAGAGTTCACACCTGCTTTAGAGATATTCAGATTTTATTTTTCAAATACTAGACAGACCAAAAATGAAGTTGTCTTCTGATAGTAATCTGTAGAGTATGTCACACTTTTAAGACCACTGTTATAGAGGATTTGATTTAACAGTTCACATAAACACACACAGAAACACTTTTCCCTCCACAGAAAAAAGTACATTTGTTTATTATTTATAAAAAGTTTTGTATATACTTGCCCATGATTAAAACCTCATTATATACCAAAAGCATACATTTGTAAGCTATATTCTCTAACCAAACCAATTAAGTTAAAAATTAATAAACAAAACGCTAAAAATTTGAACAACTTGAGAAACTTCCCACCTAAGTTGAAGCATGTGATATTGCTGGTATTTTATCATTTTGCCCTACAAAAATGATAATCTATATGAGTCAACTGAATAAAATTCTTCCTCAAAAAGACAGCAAAAATTGAAATTCTAAATCATGTAGGAATTGACAAATATGAGAAAATTTCATATGAAAGCAAAGGCTCTAATTAGAATACAATTTTATCTTTTATAAAAAGAAAGAAAATAATTAAGTTTACTATTCAAGAGACCAGAAAAAAAATATATATTTAAAAAAAAATCTTAGAAAGGTTTTTACTATAACATCCTGTTAAATAGTTGTATTAAAATAGTTTACCTCCTAATCTCCCAGAAAAATATTAGCATTTTTGAATAAACCAATAGGTTATAAAACTCACTAGAAGAAGATGGTAGGAGGAACCCATCATCAGAGGAAACATTTCAAATTAATCCTTGGAGAAAGTGGATGGAGGAATAGTATCTAATAGAGAACAGTGGAGGATCCTGGAATTTGAGTGGAGGGGCCTGCCTGACTTGGTAAACTGAACAGAGACCCATAGTCTGAGGCTGCCAACACTGTGGAGACAGGGGTGAGAAATGGGGTTGAAGGATGACTTAAGGATGTCAATTTTTGAATGGCTTATAATTAGGCACTTCCCCCTTTTCTAATATTGGGGAATTCTAAATCAAAGAAAAGCAAACAAGCTAGGAAAAATTAAGGCAGCAAAGTATGACAGGCAGACTTTAACTCATTTTTAAACTTAAATTTACAACTGAAGATCAACATATAACTAATGAAAGCCTACATTAAGCAGACAGGCTTACTAAATATTCAGAAAAAAAAATAATGCAAATAACTGGATAAAACTATTCTTTAATAGGTCAATCCAAGATAATGTTCAAATTGTCAAATCCTACATAAAAAATGTTCAAACACACAAGTAATTAAAGAAATTAAAAAAAGACAGTTAGATACCATTTTATATTCACCATATTAGAAAATGTTTTAAAAGGTTTATAAGTTCTGATGAAGATGTGAGAAACGGGAGGGACTCATAAATAGCTTAGTAGTTGAATTATAATGTCTTTGGTAAGTTATCTGACAACATCTAATACAGTTTGGATACAGAAATACTTTAATGCAACAATCCCAATTACAGAATCAATCCTCCACATGAATATATATGAATATTTTTGCAGCATTGTTTGTTGGGGAAGGAGAATGATAGTGTACTCATTGAAATCCACGTGTATTGATCAGAAGAATAATTAGAGACAAGTTGTGTTATCTCATTTTTGGAACACAACAATAAATGAGTGCATCTCTGTTTGTTTGTTTGTTTTATCTTAAGGAACGATAGTACAGCCTGCATACCATACTGCTAATATTGATTACTTTGATAAATAGACTTTATTTAGAAGGAAGGAGAGATAACTAGTCTTTTGGGGTGCTATTTTTATACCTCTCTACTTCCTGTTGGGTACAGCAATAATATTTACTTTTGTAGTTTGAATAGAAGATACAATAAAATGTTGAACAGCAAAGAAAGGGAATGGATAGAGTCTAAGAGATAATAGGGAAGAGTAGCAAGGAAGAAAGAGAAAGAATATAATACCAAAGGAGAAGAAATCTGAAAAGTTAAAAAATGACTAATGTTTCAGACAATCAGTGGGCAACAGCAGAAAATGGGAGCATGCATTAGACTGCAGCGGTCCTGGAAGTGAGGAAGTTGAGGCATTGGAGGTAGTGTCAGAATGGACGTGTATGAATGAAGAATGTGTAGGACAGCAGGTAAGAGCATGGGCATCAGAATCAAATAGGTTTTCTTGCAATTTTGGATTATACTGTTTGCCAACTTGCATTGGGCCTTTTGCTAACTCCCAGCCATCATGTTTCTAAATGTTTTATTGTAATTTTTTCATTTATCATATAGTGAAAATTGTATAAATCATTTATGTTCATAAATTAAACATGGTCATATAAATATCACATAGTGTACTTTAAACTTATGCAATATTTTATGTCAATTATATTTCGATAAAGAAAATCACCCAGATCAAGGAATGGATCATCACCTACAGCCCAAAACTCTCTGTATGTATCCTCTCCATAGTTGCTACCTAGTTTTTGACTTCTGCCAAAGTGAAGAAGAAACTATTTTTCATGAATAGACCCTATAAAACCTTAGTGTAGTGATTCAAGTCACAAAATTATAGCTAAAATAGCTATTTTATTAAAACATTAATATTCAAGGTCAAAAGTAATTTAACAGAGTGTTCCTGATATAAAGAGAGACATTTCTTCTCACCTCCTAGATTTTTAACAGAGATAGTATGACCTTTCTAGTATACCAGAGTTGGTGGCCTATGGAGGTGTTACTGGTAAGTAGAAGAGACTGTGGATCCTTACTGGCCAATGGCAGTAACCAAAGGTCTACAAGCAGTAGCAGGGCTCAGTGGAAGTGGGCTCATTTGTGACTACATGCAAAATATCTACTAAAAACTACCCATCCCTCCCCCACAAAATCTAATTTGTGCACACATATATATACACGTGGGCTCACATGTGTTTACATTGGCACTTCACAAATAGACAGAAGTACTGCTTCACAAAATCAGTGAAATTTGAGTTATTTTCATTAACACGCCCTGCTTTTCTCCACAGGCTAATAATGCCTATGGAAATTTAGGTTACATCTCTAATTCCATAAAGGTGCCAAGATTTCCCAGCAATTCCTGATAGACAGCAGAACTGGCTTATAAATAGTAACTGTCTGTTTAAATTATTGAGCTATAGTGCAGCTGCAATAAGGATTCATTGGTGACACCAGTGTGAAATGTTAATGGAGTAGTCTTGAAAATTAGTTTCAAGTGTTTGAGAAATTCTGGATTAAATAAAGTGAACAATATCTATTTATTAATTTTTTTAGAGGCTTTTAGATGCTAATTGTTGATTGACTCTAAGAGAGGGTACATTACAGAGAGTCCCAAAACTTTTGACAATGAATTCTGTGTAGAGCTTTTTATGGAACTAATTTTCTACAGAGTAGACTGAGAAATGCTTCTCTAATTAGATGTGAATTCATTTGTAGAGAAGATTATCTGTCATTATCTAATTTCACCCCCAAAAAAATCTTTAATAAGAGTAGAAGAAATAGAAAATGGCAAATGATTGAAAATCTTAAAAAGTAAGATGGTTAAACCTAATGAAAAGATGCATTAAAGTTCAAGAATGCCAAAAGATAAAGAAATTTCCTATAAATAGGTCCCATGCTTACAGCAGTATGCAAAAATATTTAATTGCATAAAATTTTTATATTCACATTCAAATATTGTTTATAGAAATCTTATTACATAAAACATGTCAATATTTCTTCTGTTGTTTCTTCTCAGAAAAGGATAATTAAATAGAGATTGTAAAACCAATATTAATGAAAAACTGTGTAAATATCTAGGGCAAAAATGAATTTTAATTGAGCATGGTATAGCAGTGTACAAGAGATATAAGAAATGTACTTTTGAGAGCCAGTAAGTTCGTCACCAGAAATTTATCCTAAAAAGCAATTTATTAAAAGCAAGAGGAACAAGGGACTATATGAAGTCATTTATTAAAAAAAATATTTAAAATAAATTTAGAAACAATTTGAATCTAAACTGAAGTTAATTTGGATTGCAGCTGTTCCTTTCTACCTATGTGGTCTTAAGAAGGTTATATAGCTTTTCAAAGTCTCAATTTTGTAATCCATAAAATGGATGTTACAATAATACTGATCTCCTAAGGCTTTTGTGAGTGTAAAATACATAAAGTGTTAAAATGCATAACGTGTTAATGTACATAAAGCATTTAGCTCAGGACTTCTCACACATAATAGTTGATCAATCAAATTTAAACTAATAAGAGAATGGTTTTGTCACATGTAGCACAAAAAAAAAAAAAAATAGAATATTTTCTAGTTACCATGAAGGATATATAGAAAAATGGAAAACCTGTGAGGTTTAGTACTAGGTGAAATATTACATGTCTAGGATATATCATATGTAAAATAATTGGTTTGATAATTGGTCATGTGTATGTATTATTATCCTTTTGTATGTTAGTGTGCTGTATTAAACTCAAACAATTTTTTTAAAAAATTATAGAGCTATGGTAATCTCACATGAATACAATTTGTGTCAATTGCCATGACAATTAAGATATCAGTGATTCCTGAATCAGTAAGAGAGCAAGCAGCATTTATTCAGTGCCATGCAAAGGCTTCACCCTCTACATTTTGCTGGAGCTAGAGCTGGAGACAATCTTTAGTACAGTAGTTTTTTATTTATAAGATGTTTCCAAATATACTGTGTTTTTAAATCCCCATGCCAACCATGTGATTACAATAGAACAGATATTTTAGAAGTGAGTGACCTGTGTCCTGAGGCTCTCAGAGGCAGTATTTTTGCCAAAGATTCCATGGACTTTCAGGTCAAGCCTTAAATTTCCTTATAGTATTCTATCCAGTACTCTTACAGGTTGCCTCTCCTACAAGAAATTGAAATTATTTCTGAAATTGTTCACAAAACCTTTTTCCTTATCTGGGGTCATGGTATGTTCCATGCAATATATATTGCACCCAAGTACAAATAAGTGAATGCCATTGGCCTTTGGTTTTTCATAAGTAAAAGATTCATTCCCATTTTTATTTAGCTTATCATTTCTTAAAAAGTGACTTTAGAAAAGCAGTTCCCAGAAATGCTATAAACACACAGGGCCCCGCAAAGTGTAACATGAACAAAAGCAACTTAAACACTCCAAGAAGGCTTGTATGATGGAACTTCCTGCTAAATTTTGCCTGTCTTGCAATTCTGAAAAATAACTGGCCACCAAATTTTCTTTTAGAAAACCTATTATATCATGGATTGATCCTTCAGATTTTACTTGCAAAACTGCTGGTTTAAGCAACCCTTTTCAAACCTCCCCTAGAAGTTACCCAGTAATCTGAGTAAATAATCATTGAGCTGATGATTTTCTTTAGTAATTAAAATAGTCCAGCGAGGAAAGTTACTCAACTAGACTGAAGAGGATGTCTTTAGAGACCAAAATCCTCCTTAATACAATGTTAATCTTCAGAGTGCTCTGTTTCCCCATGGTGTTCTCACCCTCACTTACAGCAGCTGCCCTGACACTGCAGGCCTCCACTGAAGCCAAACCAACCCTGAGCTCACCTACATTACCATCTTCCCTACTCCTTCAAAAAAATGCAATCTTCTGTCCTTAACTACAGACCATGTTTCTCTAATCTCACATCTTCACCCTTCACAGTGGGCTTTTAATAGCTTCACTGTAGATACCTTTTGAGGCATTTGTTCAATTCGAAAAGACCCGATTTCTCTGAAACCGGCTTTAAAACCTACGAAACTTGGCTCTTGCACACTTATGAAGACTACTCTTGCACTGCTGACCATAGTTGACTGACCCAAAGACAGATCTCTGATTATGTTGAGCCAACAGGATTCAGTTTATCAGAAATGCAGTTAAGACACAGCTGGTCTAATTCTTTCTGGAGTGTTCACTTGAAGTGAGGTGATTTGAACTCAGGTGCTGAGGCCGATGTATCACAGCATCTTCTTAAAGAAGCACAGGCAGCTTGTTTGCCTACAGAGAAACAACAGAAGAACAACAGAAACTAGGCAGCCTGAGAGAGAGGACAGAGGTGAGAATAGAGGAGAGAAAGAGAATTTTTTTTTTTTTACATTTTCTCATAACTTTTCTCTATAGAGTCCCCAACTCTCTGATATTGGCTATTCACTTACTTTCTGTTTTGAGAAATATCTCAATTACTTTTCAATAAACTAGCTTGTGTAAATTTAAAGTCTGTTTTAGTTACCTACAACCAGAATATCCTAAATTAAGATAGAGCTGTAGTGGATAAATTTGTCATTCTCTTTTCTTATTAGGTAAGGTCTCTTAAGGACACAGTGCCTTATCTCAGATGAGTGATTGTAGAGGTCAATGCTCCAGGCACTGACAGATTGGTGGGAAACTTGTGGCCTTTCAAATTCCACTGTACATACAGCTTCCTTTTCCATCTGTGCATAAACCTGGCTCAGGATTATATAGAAGCAGAAATAGGTAGGCCCCTAGCTAAAGAAAGTACATAGAATGCAAATTCCTAAATTGGCTCTTCCAAAACTCAGATTACATATGTGAGCCTATATGACCTCTACATTTTTCCCATTTCTTTCTATCCCTCTCTGCATGGCTTAGAGAGCTCCTGATATTAGGACCTCACTCCAAAAGACTGAGGTAGTCTATTTTGTAGTTCCTTTGCTAAAATGTGTTTTAAATCTTTTAAGCATTGTAACTAATTTTTGAGATGGTGGTTGAGAGAGAGATGCCACAGGAGCCTCAGGAAACTCAGGATTCCAGGGAACAAAGGACAAAGAAAATTCCAGGTTTAGGCAGGATGCAGAGGGTAATCTGAATGCATAAATAAAGCACTATACCTCTGGATCTTTAACTGTTTTCTACTGGGTATTTACATAAGGATGGGGGTCCTTAGCCAGTACTTATTGACACAAAAGCCCTAGGTACGTGGGGCCTATCATGGTCTTTTCCTCTCTTCTGAATTCCAAGATTTAAGGACCTCATCACACGTGTATCTTGCCTTTTGAAATCTCTGTATCATATTATATTGACATTTTGCTTTCTGTGTATAGGCTTATTCTCTCAGAATCAAATATAGGATGTCAAGAATAAAATATGTATCATTGAGTTTTTACATAGAGATATAATCAGTTCAGTCACTGGTCACAATGCTATTAAAATACTATAATACTTACATAATTTAATTCATACAAATTTTAAGTATTCTCCTCTCAGAAATCATTGCTTTCTTCGCTCACCACACACACACACACACACACACACACACACACACACTCAGCACACACATAGTCTCCCCCTGCTCCTCAGCCCCAGTCAGAATGGAAAGCTCACCTCTTGCCAAACCCACCATTTGGTGAGGATAGATTGATTATGGGAGAAGTAATTATTACACAGTAATTGTACCACCTCTGTTCCTCCCCTCATCTATAGATTTGAGAAACATTTTGAGAACCCTTAATTTTATCCTTGTTTCTGTTTGGTGTTAGATACTGCATTAGGTATTTTATTGTTGTTAATTTTATTGTTGTTAAGGCAGAGGGACTCTGCCTTAGATTTCTTATTCGATTCTTCTTAAAAACAAGCATTAAGTTAGCATATGAACCCATAAATAAATTACTAAACCCATGAGTACTAAAAACTAAATACAAGTTCCAACCCACCACAATAAATCAAGTTATAACCTTGCCTACAATGTGTAAAAATCACATCTGCAAAGTTCAATGAAGTGAAGCTCAGTGAAACACAGTATGCCTGAATAACATTTTATTTGTGTTGACAGGCAAACAAAGGACAAGGAAGTGAGTAGAGTAAAATTAATTTTATATCTTTAAAAAAATGGTATATTTTCTCTCAGAATCATCGGATCACTGTCCTATTTTCTCTCCCTCAGCCACAGAATTGCTTTATTGCTTCTCTTTAGCCAGGATGCTACAGAGAGAAAGTAATTTGGTATTCATTGCAAAGGGAAAAGGTTCACACTACTGAGTTTGATAGCCATTGCATATAAACAGGTCAAAAAGCTTGAGCAAGCTCTGAACACCAATATACACACCACAGTGCTGGGAAGAAATGCACAGTGCAGAGGAAAAGGTTTCAGAAAAAAGAATGTGACCTGATGATTTAATTTTAAACTGCCTTTCCTGGCAGTTCATTTAAGAAGCAAATTTAAGGCAGAGCTGGGCATGTCAGAGAGAAATGGTAGTATGAAATTATAGGGAGTATCCATTGACTATCAGGGCTCTTCGATACCTTCTTAACAGAATTCTGTTTCCCAACAAGTAAAAAATGTAAGGAAGAGAAGAAAAATCAAATTTCCAAAGATCTCTGAAATAGCAACTTTTTCTCCAATATAACATTTTTAATGCTGAAGGGGAAAATAGCAGACAGGAATGCTTTAATGATGAATTTGTGGCATGTCTGATAAAATGCTTTTTTTAAATATATATTTTAGAATAATGGGCTACTTGTTAAAACTCGTAGTTATTGTTTTTTAATGGTCCAGCAAGTCCATTGCATGAAAGTGGAGGAAAATACTTCAATAATCCTAGATTAAATTATTATTTTATTTGAATTTGCTTTGACCCATTTTGGAATTCTTTGGCTATTTCCATCAAACTCCTGACTACTTTACATTGTAATAAAAGGAAGTTCTAAGCATTTAATCCTACTGGATAGAAAAAGAAATGAATGAAGATGAAAGACAGTAATGATTTCAACAGGGAAACAAAGGAGGAGAAAGCAGGTAGGAAATGGCTTCAAAGGATGGTAACTTTATGTGATGTTCAAGTATTGTGTGTGGAGTTTGAGAAAAGTGTTGAAGAAGACAATATAAGGAACTACACAAGTCAAGTTATCCACTCCTGGAAATAGGAATGTTATAGATCCTTGGCACTGGGAGAGATGGTAAAGATAGATAGGTCAGAGGCTACAAGCTGACTGTCCACAGATGTGCTAAATTTAATCCTCAGAGAGCTTTACAGTTCTTTAGTACATGAATGCCTCTGGACAGGATGAGAGTATTTCACCAACCCATATTATAGTGCCATATCCAGCTGTTTCACTCCTTTTTATAACCTGTTTCTGAAGACATTTGTGTTTGCAATTCCTGCTTTAGCCCAAGGCTCCTATTGTTAATTGTAGTAACCAAGGCATAAAGAGAGCAAATGTTTTTCAAGATTACCTAAATGGAAACAAAAATGAGAGGTAGAACACCAGTAAACTAACTTTCTCTGTGTTCAGATGTGAATATAATATGGGCAGGTTCATATACTTTTTCAGTATTTCTGAAAACTATGAGTGTTTCATAATTAAAATGCAAAACCTGTCCTGAACAGCAGCCTATTAGTGAAATATTGAAATATTCATATTTCACCCCCATACACACATACACACATATATATAAATACATATAATGTGTTTGATTATAGGTATGCTTATAATATGTAACTTACATTGTGTATTCACCTTTCTAAAATCTAAAATATGTGTAATTTTAAAATAGATCTAGTACCAAAGTTTTAAAGCACTTTGCACAGCATGCACATGCACACACACACACACGGGGAGGGGTGAGAGAGAACGTGCAAGTGAGCAAGTGAGTGAGTGGAGACTCTCAGTAAAAACATCATAAAGATTGTCCTACAGTGTTGGGGATCCATAACGCCTCTTGGGTACAATCCCTTTAAGATCTAGATCTGGTCCACGGAAATCCTAAAAATACTTCTGACTAGGACAAACACTGCTAGAGCACACTGATCCCAATGAGGTCACCTCACTTTTCCACAAAGTAGAGAATTTTAGTTCTCTCATTATTGTTTTTATCCAGGTGCACGCCAGATATTAGTACACTGTGCCCCCAAAATTCATATGCCAAGTGTTTCATATTTTTTTTATCTCTTTCTTCTCCCATGTGTTTTGAGGCTAGGAAAGGACTCTGCTCTTTTCACAAGGGTAAAGATATAACATGCATAGAACACTGACAACTCTATCCAAAAAATTCTTCCACTTTTCAACACCTACAAGCCTGTTATACTCTCAAGTTTGATATTTGCTAAAATTTGAAAAGAATGCTTTTAACATAATTCTCAGCAAGTCTTGCATAGAAAGTTAGCATTTTGCTTTGAATACGAAGCTGTTAACACCTATTGTCTTGTGACTCAGTCATATACGAGTGTCATTTTAGCATCCAATTATGTGAAACACTTCTCCTCTCTCTCTTTATACACGTACACACATGTACTGGCATGTACACAAACATAAAAACATAATGTTATTTAGAAAAAATCAGTCTTTTATTAACTTCAAATTAAAAATAAATATCTTTATCATTACTTTATTATTGAAAAATATACACTATACTTGGCAGTATGAGTAAATAGTAGCTAAAGTTTTTGGTATTTCTAGGATATCAGTGTATTTTAAGTTGATATTTTTGTTAACTTCCTAGACAATTAGTTTATTAATTCACTCATCGACTCAAAACATAGTTGTGTATTTTCAGGCCTCTTAGGGAATATGAAAACTAATCAACTTGTTCTCACTGATGTCATAATATTATTAGACAAATACATATAATCATATTAACAAATAGTCCATGTTATAACAGCAAAATAAATAACCTAGTAATGGAGTACAGAGAAAGAAAAAGGGGACCTAGAGGAGCAGGACAAATTAGAAAAGAGTGTGTCACAGGAGTGATATTCGAGTAATATTATTCCAGGAGCTGGGTGAAAGGAGAGAAGTCTCTTTAGGTACTGGATACAACATGGGTAGTTATGCAGAGGCGTGAGACTGTGGTAGGTCCAAAGAGAACTGGTATCTGCTGCTGATTTGCTACATGTTCTTATGTACCAATCATCAAAATAGACATTTGTGTTCTTTTTCTTTAGTTCTCATTTTATAGCTCAAAAAATGGAAATTCAAAGTGAGTAGTTCAAATTAATTTTTTTTCAGAACTTTAAGCATAAATTCAGCACCTACTATGTATCAGATCTGCTAGACTCTAGACTGAAGAACTCCTTTGTAGTTCATTTTTATTGGCTTAAGTCAATGATTTGAATATAAAGATGTAGTAACCTGATCAAATTTTTACCTGTAGTTTTATAAAATTCAAATTAAAAAAAATTTCCAATCTCTGTTAGATTTTTTTCATGAAAATAAAAATTAGAAAAGTCACTGAATATAATATGTACTCATTAGATAACATACACAAAAGTAATTATTAGCTTTCAAGATCTCTTTTAGACATAAAGTGATTAACTACAGCAGGTAGGATCCTTATAGAATATAACCAAATAATTGTGTGTCACATAATAGTTACACTTTTATTTCTTCTGTGAAGCATATTCAAAGGAAGAAGCAAGAATAAATAAAACTCAGGTTCTGTAGGAAATGTGGATTTGAAGAAAGAGGGGTTTCGTATTTCCAGTAGCATCTTGTGAGACTGGACCACAGTTTCAATTGATGGAAAAACTACTTTTGAAGTAGCTTGGAAAAGCAAATGTGATGTACCACTAATAAACAGTCTCTGATAAATGGCCTCTGAGATGGGATAACAGATGTCTGAAATAGCAAAACTGTGGTAGCAGAGTGAGAGAGCAAACAGTCCCTAGAAAAATATATTCTTCTCTTTTTCTTTGCCACATGGAAGCAGTTCTTTAATTCAAGCAGCTCAAAAATTCCTAAATTTAAGATTTATAAAGGTGCACTGTCAGGGTAACAAAAAGATGATTGGTTTTATCCTTGATGGGCCAGGATTTTAATAGAGGTTCAGTCCAGGAACTGTCAGCTTTTCATAAGCAAGTGAGATCTTTGAAATCTTCAGGTCTTTGATAACCCCAGTGAGAAAGAAAGAAAAGGAAACAAAGTGGGTAATTCAGTCATTCTGTCTACCTCTCTGTCTATCTGTACGTGTGTGTATGTGTGAATGTGCATGTTTGAAGTACCATCTACTATGTGCTAGGCCATCATCGAGCATTCATTGTCATCCTGATCCAGTCAACAGAGATCTCCATTTCAGATTAGAGAGATTCAGAGGAGGAGAGAAAGATTGTGGCAGTGAATATCAAGATATGTCTTTTTTTTTTTAATAGAAATTATGTATGGCATATGCATTTCCCAGAATCCAGGGGAAAGTGTTATATGACATTTGCTCAGAACATTTTTAAATTAAAAACTCAATATAGCTGTTACCCTTTCTGTGAAATCTTTAGTATTAAAACTGGTTATTGAGAGTCTTACCAAGGGGCGATGGGAGTTTTTCTTAAGTAAATCAGTGTAATTTTCCTTTCTAATTAATTTCTCAAGAAGTAGAACTTTAAGGCATTCATGAAAGTCTTTAGAGACATTCTTTATAAGTTAAAAATAAAGAAAACAACTGATATCATTAGGAAGCTATTTTATCAGCAATTCTATAAATTCTGCCTTCCTGAGGAGGATTAAAATACACATTCCAGATTGCTCTCTTAGAAAATCACATCATATGCTTCCCATGGAGATGAGAAAAGATGTCAGATCATATGAAGATGGCCTAGTGTTAAAAAAAAAAAACACTTGCATATTTTTTTCTTAGTAGCATATTGCAATATGTTATAACATTTTGAGTGGAGTAGCAGAAGTAGTTTTCCTTTCTGGCTTTTTATTGTTGTTGTTTCTAAATAGTAATGAGTTTCCCTAAAAAAAATAAAGAAGTAAAATATAATTTATCATTCACAAAAGCAACACTGATTATGAAAATGTAATGCAGATTTTTAAAAAAGGAATTTAAGGTGTATTCTTTAAAAATTTCTCAGAGAAAAATAACAAGAGCACAACTTTTTTCCGATTTTGGCTGTCAGGACAGTGTATAGGAGGTGAGGAGGTGGAGAAGTATACTCATTTCACTTCATGTTGTTATGTCCTTTCTGGGTACATAATAATTATTTGTCATTAGAAAGACCAGTTATTAAAGGTAAGCCTAACTGGAATTAATATGATTCCATTGAGAGAAACTTTCACCAAGTTATTGAAAACAATAACAAATCAGAGTTCCAGGATTACTAGTTAGAAGCATAGAATTGAAAAGAGCTCTAATGCAACCATTTTACCAACGCAGAATTTCTTTCACCGCATTCCTGTCAGATAGTGGTACAGAATGGATGTTTATTCAACATAGCAGGGAACACTTTTTTTTTTTTTAATCGGGGCTGTAGTAGACAAGAGTTGCATGCCAGAAATGCCAGAAAATTCTTCTTAATAGTGAACTAAAATGTTGTTTTCTATAACGTGTTTTCTATCTTTCTGCTTGTGGAAGAAAGTAGAACAAGCCACTCTTCCTTAGAATACTTGAAAATAGTAGTCGGGTCTTTCATTCTTTAGGCTAACCTGCCTCATTTGTTTAAACTTTCCTTATAACATGTGGGACTCAGAGCATCCTCACCTTCCTGGATTTTTTTTTATGTCTATTTTAATTCTTCTTCTTTAGTTTATTAGTGTCTCATCTAAATCCTATCTTCTAAAGTTCAAAAGAATGTCAGTTCTGGCACAATAAAATCCTCCTGTATGTACACATGTGTGTGCAGATGTATGTGTATTTTCTACTGACTTTAAATAGATACCTATGACTAAACAGATACATAGGTACATAGTAAGAGAGATACATTCAAATGCACATTTCATTAGCATACTCTATTTTTTAGAAAAAATTTGAATCCCCACAGAAAACAAAATTTGTATACAACTTTAATAAGCTATAACATACACTGAGGGATAATTTAAAATGTAGTGCATTAGGCTAGCATTTAGAAAGTAAAACTGCATATTCTTCAATTCTTAACTATTGCATATAGCTTTAAAATATTATAAAAAATAAGTGCCATTTTAGACTGTATCTAGGACTCCATACTGATTATGAATAGGAAAATCATCTATTTGAATATATTAACTTTTATAAAAAAAGAAGTTTCTGTGATTACTGCTTTTTGTTAAACCACATGAAGTAATCACAAGTATACATGGTCACCCCATGCTGACTCTGTTATGTGGCAGTCACGTGCCCAGTGATTGGAATTAATTAATATAAGATAGTAGGTCTCATCTGTAAAAGTTCCATCCTTTGTAATGCCCTCTTTGTTATTCTAAAATGAGAATCATATACTTACTTATTTAGAAAAAAATAACAGTACTTTTATTGTAATACAAAAGATAAATTATAATAATATAATATTGTTATGACTTTATGGGTTTCAATATGTAAATGCTCAATCACAACTAAACTAGAAACATACTCAAGTAGCTAAAATCTCAAATTTCTTTATAATAAATAAGTTCACATTTAAGAGACATCAGAAAATCAGAAGTCATTTCATAAAAAAGTACTAGAATAATGGAAAGCAGACATTTAGATGGAACTCAAAACAAAACCATTGTTAGGATTAGTGATACTGAATCAGTATCAATTTCAATTGCATCTGATTTTCTAGATGAATGGCTGGCAGGATATTTGACTGTCTTGTTGACACTAGAAAATTTTTCTTCATGTAGAAAATATGGAACTATCTTGTGTTTTCTCCAGCATCTTTCACTTTCTCCCATAAATATCTTAAACTCTCTCTAATCATTAGTTTTTTTAATCTCCTTCAAAGTTCAAAATGCCTCCTCCCTTCAGTTTTTCTGCTTTGCTAAAAATCACTGTTCTAAGCTAGACAAGCTTAATTCTATTTCTTTACCAAGGAGTATTGAATCAAGCATTCCGATCTAAGTCCATTGGCAAATGGCTTTCTTATGGCCACATAGGCCTCTACTAATCCATTTATATGTTTCTATTGTGCTACTTTTGCTTTCCCTTTGGGAGAAAAAGCTTAGCTAAAATGGTACAGTAAGAGATGATGGAAAAGCCAGAGACCCAGTTAAGTTAGTCCTTATTGAATATTTTTTTATAATCATAATTCCTCCATTATTAAGACAATATCAATACTTCATATTCCACTTATTTTTTCCAACACACAGTACACTTTCTTACAGTTAGAAGTAGATGATATGAATGCTTAATGTTTAGTAAAAACAAAAAGACAAATATATGAGGAAAGGAAGGAGATTTAGGTTCAAATTGGATTCTTTCACCAACTGATGGTGGTATCTTGGCCAGCTCATCCAATATTATCACAACTAAATTTTTTTAGGTGCAAATTGAAACAGTTGGACAACATACATAAATGTTTTATGTCTCTGGGAAAGTTAATGGCTCTGAAATGTGTTGTGTTGGAAATATATTTAGACCAAGCCATAATACAATAACCAAAAGTAAAGTAAGAATAAAAAACTTTCAGTTTGAGAAAACTGTTTTTAATTAAAATTATTTTTAAAAAGTTTTTATAGATAAATATACACTTAACTATTTAGTGAGTCAAGTCTAAATTTTTTACTATGCAAGTTTGTTTACAAAAAAAGAATGCATCCTTTAAGCATCCAGATTTTTAAATAAAAGAATGTTAGTTTTCAGGATACCTGATTATTGAAGATCAAAGAACTCTTAAAAACAGAAGATGATGAGTTTATTTAATATGAAAACCAATGCCCAAGGAATAAATTTAATTCAATGTAATACTACTAAACATAAAAGGCTCTGATATTAAAAAAAAAAGCACAATGCAAGATCAGAATCTTTAGAATAAGATAGCATTGCAGTTAATTAAATATATGACTTAAGACCTCCTCAGAAGCCACACAATAAAAGCACTGAATTAGAAATAGATAATCATTCCAAAATATTTCTATATTTTATATTGCCCAAATTATCCATGACTGCAACATTGTTGTTCTAAGATCATAAATTAATAGATAGTGTCAAAACTTGTGTAATTGAAATTGAATGGGAATGCCAAATTAGGATAGCAGCTTTGGATGCCAGATACATTTATATCATCAGTCAATGCTATTGCCTGTGGAAAGAAAAAGGTTGACATTGTATTCAAGATAATTGCTTCAGTTGTTAATATCAACCTAATTAGAAGTAAACAAGATCTAAGAAAGGCAATCAAAAGATACAGAATGATGGGGTAGTGAAGTGAAGAAGAATGGTAAAGAATCATGGGAACAAATCAATGCATGGTCTATTTAAAAAACTGATTAGCTAAAGTATGCAAATTACAAAGAAGTCACAAGAAGCAAACAATTAATTGTAGAAACAATTTGGATAGATGGACCAAGGAAATATGAATGATTCCTGCTGAGTGTGTACTCACTTACCTTAGAAAGCAGCTTGCTATCAAAACAAACATGGAGTTTACAGTTACTGGGTATGAATCTTGACATTTCCACCTACTATCTGTGTAATCTTGGAATAGTCTCACCTCTATAAGGCACACCTTCTTCAATTTTATATTAGACATAATGATACCAGCTATTCACAGGGGAGTTCAAATGTGATTGCATATGTCAAAGCAGATTGTAATCTATAAGATAACTCTCAAATAATGGTGTATACTATTTATTTGACAGTGTTTTATGTGATTCTTTCAAAGATTACCTTGGTCCAATCCAGGAGAATCATTAGTTAAATGTGTAGTCATGTAGTCAATAATGAAATCCTGCCAAGTAGGATCACAATCCTTACTTAGCTCTTCATCCTCTACACAGTATGCATGTCAACTATTCCTTCTCCTTCAGACACAGGAGCAACTCTAACAATTAAAAACTGCTCTTTAATAATTTGATTGCTACCAGACTTCTATGTTGATATAACAGAAAAAGTAAGTAGCTGTTTCCCCCACAATGTGGAGACATAATCCCTAGGTCAGTTAATTTAGTACATGTCATTAGTATGCCTGTGCACATGGACTAATATTGCAGAAGGGGAATTCATTGTTGGAGAATTTCTCACCACTAATTTCTGTGGTTTGGGATGAATACATTTAGATCTCAAGAGTAAATAAATAGATAGGCTTAAAAATCATATTTTTTTTGTTATTTTCTTTTCCTAACCATAAATTTTGAAGTGGCCAGAAAATTCCTATAGAGTTCTAAATTCTACCATCAGCCTAATTAACATTTCTCCATTTTCTTTACAAACAATAATAATTTATTTATTTTTGTGGTGAAGTACAAGTTAATTCTGTAGAACTTTCTTTGATAATGTACCATATAGAATTTTTTTTCATTGAGTGACCCTTTCTACTTTGAAAATTATAATTGTCTACTCATGAAAATTATTGTTGTGGATTATTTCATATAATGTGTTTCATATATCAAATCCACTAAAGGTTATTATAGTCAATTAAATTACTAGAAATAAATGAATCTTATCAATAAAAGGATCCAAGAGACATTCTGAAGGAAATAGGTAGCATAGAAAATTTATATTTATTTAATTTGTCAATTATAAGATTGACATTAATTATTTAAAGAACATCTAGTTGACAAAAGGTAATTACAATTTAAAACTAAATGATACTTTTAGCATTTGAATGGAATATTTTCTTAACAATAAAATGTCTTTACTTCTCTTAACTCTACAGGTTGAATTACTTATTCATATGATCACAAATATTTATAAGTGCCTCTTTGTGCCATTAAATTAGACATTTTCAGGGGCACAATTCTAATACTCTCTAGCTGGAAAAGCATGACAGAGATGAATAAAAATATCTATAAAAAGTGTATTCATAATAGTGTAATACCTTTGTACTGTGCTTGATAAGTCTCAAGGCACTTTTGTCAATATAATTATTTTATGTGATAGTTGCAGGAAGTAATTATCAATGGATAAATATTTGATAACAGTAAAGAAATGCCATGATTCAGAAGAGAATTTATTGCCAAATCAGTGATATTGTCAAAAGGGGCTCTGAGCTGAAAGAAAGGATATGTCAAAGACTGAAGAAGTAAGTGGAGTCAACTGGTTTGTGGAAAGAACTTCATGTTTAGACACGGAGAGATAGAGTTGACAATGGTGGCTTTAAAAACATACAATAGAAAACATCTGGTGGGGAATAATATGTATTCATAAAATAAATTGATGAGCAAAGGAGAAAGAACATGAATAACCAATTTACAAAGAAAAAACTCAATGGCCAAGAACACACTGTTTTTTCCAAAGAAGAAAATATAAGATCTAGGAGAAGGATGAAAATATAGACACAAAACAGGAAACAACTTAGGATCAGACATGTAGTTTTTAGAAGTCACCCAAATAGGAGAGAGATTTATATAAATCCATCCAAACAGATTTGTAATGGTAACAATTGAAATAACAAATTACAATAGACATAGTAACAATGACTATTGCACTGTTAAATTATAATGGCAATTGTAAATAGTACAACAATAATCTAATGATGGTATTTTTGCCAATAGATCAATAAACCAAGTAATTAGGTGAAAGCTGGGGAAAGGGTCAGTTGCAAGAGGAAGAAAGTAGATGTAATAATTTATTCAAATAATTGCAGCTAAAGAAGAATCCAGAAAATTAAAGGAAAATACCATTTTGCCAACATTTCAAAGCTAAAACCATGTCTGTATTTGATGAAAGTCATCCTATGGAGAAAACCAAAGGTAAATGTTATCCCTCCAAATTAGAAAATTTGAATTTTGGAGGTCAGTCAATAGGCAAGATCAACAAGGCAAATTTCCACTTTTCTGTGGCCAGAGGTGGCTGCTATAAATAAACTTTACCTTAAAACCCACCTTAGCAGAGTGTAGATGGTTAGAAAAATATCTGTAAATGAATGTTGTTGATTAATATACCTGCTTTAGATTTGAATTTCATGTTTGTTGTAAAATTTTTTTTATTAAAAAAAATAGTTGGAGCTACAAAATTGCATGAATTTTCCAAGAAAGAAAGTAGAGATAAAGGAGAATCAAAGAATTTTGTAGAGAAATGGAAGAGATGGCAGTGAAAGAAACAGGAAAAGATTTGAATCAGTTAGCAGGAAAGGGTAGGAGAGGAGTAGTGTAGCGAAACACAAAAAACAAAAATCCAAAAACAAAACCAAGAGCTTCAGTGTTTGCAAACAGCAAACACATGAGTGCAGAGTGGCCAGAAAGAGAAATGTGTGACTAAGTACACCTGTAGGTAATCTCAGAAATGGCTCACTGACTTGAGTCGAGACTTCTTACTTTTTCCAGTTTCAATTTCTGACAGCATTGAGATATATGAAATAGATGTGTAAAGTGTTGTTATGATCTATTAGTTTTCAGAATTAACTTTGTCTCACAAAATTAGGAGAGACAATTTCTCAAAGATTTATAAAAATTAGTAATAAAAAGGACACAGGAAAGGGTTCATATTCAATGGCTATAATACTGTTGTTTCATAAGCAAATTGATGAAGCTCATTTCTAGAACTGTATGAACTTTTATTTGAATGTACTTTAGCTTATTTAACCCTGCAAAAAAATGACATTATTAAAACAAGGATATTGGTATAATAGTTTATTCTGATTATCAGTCTGAAAGCTGAATTCAGAGTAGAAGAAGGGAATCTACTGTCAAATTTCTAATTACCTTACATTGACAAAGCTCCATCTATTATTGCATTTAAAATTCATGCAGTACTGAATTCTTTCACAAATATTTTAGTCACTGCAACATTGATATTGTAGATATTCTAGTACTTCCTCAAATACTTTAAATTTTTCTTTTACTTTTTAAAATTTGTTAATTAAATGCTGTATAAAATATCAATAAAACCCACATATAAACTTAATATGATAGAATGTATAAATTTTACTAAGTAATCTAGGTATACCCTCTGCCTGTGGCAGTTTTTTTACCAGCTTTTTTTTCCTGAAGATTGCACCAGGCCTGAAGAGCGTGACAACTGTTATTTAGTAGGTCTATTTTTTACTGAAAAAACCAAACCAATTTTAAAAGATAGAACAAAGAAAGCATTGGCATTTACATTGTTTTTGGAACTTTAGAGGACTATTCACAGTCTTAGTCATATCTTTATTATAATTGTTAACTGTACTTTAAGAAAGAAAACTATGTATGGATTTTGGATTGTCAGTAAACATCACTTAGTATGTGCGGAAAAAAGCACAGAATATTCTCAACAATCTCTTTACTCCCAGGTAGAGAATAGCCTACCGCAATAAGTTTCCTCGATATTTATCCTCCCAGATTCCTTAAAATTTGTCATGTCAGCTTAACGTGATGTGTAAAATATGTACTTTTGACACTTGAGTAATTTTTGCTTTTAAAAACATCACAAAGTTTCTTAGAGAATACCAGTGAGTTTGTTGAGGACAAGGCATATTTTTAAAAGCTGAGTATTATCACAGGAAGAATGGTAAAACAAAACTCTCCAGTTCCCAACAACTCTGTAGTACACAGTTAAAAAGTCACAGACCATAGATCTCTAAAAATTTGAAAATTTAATCTTTTCTGTAATTCCCTTGGGGAAACTCACATTATTTTGTGTTAGAATTACTTTTTCCATTTCTTTGGCTCAATTTCTTTCAACCTGGAAAAATCTCTACAGCTAGCTGTTTTGCTGAGAATTAAGTGAATTACAATATGCAATGAATCTAAAATAGTGCTTGACACATGTAAAGATTATATTAGTGATTTTTGTCTATATAAGATTCTTAAAGAAAAGAACTTTATTTTACATATTACTGTGTTCCTGAATCTAGAACAATACTTAATACCAAAGTACATGAATTGGACCTAGAAAAACTTATGCTTTCCTTGTGTTGCTTCATTCACAGGCATTATAATGTATGGTCAAAAACTCAAAATGGCAATCATTTAATTAAGTATTAGTGAGGACTCTTTCACTTAATTAAATCATCCAGGAGATTTGTTCAAGTCTCTAAGCAGGCCCACGGGTAGTTGACTTATGTGTAAAATGATTTGGTTGAATTAAATAATCTATAATGTTTTTCTCGGCTCTTCATTTACTTTGAGATGTAAATTATACTTTCAGAGGGATGTTTTTAATGAAGACTGAGGACTAACTAAAAATTTCTCTTATAAAGAGTCTTCAGACTGCAAAGGCACATACTATGTCTACCATCCCAATTTTCCTGTGACTTTAACATTTCCTGTAGAGTATTAGTTCACCTTTAGGCCTTGATTTATAGAGATCTCATTCTTTCATGTCAGAAAAGTTCAGGCAACTGCCATAAAGAAGTGACAAACTTTGTGTGGTAGGGGCTCACTCTTACCTCTGTGTTTCCAAGTCTCTGTGGCCTTTTGATTCATCTTTAGTGACTCTGAATTTTCTGTGAGCTTTAATGAGCTTTAAAAAGATATTGGTGTCATATTCAAGTTGGCCTTAAAAATAACAACAAGCTGATGGTTTCCCAGAAGTACAGTCACACCCTAATTTCTTGGTACACTTGATTTTAGTTAAAAAAGATTCTATTTTTCATTATGATCTAGTATAATGTGTCTGAGAGTTTCAGTAAGATAGTAAAAAAATGCAGCAAATGAGAATTTTGAGATTAAAAGATGAATCAAAGGTATTAAAGACCTTTAAATTTTTAAAGTCAATTTGAAAGACCCTAAGCAAAAAAAAATCTATAAATTAAACTCTGTGTATCTCCATAATCTTACATGATGCTTCTCTATTTGTTTCTAGAAATAAATTGTACAAAGAAGATAGCTTGTTAGCTAAGAGAAGGAGTCAGTAAACCATAGCCTGTGGGTTATATACATACTATCACATTTTTCTAAACAAAGTTTCACTGAAACACAATCATATATTGTTTATGGATATTTTTGCTTTCAATGCCAGCACTTGATGGTTGCCCACAAACCTAAAATATTTGCTATAGAGTCCACAAAATCTAAAATATTTACTCTGGGGCCCTTTATAGAAAATGTTTGCTGATCCATAGGCTCAGAACTCTACTTTTGTTTTATGACATGAGTCTGGGTCTTAGTATTACATCCAGAATTAGATACAAAATCCTTGTCTCTTTCAATGCTGTTAAAATTATTAACATTATTTTAAACCACCAATAAAAAAAATGCTAACTTTTTGTTTTTAATTCCAATTTATAAATAAAAAGTAGTAAAATCCTTTTCACAACAAGTAGTACATCAATTAAGATATGAAAGGTTTAGTCAAAATCCAACCCTGGAAAACTGATAAAGTATTATTTGACTACTTTTCTTCAATATTTTTTTTCTTCATGACCTTTTCCTTTGTTCAGTCTACCAAGGACTTCTATTAGATAATAAAATGCATTATTTTTATTCTTTGACTTTCTAAACAGGTTTCAATCTTCATATGTTTTCTATCATAAAGGCATTGTTTTTATCCAAATCAAGAGAGAAACCTCAGCTTGAATCTTGTTCACTCTTCTTTACCCTCACTTTCTCATACTTTACAATATAATTTCTTCTTAATTCTGTCTGTTAATCAATCTCTTTTACCCTTTCACTGCCTTTGCTGTAGTCAGGTTTATGGAATTATTTCAATATCTAAAATTGTGACTCTGTTCCAGGCTAGGTCCATACTAACATTTGTGGAAAATTTGTAAGACACAGAGATATCAGAGACAATGGGCATGATGTCTCAGGCAACACATTGGAACATGGAACATGATTAAACTAAATTGAACTAAACAGGTTAATTAGAATAATTCAAGGTAAATGCTATAATTATGTATATATGTATGTATATGTCATGATTTATCTACACATATAGGTATGTATAATGCTGTAATGAGAAGGAAAAAGGAAAGAAAATGTAGAAAACAGAAAGTTTGTGAATTAAAAACATGAAGTTACACAAGTGAGCATCATATGTTTGATGATCAATAATGAGTCTTGGACTTGAGCTGAGTGTGTGTGAAATATTCAGAAAGACCAAGTTCACTTGGTAGGGTAGCTAACTTTTTCTTATAATTCTTCTTTCTGTAGTTATTAAAAACCAATGGTAGGTTTTGAACAAGGATGGCTAGATGATTATAAAGATCAGTTAGGGGAGAGAAAGTACACAAAGTAAATTAAATGAAAAGGAAATGTAAGCAAAACACCAAGTTAGTACAACATTACATAATTTAGGTATATGGTATTGTATGTCATTTAAGTTAATGGTGAACTGCCCAAGTAGTGATACCATAGAGAAAACATGTATAAAGACAAATACAAATTAAAAATAAGAGACATTTCTCTTTTTGAAAATACATGGAACTCCTCTGCCCTTTTTATTTCTCAGAGCATTTACCTTAAAAGAATATGTAATTGTGAGCACTTTTTTCAACTGTTCACATGTCTATAAATCCTTTTGAAGACCAGATATGCCTTTTTGTCAGTTTTCTGACCCAAGAATGTTCTTCTCTTGAACCTGTAAGTCTTTGAAATGCAAACATCAAGGCAACTAGAACCCCTGTTTTCTAGTTTCTATTAGGAGGGTAGGACCCTAACCTGGAGTTAGGTGCCTGCTGCCTTGATCCAAGTTGGAAACTCTCTTCTGTCTTAAGAAGAGGCCTATTTTCTTCTGGATAAAGCTAATTAGCTAACACATGGTCACCCCAATTTCCAGGTAAAGTTAGAATGATATATGTGTGACAAAAGATATTTCAAGTCCTCTTATTTGAGGACCAGTTATTGTTTTTCTTGAAAATGTGTAAATGGATTGTATCTACCTGGCTATACCAAAGGGTAAGATTTATTCTTGTCTTTAAAATCTCTTAGCAGATTTCCTGTGATGTGTTTCATATCTGGTTTAATGCTTATTCAGTTAGAATATTGTTTCTTTCTCTTTTGCCATGGTGGAGGGGTTTTCTTGATTGGGAGATCTTGTTCTTGATTATATTTCCCCAATACATGATATTGTACACAAAGGGTGAAGGTTGAAAATGGACATTTAAAAGTTATCATTGCAGAGACAACTGAAAACGATGACATTAAGATAAAATGAGAACAGTTAGAGATCAGGGTCTAAACTTTATATAGCACCAGATTTGCAAGGTTAGAAGAACTGAAGCAAATAGTGAGAATGTAACCTTGTTCTGTAAAATAGTAGAGCTATTCTGCATAATATCAAAAATTAGGAAGGAAGGTAAATATGACATGAATGTTCGATGTTTAAAGTACCCCATGACATGGACAAGAGGCCTCTCTCCAGCCTCTTCCTTCCTCTCAAGATTCAACTCCTAGGGTAGCTAGACAGTGAGAATCTCTTTCTTCTTTGTTTTGCTGTTCATTTTAATCACATTGATGATCTCCTGTTTGGAATCCCCCATTCATACCTTTCATCAAGATGAACTCTCCATAAGCCTTGAGGCTAAGCTATGGCATTTTGTCCCTTTGGAGGCCTGTCCTTCTAACTAATGTTCTGCCTGAGTGCTCCTATAATGCTGCACACATCTTTTCTTTGCAATATTTCAATGGTTTTTTTAAAGACCTGTTTTTCATAAATGCATTTATCAATATTATGTTCTCCTTGGCAAGATGTATAGGGGAGTGTCATGGTGGCTTATCTGTACATTTGCAGTAACACAGGCCTACCATGTTAAATTTTTTTTGTAATTATTTAATTAAACATGTATGTTTCAGAAGGAATCAAGGAAATAAGGCTTGTTTTGCAGAATGATTTAGTCTAAATCTGTACTGCTAAATATGTAGACTACTAGCCACATTGGACTTAAAATGTGACTAGACCAAACTGAGATGTACTGTGTCAAATATGCACTAAATTACTGAGTTCAAAAATTGTTAAATATCCCACTAATAGTTTTATATTGACAACATGTTGATCAATATAACATGATAAATAATATTTGAAGATGTTGGGTTAAAGAAAATAGAGAATTAAAATTCCTATTTTTACTTTTGAAATGTGCTTACTAGATAATATAAAATTAATATGTGACTCACACAACGTTTCTACTAAGTAACACTAGTCAAAGTCAAAGAATTTCCAATAGTATGTCCAAATATTAAATCTCTGAAATCAATGTGCTTAAGATCTAAAAAATTCTAAGATGTTTTCTGATATATCTAATTTTATAAATGGTGGCTCTTGGGTCAAAACTCAGGTTTTCATCAGAATTTTTAGAATGATAAGTCTGGAAAACAACTTGCTTCCTGGTAAAATTATATAGAAATCATTTAACAGAGTAAGCAGGCTAAACCTTTTCCTATTAAGAGATAAGTTCCCAGCTTACTCTGTATATGGATTCTTAAAATACCCTAGCTTCATCATTCCTGTTGATCACCCCTTATGTCCCCTAAGAATATATAAAGCAGAATTAAGTTCATTCATTTACTTCATTTACAATCCATTCATTTAGGGCACATACACAGAATGTTTTCTATGTACCAAGCACTGTTAAAAAATGCAGAGAATGCTGCATTGAAATAAACAAATAAGGTCTCTACTCTCACACAATTTCCTGTTTAAAAAATGGAATATAAATAATAGTCAAGTAAATAAGTGAATAAATAAGATTATTTTATATTTCTTTGAGAATTGCTTTTGGCCACAAATAACAGAATACCCAAAAACAGCAGCTTAAACTATATGGTAACTAATGTCTACTGAAAAAACAAAACCCAGCAAAAAGCAGCATCAGATACATTCAGGGAATCAACAGTAATATGAGAACTCGGGTTTTTTTCTCTTTCCCAACTGCACTCAGTGTGTTAGGTTTTAGTTATGATTTTCACCTTCAAGTGTTTAAGATAGATGCTTCACCTCCAGGAATCTCCTCTGAGATCAAGAGATTTCTTTTCTTGTACTTTAATCTTTCAAGAGAAAGTTAAATATCTTTCCCAAGAATCTTCAGCACCCTTCTCCTTACAGAACAGAATGGGGTCACATAGATATTTTTCAGCTGCAAGAGAGTCTGGGAAAACAAATATTTACTTTCCAGGCTGTGTAGGGGGGCCACCAAAAGTGAATTTTGCATGATAGTCACAGTTGTGTTTTTTTTCTCTTTTGATTGAATTTCAGTTAGGTCTTAAAAAGAAAATAAGACAGAGTAATGGATAAAGAGCAACTGGCATATGGGGGGAATATTTGAAGAAAATCTGAAAGGGGATATTGAAGGAGATGATATTTAAAAAGAGACTTAAATAATGAGGAGACAACTATATAAAAATTGGGGAAAGGGAGTCCTGTCTTACTCATGGAAACCATGTCAGGCTGATAGCAAAACTTCTTGTTTTCAAAGAGAATTCTGTATTTTTGTATACTTAGTCTCTGTATCAGTCAAAGTTTTCTAAAGAAACCAAACCGGTAGGATATAAAATTATTAATATAAAATAATTTCTTGTAATAGCCCTCTCACATAACTTTTTGACAATATACTATTTCTTTTATTTCGCTAAAAGCAAAAACATTTCAAGCTTTACCAATATTTTAAAATAAATAATCTAAATAATAATTCATTTTAACAACTTTCCAGCTAAGGAATAAAAGGTAAGTGCAATGGATATTCCTAAATAAAATATTAAACTGTCATAAACTTAAAACAGAGAGTGAAGTACTTGACACTTTATAGTCAAGACATGTTGATATTAAAAGAGATGAAACATAGTAATTAGATGACAGTTTTCCATCTTCATAATGACAACGCTACAGAGATGAATTTGGTAGGCTGAATACAAAAATATAAATGAAATGGAAAATCAGATTGAAAGGACTATCAGCTTTGCAAATTTCTGGCTAAAAAAATATCTTATTCCTTTCCATATTTTCTCCTCCCTTTTTTAGACATCCTCGCTCATCTTTATTCTATCCATAAAAAGAACCTAAACATATACCTATAGCAAAAACATTAAGAAACACGTAACCCATCAAACCAAGGCAAAAAGAGAAGCAATACATATTACAGTTTTTATAGCAGACACAGTGAGTACCAAATTTGCTGTATGATTGCTGTAGGCTGGAAAGAGTAGGTTGATCAGAAGACAAAATCAGCTGTAATAAAAATAGAAAAAGAAAGTCAAATATGAAATGAACAGAAAAGAATATATATACTCAGACTTGCTGAGGTATCACACCTACCCTAAATTGAGAGTTAAGAAAGGCCAATAGTAGACGCCAGTACTGAATAATTTACACATTGCTTCAGTTTAAGTTAAAATGTTGTCTAGAGCTGAGTAATCAAGATAATAAAGGCCAACAGCTTTAGTAGGAATTCAGATAGTTATCATACAATACTCAATTTTAATTTTAATATTTTATAAATACAGATGATATTTTATATATTACACATATGCACATATATAAAATATTGAATATATATATATGTAATTTTATTTGTCCTAGGCACTGATGGGTTGCAGATCCAGTCATGAATTTAATACTGTTTGCAACCAAGATCATGATCTATTTGAAATATTGAAGGTAAGGAGCATAGCGATGGACACTTAAACAAAAATTGCAGTGTAATTGTGACACACTCTTTAAAAGACCTAACTAAATCCAAAGTGCTAAGTTTGTGTACATATAGGACCAGACAATATTTTACACAGCAAGTATCAATTCCATTAGTCTTAGAGATGAAGTTATTAAATATAGTATAGCTCAAGTCACTCAATGTCCATTTCCACACCTTTTTTTCAATGTCACTTTTCCAGAATCCCTTGAGGATATATGTGACAGTAACACTATTACAGCCTATGACATTAGAAGTCTAATTCAGATTTATAGGAAAGTTTGCTCTCATGATTAAGGCTCTGCCCTTTTTTCTACTTTTGCTTCTTTATCTTGTGGTCTGGAATGTGGGAAAGATGGCCAAGATGAACCAGCCATACTGCCTAACATTAGAAAAGACAGAGAACTTTCTCCTTGACACCTTGAGTCTCTAAATACCAGCAACTACAAATCTGCCTTACTCTTGTTGCATGAAAAGAAGTAAACACCTATTTAATCAAACCCCTAAAGACTGTTTTCCCCACCCTCTGGCAGCTGAATACTTCTAGTTAACCCATAGGAGGAAAGGAGATAACTTCTAAAGAATATACGGTGAAGGCAGGAGAACAAAAAAAAAAAGGCATAAGGAATCCCCAAATTAAAAGCCTGCAATACTGGAGTAAGCAGTAGTGTCTGAGAATTAGGGAAAGTTGGTTAAAAAGGTTTTGCTGACAACAAAAAAAAGGAGATGTTTTCTCATAAAATAAATATTTAAATATGTCAAGTGTTCTGCAATCTGGGTAAAAACGAAAAGGGGTTATTGGATTTGATCATTAGAGGGCATTAATGTTTTAGAGAGAATAGATTTAGTAAGAGCTAAGGATGCAAATAAACCACATTGCCATAGACTGGGAAGCAAATGGGAGATGTGAAAACAATGAGGTTAGAATGATAAAGGTACATTATTTAAAAGAGCAGATGGAGATATAACAGTGGTTTTTAGAGAGAAACAATGTTGAAGAAGTTTGCTTTAGCTTTAGGATATGACAAACTTTAGAAGAAATGTTCAGTAAAGAGAATTGCAGTAAGGACTAGAGCTCATGGAATGAGTGGAAGATAAATGATGGCCATGGTTCATACGAAGGGGCTACTCCACAAAAGGATTGTTATCCCTGTCTTTTGGAGAAGAAATGATGGGTGTGAATATGGGATAGAGGGATACAGAGAGAAAGAATTGTCAGTATTCTCTATTTCCTTTGTTATAAGATTTAATCAGATTCTTGGGATAAGTGGCTCAATGTAAAGTAACAGATTTCAGGAACTGTAGGAATGAGATTAGATAAGGAATCCTGGAGGGCCAAGTAAAGTGTGGCAAAGATAGGCTGTGTATCGAGTTAAGACTGTAAGCTACTGATTCTTCAGTTGTACCTAAGATTCCAAAGAGTGACAGCTACCTGTTTTACACAGGTGTGGGCTTGCAGCTACTCCTCTGCAATGAAACAGTTACAGTAAGTATCAAAGGAAATTTGGAAGAGGTAAAGAAGTTAACAGAAAAGTACTGAGAGCCTGAGAAGTTTGAAGGGAGAAGGGTGTGGAAGAGTGAGAATATGGTTATATGAGAGGTAGAAAAAGGCATTCCTCCCTACTTTGTTATCAAGAAAATTGATTTGGGGAAGGATGGTATGGGCTTCCCTCTGTTTCTGGCTCTATCTCTTGCTGTTCTTAGTCCCCACCCCACAACCCAGGGTCACACAATCCAGCTGTAACTTCAGAATATTCCCAGGAACATATGCCATAATGTAGTTACAGATTTTCTTTTTCTTAGGTATTTGTAAATGTTTTTTAAATGATATAGGTTCTGAATAAATAATGCCATCAACATCTGCTTATGGTATATATGATACATATATCTACACATATGTATTTTTTTCTAATTTATCATTTTTATCTTATTGCGGAAAAATAATTCTAAAGTAAGATCAACGTTGAATAAGAGCAATTTAACTTCCAAAGGAAGTTGTTTGTATATTTAATTACATTAAAATATAGTATATTTTTGAAGTATTATCAAAGCATAAAATTAAAAAGAAACATTTCAAACTCAGAGGGCATTCATTCAGAGTCTGTGGTAAAAGGAAGTATACTTCTTTTTGCTTAAACATGTTCTCAAAATACTTGGTCATCACAGTTCTTGGATCCCCTGATAGGATGCCCCAAGGCAAATGATTATGCTATCAATATAGAGCATCAGCATTTTGCTGTGGGTTTCCCCTTAGTGAATAACAGGGGAATTTTTTTCAAAGACAAAGAAGGTTTTCTGAACTTTCTTCCTGACTCTATGATCCTTCAGATATAGGCAGGACAGGAATTGCCTTTCCACAACTCAGAAGTAGTGAGACAGTTGTCAAACTGGCTATACCTGCCTACATTCTCATGCTTAGGGCGTCCTCCTTACCTCATCATTCCACCCTCCTTAAAAAATTATCTGAGAAAGCGAGAGAGTGATTAAGGCCATATTCAGTATGACTAGTGATTTTACTAGAAGCTCAGGAAGAAATTATTATAAACATAGTCCTTGACATATTTGACCAATAAACTGGTAATTCACAAATACTGACCTCAAGTAAAGCCTTGACTTGCCACATGAAGTAGCAACTTGTTGCCTTGGAGAAGTCACTTTGGAATGATTGAAGGATGTTAAAAGTGGGCAATTCAGACCCAGAATAAAAAGGAGCTTACTTTCTTATAACTCGCACTTTCTAGACGTGGAAGGGCATTCTCTATATGTCTTTATGTCTTTGAAAGTTAGGAGCTATTAACCTTCTGTGAGAATTGCTGTAGGAGTGGAAGTTTAAACTAAAAGACTTTTAAATTTCCATACAATTTGGAGTCAATAAGTAAATATGTTGTTCAACACTTGTAAAGACTTATTATCTTTAAGTTAATATGCTTTTAAAAAATAGTCTTCTAATCACTTTATGTTTGGGAAACATTGCAAGCCATATTTCTTTTCAGGCACATGGTATACATTAGTATATTAAATCTTCAACTAGGTCTGTGTTTTAACCAAATGTTTTCCAAATGTTTCTAATCAGAGAACTGCCTTTTGTCTTTGGTTTGTTTTCAAGGCTTTCAGATAAAAGTTTTTGTTCAGTTTTGCTTTGCTTTCTATTCTGATTAAGTTGGTAAGGACATCAGATAAATAATATAAAATCCTTCAGATAGTATATTGCCCTAATAATATATATATATATTTAGCATATTGCTAAAGATATATATATATCTTTAGCAATATGCTAAATTCCAGTGGTTAGAAAACATAAGATCAAATCTTAAAATGTGTATTTTTTTTAAAAAAATCAAGTTATCATAACTTCCATCTAGAATGAGTTCTTATATATTATTTATCTTAGCTTTATGATACATAATTCAGAATCCTTTACTATAAAGACCAAAACTTCCTGAACTGGTGTGTGGCTCAACGAAATACTTTGCTCAGAGGGAGGGTAATGTCTTTGCCTGCCCAGAATCATTGAGCCTGGAAGTCTGACACACACCCTATTATGTCAGAAGCTACTCATGAATAATGGTGGCAATCATTTCAGACATAAAGTAGAAATAATGGTGAATTTCTTTTTATGAATTTGATGCTGACGTAGGTGTCATGAATCAGCTGCTTTCTTAAAAATGACTCTAAATGCACCATGATACCCTGAATTGGATCCTGGAACAGATAAAAGATATTAGTAGAAAAAAAAATGTATAGTTTAGTTAATAGTATTGTAACAAGGTTACTTTCTTAGTTTTGATAAGTATATCATGGTCAGATAAGGTGTTAAAATTAAGGACAGCTAGTCAAAGGGTATTCATGAACTCTAATATCTTTGCATATTTTCTATTGATTAAAGTTATTCTAAAATAAAAGATAAATTTTAAAAATTCAGTATGAAGAAAGAAGTCTCCTTGTAGTGATCCTTGGAATCATAGTTTCTGCTTTTTGGTAGATTGATATGTGCAAACATAATATATAAAACAATCAAAAAACAAACAAACAAGAAGACATTTATGATATGTTATTTCTTAAACCTTAAGAGATGGAGGAAGGGAGGTCATTTTATCCTTGGCACCAGAATTCCTGATTAGAGAGATTACTCCTTTGTTTAGAAATATACCTTGCTAAACCTTAAAAGACTGAGCCTAAGGGCATGGTCAAGGCAAAAATGAGAGAGACAAAAGACTGTACTTGACATTAAATTGGTTTGTTTGTTTCTTTTTTGTTTGTTTGTTTGTTTTGTTTTTAGAGAAAGGGGAAAAATAGAAAGCATAATAAACAGAGAAAGGATGGAAAGATTAAAAGATCCAGTGATAAAGCTGGAGCAGCAGAATGACTCAGGATAAAGTCATCAGTGAAAAATGCCCAGCAACAAGTGGCCAAATACCTTTTAGAACTAAAAATGTCAAATACTTAAAATAGTTTGTATTGTTATCCATAAATCACATTTATGTTTTCCTGATTCTGATTATGGAAACAATGTGTTTATTAGATAGAATTTGGAAAATGCATACAAATATTTTCTAAAGTTACTAAAAAGAATTGCCTTACAGTGCAGAGATAACTATTGTTGACCTTTATACAAGTTGTATTTTTCCTAAATACATATTTGTTTGTCCAAAATTATGAACATACAGAATACACAGACTTAAATTCTTTAATTTATTTAAAATTATAGTCTGAATACTTTTCTTTACCATCAAATTTATATGAAATATTATATTTTAACCTTCAGTGATGACACACTTACATTCTGTACCTCCAAATGCATGCCCCCAATCTAATTGTGAGAAAACATCAGAAAGACCCAAATTAAGGGACATTCTACAATATAACTGGCCAATATTTTTCAAAATGTCAAGCTCTTGAAAAGCAAAGAAAGACTAAGGTACTGTCCTAAATTGCAGGAGACTAAGGAGTCATGGCAACTAATGGCAATAGAGGATTCTAAATTAGATTCTAGATCAGAAAAAGGACAATTGATTCAATTCAAGTATGATCTGTAGATTTGTTCATAATATCACATAAATGCTACTTTCTTCATTTAGATAATAGTACTATAGGTATATAAGATGTTAATATAGGGGAAGATGTGTGAGGAATATATAGAAACTCCATGTGATATTTTGCAGCTTTTTAAAATAAAAATCTAAAATTATTTCAAAGCACCACAATATTTTATCATACAAATATACCTTAATTTGATTAATTCCCAATATTGACATTTATTTTGTCTTTTCTTTTTGCTATTATAAATAATGTGATGGCCCTCCTTGCACGTAATTTTTTGCTGAAATGAAAGAAAATCCAATAATAAAAATGAAGTAAATTCATACATGGAAAAGAAATGGCCTGAGGAAATTTGTGAAGAAGTAGCAACCCAGGCATGACTATATTACTATATTTAGTCAGGTTTAACAAAAGAGTAGGGTCTTCTGGGAGAGAAATTCTAGATCAGGCCAAAGCGGTAAGATGTTTATCTGCAGTGGTTTCATAAGGTCACAGAGTCTGTGTTTCAGTTGATAGTTGATAGATTGAAGGCTTGCCTACAGATATATTTTTCCACCTGATTTTCTTTAATATCCGGTATGATATTTGTGATTTTTTTCAAATGGATGCCAGGGGACTTAGGAATATAAAAATGTTTATGAGAATAGTAACATTATAGAAGGAGCTTAGACTCTGAAAACAGGAGCATGTACTAGGTCTATATAAAAAATAGCAGTTATTCATTTCAGTTTGGAATGGTGAATATTTAAAACTTTGACCTTTCACACACTGAGAACCAGCGGAAAATAAGGGCCAGAAATAGATCTGCAATCACTTGGCTTTGACAGCATGTCCTGAAAATTATTCACTTTTTATAATAATTGAATACATATAGATAAATGATAATGGAGAAGTGCCCTTTACACAGATAACACACATTTAATAATATGACTTATCTTTGGCCAACACCTTACATACTATAAATCATAAATTCAAAATGAAACCTAAACTTTAAGAAAGACACGAAGTTGTGATAGCTATTTTGAAGCCTATTACTCTAAAAGTTTAACCTTTAGTTAAAATTCTATGGACGTAGTTTCAAGTATTAAAAAAAATGATCTCTGTTATATAAATGTTATATAATATATTACTTCTTCTATTGGATTACCCTTCACTGAATTTCTTAATATTGCAACTGGGTTTTCTATTTGATATTAACTTCTGGAAAATAACAGGAAATTATTCTAGTCTTTTGATAATTAGCATAGAGTTAGTGCTTCAACAATAAGAGATATGGAATCTGTATATTTAAATGTAATCAATAGTCCCACAGAACACACATTTACCTTTAACTAAGCTGTTTTCTTTTTATGTACAGGGTGTTTGAAAATCTGATTATAACAGAAATGAGATAAATACCTCATGTATCTTTTTTCTTAAGTTTCTCATCCTTTTCTTCAGAGAGACAGATTTAAATGTATGATTATCTTTATATAAATAGATTAGATGAATGCCTATTTAGCTGGTTTTGAAGGCCTCTGGGCAAAACTACTGCCTCCCATAGTTTTCTAATTATCAATAAAGGATGACTTTTATTGGCCTATTGGTGTGATATTCATTGGTCCGAGAAGTATATGCTAAATGTCAGTCCCGAAGTCCACTAGCCAAAGACCACAAACGACAGTGTGTATTCTCCCTTAGGTAACACATACTGATGAATGCAACTTTATTGACTTAAAGGGGGCAGGAGTTCCCAGTGGTCTTAGGCTGGTGGGCATTGACTTTCGTTTGTACTTTATCAGAGATTAGTTTTGTTTAACGAACTCAAAAAGAGTTTGGAGGCTTTGGCTCGAAATAAATAATAAAGGTTTATTCAAGGGTTTTGGAGTTTGCAAACTTAGAACACAGCTAGGCTTAAAACCAGAAGTATCCCAAAGAAGAAAGTTAAAAGTTCTTACAGTAAAAAGTACATTCTTAAGAATGATCAATCCTGCATTCGTAGCCCCAGAGTTGGTCCAGGGTGGTTATCAGTCAGATGTCAGTCAGGATGATGGATGCAAGGTTCCAGTGGTCTGGCTAATGGATGCCAAATGTATGTATATCTGAATCCTTCAGGGGGTAAAATCAGGTGGTCTGGATATGCTTCAGGATGCATATCTAGGCTAGTAAAAACAGAATGGAATTTTTATCATGTCCCAACCTTCATAATGTTAATAATATTAGCATCTTGCTTAAAATGACTCCACTTTATGTCTTTCCTATCTCTACTCTTTCTTCTATTCCCTAGCAGTTTAGACCTAGAGAAATAGAGAGATTAGAGAAGAGGCTCAAGTTAAATGTCACTGCAACATGGCCTGTATTGTTCATATACAAAAAAAAAAAAAAAAAAAAAAAGATTGGTAGGAAGGAAAAAAAAGGAAAGAATTAGAACCTTGTTCTGGATAGTTATATAGGAGATATCATGCTAAATTAAGCTGCAGCAATATTTGAGAGATGTTTAGAACAACCATATCATCCTTCTCCAGACATTCAAGTGCAATAAGAGAGATAATCATATCAGTATAACATTATGGAGTACATGTGGAAACAAATGTCACAGTCAGTCTGCCAATGACAAATGGCACAGCAAAATAAAAAAGACACTGGCCTCAGAGTCAGAAGAAAGCGATTTTATTCCAGATTTTCACATTAACTACTGCTGTGAACTTGGGCTTGTAAGTTTCCCCCTCTGACTGTCAATGTCTTCATTGGTGACACAGAAAAAATGTCAGTGACTTGAGCAATTGACTTTTCTTATCATTATCAAGATTCTTTGCCTCTAAATATTATATTCTAGTGGCAATGCACTTTAAATAACAAATCCATGGTAAAGAATAGAAACAATCTATTACTATTCTTGCTTTTCAAATATAAAGCAGAGACAGAATTGAGTATTTAAAGAATTCTCATCCCTTGCTACTCAAAGTATAACCATCAACATTCCCTGGAAGCTTTTTAGCAATTTGTAATCTCAGGACCTACCCCAGAACTACTGAATCAGAATCTGCATTCTAACAAAATCCTCAGGTGATTTGCGTGCAAAATAATGTTCGAAAAGCACTGCCCTAAATCATAACTTGTCTGCAAACCTCATAGATCTCACTTGAATTTATCAACGTTCTTTTTATCTCTGAAGAAAAAAAATCTTCTGTATTTCATGGATACTACCTGTTTTAGTTATGCCTCTGATTCCTAGTCAGTTATATTTCTACTATTACTGAGTCTCTGATTTTTTAATTTTCAATTATAGCTTACATTCGATATCATTTTATTTTAGTTTCAGATGTATGGCATAGTATTTAGATGTTTATATAATTTATACAGTGACCCCCGCACACACACGCACACACATTAGTTTAGTACCGACCTGGCACTATGCATAGTTTTTACAATATTATTGACTAGATTTCCTGTGCTGTGCTTTGACTTATCATCGTTCTTGATTTCGGTGCCTGGTATATATCAGGGAGGCTGTGCAGTGCAGTGGAAAGACAGCTAGATCAGTTGATGCTGCTGAGTATGGGTCTTCCTCATTTCTGATCTTTTCTTCCAGGTTCAGGTATGATTCTTCAGGCTTCTCTTCCCCTTCACGTACTCCTCTCTAGGAGTGGCATTATTTCATTGGTTAATTTTGAAAGAAACTTGAGAACGCTTAATATAGTTTCTGCCTTTTCCTTTTGAGAATTAGCTGCCCACAGAGAGTGGGCATTCTCTGCTGTCCTGCAGAAGCACACCTAACCCTCCTGGAAAAGGATTGCTCTGGTCCAGTGACCTCTGTACCTCTGACTAGCGGCTTGAGCCTGCCTAATTCCGGGTTAAGTTTTGAGGCTCATCTGGTGCTCTAGATAAGCTACATTCTCCAATTTAGTTGTTGTCAACAAGAAGGTGATTATTCTTTGCCTTGTTTTACATTTTCTTTAGAAATGAATGTGGAAAAGGTGATGCTATCATTTGAAAGCTCTCAGTAATCCCAACAGTTCTCAACAGTCCTGAATCTTGGTTCAGCTGTTCACTAATGATTAAACTTCTTCATTTGCTGGAATTCAGTTTTCTCCTTTGTGAACTAGAATGGTTGGATGGAAGCAGTGGTTCCCAAACAAGAGTAAGCCTTAGAATTACACGTGGAGTTGAGAGGACAGTTTCTCAATCAACATCTATACCAGTGGGGCCCTGAAATTTGCATTATGCAAGACTCAGGTAATACAAATCCTGCAAATTCGAAGATTGGTTTTATTTTGGTTTTGGTTTTGTTTTGTTTTGTTTTTATCTCCTTGCTGCTCAAAATATGGTCTGTCTTACAGCAGTGAAGGCACTACTTGGGAGTATGCTAGATATAGAATATTTGACCCTGCTCTAGAAGGACTGAATTAGGATCTGCATTTAATGAGGTTTTCAGGTTTTGGGGGCAGGGGCAAGGTTGTATGCACATTAAGGACTGAGAAGCTATACCTTACATTGTATTATTTCAATAGTCCTGCCTATGCTGAAACTGTAGAGATTCTATTTCTTTTTCATTGCTCTATTCCTGGATGCTGGCACATAACAAGGTGCTCAATAAATATTTATCGAACAAATTAATCCATTTGCTATTCTGTTCAATGGAATGTGACAACTTAAACTTTTGGCTATGATACTATGCATTTATCCCTTAATAAATAGCAAACAGAGGCACAAATCTATCTCTGTGGACACTGATAGAACAACCACTGATCCCAAATTTTCCTTGCTATATGCCCCCTACCCTTTTCTGATTCTGATAATTGTTTGATAAGAAAAATCTTCTAGGAAATTATGTTGCTCACCTTATAATTATTTTCCTTTCCATTCTCTTACCAAATTCAAAGGGCTTCTCTCAGATTTATATTTCTTAACTTTATTCATAAATTTAATTATGGAAGCTTTCTTCACTTGGCTGTCATGATATGCGATTTATTAGTTCTGTTTTTGATCACTTCTTTAGCTTTTTTACTGTCTCCTTCTCAATCTATTCTTTATAAAAACAATCATCTTTTATGACACAGCTCGGTTATCACTTCCAGAATAAAGTTCTGAAGTCTCTACTACCTCTAACTAAATTAAGGACAAACCATCATTTAATATTTATCTGTTCATTTTACATGTGTTAGAGAAAAAAGATCAAAATGAAAGCATCTTATATTCAAAAACTATGAGTTTTACAGATCTAGAACAATTTTACAGACATATTAAATGGTTAATAAATAAATGTTTACGTAATTGGGGCCACCTTTGTTCTATCGAGAAGGAATTGGTGACTAGGGGTGGCACACAGCAGTGAATCACCACAGTAGGTCTTTAAAGAAACTCCAGATTCCTGAGACATGCTCCTGCTGCAGATACTAATTTAGGAGGTCTGAGAATGAGAACCTAGAATTTATATTAAAAAAAAAATTCAGGTGATTCTAAAGCATAGCTATGGTTAGTGTCTATTGAAACATCCAGTTTTGTACATGAGAATGTCCTTTCAGGACGGATTGAAGGTCTAACTAGTATTAAGAAGGATTTGTATCTCATCCTGTTAGCCAAACTTGAGCAAATTACATAATATGTAATAATTACAAAAAGGAAAAGAACACATTAGATACAAATGGAAAGCTGACAAAAATCTCCAAAACCTCCTTAATACAAGTATGGGCTAGCCTTTTCTCTGACCAGGAATGAGATTTTGATTACAAAGGTAGCCAGGCTTGAAATAAGTGAGTTAATCATGTTTTTATTATTTTTGAAGATAATTATTATGCTGTTGTAGTATCTAAAAGGTATTAAATAAAGACAGAATTTAAACCAAGAAAAGAAAATGCCTTCAAACTAAATCTTTACTTGGATTATTAGCTGTTTTTCCTGAAAAAAATATCAAGCCATTATCAACAATTAGGCTCGGAAAATCATAAAATGTTACACAAAGTAACTGGGACATAATTCTGGCATTTCTACTTGTCCCCAGTATCCAGTGTATTCATGGGGCTGAGACCAGGTGCTCTCCTTAATTTCAATAGGTGTTCCCAAATTTTCTTTTGCAAATTTGTTATCAAATTAGATTTCTTTGTTATGACAATTTGTATACAACAATAGGTACTATTATACCTCTGAAGAAGAGACAGTGGGCACAACTGCTTGACATGTGTGGAGTATAAAAATGTTTTGTGACATTTGCTCCAGGACAGGTTGTGCATATTTATTGACAGACCTGTGGAACACTCTGGCACTCAATCAATGATTTTTTACTTTTTTCCCAGCTCTTTGTTCAGCAGATCACCACTGAGTCTCATTATAAGAAATTATGTCCTTCTGCCCACACCTACCTACACTGGCTCCACTTTCACATTTAATTCAATATTCTGTTGGTCAACCCTATGTCTCATCAGTACACCTGAGAAAAAGAAACTTTGAGCATATGTCCCATCTATAATGAGCCTTTAGCTCAATTGAGTTTAGTATGACGATAAAAAGGTAAGATATTGACCCTTTTATGACCACTTAGCATTGCACAGAGCAGTGCCTCTCAAAGTGTCTTCTTGGACCAGCAGCCTAAGTTGTTGCTCGTTAAAAATGCAAATTCTTCTATTTTCCTATTTTATTATGGTGACATTGGTTAACAAAATCCAGTAAGTTTCAAGTGTACAATTCAACAGTAAGGCACAAACACACACACACACACACACACACACACACACACACACACACACACACACACACACATTGCATTATATGTTCACGGCCCATAATTAGATTTCTTTCTATCAGTCACCATATATTTGACCTATTTTACCCCATCAACCTCTCCCTTCCTCTCCTTACCCTCTGGTAACCACTAGTCTATTATCCATATTCATGAGTCTTTGTTTGTCCAGTTTGTTGGTTTATATCCTACATATAAGTGATAACACCTGGTTTTCAACTTCTTCTGTCTGTCTTATTTTGCTTAGCATGATTATCTTAAAGTCCATCCATGCTGTTGCAAATGACACTATTTCAACTTTTCTCATGACTGAGTAATATTCCCATGTATTTATGTACCAGAGCTTCTTTAGTTAATCGTCTATCATAGGACACTTTGGTTGCTTCCATGTCCTGGCCACCATAAATAATGCTGCTATGAACATTGGTGTGTAAATATATTTTTGGATATTAGTTTTCAAGTCTTTGGGGTAAATACCCAGTAGAGGGATTGCTGGATCATATGGTAGATCAATTCTTAGTTTTTTGAGGAACCTCCATTCTCTTTTTCATAGTGGCTGTACCAATTTGCAGTCTCATCAGTAGTGTATGAGAGGTTCCTATTTCTCCACATCCTCTCCAGCTTTTGTTATTACTTGTCCTATTGATTATAGCTATCCTAACAGGTATAGGATAGTGTCTCATTGTGGTTTTGATTTACATTTCCCTAATAGCTAGCGATGTTGAGCATCCTTTCACATGTTTGTTTATCATTTGTATGTTTTTTTTGGAAGAAGTGTCTGTTTGGGTCCTCTCCCCATTTTTTAATTTGATTATTTTATTATTATTTTTGAGTTGTATGATTTCTTTGTTTATTTTGAATATTAGGCCCTTATTGGAGACGGTGCTTGTAAATATATTTTTTCATTCAGATGGTTGTCTCTTTACCTAGTTGACTGTTTCTTTTGCTGAACTGAAGCTTTTCAGTTTGATGTAGTTCCACTCATTTATTTTTGCTTTTACTTCCCTTACCTTTGAGGTCAAATTCATAAAACCCTCTTTAAGTCCAAAGTCCTTGAGTTTCGTTCCTATGTTTTCTTCTGTGCATTTTATTGTTTCAGGTCTTATATTCAAGTCCTTAATCCATTTTGAGTTAATTTGGGTGTGCAGTGATAAATAATAATTTAGTTCCATTCTTTTGCAGATGGTTTTCCAATTTTCCCAGCACCATTTATTGAAGAGGCTTTCCTTTCTCTACTGTATGTTTTTGGCTTTTTTTTTTTTTTTAATAATTATTTGCCCATGTACACATGGATTTACTTCTAAACTCTCAATTCTGTTTTGCTGGTCAGCGTGTCTGTTAGAAATCCAAATTCTTGTGCCTCACATCATATGTACTGAATCAGAAACTCTGGGGGCGGGACTCAGGGCTCAGCCATCTGTGATTTAACAAGCCCTTCTGGTGATTCTGAGACTATGAAAACCATTGACATTGGGAAACGTTCACTAATTAATTATTTTGGTCATTCATTAATAATTCCTACTACGATCCAGACACTGCCAGGAACATCAGGTGCCAGAGGCAGAAAGAGAGTGAAGTAAGACCCTTTAATCAGGTTGTTCTAGGGCCCAAAGCTACAACATTAATTTTAACGCTACTGCCTGTATCAGAGCTGGTGACCAAAAGAACTTGGAAGCAATCAATAGTTTGATTGGCTCAACATTTCTCTGCTCTAATATTGAGCTGAAAAAGTATTCTTTTCTGAAAAGGAGTATAAAACCCTTTTCTAGCTTACAGTGGGGAAAACCAGTGTCCAAGCACTCACATGTAGGACTACACTGTACATAGTTCTGCCAATGAGAATATAACTAAATATTTTTGTTAAGGGGACCATTCTTCATTTCATAACAGTTTTCTTCAATGTGTATGAATATATGTAGATACACAGACAAATTCTACTTTTAAATGCTACAAAAATCATCAGAAGCATGATGCTTTGAGCCACACATTTAAGTGATGACAAATCAGGGTCTTGAACAGAGGCACTGGAACTCAGGAATTATTTCTAAGATATTAGTGTTTTTCAAATAATGTGACTGTTGTCTATCCTAACATCTAAGCATGGATATTTATAGACAAGCAATTATATCCTGCCCCTAAAATAAAAAATGTTAACTGCCGAAGGACATTTATAAGTTTTATGAATGAGGTTCTAAGATAATATTTTGATTTTTTTTTTCTGCTCAAAAGTTTGAAAACCACACTACCATGTTGCCTTGGTTAAGGAAGATTCCCACCTGGCCTCATTTGAAATTAATTTTGGCTTAGAGTTTTAAAAAATGATAAAAGTACATTCGCAAATGTGAACATAAAGGTGGTTATTTATAATGGAACTTGCTGAGTGTACATAATATTCTGCCACTTCTTTTCTGTGCCCTGTATGCTCTCAGCATTCTTAATACATTGAAACCTTTTAGAGGTCTTGTCTCTGTTATAATCCTCCTTTCTACAAATGATGTTCTCCTCTACAGGTGATATGACTGCAAGAGGCCAGAGAATGGGAAGGATATTGATTGAATACCTGTTATAAAGATGGGAATCAACCTCTTCAGTTTCTGTCTACAGACATTAGGTTACAAAAAACAGGAAATCTACATCAGTTCTGGTTTCTCCTTTTGACTCATCTAAAGTGCTGAGAATGGGTGAACATGCTTTACATGTCAGAAAATATAGGCTGGCTTTTTGGCATGAATTACGCTGTGATCATTTCAAGAACTATCACACAACTCTCAAAACAAATTGCAATTTCTTTTAAATATTGCTTATTTTTTTATTCTAAGTGCTAAACCTTTAAACATTCAAACGACTACGTTGGCCCTAAGTAAATCCTCAAACTTCAGAAGTTTCTGTAATTTTTCCAGTTTTTGTAAATCTATTAAAGTTTTACCGAGATTTTCATTTACTTGGCTTTCAGTTCATAATGAATGCATTTCTGTTGTAGGTTCTTTTTGTGTGGCAGAGTAGTGTTCTGTATCAGAAGCAATAGCAGCTACATTTAAAGAGCACAAGACAGGTGTAAACTCTGCATGCAGTCTCTTTTAACCATCATAACAACACTACAATATTACACTCATTTTTTTCTGATTTACAGAGGAGCAAAGCAAGATTTTAAAAGTTTTGGGAACTCTCTCAATGTGAAATATTTGATAAGTGACCAAGCTCTCTGGAATCAACCCTGTTTGGTACAAATTCTGAATATTTAAAAAATCGCTATATATCTGTTCCAGGTGTTGAGTGATATAATTGAAAGATCAATAATTTAGAGAATAATGGAGATGAGTGACAACTTTTCCATAATTCATTGTTGTAATGTACTCAGCAAGTCTCAGGCACTCATTATACAATAAATAAATGGGAGATTCAAAGAGGAACCAGGGCTTATCTCCTCAAAATGCATTTAGTCTAATGCTGTGCTTTCCAAAAACACTAGTCACCTGTGGCTTTTTAAATTTAGGTTTAATTAAAATTAAATAAAATTGAAAATTCCATTTCTCAGACTAGCCACATTTAAGTATTCAGTAGTGACATGCGGCTAAGGGCTACTGCGTTAGTACAGATATAGAACATTTTTATAACAGAAAATTCTCCTGGAGCTGGTTTAGTCAGAATTTTGTGTAATTAACTATATAAGTAATTTTCTTAAGGCAAGTGGTACAATGTTTTCTGATTTGACATTTGAGATCGTCACTCTGTTTCACTGACATTTTACCATGTTTAGCAATTAAGCCTGTAAAGCCAACACAGTGGTAAAGAAAACATTGATAAATGTAGTCCTCTCTAAAGATGTTGATATACTCTAGAATTCAATGTAGGCAATGTAATTATTAGTATGCAATAAAAGTTTTCCTATTAAAATTATGGTGAAACACAAAACTAATCCCTGCTTTATATTGCAATGTGGGTTTTTTAAAAAGTGCAGTCATCTTTACACAAGTTCATCAAAAAAAAGTTCATCTAAAAATATTCTGAATTGAGGACATTGGTCTAAACTAATTTTAAACAGCTATACTAAGGCTAAACACAGCTCTGAGATATTAACTGCCACAGTTCCCTATTTAGAAAACTGAAGGGCATAAAATCAAATTAAAATATGTCATCTTTGCTGCCGCTTCTAGTGCTATGCCTTCTAGAATTTTCTTCTCTAAACTTGACCTTTTATTGCTCTTTGGTGCATAATGCCCAATATATTTGATCAGAGGTTGATTTTTAAGGCATATTTTGTAACTTAGATTTACTTATATCTTTCTTTCCCCAATTAATATGTTAAATGGAAAAAAAATGTGTTCTATTACAATGAGTTAATTTAGTTTTCATGGCTATTTCTGCTACAAATGAACCATGAAATAGTAGTTAGGTGAACTGAGAATGAAAAGCTTAGAGCTAGAGAATGCTTAAGGGAATCAGAGATATAATGTTCACCTTTCCTTCCTTCCTTCCTTCCTTCCTTCCTTCCTTCCTTCCTTCCTTCCTTCCTTCCTTCCTTCCTTCCTTCCTTCCTTCCTTCCCTCTCTTCCCCTTTCTTTCTTTCTTTCTTTCTTTCTTTCTTTCTTTCTTTCTTTCTTTCTTTCTTTCTTTCTTTCTTTTTCTTTCTTTCTTTCTTATTCTTTAATGAGCTACCAAATAAACACTCTAAAGAGAATCAATCAGCAACTCTGCATTTGAATGTGTGCACATCAGCAAAACAAGTAAACATACTTGTGATTCCACCTTAATGGGCCTGCCTGGAAACATGAAACCTGCTCTGACTTTCTTTCTGTTCAGGTTGCCAATTCATCTCAACCCCTCCCACCAAGTAATTCAGGTTACTGATCAACTAGGTCAGCGTGGCTGGTGTTCAGCAAACAGGTCAATTAACTCCTGGTAGTAATATCAGAGCAGGGTCAACAAAACTAGAGGTTCACTAGCCAAGCCGGCTGCTTTTGTGTTGTATTGGCCAGAGGGTTTTTGTTGCTGCCATTTCAGCTGTAGAAATCTACTGTTTTTAATCTATATGAGTTTCTTTAGCAGAGAAAGAACTCCTCAGTTTGATTCTTTTTTCCAATTTCAACATGTTACCCCCAGCCACTTCATGATTTGTATAGCCTACCTAACCTCTGAGGCATTTGAGTTTTTAATCCTTCAAGTCTTCCACAGAGGCATTAAAAAATATATATATTTGTTTGAAAATAACAATCTTTTAAGTGCCTAGGCTAAAACCTTTTATGTACATAAGCTTTTTAAATCCCAAGAATTAAAAATATTCTCTATGTGTTTATAATCATTGTAATGTACTAAACATTAAAATCATAATAAATTTAAAACATATCAAAGTTATGTGAAGTAGGTTTAAACTAGGAATCCCTGAGCTAGTTAAGTCTCTGCATGTGGATGATTAGGTATCTCTGCTTACCAGTTCCATCATTTAATATGATTCCTGTCTATCGTTCTTTTAAAGTATGCCACAAGAGACATTAGACATTTTCTATGACTCAGTGTGAAAGAACTATTATTTCTATTAAAATTTTGTTATCCCTTCTGCAAATCATTATAACTTCCCTTCTTTGAGACCTCCTTTATTTCTTTTCTCATATGCACCTCATTCCACACTGTGTACTTGATCTCTCTGGCTTCTGCTTCCTGGCTTGCTGCTCTTGGTATTCCTGCAGTCAAGTGGCTTTCTATTCTCAGCCTGTCCACACTTTTCAGTCTTCACACGCACACTTTCTGCTGTGCTTGTCACTGCCTATTCCTGAGATCACTCCTTGCCACTGCCCTCCAGCTTTGTGTATAGGTCCTGTGGTTCTCATCTTTACTCTCAACAACATTGGGAGAAGCTGTTTATCCATCCCTCCAGCTGATCATTTTTTCTATTTCTTCTTCTTTCATCCTCCTAGGAATATAAAACAAGCTGGTATTTTCAGATTTAGAAACAAGTTGTTCATGTGGCTGAGGATAGTAGAAGTAATAAAGTAAAATAGCAACATATGGTCTCTATCTGCAAGGAGCACTGTATGTTTGTATGTCCAAACCTCTTTGCCAGTAGAAAAATTGAAAATTTTCCAGTTCTGTACATCTAATAAATTTAGCAACTATATTTTATAGGAACAGTAGTGTGACTAAGAACAGAACAAAATTTATCTTGATTCTTGTACATAAATAGTCTACATTTCCTGGTTCTCTAGTTCAGTGGAACTCATTTCGTAATAAGTAACTCACTAGTCTTCAGTTGTTAATACAGGATGGTTATTTACTCGAGATAATAATCATTTCATTAGCTGAGCTATTTTTAAGCCTTTCAATTGTTTTTTTTATTTAGTTTGCATTGAGATTAAATTCCCTCATGCTACACAGTCATATTCTCCACATTATTTTTCTAGATTCAGCACAAAACGACATTAGTGTTAAGAGAATTTCAGATTGTGCTTCTAATTCTAAGAATAAGTAACGAATACACAATTGCTAATATCTATGAACATCACTTTCATGAACTAGAACATGTTTATGTCTTAATCTAAATTTATACTTTTCTTTATCTAATTGGTAGGTATTGTCTTAAATCAAAGTTTTTTGTAATTTCAACATAGTGACCAAGAGGTACAGAAATTGCTGTGCAAATCCCAGGCAGAATCATTTGAATTTAATAATTTTCTCATAAATTACATTTTGTTGTATATAACCTTATACTTATAACTTTATTACAGTTGTTTCCATGGGTTAGTTCAGAGGTTCAGAGTAGGTTCTTCTTAGCAGTGTGTGGTGTACCTGTACACATGCCACAGATAGTGGCAGCGTGAGCATCCAAACACCAGGTGGCACTATTGGTAATTTATAACTGGTCAGTATTCAGTCATACAGACACCTAAAAGAAATTCAGAAACATATAGTTGCCTTCCTGTGCCATTTTTTAAAATGTATGAATATATAATTTTATAATTAGTTTTTGGTATCAAATACATTCAAAAAATACCTATTCATTTAGATTACCATTCTAGAACAACCATCTTTTATCAGTTTCCACTAATTTTTACTATTACAACCAATGATGGTTCTGAGTTCGTTTATGATTTACATTATCTATTCATACCTTCTATATTTCCCTTTGCTTATACATTTGCATCTCTTTGTGTCTTTCTGATATGCTGCCCAGCATTATTCCATAGAAACATTAACAGCACTACTAAAACTGTTTTAAGTTAATAAGATTGGGCTGTCTTCTGCCACTTCTTGAATTAGTGCATTTTCCTCAGCTTTCTTTCTTATAACACTTCCTTCTCCCCCTACCTTAGCTCCATATTCAATATTTAAATAAACTGAGCCAAACTGATTATAAAACAATCTTCTTTCCTCTTTCTACACTTGGATGATCCAATCAACAGAAGTCTTTGAAGAAGATTCCCAACTGATTAGGGCAAGCCTGGGCAGTTTGATGGCCTTATTGAAAACACAATGGGATAATTATTTAATAAGCCTTACCACTAGGCAATCAAAAGCTGTCAGTCAACTTGACTTGTATAGACAATATTGAAATCTACTTCTCTTAAATGCTCTAAACATTAACCAATATGAATGACTTATTTCAAAATAATGCTGTCTTCAAGAAGCCAGGCTGTGGAGTAGTATCAGACTTTCCTAGACCTCACACATCCAGGAAACACAGCAAGGGACACAAAGGAATAGAGGAGTGAGGGCTCTTTAAATACATACTCACTACTATATACTAAATTGCACTGATGGTGATTCATAGCACTTTGAATGCAAAGGTTAATTTATAGCAAACAGACATGGATAGTCATAGCTGAAGACACACATTGACTTGTCCTTTCACATGAAAATTGACTCATCCCATTCTATACAAGTCTAATGGAGAATAAAGATGTACAGGTAAATAAGAATGAACTAATGAAGTAAAATAAATTTTAAGAAGTTGCTGGATTCTGATTCTCTCTCCCTCTCCTCTCCCTCTCTTTCTGCTCTCTCTTCCCTTTCTCTCTCTCTCTCTCTCTCTCTCTTTCTCTCTCCCTTTTCCTTTCCCACCTTTCCAGCCTCCCTTTGTCCTTCCCTCTCTTTCTATCTCTATATTTCACTGTTGTAAGAAGAAGAAGAACCTCAGATATTTAATTTATAGCATAATGTGTTCTTAGATCTCAGGGGGACGTCTGCATTTGTTTTGGCTGACACTCAAGAGTTCATTAGCCTTAATCAATTTGATAAGAGCATAAACAGAGACCTTCTTTCCTTGAAATTCCCTCTGAGGCTTCATAAGAACCAGGTTCTCCAAAAAGAACCTTTGAACAAACTTACAGCAGTTTTAGACTCCAAAATTTGGGGGCTGAATGCTTTCTTTTATTCTGTTTACATTGGCCTGAGCTAAAAATTTTAGCTGATTTATGTCATTGAATATGATAATAATGATGATGGCTGACATTTATTGATGACATCCTACATACTAGACATTTATTCTTTGCATTTTATGTAAGTTACCTCATTTAATCTTTACATAAACCCAGTTTTTATTATCTCTACTTTTACAATTGGCAAAATTGAGACTAAGATACTTAAGTAGTAGATTACTGTATGTGTCAACATTTTATATTTATATTTATATTAAATTAGATGAAGCACCATCAGGATGGAAAGTTTAAACTCTGATTGATTTGTAGACACAAAAGAGAACACATGCTTTATTTGGGAATGAAAACAGAGAAGGCTGATTCCCTGGAGAGACAACTTTTATATAAACAGATACTCTGACCTCACAGCATGAATAAGACCATTCTAAACCTCTGAAATTTAGAGAAATGGCTTTGATTTTTTTATAATCATGGATCACAACTGAAAATTAAGACACTTTCCATCATGCCCAAATATTCACAAATATGCACATTTATAAAAATACGATTATATATAGTACTTTATATATAATAAAATCTGGTGTTTCCTATTTATTCTATTTTTAAATGGTAATAGGGATGCATAAATTGTTTAGTAACCTGAATTTTGGTAATAAATTGGTTTGTATAGCAAAAGGGTAAATGACATCAAGATCCAAATAAGCATAGTGAGTTGCATTACACTTCACCACATTTTTTGATACCATATCCCACATTGATTAATGAATCAGAGAGAGTGAAGGAAACTCTCTATCATGATATTCTTTGAAATACATCTGAAGTGGCTGTTAATTTCCCTGTGGAAACATAAAAATGTTTTCATGTGTTTCTTTAATAAAGCAGCACAAAGCTATAAAAAGCATAGCTACTGGTAGCTAAAGCATAGATTCAAAAGACAGGGAATCCAAACACTAGAATACAAGAGAAAAGGAAAACTAAAAGGAAAAAAGAAAGTAGTGGATTGGGGAAAAGAGCATCAGGAGTAATGTGTGAATTTCAAACTTGGAGCTGCAGAGGCTTTGACACAATGAATAGGTGAGAGGAAGGGGGAGACACTGAGTGGACAGATAGATTACTCAGAGATTTTCAGCTATTTTGGGATTGATTCTGATGAGTGTCCAGATCCAGAATTCGATGGATCACCGCAGATGAATCCCAGCAAAAAGAGACTCCAGGTAGTGATGAAGTTCAAAGTTAAGCAGACAATGGAATTGTAGTGGTTTCAAATTACAATATATACAGGATGAGTTTGTTTAAATTCAGATTCCTGAGTGTCATCCCCATAAATTCTGATTATGTGGAGCATTCCTTGCATTGTAACAAAGGCACATTCACGCCTTAAGAAATGCTGCTTTTGTGTTTAGAGCAAGATCTAAACAGACATAGAGAAATAATGGCAGTGGACATGTAATAAGGACTTGGAAAATTCTGTCAGTTTTTGAAGTAACTAAATGTCAGTGGAATCTCTTCTCAAGGTTGACCAGGGCTGGTTGGGAAGCCAAGGCTTGAGTTGCAAACATGATCCTACATGTCAATGCCCCTCAGGCCAAGAATATTCTGCCTTTGATGGAAGTAGAATTTACTCAGGAACTTGGACTATCTTGCTAGGTAATGGATGTTGGTGATTATATGGAACTGCCCATGTTGAAAGGTGAGTCTTAAAAGAACCAATAAGGGTTATTCCCAGGGGCATAGGATGAAAGTTAGAGAAAATTCTGGATTATACCAAAGGTAAAAGTAGGATATCTGGGGTCCAAAATAGAACATCAGACAGAGCAGGATTCTCCAAAGTAGCATAAATACCTTGATAGATTTTCTTCTCATTCTGTCATTTCTTACCTCTTTAAATTTTTCATTTCAACGTTATTAATAATCACCATCAAAAACACACGGCGAACATTTTGTTATACTTTATTATCTGATGAGGCTAGGTAGTGTAACAAATATCTTGTGTTGCACTTAACTACAAACCCATATGGTATTACTGGTAAGTAGTATGAGATTTGAAGTCAGATTTGAGTTTAAATCCCCACTCATCCACTTTCAGCTATTTAACCTTGGGCAAATTACTTGACCTGAGTAGGTCCTAATTTTTACAGAGGAAAGGTCTGAATAATAATATCAAATATTCAGGCAATATTGTGAGAATTAAATGAGACAAAACGTGTATTCTATACATTGATCTTCTTATATGAAGAGTTCAATCAAGATTATCTTTGATTTCTATCAGTAATCTGTGAATATATTTTTATGAGTAATCTGAGACTAAAGTAGAAAGTAATTAAAATTTATTGAGTATGTTCTGCATTCATCACTGAATTAGGCACTTGATATATATGAATGTCTAATACGATAATATGGCATGGCAAGTGTATTAATTCCATCTTTCAATTGAAGAAACGGAAGCTTAAGAGGTTAATGACCGAAAGCCGCAGAGCTAGTAATAAACTGCACTGAAATACTTTAATGGCAATATCTACCCCAAAGTCTGGCATTTTCTTACTATGTCACATTGTCACCTTTACTGACCTCTGACATAATGCCTTCTTTCTCTTATTCCTGATCTGAGACACTAGCAGAGGAAAACTTATTATCATTCCCATTCCTAAAAAAAAAGATAAAGCATGAAGGGAGAGAGTATATTCTCTTATACTAGTTCCTACAAAGGTAAATCCAGAATATTAGAACATGCATTTTTTAAAAAATGAGAATGGCTCAACTAAAACCACTAGATGGTTAAGGATTTAAATTCATTTCCAAAAATTCAATACTGTGTCACTTTAAGAATGAAGGTGTGGAAAACAATGACATAATTAGAAAGAATCTTGGCAGCTAGATAGATTTCTCAGAGGAGTCATAATCTAAATTGCCACACTTACTCTACCTGGGCTTACTTGGCATTCTTGCAAAGCAAACAAACAAAAAACCCACTTTATCTTTTGTTTTTTAGAAGAAAAGTTCAGAAATGCAAATCCATTCTTGAGAAGGTTTGTCTCACCTGTGTCATTGATGTTCACATGGTGTACTACTTAGGTGGGAATATGCAAATCCACTCGCTTGGGAATGTGAGCACAATATGGGAGTCAATTTTCTTCTCTTTTCGAAGTCTTTTCTACATGACTAAACAAGTAGTCTGGGTGTGGTTTTGATGATTATTTCTGGAGTTTGGAGTCAAGCTAAAGAGAGGTGTAGCACTGCAGTTTAGCTTTCTTGCTTGCTTCTAAAGGAAAGAGAGAGAGGTGCCAATGTGAGTCAGCTGTAGCTGAGAGATTCTTACAAAACAACATGTTACAAGTGTCTGCCTTTTTTAAAAAGAGCATCCTTTGTAGACAATGCCTTCATGTTAATGTCAGTAGCTTCATAAATTTGGGAAAACTAAATTTGGAATTAAAATTTTTCAAAGAACAACATTTAGGTCATGCAATAATTTATTCTAAACATTTTTTCAAGAAAAAAACAACTATCCATCATCGAATGACCTTATCTTTTATATATTTTTGCCCTGAATTAAAATTTTTTAGATATTTTCATTACAAGATTTTGCATTTCTAATTCAAAATGAGTAAATTTTATATGTGGATGACAAAATGTTCTATTATTACTTCTTTTATGAGTAAATTAAAATATAATGAATTATCAATTCACAATACAATTTTGTTTTCTCTCAGTTTACAATTGAACTTGGCGCAGTGATAGAAAACAGCAACTACATTAAACTTCTTAAAAAGCTTTTTCATGTCTCTTGAATCAAAACTCAGCTTTTCACAAACTGAGTAGGGTGATTGTGTCTGGCATTAAATCAATGTATTGAAGGCTGAAGTTCTTTTTCCATAACACAAACTCAGCATGTATAGCTGCAACCAAGGCTCTATTTCTCTCTCCTACAGAGGTGTCTCAAACTAGATTCATAGGGGATCTCCTGCAGCAATTTCTGAGTTTCTTCATTCGTATAATCTTTAGACCTTCATCCCTAATTATCAGAAAGGTATTTCTATCAGTTATGGACGCTCGCCCTTCAAACACACAAACAAAATTAGCTGCAGTATTTTGCCCAGGCAACTGCTGACAGAACATCTGCTAAACTGTAGTACTCTAGATTCTTACTGACTTAAGTCAGAGCATATTTTGACAACCTACCTCAGCCATAAAATTTGCCAGCTATCTTACTACCCGCTCATTAACCATTCCCAACCTCCTGTTCAGAATGAAGATTAACATCAAGAATTATATGACACTATATATGACACTGAACAAATAATGCCTATTTGTAAAATTGTTTAAACAAGTATTTACATGAGAGATTTTCACCTAGAGGGTTTTTTGTGGTTGTCATTGTTTATTACGTAGGTCCGTTCCTTTCAGAGTAAGTACTTTTTGACATGAGCTTTATTAGTATAGATCTGCAAAGATATGTTTAGAGTTTAATCTCAGATTTATAAAGACTAGTCCTTTCCTAGTTTCATCAAGTTATTCTACTATACTGAAATATTTCATCCAGTTCTGGGGGAGATTACCTCCTTTGCTCAGTTGCTGCCAGGCAATTGCATATGTAATTAACACCATACTCCAAGGACACCATATAAGAAAACTGGAAAATTCTTGGTTCAATACTTTAGCGTATTAAGTTAATAAACTGTTGTAGGGTGTGTCCCTTTATTAGCTAGTATTTCTAAATAAGATTGAAGAAGGTGTCATATTTTATATAATCGAATTGATGGAAATTTGCAGAAATGAGTGGTTTTGAGATTTCAGAGTGAAAAATATATGTTAGAAACTTTTGGTTCAGCCTTGGCTCTCAATTGTTACTTATATGACCTTGAATAGTCACATAACCTCTCTAAGTTTAATTTTTCTCTCCTGTCAAGTGTAAGTTATAATTAATTTTGTCTATCTCATAGAATTATTATGAATAGTCTATGATATAATATTTCTAAAACATTTAGAAACAGCTAAGTTCCACAGTTATTGGAAGGGTCAAATTCTTCATTTTAAATACGAGGAAAATGAAGTCCAGAAATGTCGGTAGCAGGTCTGGGGCTAATATCTAAGACTTTTAATGAAATTTATATATGAATATATATATTTCCTAGTCTTAGCTTGAGATGATTATAAACTAATATATTTTTTATTCACTAAATAATTTATTGAATGCATTATTATATATTAGCATCAGGAAAGAAAACATAACCCCATGGATTGACCCCCAACAGAATAACCAAACCTTAATGATGGATCTATAGAACTAGGGTTTGGGTTATAAGAATCTATAGCTGCTCTTTGAATGATATTCCCAGAGAATAGCAGTTTCACTTATCTGAGAATGACTACCCATTCAGTTCCTTGGGGTAAGAGAGCCTACAGATCCCTGGACATCCCCTCTGACACAGGACTCACTGGATAGCCATCTAGATCAAGAGGAGTCTTCTGTGTTATACTTGAGGAGAGTAGGAGAAGAAGGCTCAGTCAGCTTGAAGGATTACAAATAATATTTTTAATGTTTGGTGAGTACCTATAAATAATTCTTTCTTCCAAAGTATGACCTACCACTAAGTGACCATGTAGCACTTAAAAATTAATTAAGCATTTCATAACCTCAATTTTCTCAGCTGCAGAGTGAGGACAATAATTTTTTATCTGCCTTCTAGGGTTTTTTTGAGAACAAATGATATAGTAGTTGCAAAAGTGCTTTAGACACTATATTGTGCTATAAATTTAAGAAGAGTTTTTACAGGAAAGTGCCTCTGTCATTGGGAAATTCTACTCTCTCATTTAATGTTTTACTTTTTATTAAAAATAGCAAAAATTGTTGGGTTTTTTTTTAATACCCTCTCTAAAGAGTTTCCCTACTTTTTAAAAAGTTTTCATAGAAATTGAAAGTTATTTTAGCACTAAGAAAATAAGAGTCCTCCAGAAAAAAATATTAAGGTGTTAATATTTCTATTGATTTTATCTTACTAACAGGAAGGTTATAGTCCCTTAGAAACACTTATGATATGTCCTACTCTGTAAATTATTTTTAATAGACTATATTAAAAGTTACTTATTGAAATACTAGTGGTGAATTGTGACGAGCTGTATTTCTGCATGAAATGTCAAAGGAAGTAAAAAGTTGCAGTCATGGAAATTGAGGAACTATGGTTAAAATTGCTGCCTATGCTAAAATAACATTTTCTTTGTAAAGTTTATATAGATAGAAGCTCCTAATAAGGCTGTCGAACATCCAGACTCTAACCCCCTACCATGTGCCTACTAGCTGTAAGCATCGTGCCCATATAATAGAATGCAATAAAGAATTGGTATTAAATAAAGCTTGATTATCAAGCCACTTACTGATTATTTTACTTCCCTTCTTACTTTCTTTGACACAATGAATTACACAACCAAGTGGTGTTTCATTTATTCATTCAACAAATATCTACCATATGACTACCATATTATATCTATTTTCTTAAGAAACTTAAAACTGAAAGGGAAGTTACCTAAAAACATCAAGTGTGAGATATAAATATCAGAAGGAAATAACAAAATAATGAGGTGGATTAAAAAAGTAGAAGTCTTCAGAAGCAGTAGCATATGGGTTGGGCCTCAAAAGATAGAGAATACCCTAATAAGTAAAGATAAAGAAAAATAATATGGATGTTTAGCAAAACACATGTAAAGGTATAGAAAGGGAGGAGGGTATGGTATTGTTCATGAACAATACCAATCAACTAATCTTGTTTAGACACAATAAATAACATGGGGCAGAATGCAAAGACATTTTAACCAGTTGAATCTGTAATTAGTTGTTGAAAGTCTAGCAATTTACATTTGACCTTGAACACAACTGAGAGCCACTAAAGCTATTTAACCACAGTGTTGAGATAATTAAACTGTAATATTTGCAAAGATTAGAGAGATTACTCTGGCAATACCTACAGGCTTGGCCCTGACCTCCATTTCTACAGTAGAGAAATATTATGTGGTTGTGAGTGGGGCAGAAAAATGGCAGATAAACTTACAATGAGAAACATAATCCAAATCACATGTATTTGATGAAAGCCCTGAGCTCCCCATTGCCATCTGAGAAAAACAACTTGAAAGATAATAAAGTTTTAGCCTGCTTGGGCCCAAAGGCTATCCACAAATCTTTGTCAGATAAGGTACATGGAAATAACCCAGCAGGGAGGGAAAAAACATTCCTTATTTCAAAACAGGCATTCTCAGAGAAAATGGAGTCAGAACAGAAATAGAGAGGGAGATCATAATTATAGAAATAAATAAATTTGAAACCTTCCTCTGCTACTTCTGATATTCTCTCATTTCTTCCCTTTTTCCATTGAGAATAAATAAAATCAAACATGTCTATGCCAGAAAAGTTCCATGTAACTCTAGTCATAACACTAGAAAGATATATCAAAGCAGAAATAAAACGTAGTTTCTGCAAAGGGACAAATACTTGAATGAAAGAGACTAAAAGTATCAATCATAAAGCTTTAGTCTCAGAAAATGAAGGGTGAAAAAATATATTAGTTTGATTCGTAATATTCTGAAGGTATGGATAATATGCCTGAAGACTTGTTCATTACTTGACATACCAGAATCAATACCTAGAGTACTCTAAAAAAACCTTTAAAAGGAAGAAGTCAGACAATTAAGAAGTTGGATTATTTCAGACAGAGAAACCAGACATACAATATTAAAAGACTTATAAAGAATATTAAATAAAAATGTATAATTGACAGAGCCATACTACACCATTAATCAAAGCTAACATGTTTTCAGTGACAGGAAAGAAAAAATGATTATCATATTGGGTACTAGGCACTCTGTTTACAAGAAATTTCATTGCTTTGACAAGAGTCATTTCACTTATTCCTCATAGTATCTCTGTTGCATACATGAAATGTGAAAATAGATAACTTGTCCAAGTCAACATAGGCCTGAAGAAACAGATTCTGGATCTATCTACAGACATTAATGCTCACAGTTTTTTACTATGCCACAAGTACTTATTCAACAGATACTTATTCGGTATCTATTATGTGCTACACGCTGGAGACACACTAGTGAACACGGCAATGTCTCCCTCCCATCATGGGATTTGCATTCCAGACAGACAAATACACAAATCTCTAGTAAAATGTTGGAGTTGGAGTAAAGAGTTGTGAAGAAATAGAGCAACAAGGGCAAGGGTGTCGATGGTACTATTATAAAAGTGCTAGACAAACAAGGCCTTTGTGAGAAAGTAATATTTTGGAGACTATTTTAATGAAGTGAGGCAGTGAGACACAGGACTCTGCCAAAAGTGCATTTCAGGAAGATGGAACAGCTAGTGAAACAGTAGAGAGGCAAGAATGAGCTTGATGTCTTCAAGATACAATGAGACAGTGTGAATAGAACATAATGACATAAGCAGGGTTGTAAGAAGTAACATTTTTCCATAACATCATTAAACTGATGGTAATTGAAGCCACAAGTTTAATCATGTGGACAGAAAAAGACTAGAAAATTAAAAGTACAAGAAAAGGAAGATAAACTGGAAACTAGTTAAAAGAAGAGGGAAGTCAGAGGAAAATCTGCACAGGATAAAAACAATAATGGAAGAAAGAGAAACAGCCCTTCAGGAAGAACATGATCGATAATGTCAACTTAGAGATCATTATTTTGGTGACTTGATAGCAATCCAGTGGAGGAAGGATGACATTTTCATTAAATGGAGATGAAATAATTGGACATTTATAGGCCAAAAAAAAAGGGGGAGTTGTTCTAAACATCACTCCTTCTGAAAAAAATTAAAAATAGATCATGAACTTAAGTGTAAGACAAAATTATAAAATTTTCAGAAGAAAAAAAAAGCAGAAAAATTTAAGGCACAAGGAAAGAAAAGCGTTCTTAATTTTGTCACTAAAACACAATCCATAAAAGAAGAAATTGATACATTAGACCTCAATACAATTAAAAACCTGATATTTGAAAGCTCCCATTAATGGGATGAAAAGACAAGCCACACACTGAGAGATAATATTTGCAAATAACATTTGAAAAAGGTCTTTGTAGGAGAGAGTCATCAAGAGGACATGACCTGTGAGCTGGGCAGTTGGAGACTTCTCACCGCCTCCTGTCTTTGGCATGTGACTCCCCCCACCTCTGTTCTCACAGTGCAGCCTTGATGCAGCCTTGAGAGAGCAAAGTGTTATTGAGACAATCTGTACGGTGTACGTGATTGAGCCCAGTTAAGGATTCTCCATAAATTTTAAGATTCCGGTGGGTGAGTGCAGAGATCTACTCATCTTGTGGTTGCCCAAGACAAGCCTCGTAAGTTCCCTTGCTTATTGAAACTACCACCTTCCAATCGGAAGTGATCTGTCTCTTTGGTTTCTCTTTGCTCTCCGTGTATAAGACCCAGTCTGTGAATCAGAATTTTTGTGTTAGAGTATACACGGGACTCTCAAAACTCAATGGTAAAAAAAATAAACAAACAAAAAGCCATTTTACCTAAAAGGTATGGATGATAGATATGCAGATAAGCAGATAAGCACCCCAAATATGTTCAATAGCACTAGCCATCCAGAAAATGCAAATCAAACCATAATGGAACGCCTAAAGAGCACTCTTAATAGAAGAGCTAAAGTAAAAAAAAAAAAAAAAATCATACTTTGATTTTTATGAAGTATTTATTAAGCATGAAGTATTTATATTCATTAATGTCATTATTTATAGGCATATATTAATAAAATATTAATATGGCTATAAAAATGAGCTTTTATCTGAAACCTTTATATTCATTATATTGAGTATTTATAGAAAGACAAATATTTAGCATATTTAAAATGTCTATTTTCAAAATAACCACTACTGGAAATATGTTGTAAATGCTATATTTTTAATTAGAAAAAGTAGAAAGCAAGCATTAAAATAAATTCGTAGGACTGAATAAACTTGCGCTATTTTAAAGTATTCTGTTGTGGTTATTTTTTTGCAAATGCCTTCTGTTCCATGCAGACAAAGTGTAGACAATTCTGCCAGGGTATACTCAACCATACGCTGTATTCCATAATATATAGTATTATGTCCCCTTTTTGGATGGAATGTTATATAAATATTGATTAGATCCAATTACTTAATGATATGTTGAGTTCTTTTATATCATTTTGGAGTTTCTGTCCAGTTGTTCCATCCCTTATAGAGAGAGGGGTGTTGAAATTCCCAATTACAATTGTAGGTTTTTCAATTTCTCCTTTTAGTTCTATCAATTTTTCTTCACATAGCTTATATCTATGTTTGGTGCATACACACTTAACATGGCTGACTTCTTGGTGGATTGGCCCTTTTATTATTATATGGCATCTGTCTCTGATAAATTTCTTTGTACTTTATATTATTATAGACATCTGCTTTCCTCTAATCAATGTTTGAATGATACAATTTTTTCTATCCTTTTACTTACAACATACCTATATTGTTAAATATGAAGTGAGGTGCTTATAGATAACAGTTGTGTTGTGTTTTTTAATCCACCCCTGTTTTTTTAATTGGCATATTTAACCATTTTCATGTAATGTAATGATTGTTACGTTAGGGTTTAAGTTTGACATTTTGTTTTATGTTTTCTGCTTGTTTTTTGTATTTTTCATTTCTCTGTTCTTTTGTTCTGCTTTAATGACATTTTTGAGAATTTTATTTTGATATGTTAATGATATCATGGATGCATGTCTTTGTATACCCTTTTAAGTCTTTGCTGTTTTGAATTGTTTTCTTCTATAGGTAAGGTGTCTTGTTCTCTGGCTGCTTTTCTTTGTCTTTAGTTTTTAGAAGTTTAATTATATATGTTTCATTAGAGTTCTTTAAGTTTCTCTTTTTGGGTTTCATTTAGTTTGCTGAATCCCTGGATTTTTGTTCCCGATAAAATTTAGAAATATTTAGCCATTATTTCTTCGCATTCTTTTTCAGCCCCACCCTATTTCTCTTCTCCTGGAATTCTGATATCAGAGTTTACATTCTTTATTGTATAGTCTTCTAAGTTCCTGAGGTTCGCTTCAGTTTTTTTTTTTTTCCAGTCTATTTTATATGTTGTTCAGACTAGGCAGTTTCAATTTTCTGTTATTTAATTCATGGATTCTTTCTTTTGTTCCCCATATTTTTCCATTACAACTATCCACATTTTGGTTATTGTATTTTTCAGATCTAATATTTCAATTTAATTGTTCTTTATGTCTTCTTTTTTGAGCTCTATTTTTTTTTTTTTTTGGCTGAGGCTTTTTTATTTTTTCACTTGTTTTAAGCATTCTTGTGATTGTTGAGGCATTTTTATCATAGATGCTATACATTTTTTGATGATATTTCTAACATCTCTGCATCTTGTCGTTCTGCATTCAGTTTGAGATCTTTCTAGTTTTTGATATAATGATAATTTTCTATCAAAACCTGGACATTTTTGTGTTATATTCTGAGACTCTAAATCTTATTTAAATTCCAGTTTATCTGTTCTTTAGGACTCTGCTGCAGTAGGAGGAAAGGGACACTGCCTTGTTACAGTTCAGGGCCCCCATAGCTGTTGATGATGAAGGTATATTTCCAGTTCTCTACATGGTCTCCACTGCTACCACACTGGGGTGACCTCTTATCACTGGGCAATGGTAAAAATTCATATTGTCCAATAGGCCTCATCTGACACCACCCCAGTGTGGTGGGGAAGGGATGCCTCATTATGACCAGGTAGGCATGGAAGTTCTGATTCCTCATGTGGTCTCCACTGACATTGCAGAGATAGGAGGCCTTGTTCCCAGCCAGATAACAATTTTGGCTCCCTACTTGGCATTTCTGACATAATCTCAGCAAGAGTCTTGAGCCACTTTGTTACAGCCTTGCAAAGATGATCACTACTCAGCCAGTACTGGAAAGGGTGGGGCTGGAGCCACAGTTTTTTCTGTGGTGTTTGGCTGGAATGGAGTATTTGTTGTTTAAAAATTTTCTGTCCTGCTGAGTTGCTCCTTTCCTGGTTCTTTGGCTATAGAGAGAAGACTTTGGGGGAGAATTTTGGTCTGCATTCATTGACATTTGCAAATTACTGGCTTCGTGAACTCAAAGTCTGGGATAAATGAGGCAAAAAGAAATTCTAGGGGAATCACCATGATAATATTCTTTAGGTTATGATATTCCAAGTCAATCTGACTTCCCTTCATCTTTCAGTGTATTTGTAGGTTTGTTTGATATAAAATGTTCAGTTGCATATACTACAATATTTAATAATTAATTGTACTTAGTGGGTGGGAAGGTACTTAGCAAGAAAAGTACATCTACATTGACTTCTTGGACTCTTACATTTTTTAAATGATTCTAATTGATGTAAAGAAAACTACTGATATTTTTACAATGTTTTCATATATAGTAATATTAATGGTCTTTATAGTTTCTTAAATTGTATATTTAATTGAATTATTTTATATGTGGACAACTATATCATTTACAAACATGAGAGATTTATAACACTTTTTTTTGCCTGTTTTATCTCACTAGTTATGTCACATAATAAAACTTTTAATACAGGGATTTTAATTGATACCCTTATTTCTTATTTTAATAAAAATAGTGGCTAAAATTTTACTGTTGAGTATGATGATTGCTTGTGCTGTTTATAAGTAGACTTTATCCAGTTAACTTTTTTTCTAATTTAATAACAATTTTTATTACAAATGAGTATTGGACTTAATTTTTATTAATGTATTACCTTTGTAGGTATCTTAGATTGAAACTGACAAAGTTGTTAATATAGTGCTGGACTGTTTTTTAAAATGTTATTTAATTTTTATACATATATACGTTTTATCTCTCTCTATATTTATTCTTTTGTGTGCTTCTAATTAGTAAGAGACTTTTGAATAAGATTAGATACGCTGAAAGTCTGAAAAATCACCTCAGCTCTCTAGGCATGTTGCCTTTGGCAGAGAAAAAAAATTTGATTGCATGTTGATATCTTTAGTAATATTGGTATCTTGTTTTTTTTTCATATCCTTTGCTACATAACCATTCATTCAATGTTATTAATTGTACTATTCAAATACTATTTTTCTCTTTTAGTATTAAAAGGCTAACAGAAATGTTGTCTCCCTCATTATCTCTGTTTCTTTAAAGTTTCTCTTAAGTTGATTTACAATTTTTTGTTCTGCATACTTATTGATGGTACATTGATTTGTGCATAAAGTTTATAACTGCTCCATTTTCCTTTGGCATTGTCTACCTTACAAATTTAAAAGTATTCTCTTAGTTAAGTTCCTTTTAGTTATTTGTTCTGAGGGAAACTTGTATAAAATGATATAACCATATCGGTTTTGTTTTCATTTCTTTAGTTAAAGATTTTCATCTGTCCCTTACCATTCTGTTATTTTGTTTTATGTGGATCTTGTTGTCCACGGAGAATTGAATTAGATAATTTCATTTTTAATTGTATCTGAGTATCTTTGCTGTTATATAGTCTACCTATTAGACACTGTTTTAGTAGACACGCCTGCCATAGTCTGTCCTTTTCTCTTTTACACTTTGCTTTGGGTAGCTTTTGTTATTGGTATTGGTGATTCTTTTTTAGTTTTATTATTATTATTATTATTATTATTATTATTATTATTCTTTCTTCTACCTACCCACAATTTTTCTCCCTCTCAAAAAAATGTTTTTAACTTTCTGTCTATTTTAATATAAACAGTGTTTTTTGGTTGTTGTTTATATCTTTAATGATTATTATGGATAGGTATTTTTGACAATTCTTCTGTAATAGTCTTCATGTTTCTCAGTAACATCATTTAGTCTATGACAACCAGGTCAATAATTTAGTAGCCATTTTAACATCACCTTTCTCACATACTCACATGATATGAAGTGGGAGGAATTTTACAAGTAGAATATTTTTAATTTCTCTCTTATGACTAATTTCTAAGTGTTGGTCAGTACACTTAAGTATTTGAGTCCCAAATTGTAAATAAATTATTATATTCTTAACTTCCTTATATTGTTTTAATAGACTCTAAAAATCTTTACTTGCAGGTCAGTCTACATTTTTAAGAATTATTTAGTTTGCTTCCTTCTTTACTCAACTTGTTTCTTTCATATCACATTATACTGGTTGTAGAATTTTTTGTGTAACTCCTTTAGCTGAATTTTACTTTATACTACTTTTGAACTATTTTAAGTAAAATATGCATATATGAAATCAGACAATTCGCAGCATATAGAATAAACACCCATGTGAAAATCATCCAGGTCAAGAGAGAAAATAATACTGCCACTACCTAAGGGGACCTCATTTTGCTCTGTCTCAACAATACCCACTGTCCTCCCCAAGGGAAGCAGTACTTGACTCTCAACACAATAGATAAATGTAAATTGTTTTAAAATTAAGTTTGTATAAATGAAATTACACAACATATATTCTTTTGATTCTGGCTTCTTTTACTCCATATTATATTTGTAAAGTTTATCTTGCTTGTTGCATATCCCTGTAGTTCATTCATTTTTTGTCCTGTACATGTTTTGAATATACCACAAATGATTTACCCATTATACTATTAATGGACACTTGGGTTGCTTTAAATTTGGCGGTGCTATTATGAATAATGCTGCTAAAAATATTTCTTGTTTATGTCCTTTTGTGCTTTATTTTAAAAAATTTAAGAAATATGTAGTAAATAGGCTGCATTTGAGTGGACTTTGAGTCGTAATTACATTGTGTAATTATGTCATAGTAATAAATGGCACTGCCACCTGAAATTTACCTAAATCTGAATTTTTACCAGATAATTTTGAATACTGATAAACTGATGATTTATATCAGAACATTCTTGTATAAAATTTCTAGAAAGAATACCTGAGTAGAGAAATTGTATATGAACCAAATAATGTTATACGGCCTACTAATCTTTTTTAGAGAGAACATCCAATTTACTTAATTTAGGTTTGGTTTTTTTACACAGCTTTTTTAGACTCATCACATAACATTGCAGTTCAAAGTATATTAAAGTTAGTGAAAATAATATGTGAAAATATTTTGTGGTCTAGAAATTTATATGTAATGGTAAAATATATATTCTAAGTCTTTCCCTTTTTTCTGTATGTTAATAAAGGATTAGATAGATTTATGAAGTCAGCAGTTGTTTGTTTTCCCTAGGTTATAATGAATGGCTTACTGTTTATTAAACATTTATATTATACTGAGCAGAGCAATGATTAAATGATGCCTTTTATTAACAATAGTAAAAAAAATTGAAGATCTGTTTTTATATGACTATTTTTTGACTGTGGGGTAGATTCTCTGGTCAGTAACAGTAAGTTTCAGGTAACTTCCCACAGTGGTTATAATAATACACCAAATAATTTTCAGTCCCAGCCTGTCATGTTACAGCGTTTTCATTTTTAAACCATGTGAGTATCATTTAACCACAGGAATTTCCAGTTTAATTTCTAGGAAAGTAAATCTAAACAAGGGTTAAACAAAAACCAAAAGAAGGAGGCATCTTTATTTCCTTTTAGCCCACAACTTGATGTGCAGTTGCAAGTTAAATTTTTCCTTACCATGTAGCCATTAGTTAATCAGGACTCATCAATTCTAAGACTATTTGACATTTCGAAATATCAAATATTTGACAGAGATTTTGTGGTGAAGAGGTCACCAATAGATGAAATGATCTGTGATATTTCACCTCATGCAAAATATCTCCACTAGGTTTATTCCCCTAAGTCAGTTTACAAACAAAAATGAGCTTCAAGATATTTTTATCAAATAAGGTCTTAAATGTAGGTTCAATATACTGTAAAGCAAATAAAGTTGCTCTGATTAAATGGAATGGACCAGAGCCTGAATCATTAACTGTTTTCCTACACTCTTTCTTTAGGAGGTCCTTAAAGCTGAGAAGTTCTTTGAAGCAACACACAATGTAAAGCCTCTGCTTTAACTTGAGATTGACTTCCAGAATGCTTCTAAACTGGCCATGCTTCCATATATATAGAGGCATGGCCAGTTTAAAAGAACCTAATAGTCCCTGAATTGGTCATTGAATGGGAATGAGAAGTTTGGGGATGAAGTACAGTTCCTTCTCTGCTAATAGCTTGTTCTATTATTTTTTTCTGTTCCTCTATAAAAAAATGCCTCATCTATAAATGAAGAAGTTGATATCAAGAAAGAACACTTGACCATGAAGCAGAAAACATACTTTCTGAATTAATCAATTTCTATAAACTGCCTTGAATAAAATACTTGATTTCAGTTTCTTTACATTCAATTTTAAGAAGTACTAGAACATAAATCTAATAGTTTAATCTTGTATTATTCAGTTGTAATACCAAAATAAATTTGTAAATTAAAAACAAATAAAAAACTAAATAAACACAAATTTACAACATTGATTTAATACAATAATCAATGTTGTTTCTCTGATAATATATAACTGTTCACAATGTAAATACGGCACTGATTACTACAATGCAAATTCTTCTGTGTTTCATCAGTCTACACTTCACATACTTGAGGATGACTCAATGCTCATATTTGTTATTCTCCATTTGAAGTATGATGGAACTTTCATTTGTACTATGTACCTTAACACCATTTGGCCTTTATTTAATGGTGATACATTATTTATATCTCTTTAATTTCTCTGGGCTATTAAAAAAGAACTAATTGATAATATCGCAGTTGTTACTTGCAACTGACATGAGAGGACATTGCTTGTGTAAGGCTAACTTATAGATATTCCAGAATATGTTCATTTTTTTTTTCACTAAAATAAAAATTTCCTAGAAAATGTTAGTACCTAAAATAATGTCCACATTCAAGTTTGAAAAATATGAAGAAAAATTTACTGGGTAATGTAATATTCTTATCGGATCTCAAATGTTATTGCTGTTTTAGGACACTGTATTTTGAGTCAGAATATCAAGATTCCAGCCCCCAACTCATTACCCCCATGCCCCACCTTCCTGGGGAGAAAGAGTCACTGTTAGCCTTTAGAAAAGATTAACTGTTTCTCCTTTTTCTAGTTTATAAAATGAGAATAATAACCTATTCATAGGTTGCTATGAAGATGAAAGGAGATAATGCACATAAAAATGCATTATAAACTATAAAATACAATAAAATACATGATATTATTAGTGCGTACATTCTATTTACATTCTATCCTATCATTAGATGACCACAGGTAAAAGAAAGAGCTAGGAGAAAAAGAAAAAGAAATAGCAAAAGTAAGGTTTAATTTCAAAGAACTAGATATGAAAACATTTTCAAATCATTTTTTTCTCTTGATTCCTCCAATTTTTACTTAAGTAAAACACTTTTACTTAAATGTTATGTTCATGCTATGGAGAAAATAAAAACAACTTTTAGAAACAAAAAATTGTGTTTTAAAGTCTTTTCAAAAATGAGCTAAAACAAGGTAAAATTATGGAAATTGTCTTTGATGCAAACAAATGCAAATGATTACTTACATTTTTATTTCAAGGAATAAATCTACTTATATATTTTTTTAACTTGAAAAAATGACTTAAAACATACTCCCAGGAGTGCATAAAAGAAATAAAAAAAATTGTTCAATTTCAAATAGTTTTTTATTAGATACTATAAATTCATGGATCACTGTATGTTTTTTAAAAAACCTTTCTATAAATGATGATACTATCATAGAGTTTTATTATTTCTCTTAAAAGTAAAATTATTCTTGTTTACCCCTTAAAATTTTGCCTTAGCTATTGTAGCATTTCCATTAATAATAACTTAGCTTTTCTTTCAACAATCACATTCACAAAATTTTGCATTTAAAAATAAGTATGTAATGCCCTACCTTGATCATATGCCAAGCCAGTTAATTAAAAGTATATGACTATTATTTGTCTACAAAATAAATTAGGTACCAAACCTAATAATGTACTCCTCAGTCAGTGACTCTCAGATTAAAACAATATCATTTTATACCTTTTGCCAGGATGGAGGGTCATTGTACTCCATTTAGAAAATGAATCATAGAATATAAAATATTTCATTTATTACACTGAGTTAATATAATTTTTCAGAACAAACATATTGCAGATAAAATCTTCATATAGTGTCCTAAGACCATATAGTTTTAAATTATCTCAAAATTTACTTATAAAATAAATTGTATCAATTTATGTTTATATGACATGGTAAGTTAAAAAAAATAAAGGAGATGCCTCACATAATTTCTGAAGTGTCACAGGACCTGATTCCATTCGTAATACACTCAAAACTGTTCAGTAAAAATAAAAATAAACAGATAGTAATAAAATTTTTGGGGAGAACATTTCACAAGGGACTGAACTGTAGTCTGTGTCTGTAAAGACATCAAATTGCAGAGTAGTTAAAAAAAAAAATCTCCCTTGATACCACCTCTCTCTTCCTCTCAGAACCTCCGAGCAAGTATAAGAGGCCACACACACATGAATGAACATTCATGTTGTTACTTTGGAGTCAGAAAATGAGAGAATAAATTAATGTTATAATGAAGTTAAGATTTTCTAGCCTTTTACTGAAAACTGCTATTCCTGATGTAAAAGTTGTGGTAGGTGCCAAACCACACAGACTTGTTCACCTCATTTACACAGAAAGAAAGATTGTACAACAAAATGTATTCTGAGATTTAGTACTTTCCACAGGGAATAAAGCTGGCTTTCATTGAGAGGGATTTCTTTTTTCTTTTCTGTCATTAAAGCTAATACTAGACCTTAAAGTTTTATGTAGAATAGCCAGTTACATGGATAAAGCTGGATGAAAAAATGTAAGTACTGTTTTAGTTAACACCTTTAAATTTATTTTATTAACCGAGCATACTTTTTAATAACCAATATTGTTTTAAAAAATGCCTTATTACACACATTTAAAACATGTCCTCAAAAAAAAAAAAAAAGAAATTGCATGTATATTATGGAATAATAAATTTCGAACACATTTTAATATACAATCCTAAAGGACACTGAGCATTATTAAGATGGTTATCTATGTTTCTTAAAACCAAGATATTTTTAAAATTCTATGCACTTTTTTTGCTTTTACTCAATTGTTGTTTTTTTGCTAGTCAGATGGAGAAAAATCATGGTGAACTAGGAGTAACAAATCAAAATATGCTAAAGCACAAATGTAAATAGTTTTGAGTACCCGAAGAAGTCAATTTTAAGAAGTACTAAGCATTAGTAATCCACAGGAAGTTTTTAGGTAACAGCAATGCATTATTACATCTCATTTGAGGAAAAAAGCATCTGACTCTGGCTTTTAAATAGAAATTTTCAGAATAAATAATCCAGTCAGATGCCTAGGGAAAATACATTCATTAGTGATAGAACTATAAACTCTATAGATTTACCTTTTCTAATGGTTTGATGAGGAATTTTATTATTTGATGAAGAACAGAATGATTCTGAGTTTCACTGTATTATTTTTTTCTTTATCAGCCAATTCCACATTAGAACCTACGACTTTACCTGAATGTTAGTCATTAGCGCTGTCCACCATTTCCCCCATTTCTCTTTCTTTAGTACACAGCACAGAATTGTACTTCCCCACCTACTCTAGAAGTTAGGCTACAGGAATGGAACTAGGGTAAGATGAATCAACCACTCACTTCTGCTATAAAACTTAAGAGGGTACCAAATAGCTTAGAAATCAAGAGAAACAATATTTTAATTCAATATTTTAAAGAATCACAGTTAATACAAAAATTCCATGATGCTCAAAATATGAAAATGTAAATAAAGATAGAATAATAGTACTGATTTTCCCTTTTTTACCTCAGGCTGCAATATGACTTAGTTTGGCTCTGAGTGCTATCTAATCATGATGCATAAATTTGAAAACCATGCTCCCTGGGGGTAATTAGTTATTGGTTATGTACATCTAATGAAATTATTAAAAGAGTAGTATCTCAGTTCAAAGTACCATAACAACATTCAACTCCATTGAATTATAACTCAATAAGTTGACAATTAAATAGATTGCTACATTACTGCCATATCTTTCTACAACTATTTGCAAATAGGGAGCTTTATGAAGGAAATAATATGTTTAAAAAGCTGGAAATTCTTCTCATTTGCAGATATTATCAGGCAGTTTTTTATTCAGACTATACTCATGCACCACTTAATAATGTTTCGGTCAATGACAGACCACATACTTAATGGTGGTCTCAGAAAATTATAATAGAGCTGAAAATTCCTACCACCTAGTAATGGCATAGCTGTCATAGCATAATGTACACCCATATGTTTGTGGTGGTGGTGGTGTAAACCAACATGCTGCACTGTCAGTCATATAAAATTATAGCATATGCAATTTTGTACAGTACATAATACTTGATAATGATAATAAACAACTATGTTTCTGGTTTAGATATTTACTAGAATCATTATTTACTTTAATCATTATTTTAGAGTGTACTCTTTCAATTGTAAAAAAAAAAAAAAAAAAAAAAGCACTGTAGACATCCCAGTGTTACACCCCCAGTAGCCTCATACGTTTTGTTTTTACCCTGTCTCTTGATTGCATCATTTTCTCTTGTGCTTGATTTAATCTCATGTTTTGTTCATCATGGTCCCAAAGCATACTAAATCCGCTGTTATAGTTGCCGGTAAGAGGCCATATCAAGTGACTGACCTGGGAATAAAATTGAAAGCGATTAAGAATGTGTCCCATTTCACTGTAGCTACAATCTTGAAGAACAACAACAAAAAGTGATGAAAGCTGTTAAAAGATCTGCATCAATACTAACAAAAATTCTGGAAGGACCTATATCAGACATTGAGAAAGTTCTAATGAACTGGATTAAAGACCAGACATAGTAGTTTATCCCTCTGCATCATGAGGATCACAGCTAAAGAAAAAACTTTTCTTCTAAAAGAAAAGGCTAGACCTATGATGTTGAATTTACTGCTAGCTCTGGGTGTTTTAAAAGATTCAAGAATCTTTGTTTATTACATAATATAGAAGTGAGTGTTGAGACTGGAGTGCTGATATGAAGGCAGCTGAAGTAGTTTTGAAAACTCTAGATGAGCTAACTGTTAAGGAAAATTACTTTCCAGAGCAAATATTCAATATGGTTGAAAACTCCCTATTCTGCAGGCCAAGTAATGCAGGGTTTCAAAGCTTTTAAGGACAGGATAGCAGTCTTGCTTTGGAGCAATGTGGCAGGCTATAAACCCTTTGTGATTTGGCACAGTGAGAACACCAGGGGCTTCAAGCTTATTGATATGCACACACTGCCAGTGTGCTACAGAAGCAATAAAAAGTCATGAATGACCCAGCTCCTCTTCTAAGATGTCCCCTGAATTGTTTCATAAATGAAATTAAAAAGTCCTATTTGGAGAGTAACGTACTTTTCGGGCTTTTGCTTATTGTTGATAATGCTTCCAGATGTCTTTATCCCAATATCAAAGTGGTATTTCTTTCCCCAATAGCACCTCATTGATCCAAACAATGAACCCAGTGTTAAAGCAACATTTAAGGCCTGCTACATAAGGAGAACTTCTGCCCAAGCTATTGTTGCAACTGAAGAAAACACTGGGAAGACACTGATAAAATTCTGGAGGGATTAAAAAATCAATGACTGTATTGCTAGCCTGCTGGAGGTTGGGGTGATGTCACCAGGAAGTGTATCAATGGCATCTGGAAAAAGTCATCAAGGGTTTATTCATAATTACAAAAGATTTCCAAGAATAGAGGCTAAAAAAATCACCAAGGCTGTGGTTGAGATGGCAAACAACTTTAACTTGGATGTGGATGAGTATGGCATTAAGAAGCTCTTAGAGATGGTTCCTGAGGAACTGACTAAAGAGGAGTTGTTGGCAAGAGAAAAGGAAACTACAAGAGACAAAAAATAGGAAAACAAAAACAAGGAAATTCATGGTGAAGAGTTTAGCAGAAGCTTTTACAGACCAAAAGAAGCTCCTTAAAAAGTTTTAAAACATGGACCCCAACATCAAAAGTTTTCATTAATAGAGAGGAATATTCTTAGTACATTATCTGCTTACACACATGTCTATGATAAAATTAAAAACAGAAAAAAAAAAAAAAAAAGAAGAGAAGAAAAGGAATAAGAAACCAAGCAAACCACCATGGACACATTTCTGAAAAGAATGACTCCTCCTCAAGAGCCTCAGGTAGGTCCTTCAGGAGGTATTCCAGAAGGCATTATCATAGGAGATAGCAGTTCTATGCGGGTCACTGCCACTGAAGACCTTCTAGCGGGACAAGGTGTACAGATAGAAGACAGTGATATTGATAATTCTGACTATGTAGGTCTAGGCTAATATCTTTGTGTGTCTTAATTTTCAGTTAAAAATTTAAAAATAGAAAAATATTTTAGAGAATAGGATATAAGGAGATTTAAAAAATAGTTTTGTACAGCTGTTTTGTGTTTTAAGCTATTATAAAAGTTGAAAAATTAAAAAGCATTTAAGTTAATAATTTACAAGGTAAAAACATTATAGTAAGCTAAGGTTGATTTATTATTGAAGAAAGAAAAATATTTTTTTTTATAAATTTTAGTGTAGGTGAAGTATATAGTGTTTATGAAGTTCACAGTGGTGTACAGTAATATTCTAGGCCTTTACATTACTCATCACTCAAAGACTCACCCAATGGAACTTCCAGTCCTGCAAACTCTACCTATTCATAAGTGTTATAGAAATGTGTACAATTTTTTATCTTTTATGTCATATTTTTACTATGCCCATAGATATGTTTAGATACACAAATACCTACTGTATTCAGGACAGTAACATGCTGTATATATTTGTAGCCAAGAGCAGCCAGTTAAACCATATAGCCTAAGGTTCTACTAGGCGATATTATCTAGGATTGTGTGGGTGCACACTGGATAATGTTCGCACAATGACAAACTTGCCTAATGATGCATTTTTCAATATGCATCCCTATTCTTAGGCAAGTGATGACAATATATTTATTTTATGAATTGAAAAATGAGCATCTCTCATATTCAATTAAAACTGTTCTAAATATACAATGGGGATGCAAGAAAAGTGCTTGCCTCTGAGAGACTTAGAATGTATTAGAAAAAAAAGATACACTCAATGTTCCTTCTCAAAATTATTGAGTTACAAGCATTTAATAAGGCAGTTGTTTCTAACTCAAACTGCATATAAACATGATTATTAAAATAGTTTGTTTCTGAAGCTATATATTAAACCCCACTAAACCAAAGTAATTCAAATAGAGAAATTACTACTGTACATTCAAATTTGATTCTTCTTTCCCTCTGAGCATGCAGGAAGACTATACAACCAAGATCCCTTGAAAAAATGTGAGACCATGTAGATATTTTAGATCCATGAAATGTGAGCATCTATTATTTGTGTTGCCTGTAGGTCAGATAAAAAATGCATGTGCAGAAAAGGACCTCAATGGACTATAGAGAAAGCTTCTTGGTCAAAATAACTAACAGTGACTCTTAGACAGTGGGTGATATAGTACCCTATACACAAAAGCAGACTGGAGCTCAAAGGCAAGAAACTCAGCCAAGTTTCCTACAAAAGGATACCAACCATTGGGGATTGATATAGCTGTTTCAAGACAATGTAAAATGCAACAGAACGTTAAGCACAAGGAGAAAACTTTCTAGGAAGCATCAGAAATATGTGCTGGGAAAATCACATTATATTTATAAGTTTTCTAATGACTAGGTTTATTATACTTTCTTAAAATTGACAGCCAGTTTAGTCTTTTGACATAATCTATTGTACATGCTTTAAATGTTGTCAGTACAGAATGTATGCAGGTCTTTAGTCCACATTGTTAAAAAGAAGTAGTGCATCCCTGTCTGTGTCAAGACATGTTTTGTTTTCTGTGGTAACTGAAGCATGACAAAGTAAACTAAGAGATAGTTGTAAACTCCATCAGGTGACTATCTTTTAAGAAGTAAACCTTGAAGGCTCTGCATTCTGGCTTTTTTTTTTTTTTTTTTTTGAATGAGCATATTTCTTAATTGGACACCTCAAATTAAGTAGAAGGCTGAGTCAGAGCAGACTCCAAGATTTAATCCTAAATGACAAGAAGAATGATAGCAGCATTGACAACACAGAAGATTAAAAACATTAAGTGGAAGATAGAGAGTTCCAATTTGGATGTACTGAGTTTGCAATGATAGTGGGATAACTTGAGTACTGATTAAGTTTTGCTTGTTGTGTGTGCCTAAGAAATTTTTCCTTAACAAATGCTGGGTTGAAAAATGGGAATAAAGTTCAGAAGAATGTAAAATTTAGCATGTACAGGTCCCACAGTGGAGCAGAAGAGAACATATATAATTGTGAGGGTTTCACATACTTCACTAAGAATGTAATATTTGAATTTTATCTGAAATAATGAGCAGAGATTTGTCATAGAAACTAGCAGGGAAGAGAGAAAGGCAAAGCTACTCAAAAAGGAGGAAACAGCAAAACTTGGAAGGGTATTAAATCACATTACATATTAGGTGAACAAGAAGTAGTTTTGTAGAGAATGAGAAAGTGAAGGGGAATAATCAAAAGTGACTTTGGAGGATATGATTTTCAATATCATAAAGATTGTCTGGACCATGATAGCATTTGAATTTTATTCTGTAAGCATTGTAGAGCCATTATAAGTTTTTAAGAAGAATAGTAATTGGTCCAATTTATATTTTAGAAAGATCAGTCTGACAAGACAGTATTAAGAATGGATTATAGAAGGACAAGATCAGATTTACAGAGAATATTAACAAGGCTTTGAAAACATTTCAGATGAAAAATGCTGGGAATCTGAAAATGTTATTGGAGAGGATGAAAGGAAGGAATGGATACCAAAGTATTTACAACACAGACATTGATGACATCGTGCATGTTGTGTTCAATAACTGGACATTTTTTAGGATAGATTGGAATGGAAATGAAAGGATGTGGTGCATGAATCAAAGGGGACTATCTAAGATGACAGTCATTTTTCTGCATGATTGGCAATCATTCCTTTTCACTAGCCATTGACAGGGTCAAGACGAGTGCTGATCAGTAATGTACTTATTGTTCCCATAGACACACTCATCTTCCATTCCATGTTTTCCAGTCTTTGCATACTCAGCATTACAGGAGTTTATTGGAACTTCAGAACTGAGGGAAAGCTGGTTAATTTTAGTATAACTAACAAAAGTATGAAAAGAACCTAGAAATTCGAAAAATAAGGTCCTTATTTGAAAGATCACAAGGTTTTCTCTTTAGTCCATTCTTTAAAACTAAGTACAGTAACATTATCTAGGTATTGTTAAGAAATTAGGTTCCATCTCTGATGTTTCACCTTGTTTTGTAGCATATAACTGAGAAGGGTACAGCTCATTTTATTCCAGCTAGTGGTTGCCAAGGGACTAAGTCCTAGTCAGTGCATTCTAGATATTTTCCATTTTCCTGTATTTTTCTTGTGTTGTTGAACATGAAAGTGATTATCCCATTGCACCTTTTCAAAAAAAGAGAGTTTATTAGATCATCAAAAATTTGGATACAATAGCAATAAAATATCCATGCATAAAAAGGATGAAAGTTCTATTCCTCCTCCCATTTACTAAATTGCTTAATTGGTTCTTCATACAAATGCCTTTGAAAAAATAAAGAATATGAAATATTTTGTTCATTCCAAGTGCCAGTTTTATTTTTGGAACACAGTTCAACAGAGGGTATCAATATCTTTGTTAATGCCAATAGAATAATACTTTAATTCTGATGACCCAGATGAAAATTTCTGCAAAATTTCATTTATATGTCCAATAACTGAGATCAAAAATCCTCATGCCCTTAAACATTTTGGCTTGAGCAGACATTTAAGCTATTTTCCCTTCTATTAATAAATATGGAGGTTTCTTATTACATCCACAAGTACAGTAAGCTGTGTCTGCAACCAAGGAGAACATTTTGGGAGAGAATGGGGAAATGGTAGCTGGTAAGAGATGATGGATGTAATAAGGAGGAGGTAAAAAGTGACAATATCCACAGGGCATCATAAATAAGAGGAAAATAAGACACCAAAAATATATGAAGGCTTATTGGGATTTCAGGCAGATAAAAGTAAGAGAACCAAAATTCATGCATTCTGCTAATAAATTTTAAACAATATACCTCCCCTTATATTCATACTAGTTTTTTTCTCAAAAGCAGATTTTATTATTATAATGGACTTTTTATCTATCAGGGTCAAAAAGTAAATGGTATCAATGCTGGGGCAAGCATTTACAGTGAGAAAAATATTTTTTTATTAATGCAACAAATTGGCACATGCCATTTAAAGAAAAGAACAATAGGACGTCTATGAAATATTGGTAGAAATATGTGACACAGTGTGATAGATATAAAGTTCTGAGGCTTAACAGAAACAGAGACTAAGATCACAGAGAAAGAATGTTGACATGAACCCAAGGAAAGAGTAAATTTTAGTAATATTTGAGAACTCAGCAATTTGATATCAAAATGATGTCTTCATCTTGACATCTTCTATCACCACCCAACTCAACTCTTTTCAGTTCTTCTTGTGGATCTGAATCTTTTGTCCACTCTCTAGGGCACTTACCACTGCATAGCATCTTAAATATATGTCCAAAACAGTGACTATTTCTTACACAATTCCGAAATATAGACTATGACTTGGACTCAGTAATCCTATACACTTCTAACAAAGGTTGGTCTACCACTAACAATGGTTGTTAGGCATTAGGAAATAGTTGAACTTTCTGTTGGGCCTCTGTGACTCACTTTCTTTCTTTCCAGAACCAGTTTTATATTTCTGGTTATAATTCTAGTTATCCATCTTTTCTTGAGTTGGTAGAGATTATACCCATGAGTTGAGATTTTTATCCCTGATAAAGCTGACGTTCATTTTAATTTTACGTGACCAATTTGCTGCATTTGGCCCAAAGGAATTTTTTCTACTCTTTGTGCTACTGTCTTATCTTGATGTCCATAAAACCTCTTTTTCCTGATTTCTTAATCAATTTTCTGGTCTTTTCTTAGGAGTCTCCTGTTCAAATGTATTCTTTTGTTTCAGCCATCAACTGTCTGAATTCCTCAAACTTTAATCTTAATTCCTCTTCCTTTATCACTTTGTCCTTATCCTCTTTCCTTAGGTGAAACCATATAAGCATAGGGCATAGTAGGACCAACAACTATCATTCTACCATTCAGAAAAAATTCAGAAAAAATTATTTAGTCCACATATATACTATGAAAACCACATCCAAATCAATGCTCCTAAGATCAAATCCATGATATTCACTTTCTTAACCTATACTTTTTTCAGTCTCCTATCTTATTGAATGGTGCCAGTATCCTTGGAGTTATACAGACCAGAAATATAAGAATCTCTGCAGTATCTCTTTTCCACAAAACCTCTATCCAATTCATTACCAAGACCTGCCATTTTTATCTCTTAATCATCTCTTGATTTCATCTTTTTTTTTTAAATTTTCACTACCATTGAAGTCCTAAGAACAACAGTATCTCACCTATACTACTGAAATAGCTTCTTAACTGGCTTTTTAAATCAACTTTGCCCTCCCCCAATCTATTTCCCACAGCACAATCAGAATAATCTTTAAAAAGGCAAATATGGTTGTGTCATCACCATTGAAATCCTTCAAAAATCTGCCATTGCTCCTAGGATTAAAAAAAAAATTAACATGGCATACAAGCTCCTAATTCTCCACCCTTACTTGCAAAATGCTCCTCTTCCTCTGTACACTCTAACCATACCAACTTTCTTTGTCTTCAACTGGTCACATGGCTTTCATACATATTTTTATCCGTATGTACAAAATGTCAAACCCATAGTTCCACCTCCTTTCTAAACAAATTGACTACTATTTTTTCTACAGTAGGTTTCAACATAGGTAACATTTTTTCAGGGAAAGTGTTCCTGAACCATCACTAGAATAGATTTCTTTTTTTATAAGCTCTCATAATTCTATTCCTATTTGTTTTTAAGAGCAATTATAAGTTTTCATATATTAGTATGATTGTTTCATTAATGTCTATCTCCCTCTCTCTGAAGTTGGGGATCAAGTTTATTCTGTTTACCACTTTGTTTCTATCTTCTGATAAAAAATATGTGACCACCTAATTCTTTATTGCCTCTGAAATTAAATTTAATTTAATTTAATTACAGTTGGGGTGAGTTATGACATAAGGTTCTATAATGTCAGATAAGGCTGCGTTTATGTAGCTATTATTTGTTAACTTATAAAATACTTTCTAAGTATCTGCTATAGATAAGTATTATATATGCAATCAGTATATTCTTAAGTAAGAAATGAATAATAAGTAAATGCAAGAATAAAATGTAAGATATTATTTATTTGATGAAGATCCTACTATCAAGGAGACTGATAGCACAGGCCTGGGAATAGATTAAGTTCAGCTCCTGACTTTTACACTTAGTAGTTAATTTAATTGCCTTTCTGGACCTCAATTTTCCTTTATCTGGAATGGGGATGATATTAATATTTTCCTCATAAGTAGTTGTAAGGATTAAATGAGATAATATATATATAAGTCCTCAAAATAGTGGGGAGTTTTACACAAAGTAAGCAGTAATTAAACATGAGGAGCTATAATTATTAGTGAATATAACCCTGTATAGGCTGAATTGTGTCTCTTTGAAATTTACATGTTGAAGCATTAACCCCCAGTATCTCACAGAATGTCTCTGTATTTAAAGACAGTTTTTAAAGAGGTAATTAAGGTCAAATATAGTCACGTCGTGTGGGTTGTAATCCAATATGACTATTGTTCTTATAAAAAGAAGAGAGTAAGATAGATAGGCATAAAAAGAAGACTATGTGAAGACAAAGGGAGAAGACAATCATCTGTAAGCCAAGGATAGAGGCTTCAGAAGAAATCAACATAGCTGACACCTCAATCACAGAGTTTTAGCTTCCAGAATTGTGAGAGAATAAATTTCTGTCATTTAAGCCTTCAATCTGTGCTGTTTTGTTATGGCAGCCCTAAGAAACTAATACAAACCACTTACACTATTTTCTAGATTTTAGCATAATATTGCTAACAGAACAATAGCGATATTCTAAGGTACACGTCTTCCATGCACTCTTCCAGCTTCTTAAATTCTCTTCTTACTTATGCTAAATTCTCAGAAGAGCATGGGCCTTGGAGATATTAGTTTTCCCATTGTAGAATTACCTTCACTGAAGTAATCTTAATGGTATGCTCTCAAGATTTTATTGAAAATTATAAGAGGATTTATGTGAATTAAGATTTAACTAAACTCACCATGTGTCAGATGCCTGTAGAATTGGCTTATTCAAATCCAAGCTCTTTAAAGCATCCCTGTTTTAAATTAATAAAATTTAAGCTCCCCCAAAAAAAGTTACAATTTTTTCCAGAGGTATGGAAGTTTTAGAACCAGAAGTCAAATCTATGACCATGCTATTTTTACCATAGAACAATGACCAACATACCTCTACATTTGTTGTAAAACAAATGCAACCATTCATCACAAATTTGTATGTGATATCTCATACTAAAATTTACTCTAAAATTTAATAAAATGAAAGCTTTATTTCCCTGAGGAACTTCTCATATCTTTCTTTCTGAAATGAACAATATAATTTATCAGTTTTTCCTCAGAAACCCAATTTTAACTCAATCATAATATCTATATTAATTAGTACAGCAGCTCCTTTGCAAGCTTCCAGCATTTTTTTAGGGGGGGGGATACAGGTGAAATATAAAAGAATAATATAAATATGCACTCATATAGACATGAAGACAGTCACTCAAACTGCATCAGAGGTGTTGACATACATATAATATTTTTTACTGTTAGTCAAAATGTGTTAAGTTCCAAAAGAAAGTTTCAGATACATTGCTGCAGATTAGGGAAGAAAGAAATTATATCTATCTTTAGTCTTCAAGGAAGTATTCATGATAGCAAAGATATAAGAGAGAGTTAGGGATGAAAATTTTATATGAAAAGATAGGAGTTGCACAAGTTGATTGAAGAAGCAATAGCAATCATTTGGATGGAATAAGCAACAGCAGTAGAGTTAGCTTATGGAAACCATGTTTTGTCCATGTATATATATTATGAAAATAAACTTGTAATACCGGTCTTTTATCCATTTAAAAATGCAGAAACTGTGTGAACATTTTAGAATACTAATAAGGCAATTATTAAATTCTTAAATTTTCATTATATGTCTATATAAACATTAAAGCTCATAGACAACTCAACATTGGCAGAGCTTAATTGTACATATTAATCTAGCAAATATGTGTCAATTTTTCCTCAAAGTCTTAAAACAATCAAATTAAAGAGCTAAGACTTGTATTACTAATATCTGCAGAAATTAATTCTAAAATAATAAGGAATTATAGTATTATCTATTTCTACACCTGAATACAAATTGTTTCAATCTTACCTTGATTAACATTAATTGGAGAAAATGCCAATGGGGGGGGGATGATAATTGATAGGTGTCAAATGAGCTAAATTGAGATTGCATATAATAATTCATTTTAAATTCTTCAATTTATACATAAATGGCTTGAAATGTAACTGGTTCTCTGTATCAAAAAAAAGGGTGCAATTTTGTTTAACAGAGTATTTTACTTCTAAAGTGATCTTTGTTTTTTCAAGTAAAAATATTTTCCTTCTTTTTAATATTATAGGGTCTAACATCACAATTAATTGTTATGCGACATTTACTACAGTGTTGGAGATAGAACTATTTACTAAATTTTTGTATATTTTTATTGTAGGATATAGGGACTGGAAACATAAGCTTTGAAATGACAATATATATATATAGTAGCTTAATCTCTATTAAGTAAAAATTCTGTTACTTAGAACTATACAAATAAGAAAACTCTGAAGGACAGCCATTCTAATACTTTCTCATACAACTGGTCACTCATATAACTACTTTATGTATTACATTTAAAACTCAAGTTAAATAATGAAGTCTCATCAATTTCCACATGCCTGTTACTTACTTTCAAATAAATTCTACTTGGACAAACTTCTTTTTTTAAAAAATTAAATTTTGGGGGTAACATTGGTTAATACAATTATATAATTTTCAGGTGTATATTATAATTTGCCATCTGTATATTTTGTTGTGTGTTTACCACCCAAAGTCCGGTTTTCTTTAGCTACCATATATTTGATCCCTTTTACCCACTTCACCCTACCCCCCTATATTTGAGCCCCTTTACCCCATCTACCTCCCCCCATCACCCACCCCCTACCCTATGGTAACCACTTAATCTATAGTCCATGAGTCTCTATTTAAAACTTCTTGACTCTGATTATAATGTGCCATCCTAACCACACAATTCATTTCTAGGCCTTAAGATTTAAATTTATACAACTTAAATCTATAATTATGCTTCAGGCAATTTAATTTCAACAGATAACTATTCTTTTGATCTACTAAATAACAATACATTTATAATACAGTTGTCTATTCTTCCAAGTCAAGTTTACTGGGGGCTAAGTATCCATGGTTCAAACTGTGCTGAATTCTAGGGAGATTCTTTGTACATACATACACAGATTTACAAAATAATTTATACATAATGTGTACATACTTAAGTCTGATTATGTACACATATTTTACATCAAGTTATAGTCACAATTATATTCAGGTTATAATTAACATGAATTGATTAATTAACATAATTTTTAGATTTACATATTAATAAATAATACTAAACTTAGATCAAGAATCCACTATTTATATCTTTCTTATATTCACACAAAAGTACACAAAACCTAAAAATGATTAATAGTTTTTAATACATGTTCCATAGTACCATTTTATAAAAAGCCTTGAAAATGTCAGTGCCATTCAAATTAAATTTTTTCCATAAGAGCCCAAACATAACATATCTTATTTATTATAGTTTAGGACTTTATAATCTACATATAATGCAGCAGTTTATATTATACCTCTATCTAAAACAAACAGTCCTAAACGGGGCCTGAATCCTGGGAGCTAAATTAAGCAAAAATGTTATATGTTAACAATCTGTTTCTCTCTAGACTTCATTTATTAGAAAATCTGATGAGTATAGAGATAACATGATCATGTTTTTCCTTTTATAGCCAACTTTTGATAATTATTTTCTAAGTTCTTTATAACCCTATTTAATTGTACAAGTTGAATCGTAAATTTTTTCCAATAAGATGCCTCATATATAAAGTGTTCAATAAATATTAATTACCCAATTAACCTCTTTAGATCTCATCTTATCTTACCACTTCTCCAGATTTGTTTGGTTTTATCCTTCTTCTATTCAATAATATGACAAAAATCTGAAGTGCCTTTCTTTACTTTCCTCTAAAATTTTCAAAAACATCTTTTGTTCTTTGAAATAACCTGCAAAGAAAATAATTTACCAATATTAATAACTCTAAAAAAGCCCTAATTTCAGGAGCTCATAGTGGCAGAAGGAGACAAGAAAAACATATTGACCAAAAAAATGACAATATTTTCTGACTTACAGGTTAATGAAGTTTTGTTACTTAGAAGTATGAAGGGAGGTGATATTTATGCTATTTTTCAAGGAAGACAGGGGTGGTAAAGAGACATAGTAGGAACATTCGGAAAGAATGCGTTACAATCCAGACTATGCAAGTTCCGTGACCTAGATGGACTCTACGATGTGTGACAGGGAGAGGTGGGATGAGGCCAGATAGGCAGGCACATTCTAACTCAGGGAGGGCTCTGTTTCCATGTAAGTGATATTTGACTTTAACCTGTAAACAGCATGAAAATATTAAAGGAACTTAAAGATGCAAGCAACGTGATGAAATTAGTCTTTTAGAAACCTACAGCAGCAGAATATTGTTTTCAGTCAATAAGACCCCTCTAAAAAGAAACTGAGGGCAGTTTAAGAGCTATATAATTTGGAATAAGACATATGACAGCTAGCACTAATGCACTGCATAAATTTACTACTCTTTACACTGGGCAAAGGGAGGATCAGTGCACTAATGAAAACTGCTTTCCCCTCATAAATAAAAAGATAACATGAAAAACAATTATGTCAGACTAATACAATTTATTCCTATGATGTCATCTATCTGGGCTTCAGTAAGAATTTGATTCTGTTCCAGATGGAGATTAGAGTAGCGAGCTAGATTGATATGATCTAGAACACTACTGATTAGAGGAAGGATTGATTACTTCTCTTGTTTGGGGACAGAGGGTGGGGTAAGTGATCTTCTGATAGCTAGTATCATTTACTATATTTGCCCCTAAATATTTGAGTGTTTACTATTATTTTTTAAATATATATTGCAAAAACTTTGTTGGACTTAATTGTTTGAAAGAACAAAACCTCTTATATCTTTAATGCATATTATATAGGCAAAAGTATGACGTGAACAAATGTGAAGCTATATATGAAGGGAGAGAAAATAAGTACTATAAATACAGAAAAAAATATATTAGAAGAATTGAATACATTCCTGGGGCCATGAAGAGCCCCATGTAAATATGTGCATTAATGGATGACATTATGATGGCATGGGTGAATTTTCTTGCAATGTGTGAATAAAAGTATGTAAAGAACCTTAATAATTCCCCTTAAATTAGCATTCTTGTCCTACTCAGAGAAACAAATTCATTAATAACCCCACATTTTAAAAATGAACTGTTATAAATCCCTACACTCAAAACTCATTTTAGCCTCATAATAACCCTGAAATGTACTTAATACTGTATTCCCACTTTCTGAATGAGAAAACTAAGTAACTGATCATAGTCAGTAAATTGTGGAGTGATATCAGGGTCTCGAGAAAAAGTTTTAGCAAGGAAAACTTAAATGATGAGAAGTCAGTCCTGGACACCATTAATTAGCACATTTGAGTGCTCGCTGGGAGAAAGCCATTGTATTATTGTATTATTAGACATATCAGAAGTTTTATGAAGTATGATCAAAACTTGGTTTGATGTAATGCAGACTAACTTGTCAAACATATCAGAGATATTATTTTGCAATGACCTAGTAAAAATGATTTTGACCTAAGTCATAATTTGAAAAGAAAATTGGAGGACACTGTTTCCAGTTGAATATTCTTTAGTCTCTGGAGACCTTTTACATGCCAACAACCTGACAGATGGTGAATAGTGTATCACAGAAAAACTGACCCAAAACTTTAAATAAGGATAAAAACATTATTCATATTTGCAGATGCTTTTTGGCTACTGCCTTGCAATCAGAAATCTATGAGAATTGTGATCTTCTACTTAGTATTTTCTATAATGGTAAGATCTGCTGAAACTTGTTGATTCTTTTAAGTAAAATGAATCTTCAGTGCTTGACATTGTCTCTCATTGTAAATTCATAAAGAAAGGAATGAGTTTTGACTACCTTGCCTTGAGAACTTGAAAGTATTTTCATGTAAAGTGGCCGAAATCCCCTGGAGGTATTTTACTATCATAAAGAAGACTTTAAGAAATTGTATGTGGCCATCATTTGTTCATTCTTATACCATAATTGTGTAACATCTAGTCACCTGAGTTTTTGTTCACAATCTTTTCATTCACTATTTATATGAAACAACTTTCTTAAGAAGACAGAATATTAAAACCTGCTACAACAGTTCCCACTTATTTTATTTACTCTGTATGATAGTTATTATATTAGTAAATTAAAATTTTAAAATAATTTTACTAATTTTATTAAAGACTATGAGTAAATGCTGATAAGGTATGGATGAAGGAGTTGGGAAAGAGAGGGAGGAGTTGAAGATGACTGTGACTTTTGGTTTAGATAACTAACTAGGTGACAGTGATGTCATTAAGAGAAAGAGAAAATCTAGGAGGAAGAACCAGTTTAGGGCGGAGTGGTGTGAAAAGATAGTAAGATAACCAGTACAGCTTTGAACACATGCACTGAGATACAGTGGTGTGATGGCTATGACATGGGCTCTGGAACCCTATGGCTTTCACTGAAATCTTGCCTCCCACATTTATTATTTGTGTGCTATTGAAAAAGTTATCAAGCATATGAAATGGAGATAGTAATAAAATCTGTCAAGCCTGTTGTCAAGGCAAAACAAGTGAATTCACCTAAAGTAATCAAGAATGCTGGCACAGACCAAGCACTCAGAAACATGAATAGACACTGAAAATCATTTATGTATCTGGATTTAGAAGTAAAGAAGTGAAAAATAGGAGATATAAGCAACTGCAGTCATTATAGGCAATAATATTTCCTGAGGAGAGAGCATCCCTTATGATGAGATTTTGCTTTCTTACTTTCAGAAGTTACTTTATATTTTCTTTTTAAATGCTTTTCTCTTCTTTTCTCTTTTTCTTTCTTTCTTTCTTTCTTTCTTTCTTTCTTTCTTTCTTTCTTTCTTTCTTTCTTTCTTCTCTTTTTTTTAATCACACTGGCTGCTATCTAGGATGGGCTGAAGAAAAGTCACCTAAGAATTTCAAGAAAAGGAAAAGTGGCTAGAAACCTCTTAAAGAAAACAAATAGAAAATCATATTGTTTAATTTTTCAGAACTCACTGCCTTGTCAATGGGAAAAACAGTTTCCTCAGCCTTCAGGAGTATAGGGGAGATGAAACAGAACTCTGCAGAAGGATGTCCCTAGAAGAAATGAACAATAGCCTATGACAGTAATGAAATTGATGCCTGTGATGCAAAAAGGTTTAGTACTAGGTAAAGCTATAAATTTCTAAAACAGTACATAAATGCATGATGACTTCTGAGTCAAGGAGAAAGTGTCCTGTTTAAATCTGGGAGCAGAAAACAAGGTTATATTAAATATGTAGATTTCTGCTTTGCATCTAGCTAGACACTTCTAAATCCTTAATTTAAATATTTAACATTTACACTGAGACCTAAAATCTAAATATTCTTTACTGGATTTTGCACATTGAATGTACTTAATGTATGTCAGGGCATACACTTCTCTTAGCTGGATCCCAGAAATAGCTTTTAACTTCTGCTTGCCTCTGTTGTCTCTTCTTCCTTCAAAACAGTGTCATTTATTTCCACAACACAAATCTGATCTTGGCACTTACCTATATGTCAATTAACAATTAACAATTGCACTTCATTCCTTGGGTCTAGGCAGGCTTTAAAACTCCCTAAAATTGTATGCCAAATTATATGGATGTACATATTTTCCTGGGCCTCTAGCTGCATCAAATTGTATAAAAGCATAAATATCTGTCTTTATGGTATGATCTGTTCCACTTACATGGCCAGCCTTATCTGCAGCAACTACCATATGACCTATACAACACATTATATTACACATATAGATCAGAGTTTTTCAAACTTTCATCAGCTTCAGAATCACCAGGTTACATGTGCGTGGGTGGGGGAGTGAGGTGGGAGAATGGGTATCTTGTTACAAATGAGAATTCTGATTCAATAGTTCTGGGGTGTGAATGAAGTTTCCTCATTTTTGGTCAGCTTCACCTGATAATGCTGTGAGTCCAAAAAGCCCATATTGAGGAGCAAAGCTATATGGTTATTCATGTCACATATCAAAGATGACATCACAAACAACACATAAATACATACACACACACATTCATAATCCTAAAAAATCATTACCTATACAAAGCACAAAATCTATACATGTTTTTGTAACATTACACAGGCCATTTCCTTTTTCTCTCCAGGCTAATAACCTTCCTCTACCATCTTCCAAATCAATTGATAGATTCTCGCCCTTTCGTGCAAGTTCACACAGATAATAAACACTGAATCATAATAACCTCTAAGGCAGGAATTAACTGTTTTTATTTTTATCTCCATTACCTAAGCATTTGTTTAATGAATATAAGATGTAATAGCTGCCCACGACAGTCTTCTAATCTTTTTGGAGTGACAGATTCATTGTCATAACAAGATTCATTGTCATAAGCTACTGTGAGTATTGGAAACAGTACCACAGGAGCTCTTAAAATTTTACTTGAAATTAATAATTTTAAACAAATAAATACATAGAATTAAATGGGTCTACAATCACAAACAACAAGGTTAAAACCTCTATGACTTATAAAGAAAAGAGAGAAAGTAATGGGAGTCGGCATAGTGCATGTGGATTTCAAAGGAGTCAAATGGTAGTGGTGAAAGGACAGAGAAGAGAGACAATATGGACAAAATACGAAATACCATAGTGAGAACTGTCCATGGTCCACCTATGTGTGTAGGGTAGAGAATCGCAAATATAAGGAGACTAGCCTGACCCAGATAGAGGTACCGCATTGAAGTTATCAGTTGGGAAAAATAGATGGGAGTGAAGATGAAGGAGCCTGAGTACAAGGGTTTAGTCATTGAGTGTGCTAAGAGAGAACAAGGCATTATGGTTTCTGAGCAAGAAAAGGGCCAGAATAGAAATTTGTTCAAGAAAAAATAATCAATATTAATTTAAAATTGTTAAATATTGTATTTTATCATATTTTAATATGACATGATTTGCTCACAAAAATTATTCCTTCAATGTACATCATGAAACATTTGAAAGAAAAAATATTTCATGTGACATTTTGATTTACCTTCCTACTATATTAAATGACAGCCACATTTATTCACTATTTATTTAAAAAGAAGCAAAGAAAAAGTAGGCCCTTATTATGCCTCTCATGCATTTAAGTAGCTTCTAATTTCACAATACATCAAGCAAGAGTAGAAATTATAGTTCATTTAGGACATGAAAGCAAGTCTAGACTTAGTATTTGAGTCACAGATTTAAAAATATGTATACAAAATAAGGAGTGGTTTAGCTAGAAGACAATGAAATAGTTTCAGGTTGATTATTCATTTACATTCTGGTATATTTAACCCATAATGGAGAGATAATGCCATACCCATGGGGTAAAAAAATAATATGAAAGAAATATTAACAAGAAGAACAATATATCAGGCCTGCAGTATCTCCATGTTTGTATCTTTTTTAAAAGTTTGTATAATAAATTTAACAGTCATGATGAAACTAGGAAACATCAAAGAACTCAGAAAAGGAAAGACAAAATTGAAGTGGAAAAGTTCCTTTTCTTTGCTTTTGATTCCTTCCAACTTGGAGCCTGAAAATTAAGTAACTGAAAATCAAAGACATCTAATTTAAAAATAAAATTGTATTGGTTCTATATCTATGCTTAATTTAACTTTGTCTCAAATTTTCACATATTTTTGTCTGCTACAAGCAATTATAAAGTCTCTCACCATTAATTAAATCAATATTAGTCTTCAAAAATTTATTGTAATATGAAACTTATTGTGAACACATAAGAATAATAATTTTAGTCCTTAGATTATACCATGGTTCATTTTAAATTATTAATATGGAATACTTTAAAAATTTGGATAAATTCAAATTTATTATTGCTAAAAATGCAACAGTATTCAAATATTTCACAAGTATCCAAAAACCAACTCTTCAGCTAAAATAAATTTTGTTGTAAATCTCTCTCTGCCTTCTCCAAGGAGATGTTGAATAATAAATATATTTATTTCAAGGGTTTCCAAATGGTTTCCTTAGCATTTTTCAATGCATGTATTTCCCCGTCTATTTCTGAAATTATAGAATCATAATAGAGAGTTGTGTGATGGCAAGGATTCTTGATCCACTGTCCTCAATTCATAGATGAGGAAAGGAAACCTCCACATGAGAAGTCACCAGCATTACCACCCATTATTGGGTATTGTGGAACAGCAAGGGACCTGCCTTCCTAATTTCTGGTGTAGGATTCTTTCTTCCTCTCTACTGACAGATGTTTATCAAAGTGAATAAGATAGCTTAGATTCCTAGGATATTGTTTATTGTAGCATTTCTTCCTCAACAAACACTTGATTGGCAGGCAATCTGAGATAAGTTCCTGAGTAGCGCTGTTCCTTTATTTCTCCATTTGAAAAATACAAAAAATCTTCCCCACATAAAAAGATAAAGTGAATAAATAATGAAATATGTAAGTTAGCACATGTGTATATTTGACTTTAAAAATATTCAGAATAGTCCCTAGGCATTGTGGATAACAAGAATATGGATTTGAACTCAATAGACTGAATTTTACCTTCTGCACTGGTGCTTGTCAATAATGAGACTTGGGACAAGTTTCTTATCTGTTTCCTTGTGTGCTTACAGTTCCTGGTAACTTTTGAGTGATCAATAGATATTTGTTTTAGTCTGATGAGAAGTAACTGCTTTTAAAATTATTCATGTGTTTTCTTCTTAGAATCTCAAACATCTGTATGATTCACTAAATAGTCCCCTTAGAAATATCCTCATCTACAGAAATATCCTCATGAATGACTTAACTCTTCCAAGGACACTAAAGAAAATTATAGATTAGTGCATTGTGTAATAAGGGATACTCTGGTAATTAGGGAAAGATGCTAAGAAAAAACATTGGCATCAATCAAATTGTTTTCTGTTGATTTAATTAACATTCGATTAAATAAAGTTCTGTTTGCTCTACAAACCTAACCTTGAACATGTATTCCAAACCCTTGACAATAAATCTGTTTATTGAATTTTAAAATTCAACTTTCAAATCCCAATAATTCTGATAAATGAAGACTACTTTTATGCTTTAAATTATTTAAGACACATTATAGGCTAATGAAATCATTCTAATAATACTATATTTTATAACATACCCCAAATACCTTTCTGTTTATGTTATGACAATTTAAATTATCTTAATATATTTGAATTAATAATTACCAAAAATACTAAAATATTCCTATAAATGTAATTTTATTAAAAAAGCATAATCTAATGATTTGTTTTGTATGTTTTCCAAAGATTTCTTTGTAGAACTTTAAAAAAAATTTAATGGTATAATTACACTTACCACATTTTACAACCAGGAATATAAACATATTTGGAAACATAAATATTCACATTTCTTATGAGAGATGACTGGGAGATTCCGTACCCATCCCCTCCCCTATTAAAATAATGAAGAAGGATTTTGAGAGCTAGTAAGGGAATACGCTATTAACGTTCCAGAAAATTTTTTTAAGCATAGTGCAAATAGAATTGGAATTTCAGAGTATCATTTTGAATAGGCATCATTAACCAGTGTAAGGAACATAATGTATCGAGCAAAGCAATTTCATGATTAATTCAAGGTATACTGTGATAGAAGAGGTGATTGTTGCCAAATACTTATTTTGATCAATGTAAAGTTTTGTGCCATTTCTCTTATTCTGAAAGCCTGTTTTTCCTGGAGGATGTTTGAAGAGGAGCAAACAATAATAATTGCAAATTTGTAACATTGTGTTATTCAATGAACACACTGCTATGCTTTTTTCTCTCCAATTCTCCTTGGCAGGGTGGGAAGGGGTGAAGATGGAAGCAAATTGATGTTAAATATAACTTTTTCGTGGGCACACAAAAATTCTTACTTATACCAGTGAGAGTCAGTGAACATGAGTTATAATGAGGACATGGTCAATTTTATTGTTTCTTGTGGATATCGTGTCTCATTTTGGATTATGAGCTAAAACAGGTGTTATCATTTCAATGTAAAATTAAGAATTTAAGTAGTTTAAATATATTTAATCCCTTAACAGCAGATATCAGAATGTAAGTACATACTTGTTAATTTGGTTTTAAAAATTCACCCTCAAGTTGCTAATAAATTAGATTTAACAAATTACATGTTGATAAAATGCAGAGGCAGTTAACCACAGAGTTTAAGAATTGAGCTCAAGCCACAGAGAACTTGGGCAAGTTTCTTCACCACTTTAAACCATAGCAGTCTCAATTTTAAAGTACAGTTACTAAAAATTACCACTGAATACAATTATTACTATTAGAAAATCAAATGACAATATCCATTTAAGGCATTAGCACAACATTGATCACAAAGTACCATCTCAATAATTAACATGATTGTCAATTTTATGTCATCGCTATTACTGCTATTACTACTACTACTACTACTACTACTACTACTACTACTACTACCACCACCACCATTTTTATTTTAAAGTGAAAAGGGAAGGGTTCTGAATTTTTTTTTTAAGTGCCAAGTATGTATCAGTGAAGCATTAAGTTATTGGTCACAAGTTTATTTGATTTAACCATTTAACCATTAAAATATCTCTTGGATTGTTATACCTTTCCATCTGCAGTGGTGCATCCCACCACATCTTGACCCTTGACTACTACAATAGCTGTTTACTAGCCCCTTAGTTTCACTGACAATCAACTCACTCTCTACACAGCTGCTCAAATTATCTTTTTAAAGAATCAGTCTAGGCACGATTTTTTAGACTCATTTTGATTTGCTCTTACCTGATAAATGCAATGATAAATCTTGCAAAAAAAATGCAAAAAAAAAAAAAAAAAGGAAGCCAAAGAGAACTCTAAAAATAGGAAAGAAGGACTAGAGATACAGCATAGTGACAGGGCATCTTACTAACCTCCATCCAACAACAACAACAACAAAAGTAACTAGGGCTAGCACTTCTCAAAGTCCAAAGTAGGAACACAAAGTGGTCCAAAGAGGCTCATTCTGTCTTGGCTCAAGCAAGAGTCCTGCCAACAATAGCAGGTAAGCCCACCACTGCTGGCAAGGGGATTGCTCTGGAGCCATGCTAGGACTCAACAGTCTGGGCAAGTGCTCTCCTTCCCCATGAGGTGGAAAGTACCCTCTAATACTGAGGGAGAACAAGCAGCCTGGCCTAGAGTATGATCTTTGTTCTTACAGGTCAAAGATTCCCTTTTCACACCTACAGGCACCAGCTGATGCAGCAAAAGGAAGCCACCCTTGCCCCATCATGCGGGATCAGTAAGGATCAATGGGAGCCCCAGCTTCCCCAAATAAACCAAGCAGACCAAAATAGCAAGATAAAAACTCTGAAAATAAAACAATCTTTGGAACCACAGTCAACAAACGTAGTGGAGAACTGCATGCTAAGCTTAAACAAAATGACTGCCAACTATAATAAAATATTTCAATAAGACCAAGAATCTCCTAATGTTATATTTAAAATGTCCAAGATACAACTTAAAAAAATCTTATCACAGTGAGAACCAGGAATATGGATATAGGAATCAGAAAAGATAATTAAATACTGACAACACAAATAAATTGGAGGTTATAAGCTGGCACATCTATATCATGGAATACTACTCAGCAATCAAAATGAACAAACTATCGATACATGCAAAAATTTGAACGAATCTCCAGGGAATTATGCTGAGTGAAAAAGCCAACCCCAAACGTCTACATACTGTATAATTCTACTTATGAAACATTTTTGAAATTACAAAATTTAAGAAATTAAGGACAGAGTAGTAGTTATCATGGGTACAAATTGGAGATGGGGGAGGGAGGGAGAGGTGTGGGAGGTAGATGAGTGTAGTCGTAAAACAACGAACCGAGGGGTTTCTGTGGTGTTCGGTATCTTGACTGTGGGGATGGATACATGAATCTGTACAGATAATAGAACTGGATAAAACAGAGCAAACATACTTATATATACACCTATAGAGCAAGTCAAACTGGAAAAATTTGAATAATATTGGTGAATGGTATCAATATTAATATCTTGGTTGTATTATTATACTAATATATTTTTACAATATGTTACCACTGAAAGAAACATTTTAAAGCTAACATAAGATCTTTCTGTTGTTTCTCACAACTGTATGTGAATCTAAAATTACATCAAAATAAAAAAATATTGTTAAAAATGTGAATTGCAATTAAAATCATAATGAAAATGTGGCTTATGTGAAAATAGCTGAAGCTCTAGGAAACAGCTACTGTTTAAAAATTGGAATGCTATATACTATTTTTATTTTAAAATCTCTCCTTTGTGTTTTCATGATGACATTGTAATAGATTAAATTTTATAGTAGCTGAAAGAAAAGAGAGATTTCCCCCTGAAAATAAAGTATAGCTATTACATTAAAATATGTTTCACTTGAGAGAAACTTACTGTCACTCCCTGTTGAATATTATTTTCAGTGAATCTTAGACATACTCAGCAGTCCTCTATCTTTTTATATATAATTAAACACTTAAAAAGCATATTTATGTGCCACATGAGAGTATGTGGAAAGTTAAAGCCCAAGGAGACAAGCCACCATCCTCTAGAAACCCGAATTTCCACCCTACTACCTTAAGACTAAAGGGATCAACAACTTAACACACTTATAATTTTGTACAGCCTTTGGAATTTCTGATACAGGCTGAAATTAAAAATCATCTTTCTGTGTGAGAAGGTCTTTGGGGTTTGTGGTCAACCGACAAGTCCAGCTTCATCTTCCTCCATTTGATGCCTTATACTGAGAACTTCAATAACAAGAATTTGGTGTACTTCTCTGAACACACTAGGCCAGTTGAGTTTTCTCTATTTCTACATTTGCTAATTTCTCTGCCTGGAAGGCTCCCCATGCCTATTCCGTCTACCACATGCCTTTCACCCCTGTGCTACTGGGGTGACTAAAAACTTTGAAGACTAAAACTGTTTTTAAAGTTTATGTTTAAATGCAATTTTATTTACCAGATCCAAGTGTGTTGTACAAATCTCAAATTTAACAATTATTTTATTGTATATATTTACTTACTTGGCAGTATTCTGACAGAACTGTAAATCCTTAAAGACGAGAAATGTATATTTTTAACCTTTTTTTTAGGGCTAGTAACATATACTAGAATAGGTAGTAAATACATATTGTATAAATTCATAACAAATACTTTGATAATTTTAATAAAATGATATCTACCCTATTAGAATAACATCTTAATTAAAATTTTGTGTAATATGTAGAACTCTATTACTGAATGAGTTATGAACTGTCTCTCAAATAAAACACACATAAATAAAATTTAATTTTATCAGATATTAGTAAGAGTTTATGCTTAATGTGTGAAGATAAGAAGTACAAAAATTTAGGTAAAAGAAGTTTCCAGTAAACTAGAGATATTTTATACTCTGGAATAATCCAATATATTATATTTTCAATGTCCAAACTATCAAAACATGCATTCAAGGTAATTTTTACCTCTTAAACTAATTTCACTCATTCTTAATGCTCAGCATACTTTGTTCTCAGCATACTGAATAGTGTTGTATATAATTATTATCATTTTATCTATGTCCATGTCTATGTAATGAGTTGAATATATAGAAGACATCAGGAATTACTAGAAGATATTGCAAAAGTAATTTGAACATCATTCAAATGCATTTCTACTTTTGATTTTATCAAAGACAGTTGTAACCATCATTTCTCTTAATATTTATGAGGCAAATTTGAATAAATTTCAGTTCTACAACATAATAATACATTTTAGATAACATGCTTTATTTTTCTTAGAGCAGTTTTAGGTTTGCAGAAAAATTGAGTGGAAAATAGAGTCACATACCCCTTCAGCTCTTTCCGCATACGTAGCATCTTCGATTATTAACATCTTGCATTAATGTGATATGTTATAATTAAAGAGACAATATTAACAGATTATTACTAATCAAAGTTCATAGTTTATATTACAGAGTTGACTTTTCATGTTTTACATTCTGTGGGTTTTGGCAAACATATGGCATGTATCCACCATTACAGTATCATTCAGAATATTTTCACTATCCTAAAACTCCTTTGTGCTTACTTATTCATCACCACCCACAACACCTTCATACCTAGCAACCACTGATATTTCTACTTTCTCCATAATTTTGTCTTTCCAGAATATTATGCAACTGAAATCATATAGTATGTAATTTTTTCAGAGTGACTTCTTTCACTTAGCAACATGCTTTAAAGTTTTCCCCATGGTTTCATGTGGCTTGATAGCTCAACTGTTTTTTAATGGCTAAATAATAATTTATGGTATAAATATACCACAGTTTATTTATTCATTCACCTATTGAAGAACATTTTGGTTACTTCCATGTTTGAACAATTATGAATAAAACTTCAATAAAACTTCATTCACTGTAATTTTTGTAGAAATACGTTTTTTTTCAATTTGGTAAATGCCAAGTAGTGTGATTGCTGTATCATAAGATAAAATTATGTTTACCTATATAAGAAACTGTCAAGCTGTCTTTCAAAATGACTCTACCATTTTGCATTTCCATCAGCAATGAATATGAGTTTCTGTCACTCCACATCCTCATCAGCATTTTATCTTGCTAGCGTTTCAAATTTTAGCCCTTCTTACAGTGTGTAATGGTATCTCATTGTCTTAATGTGCATTTCAGATGTGTGATGTGTAGTGTCTTTTCATATGCTTCTTTGCCATCTGTATATCTTCTTGATGAGATGTCTGTTCATGCATTTTGCCCATTTTTTTAGTGTGTTTTCTTATCATTGCATTTTAAGGATTTTTTTGTAAATTGTAGAGAATAGTCCTTTATCAAATGTGTCTTGGAAAATATTTTCTTCCAGTCTTCTCATTCTCTTAACAGTGTCTTTTCTATAGCACACATTTTTAATTTTAATTAAGTACAACTTACAATTTTTTTTATAAATTATGCTTTTCATATTGGAGCTAAAGAGCCAATGCAAAATTCATGGTCACCTAGGTGTATTGAGTTATAATGTTATAATCTAGGAGTTTTATAGTTTTGCATTTGACCTTTAGGTCTATGATCCATTTTGAATTAATTTTTGTGGAAGGTATAAAGTCTGCATTTAGACTGATTTTTTTGCATGTGGATTAACAGTTGTTCCAGAACCATTTGTTGAAAAAACGATCCTTTCTCTTATCGAATTGCCTTTGTTCCTTTGTCAAAGATCAGTTAACTGTATCCATGTGAATCTATTTCTGGGTATTCTATTCCAGTCCATGGATTTTCTTGTCTTTTATTTAGATAATACCGTGCTGTCTTAATTACTGTAGCTTTATCTAGTAAGTCTTGAAGTCTGGTAGTATAAATATTCTGACTTTGTTCTTCTCCTTCACTATTGTATGATTACTCTGGGTATTTTACTGATTGTAAAAAACTTTACAAGCAGTTTGTCAATTTCCACAAATGACTTCTTATGATTTTTTTATTAGATTTTGGTATGTTTTTATACTCTGGACTTTATTTTACCTTTTAAAATACCTTTACAGTTAAAACCGTAAGAATTCAAAGATACAAATTATTTTCTTTAATACAGGATTCATCTTAACCTTTTAACTATTCATTTTTGGATTGAGGCCAGAGTGAGATTGGAATATTAGTTAAATAAACCACATAATTTATTTTCTACTAAAAGCCACCCCCCAAAAGAAAATAATTCTAGGGTATTTTTACAGACCTTTAAAATACTTATAGTCTTTATGATTTATTTGATGTCAAATTTAATTTGTTTATTTTCGTAGACACTGGTTAATTTATATGCAAATATTAAACATTTTATTAACCAGGACATAAAACCCAGATTAGAAAATAAAACTAGCATATTCACATTATAATTTAAGTAATTCAGTACCCACCCACTGGGGTGCCAATTTAATCATGGAAAGGTTTACAAAAATATTTGCAGGATTAAAAACAATAGGATGGATTAATAAATGATATATCTATAAACTTTTGACATGATATATATCTTTTAAGATTAGGTATGGGAAAATTTTACTCTGTATGGGAGGTGGGTTTGTATCAATCTAAGATCAACTATTGCAACAAAAGTCACTGTTACCAAAAAAAAATCTGTTTCAGGTAATTTATTCAAAGCAATATTTGATACAGCAAAATTCCAATATTTCTGTAGACTATGAATTGCCTGAGGAGTTCACTCTGATGTACAGAATATTTAACCTATTGCTAGAAATTACCATATTTAGCTAAACATATTTGTGAAATTTATTCTTATTGTCTTCTTTTTCTTAGGTTGATTTTATGTGTGTGTGTGTGTGTGTGTGTGTGTGTGCGTGTACCTATCTATCTATGTATATATTACACACACACACACACACACACACACACACACACAGGACTGGAAGCTCAGAGACCTTTCCTTCCATTACTTCACCTGATTCTCCCAACATCCACATGCAGTAGGTGGTACAAGAAGAGTTATACCATCTTTGTCCATGAAGGAATGAAGGAACAGAAACTTTAAATTACTTGCCTAAGTTTAGAATAGTTAGTTGTCATCGGGATTGAATCCACATAAATGTGGTTCCAAGTGGAATGTTTTTCAATGAAACTTTCTCTACAGATTAAAAACAATTAAATCTCTTTAGTTCAAATTTAAAAGCAGAAAGCTACTCACAATTTTTAAGGTGTCTTTAAAACAGAAAAGTGTTAGTATATATCTGACACTGCTATGATTATTTGTAATTTATACATTATATAAATATTAAAATAGGTCATAAATAATATTAGGAACCATTTAATGCTCTCATTTTCTGAGCTGGTAGAAGTTCAGAAAGAAGATATTGGTGGTGACCATGTGCACTTTTTTGATAGATTTTTATTTATGCTAGTGACATACCTTATAGTAGATTTTTTTTATTGTTATATGATTGGCTAGACATTCTTTTTCAAGTAGTGTTTTTGGAAGTCCTCATGGTAGATGCCATTGGAAAACTCTAAAGCCATATTTTTCAATGCCGTAGAAATCCTGTAATCATGAGTCAGTACCTTTAGTGATTACACCCACATTATTAGGTAGATGGCATTACATATGCATAAAAACTTCTGCAAATTCAAACTGGTTTGTTTTTTAAAAATCTCTTTCATGTTAAAGACAACACTTTATAATGTGCCTGATTCTGAATAAGTTTTTTCAGATCCCTAAATTATTAATGAAATCAGCTATTTTCTGGAATTAGGAACTTGTGAGCTCTTTTTTTTTTTTTTTTTTTTTTTTTTTTGGTGCTGCGTTGTTATTTCAGAGTTAATATCTATCTAGTTGTTCTAATCCTGTAAGGCATGTGATAGATGTTTTTTCTTGTATACTGTAATTCACTAGAGTTCTGCTACATCCTTTTACTTTTCTTGTAACTCATATATTAAGGACGTTAAAATTATACTTCTGACCATTTGAATAAAGGCAAGATGGATCCCTAATAAATTTGAGCTTATGCTCAGAAGAGAGGAGATCAGTATTTTTTTTTATCTTCTAATAGGACAGAGAGAAAATCCTAATGGCAGCTTTTGATTAGCCTTTCTGATAATAAGGAACAGCAGCTTTCACACTGGACTCTGGGCAGCAGCAGAACATGGGCAGAGCACTGACCTTTTGCTGGCCCAATTCACCTCTCTTGTACCCATTATGTCTGGCCTTTTAATCCATGTCCTAGATAATTCCAGCCTCTGTGCCCCTATCTGTTATTAGATCAAATGCATAAATGACAGGTCAAACTTCAAGAGGGTCCTTTCCACTCCTGTTACTTTAATAAAGTCAGGATAGTGATTGCCCAGACCTTCTTTCTCAAGTCTTTTCTACTCCCTCATTTTAACACTCTGTCTCAGTTGGTGGCTGTAAAATTTATCTGGAGTAAACTCCCATATTTCTTTTACTTTCAGCCCAACATACTTCTTGTCTATACCTATATTTTATCTTTTCCCTCTGGATATAGGAAGATTCCACTTCCTGTTTAAATCTTGCAGAGAATGCTAATTTTATTCTTTTCTCACCCTTAAATAATTTGCATTGTCCTATTTCTTCCATTATCATTAGCAAAGGAACTTTGAGCATGCAGATGTCTCCTCTAGCTTAATAACAATAATGAAACTCCTCATTTAAAATGGCTGTCCTGTCTAGTTACCTATCTTATTTCAATATAAAATGTCTTAGGTGTCTAGACAGGAGAGCTTACCCGGCCTGGGCCAAAGATCCAAAGTTTGACAAATAAGTGTAAGAATTTGTACCATCAATGCTATTATTTCTAAGTGTCAATATGGTTAAATATGAAAAAGACCACCCAGTACCTTTCTCTATTTACCATTTTTAAAAATTCTTAAATTTGGGCCATGTTTGTTCATTTCATTTCAACTATTAGATTTTAAATTCTTTGAAAATATGATCCAAAATTTTCTTCCCTTCTTCTAGGTCTTTATTCTTTTCAACCTCGCTTGTTCATAATAGGTGTTACATAAAAGTCACTAATCCATTAATTGACATTCAAATGCCTTAAAACTTTTACCTAACTGGAGACTGTAGCTAACAAGAAAACAACTCTCACAGAAGCAAGCCCTGAACTCTACCCTAGCCAAATGGTAAAGCAATCAGGTAAAGGATTTCTTTTCTCATGGACAGCAGAAAGGACTCATCTGTGAATAAGCTGCAAAGCAAATAATCTAGAGGTGACTAAACCGTGACATTACAGTGAACCACTAAAACCACATATGCAGTTGAATTTCTCAATGCATACAAGTCTTTGTTCATAAAAAAGCAGTCTAATAAATATCATGACATTGTTTTATTATTCTTCTGTTTATCATTCACTGATTGAGGCTAGAACATAAGATTAACTGTAATTTGTGAGCACTCAGCATACATCTGACAAAGACAAAAATACATGAAAGAAGATAAAGAAATTAGAATGGCTTGATGCTAGTGCTATGAGAGTTTATTATCAGAGTCAGTAAGTTAATTATCTTTATCTTTAAAGAATGCAGAGTACATTCAATTTATAGAGAGGTACAACAAATAATAGATCTTCCGAAGTGGGAAACTTTTGTGACTGAAAATGTCCAAAAATTTAAACTAAAACTTTTTTGGAAAAAATTTTCACAGAATTTAAAGCTTTACTTCTGTAAAATGTAGTGAACTGGGCAGACACTGAAAACATAAGAGCTGTTGACACTTTTCCTGTCTCTGGTTACAAATTTAAAAGTAAAATATTCAAAACAAACATATAACCATAAGAAATTAGATTCTGATACTTACTAGTCAATTTCTAGCATGCAATGGACCACAGAGCCCCTAATAGCTAAATAACTTGGAATAGACTGTTTTTTTTTTTGGTTTGCCAACATAGGCTTTGTGGCCATTCACAGATATGGAATATATAATCTTTTATTCAATGTATCTTTTTAAATGTCTAATATATGCCAGACACTGAGCTATGTCCAAGAGATAAAGTCAGATAAAACAGTATCTGTGCCCTTGAAAATTTACAGTGGAGTAGAATATGAGATAGACCATTCTTCAGTTTTAGAATTTAACACTAGTTTATAAACATATATTAAAGTTTTATCTCTTGTTTCAGATTATCCATGTCATTATTTCTTTCCAACAGTGAAGAAAACTGTTCAGAGAGATTGAGGAAGAGAAAATTAATTAGATGTAAAGCTAAATATTATTAGATATAACTTAAATTATTAAAATACAAATTTATCAATCTAGTCATTATTTAAAATATCTGTCAGAGGAACCCAAAATGTACTGTAAATAATGGAATTACCTCACCTGTCAGTCAAATGCACTCAGCTCAATGAGAAAATATGCCAACTGTTTCCTCATGTACATTGATCAATCAGTCAATCAATCAAGTGAAAAGTATTTGTTGAGTGCACTGTATATACAACATTGACACTCTCTTTTTCCATTGGCACCACTAGAGGTACTTAAATTTTCCAAATAGAAAATTGCTAAAATGTAGCACTTTTTTGGACTATAAACCATCATGAAACAGAAAAAGTATAAGAGCTAGAAAGTTCACACTGTTATCATAATCTCAGTATCTTAAAATAAAATGATAGTGTCTTTAGCATTAAATCATTACTTATATGATCTATGTTCAGCAGACTCCGAATCACCAATAAAATATCTCATATGTCCCAGGTTTTTGTTAAAAGCCTTATAATCACTAATGCCTTATCACATCTTTACCTCAAAAAAGTTAATTACAAAATTAGAGCTTAAGATACTCTGCCTGTCATCATAGTCATGTGATACCATGATGTCACAAACCTGTAGCTGAGCTTGGGTACTTAAGATTCATACTACTAATCCATAATAAATTAAGCAGGTAGGGCTATTTTCTAAGTCATTTAATCAAAAGGTTTTTTTCTTCATTACTTAATGTTCCTGAAAAATATACAATTCATATGTATTATACATAGTTCACATTAATAAAGTTCACTGTTTTAAAATCATGTTTCTAAGAGCAATGTTATATTGATCAATGATTAATTGGATTTGAGAGTCTGTATTTTTTTCTTTTAAATGTATACAATAAGTGCAAATAATAACATCAGTTCTAGAAAATTGATACCCATCCTTAAAATTATGGGTAATAATAGAAGTAAACTTGGCTTATAAGAAGATGTAAAGTTTAATTTGAGTTAGAATGCACCAATTATATTCTGAAAATATATTATTCCAGAAGTTGAGAGCAATAAATCATTACAGGAACCTATTAAAAACTTAATACTGTGTTAATGATATTTATTTAAGCACTCCATTGACCTCATATGCAGTTAAATCCTAATTACAGACTGCATACCACAAGATTTAGATCATTTTTTTTATTTAGAAAAACCATCATGACGCTAAAGAATACATTTAAGTTCTTATAATTGTATTATTCTTCATGGTCTTTCTGTAAGACTAAAGGTTAAGTCAGCAAAGTCTGTCTTTGGTAAAATGAGGTTAATAATATGACACTGTCTTATGAGAGTGCTTGAGGCTTAGCTAATTACTTAAAATTGTATGTAATATTTCAAATAAAAAAAGTAATGTACTTAATGTAATTTAGAAAACACAGGGAAAGTACTACATATATAATTATAAAATCAATATCTTGTACTCTGTGTTATTTGACAAGAGACTGGAGAAGAAAAATTCCATACTACTACATACATGCTGCATAGTATTAAAGTGGAAAAGTTCCAATACTGAAACCAGTTCTAACCTTGGTGCTTTCCTATAGCTTCTATCACATCTTCCATACTGCTGAGATACACGTTTTTTTTCTCTCTGTTTGCTCTCAGAAGTCGTGAGACTAAGTCATTTCAGTGTGACCCTTGACAGGAGTTAAATATGTTGTTTGATTTTAAGAGAGCTGACAATTCTAGCTACCAGAAATACCTTTACAATACCAAGACTGCTAATATTCAGGTCACCTCTTTGGGTCAAGCACTCTTTCCAGCTGTCTTCTAATAACTGCATGAGGATGAGGGGCATGGAGAAAGAGTACTCATTAGTATACAATTGACCTCAACTTTGAAAGAAAAGCAGAGCTCTGAGAGAACATGACATAGAACTATAATTGAATGGCCTCGTACAAAGAACACTACTTAGAGAAGCCAAGACTGCCCAAAGCACAAGAGAAGTTGGCCATAGGCAAGCAGGTTAGTAGCATGATGACAGACTATTCAGAAAACAGAGCCAAACCATTCAGAGTTGTCCATGGAAAGGGAATTTCTTAGTAAGTGCTTGAGAATTATGGCCAACTCACATCCCACACACCTGTGTCAAACTCATACTTTCTAAAACTGTATTTAATCAAATTCCAGCAAAGAAAGGGAGATATCAGTTCAATAAGAATAGGTATAAATTGACTTTGGGTAGTAAATGTTATAGTGTCTCTAATGCTCTTTCACACTTTTAAAATAGTCTTGAGTTTTATATAGCTAAACTTAGTATAGAAGTATTAACATGAAGGTGATTTGCTTTAGATTATGTTTTTACAAATCAGACATCGACTATACCAAATATCACAAAGTTAAATAATAATGCAGTCATTGAATGATTCAAGACTAAGCAGGTCATAGAAATAAGGCGACAGGCTAGCATAGAGCCAGGAAGACCAGAAATTGAATCCTAATTCCACTTCTTACTAGCTTTGTCATATTGGGCAAGTTGCTTAGCCTCTTTGATGCTCAGTTTCTCATCTGTAAAAGAGGTAAAATGATATCTACTCATCAGGGTTAAAATATATGTGAATTGCCTAGTAGTGTGCTCAGTAAAATGGTAACTTTTATTAAACAGTGAATATTATTGTTGTTGCTACTGCAACCGCCACTATAGAGAACAAAGATAATAGCTGTTCAAAGAAAGTATAAGGCCCTATGAACTTGAGCCCTTGGAGACAGTGTCATGAAAAAAAAATAGAGTTTTTGCTGGTATTTGAATGTTAAGTAGATTATATATAGCAGAAAGGATTCTGTGCATGGGAAGAGGCTTTGCTTCGTTAAGCAGGGAATAATATAAGTAGGTTGTACCGACAGAAATATATACGTCTTACATGATTTAAAGAGAGAGTGAGTACACTGGCTTAATAATAAATTAATTTTAGGGAGACAGGGGTAACAAAAGAAAAAAGGTTAAATTTGGAACTTGGTTATCCAGGCCTTTGGCATTTTTCTGTGGATAATTGATAATGGGTTGGGTTATGATTAATAAACCAGTGTTAACCAGAAGAGAGATGTGTGATCACAATCTGCAGGGCTGTTTTCATACTATCATTTTAAATGGGTTATCAATGAGTTAGTCCACAAAATTAGTTAGAGACTCTCTCTGAAGCAAGAGAATTGAGAGTCGCATTCTATTCTTCACTGAGCAGACAGCACTTGAAGTAAGGAGGCACATCCAGAAAAGCATGAACATAATTGTTAAGTAACTAGAAATTTGTGTTACTAAAAAATAAAAAGATCTCAGCATTGTCAAAGAAAGAGCTGAGACATTTTTTGATAGCTGAGTGAAGGTTGTTTTTTTCTTCTTATGATTACATAACAGAATGCAAAGGAGTTCAGCTTTGAGAATAACTGGGGCCCCAAAATAAAAAGAAAAAATATTAAAAGTATTTATACTATACTCTATAGCATAAATATTATATTTTGTATTTACTACAGCTTATAGTGTAGTATATTATAATGCTTCTGTATTTATCCTTCAAATAATTATTTAAAGTAAAAAAATCCAGTTGGAAAATGCTTCAATAATTTTAATATAGGCCAGGCATTTCTTTGCTAGATAACAAGAAAAAATAATGTTCTGGCTATAACATGACCCAAATCTATTTGAGTCTGTTTGTAAACTATGGCTTTCAGGAATGCAAGATGTTGAATATGTAAACCTTTCTGAGCAATGGAATGTTACAAGCTCTGTGTTCAACCAGGAATGGGCCAAGCTAACAAAAATATATCAGTTTTAACTTTTTAAAAAAATTCTGTATGTTTAAACCAGTGAAAAAAATATTCAGGAAGACCATGTTAGCAAATATTCAAGTAATTATGGTCTGTTCTGTGGAAAAGGGTAAATTTATTCTTTATAGTGTCACAGGATAGAACTTAGTTCTGTGGGTAAAAGACACATAAAGTCCATATTTAGCTTTACATAAGAAATATTATATAGACTTAGCTGAAAATAGCTTAGCCCGCTTCGTGATGATGGAAATACTAAAGCCAAATGTGGATGATCAGCTGTTTGTGAGGCAAGGAGGAGCTATCAATTAACTTGATTTTCATTTTGTCTGCATGTTACCATGACCTGAGGGTTTTTTACACTGACATCAGAACCCTACCTCAGATCAATTTATCAGATCCTGTTTGGGCATTGATGTTTTTATTAAGTAGCAGGGGTGTGAATCACTACATTAGCCAAGGTAAGCGTAGCAAATACCCTGTGAGCAAATACCCTATCTGTAACATTCATTAGGAGAGTGTCACAAACAATCATTGTTAGCACAGTCAATCATGAAAGGGTATGCAGAATGGAATGAGGGTAATCTAATTTAAAGACAAGTGAAACAAGGAGGGGGCTGCTGTGAGTCCAACTGCCAGATAATGGAGACTTCTACAATGAATATGCCTTGCTTTTATAATCAGAAAATGAAGTTATTTTAAATTAGCAATAATATTAAAGAGAATAAATGAAAATTTATTTCATTTATTCATTCATTAGTCCCTCCTATGTCCCCATCCATACACCCCTCTCCCCCAACACATACATAGGATATTTAGGTTTCGGCTATAAAAAATGCCTCAAGATTTTGGAAAGATTTTTAATAGTTGCTGACCTACACAATAATGAGTCTTTGAAATCTGCCTCCTAGAATAATTTTCTTTCTTCTCTGCTGGGTGAAATTATACTTACCTCCAAGCTCTTGCTCAACCATCATGTTATCTATAATTTTTCCAGAATTCCTACAAATTAATTATTTTCTCTAGTTCTATAATATTTTGAACATAATGTAAGAGTTGTATTTATGACATTGCATTTTGATTATTTTTATTTATGGTCATCTCCCTAGGTTTTATGTTATCTCCTCTGAGCATCAAGGAGGAAAAAAATATCAAAGAAAATTCCAGTTTTCTTCAGGGACTATAAAATCACTGATGAAATCACAGATACTAACTGAGATTATTTTCAGTCTGAAGCAGTGGTTGGGCACTCATTTGAATATTTGAAACTCATTTCTGAAGCTTTTGAGAGAGGCCATGGACAGAGATCTAGACTCTGTTTATTTTATGTGCAGAGAGGAAACAGTTAAAGTCAATTTATTTATTTATTCAACATGCATTGCTTTCCTTATGCAAAGGCACAGCAATAGGTGCTAAGAATATAATGGAAAAAATATGGCTGGATGGTTCTGTCTTTTTGGAGCTTATATTCTAGTGAAAATGACAGTGGAAATGAATTCTCTGAGACAGAGAATATATACAGGGTAAACAACAAATGACTAATATATGGGCACTAGGAAATGCTCACTTTAATAAGCAGGAGGAGAAATATGAATTAGTTAAAAATGGAGAAAGATAAGAGAAAAAACAGTGAGAGGAAGTATCAGAGAAATTAAAAAATAATGAAAACTATTAGAAAATAAAAGACCATAGTTTCAATGTAGTTCTTTTAGCTTAGAGATTGTTAGAAAGAGATTTTTCAAAGTAGAAATACTTCTGTGAAATTTAAATATAGTTACTATTTTTTCTCTTAATTTCTTCCTTCAATTTCTTTATTTTTCATTTTGAGAGGGATATCAAATTCTCTTTATTCTTACCGTTAGCCCTGTCATAATTTCCTGAACCATCCTCCATTTGTGCTTGGAAAAGCCTTCTGTTCAGGCACCAGTCCTTCATAAGTTTTGCTCCTTTCCTATGAGAAGAACCTCAATTCTGCCTATAGATGCTTTAACTGTGGAAGAACTTAATACTTTCTTGAACCAGAAACTTAAAGGAACTGCAGTCTCAAAGCTGATGCTGAATTCACTGCTGCCAGATAAAAGGCTACATAATTTATGGATTTCAATACAAAATGAAAATGTTGACATACTCATTCAAAAATGATTCAAATTTCAAGATGGTGACAGCAAAGCATTAAACAAGTATAGGCCCCTGTACAACTGTAAAGATTACAAGCCACGATTAGATGTTTACGAAAAACTCAGCTGAAAACAGTAAATTTTATAAATGAAGGTCATTCAGTCCACTACTCATTCCTTCAACACTCTAATATAATTCTCTGAAGTAAACCTGACCAACTGAAAAATTCATGCCAAATAGAATAGCTGGATAAAACACAATAAGCTAGCTAAAGGTTATCTTCCAATAAACAATGGATAGTGTGTGTGTGTGCACACGTGCATAAGTGAGTCCTATGCAATATTTGGGACATACTTGTCCTAAACTTACTAGTTGTTTATCTGAAATTCATATATAACTAGAAATCTTATATTATTATTTGCTAAATTTGCCAACCATAATTCTAAGATTACTTCATTGGACTCTTTGTAAAGTATGTTTAATACATTTTTCTTCAGAATATTGTCTTATGTTGAGATACCTTATAAAAAAAAGATCCTAGTAAATTTGATACAATAGTTTTATAAGATTGTGGTTGAAGATATTGTTCTTTCCATTATAAAGCATTATCTAAGGAAATCCATAAGAGAAAATGGTCTTGGGTATCATTTCTATATATATTTCTGTCTCACTAGTGTGTTTGTATTCTTTTTTGACTCTATAAATGAGATGACTGGTACACTTTTCTCTTTGCACTGGCTTCTTAGAATCTTAGATAAAATCGTGTAATGCATCTTTTATAAGAATGTGTGTGTGTGTATATATATATATATATATAGATAGATAGATATAGATATAGATATATAGATATATACATATAGATATATACACACACACATACATATGTATATGTATGCAAATTTTATTCCTGATTCTATCTTATCTCTCTTACCCTCATTTTTTTCTTCTTGATATCCTGATTTTCTTTAATTACATTTTGTCTCATCTTTTTATATATATTTTTATAAGCAGCTTGTCTTGGAAAAAAGTAGATAGCAATGAACGAATTACATAAACAAACAAAGAGATTTCCTGGAAGATTTATATGTTGTTGGTAATATTAAATTTCTTACTAACTGTAATGTTCTATTAACATTTAATAATTTAATATATTCCTGATATAAGTAAATATATAAAACTGTTGATTTATCAAATTACAATTTAAGAAAAATACAGAATTTAAGAAAAATTCTTAGAACAAGATTTCTGATGAACTTTATAAAAGCATTCATTGATAATAATTTTAAGACTATCAAGATGAACAATATTGAGTAATGAAGGGTATTAACTTGAAACCTAGATATCTGAATGATATTGTTAAACTCTTAAAAAATACACTTTTTTGTGATTACTCACTCAGCAAATATTTATTATCAGTTTTACTAGAAAAGGTTAAAGTCAATATGAATATCAAATATATTATTCAATTAAAAGCAAGTATTCAATAATACAACTTCATTGTTGATCATGTAGAATTGCATAAACCAAAATCATTCTTATTTGTTTTGTAAATTAAATGGCTGTTTAGCCAAATGATTTATTTCCTTGTCTCAACAAGATTGGTACACATCATTAGCTTTTTAATGGAGCTTCTATTTGACTCTCAATCCCCGCCAAATATTAATGTTACCCATACAAATTGGCTCATTTACAAGAGACATTCACTGAATAAGAATTCTATTCATTAGGCAGATTCCTGCCACAGTTGTTAATATATAATTTCATCACTAAAGACTGTTACCATCTGAGAGGAATTTGGTTGCAACTCTTCAACAGTTAGAAGAAATCTTTCCTATAAACCAACAATGAATGAATGGAATTTGAAATTTAAAATAAAACATTATTTACATTAGCACCCCAAAAATGAAATACTTAGGTTTAAATCTAACAAAACATATACAGGATTTATAGAAGGAAAACTACAAAATTCTGATAAATAATATCAAAGAAGAACTAAATAAATGAAGAGATAGTTGATGATCATGGATAGAAAGACTCAAGATGGTCACAATGTTCTCAATTTGAACTATGTTCAATGCAATCCCAATCAAAATCCCAGTAAGTTATTTTATGAATATATAAACACACTGATTCTAAAGGTTATAAAGAGAGGCCCAGAATAACCAACATAATATTTAGAGAAGACAAAGAATAAATCTCTATTCAATTAATTAAAATAGATTTTTATAAATTTAGATATTGAGAGAATCTAGATATTACATTATTAATTATATGAATAAACAGAATCTTCACCTATTAATATTTATTATATTTACATGTTCTAGAGACATTTATTTTTTAGAAGAGACTCTCTAATGTAAGCACCTAAATAAGTGGGACTTTTTAAAACTCCAGATTTTTTAGATATTCTGATTCATTTGATCTGAGGGTGATGCCTAGGAACCTGTATTTCAATAAGTACAAATTACTCAGCTTATAGTCATTCTCCAAGTGAATTTCAGATCAACTTTGAAAAACACAGCTCTAAAAATATAAACTATGTTTGTAAAACATCTTTAGCATAGAAATCAATATGATTCTCTGCGAAAACAATATAATTAGAAAATGCCGATAATCATTTTTAAATGAGATTTTTGGGGCCAGATATATTTATAATATTCTTAAAGATAATATTAAGGAAGATATACTATTTCCAATTTTTATGTAATGTTTAATTTCTTTCATTTTTCTATGGCAATATATTTTTTGTTTCTCTCCTATCCAACTAGGATAAGGGCCATATCCACAATTAGGATGACAGAACTTTATAATTCAAATAAAACCCAGATAGATAGATTGAATGATTTAGTCTAAAGTAATTGAATGAGAATCCTTCTCTTTCATTGAGATAAAATATCTGATTATTTTTGTTTTGAGAGAGACTTCTTATTGTATCTGGCATTCATCAGATATATTTTTTCCCTCTTCTATGAGATAAAATTTAAAGAAAATTAGTGGTTGATGATCCAAGTGAAAGATTTGATTTGGGCTCAGAGAATATCATTTGCATGAAGGCAAACAAGGTCATGACCATGTAACTAAGTGCTACCCTTTGGATGTAAGTAGGAAATTGTATTTACAACTTGTGGGAAATGTACTTTCCCTCACTTACTTTATTCCATCCTCCTAAAGCTTGAAATAAAGACAGGGTCTGAGATTCTATATCGTGTGACATCATCCAGCCCACACAACTTCTTTTGTGTATGTAAGAAATTTCTGTCTTGTTTACTACACCCTTACTGTTGGTTTTCTCTCACTATCAGCTAAACCTAATTCTAACAAATACAGATTTTTACTTAGGAGTACTCATTAAAAAATACTGAGATATTAAAATAATATAACAGAATGGAAAGATAATCACCATATATTAAATTACAAAATCAGATTACAAAATAGCATTTACAATATGATCTAAAAACATATGAAACACTCTATTAACTATTGACAAAATTATCCTGTACAGCACATCACTCCAAAACTCAGGGGTTTAAAAAAATGATATTTTGCAACTCATGCAAGGATCTATTAATGGACTGTGGATTGGCTAACCTAGTGTAGGCTCGACTGAACTTGACTCCAAGTTGTTGATTAGGTCTAAGTCCTTTCTATGAATTCTTAATCTCTTTGGTCCAGTGTCTACACTTTTATTTATTTATTTATTTATTTATTTATTTATTTATTTATTATTTATTTATTTATTTATTTACTTATTTAATAGCAATGGGAGAAGCTTTAGAGGCAGGCACATTTCAGGCCATGGCTTGTGTCACATCTGCTAATATCTTATTGGCCAAAGCAAGTCACATGGCTATATCAACAATTAGGACACAGAGATGTGTATATAACCCTTAGTGGAAGGAAATGTAAGTCACATGGTAAAGGTCATGAAGATGTGGAGGGGATAAAAAATTGTGACCAACAACTTGATTCTCTATAATCATAATATTAACTTTGATTCAGACTTAAAGGCGATTTTATTTTTTTCTATTTGAAACTTAGGTTTTTCTAATTTGTATAAAATAAACAGGTTCAATACAGTATAAATTAATAAAATTATATTTTAAGACATAATACCCATGCTTCAAGGCTCATCCCAATGCCCTTTCTTTCTGAAACCTTCTTAGAGACCCCAATCAGTATTAGTATCTCCTTCTCTGAACTTCAAAGTATTTACTTTTAATTTAATTTTCTTTGGATTATAATTGTCAGTACTTATTTATCATTAGACTGCAGAGCAGAGATTATCCTTGTCTAGAAATGCATTTACTTAGCCCAAGTTTTGCATACTTAAGGTGCTCAAGAAATATTTATCAAATGAGTTGGGAAAGTACAAGCCAATTTAACAAATTTAACAAAGGGACACTTTCTTTGGGAAATATTTACAAAATATTCACACAAAAAAAGATGTTAACAGATCATATACAAAATATACGAAGCTTTTACCAAAATACTTTTCATTAGATCAGACTCTATAAAAGATGCTGTTTACCTGGTTTGTATACTCTAATGACCTCATCCTTGACGGTTGTCAACAGACAGGGTACATCCATTTTTGATGTACACATTTTTAACTTAGGACCTTAAAATCATTACAAAAGTTTTCAGTGGAAATGACTGAACAGAACTGAGCAATTCTCCGGAACCACCCTGGGAACACCGTGAATATCTTAAAGAGACTTAAAAGGTGGAGGTCCTGCTCTCATAAAGGTGGAGGCTATAATATTTTGAAAATAATATTAATATGCTTTTATTCTTTTGTACTGGTTAGTAAGGAGATGCTTGCATACAGTAAATTCTGCTGAATACAGTGGTTATGTTATAATCTATAGTACTTCCTTATTTAAAAAAAATTGAGGAAAAGGTCTCACCTAAAGTAATAGTCATATCCAGTCCAATTCCCTTTCTTAGATGTCTCATGTAATTCTTATTCTATGCCATTTGGTCTATTCAAAATTTGTCAGCTCTTTCTTTTCAGATCTTTATGTCTATATTTTAAAGTATGGGTCCTAGTGAGTTTGGTGTATATGCAAAATATCAATATAGATAATTAATTTGTAATATAGAAATTTTGGCAATGCAGTTTGGCAAAAAATTTTATACCCATTGCTTTTATGAAATTCATTGCAATAGAGTTCCAGAGACTTTTGTTATACATGTTAGAAATACATTATTGAGGGTCAGATTGTATCAAGACTATTCTTATGACAATGAATTAACTTATATAAAAATATTTTGAAGTGACTGGCAACACAATGGATGGATGGATGGATGGATGGATGGATGGATGGATAGATGATAGATAGATAGATAGATAGATAGATAGATAGATAGATAGATAGATGATAGATAAAAAGTATATGTGTCTTCCTGAAGAAATATTTTAATACTTCTTTTACCAAGTTTTATTAGTCTGGACAATTTTGTTAGATTCTTCCATTTAATAGTCCTAATGTTGTAATATAGTTATATTTCTTCCTTTACTCCCAGCAAAGATAGTGCAAAATATTCTCCTCATTAGAATATATTTTTGTATATGTGATATTATATACATACATCTATACATATATATGTGTATATATGTATATGTGTGTGTGTGTGTGTGTATACATATATAAACTAAGGTGAAGATGTTATTAGATGTATATGGCATATTTTACAGATATAATCTAATTAATCAATCCTTCACTTCTTGGTTTAAGTGTCTCTCGGTGAATGTGGAATCTAAGAAATAATGAGGTTAAGTGATATGCTGAGAGTAATATTGTAAATTAGAGCCTGTGCTAGAAATATAGCCTAATGGTTATAAAACTTACCGGTATAAATATAAATAAAATCAAAGAAATTCCCTGGCTATATGTTTTAGGTATAGAGTTTTATGACTGGTTTGGTAAGTTTTTTTAAAAAATGCCACTCTAATGTAAACAAGAGTATTATAAAACATTTTTTTTCTAAAGTTATTATATTTGGTATTTGCTGTTAGAATGTTTTTGCCAAAATCTGTGAAAATTTTAGAGATATAAAGAATGAACTAAAAATGGAATTAAAATGTTATAGGTACTAATTTGAGCAGTGAGTATAATATCGAACTTCAATTCTTTTGGTGAAAGGTATTATGAATTTTACAAATTCTTAATTAAAACATTTATTCCTTATTCTTTTTATCTTTTGAACTTTCTGAGAGTCCTAAACTCCTTTTCACACTATTCTGTACATGTTTTGCAATATTTTTTTTAAGTATTATATTAGTTTTCTATTGGTGCTGCTGGAGCTCAGAAGTTAAGAATTGATCTCACTAGCCTAAAATCAAGATGTCAACCAGTCTGTGAACGCTCTGGAGGTTTCTGGAGAGAATCCATTCCTTGTCTTTTCCAGTTTCTAGAAATTGCCAACTTTCCTTAGTTCATGGTCTACTTTCATCTTCAAGTCCATCAATGGCCAGTCTAGTCTTTCTAACATTGCTTTCTCTTTGATTTTTCCTCCTTTGTCTACCTCTTGCACCTATAATAACCCCTGTAATTATATCCCACCCTTGCTCTAATTATCTAGGATAATCTCGCCATCTCAAAATTAGATGACTAACAACCTTAATTTCATCTACTACCTTAATACTTCTTTGCTCTATAAAGTAACATGTTCCTAGATTATGGGGATTAAGGCATGGATAATTTTGGAGGGCCATTATTCTGACCACTACCGATGATAAAAAATAAAGGCCCTCAAATGAGTAGTAAGTATAGGAAAATGTCATAAATAACTTTATTAATCTCAAAAATTGTAACCTCATTTGTTATACCCAAATATTATCTCAATTACTTAACATTTATTTTCAAATATTAAAGTTCTTTATCTTAAATTTTTCTTATTAATGAAGATAAAATATTTTTGGCTGATAATTATTTGAAAATATTAAATTAAATTATGCGATTATGTGTCACAAGAACCAATATCAACCAGTTAGCACAATACACTGAATTTGTAAGTCTGAATGGTAATATGAATAAAAGCTCCAATAGGGGCCTAATATCCAAAATACATAAAGCACTCATACAACTGAACAAGAAAAACCCAAATATTCCAATTAAAAAATGGGCAGAGGATCTGAACAGACACTTCTCTCAAGAAGACATACAAAAAGCCAAGAGACATAAAAAGATGCTCAACTGCACTAGCTATTAGGGGGATGCACATCAAAAGCACAATGAAATATCACCTCAAACCTTTACAAATGGCTGTCATCAATAGGACAAGTAATTACAAGTGTTAGAGAGATTGTGGAGAAAAAGGAACCCTCATACACTGCTGCTGAGAATGTAAATTGGCACAGATTCTATGGAAAACAGTGTGGAGATTCCTCAAAAAACCAAGAATGGAATTACTATATGACCCAGCAATCCATTTTCTGGGTATTTTCCCCCAAAACCTAAAAACATTTATCCACAAAAATATATGTACCCTGATGTTCATATCATTATTCACCATGGCCAGGACATGGAAGCAACCAAAATGTCCTACAATAACTGATTGAATAAAGAAGATGTGGTACAAACATACAATGGAATGTCACTCAGCCATAAGAAAAGATGAAATACTACCATTTGAAACAACATAGATGGATCTTGAAATAATCTTGTTAAGCAAAATAGTCAAACAAAAAAAGTTGAAAACGATATGATTTCACTCATACATGAGATATAAAACCAAAATCAAAAAATATAACAAACAGAGACTTATGGACATAAACAGCGGATTAGTGGTCACAAGAGGAAGCAGAGTAGGGGGGAGGTAAATAGGGGTAAAAAAGGGTCAGATATTTGGTGACAGAAGGAATTCTAACTTTGGGTAGTGAACACGCAATGCAATATGTATATGATGTATTGTTGAATTGTACACTTGAAACTTCTTTGATTTTATTAGTCAGTGTGACCCCAATAATTTTAAAAAATAAAATAAAATAAAAGCTCAATCAGGAGAAATGATTTTGGGTATTTCAAAACAGAAAACAGCCTTACAATAATGGTGAGTAGTTTCTTATAAACTTTTATTTGAAAGTTGTCATACACAGTTTATGCTCCTCTCTTTTTTTTAATCGATAAATCTCTGTATTCAAGTTAGGGAGAGACTTTGTTACAGGCAATTATGGAGTCATTTTAATTGTAAATATAATTTGTATCATATGGTTTTCTAAAAACATTGATTGAAATAAATACATTCCCACTTCCCGTTTTAAAAATAAGGCTTCTTTCCAAACTTCCTCATTGTTGAAAATACCACAATTCTCTTAATCAGTGTTATCATTTATACTTTTTTCTTTATTTTGTTATCAAATTCTGTTATTCTTCTTTTTGAAATGGTATTCTAACTGTTGTCTACTATAAAACCCAATCAAACTATACCAGGATTAACATGAGAACATATTTTAAGGAGTATTCTACATTGCTTTTTTTTATTTGAAATTTAAGGGGAGGAAAATCAGGTCACCTTTATTGAACAGTTTACCATGTCATAGACAGCATTACAAATCTTTTAAATTGTAAAACTCATTCAGTTCTCACCTTGACCCTATGAGTTAAGACTATTTTAACCTCATTTCCCACATGAAAAAATTGAGATATGGGGAAGCTAAATAATTGTTCAAGGTTGGGCACATGTAAGTAGTAAAGTCAAAACTCAAAATCATTCTGGGCTGAGAATTTTCACCAATGTGCTCACCATGCTACCTGGACATTTTTATGAGAGGCACAGGAACTCCATTTGTATTTTGAGGGGTTTGTATGACCTACTATTCTAACTCTAATATTTTCTCATTCTGGCAGATTCCTGAGAGAACTGGAGGGCATATATGATATAGACAAGGAACCACTAGATGTGAGGGCCTCCATTACTGAAGGTGGAAAGAGGAAGAACAAGTCCTACCATCCTCAGACAGAAACAGGTAGAGTCCTGCTTTTCAGTCCTGCCTCGTCATCTGTCTTTCACCCTAGCTATACAATGCAGCCAGGTGCTTTCATAGTACCTCTTACATCATATTATTCTTCTACCCAAGAACCTACAATGGCTTTGTAATGCTTCTAGGAGCGAGTCCAAACTAGTCCACTTGACACTGAAGGTTCTTTTCACTCCACTCTATTGTTTTCTGTCTAATCTTCTATTTCTTCCAAACTCTGATTTCCTAATTCCAGAACTTGAGTCATCCTTGAATCCTCTCTTTCTTTAACATGTTGTAGACTATCAGCAAATCTCACTGACCCTAACTTTAAAACATCCAAATCTAAAGATGTCTCAACACTTTCACTGCCACCACCCTACACCATGTACCTCATGTCTTATTTGGGCCATTGACATAGCTGCCTGACTGGTCCAGCTGCTTCTGCTCCTACCTTTCTAAAGAATCTTCCAAACATGGCAATCAAACACATAGCCTAAATATAAATTACTTCTCTACAATAATCCTCTAGTACCTCCCTAGATTACACTGGATAAAAATCCAAGGGCCTTACTAGAGTATGCAAGGCCTTAAATAATCTGATATTAGCAATTTTTCTGACTTTATGTCTTTCTATTCTCGTACTTGATTGCTTTGTATTAGACACATTGATACATAGTATTATTAATAGATTGAAATTTACCAGTAATATATGAAAATATAGGACCACTATCTGGAGTGTTAAGATAACATACAATAGAAACCTTGGGTTGTATATAAAAATATTGGTTGAAATTCCTGGGAGTAAAAAGAATCATTATAGTCAAAGTTATAGTCTTTGAAGAAATATAGTTTTTTAATACTCTTGTGTATTTGACAAAAGAAAGAAAAACAAGGATTAAAAGTCACCCTTAAATTCTTTTATGAGTTTTGAAGAAATACATTTTAGCTTGATATAATGTACAACTAATAAAGAACCTAACACAAGAGATATTAACAAATTGATATTTTCTAAAGGAAGAGACCTTATAAAAACAAAAATCTGACCCTGACTTATTTTTAATGTGATTACTCAGTTTGAATTTTGTTGATACCTAGCAAAAAGTGAGCCTGATGGGTAGCTCTTCCTTTTCTCTTCTTGAAGTAAAATCACTGTTAAAACTAATGAAAGCAAATTTTACTTTATTTTATATTTAAATACATATTTCAAAAAAGTATCTGTAAATCTGAAAATAGCAAACAAAGAGGACAGAGACTCATGGACATGGACAACAGTTTAGTGGTTACCTGAGGGAAGGCGGTGGGATTGGGCGGTATGTAGATAGCAGTAAATCAGGGCAAATATGTGGTGACAGAAGGAGGTTTAACTTTGGGTGGTGAACTCACAATGCAATGTACATATGACGTATTATTGAATTACACACTTAAAATCTGTGTAGTTTTATTAACCAATGTCGCCCAATAAATTTAATTTTAAAAATGTCCAAAATGGTGGGTTTTTTGAGCATTTAAAAATAAATTTCATTTTAATGTTAAAAAAACTAGTATAAAATTAAAGATATAAATGTCTTCCTATAAATTTTCATTTAAAATTGGCCTGCTTCTTGCAAATGACCAATAGATTCAATATTGAAATCTATAAAATAAAACTACAAACTACTAAGTTATATAATGGAAGAATTCTCTTATTTAATTGTGTTAGCATATACATAATTTTTACCATTTAAACAATTTTTAAGTGCATAATTCAGTGAATTAAGTAAATTCGCTTTACAACCAACATCACTATGCATTTCCAAAAGATTTTTATCATCTAGAACCAAAACTCTATCACCCTAAACAGTAATTTCCCATTCCCCTCTTTGCACAGCCCCCGATAACCACTATTCTTCTGTCTCTGAATTTGGCTATTCTATGTATCGCATGTAAGTAGAATTATACAAACTTGTCCTTTTGTGTTGGTTTATTTCACTTAGCACAAGGTTTTCAAAGTTCACCCATGTATCATGTATCAGAATTTCATTCCTTTTTAATGTGAAATAATAGTCCATATTTTGTTTATCCATTATCTCTTGATAGATGTTTAAGTTTTTTCCACTTTTTAATTACTGTAAATAATACTGCTTGAATATTGTTCAAATCTCTGCTTTTAATGCCTTTGTTTATATACCAACAAGTGAAATTGCTGGATCACATGGTACTTCTATTTAATTTTTTGAGGAACGACCACAGTGTTTTATTCTTTTTTAAAAATTAATTAATTAAATTTTGTTTTATGGTGACAATGGTTAACAAAATCCAATAAGTTTCAACTGTACATTTTAACAACAAGGCATATATATATTTACACTGTGTGTTCCACCTCCCATGTTAGATTTCTTTCTGTCACTACATATTTAACCCTCTTTACCACAGGGTTTTCTATATCAGCTGTACAGTTTTATATTCCCATCAGCAATGCGCAGTAGTTTCAGTTTTTCTGCATCCTTTCCAACACTTGCTACTGTTTGTTTGTGTGTGTGTTTGTTTGTTTGTTTGTGTGTTTGTTTGTTTGTTTTTATAGTCATCCTAACTGGTGTGTGGATAATTTTTTAAAATCTCATAATGAAAAAGAGTGTTCCAAATATAGTATGGGGGGAAAAATCAGAAGCCATGAAATAATAGATTAATGATTTTATTACTTGAAAATAAAAGTTTTAAAATTTTCTGCATGGCTAGAATCACCATCAGAAAAAAAAACAATATAAAGACAGACAAGAAAATAATTATAACTTTCAGACAAAGAGCTGATTTTCCTAATTTTTAAAAAGCTCCTTTACATAGATAAGAAAATAATAACCAACCAATTGAAAAATGGACAAAGAGTATAATAAAAAAGTTAACAGAATACGAAAAGCAAATAGATCTTAAATATATGAAAAGATAGTATAAGTTTCATGTTACCCATCTTCAGAATAAGCTAATGATATCTACTACATTAAGCTAATATACAGATTCAATAGTAAGTACCCAATGAATAAGTTTTGTTTTAATTAACTAACAAAAGTCTCTAAGAAGCAGAGCAACACAATTCATTAAGGACTGGAACAACAACAAAAAGAAAACCAATAGTTACTTGGAACTCAGCTAAAAAAGTAATTCAGAATTAAGGTTTAAGAGATAACTAACCAACCTAAGGTATTAAAATAGAAGACAGGTTATTGAATTAGATCAAGTCAAGTCAGCTTCAGCATAGTTGTAAATTATAGGACAGATGCACCAAATAGAATATAGGGAAAATTTTTAACCAAACATTTATTTCTACGAAAAAATCATGGGACTTTTTAAATATTAGCAATATAAAATTATTGGAGGAAGAACTATTAAAATCTCTTTCAACACACTCATCATCAAAGATTGAAATAGCATGAAGATGTCTAAGTCTTCACCCACCATGAGAAATATGGCTTTTAGAGAGTCTTATAACTATGTAAGTGTAATTCTAAGAAACCTCATTAACTTTGAAAATGATTCTTCTTTAAACAAAACTCCTTTTTATAAGAAAAATCTACTGAAATTTTATGAACATTTTATATGTGAGGTATGTGTTTAATTCTTGTATTTTCCCTGGGGGATCAGAATATCAAGAACATTCATGTAGCAGCACCTCTAATTTCACTCATAAAGCTATTATTAAAATGAGTAATTAATATTCTTATACATGTGCACAGAAAAGCAAAGTTAATGAGCTCAAATATTTTTCTACAGTAAATATTTTTTCTAACTCCTATTAATAAAATTAATTTACTCCTTTGTTATATATAGAATACCTTGTGTTTTTCAAATGCTATTCCTGGTGTTTCCAGGTAGGATAGTGAACGAATATGATGAAGTCCCTGGCCTTGAAAAGACTATGTGCTAATAGAAAGAGATCGCAAAAATTATAAAAACAATTAAACAAATATGTAATATGAATAAGTATATGAAGAAAAATAAAGAAGGTGAATGGGACAAGAAACTGACTAGAGTAGTGGAGAAAGCCTTTACTAATGAGGTCATGTCTAGTAAGACATATTAATATTTGAAAGAAAGATATTCCAGCCAGAAAGATTGGCAAATGCAAAGGGACTACAGTGGGAGTGTGTGAAATATATGGGGATGACATGCAGGTAGAATAATGAACAAGGTAGAAGGCAATAGCAAGGGAAACAGACAAGGAGCCAGAGGAAAATTCATGTAGGGCCTTGCAGGCTATTGTATAAAAATTAGATGTAATTCTGAGTGAGATAAAATGCTATTTGAAAATTTTATAATAAAAAATGATATAATTAGATATATTTTTTAAATTTAATATTTTAAAACTTGCTGCCCTTTGAGAGGTATTATGGAGCAAGGCAGATAGACCCAATAACAAGCTCTTCCAATAATGGAAGTAATGATCTTGTTCTAGTCATATAGTGACTAGGTGTCTGGATGATTATTCTTGCTGAAAGCAACTGCAGATGATGGATACACTACAAGAAAGTGTAGAAGCTACTAGCTGTCTCTGAATATTCACTTTCCTTTAATTCTCTGGTAACAGATTACTAGCTCAACACACTCTTAGGGAATTCCCATACTTTCCCACTTCTCTTAAAAGCATGGCCAAGTGACAAAGTCCCAGCTAGTAATAAAAGAGTAGATATTTTCTGGGAAGACTCCCAGGAATAATCTTTAAAGGATTAGAGCAACCTCTTTGTGCTTTCTTTTCTCCTTTGCTTCTCAAAATGTAGGCAGAGGCTAGAGCACTCATCTTAGATTGTGAGGTGATTATCTTAGTACAGTGGAAGAGTAGAATAAAAGACCCCTAGGTTCCTGATAACTGTGGAATCTTATAGAAATTTCTATTTTGCTCATGCCACAGCTTTGTATTCCTATTAAATAAAGCAGAATCTAAGCTTAGTAAACATAGGACCAAAGGTGTACACAGGTTAACAATTATGGAGGCTTCTGCAACAGTCCAAATAAGAAATGACCAGGATTAAGAGGTATTAAAATAAGTGGAATAATAATAAGCAATGACAGTCAAGATATATTTTAAAGGACAGTCCAATGGAATTTGTTAGTGGATTGAATGCAAGTCATATTATAAAGGGAGAAATTAAGCATGCACCCACACTTTTCACTGAAATAAAAAGAAATAAAATTAGTATTTACTGATTTAGATAAAATACAAAGGCAGTATTGTTTAATTTTGTTCTGTTTTTGAAAGGCAGGCCTGACTACGACTTTATTTTGAATATGTTTGTTTTCGATGCTGTCATATTTCCAAATTGAAATATGATGAGCGTATCTGATAAATGACTTTGAAATTAAAGGGATAAGACCGAAATGAAGATGACATTGTGGACTCATCAGAGATTATCTAAGAAATAAGTATAGATAAAGAAAAGGACAAAGGATGAGCTAAGGTGTACCAATGTTTATAAATGCCAAAGATAAGGATAAATCAGCAAAGAAAAAAAAAGGAGCATCCAGTGAGGGGTCTTGGAGGTCAAAAGGCATGAGGTAGAAGGTTATGTCTCAAGAATATCATGATCAGCTGTGACAAATGCTGCTGACAGATCCAGTAAAACATAAATCAAAATTTGACTCTTGGATTTGACAATGTGAATGACATAAACAATTTTTTCAAGAGCTGTTTTTATTGAGTAGTAGGAGGAAGGCCTCTGTGGAATGAATTTAAGAAAGAAAGAAGATAGGCTTTAGAAACTCCTGGAACAGACAACCTTTAGAACCTTTGTTGTAAAGGAGAGCAGAGAAATGAGGAAGTAGCTTTTCAATGTTTTTATTATCTTTTAGATGGGAAATACTATAACATGTTATAGTGTTTGTATGTTCATGGAAAATATTCAATAGAGAAAATTGGCAGAAATGGTAAAAGAGGAGAGAGAGAGCCATATCCTGTCTTTGAGTGGATAACAAAGGATGGAATCCAGTGCATGTGTGAAAGGATTGACCTCTGCAGGCTTTAAGATAATTCATCCAAAGGTTAAAAGCAAGATTTAAATTTTGGTGTTTATACTTGGTTACTGAAATGTTGGGGCATTTTCTTCTGATTTCTTCAGTTTCCTCAGTAAAATAAGAGACAAATTCATTAGCTGCAAGTGGGAGAGTGAAGGGGATTTTAGAGGTTTGGAGACAGAGAAGATGAGACGTAGTCAGGAAAAACAGTGGGAAGAGTGAACTGAACAAGGGAAGTATATTAGGAAAGTTGTCCTAGGGGCTGCTGGAGGTTAGTAATCATAAATGGAAACTGGGAGCAGACAGCACGGTGTTAAGTTTTTTCCCAGCTACAGTCTCTCCATGGACATAGGGACAGAATATGTAGAGAGTTATATTCACCCAGGATTGGGCACTTAGCTAGGAGAAAACAAGAAAGGGAGAGTCAAGAAAATCGAAAGTATATGTAAGAGAATGATTGTGATGATGAACTGTGGAATCTAAGGCAGGAGAGAAGTGAGGAATGAGGGAAGCAAGGAGGAGTGAAATAATGTCAAAGTTGGTGAATTGAAGGTCCACTGGAGCTGAAGTTTTAGATATCAGAGTTCTAATGGAAATTAACAGAAAAATGAAGGAAGTGTTCAGAGAGTGTGATGTTGGACATTAATATTATGGAGAAGGTGTCGTTACTGGTAATGACGAGGTCCAGGAGGTGTACATGGGAGTGTTTACCTGAAGCAGGTTGGAGGCTAGGATTGTTGGAGAAGAGATAACAACAAAACAAAACAAAAACTAGCGACCAGGATATACTGGAAAAATGATCTCTGTGGATACTGCACTCACCAAAATTAGAGAGCTGTTCAGGTGCTGGATTCTTCAAAGAATTGGAGAGTGACTAAAAAATTCTAATGACTACAGAAAGAGGTAATAGGTGGCCAAACTATTCATGCATTCTTTAAATTGAATCATCTTAGTTATGTGAATGCACTGAAACCTTGAAATGACCCTATGTTTGATATAAAATTGATTTATTTTACCCATTTTTATCAAGTGCTCACATTGTACTAAGCACCAAAGAAAGATGATTAAAAGTATTACAGTCTATGATATTAATAACATAAGTCTAATAGGGGGTACAGACATGAAAATAAATAGTAATACAGGAAAAATTTATTTCAGTGACCTTTGGAACATTAATAAGAAATTAAAGTGAGTTGTTAAAATAAAAACCTCTGGATCATATAAAAGCCATCCCTGGATACAGTTCAAAATTAAACCACCTTCCATTGATTTTTTTTTTTTCAAAACTATCTAGTGAGTACTATATAAAGTGCACAAAAGTGCAATGAAGATACAATGATATATTAGATTCGAAACCCCATCTTTGTGTTGAATTATATTATGGTAGGTCATGTCAAAGGTCAGATTTCCCATGGTTAATTTTTTTTCCTGACATTTTATTTAGGCAGCCTCATGAGTTCTGTTCAGCTAGGGGCAAAGTTGTTTTTTCATGTTACATCAAATTGTTGGAGTCATGTTAGCATTTGTTTAAAATTTAAAGCCAGAGCTTCAGCTAAAAAAATGTATTAGAAAAAACAAAACCGGATACTAAAGACAGAATACAGTACGTGTTATTTCACTGAACATATTTACAAGATTTTCTATGAAAACTGAAAACAGGCTCAGTATCAGTAGGATATCATTTTTTTTATTTTTTTGGCTCAAATAATAATATATGTCAAAATGACTCATAATCCCACCTGATGGTTGGTATTTACCTCTTAATAACTATCATACTGTGCTAGTGAATAACCAACACCAAAAGAAGAATTTGCTTTCTTCCTGGGATTATTACTCACTTTTTCTATTGCAAGTTTAATATAATATCATAGTTTATTTAAATAAACTCACTATTTATTGATTTTTAATTTATAATAATAACTTGCTTGAATTATTTTTTTCAACTAAGCATATAACAATATATGCTAACACTCATTTCATTTAAATTAAAGATAATAATGAGGTTATAGTGAAGATTAAATGATATACATAAAGCTACAAACGTGCTTAAGCAAAAAAGGCATAATATGTCCTACTCTTGTTTCTCAGCACACATTTTTTTCTTTCCACATATTCAAAGATATCATATCCACAACTCAACTAGCTGTTACATAACAACAAACACATTCAACTATTCCATAAATGGAAGAAACCTAATGTGAAATTCATTACTTTATTCAGAGGCATGCCATAGAGCATATATCAGGACTTTTTTTAAGGAGAGAAATAACTCTAACTTAAAGCTAAAAGGAAAATTTTCTAAGTTATTAACTGGGAAATCCAAGGATATTTCTAGATTCAGGCACAACTAGATTCCAGAGTTTAAACTATTTTCCAATACTGGTATCTCTACCTCCACTGCTTTCCTCTATATGTCACCTTAATATTCTTTGCTTCAAAATATTCCATGTTTTTAGGGAAGATGGGTGTACTATTAGATTTATGGTGTACTATTCCAGTTTTCTCTCCACTATCCAAATACATAATCCAAAGTAGGACTCTTATGATTGGTCTCGTTTTGGTAATAGGGTCAAATGTTCTATTTAAGAAAAATAGAGTTCTATTTATGGCCAAGTGTGTCATGCACTTATTTCTGAGGTTGGGCATATACGTGGAAGATGGGGATGTGCTCTATAGTTGACAGCTGGGGGAAGAATTATTCCACAAAGATAGAAGTGCTGATAAAATATTGTTCGACCCGTTCCTATACCCCTACTCTGGCTGCCCATCATCTACATCATAAGTGATTATTAAATGTCTTCACTAAACATGCTATAATAATTTAATTTGTCACCAAATATATGCTTACTCCCTCTCCATAGGGCAATGAATCAATAACCTCTCCAGATGACACATTTACTGATGTGTACTCTTCCTTGATCAACTCCTGATATGTGGGTCTCCATGATATATTTAATTACCTGGACAAGCAGGGGAAAAAAGGTAACTGTAATAAAACTACCATTTGTGCAAAGCAAGAGAAGAAGAAATAACAGCTGTCATTGAACTTTAAAATAAATCACATTTCATAGAAAGAAATAGTAAGGAACCCCTCCTTGACCATGAAGTAAATTCTAGGTCATAGATCTGCCTTCCATTGTTCTGACTGCTAGAATTTCCAGGGTCCAGTTTCCTCACTGGTCATGCCTGAAATGAGTATATGGTAGGACACCCTTTGCAGGACTGTAATTGCTTAATCTACCCATTTTCTGTAGATATAGTTATAATGACATGAGTATACTATTAATGGTTGAACAGTAGTAGATCCTTGTTTTCAGGCTTGAGGTTTCTCTGACAATTTTTCTAAAATCCCCACTCTTCTACTGGTTAACTTATTTCTGGAATCTCCACTGTATAATAAGCATCAGTAGAAATCTTGGATCAAGAGCACTGAATCTTAAACTCACTGGTTTCTCCCAATTGTTGTTCTTAGTGCTCTGCTGCTCTCTTGAACCCCTCCTAAATGGCTTCCACTGAGCCCTCAGCTGGTGGTGGTAAGGGTGAGCCCCTCTCTGCCCACCTTTTCTGCGTCCCGCTTTCCTTACACTACCTACTACCTAGAGAGAGCATTTTCTCTGTCAGTCTGGGTACAAATATTAAGAAATGTTAGGAACATGAGTCTATGACTGAAACCACTCCTTGGTACCTATCTTATTTTCCCATCACCCTGCTTTTGCTTATTTTAACTTTTTTTTTTTTTTTTGAGCAAATAATTTATCTTGTTTTATAATGGACAAAATACCAGTTTTATGGCTCTCAGCCATCCCAGATTCCTGTATTGTGCTTTATTAACAAATCAAAATGTTTTTCCCTTTCTGCTCTCAGATAAGTGGCTTGAGAATTGAAGCTTATGCCATTATTGCGGAATCTTATTGGAGGCTGCTAAAAATGACCAATATTTCCTAACATCCTCATCTATTTACTAGGTCCCCAAAAGTTTTACCTGAGGAAGACAAAGGATGTGAATTCTGGGGTACATCAGAGACAACACAATTTTCTATCCAGAGACAAAAATCATTGCTGCTAACAATGAATCTGGACTCAGTTTCCCATGTCAGGGCTTTGTTACCTGCAGTATTCCTTTTCAAGATTCCAATTTAGGGTGCAAGGGACAAAACCTAATTTAAATCAGATTAAGCTTAAAACAGGAATTGGGTTGATGGTTTTATACTTGCCTATATCCACCCCTCAATTGTCTTAGTAAATTTTTCCTTCTCTCCACTGTTTATTGTAAATTGACTTAATTTCCTCTTCCTTCAGCATTCTTTCATGCAGTTAGAAAAGGGAGCCAATACTCCAAACTCCCTCACCTCAGATTAACGATCTCTCCAGAAAGATGGTTTCTACATTCTCTAATTGCATTGTGATATGCTGATATAGTTTTTAACTTTACAAAATAATCTTCTATGTAATATAGAGATGCATATGTATATAAAGAAAAAAATATCAGGACGGATATGAGAATGGTAAACACCAAACTGGGGAGAGTGATTACCTCTGTGAGGTCATAGGAACTTTAGCTACATTGGTGATATTATTTCTTGTTATATTTTTCTTTATATATTTAGTAGGACAAGGTATTTTAGAATAAAAATAATAATGTAATTTACACTGGAATTTTGATTCCAGAGACAATCTCTGATAGAGGCCCTATTTTAATGACTTGAAAAGCCCATTTTTTCGCTTTTTTTTGGGGGGAGGGGGGTCAGTAAAATGTAGAAGGGTAGGTTATATGCTGATCACTGTGGGTAGAATGAGGAGATACTGTAGTTCTGAGCCCCATTAGATATAAAAGGAATAGGAAAAATATGGTTTTCAAAAAAAAGTGTTAGTTGGACAATAACAACTGAGGGACATTTTAATAGATTAATTTTCTCTAAGTGAAACTCATTACTTCTCTTCCTCATTTTAAATATGTCCAGGTATGTATTCTCACTGTCTTATATATTATCAACTAAAATTATACAAACCTGATAAACAATTGTGGGGGGAGGCCAGAGGAATCTTTAATAAAATAAATCTTAATCTTTTCCTTTGCAATGCCATTCAAGGCCACCCCAAGAGGAGCATGAGGAAAGCTCCTTCCTGTGTGGGTGTGTATGTATGTGCACACACATAGGTATGCAAATAGCACTTACTTCCTTGTGGTGTTTGAATTTGGATCCATTGGTGACCCAGGTAGACAGCACTCCCCCAAATATTTGTTATTGCAGGTCACTGTGCCTCAGAGTTTCACACTGCCAGGAAACCTCCTACTCTGTGTTTTGACTTCTTTTAGGTGGACTCAGTTTGTTAAAAAAAAAAAAAAAAAAAAAAAAAACTTCACAAGACACTTCTTGCCAGGTCACTCTCCAAAACCCTATTTTACCATGGAAACTCCCAGCCACTGATTATAAACTGTTACTGGTGCTTGAACATCCATCCCCATATTTCTCTGCTGATTGACCTCAGCCACAGACAATAAATGGTAACAATGGGATGAGGGCGGAGCCTTTTTTAATTTGACCACATCCCACTCCTTCCTCCTTACAATATAGTGATGGAATGAGTTTAACGATGATATGTGGAGATTATCACTGTTGGAAACAAATGTTTGAAGACTGCTTTAAAGACACTGGAGAGGGTTGGTGGTCAGGTTTGATATATACACACCCAATATTTGAATTCTGTAGCTTTTTCAATCAGTGCATCAATCTTCCCAAAGTATCTGGTAAATCTACCCATTGCAGTTTGTGTAATTTGTGATTAGTTTGTTTTATTGTCTAGACCTCGAATATTTTAAATCAGTGACCTAGTTTTTCTTTATATGCTAACAGCTGAATGCAGGACTGAAGAATATCCTGGGCTAAAACTAAAAATTTCAAGGTGCATATAACACATTTTCATATGCACTGCTATTTTCTATTTCCACTAATGTTTCATTATTAACATGCAATTCATTTGGAGGTAAGCACTCAGCATAAGTATCAAGGGCCAACAGATAATGGTTTAATCAAATACTTCATGGTGGCGTGCTATGGACTATCAATTTCTTTCTCTAGAGTGTGAAAACCCTTCCTAAACCTAACCCTTTTCTGATTTGGCCTGTTCCATGTTCTCTGGTGCTCTGGTGTTCTCAGCCCTTTACCTGATTCTAAAATAGGTCATAAGTTATACTTCTTCATATCACAAGGAACAGAAATAAGCTTTGTTTACAAATGTGGGAATGGGAAATATGTTATGACAGTGGATACAAATCTGCTAGAGCCTAAAGACAGGATCACATTTAAGCCTACAAGAGAATGTAGATTTAGGAAACAGAAAGCAATTAGGACTCAATTTCATCTTTGGTCTCTACTTTGCACTGTCTCTTTGTGTCCTTATCTTCTTTGTAGACCAATTTTCTTTGCTGTTCTGTCTATGTGACTAAATATGGCTACTCCCCAGATTCCAGACACATGCTAAAGTTGTCTTTAAATTCCAAGAGAAAATCTGGTTGGCTTTATTTAAGATAAATGTTTTTCTCTACTGCATAGGTTGTGCTAGGTGAAAACTTAATTTGGAGGAGTTATTTTGAAACATCTGACGATCTCTTTAGAACATGATTATCCAAGGTGAACTATCAGCATGGAATTCTGCCAGGAAGAGAATAAGGCTGTGTTTCTTCCTTAATTCATTTTAGAGCTCATCTTGGCTTTGATGTTTGAAATAGGTATGGAATGTCTGAAGTAATGATAACCATAGTAATATCGGATGTTTGCACAGTAATTGCAGGTTTTCTAAGCTACCCAACATCTCTTTGAGGTTGGTCAGTATTACTATAATTATGCCAGATTTAGGGATATGAATATGGAGACACAAGAATTTAAGATGCTGTTCTAAGGGGTCATGACAAATCCAGAATTTGGATGCAAATCAACTGGCTCAACAACTTGGGCTCAGTAAGTTTAAGTAATGGTATTGGCTTTCAATCTCTGTTCCATCTGATTTACTATTTTCTTTTCATCATTTCTCATTCCAGGTGCTCTACTATCCCAACCACTTTTCATAAGAGAATTTTTCTAATTAAAAAAAAAATCATGTTTTTAATATAATAACAAATAATAATGTAATCTGACTGCAGCAATGGTATCCTACCTGTTTTGTGCATTTCTTTCTTTTTTCTCAACTAATAATCATAGTTATGGTGGATTTTATTTTCCCTATGTTTGTAAGTAGAGTTAGAGCCTTTGGGATCAACTGCTTAAATGAAGTTTAGTGTATTTAAATTAAATTCCTGTTTAACTTCCACTGGGGAAATACAGTTTAGGTTGGAATATAGAGGGTGGCAAAGGCAGAAAAGGGCACTGTTCAAAAGTGTGTCTTCTTGTGTCTAAATATGAATAATTTTTTGTGATAATTTAAACACTGATGAAGAAATACATTTAAATATTGAAAGTTTGATATCAAGTAATGTGCAAATCAGATCTTTCATTTATTCTTTTCAACATTATACCAACTCAATTCTCAAGAGGAAGAAAAATATCAGCTGCAGGGGTCATTAAGAGACAAAGGGAGAGTATGCAAGCATTATTTGGAGGAGCTAAAGAGCAGGTTCTCTCCATTATAATATTTTATGAATTCATTCACTACATTCATTTCCTCATTCATTTTTCATATATTTATTGAGCTCCTCCCTACTATTCATTAAGGATACAGTGGTGGACAGAAAGAGATGGATGCTTATTCTCCTGGAACTAGAGGAGTTGGGCTTTTTCATAAATAAACCTAAGATTATAATTATGAACATATTTAGGAAGAAAAAGCACATGCAAGTTTATGAACCTAGAATTAATCTGGTCTGAGAATCCAGGAAGGCTTTCCTGTAGAAGGAGGGGTTGCATTTCACTCTAGAGTTCATAATAGATGTTTTTCTTAAATGCACAAGGATGTTTATTGCAACATTGTGAATGCAGAACAAGATAATATGAATATAGTATTCTGATCAATACATAATAGAGTGTATCCTCACAACGGGATATTCTGCACTCATTAAAAGAATCGTTAGAGTTTTGCCTTTTGACTTAAAGAGATTTCCATTAAGTAATATTAAGAGGAGAAACATGCATAAAAAAAAAAAGCAGGGAAATAATTCTAGAGAGTGATCTCAAGGGAAGAAGAGAGGGAAGCATAGTGAATACCGGCTTTTCAGGTAAAAAACAAACAAACAAACAACAATATTTGTAAATGCCCTGGGGAAGAAGAGAGCCTGGTGAAACATTCACAAAAGGAGGATGATGAAGCTAGAGCTCCAAAAATGGGGGCAGGGAGTATAGCACAAGGGGAAGAGGAAAGGCTGGGTTAAGGAGAGAAGTAGACAGGCCAGACCATAGAAGAATAAGCCACATTAAGGACTTTGTTGTTATCATTCTGTAAATGATTTTTACTTTGGAACTGTTTGTTCTTTCATCACTTAGCTGTTGCATGCCATCACTGGGCTGGTTCTGTGGCATATCGAGTATACTTTAGAATCTGACACTATACCTGGTACAAAGGAATAACTCAATAAATTCTAGCTTTCTACTTTACTTCTCTCTTGCATCCTACTTCTTCTATGAAAGGGTATAATCTGTTTCTGTGGTTCTCAACTCTCAGACTTAATATACCCCTCTACGTTTTTGAATATATAAGGTTAAGAAGTTTAATGTCCTCTTATTATAGCAAAACAAAATTAAATTTATTGATAAAGTAACTTAACTCTGATACATATTTTTTGAAAGTAATGTTAAGCCAAATCATAATGTACATTTATAAAAATAGTATTTTTTTTAGTATATAAGTATTCACAGAAAACATGAAGTCATCAGATGTTTGATTTACAGCTGAGGGAGACTAATGAATTTTATTGGTGACTCTGATGCAGGTCTGTTAGCGCTAGAAGTTACAAAATAAAGAATAATTCTTAACAAATATCTAAATTGAGTAAAATATATTGTAATTGGATTCCTAGAATTTGGTGTATCTTAAAACTGTATAAAAAATTCTTGTATTTGTATAGTAAAACAGAATCATTAGAGAGTGGGTCTAGTCTTTGGCAATTATTAATTTTTCATTCATGATATCTAGCAGGGGTTGAGTCATTTGTATAAGACATAAGGTAATTTGCTGTTGTGCAGGACACATTATAGGACATATGTCACTGCAGATCCTTGCCCACAAAATTCCAGTAGAGATTGAGAAATGCCTCAATTATTGTAGTTATTTTCAAATGTCTCTTTTGGGCCAGTATGCCTTCCACTGAGAACCACTAATCTGATTTGAAGATAAGGTATTGGGAAGGTTGAATTATACCAGCAGACTTGAATAACAGTCTAGAAAAATAATAAAAAAGATGTTATAAGGTCACATATTTTTGGCAGAGAAGTAATAAAGGGATTAAGGCTTATGCATTTTAAGGAGCCCACACAAGTCAAAGCTAAAATTAGACAATGGAGGAATAGAGATAGATCTTGAGCAATGGCTATCCTGCAGAGAGGCAGAAACGAGAAAGGAAGGCACTACAGGCCGGAAATCTACTGAACAGAGGTGAGCAAAGTGCAAATAGACATGATATGACTGGGAGACAGCAATTCAGGATTGCAGACATCTGCATGTTAGACCTTCCAGAAAAGGCAGTTAAAGTTGGACTTGCACTAATACTTTCTTTTCCCCATCACCCTTTCCCCCTCATTATTTCTCTTTTTCTCTTAATTACAAAAGTACAACTCATATCCCACACTTCAGCTGACCTCTGTGAAATCCAGTGCAGGTAATGATGGATGCTGAGAATACCTAGAATGATCACTATGGATGTATTTCTGCCTAACTTAAACAACTTGCTATCACAGTGGATGTCTGTAATTGAGTTAATGTTACATACTGCCATGATGAAATACCTCTGAAAATGGCTAATCATGTTCATCCATAAAAATGCTAAATACCTAATGACTTTTCAGAAGTTCGATATTTTAAAAGATATTTAACTGGGCAATTTTCATGTCTTAGCAAATACTAGTAACAAAAGACATGGATATGTTTAAAATAGAATAATTACATTAATCAATACTTTAATCAAATATCTTCTATTAGCATCATTTCACATTCTGTCCCTCCTTCTTATTCCATGAGTATGCATTTTACCAATAATACTAGTAAGATTTTAAAGTTATTTTATTAACAAAAATGTTTTCATGTGTTTGATCAGCAGTAGAGAAAAAGAGGAAATGCATTCATAAGGAAGTCCTAAGTTGTTTAACTACTTAAACATAAAGGACCATGTTTTTCTGTTATTTTATTATTTTATTTCTTTAACTCATTTTCTAAAATAATTTGTTACAATTATCTAATCTTTTACAGATACTTATGGATTAAAAAAAGTTACACATTACTACACCATAATTTTGACAGAATGTAAGAAGTACAAAGTATAATAATGTTTCCCATCCTTCTAAAGGAATTTAGTGATGGAGAAAAAAAAACAGAAAATGATCATTATCTACAGATCTATCTAATTTGACTTAATCACATTTGTTTCTACACTTTTCACAAATACTCATAATATTTTTTTGGACTTTAAACTGTATTTAAGTTTTTCCATCTTTATGTACATGAACACACTCACAGACAGATAAGTCAAAGGTTAGATAAAAGATTCCTAGTTATATCTGCTGTGCTTTAGTAATCTTTCTTCCCTCCGCCCCAACTAGTGCCTGGCATCATGCCTTTCCTGCAAAAAAACTCTCAATAACTGTGTGTTGCATTAATGACATTTACATAATGCTTTATGTAACAATTTAAATGTAGTAGATAAAAGAAATGATTATATAGTTCATTTCAATAATTGTCACAGCAGTCTTACATGAAATGTCATAAGACTATTAAACTGATGTGATGATTCATCCTGTAGTGGGTTTTACCAGCACTAACATGAATTTTGCTTCTTAACTTCCACCCAAATACTTGAGAAAAATGTTTTTGTTAAGCACATCTAGTTTTTTTTTTTGTTAGTAATGGCATTCTTCCTGTATCAATGGCTTTATCTGCCTGGAAGCCATTGCCTTGAAGTGTATTAAGATATGAATATTTCAAAGCTCTTGAAGGGACTCTGAGCTTAGTCTACAAATGACTGAGACCTGATAACCTGATGAAATAGCTTCTTATCATATTTTAAAAAATTTTTGAAGAAACATGTTTATAAAAAGCAATATAAACAATTAGGAAAAAAAGTCATAAGAATAAAATTTTCTGTTTCCCAATAAATTGTAGTTGCTTCATCTCTTCTATGATTTATGTACATTTTATTTTTATCTGTATTTTTATGCATCTGTATATTCCCCTGTAGTATTCTATTTCATATATATTTTGCCTTTTCAATTAAATTATAAATACTTTTAGGGCAGGAAAAAAATACGTGATACTACTTTTGAATCCTCTTGTGTACTTGAACACAATAGAGGAGGTAAATCGAGATACATTGAATGTAGTTTAATATATCTATTTTATTCTTGGACATCAGATTAAATTTTGTATAAATTTTGAAAAAATTCAATGAAGATTGGCTTGCTGTTTCATCAGTAAATATTGTCTTGGGAGCCTCTTAATCATGGGTACAATCTTCTCACTAATCTACTTATGTTTTAAGTATTATTTATAAAATTCTAATTTTAGTTTCTGTTTTTAATACAAACAATCTGCTTAAAAAATTCAAGTTAAGAATTTATTAGGCTCAGTTTTTATATAGAAAGACAGTTTTGTTTCTCCTTGCTCACACTGTCTGGACCTTGTCCCTTACCCACTATTCTTCCTATTCTGTGCTATTTCCTCTGCAGTTTTTCTCTTCCTATATAAAGAGGTCCATAACATCTTCAAAATAACCTTTCACATGACCCTGTTCCTGCTTTTTCCTACTTTTCACATACTTGGCTGTTTCACTCTTTCCTTCCTCTAGGGATAATTTTTGGTAGGTCAAAACTCCAGTTATTTCTTATTTCTTTCATTTAACTTCTACATCCAATCTGAACCCAAATCATATTGGTTTTCAATCTCATTGGCTCTCAAATTGGTCTCTTTTCCATTTTCACTACTCTCACCCTTGTCACTATTTTCATACCATAAGGGAGCCTCACTTTTCTTTCTGACTAGAATTTATACTGAAGGTCACCAATCGTTAGATGAGTCATTTTATCACCTTTAGTGGACACAAGTTAATGTTCTTTAGCTTGCAATCATGGCTTTTCACAAACTGACCTCAAGTATAATATTATACTTAACATATTGTGGTCATACCATATACCAGGTGCTGTGATAAGGGTTTTACATAAACTATTTCTAATTCGTGAGTCTCATAACAATCCTAGATAGTAGATAATACTGACCTCATTCTGTAGGTGAGAAAACGACTCTCAACTTTATTTCTAAACTTATCTTGCAACACAGCTATGCCACGCCCATGGCCAAATGGATTTGTGTGATCCTGCAACTTTCTCACATCCTGCCTTTACTCTGCTCTTTGAGCATCTAGTCATACATATGTCAGTTTCAGTCTCCTGTAAAGTCTGCTCTTCAGTCAGGACCCAATTCAAATTCAAAGATTTCTGTGAAGTTCTGTTAGAATTTCCTAATGATCTAAGCAGTAAACCATTTCTTCCTCTTCTTAAGGGATTTAAGTACGGACCACTTAAAGTTCCTTATGCTGGCTTTACTGTTAGCTCCTTTTTGTGTGTGCATGTTGTAAGGTAAACGCGTGACACACGCCAACAGAAGTTTTAGAAGCAGCGTTTATTGGGAGAGCGCTCCCAGGCGAGGTTCTCTGGTCCAGAGAGGAGAGGGGCCAGAGAAGTCACGCCCTGGGGTGGGAGGGCGTGGATTTTATGGGTTACCTGGGGGTAGAGGTGTAGGGTGGGGAACATTAAACGTTAATCGAATGCTAATTGAGCCTCCGGATGAGAGTGATGACAGGGCTTTTAGGGTGGGCCCTATTCAGGTCTGGATTCCTGGTATCAAGCTGGGGAGTCTCCAGGCGGGCACCTGGCTGGCCCTTCCCCTGCCGACCTAACACATGTGTCCTCTCTTCTCACCTAGCTTGTAGTCAGTCTCCTTAAGGGGTCAGGTCAATTTTATACATTCTCCTACTCTACTAAGGATGGAAAGCCCTTAGCATAGTGCCTTTATTGAATTTTCCTTCTTCATTTACATTTTCCTCTCATTTATTTGCTTTAAATAATTAACACCCTAGTAGATATCTTTGTGATTTCATCTGATTTACATATTGTAATAAAATTGAACTTTCTATGGGCCCATTTTAATTTGTCGAGTCTAAATATTCTTGCTTTTTTAAAAATAAAATTAGTGTATGTTTATGAACGCGGTCTTAAAATGCTCATAAGTATTTCTCCTTTAAGAAATTCCAGAATTATTTCTGAACACTGTAAAAGAATACCAGCAAATGAAGCACCATTCAGAGAACATGAATTGAGTTGGACAATTTGCATGTCAAAAATAAAGACCAGAATTGCAAAAATAATACAAGGCCGGACATGAAAACTTAGCAGGAACAGAAAGAAGTTAAATATGTAAATCAAGACAATTCTTTGCTGTTGAAAAGAAACTGTAGATAAAGATGCCATAATGTGGAAGCTTAGCTTTATATTGTCTGGAACTTGGTTTTATTTACTTCCTACCTTTGACCTTTGCTCTATTTCTGCACTGAGAATATGTAAATTTTGTTCTCCAGTCTCCTCTTCAGTTAAGACCTGACTCAAATCCCAACAGTTTAGCATTTTCCCCAAGTGTTTTATTCAGAGCAAAATAGCCATAAAAGTCATTTTTAAGGTTAATTCCATTTTATGATAATTTACATACCATGCCAAGAGCTTAAAATGTGTCTATTATTACCCTGTTTTATTTCTCCCCTAGTACCAGGCTGCATTTTTAACATTTGCTGCAAATGCCTATATCTCGAGGATGATACGGTTATATAATTATTAGAAACGCTCATATTTACTGAGATGTAGACAAGGAAAGAAGAAATGAATTAATTGTCGTAATTGTTTTATATTTAAATCAAATTATAAAGTCTCTAATTTCATAACATTCGCTCCATAGCATCCCACCTAGAGCGACCTGCTTATCACACAGGCATTTCTATTTAGAATATCTTGTCATTCCAGGACAGTCCAGTCCAAAGTCAGAACCAAATCTTTGATGATAGTTAAAATTCTTCTTTCCTATGAAAAGGTAAACGCACAAGCACTGATTCTTCCTCCTTTCCACTTCCTGGTCTTTTCCAAGCTTGGACACACTCAGGTGGTTCAATAGGGGTCTGCATCGCTGACTACTCGCTGATTGGAATTATCAAATGTGGGCTGAATCCGTCCCACTTTCTTGAGGGTGGTACAACCCCCTGGCCCCCTCGGCCTCCTTTCTGCGCCTTCCAGAACCAAGGAAGGGCGGGGAATGGGAGCACAGGCCCCCTCCCCCAGGGTCCACCCTCTTTCCCAGGTGAGCACCACACCAGCTCGTCCAGGCCCAGATGTGGGGACTTGTCATTGTCGGCTAGTCTTGAGGGCGGGCAGGAAAGAAATCCTTCCCACTTCGCCGGTAGAGGGTGGGATGTCTGAGTTGAGACAGGTCCCGAAGCACTTTCTGGCTGCACGGGCTTGGGTGAGACACGACTTGGGACTTGTTGCAACTGGTCCCCACACCCGCCCTCACTCAGCTCTGCACCTAGCCCGGGGGTGGGGTGGAGAGATGGGAGGGGGTGGGGGAGGCGCAGTGCGGGCGGGAATGAGCCTCCCTCCGCCGACCTGACGCTAGGCAGGTAACTCCTGTCCCCTCCCTCGCGCCCGCCGCTTCCCGGGCGCCAAACCTTCCGCGGCGGGCGCGGGCGCGCGCGGCTCGGAGCGCTCCTGGCGGTAAGCGGGGCTCGCCGCTCCCTCCCCTCCGGGGCTCGGGGGAGGGGGAGGCCGGCGGGCGCGGGAGGGGGCGCGGCGGGGGCCTGGGGCTGCGCCCACCCTGGGCCGGCCAGCTGAGGCGGGGGGAGAGGGCCCTTCTCCTGCGATCCCGGGATCAGAAACTCACCGGAGTTTGCTTTCTCCCCCGCCGTGCCCACTCCTCCTTCATTATCGTGCGCGTGAGAGCGAGCGGGGAAGTTTGGGAAGTTGCCTCCGACGTGGTGGGTTCGGGTTTCCCCAGGGCCAGGCGCCGCCCACCGCGGACGCTGGATTAGTTCCTCTTTCCTAAAGGAGTCCAAGGAGGACCCGGGGGTGGAAGCGGTGGGGAGAGGCTGGGAAGACACTTACGGGAGGAAGTCAGAGAGGGGATTGGAAGGGCAGGTGTGTGCTCGGGGGCGTGGGCTTCAGAATTACAGGGAAAAGGGGGGAGCTTAGGCTGCAGAGGGGCGCGGTGCTCTTTAGATCTCCTGTGAGGAGCAAGACTGCGTGACAAAATCCCTGTTTGTATCCCATTCCTCTTCTGCCTGCAGATGAGTGGAGACTTGTGCTTTTCAAACTTGAGTTGTTGACCTGAGCCTGGGTCCGTGTCCTTGATTAGCTGGCCGGGTGATTCTGGTACAGACTTTTTCAGATTTTGAGAACCACTGTTGTAGGTTGTGGTGGCCTTAAAAGGAGAGTGGGACTAGAGGAGATTGCGCCTGGAAAGACACTTGGAAGCTTTAGGCCTCGTCCTTGTGACTTGTTGGGAGAATTATTACCTATATAAGATGGGCGAGGAGGCAGATAATGTGCTTGTGTTAGTTGTTTGAACTCATAGGTAAATAGAGAGACAATAGTGCTTTGTAGGGTGAGTCTGTAGGTTATGGGAACACAGGATAGCATACTGACTATGCGTGGAGTGATGAGGTTATAGGGTCTCAGACTGGAAGGGGAATTGAGAGCTTAGGAGGCCACAACTCGAAGAAAAAGCCACACCGGCGGCACGCGGTCAAGGTTAAACTATGATATCCAACAGCTCATTTCCAATTTCCTCTTGCTAGATGTTTCCCAAGTTACTGGCAGGCACTTAACCTCTTTCCCTTTCTCATCCCCAACAAATGCAAGAGCCCCAGGGAAAATCCATGACTGAGGCTGAATCAGTTTTGACAAGCAAAGGACAATGTTGAAAGGGACTTAAGAAGAGAAAGCTGGTCTTTTTGGTTTTTCAAAATAACCAAAGAGTGAGAATGGTGTGAAACAGAATGAAGGGGGGCGGAGTGGATCTCTTTATTTTCTTTGTCTTCTACAGTTCCCAGAATGATAGAAGTCCCCACACCTTGCAGTTCCAAATTCCACTCCCCATTGCTTTTGGGCTTAGGACACACGTGGTGTGGGTACACACCTATTAAGGATGCTGACTGCACCCTAGAGAGCCTGCCTGAGGGGCTGGGTGTAACCTGCTTTATAGCTGGCACATTCTAGACCGCAGATGCCGGGAATTTATTGTGGGAAGCATCACCAATTGAACAGTTGCTGAAAGGGATTGCATAGATGCAGACAGACTACACCTCTGGTGCTGACTCAGTGATGTCTCTTGTGATTACTCTCTGGAAATTATTGCTTTAACTGAGTAAACTCTTTTGGGATGGATTAATTAATTTTATTATTCTTTTATTATATCCCCTTTTTGGTACTACAACCCTTTACAGTTGAGTATTTTCTTGACCATGATTTATCCTGCCACAACTCACATACCTATTTTCCATTCCATTAAATTAGACAATAACGAATTTCTAAGATGTAACGTTGTACTTTAAGTCTGAAGACTCTTGTGGAAAATATGACCCACTTTTTTTATGTTAAAAAAGCAGGCCTCTTTTTAAACATAAATCTGGTTGGAGAAAACCTTTTTCAAAAGGCTCCACTTATCTTAATTAAATTAATAATTTGTAAAATTACTAGTTGGCCTTGTTTAACTCGTTAGGTAAGATTATATGTCTGTCTTTCTGTAACTTGCAAACTATGAGTGTTCCAGGGATGTTTCACAACTCAGAGACTGTTAAATACACTGTTACTGTTAATTTTGAAATGTACTTTTGTTCATTTGATTATTTCTAATCTGGAAATGGAATGTCTGAGAACTTTGTCAATTTATCATTTGAAAATAACAGGTTAAATTTTATACGAATAACACCAAAGCTCCATCAAGAATTAAATCTAGTTTACGGCCATACTACCCTGAACAAGCCCAATCCCGTCTGATCTCAGAAGCTAAGCAGGGTCGGACCTGGTTAGTACTTGGTTGGGAGACCACGTAGAAAGACCAGGTGCTGTAGATGTAAATAAAAAATAAAAATGAGGGATTGTAAGCTGACAAGTTCCTTGCAATCTGTAAGGTCAACCAAGGAATGCCTCACATAAAAAAAAAAAAAAAAAGAATTAAATCTACCATTTCCGGAGGTGTTTTCAGGTGTGTATCCCAGCCCACAAGGGGGTAGTAGGGTTCCCAGAGAGATTGGCACTGCCAGTTGTTGGAAACTGAGCACTGTGGGCTGCTGATACAGGAGCCAGGGAAATGGTGGGCTTCAGTAGAAACAGTTTATATGGAATTGAAGTGTAGTAGAAGCAAGCTGGCTCCAGGATTGGAAATGAGGGTTTATTAAGGAGTCAGGAGTCTAAATATATAAAGTAAGGGTGAGAGGTCAGGGAGGCAAAATACGTTTTCAGCAGCGATGATGCTATGAGGAAGATGAACCTGGGTTGGAGAGATGATCCAAAGATAAAGGATATTCGTCCATTTGGCATGTCTAGGTTGAGAAGTACTTGAATCACATGATCATGAATGCTATGAGGAACCTTTTCCTCTGGGGACAGCTAATTACTACCCTGTTTGTATTTTGTTTTCACACAGACCTTAGGAGTGTGGCCAGCTGTCCCCTAAAGGCATATGACATTTATCTTTTGAGCTATTTATCAAATAATTTGTAGATTGCACCTATCTCTGAGGAAGGTAAAGTAGTAATGGTCAACCTCTTGACTGCTGGCATAGAATCAGGTGTAATCTCCATGTTTCTGTTAGTGGCCCATTTTAAAGACTTTATACAAAAACTATCTAGTCATGATATCTAAAGTTTACAACTGTGCCCTGTACTCTATCCACTCATTAAATAAAGACTATTGACAATTATGCACCAAGCACTGTGTTCCCTTCTGGGCTTGTGAAGGTAACAAAATGATGTTTCTGGGTTACAGAAAGCTCACGAGTAGGTACTTAATAATCATTATAAGCACAAACAAATTAATGGATCAGATCCATTTACTTAGTATTTCCTTCATATTCTCTAAAGGTCTTATGATTTATTGTATATGTTCACTAATCATTTGAAAAATTGAACATTAGCAGACATGAGTTAGTTGTGATTATCCAAAAAGTACTTAAACGTTATTGGCCTCTCAGGTTCTTTTACTGGCAGTTGTGAAGGGTTTGGACTACATAATCACCAGCATTTCCCATTCTGCTCTGAAATTCTCTGTGATTACTTCTTATCAAAGGTACCATAAAAAAATGTTAATTAAGGCTTCCCCACAGTATCTCTGGGAAGTTCAGTATTTCTACTTCTGTTGTTAGATGTTCATTTCAAAGAGTTTTAGTTCTCTATTTGTCATCAGGTTGCATCTCTGATTATGTAAGCATTACTCACTTGGGTAAGAAAAGGCAGTTTTCAAAGCACTTATAAGTGGTATCTTCCACCTCTTTGGCTATAATAGAATCACTCACCATGGGATGTTTATCTGGGCTATCATTCATATACATGTACAAACAATGATGGCTTTAATTCCTAACAGCACGTTTCTCTAAATACTTAATCTCATCCGCCTCATTCAACATCTATTTTCTGATATTTAAAAAATTGTCTTTTTCTCAATTAAATTTAACTTCTGAATTATTTGTTAGAGAAGGGCAGAATAAAGTGAAGTTGTTTTTAGAGTATCTAGTCACAGTGCTCCCCAGTGATTTGTTTTTTGTTGTTGTTGTTTTTATTTTCATCTTGTTTTCCCCTTTCTCATCTATTATTATCCCTGTATTCTTTTTGTCTGTTCTTTTATGGCCTCTTAGTTTCTTGTTCCTCATCTTTCCTTTTATTTCCTTTATTTATGATTCTCTTCCCTTCCTTTCTTTGTCTTTATTTCTCCTTCCTTCTTTTACTCATATCTTTTCATCTTTTCACTTGTAGTCTTTTTTTATTCCACCTTTCATTTTTCCTTTTACTTCTCTCCCATTCCCTGCTTCTGTTTGTCTATTTCTTCTTCCGTTCTCTTATTTATTTGTATATTTTTAAATCTATGTTTGTTGTCTGTCAGTACAGTTCTCTACTTTGTCACATTTTGTGTTTCTAAAAATCCATGAAAGTAAAATTATCTGAAAATCAAATAACAAGCATATTACAGGAATTCTATTTTCTAAAAGCTAAATGTAGATTATAAATAAAATTTCCAATTATACTTAGAATGTTAAAAATATTTAACAATATCTCTAACATTTTATACATTTTTTAAAAATTTGTTGTTTTCCTTCACAATAGAAAATGTGTACAATGATTATTCTATCAAAACTAAAGATTTTCCTATTTTGACACATCAATGATTTCTTTTTTCTCTTCAATTCAGTTTATAAACATTTTATCATTAACATCAAGACTTTCATTTTTCTATTTTCCAAAAACTTATAAGTTCAAGTTGCAATAAAATAGTCAAATAAGAGTTCAAATAAGATTGCAAAAAGAAGGATAATAATGTCATTGAAACTGCTGAAATTGGATATTGACATGCTGATAGCCTCACTGTGCAGTTCAGTGAAACATTTGTTAATTGATGGATTAAAGACTGGATTTGTCATGGAAGGTACTCCAACTGTCAGTGTCTAGTGCAGATAAATTCAAAGGTTAAAAGAACTCAGTAGGGGACCACTTATACATATAATTGGACCTCTTTTTTTAAAAATCTCAGTAGGAATATAATATTAAAGAAAATTAAAATTACAGCTTATGTCCAGAGTTCCTATTTCTATTAATGTCAGGCAAAAAGCATCATTCTATATACATCAAAAGTAATATAGAGCCTGCTTTTATTGCAAAAGCATTGATTTGTGGAATAGTAGACCAATTCTAGTAGACTCATTCTAAAAGTTTTATTCTCTTGAAAGATCAGTCACACCTGGAGCACACTCAAAACCTTGATACAGAGCCCTGTTATTAAGATAGGGTCTTCAAGCTATTTTAAACTCTATATTTTGTTTATAGAGAAGATTTACTCCCATTTAGCAGGTTAAATCTTGTATGTAGAAGAGTTACAACATGAACTATGAAAAGAGCATAAAACCTCTTCACAGCCATTGGACTCAAAATATGATTACTCAGAAAGTTGGGGCAGCAGCCCTTGTGCATGCTAAGTAGATGTGTTTGAGTGTCACACACAGAGTAAATGATTTAATAAAATTGTTAATTTTTTGAATTAAGGAAATTATTATCTTTGATTTTAATATCACAGCATAGTGGTCCTGTCCTTTTGGGGAGGTCCCAAATAGTTCAATTTATTTCATATACATTTCTTGTGGGTAATTTTCTTGATTTGTATAGAAGATGATTAAAAATGAAGCAAAGATAAGATAGTTGTAGATAACAATGGTAACACCTTTGGAAAAGTGCCAAGTTCTTTCCACTTAGAAATGTCTTCAGTCGCAATACTAGTCACATTGTTTTTTTGTGTGTGTGGTGGGGGGGCAGCTAAGTTGAGAGACTAAGAGAGGAGTCCTGCTTTTGAAATTAGTTAGAACCCTGAAACAGCGAAAGAGCGGAAATAGCAAGCTTTACACACCTGAACACATGTACGCAGACACACAAGAACACTGACTCACTTGTAAGTCACCAGTGATAGTCATGTTACCATGTGGCCATGCCATCCCTTCTCCTTCACTGTTCCATTGACACTGGGCCTTAAGAACAAATGAAAGTGAAACAAAGCTGCCGGGTGCATTTTCTGTTTTCAGGTTTTGTTTAGGCAACTGTGACTATTGCTTAATAAACATCAGCTTTGTCTCAATCTTCTAGTCTCCCAGGTTAGAATGACTGTCAAGAATTAAGCACAACCATGAAGAGAACTTGCAGGAAACTTGGGTTACTGTTCACATCTAATCCATGAGATCTAGAAATCTCTCTCTCTAAATCCAACAGCATTTTATACATTTAAGGATTTACACCTTACTGATTAATCTCCATGTGCGCAAGTGTTCTATAAACAAGTGAGAGGAGCCAATGAAACTCTTTTAAAAATGATAAAAGGTCCGAACTATTATGGGATAGTTTTCAATCAGATGGTTTTTTTGGGGCATTTCTGGGGGAAAATAAAAGAATCACTTTATTTTGATTGTGATATAGCTATCTAAGCATGCTTGATTAAAAGCGAATCCTAAAGTAAAAGACTAAGCAAGAATCCTTAGGATTGAGGTTTTAGATGTTCCGATCGTGTATGTGACTCTATACAAATTAAAATTAAATCATTTAAGGCTATCTATATTGACATTTAATATTTTTTGGCATTTTAACTGAATACATTTGTGTCCACTTGTACAATTTCCACAACATTTATTACTGGTTTTAAACCTCTTCTTTTTAACAGTCAAAGATTGTTTTTTTTTTATTAAATATAGCACTTGACTTTTGATAGCTGTTCCCAACATACCTACGCAAAGTACATTTTCTTAAGGCTTTTTATTTGCAAACTTTCACTTTTTCATAGATGAAGCACACTGTTTTGTTAAATGTATTTGGAAAGCCACTTTAATAGCTCATATTGGAACATAAATTTATTATGTTTTCCTACAGCATGTATCGCTCTGTAAATGTCAATGTGTTCTAAAATTGACTTTTTATTGTCTTAAATAGATTCAAAAGGTGGGAAAAGAGTGCATATGACACATATTCAACATTTCATTCCTAGGGCCTCTGTGGTGCTCTCATTTAAATATGTCAAGTTTTTGTTATAAATTATACTAAGGTTCAGAAGCTGGGTTTGAAAGATCCTGAACCTCACTTCCTGTGGTAATCAGGTAACTGGATGGACATTGTGAAGAAGTAGGGAGGAGAACCATGGCAAACAAGTGAGGGGATGGATGGGTAGGTGGGTATGTAGATGGTTGGATGGATGGATGGATGGACGGATGGACGGACAGACAGACAGAAAAACAGACATTTCTTCTTTATGATTACAAAGTGAGGGAAGAATGAAACATACTTACAATGCAAGACAGTAGACCTTATTCAAGACAGCAGTGATACTCAAAATATGGAGTAAGCAACATAACAGGAGAACTGATAAACTAGAATATACCAGCTTGGTGAACTTTGAGGAGCTTCCACTATAATGAGGGTGATACAACCAGTGGCAAGTAAACGAATACCTTTACTATGTTATATAATGATAAGCGCTATAAATTAAATAGCCAGATAATAGAATTAAGCATTGCAGAGAGGGCGAGATCTTTTTTAACTGTATAGTCTGGATGACCACTCTAAGGAGGTGACATATGAGTCAGATAGGAATGAAAGAAGGATTCCAGGCAGATGGAGCAACTAGTGCAAAGACCCTAAGATGGGAATTAAGTAGGCACGTTAAATACAAAGAAATCTTCTTCGATATCCTGGGAAGGTGTCCAGAAACCACTAGAATATGTGAGTCTGGAGCCTAGGGGAGCAATCAGGTCTGGAGATTTGCAAGTCATCTGTGTATATATGATATTTCCTGCAATAAGACTTTATGAGGTTATCCTGGGGAGAGAGTAGCGATAGAGAAGAATGAAGCTAGGGTTGACCTTAAACAAATAACCAAGTATTTCTCCAGTAATATGGTACAACAGAGAGTTGAAATTCAGGACATTCAGTCTCATGATGAACTAAGGGCAAGTCCAGAGAAACAAAGGAGAAGAATTCTCTTATAGACGTGGGAGAAGCTGTTGTGAAAGAGTCCATTGGAGAAAACTGGAAGTTCAAAGTGTAATGACTTTTCATTGGCTGAGTTAATGGCAGTCTCCCACTGGCTGAGATGTTACTGGGCAAGAAAGAATCTTTTCTTTCTCCTGCTGAGATAGTAAAGTAGTTATCACATCCCTTTAGAGATGCAAGGTACTGTTTCTTCCCATTGAGGTCTGTAGTGTGTATGAACTGATACATGTGGCTTCTCTCTTTTAGCCTCTCAAATCCACTTTAAATGAAATTTCTGTTTATTCATTTTCACAGTAGAATAAAACATCCAAGCCTGGACAACAGGAAAATAAGTAGCTTTGATGGCATTTGAAAGAAATTCTTAGCCTTCTTTCTTAGAACCCAGCACTGAGGATTTCTCAGCAATGATTTTCAGATACTGTTGGCACTAACAATAGTTACTGTTAAAAATCATTTCCCCTATCATTGTAGCATTCTTAAGAAAAAAGAAGGTCCTGATCCTTTTGCAAGTTTTGACTACCTTTAGAGTAGAGAGATACACATATTTCTTAAAACCAGAATTTGGGTTTATATCTGAATGATTTGTTGGGTAAATTTAAGTGTCACTGCTCTGTTTTATCAAGTTGTAAAATATGGACTTCAAAACTTTTCAGGGCTGCTTGGAATATTTAGATTATTCCAGTTTCGAACATCTTTAATCGTAATTGATTTAAACACCAAATTCTTTCTTCCTGCTGAAACAAGTTTATGTAATAACAGAACTGATATTAAAAAAGAGGAGAAATGAGTCATGCTTTAAGCTAATTTGTATCACCATTTATATTGAAAAACACAAGCCTTAGAACTTTATTTTATTAAGATTAATTTAAATGCACAGAAACTGTTTTCAGAATGACTTTAACATAATTAAACATTTCAAAATACAAATATTAGGAAGAATCCCCAAATGACACTTGATCACATATTTATTCTGATGAAGTGCTCATTTGAAATTAGTATTTATATTTTTGGATTTATCTAATTACTTTTACAGTACTCAGTGGGTTTCTAATTATTCTTTTAAAAGCCTTTTATAAATGGGTAATGTTTTATATTATCAAAAATCTAACCTCCATTTAACATAAACAAATATGTGCTTCAATCTTAAGTTCTGCATGGGTATTTTTTAAAAATTTATACTTCACCATTTTTTTGGCCTTTCATACATATACCGTCTCTCATGGTATTATATTGAGTTGTTAAGGCAGTATACTATTAGTTTATTATTTAACAATTACGTACCTGGCATAAATAATTGTGTAAACAGAGACAATCTCTGCCATCACAGAGCTTATAGTCTATGGAGGAAGGTAGAGAGTAATGTGTTTAATGTGTGAAAAGTAGTGGTACATGCAGGAATCTGTGGCTGCCCTAGTCCCTGTTAGGGATGACACTGTGTATCAGTAAGCTACTTACTAAGACCTCATTAAGTGCATGTAGTTATTATTTATTTTTTTTCTATGGTCTCTTTACCCATATAACTTTAGTTTCTGAGTATTCTGTACTTGCTCATGTATTGCTTTATAAGAATTATTAAACTGTTTTATATGCAGAATTTTTAACTCTTATAGTCAAATTAGTACCTGAATGAAAAGAGAAAGATATTCTAAAGTAAAAAAAAAAAAATCTATTCGGGTACTTTAAAAATTTTCTTTTCCACAATGCGAAACAATGCATATTCATTGGTAAACATTTGATAAAAATGGAAAAGAACCATAAAATCACCACTCAGAGACAACCACTCTTATTTTTATACATGTATTTTTCTTTTGGCTTTTGGATAAACCTTCTTTAATTATAATTTTGTCTTATGTAGTTTGGTAGCCTGCTTGTTATACACATAGCATCACAACGTAAGCATTCTTCCATGCTATTAAAACTACTAGAGGCAGCATTGACTTCCTTGGTTTTTGTTGTTGTTTGTTTGTTTGTTTGTTTTGCATTTGAAAAAGGCTGACTCAGAAGAAGTTTGGAAGAGGGATGGATGGTAGGCAGTTCCTTGTCACATCAGAGTAGGAAACACTTAACCACATCCCTACTTTCAAGTGATTGGCAAGTTGTTGGTAACACAAATCTTTTTCGCAGGCAAAATAAATATCTTAGAATTTTTAAGCAAAAGGTGCCTCCCCGGATCCAAATTGTTACACATTATAGAACTGTTAAAAATATTCCTTCTGTTTGAATAGATACAGAAAGAAGGTATTTAGTAACAAAGTAAAAGAAAAGTCTTATTAATAAACTCCTTATTTTACTACTTCACCGATTTTTAGCAGTTTTTATTGCTGATACAGATTTGAGGGCTTTTATCTCATTTAGCCACTGTGGAAACCCTTTGCAGTATGTACTATTATTTTACCCATTTTCCGGGTGAAGAACCTGAGGCTTAGAGCCCTGAAATAACATGGCTGAGGTCTCACAACTAATATGTGGCGGAGCAGAAGTCAAATCTTGAGCCGCTTTACCCACTCATTGTCACTAAGCCAGCTTGTGATTTGTCTCTCGGCCCTACTTTGCTGCTTCACGTATTGAAAACTACACTTATGTGTCTCTCTTAGTGTTCCCTTTGTATTAAATACTCCAATTTTTTGACATTTCTTCATGACATAATCTGCCTCAAACTGCTCAGTCCTGTACTTGTATAGTTAATTTTTAATGTAAAAATCAAACCTTTACATTTATTGGATTTAATGTTCTTATGTTGATTTATTATTTCACCTTCTTTAAGATCATTTTGAATATTGATTCTGGCATCTAACATATATACTGTTGTTCAATTCGGCAAACTGTATCAATGTTTTCTATTTATTCATCCAAGTAATTGTTACTCATTGATCGGGACCAGGATAAGATGAAGCACCTGGGCACAGTGCAAGATACAGCCCATCAAGCTGACCTTGTCCCATTCATTTGAGCTTCTGGAGTGCTAATATGTGATAAATACAGTTTGGGAGTAATTTAAGTATTGGGAAAAGAGTCATTTGCTTTCATTTCAATTGCATTTTAAGCCATACATTCGGCTGCAATTTGGACTATTAAGTACATGTTCTCAGAGTGAAGGGTTTATTATTTTTTCTATGAATTCCTCTACAGTAATTTCTCAGTGCTTCCAAATGATAGTGAATGCTTATGTTTTAATGTCATTAACATTTACTGGGGCCCTTTATATTCTTATATCTGAAGTATAGGTTATACTATGGTCAACAAATATATTGAATTAAGTTAGTATAAAAAAACCATTTAATTATTTTAATGCATAAGTGTTATCATCACCCCATTCCCCAATTAATAAAAATTAAGGAAATTAAGAAATGTGTAGCTATTCAGTAAATAGAATGTTCATCTGGCATTCATAAAATTGAGAATTATAAAATTAATTAGAATATTTAGGTTTGTTCTTTTCATATAAGTTTGTTGAAAGGGGTGATTCTTTTGGTGATCTACATTTGGAGATCTTTGCACCCAGCATCCTGTGACTGAGTGTGCTGTATGTTCATGTAATCCTTGCCTTACTGAAAATTATATTTTGGAAGACTGTAATCTGTGCCATCAGGCAATTTTGTTATAAGTGTTATTATGAAGCCAGCTTAGAATTTTTTAATAAGTTTGAATACCAAATTAGATATCAAATTGTACTTGACAACTTGAGTATTATATTGAATTTTTAATTTAATAGTAGCTTCTTTAATGTTTTAATTGTCATCTTAAATTTTTGGTTATCAAATTCAAATGCAATCTTGGCAGCTAAAAATTAGAAGCAAGAAGAGATAGGATTCAACTGTTGTATGCCATAGATTATGATTTCATGAGACAGAGATATTCTTAAACAATCTATAAAACATTTTCTCAAATTCTGTAGGTAGATATTTTGATATACTTTATAAAGTCAATTACCCCCCAAAAAAGATTGATTTGAGATTATTTTGTCAGTACTTAATAGACTAAAATATTTCTTAATAAAATTTGCTAAACATTGAAGTTATATCAATACTTGAAATAATTTCTGAATAGAAAATAATTTTTTTAAAAGTTCCTTTGTTTTAAATTCTTAAGGTTTAAAAATAAAGACGATTTTTATGTGCATTTCTATTAGCCTCCCAGTGCTGCTGTAACAAAATAAAACAACAGTTTTTTTTTTTTAATCAAACTCATTCTCTCAGAGTTCTGGAGTTCTGGAGGCCAGTACATGGTCCTAAATCAAGGTGTCATCAGGACTATGCTCTCTTTGAAGGCTCTAGAAAAGAATCTGTTCCAGGCCTTTCTCTTAACTTTGATGTTGCTAATAATTTGTAGTGTTCCAATCTCTGCCTCTGTGATTACTTGATGTTGTACCCATGTGTTTGTATCAACTCTCCTTGGAAGGACACCAGCCATAATGGATTGAGTCCCACTCTAATTGAATATGCCCTCATCTTAACTTGATTATATCTATAGAGAAGACCCTATTTTCAAATAATATCACATTCCCTGGAATTGAGGGTTTGTACTTGAATTCATCTTGTTGGAGTTCAACCTATAACAGCTTTCAGTAGTTAAATAGAAACAGTCTAACAGCAGTTGGAAAAGGGATCTCAGAAATATTAGCATCTGTGATCCTTGTTTGTATTTCTTTCAGAGTCTTGACTTTGGGTCATCTGCTTGCACTTTAAGTAAAGTAATTATAACCTCAGACTATTTGTGATTCAAGAACATTGTAATTTCTCTTTGAAGCATTTTTCCATTGACTTATTGTCTCAGAAGTCTCTTCAAAGAATCTCCTCGTATCAGAAATTATAAACAAATTGACACTAGGTTTGGCTGTTTGTTTAATATCACAGTTGATGAAATAATGAATGACCATCAATAGTATGACAGAACCACTACCTTTTTTTGAATCTTAAAAAACTCTATTATCCTTTTTACACATGACCAAACAGGCTTTGGACATAGGTTACTTTTCTAAGAGCTTTACAATAATTGGGGAAGCTGGTTTTGAACTTGGCAGTCTGACCCTACAAACGATCTCTCACCTTCTGTGTTATATATTATGTTGTTTTTGTTTTCTATTTAAGGCACATGAAATTGCTCATCAGTATAATTTTTTTTTTTTAGTTAAACTTTTATTATTTTGAGATTATTGTTGATTCACAGGCAGTTGAGGGAAATAATTCAGAAGGATTCCTTGTATCCTTTACTTAGCTTCCCCCCAGTGGCAACATCTTGCAAAACTATAATATTATGTTTGAATTGGTACATTGACTTTGACACTGTCAGGATACAGAACATTTCTATCACTACAAAAATCATCCCTGTTGTCGTTTTAGAAACACATTTACTTCCTTCCATACACCTTCCTCAGAATGACTCAATGAGATGAGCCCTGGCAACCTCTAATGTGATCTCCATTTCTATAATTTTGTCATTTCAAGAATATTATATAAATAGAATCATGCAGCATGTAATTTTTGAGGATTTTTTTTTCACTCAGCATAATTCTCTGGATATTCATCTGTGTTTCAGCCTGTATCAAATTTGTTCATGTTATTGTTGAGTAGTATTTTATAGTATGAGTGCACTACATTTGTTTAATATTCACCTGTTGAAGGATATTCGAGTCATTTCCAGTTTGGGGCCATTATGAGTAAAGCCTCTGTGAACATTTATGTACAAATTTTTGTGTGAAGATAAGTTTTCATGTTTCTAGGATAAATCTCAAGAGGGTAATTGCTGTATTGAATGTCATTTGCATATTTAGTTTTATAAATGAAACTGCCAAACTGTTTTTGAAATCTGTTTATGCTTTGTTTTGTATCCTTTGTGTTTACAGATTCAATACTTGGCAATACTACTTTCCACAAATGACACTAAATTCAATATCAAATATAATTTGTAATTGTTTTGAAGTGTGGATGGAATTCTATATTTTATAAGGGTATTTTTTCTGGAATGGGTCACTTAACAAGTAGATGAGCCTAGCAGCCTGCTCAGCTTTTACATAACATCAACATACTATTTTTCTCTTCTCATTAACTCTATTGTGTATGTTAATAGCCTTTCTAGGAGTTTTTAATGGTTATTAATAAAATAATATTTTTTTTATATATTTAAAGCCATACCCAATTAATTTTGCTCTCAAATTAAGCCCTTTACATGTTCAGCGATTGAACTCAAGAATTCAGTGTTAGGTCTTTATCTGTGCTATTTTAAATACAGGTGCTATTTTATTGTAATATCCATTTATGTAAGTGCCGTTACCTTGGTGTTCCCCCTTGAAATTTGTTTTGTGGGTGGTTCCGTCACAAATATCCCTTGTAAACAGCTCTTGTGATAAATGCATATCTCTATACAGTAGAGTATTACCTCTCCAGCAAGACAGTATTTTAACTCTTGTACCTACTATATCATCTTCCATGCTTATGGCTATTGGATTTTTTCTATGATGTGTTTTCTGACATTCTCTCCGGCTGGCATTGCTATTTGATCAGTCCTGTAGGGTTTCACTTTTTTTCATCTTTGTTTTTTCTCATCTTTGTTTTTGCCTTCATAATTAATTTTTCACCTATATCTTTATAGTTTTGCTTTCATAATTCTTTTGATCTCTATGATTTCATAGTTTACTCATAGTTCAAGAATGAATTCTTTGAAGTTGCAAAGTATATATTTGACAGATAAAGTTCAAAAACAAATACAGTTTCTTATGCATTTTAATTTTCAAATAGGTAATAGATGTTTAATACCACATCATAGGAAGTCAAAAGTGAAATTGTAAAAAGTAATAAATATGTGCTAAGGAAACCTAAGATATTTTTTGAACAACCAGCAGTCACTTACCATTTTTAACAAGTGCAAATAATAAATGTGGTTTTCATGTGGTCACTGATGTTTTGTCTCACACGGACTAGAATTATCAAAAGAAAATCACATCTCACTAAACCTTAGGGAAGTATACTTCAAATGGATTGCTTCTGATAAATAGAAATCTTTCTTCTGTGTTATAAATGAACATCATATGCAAAAATTAGTTTTAATGGAAATTGAAAAGGTCATTAGTATGATATCATGCATATAAAATGAGCAAGTCCATGAAGATTTCTCAAGTTTGGCACTATTGACATCTTGGGCCAGATAATTCCTTAATCTGGGTGGCTGTCTGTGCACTGAAATGTGTTTAGCAACATCTCTGGCCTCCACACACTACATGGCCAGTAGCATGAACATGTTCTTTTTTATTCTTATGTCAAATTTAATCTTTAGGCTTTCTATGCTATTAGACTGTCTTGGTAAAAATTCTGCGACTAGGGATAGAGACAGGATTGTCTTCACTAAAACAGTAAAGTCGACCCTTTATTTTTCTTACTTCTCAGCTATGCCTTAGTATATGATGGATCTTTTCTGATCCCATCCTGCCCAGCAGAACTTGTGGCCCTGTTGTCTATTTCATCACAACTTCACTGTGTGATTAGTGACTCCTGGTATGTATTTTGAGCTAATGCATATATAAAGATAATGGCTTCCTGGGTTACTATTCCAAATCAGACTTGAATTTTGGCAGGTCTGAGTCTGAAGAGGCTAAGTGGAAAATTTAAAATTAGAGCAGCACCTCTAACAAAGATGTTTTCGGTGAAATTAGCCCTTTGTGCTTGTAAGCACATCATAGAATTGTACTTCATTTGAATCCACACAATGGAGATCATGACTTCAAAAGACTGGAAAGTCTTTTGTTTTTTTTCTGCCGTAAAATCCAGCCCACTATCTCACACAGTGAACGATCGAATGAATAGCATTTTGTTGGCATTATGACAGATAGGGTGTGAGCTTAAAAAGGCAGATTTTGATTCCTCAGAGAGATTCCTGAATTATCTTTGATGTCTTAAATTTCTTCATCACCTATATGCTGTCAAACCATCAAATCTCAGGAGTTCGTTCTTTGAACCATCTTTTGAATACTCTTGTCACTTCTTCACTGGCTATTTGAATGTTGAAAGACTCTCATATCTACTTGTCTCTTCTCTATTCCCTCTGATACTGCCAGACTAGTTTTAAAAACAAGTTTTGCAGAATCACAGAAATCTGTGTCTCTCCACACCTGGCTCCATCATGTCTATCAACATTATCTCCTACTCCTGCTGAAAGGAACCTGCTTTCTAGCAGACCAAGTTTTTTCACTGTCTTGAATGTACAAGCTCATACCTGTTCTGTGTTTTTGCTTGATTTTTTTCACTCTTGCATGAGATGAAAATATTTGTTTTTGCCATTTGACCATATTCTTAATCACTATCCCAGGTTCTGCGGAAGCCTACCTCCTGCATAGGGCTATCCTTAACTTGTTTATTCCATATTGATTTCTACTTTCTTTTATCTGAACATGTTGATGACAAGTAGTACTCATTTTGGCCCTTAGCAATATATGGCTTTGTTCAAAGTGATAATAGTTTTGCATGTGTGTTTTACCTCTTCAGCTAATAAATAAATTCCTGGAAAGCAAATACTCTGAAATTTTTGTATTTCATTAGTATGTAATTATTTACATAATAGGTACTTAGTAAAGCCTTGTATTAATGGCTGGCCAGGTACTGACTATATTCTAATTATTTTAAAATATTTTAAAACCAAGATCTAAAAGTCTTATAGAAACTGATACCACTTTGTGTAGTCTCAGATTAAAGAAGGATGAACTTTATATATGTTAGAGAAGGAAAATGTATTTCCTTAGGTAAGAAATTGAAAGTAGAGTTACCTTGGACACGATAAATCAACTAGCAGTCTACAAAAAGAACTCTATTTGTGGTAGCTATTTGAATTATGGCACAATTAATGTCACTTTGGATATGAAATGTATATCAGATTGAGCTATGGTAGTGGAAATGAGTAAATGTAAAAATAATAGCTGACATGGATTATACAACTTGATTGCAGACTTCTAACTGATCTTGATTTTCTTCTTTTCAAAAACTCAGATACCTCTTGTTGCTGCACAAATGGACATTTGAACGTGCTGTTGAAAAACATTTGCAAGCATGGAGACCTCATCAATGCTGTCCTCATTGAATGATGAGTGTAAATCAGACAATTACATTGAGCCTCACTACAAGGAATGGTATCGAGTAGCCATCGATTTGCTGATTGAACATGGGTTAGAAGCATACCAAGAATTTCTTGCCAAAGAACGAGTATCGGATTTTTTAGCTGAAGAAGAAATTAATTATATTTTGAAGAACGTCCAGAAAGTTGCACATAGTACATCACATGGTACCGATAATACTGATAATTCTTGCGATGATGCCTCATCTTCCGGGACTTACTGGCCCATTGAGTCTGATGTGGAAGCTCCAAATCTTGATTTAGGTTGGCCATATGTAATGCCTGGACTCTTAGGAGGAACCCACATAGACCTCCTCTTTCATCCACCAAGAGCACACCTACTGACAATTAAGGAAACAATTCGGAAGATGATAAAAGAAGCAAGAAAGGTAATGATATTCCTATTTCTAAATGAAAAAAAAAAAAATTGAAACATGCAGAAAAGTACCAGACTAGTATAACACATGTGTGTTAAAATAATCTCTGTGTGTATGGACCATGCCTATTATTTTCAGGAAATACACATATGGATTCATAGAAAGGTTGTACTTCCCATATTTTGCATGTATCTGAGAGAGTGGTGTTAGGTCCTTGCTAAACATGGAGGTTTTCTTCTCTTCATAATATATATACATCTAAGAGAGCTTATGCCCATAAAGGCAAAGATGTGTGAACTGTGAATGAGATGATGATTTGATGCATTTATAAATCCAAAGTACTTAACATTTTCCTTAATCTCTGAAAGGTAATATGTTATCGGTAAATTTGGTGAAATTTTCTTTGTCCTCAACAAGACTGAGCCTTAATTCTTGCTCCAGATATAGTTTATGCTATTAAATAAACCATAGACTTACTTATTCATTTTTTGAAATGTGTGGAAACAGTACAAAATCAGGCAGTGGTCCCCAGCCTTTTTGGCAACAGGGACTGGTGCTCCTATGAGAATTTAATGCCTGATGGGTCAGGCCTGGTTAGTACTTGGATGGGAGACCACCTAGGAAGAGCAGATGCTGTAGGTGTAAAAAAATTTAAGGGACTACAAACTGACAAGGTCCTTGCTATCCATGAGGTCAACCATGGGTTGCTTCACCTAAAAAAAAAAAAAAAATGCCTGATGAGCTGAGGAGAAGCTGAGGCAGTGATGCTGCGGAGTGGCTGCAAATACAGATGAAGCTTCGATTGCCTGCCCTCCACTCACCTCTAGCTGTACACCCCAGTTTCTACCAGGCCACAGTCCAGTACCAATCCATGGTCCTGGGGGTTGAGGACCCCTGAAATCAGGCATAAAAATGTAAAATACTGAATTACGAGTTACTTAACATTTTAGGGCCTTGATGCTCTTTATTAAATATTTGTGTTGGCTTATAAATCTCAAAAATTTTATTTTCTAACTCATATTAAACTGTAAAAAAATTTTTTTCAATTAAATAAAAATTATTTAGAATTTTTTGTGTAGGAATGCGTTAGTTTCCATGAGAATGTGTTACTTTCTTTCCATCAGCACCATGATAGGCAATTTGGAGAAAAACAAAATTTCATTAGCTGTTAATGTAGCTCAACCTAGTGGTTTAAAATGTATGGACAAAATGCTATGTCTAGTTCTTAATTATGGATACTGTACAATATAGAGATTTAGGTCTAAAGGGACTTTAGCTGCACACATACATGAAGTTGCTTTCTTTTGTGTTAACAAGGCACAGAAATGCTTGAAAAGCATATATTTATGAAATGCAGAAATACAAGACCCTTGAATACCACAATGGCATGATTGATCGTGCGACAAGCAACTAAAAGCTTCACAATCATGTTAGGGACACATAATGTTCTGATGCTGATCTCAAATGTAGGCTTTGCAAAAATAAGGTGATCCCCCCCCCCCGCCCCAAACCCTTTGAGTTCAAAATAACCTGACTTTTTAGCTATGTTAACTATTTTAGCAGGATTGTATTAAAGAAAGCACTAATAACCTATTTTAATTGTTAAACATTAACGACAGAATCAGGCCCATGGCAGGTGTTCAAATTTTTAATGAATGAACTGAACTCTCAGTTCAATTTCTGAATTGAACCATGAATATTTTTAATACTGTACTATCCTGTGCTCTGTGAACAAATTATACAATGATATTTTGTGACACAACAGAACAAAATTCAAGACTACATACAAGTCCTTGTAAAAGTAAAATTAACAAATATCAAGTACCAATATTTGCTAATTTCTGTTTGGGAACAGTATATTTTTGAAACACAGTATTGTTAACTGAAAATTGAAAAATACATTAGTAAAGATTAATGTTATTATGATGGTAAACTTAGTTATGAATTCATCAGCCTACACCACAGCATGTTTTCTTTGAGAGACTGCATTTTTGTAATGAAAAATGAAATTTAGGAGATACCATGTGTCCCTTGGGCTAGCACTCACTGGAAACTGAATATTAATTATGACTGTTTGATGTATTTTTCTTTTTTCAATGTGGCAGCTATTTATTAAGAGAGACTCTAAAAGTAATATCTTTTGCCTGGTCATCATCTATTGGGAACTCCCGCTTGCATTAACAAGCTGAAGAACTTGAAGTCCATTCCATAAAAAAGCACAATGTTATGCTTCTCTTTCACGAAAGCAAAGTGACATAAAATAAGAAAGGAATTTAAAAAATTTTATTCAATTTGTATGTACATATCCAAGCTGAATTCAAAGAAAGAGAATTATTTGAACCTTATAAATTGCACATGTTGCAAATGAACATAAATCATAACTGATAACCATTTTCCCCCCAAAACATTGGAAAATGTGTTAATTTCTCCCCAGATGCAATAAGTACTGAGGTCGAATGGACTAGAATATGCATGGAATGTATATTTCTGAAGTAGTTTTGAAAATTCACATGTCACTGTTTACTTAAAGATTTTTGAATGATTCAGTACTCCAGAAATGAAAAAGTTATTGACCCATTTTCCCAATATTTTAGACTATTTAACTCATAACTAGACAAGGTCCTATAAAAAATTTTAAAATAAGAACAAATATTATTATGAAGTGGAAGCTTGTCAAAACATTGCTTTTTAAAGATTAAGTGTGGTTTTCATGATTATCATTTACTCAACAAAGTCAGGTTCTTATAATCCTTCAGAATTAATGGAAGCCTATTATCAGGATAAACTATTTTCAGAAGATAAATTCTCTTTATTGGTAACTCTCAATGAATTGTCATGTCATTATAAAGAGGATGATCTTTTTTTCCATAAAATATTGAATAATGTATCTTTTAATGGATAGAAGAAAGTTTCTTGTCTCCAGATTTCTCTGAGAGATTCTTCTGGTAATCAACATTATGAATCTCTAGAGTTAAGAGGCCAAACAAGTAGGGGCCAGCAACCAGCAAAGCAGAAACCAGAAAGCCATCTCAGAGAAAAATTTAAATATGTTCTCACTGCCTGTTTGCAATTGAGGTAAGGTACTTACGAAAAAAATCTTAAGAAAAAGAGTTCAAAACCAAATTTTTTAGAAGTCCAAACATTTGAAGTCTGATCATAATCACCAAGTAAACCTTCTAGTTCCTTGGGAAAGGAAATAAAAATGATATTATATCTTATCTGTCTATACTAGAAATGTTTTGTTTCTGAATTTCACTAATTTATATGTCCTTGATTTATTGACCTTAAACAAATAGCTAGATATTTCTTCAACGAAAATTTGTTTATTCAGGACAACAAAGAATTGAAATTTGGGACATGCAGTCTATGGCAAACCATGCTTAAGTCCACAGAATAAAGGAGAGAGACTTCTTTTATAGAGGAAATGGTGGCTCAGAAGGGATGTCGTAAAAAGTCCATTGGAGGAAACTGAGAATTTGAAGTTTAGTGGCTTTCATTGTCTGAGTAGTAACAGTTTTCATTGGCTGAGTGGTTGCTGAGCAAAGAGAAGATCTTCCTTTCTGCTGGAGTAATAGTAGAAAAACATCTTCCTGTTTGAAATGGAAAATAAGTCTCTTTCTGTTTGGGGACGGACAATGAGAAGTGGGGCATGACTGCTCCCCCTGCAGGCCCTCCCAACTCCAATTTAAGGCTCTGTTTATTAATCTTCACGGTTTCTAGCTTAAATAATACAATCCCTGAATCATTCTGCTTTTATAATACTTTTGAGATCTATAGATTTGTTTTTATTGATTCATTTATTTTTTTTAGTTGTCACTTAGAAGTTATTTAGAGGGTTATTTTTAATTCTCTTTTGCTTTCTTTTTATTTTATTTTATTATTATTTTTTTATCTGTATTCTTACTTATTTTGTTACTTGAGAATTTTTCCTTTGGGAAAATCTAGTTGCACTTAACATCTTACTTGTGCTTAAAAGGCCCATATTTACTGACTCTTTTTCTACCCCCTTTCTATTTTTCACTATGTGATTGACATAATTACACTTGGGTCAACTTTATAAAGTCTGATAGTGTCTAGTAAGACTTTTCTCAGGTTATTATTTGTCTCTCAGGAGGTGTTCCCAAGATGATATATGCATGTATTCCTAATTACTGTGAATGCCTCTTAAGACAGCATCCTCTCTAATTACTTTTAAAAAGTAATCTTTCATTAAAATAATTTTTCTCCTAGCCACTCAGGAGTAGATATCTATAAATTATAACTTCTGATAGTCTAGAATATGTAAATGTTTAACCAGAATGCTATTTGCCTCTCTGTTTCCTAATTCTAGGCTAGCTGCTCCTGTGAGATGTGAATCTTACTCTTGTGAAATATAGACTCAAGAAGATACTTAAGCAAAAGTCTAGTGAGAATTAGGGCAGAGTAATTCCTGAGGTGCTCTGTACTGCATTTCCTGCATTCAGGTCTTGGTTCCTCCCTGAGTCACTGTTCCTGGGTGTGTCTTTTTTGGCATAGGGAGTTATTAGTAATACAGAGAAACATTAACTATCAGCTGGCCCCATGGCTGCAACTGGAAAGGTGAACAGATGATGAGGGAGTTTCCTGATATTTTACGGGTATTAAAAAAGTAGTGCTAGACTAGGGGCTTGATACCAGGGCTTTACCACTAAGTATGCATTCTACAAGTATCACATGTCCCCAGGTATCTTCATTTAGTTAGAGAAAGATATAAAGACTTTGAGTGTTTTTAAAATCTAATGTTTCCATCTAAATCTCTAATAGCACATAGCAACTCACTTGTTTTAATGTTATACTCCTTGCTGAATTAGTTCATTATATGAATAAATTTTGTGTCATAGTGTGTCACTTCCGTCTGCATGACTTTGCAACCATATCCTGCCCCACTAAGTGATATTTATGTATTTATCAGTGCCTTTATTTGACTGAGATCATCTTTCACCTGATATTCCCAATCTTTGATAAGAATTTCCTCTCTGCCCCTTCTCTATTTCAGCTCTCACTGTGAATACTTCTGTTCTTGTGAATTTGAGTCAACATTAGTTTCTTCCAAGAAATATCTTTTACTTAATCAAATTTAATGACATTACTATCCTGTGATATTAACTTGAACCTCTTCTCTTAATATAATACACTTTATGTTAGTGTGTGTGTGTGTGTGTGTGTGTGTGTGTGTGTGTGATTGTGAGATTGAGAGAGAGAGAGCAAGAGAGATAGAAAAGGGAGGGGGGAGGGAGGGAACTGGTTAAAATTACACTGACTTTGCTATGCCATTTCTTTTTCTGTATGGGAATAATCTTTCTACACCAACTCCTGATGCTATACAGAGAGAAAATACATTATATATTCTTCTCACTTCATTCACATACTCCCTTCTTCCACTACTACCAATAACCATGATGGTATCAAGTATATAATTTTTAACACTGTTACTTAAGCAAGAGAGGAGAGGGAAGAAGATATTCTTTAACTTTATTGCAAGATAGAATTTAGGGCTTCTATGATTGACTTGATGACTTTTATGGGCCAAAAACTAAAGTTCTGTTTTTTAAAGTTGCCCAAATTCAAATGATGCTCTTTTAAAAAGAGGCTTCATGGAATGGTATGAAAGCCCTGAATCTTGGAGTCAGTACTGGGATAAATCCAGCTAAAACAGCTGTTTCTATTAGACATTGCACTGTAATCTCTCTGAGCTTTATTTTCGCCATCTGAAAAATGAAGATGCTAATACTCCATAGTATCCTTATGAGAATGGAATAGCTGGCATACCTAACATAACACCTACTACACATTTAATGCCCTATGGATGGTATTAAGATGATGACTTCTTCTCTTTCTTAACCTCCTCTTACATTATTAAAGACCTTAATTTTGATTTGGCATTTGGTCCTTAAAAGCAAGAGCAGTCCAATTGCAGTAGCCAACAAGACAGTATCTTATTAGGAATGCCATCTAGGATTATTAACTGTTTGTGCAATGACTATTCCTGAAAATAAACACATTTCCAAAATAAAATAATGGTTGTGTACACTACAATAGTTATAGAGCAACTCATCATTTTCCCAGTGTTATTGCTTAGTATGTTCAAAATGGGAAAATACTGATTCAAAGTAGGTATGTTTGAAAATAAGACCTACTGTGAAGAAAGCTTAGAGAGAGAGATATATTTTTATATTCAGAAAGTATAAAAAAGTTATCCTCTTTTATGGAAAGCAGTTTAGTGTTGATGAAAAAAATTCTAAACCATACTTACATAACATTCTGAAGATCTAAAAAACTACAGCACTCATGAAAAGCCAAGGGAAGGAGAGGCAAAGTATATAGACCAAAAGAAATAATCTTTTCATTTTCATCTAGAATTTTAAAAGTGGTAATTTTATTAGATTTTTAAAGAAAGACATTATACAAGGGTTTCATATTTATAAAAAAGAACAAGGTTTTGTAAATTTTTAAACTTCATATTATAGACCTACCATTTGGTGTTGAAATTTAGTTCTAATAACTTAATTTATGAAGTATTGTTACTTATTAAATATTTCTGATATAATTTTTAAAATTATAATTATTATCTAAGGCCCATAGTAGTTACTCTGTTTATCTTAAAAAACTCTGCTTTCTCCGGAAAGGTGCTATTTTATGCTTTGTTGAAGCCAAAAACCTCAAGGATATGAAAAAAGAAAAAACTGTTAAATGAGATTTTTTAATTTGATCACACACAAAAGTCCTCTGTAATTTTAAGTTTCAGATGTTTTATCAGACAGTGTATTATCAGGTAAAATCTAAAGATCACCCATTAAGTAATTTATTTAATTTTAATTTTGACAGAATTTTATTTGAAAATTGGCAATTTGAGAAACAGTTTTGCTTTAAAAAGAAATATTAAAATTACTATCAGAGACAATACATTTACCAGAAACTCTGCTTTGATAGTATTACTCTATACTTTTGTTAACTATTTGGGAAAAAATTAAAAATTTGAGTTATTTAAGAGTGCATATGATTTATCTAATTAAGGGAAGTATTTTTAAAATCACTTTCTCTACTCAGTTATTGCCCTTTGGTTATCTAATTCTTATTTTCCAAAATAAGCTGTGAGAAATAATTTTTCTAGGGATGACATGTGGTGTGTACACTCTTTCTATTAAAATTTAAGGGATCGTTACTGACGATGAGGCCAAAAAAATAGTTCTATATGTTCTCAGGTCTCTGAAGTAGAGTGCTTATATTTTATGATAATTTCTATTTACTCATTTTCTTTTCACATGATTAAAGTAAAACCGTACACTTAGTTACTTTTTGAAATTTATAATATTTTTCTGAAAACAGACCTTTAGTAACTTGTTGGAATGGCAAAGCTAGTTGTTATAAAAATTATGTTAATAAAATATTGAGTTTTCCTAATGTCTAAATAACACCTATATTTCATAGGGATAGAATTTGTCAGTCTTACAAACTCAGATGCCTTTAGGGCCAAGCCTGAAAAGTAAATAATAGTCCTGCAGAGGAGAAGGGGACAAGAAGGGAGTGAAAGGAACATGGAAGAAGAGAACGCAACTCTAGGAATCCTTTTATAAATAAAAGGTAGCTTTCAGCTTAATGTAATAAAATGTTTAGGGCCTCAGGCATTTTATCAAAAGTAATTTTTATAGGAATAAGGGGATATAGCTTTCCTTTACTTATCCGTCCTAATGAGATGTAAAAAATAATGGAGGTTAGCTATGGGAGCCTTTATGAGATGACGAAGGCTGTAATACTAGCCTAACATTTTGTATTTAAAAGATTCTTTCTGCTATTCTATAGTTACCACAGGTTCATCATGTGGTATATGTTTTTATATCAGTTATTCATGTCTTCTAATTAGTTACTCTTCAAATTATTTGGAAAATAATTGGTTGTTTTTTATCATCAGGACTGGAACTGGGTTCTGATTTTGAGTAATGGATTTATATTATATAATTTAGTAATAGTAACAGGTAGAATTTATTGAGCACTTATGTGGCAAACACTGTGCTAAGCACTTCACCTGCATTACCTTAAATTCACCTTCACAACCTTACCCTGTGAAATATGTACTTTCATCATTCATATTTTACAGTTGAATTATCTGCTTTTTTTGTGATACATATGACTCTAGACAGTGGTACTGATCCACAATGATTATAATTAGAAAGTAAGAATGACTGCGTATTCCTAAATAGAGGTACTGGAGGACCTTGGTGAGAGGGTTTAGAATTGAGACCAGTTGGTAGTGTGGAAGTATTGGTTTCTAAAAGAGCCAGGTACAAGGCCATTATAGGGTTGCTATTAGAAGTCAGAAGTAACATACTTGGAACTGACAGGTTATAATAAGTAAACGAGGAATAGTACCTAGAATGCTGATTAGATCAGGAAGCACTGAAAAGAAATGAGTTCTCTACGTTCAAATATAGGGAAAATTTGAAAAAGTAAGAGAAAGAGTCAGACAATGGAGTTTTCTTTTGTCTTCTGCTGGGTTCAGCTATGAGAGGCATCAATCAGTCTTTGGCCAGCCTTAAAGAGTGAAAAGTATGGCAACCTATGCATTTATTCAGCAAATTTTATTTAATGCCTACTGTTTGTCAGATACTATTCCAAATTTGGGGGATATATAAGAGAATAAGGTACCTTAAGAAACCCAACCTTTGAAAGGAGCATACAAATGAGGAGAGAGATAAAAAGCATAAGAGATGAGGACTGCTATGGAGAAAATCAAAAGAAGCCACAAATATGTTTGGGTAAGGAGGATTAAGAGTGCTGGAGGGGTTAATTTGCAATTTAAAATAGAGTTTTCAGAGTAACCCTCATCAAGAAAGTAACACTGGAGTCAAGATTTGAGGGGAGGGAATGAGCCATTTTTCTATTTTCAGACAGAGCTGACTAGACATACAGTAAGCTTTAGGGCAGGAACATGGCTTCTTGTTTGTTAGAGGAACAGAAAGCAAAGGGAAGATGAGTAGGTGAGTTCAGAGAGGTAACATGGAGACCATATCATGGAGGTCCTCATGAGCCATTATAAGGACCATGGCTTATGCCCTGTGCAAAATGGGGAGCCGCTGGAAAATTCTGAGCAAAAGAGAGACATGATAATTTCAAATGTGCTGTATTTTAAGAAGGCACATTTACTGCGTATTGGAAATTAACAGTATGGGCTTAAGATTAAGTCTTTCAGAGGCTATTAAAATAATTCAAGTGTGAGATAATGGTGTCTTAGATGGCAGGATGGTGGCAGTGATGGTTAGATTTGGGATATATTTTGAAGGCAGTAAAATGTGGGATGTGAAATAGGTTGAAGAATATAAGATTTCTCTAGAAATTTTGGCCTGAGCAATGGGATTGATGACATTATCATTTGAAGTTGGCGTTAAGAGTCATCAGAAATGTGGAATTAAGCAGATACAGAGGCCAAGTTACAAAGGATTTAAGTGATCATTTTCACCACAGTCATGGGATAATTGACCACTAACCCCAGCAACCAAAACCTACAGACATGTCTAAATAGAAATTAGGGTTAATGTTAGAATCTAAACACAGTGTGACTAGACTTGGAGATCAGTCTGATTCTGAGGGCATAGGTGAGGGATGGCTTTAGAAGTAACTTGGATAAGATTCAGATACAAAGAAATGGGTGAATACAGAATGTAAGATAAAAAGAAGACTGACTGGATGCTGACACAGAACCTGATAAACAGATTATATAACCTCCTGAAAAGTAAACTGCCCAAAGGCAATAATTAAGCAACTCCCACATCCTGGGTCAGGTGAGTGAAAGACAGAATAAGAAACTGGGAAGGTCATTTTTTTGTAGGTCATTTAAGGGCAGATAAATTTTGAGTAGGAGATGTATGGAGGAGAGCTTGGCATTTTCAAACAGGGAATGCCGGGGGAGTAGAGTTCAGTGGAAAAAAAAGGAAGGTGGCAGTTGATGAGACAGGTAGGTCGAGATCAAATTGTGAAGACCCTTCAATCCAGTTTTGTGGAATGGATGGTGAGAAGTCGTGAAATGTTTTGAGTTAGTCAGTGATGCCATCGGACTTAGTCTTGAATACATTAACATTTTGTTGGTTAATTGAAGTGTAGAGGAAAATATAAAACAGATTGTAATGTGTTAGGATAATACTCATTAGCAAGCTAACAATAGCCTGGAGCTGACCAAAATTCAGTATAAAACACAATGTCTTCTTGAATAGAATATGCCATCAATTTCCTGCTATAACAGAAAAAAATATGTAACTACATACTTAATTCTGTATCTTAAGGAAGGTTTGGGGGGCCTTAGTGCTATTTTTTTTTCAAATGTCTATCTGATTTAAGTCAATACAATGTACTTCTATACAATAAGTTTCAACTATACATACATGTAGTCTAATTCTATAAATACTGGAATGTACAAAGTGATTTGTTAGGTCCTACAAGTGGAAGAAGCAGCACTCTAAATGGTTTATAGGCTAATGTTTGGGGGCCGTGCCTAAAGATTCATTGAAAATATATAGATAAAATTTTGTGAGTATATGGATATTTGATTGTCCTATGTTAGAAAGAGTTTGGATTTTTTTCTCCATGCTTTTTCTCTTTTGGTTTCAGAATATTATAGAGACATTTCTTGAAGATTCAAAGTAGAAAAATTCGGTACAGATAAAATACCTTCAAAATATTTATTGGCAAATACAATAGTATTTGCTTATTAGTTCAATTTACTAGTTCAACAAATGTATTCGATAAGGATTTATTTTTTCTTATCAGAGCACATATATTTCTTATAGAAAATACTGAAAAAACACAGGAAAGGGTTAAAAAGAATAAAATTTAGAAATTTCTTCCTTGTAAGAGAGAGATCTACATGTGCATATGTATGTGTAGGTATTTTAGTACCTTACATAGACCTCTGAAATAGAATGTTTATATGCAATGTACTGAGATCGTACTTGAGATTACGTATAAAAAATTGCCTCCTGCTTTTCTCACTTAGGATTTTTCTCATAATAAAATATTTGATTTACTATACTGATAAGCAATGGCATAACTAAGGAGGCAGCAGTGGGAACTGCCTGCCCTGGCACAGTTACTGAGGAATCTCATTATCTCTAGAGAATTTTTAAAAAATGCTAAGACTGGCTAAAAGGCAGTCTGCTTTTTATTATGCCATGGGCTGGCAACTGTAAATAATGTCAGTGGTAATATGCTTCTCCTCACCAGGGCAGACCCTGCCACCTCCACCCACCCTTGCTCCTCTTTCTACCCCTTAGTACATCAATACTGATATAATGAGTGTCTCATGGTAATGTTCCTATAGAAATGAAGAGCCTATAGCTGTTTTTGTGTAATCATTAGCCACTCAATAATTAGTTGGCTATTGAAGCTTTAAAAGCAGACAAATCAGTAAGTGTACATTTTCTTTCACAAACCAGCTTCCCTTCGGGCTGTATTAATTTGTTGTTAATAATCACATTTCAATCCCCCAACCCCCAAGAATTCAAACAAATATTTTAAACTAGGAAATAAATGTGAAAGGCAAAAACATTGACATTTGACTAAATTATCAATCCAGAGTGTGCTATTAGAAAATTCATGATCTTGAAAGAAAATCAGTACCTGAGTCATAGAAGTTGTATTCAAGCCTGCTGAAATTCTGGAGCAGTTACTGAAAAAAAAAAAAAAAGAGAGAGAGAGAGAGAGAGAGAGAGAGGGAGGGAGGGAGGAAAAAAATGCAGGAAGGGAGGGAAGGAAGGAAGGTGAGAGGGAGGGAAGAAGGGAGGAAGGAAGGAAAGAAAAATGGCCTCCTGCTTTTCTCACTTAGGAAGGAGATCAGTCATTCTGGAGTTTGTGCCCATTTTACAAATGGGTAGTTGGAAATTGAGAAAGTCCAAAAGTCCCAAATCTCCCAAACTAATTAGTAACTATCAAGTCAAATAGTATTCAGGCATCTCAATTTCTATCCTGAGACTCTTACATCATGTCTCTTTACTGGGAAGAGAACTAACTTTGTTAATAACATTAATAATATCTATCATTTATTGAGTGGTACCTGACAAGCAATGCTGGAAGCTCTTTATATGTATATGCATTTATGTTCACAACCCCTCTCCGAGATAGATACTTCTATTGCCTCCTTTCAGTAGTGAAGGCCAAAGAGATAAAATAATTTATACCAGGATTTAGAAGTAGGAACTGTCAACACTGGTACTTGAGCCCAGGCAGTAGGCCCAGACAAAGCGCATAACCATCAGTATACCATACTTCTGACAGACCGTTCCTTGCTGGTACCAGGCAGACCAAAGGAATTCTCACAGAACTTTTGTGTAGGTATTATTACATTCAGCTCCTGATTAGCCACCAGATAGGTCCAACTCAATAAGCATGACATATTATATGTAGCTCTTCATGTTGAAAGAGGCTCTGCATGCATCCTTATCTTTGTGTTTTATCTCCTTCCACTTCCCTCCAGTTACCTTATGCTCCAGTGTCACTGAATTTTTTGGGCAATTTAATGGCAGCTTAGTCCTTCCTAATTTTGTACATGATCATTCCCCTAGCTGGAGCATCCTTTCTCATATTCTTTGCCTCCCATTCATCTTTTACAGTCAGTGTTGAATTTTACTTGTTTGGCTGAGCTCTGATCAATTCCCTTGCCAGACTTTGATTAGTTGCCCCTATGCCATTGTCACTATGCTATTATCCTTTGATTTTAGATATATACTTCATTCTGTCAAAGGATTCTTGCTATGGATTTTTTAAAAAACATACACTATCATTTCATTTGTAAATTCAGCTGACTTTTTTTATTGCTAATTTAAAGATAATGTATCTGTTTTCTATGTCTGCTTTTAAGACTTTTCATCTCTCATTTTCAGTAGCTTTAATGTGATGTAACTAGGTGAGTATTTATCTTTTAATTTTTTTTTTCGTTTCTGCTCCTTGACATAGTAGAGAGTTGAATCTATGTCTTAAATTCTACCCGCTGTTTTGGAAATATCTCAGCCATCATCTCTTCAAATATTGCTTCTGCCTTATTCTGTTTCTTTTTTTCTCCTAGGAGTTCTAACTACAGTTATGGTATATATCTTTGTTTATTTATACACAATCTATAATTTGGACACAAACTATATATATTTCATATTCACTTTTGTACTTTCCATAATTTTCTCTCTACTTAATTTTGGATATTTCTTACATAGCTATCTTAAACTCATCTGCTGTACCCTTAATTTTGTTACTGGTATTGCTCAATTATACAATTCTTGAATACCTCTAACAGTTATTTTAAAGTCTGTTTCAATACCAGTATCTGGATCACCTGTAGGTCTATTTCTGTTGTCTGTTTTTGTTTATTTTATCTTTTTCTCATGGTGTTTGGTCATTTGGTTCTGGGGATTTAGTTTGGTTTAGTCTTTCCTTTGGTTTGAAAGTTAAAGTAAGTGTAGATCACTTTATTCTGGATAGGGATTGAGACATTATGAGATTTAGTTTTTAGATTAGTGGTCTGTTTCCAGTTTTGACTTATTCCTAGGGTAACTCTACTAGGATTTCCTTTCAACATTGGAGGTGATTACAGGAGCCTATCTTTCTTGGAAGAATCTGACTCTTAATTTTTACCTTCCCAGTATTATTGTCAAAAGCTTTCTTAAGCTTCTTGCCCTCTTATCAGCTTCCTTCTATTTGGTTTCTCTTCCTTTTACTCAGTGACAATTTAGGATTTGGCAGATATCATAGTCAGTAACTGAATCTTGAGTTTACTTTATTGTAATTTTCTTTTCTCTGTGATTCTTCATCCCTCTGAGGTTGCTGAAAGCACATGACCACAGTTTACTGTTTGGCCTCAGTTCCTTGTTCTGTGAATTGACAAATGTAAAAAAATATTAGGTGAAAAAGTGGCAGGAAAATTTTGGCTTGCCTCATTGTTTCTTCTTTATCTATGACCTTGGCCCCACCAATGCTGCCTGCCTTTATTTTTGTTTCCCAGCCCTTATTATTGTTTCCAGTAGGAGAGCTGATCTAAAACAAGCTGTCATAGTTTTAAGTTAGAGGAGTCCTTTTCATTTTATTTTAAATGAATAGTATGATTGAATATCAAAAAGTCTGCATGCGAATTTATGAAAAAATACATCTATTAAAGGAATTTAAAATAAAATTAAATGATAAGTTGTTACTATTTTATGTTTAGAGAAAATTGTTTAAAATTTATGTCTATTACTAAAATATAAATATCGCTCTTTCAATGAATCATTTAAAGGCTATTTTTAGTTTACTCTTATTTTGAGCATTTCCAACATTTTTATGGAATGAAACTATTCTGTATTTAATTTTTATTCTCATGCCTTACTTTTCTAACATTTTTCTGTGCGGTGCACATAAAGTCAATTTTTTTGAGTGTACATTTCATCTTTTTTCAAAATCATTTGTCAATTTCAAATAATAAATGTATTCACTGAGCCAAGTATACCAACCTTTTTTCTAAGTTACATTTCAGTTAACAATCCAATTTGAAAAACCATGCAGCTTATTCCTAAAAAATAAAATAAAAGATCATTGTGCCAGCTACCTCATTTTTTGGTAATGGTAGACTGATTCTGATCCAATCAACAGAGCTTTTAGTATTCATTTACATAGTTCCACAGTAGCAAAATCCCTGGAGTTTAAAGTCATAGATTTCCCAGAGCTTAGTTTCACATTCATGTGTACGCCCACACTATTTTCATTTTTAAGGGTGAGGCCAAAGAAATTAAGAACTCAAACAATTAAAAATAACACTTCAGGAAATGTGACCCAAAGAATGCACTCATCTGTTACACATGCAAAATTCTCCCCTCAACCCAAGAAGTCAAAAAAGTTCAAAACTTTTTTTCCAGCTATAACCTGTGTAACAATATTTTCAACTCATATAACTGTGTTAATGAAAGGAAAAAAAAACAGCGATAAGAGCAGTTTTTAAAATTACATATTTATCATGGGGCTTAACGTTTAAAACTGGATTGAATATATTTATTTTCCTCAAACACTAAGGGCTGCTTCACTAGATAAATCCCTGATGCTTCCTTTCTGTTTAGGAACTTTCTAGGTGATATTCTCTAAACCAGTGGTCCTCAGCCTTTTTGGCACCTGAGACCGGTGCTCCTATGAGAATCTGATGCCTGATGATCTGAGGTGGAGCTAAGGCTCTAATGTGGGCACTGGGGAGCACCTGCTAATAGAGATGAAGCTTCCCTCACTTGCCCACGGCTCACCTCCTGCTGTTGACCTAGATCTTAAGAGGCCACAGACCAGTACTGATCCACAGGCCTGGGGTTGGGGACCCCTGCTTTAAGCTTCCAGCTTTTCTACCTCAAAAGCCTAATTTCAGTTATTTTCTATTGTTTTCAGAGGGAAAAAACATGTCTCTGATCTTAAATCCTCTCCTGCCTCTGCAATTCTGTTATTTTGATTTTTATACCTTTAATTTGTATTTTTATTTCCCTTCTGCTTTCTAATATGACACTCCTGGTTCTAGCTTTTTTACTTTTTATTTTTTAACCATTATAGTTACTTAAGAAGTAGTTTCCATTAAGTATCTCTACTTTCTTATTTCTCTTTCCTCCCAAGCCTGCAGTCTGGGTTTCTCTTCTGTTCCTCTCCTAACCTCCTAACCTGCTACCTCCATGGCCACTGTTGTCCATATAATGAAAACACACCAGAGACCTTCTAATAACTCACAGTTTCTTCCACTTCTCTATCAGTAGTGTTTGCCTTTCATTCCTTTACCATTGATTTCTATGATGTTTCTCTTTCTTCATTCTTTTCCTATACTTCTGACTATTCTTTCTTAATGTCCTTTGCTAATTCCTTCTCCTGCAAGTGAATTTTTAAAAGAATTTTATCCTTGGGTCTGTTCTCTCCCTGTTTTTTATTCCTTAATGCTGCTTTCCACTTACACACCCTCAGCTACTGCTGCTATATACAATTCTGGACTTCTGAACGTTGGCCTTTAATTCTATCAGACAGTCCAACATTTTTACCTGTGTGGCCCACTCGATTTTTCAAATGCAATATGTCAAAATAGTAGCTAGAAGTTTGTGAAGTTCACCGAACTTTTTCTCCTATTTTATGTCTCTGTAATGGTATCATCACTTTCTTAGACACCAAGACCACACTATCTCAGAATCACATATGATTCATCTCTCTCATACCTCCAGTTTTGTCACCAGGCAATGAGTTTTGGACTTCTGCCACGTCTACCTCCTCCTGATTTTCTTCATCGCTACTGCCTGTTCTGCTCTCTACTTTTCAGGTTAATTGCAACAGTTCCTTTAACTCATCTCTTAACATAATAATTCTGCTTTCTCCAGTATTCCTTGCCAGAATGATCAATGATCATGTTATTCTCTTCTGATTACAAGACTTTGTATCTTTGCATTCTACACGTGCCATGGAAGAATTGGCCTCATCCAACATCTGTCTTTCTGGACTTGACATGCTATTTTCTACCTTGAAATCTTTGCTTTTCCCCTTCCCTCTTCCAGAAATACTTTTTCATTTCTACATATTGATATTATATATGTTTTTGTGCACCACATTTTAATGTTGCATGTGCTAATTTTAAAATATGTCCACAACTCTTCAACAGTCCTCCCTCTGAAAAGTGGAGCTGAATTCTCTTCCCATTAACTGTGGACTGAGCGTTGCGACTCCCTTCTAATGACTAGACTGTGGCAGAAGAGGTGGTGGAACCAGATTGTAGCAGACATCTTGCTCCTCTCTCTCTTTTGATTACTCATCCTGGGGAAAGCCAGCTGCTGTTGTGAGGTCACTCAGCAGTTTTTATAGAGCCTCACAGAGCAAAGAGCTAAGACAGAGTACTAGAGACATGAGAGCAAACCATCTAGGGAGCAGGTACTCCCTCCCAGCCAACTTCAGGTGACCGCAGTCGGGACCCAGAATCAGAACCACCCAGCTGAGCCTCAAATTCTTCACTCACGTAAACTCTGAGATAATAAATGTTTGATGTTTGAAATCATTAAAGTGTTGGGGTAATTTGCTATGCAGCATAGATAACTAATACAGGAAGCCTGTTCTCTACTAGTAAGATAAGATTACTCTTGAGAATTCTCTTGATTTATGCCACTGACATGTTCTTTGACACAGTTTATTCATATTGTAGTTGTTAATACATTTTGTAATTTGGTGTATTAGGGCAAATTTTTACAAGTCTAAACTGTTTAATAAACTATGTAAAGATATCAGAGCTTAAAGTATGAACTAAATTTCTAATATCAGTTCAGTAACTGAGCACTTTATATCTTGGGAGAGTTCTTGATGGGAATTTTTACACATCACCTGGTAGATCTTAAAAGACATTCTCATTTTCATTCTCATTCACATTTTCAGTTATGATTTATTGATATTCTACAGCCATGAACCAATTTAAATATTATGATTTTACTAAATCAGGGTACATACAGAGCCACTTTCTAAATTAAATCTAAGGCCGAATAACTGGACAAAGTGATATGAATGGCAAGTTACTCTTTATAAAAACCTGCTACAGTTTCGCGCCAAAGGACTCTCCTTTGATAACATTTATATGCAGAGAAGTATAAAAGAAATCTCTAAAGAGTACTTTGGAGTGTGCATGTGTACATGTGTGAGGCCTAAATATTCATTACTATAGTCACCTTACTTTTCTCTCCATTTTGGAAGTGATTTGACATTCTAATTACTCTGTTATAGGTACTAAAATATAATTGGCTTCTTGTCACCTTATTTTAACCCGAATCAGTGTATTTTATGCTGGTCAGAGAGCAGTACTCTTTAATTATTCCCATGAAGGAAACTGTTCTTTTTCATTTAGATGTTTATATTTGTCTATAGTTGGCTAATTTAAGAGAAGAGTTTTTTCCAGGCTCATATTTAATAATGTGTCTTTTGAACTTTAATTGCATAAATGTTGTAACACGTGTGGCCGATGGCCTTCAGTGACTGTGACGTCCACTGATTTAAGTGGTTTTCCCAAGGTGTTCCATATCTAAATTCAGAAGAAGCGTATCTGTCAAAAATTTGCAAACTCCAAGTCCTAGAAGCATTTTATTTTCTGATAGAATAGTGGTCAGATGGTATATGCCATTTATTTGGATTCTGATTAATCTCTTGATTTTTTTTTGGATGACAGTCTCATAGGTGAATTGAGGAAATATGATCTACTTTCTGTAACTGAACATATGTGTGTGGCATCTGCCAATAACAACAACAACAACAAAACACATGCCAAAAATATACAAATACAATCTAGTTTATGCAGGTGTCTTATTTGAGAGAACATACTTGGAGAGATTTTAATTAAGAATATGTGTCATCTTAGAGATCCTAAGAAACAACTCTACAGGGATTTGTAATCAACCATCTGAATCAGAAACAACACTTTTGTTTTTGACTGGAATAGACTACATAGCCTGTTCCTTAAATTTTCAGTACATGACATATTGGAAAGGGTAATAGGCCCTTGGAATTTAGGATTCTAATGGAGAATGACTTTGTTTGGCCAGAAAAGTATTGGAAATAAGCAGAGACTGAACTGGTATTATACCTTTCAGGAAGAAATTTTGAGATATACAGATGTATGTGGCAGCTTAGGGCAGTCATTGTGGGATAAACTTGGGATCCAGACTGCCTCACTTTGAATCACACTTAGCTCTACTGCTTAGCTGTTACTATGTGCTAATTAAATATGATGCTACAAGCCTAAAAGAATATTTTATTTGATCCTTGAAAACACTCGAGTATATTTTATTTTATCATTTTTTAGATAAAGACACTAAAATTTCAAGAAGTAATTTGACAAAGATTAGCAACTCATACATGGTTGATCCAATCCTGGAACCTAAGTCTCTAATTTATTGCCAGGGTGTTCACAAGTACTTTATTGTTGCAAACTCTGTAACTCTGAAGGGATGTGGGAAAACAACAACAATAATAAAATCTAAAATCTGGATCAGTGAGAATGAGTGTTACAACAAGATATTGAAGAAATGATCCCTGTTGAGCCAGAGAGAACACAGTTTTGTTAGACTGGAACAGATATGTATGTTCTTGGGAAGATAAAGGGATGGATTCAATACCACGTCAAGGTCCCTTCAGTCTAATTTTAGGCTTGCATAAAATCCTGTTATACCTCAGTGTATAACTGAGACTTATACATTTCTTATACATTTTATTTTCTTTAGACTTAAACATTTCATTTTATAAAATCTGTGTATCTTTTTTATCCTTAGGTAGATGTGCCAATTTGTGGTTCTGGCTTTTACTTTCACACACAGTGTGGTTTCAAACACAGTTATTGCATCAGAGTTTTAACACACACATATCAGGGCATCATATGTTCTGAAAAGAAAAGTGAAGTTCAGGTTCATAGCTTTTACTTTGTATGAGTTTTTCTGAAACCAATAAGCAATAACGTAGTATAGATTCAAAACAATCATTGGTTAAAATACTTTTTATCAATCGCTTAAACTATAAGTATATACCTAGCATGCTACCTTTTCATATCTGGCTGCCTGTTAATAGCATCCGTCTAGAATGATGCGGAGAACTAAGAAATAAACAGATCAGCCCTAGAACAGCCAAAATAGACATGACAAAAAACTACAGGTTTTTGGTAAAACAGGCCTTCTGGTACAACCCCAGAGCCCATTTATCCTTATTTTACATAGAATTCAAAAATGTTCCCTGATCTTTTCCAAAGCAGATCAGATTACAAGTATTAAATTAGAATGCAGGAGCTACAATGACAAGAAAAGTGTTAGCTTGACATCCACATGGCATGAGAAAAACAGAAGCATACGAAAGTGTATTCTAAGCTTAATAGTTAAGGCCCTAGAAAATAGTGATTTAAAATCTTTGTTGTCTTAAAGTACATTTAATTATTACCAGATTTAAATGACATTCGATATACTGAGAAGTCAGGGGAAATTATTTCAAATTTAATAATGTTTTCCATTAAAAATTAATGGATTAAAATAAAAAATATTTTGGTGCTTAAAGTCACATATCTATAAATTCTGAGGAAAAATTACATGGTTTAAGTTGATACATATTAGCCAAAATCCTTAGAAGGAACTTCTTTAATATGAATCAAATATATTTATTAAAAATTAAACAGAATTGAATGTTATATTCAAGTCTAGATTTTTAGAGGTCATATGGAGGCAATAGGAATGCAAAATAGTATGAAAATATATTTGACACCATCCTATTAGTATTTAGCTAAAAGTTGTCTCTCCTTCACTTGAATCTTTTTGTTGTTATTATTATTGCTTTTATTATTATATTCCTGTTCGACATTACTGCATTTCTCCCCATGTCCTCTCTTTGAGAACTTTTAGGCTACTTACTGCCTTCCAACAGACTGGGGGCAACTTCGTCAGCTACCACAGCTGTGTACTGGCTTGGCAGTGACACACATTGTGACTTAATGGAGAACAACAACGGCATCTGGGTAGTACGGAAACCACAGATGGGAAACAACTATGGTTACCATGATTAATCTGAAACAATATTTATAATCTTGCTGATAATAAAAACCTTGATTGCCTTGTTAAGCTTTCTGAGAACTTTAAATGTTATAAATACAACAGCCCTTAAACAAGGTTAAAATTTCTGACAGTTAGTTACATTATTGCATTTTCCATAAATAAAATATAGGAACTTAAGGCTAAAAACATTTTCTTAGAAGTTTTGATAGAAATTCTAATAACAATTTCTTCTGAAAAATTCTACAGATGTCTGAAAAATTCTACAGATGTCTGAAAAAAACAAAAGAACACAAAAAAACAACTTCAGTTATTTGTCAGATTTAGGTCAAAGTGTTTAAGCTTTTGTTTGTTCGATTTATATTCTGGGACTTCATAGTCACTTGTTTTTTTAAAAAATTATTTACTTTTTTGTTTTATGGATTAGTAGGATAATATGACAGCAAGACCAAGATATCTAACAGAAGAATTAAGTAGCTCTCATGCTAGTTCACATCCAGCAATATATTTGGCAGTAAGTACAGATTATATATAAAATAGAAATAGTGCCTGTTCTATTTTTCTAATGAGACACCTTAAAATTTAAGGAATTTTGGTGTTATAATTATAGCATAATCAAATAAAACAATTATTTGGGCCAAAGAAAAAAACTGATTAAGGAAAATATCTGATTTGTTGTACATTTTTTATCTAGCATTATCAGTGTCAGGAAGGGGGAATCATCTCTTCTACCCCACTTGCTTTCTAGCAGCCAGCCAAAAAATTGGTACAGGCAGAATAACAGGAGAAAATCGCAAGTTTTATTACTGTTACACAGGAGAATTAAAGAATAATTTTCTTTGAGAGCAGTGGAGTAGGCCATTTATATGCCCTTTATGTAAAGAAACAACAAATTTCTAGAGATTTGAAAGACAAAAGAATACAGGTTTTAGGCTACTCAGTAAGGAATACAAGTAGAATGTTGGCTTTGGGCAGTAAATTAGTAAAAGTAACCAGAGAGTGTTCACAGAGGCTTCTGAGTTCTGGGTTCTCTGTCTTTGGCCATAAGGCAGTTCTCTTTCTTATCTGATTTCTCCTTACCCCTTTAATGGCACAGAGGGCACCTTTCACATGACATCTTCTACATTTAGAGAGACAGGGGAGTCAGGGAGCTCTTCTGGCTCAGGTTGCTTCTCAAGTGACTTTAATTCAAAGTAAACAATATGCCATTGTGGGTATTTGGGGGCGAGGTGCCCTGGGCTTCATATAAGGCATTCCCTAAATCATGGTAATTGTTATACACCTGGGTTGTATATAACTAACACATTTCTTCTTTCCTTACAGTGGCTAATGTTATTAACTTCCTCCCCATTTGGATGTTTAAAATTTTTGGCTTAAGTAAGATTTCCAAGGATCCGACATTACTTACATACATACATACATATATACATACATCCCCTGGGAATTAATCCCTGAGGTAGACAGAAGCTTCTGGCTACTGGAACCTGTCTCTTGCTGCTATCTGATGTCCTCTTGGCTCAGGACATAATTCTGTTTGCCCCTCAGCCATACAGGAATGACAGGATTCCCTGGGAGACTTATCACTAGCTCCCTTGGATCTAAGGTAGGCTTGGGTTCTCTCTACACTTTGTGAAGACTCAGACATGACAAGGGCTGGTGTTTGGAGGTCATTTGTTACTTGCTGAGAATCGGGATGAAAGCTAGAAAGAACAAAGGGCTGCCTGTCACCAGTTTACAATTACTGTCTTCTGGACATTTCCACTTGAGTATTTCATGCATGTTAAACTTAGTTCTTTCCCAACTAAACTCCGTATCTCTACCCTTCCTTTCAAATCGGATATTGCATTTATATTTTCCAACTAGGATAATATCTTCTTATCATGTGTTAAAAATCATAACCTTGAAATTAATGTTTAAACTCCTTTCTCTCCCACAGACCTTCCGCTACCCCCATTCAAATTTTTATCAGGATGTGTTGAGTCTTATCACCACCATATGCCAAATTGGCACTATCTGCACTTTGTCCCCAGTGCCGTCTGCTGTACTTTAGGCTTTCATGGTCCTTTGCCTGGACTGTTTTGGGAACCTCTTACTTATCTCTCTGTTCTCTGCCAGTGTTCCTTCCTGTTGATTTCTTTTCAGCCTTCAAGTTTTAATTAACGTGTCTTCTCTGCTAAGCATTTCCTGAACTTCCCAAGTTAATTCAGTATTACCTTCCATGCTCCCATGTACATCTTTATAACAGTTGCTCCATGATTAAAATCTTTGTTTTTGTCCCTATTTCTCCAACTGGACTTGGAAGTCCTTACAAGAGGAACTTTATCTTATACACTCTAAAATTACTAGCACATAGTAAATGCTCCTATCTTTCTTTAATACAGGTGAGAAATAGAAATAGCAAAGGTGAGTTCTGATTAGCCGTAAAATCTAAATTAGTGGTATAAATTGATAAACTAGAAAGTAGGAAGGCCATATTATTATATTTCAAACAGACACTACATTCAGCATTTGTGTGAGTGGGAGAATAGGTTTGAGGTTTTCCCAACCAAGTCTCTTTTAAGCATTTTTGCACTGTGACAATTTTGCACTGTGATTTTAGGTGTAGTAGGAAATGCAAGAACTCTATGCCTGGTTCAAAATATACGTTTTATCTTTAGTCATACTTAATAATCTCTCTCCTTGTTTCTGCTGGTGTTCTGTTCAAAAGCTAGTGGCAATTGCCAATTTGAATGCTGTTCAAATGTCTCACATTTTGGTGACTGAAGATAAGTTGAGCTCCAGGGGCCAAAAGAGCTAGAGTACACTTCTTATGCATAATGAAATTAAGTGATTTAGGTTAAAACTAACAAATTAAAACCTGACATATAAAACAGGCTAAAATAGTTTATCCCTTGATATATATACATACATATATGTAACAAACACATGTATATATGTATGTATACATATATAATATATAGATTACAGGTTATTACAAAATGCAGTATCATTTAAAATTGACTAAGATTTTATGAAAATGCACATTTGATGCGTAAAATATAATTATGTACATGGAGTTATTCATGTGATAATTATTATAGCATACTTCGGCTTAATGGTAGGGTTTTCAGCTTTTAGTATCTTCATGTAAAATACAAGGCACAACTTGGAAGCAAGAATAAAGGACTTAACTATCTTTAGATAATTGCCTTTCAGTAGAGGAAATTAATGGGAAGACAGTATGGTAACCTCAGTCTCATCCCACCCCATAGCAGTATATCAGAATCTCTGGGGGTTTCTGAACTGCTCATTCTTTCTGGCCCCAGCAGGCATCACCATGTTATAGAAAGCCTTTATTTCACTGGAGTGTGGTATTCTTAAAGAATATTGAGGCAGAAAAAAAATGAGAGTGTTACTGAAGAAGTCAGTAGTTGATTATATATATATATATATATTTCATATTTCAGAAATACCAAAAATATGATGTCTTTAATATTTTTACTATTCAAATTGAAGCATTTATAAAATAATAATTTTGGTGCCACAGATTCTGTCTTTGCTGTTCATCAAGTAAATGTTGATGACTGAGGGGATCAAAGAGACACAGTAACAATGTGTACATATATATGTTGACAAACATATAGAGCAAATAAAATGCTTGATTTATGAAAGCCGAACTGACCTTGTGCTTGCAACTAAACAGTGGCATGCCTCAAATAAGTTTCTTTAACAAGAAAATGAAAGAGGCAGGAAAATTGGAAAAAAAGTGAGAGATGCCAAAACTAATGAGTATGATAGATCAATTCATTCAGCTTAATAAGAATGGCTGGGAAAGGTGGATGCAGGACCTACATGTAACCACATGAATCTACACATATAATCACTCAGGCACTAGTATACTCAACATTCAAAGCAATTCTTGTAGTGTATTCAGACATTAAAGGGCAACCATAGGTCAAAATTTTAACTTTTTCAATAGAGCATAACTGTTCTTTGACATTAGTCAACTTTGCTGAGTTGTGGCAACAAAGGCTATTTGACACATGTATGAAAAGAACTGAGAATCTGTCTTAACTAGCCAAGCCAGGATTCTTGAGTAGTCTAAGAACAAAAAGCCTGAAGGTTAAACATGACAAATGTCTCAGAATACAATTCAGATTGACCCTGCTTTTAGGCTATTATCCTTGAGTTCTGTTGCCCTCCTCTTAATACATTTAGCACATTTTCCTAGACTGGAAAGACCACTGGGATGGGAAAATTTGGTAAACATCCAAATCAATATAGAATCCCAGTAAGTAAAATTGTATCAGATTTACAATGTTGCTCACCACTATAAAAAATTGTGTATTGTTATCTTGAAATAAATATGGTCAAAGACTTAGAGTAAGGTAGAGGTGATTGTCTTATCCCCTGAAACCATTATTTATGTTAAAGTATTTCCTGTCATATAAAAGAATACACAATATCACATATGGAAAGATGCCTTTAAAAATGTTGTGTTGACCCAGTATTGCCACAATATAGAAAGTTAATAAAATAATTTATGTAGGTTCTTATGATAAATAGCACTGCTTCCTTTATTAATTCCTTTAATATTAAAACCCAAAGAAAAGAAATAGCAATTTCTGATTGAAGTTAAACTGTTGAGGGAACTAAGTTCCACCTTGGAATGACTTTGAAGAGAAGTCAGTATTTTACATTCAGATCATTTGTATTAACCAGATTTGTAAAGAAGTAATTTAAAGTAATTAAGCACTTTGACAGGTTGATGTTTTTTTTTTTTTTTTTTTTGTGGCAGGTGTGTCATTTATATGGAAAGTAGCCAGTTTGACTGACTATATTCCCTTCCTTGAGTCTTCTACTGCCTTCTTTTCAAGTCAGCTAGTCTTTAGAGGTCAGCTGGTCTTCTCATCCACGAGTCTTTCTTATTTGGAGAACATAAAACTGACTTTATTTTCATTCCTACTATATGAATTTGCCACCATTTACCTGAATCACTTTCAGCACAGTTGTTTTCTTCTTCATCTAATCATAACAAAGACATTGCATTATTGGGTCAAACATTGCTTCCTGTACCTCTCTGTTTGTTTCTAACATTGACATCAAATTGCATTTTGTGAGATAACAGTAACTGTTTTCCATGATGTTGGCTCCAGAAATGGAAAACTATGCCCTCAAATGCTCCCATGTTCTATTTCAGAGGCATTTGTGACTCTAAATCATGAGTTCACTTTCAGTTATACTGGATGATATTTTTATTGTTTTGACTCTACAACCTTCCAGAGGTGAAAATTTTGCAAGGCTGATTACCTGCTAGATAGAATTTTTTCGTATCTAGATATATGTTGGTAGGAAATGGCCAGGTTTCTCATGATTTCAGTCAACTTTGTTGTGATCTAAGTCTGTCTGAGAATTTTAATACATTTGTCTTGGTTATTGGGGAGGCTGCACAAGCCCTTCTTAGTCATTATAGCCAGCTTATGTTTGACAATTTTCAATGCTTCAGTGTTTGTACTAAGATAAAAGGACTAAGATTCCAGGCAAACCTTCCTTATTTTGTGTAAGAGATTGTTCTTTTTATTTCTAGTACTCTACTAATGATGTCTAAAATCTTACATACATGTAATCTGTAGTTCACACAGGCAGGAATAAATCTCATTGAGACATATTTTTTTAAAGAATGCCGGTTAGTGTATTTACTCTCACTATGCATGGGAATCTTGAAGGGCTCTTTAACTTCAGCCTTTATGATAAAACAAGATGAGTTATTCAGAATGACTGAACTCCTAATATGTAAAGTGAAATTGATATAGTTTAATTTCGTAAATATTTACACAGATACATTTTGATAATAGAACTAGGCATACTTATAATTTTAATATAACACAAAAGGTAGATAGAATACAATAAAATTAACCTGAACTAATTTTGTTGATTATAGTTATAGTTTTTATCTATGTGTATATTCCATCTATTCAACAATTGGGTTTAAATTCTACAATACATTTTGAACCTGGATTATTTTCACTATTTTTTTTCCCATTATATGGATGTACCATAACTGTAATGCCCCATTATTTATTGAATATTTAGGTTGCTTACATATGTATGTAATTATAGACAGTATAGTACTGAACATATAAGTACATACATCCCTACATTTAAATAACGTTTCCACTTAGGATGAGTCCTTAGAATTGGTCTGGCATGATAAAAGGATATGGTTTGGTCACCTCTTAACTGTAAAGAACATTACTGAATCGTCATCTAAGAAAATTGTTTCAATTTACACTGCTGCTAAGATTTCATATTAGTATCTATTTTTTAGTCACCATCTGCCAACATTGTGTTGTCAGTCACTTCAAATTTTTGACATGATAATAGGTAAAACGTGATAGTTTAATTTGCAATCTTGTCTGGTATTGAGGTTTTGTACATCTCATGTTTATTGACCATGTTTTGGCTTTATTATTCTATTGGAGTATTGCCTCTATTTTCTTTTTCTTAAGTTCATTAATGCAATACATTGTTATTCCTTAACTGTTCTAAAATCTTTATCAAAAAGTATCTTTAATATGTATTTTGCTCATTCTTTTTTCCTTTATTTTTTCTGTTTCACTATTTTTACATGTTTTTATTCTATAATAATATTACACTTTTCAATTATTCTTTTCTCTGATTTTTCTATATACTCACATTTTATTTTCCAGGCAAATAATAAAGTCAGTGTTCTGTATGTTTACAGCATATGCTATAGAGTAGGTTCTAATATCACTTTCTAGATCCACTCCACTAAGGAATTCATGTGACTAGGGGAAATAGTTCTTTGTTAGGTGGGAAACTGTCCTGTGTACCCTAGGTTGTTACTGCCCCACCCTATTTGGTCAATATATTTCCTTCTTATCTTAGGTCTCCTATAACTAATCAGAAATAGTTTAAAGTGTTTGTTTACATGTTGTTCTGTGATGATTGCTAAGTAATGAGTCATTGCTTTTTAAAAAATTGTAACTGAAAGACCATTTCTTTCTCTTTTAAAAATGTTCTAGTGTAGTTGGTCTTCTCAGCCATTAAATGGTGTTAGGGAATGATGATCAGCAAATATGCTGATAAGGAGGCAGTTCAGCAAGTCTACCTCAGCAGCAAAACTTGTTCAAAAACAGTGAGAAGAATTATTTTCCAAAAATTCCATGGTGCCCATTTGAGTGAATTTACAGATATTATCATTTCTACCTCGAAATAACACTTAAGTACAAAGTTTAAGTATTGTTCTAACCTTGACTTTTGCCTCCCCAATGCTTTCTAAGATAATTTAATATAAACACTCCACCATACCCTGTGTCAGCACTGAGCTGATCGAGAAGGGAAGGCTTCTGTGGTGAGATGCCCAGTTGAAAGAAAGCATGAGGAGCCGACATGAGGAAGAAACAGCAGGCATCAACTTTTTTGCAGGGAGCACAGGATTCTGGACCCCGTGGGCTTTATATGAGAACAATAGTGGCGTTCTGCCACACATGTATAATAAACGACAAGCTGAGTCATACTTGCAAAAGTTAGGCACCTTGCTACATTAATATAACATTTTAAATCCAGAGTTCTACCCCTAGCCGGGAGCCTGCATCACAGCCAGACCTGGGGCCCACACCCTTCCTTCCCCTCTAGCCTCAATTTAATACCTCTCAGTGTCTGACAGCGATGAGAGCTAAGTACACATTTAAAAATAAATAAATAAATAAACAAGTGGACATGACTCCACCTCTGTCCATTCCAGTTAGTGTTTGTTCCATGGGTGGGCCAGAAAGATTCTGACTATTAAAACTGTTAAGATTAAGGGATTCAGAGAATGAGTCAGCAGATGAAATTAGCACTAGAGTTGTGAGGCCAAGAAATAGGCACCAGAGTCTAGCTCTGGTTACATGAAACTCAATACAAGCCAAAGTTGGCAGGGTGGCGGTGGGAGGCAAAAACTAACTGTGGAGGAGCCGAGAAGTAAGAAAAGGAAAGAAAAAAATATATATTTAGAGGGACAGAGAAAGAGGAAAGAAGGACTGAGAAAGGGGTTAAGAGAAGAGAGCAGGGGAGAGAAGAGGGGATTAATTACTTAGAAAGTACTTTCTGGCAAGGCGTGGAAATGATTCTTTGAGGCAGCAGCCCCAGAGGAAGGCAGGACTAGAGGCTGCAGAAATAAGGAGTAGCTGCAGGCTACCTGCTAAAGTCTCTCTGTTTCCCCAGAGTAAAACCTCTGCTTCCACTCAAGGTGAGAAGGCGAGGTAGAGAAAATGACAGGGTAAGCAGGGAGCAGTTATTTGCTGCAGAGAAAATGTAAGGCTGTGGAGCAGTTTGAAATCACTGTTGGCTCCAGCTGTGCCTCTCACAGCTGCTTTCATACTGACCAGGTGCCAGGAATCCACTCCTCAATAAACAGGTTTCCTATTTCACTCCATTATGCAGCTATTAGTGTATGTGTGATTGTGCTGAAAGGACTAAATTAAGAATTTGAAACTTTTGTTTCAACTGAATGTCCTGTCCTATCTCTACGGAGAATTTAAATTCCATTTAAATGGAATATTCAAAGGACCACAATTTACAGAATATCTCTTTCAATTTAGAAATAAATCAGGTCATTTTTACTATTAAAAGCAGATGAAAGTACTAGAACATGTGACAGTGACCTCAGATGTATAACATACATAAGCTGGTGCTTCCTTATTTACTTTATCTCATTTTATCATCTAAATTTAAATTAAGAAAAGATCCAAAATTTGTCTAGATTTAGAACTAAATCTAATATAGTCAAAGCAAAACAAGCTTGTGACTACTCCCACAGTTAATAAGTGATTTTAAAAATATGGCAATTTTATATAATGTTGCTAAGAAATATGTTTAAGTCCCGTTAAGATGTTAAGACTAACAATGTAGTAAAATATCCATTCACAGGTACAGAAGGTATTATGCAATCTCTTTCATCCAATATGTATTTATGAACCTTTTTTAGTTAGACATTCTTTCCTGGTTATATTTAAAATTCATCCTGTTTTATGAAGTGCTCATTTCCATTTTATTTTATTATAATGTATTTAGGCTAAACAGTACCATCAAATATACACCTTGTTAAAGTTATATGGAGAAAGCCTACTTTTTAATACGTGCTATGTATTCCATTTTCAGCCTGTGCTTTTTCTTTTCTTCTTTTTTTTTATTTTTGCATTCACCTGATGTAGTTTATTATTATTATTATTATTAAAAATTATTGGGTGACATTGATCAAAAAAATCCAATATATTTGAAGTGTGCAATTCAACAGTATTGTTGTGAACGGAATAACCAGACTCAACCTGAGTGCTTTGATATTAGAGACAGTTTATTAGCCGGCGGCTATCCTTCCAAAGGAGCAGCCTCGACCCATTTCAGGTCCACAGTTTTATACCCAAAAATCCATTAATCACTATATCCCAATCGCAATGGATCTATACATCATCTATTCATTACCCGTCACCAAATGGTGGTCTGCTATGATGCGTAAGCGGGGGCACAGAAGCAGAAAGCGGAACGTTTAAAGGTCAGATTCCCATACCATGTTTCCCATAAATTCCTCCTCCTCTTTCTTGTGGGAACAGAGTTAAACAATAGCCTACCGATGTAATTGCCAGGTATTCAATCAGGAAATATGGCTGCTGTGGCGGTTGACATAGAGGCTTCTAGTCTTAACCCCTTCTTTCATCTTTCTAAGGGCACATCATCACAGTATGTTGTATGTATATTGCATTGTGCTTTTTCTTGAATGCTGGTTAACTAAGAAAAAAATATTAGAAACATTTTCCAGCCTTTTTTTGTTGTTTCATTAGTATAATAAACTATTCTCTAGATTACTCTTATTGTATTTTTATTTAAAATAAAGGTGATCATTCTAGATCATTATTCCTATCATTGTTTTTATTTAATCACATTTAAGAATGTGTTATTTTTCTTGGATAATGTAATTATTTACTGGTCTCAGTTGTTTGGAGATGTTATCACACAAAACAACTAAAACAAGCAGAACAATTCCAAAGTATTGTTGAATGTGGCTAATATATAAAAGTAAAAAATTTCAGTATGACTAACATTTTGGAGTAATGTTTGTAGCCATTCTCATAAGCAGAGGGTTGTATCTCTTCAGATTCTTAACCTCTTTGTTCCTGTTTGATCTTTACTTTTAACTTTTATACGTTTATTTCATTAGCTTGCAATGCAAGGAGCCTCCTGATGGCATGAGACCAAGGAAGTAGTTAAGATAACACATTTATCTTGAGTAAGTTGCCATATGATTTTTATCAAAGAAACGGCATTAAACAAAAGCGATATAGAACCTATTACAAAAGAAAACCCACTGAAGGGTTTTTAAAGTTACCATACTTATTAAGGATTTTTTTAAACCAAAATTTAGAGGAAGAAAAAAATAAATAGATTTGATTCATGTGAAATACAAGGGAGCTGTCATTATTTCATTTGTTGACCAAATGGCGATCTCTGCCTTCTTGGGATTTCATAAGGGAAAAAAAGCCTAGTGAATGCTGGCAAAGATGCTGTGTAAAAGGTATTCTACTAATAGAAGCTATATTCAGTGATTTCATTCATCTCCAGATTTCTTTCATTTTCAAATTCCTTATTCCTATATACTACTTTCTTTTTTCTTCCATTTCTTTCTTAGAAGCTAAGTAATTTCTTTCATGAGCCATTCTATTTTTACTGTTGGAGTTCTGACTCCTTCCTTAACAGGTAAGTTTCTTTCATTGTGAGAAATATCTATAAAGCATAGTTCTGCCACCAAGGAGAATTCCTTTAAACATCCAAAAGCCTGTTTTATTTAAATATTCTATGCATTTCAGCATAAATGAACATATTTATTCTGATCACTTGATTTTTTATTTTAAAATTATTGTGATGGATTTTTTTCAAATAACTACTTTTGTCATATTTTGAAAAAAAATCTAACCATAATTTTCATATCACATATCATTTATGCACATATTGGAAATCATCTATAATTTGTTTAGATACATTTGAAATAGAGCCTCCTAGACAGATTTTGTCCCAGATGGCTTCAATATGGCTCTAAAACAATAAGGCTTTCTATAGACTATAAAGACAAAGTAGAATTGAATACTAGCTTATTAACTCAATGCCAATATCATGAAGATTGTCAAAATTTTGAGATAAGATTCCGAACTTTGGTTACAGTTATATTTAAAGAATAAAACTTTGCATCAAACTATTTTGCCTCTCATTATTAATGAAGGATCACGTTGGATTCTACATGGCCACCATGTTCTGGAAGTCCCTCAGGTATACACATTAACTCCTGATTCAGGCAGGGGGCTGGGGTCATATGGCATAATAGTAAAGAACTGAACTAGAAGAAAATTAGTTCTAATCATAGTTTCATCATTTACTGTGTAATATTAAAGAAACATCTTCGTTTCCCTGATCTTTAGTTTTTTGTTGCAGAAGTAGTTGATGTGTAATACTACTTGTCTAGCCCAACTCGTAGGGCTGTTTTGAGAAATATAATTTTTTTGACATTCAGTATTATTTTATATTAGTTTCAGATATACAGTGTAATGGTTAGACATTTATATAATTTACAAAGTGATCCTCCAGGTCAGTCTAGTACTCACTTGGCACTATAGATGGTTATTACAATACTATTGGCTATATTTCCTATGTTGTACTTTACATCTCCCTTATTATTCTGCAGCTACCACTGTGCACTTAATCCCATCAGCCAGTCCTCCAGCCCCCTATCCCACCTGGCAATCACCACTTTGTTCTCTTTATATATGAGTCTGTTTTTGTTGTGTTTGTTTCTGTATTTTGTTCTTTAGAATCCACATATGAGTGAAAACATATAGTGTTTATTTTTCTCTGTCTTACCTATTTCACTTAGCATAATGCCCTCTAGGTCCATTCATGTTGCTGTAAATGGTGAATTTTTACTTTTTGTTTTATAGCTGAGTATATATGTACCACAACTTTATCCAATCATCTATTGATAGGTACTTAGGTTGCTTCCATACCTTGGTTGTTGTAAATAGTGCTACAGTAAACATGGGAGAAAAATGATTCTTATAATACTTTCAACAGAACAAGTGTTATTCCCAACCTACTAAGACCCATGTTTTCCACGTTTATTAGTCGTGACATTGAGAATATATTTTAGGACATAATTCATTTGAATAGCAGGCAGATGATGGTTAGGAGTCTTTTAGCTATATGGTATGAGTATACATGCAATAAAATATCTACAAGAACCAGAACACCAGTAACAAAAGTTATAGCAACAGTTCATGTGCTCCAATGCAGCTCCTTCCCAGAACTCTGTCAATTTCAAATAAAGGTACTGTGAGAGATTTCTGAAACAGTGCTTATTTAGAAAATCACTAGCATTTTGAAGAATTCGGAAGAAATATAAATATTCATTAAAATCACTTGCTTGTTTACTACTTGAAAATAACTCCATGATGCTTTGGAGAAACAACAATGAATAATTTAATAAATTTTTGAGTTATATTGGTAAGTTGAATGGGGATGATTGAGTCACAAAAATGACTGAGGTATGCTCTGGTAGCTTATTACTCCCTTAAAAGTAATAAGTAAGCAACAAGGCTGAATGAAATAAATGCTATGCTAGAAGTAAACTGCAGATGGAGCATAAATTAGGATGCAGTTAATTTAGGCTCAGGGCATTAGCAAAGGCTTTGTGAAAGGGGTTCGGCAATTATGCTGGACTTTAAAAGATGAGTTGGATTCATATAGATAAAGAGAAAATAGGGATTTTAGACAAAAGGAACTCACAAGCACAATATGAAAGATGGTGAAACAACATAACCATCCTATCAGAGTTTACAAATATGTTTTAAGGTATGGTACTAAGAGGAAATGTTATTCAGACTCCGATAGACTTTAAATGTCAGTATAAGTAATATACATCTGATTCTACAAGTTATATTTAAATAATCTGAAAGATAGAATGGAAATCTGTGAAATTGGAGGCCGGAAACTTTCCCCTGAGTCCCAGAGCCTGATAACCAGCAGCCTTTAAGAGTTTCCACATAGCTGTTCTAAGTGACTGAAACTCAAGAGACCCAAAGCCAAACTCAAACTCCCATCTATGTCATTAGTAACACCAATCACTCAATCACACAATCCAGGAATCTGGAAGTTATCCAAAATACTATCTCTTCATATACCCTACCGTCTAATTGAATGTCACGTCTTATATTTGCCGCCTAGTTCCTAATATCCCTGCTATCTGGCCTCTTCTATATACCTAAGCACATTATTTTCTATTCTCACTCCTACCAGTTCTATTTTCCTCTCTCTTTCTGTGGTTTTCAGAGGCTGATGCAATAGACTGCATCACCTGGCTTTTCTTGCCCTTCTTCTCACTGATGGGGAGGTTGACCAATGGGAGGTACAGGCAGGAGAGTGTCTCCCTTGCTGGTTCCATTAATCATGCTCACACTTCTATAAATAATCTTTTCATAAATTTATCAACATTGAAAACTCTTATGGAAATTCTTTTTTCCACCAGAAAGCTGAATGGTATAATCACCTTTGCCAATTAGGTTTCAGGACTTATACAGCAGATTTCTGGCTGGTCTTTCTGTGTCCACACTATATTCTTCACTCTGTAGAACTAGCTTTTTCAAACATGTGATATTATGACAGTTTTATTAATAGGAGGATGTTCTATAATGACAAATGTACAGCATATGACATGTAAATAGGATTTCAATTTAAAATTGCATATACTAAAATGAAAAGAAAATGCCATTGTTCCTGGTTGTGAAATTATTGCTGTTTTTTTTCCTTCTCTGTTTTTTGTAATTTTTCCTTTGGGTATAGAAAGAACAAGACAGACTCTGTGTTTATAACAGAAAAAATACTTCGTAAATTGTTTCCATGTCATAAGAATGTTGCTAACCACTTGTTTATTTTTTGATTCAGATACTAATATTGAAAGAAATGCTCCTAAATTTTACTTAGGAAGTTTGAGTTTAATGTAAAAACTGTCTATCTAACACTAAGTCTAAAAAAAAAAAACAGTGAGATGATCTTGTGATTGGATAATTAGACCATCTGAATAAGTAGGGTTGGAATTCTTTTCTAGATGCTCAGAATTGTAATTTAATTTAAAATTAAATATGTGGAAAATGTATAACTTATCAGAGATTTAAATTCACAAGAGGGTTTTGTATTACCCTTTTCTCTTCCTATCAGAGGACAAATTACTTTGAACCCCTTATCATTTAGCAGACTTACAGTTGCATTTGATCAGATCAATAATAAAAACTTAAAGTTAGTTTTCTTATTAAACTGCTTTACATTTTAATGGTTTGAACAGTGTTTTCCATTGCTATGATTATCTGAATATTTTAATGCCTATCTGGTATAATTTTGTCGTTTGATCTATTACAACTAGGAAGTCTCAAGAAATCTAAATTAATAGGCATATTTAAATTGTTTCAAGAATATTTCACTTGCACATATTGAAACTCCAACTTGAATTTTGTTAGTATGATAGTACCTTTATAATATTATTTGTATCCTTATATATAAAAGATGACATTTGGCCTTAGAAAATACTTGGAGCTTAAGTGAGTTTTATAATGCCATTTTATAAATTTGATATAGTAACCAAATTTAATGTATTATTCCAAGAGAATTTTTGTATAGTTTTTCCCTCTTATTCTCATCTCATTTTATTTCTCTTCTTTAATCCTTGACTTCCATTTTCCATATATTTACAGCTTAATTGGTTGCTTGAAGATATATTTTATGGAACAAATTTTAGTTTTTAAATAACATATTTATGTAGAATATCAATCAGGGGATATATAAGGACATCGAACTTTCTTAATTTTACAGACAAATCAATTTGGTTTAACCTAATCAAAATAATTGAACTAAATGTTATTTTAGCTCTTGATAAAAGCAATCTCAATTTAAAAAAAAAAACTTTAATTTTCAGATGTACAATATGTAATGATCAGAAACAGACTTTCTACCCAGAACACTGACAAGTTCCTTCTTATGACATACTTTAGGAAAGTAAATTAAATATATTTTATTATTTTCCCAGCAGAGAAAATGAAAATTTTAATGATATTTTAATCATAATACTGAATACTTGAAAATAAAATAACTGCTACTAAACTATGAAATCTGTGTTTTATTACTAGCCCAACTGAAAAACAGTTGTTTTTTGTGTTATATTATTTATCTGTATAGCAAGACCATCATTAGGTGTTGAAAAACTTAAACTGAAATTGTGTGTGGGAAGGGATTATTCAGGAACTATTCTAAGTAATGTGGCTAAAGTTTTTTAATTTAGCTTGATGGTTCACTGAAAATTATTTCCCATATTTCTTAGCTTTTAGAATGACTGCACCTACCACTAAAGGTATGCTGTCTTTCAACTTTAGGCATCAAAGTGAAAAAATAATACACAATTTATAGGAACTAGAAGTGTGAAAATTATCCAAGAGAGAAAAGAGGAATAATAGAGTTAAATTAATAGGAGATTAAATATATGTAATTTGACTTTAGAGTAAAGACATAGGAATAAGTTACATTAAATACAAAATGTCTTTTCTATTTATGAATACTTTTTGTATTCATGACTTTAATGTAACTGGTTTATGTTTAGGTTTCTTATTCAAGTAGAAAATACTGTTGAATAAATAGGACTTTTAGTATTTTTTTCCATGTAGTATGTTTGATTTTTTTATGTCAGGTTAATTTTTATAGTTGGCATTCAAATACCACAATTATTGCCCAGGTAAAGAATGCAGCCACCTAAAGCAGGAATAGAAAGTTTTGTTCTACTTTGTTGTATTTGTTGTTTTAAATGTTGAGGACTATTTGGTGAAGGCCCACATTATAAATTAAGATAATAAATGGCTTGAGAAATATGAAACACTTCACTCTCTTTAAATTGGGAACTATAAGGTTTTGCTCAAATAAAACAAGTTTATCTGCAAGCTATGTTATCACCAACATTTTTATTAATCATAGCAACTATTTAATGACCCTTTGCCATGTGCTTATAATGTTTATAATTCTTTATGTGCCACTCGCTAACAGTTTGATATAGATAATCTTAATTTTCCCAACAACCTTATGAGTTAAGAATTATTTACTTGATTTTATAGATGAGAAACTGGAGATTCAAAGAGGTTATTTTTTCTCTCTTAGTTAATTTTCCTTTCTTAGTTCACCCTAGAAGTTGGAAAATCCCAGGTTCATATAGATATGTAGGGACAGACACTTGTAGAAGAGAAGGAAACACTGAAGTGTGATTTAGGAAGAATGAGTACGAAAATGAAATGGAAATTAGCAAGAATGATATATGACTTAAAAATATAAATATAGAAAAAAAATGAGAAGAAAAGGAATAAGATAGGTGGAGTGAAAGTCTAGATCCTTTCTTTAATACTTATCTTGTTATAGAAGTTTTCAAATATATATAAAAGAAGAGAGAATAATACAATGAATCTTCGTGTACCTACTACCCTATTTTAATAATTATCAACTTGCCAATTTTGTTTCCTCCATATCCCCCACTGCTGCTGAATTAAGTTAAAGAAAATCTCATGCATCCAATAAGCTGTAATTATTTCAGTATGACTCTCTAAAAAATACGAACTTTTTAAAAAACATAAATTACCAAACCTAAGTATTAAATATCTAGTCAATATTGAAATTTCCCTAATTGTCATTAAATATCTTATAGTTGTTGGAATTATCCTCAAAAAGCTTACTAAATGTCAACTTCAAGGTTACATCCTTTTAACCTCAGTTGGGCTCTCACCATTACATTGCAAAACTCCTTTATTCCTCCCATTAATTTCTTACTATTCCTTAGAGCAGCTAATCTAAATTTTTTAATTCCCACAATCTGAACACTCACTAATCATACACCTTGAGAAAACCTTTACCTTCAACCATGAAGTTTATGCAAAAGGCATCCAGTGACAGTCTCCTAATTTGTCTCCCTTTTCTCCTCTTCCTACACCACGCAAGCCACCAAAATATTTCTTTCAGTCATTACCTATTCTTTTCTTCCCTATAGTCTTAGCACATTTGTATAACAATTCTAAAGTAAACTCTTCCTCCTGTGCTCATCCAGTTCCATTATGACATCACTGAGATATACCATCAAATGAATCACTTTTTTCCAATTTTATTTTTTTGGTGTCCACCCAACTTTTCCTGTGTTCTAAAAAATGCTTTAAGTGTCAGTTGTTTTAAAAAGCCTGGGTGGGTGGGTGGATGGATGGATGGATGGAAAGAAAGAAAGAAAACACACTTTTCAGTACATAATTTAACATCGTTTTGGGCTTTCTTACATATAAAAATGAAACATTAGTTTTGAATTATAAGTTTTCTTATTATGGTAAAATAATACTCCATGTAATTTGGGTCTCTCACACCTAAAGATTCCTGACTAGCCCCTTTTGTTGTCTCCACAAGCATTCAGCTACTGAGTCTTGTCAAATTATTATTTACAACTTTACCTCTGTCCCTCCCGTTTATCCTTGCTATCACTGTCCATTTTAGGATCTTATATATTTATGCTACATTAGGACTGAAACCCGCTAACATTCCCGTATATACTAACCTTAATTCTTAGGAGCAGTTGTTCCCTTATAGTAGTTTAGTCATAATTTAATAACAAAGTATCACATTGATGTATAATTCTATAAACAAATCTCTCATAATGCTCCTTGAGGACAGGGACCATGTAGCCACTTCATTTCAACAAAAATTTATTGAACACCTGACATATTTCAGTTATACCTACCTTGGAAGCTAGGTATAAAAGAGTAAATATACTCAAGTTATGTGGAGTTAATTGTGAAAAGATCTAACTAACTCAATAATTACAAAACACATTCAGAAAGATCAAATATATTTTAGTCAAACATACAGGTTTTACTTAAAGTTTTCACAAAGGCATTTTCATAAAACAAGTTTTTAAAAAATTTTCACTCCTATTTATTTTCTTCCCAATGTCTTCCTCCCAAGCTTAAAATAATTTTGAAAAATATATGTTTAATGCCAGTCTAATACTCATATTAGTGAAAATAAAAAAGCCAAAGAAAAAAATTTAAATATAATAATGATCTATTCGTTATTTTTAAATTTCTTTTCACAATTTTTAAGTAGTTTTGCTTGGCTAATTACTGTTTTAAAGTAATACTATAACTATGTTCTCTATAATGTTTTCATCTAACTATCAATAGTGAAAATGCCAATTGAACATAGAATTTTAGTACAAAATTAAAAGGTTAAAGCAAGCTATTAAGGAATTAAGTATGAAATGTGCATTAATTTTAATGACTGGCTTTTGATCTCAGGTACACTTTTTTCAGCAAGTTGCTTTATGTATCCACCCCACTCTTTGCCTTAACCCTGGGTAAAAATTTTAGCAATAAATAAATTTATCTGTTTTTACTCTGAATTTTGGTGTCAAATATCTTATTACATTTATGTAAAATTAAGTCATACTACAAAATTTTAAAATATTGGTAGTGAGTGTAAATATTCATTGTATTATTCTTTTAACTTTTCTGTATGTTTGACAATTTTAATAATAAAAGTTAATGATTAAGTTAAAAATGTCATACATAAATATTATATTTTGGTATATAAATTCTTTCCTAGTGTGTTAATGTTACTATATACTTATACTATTTATCTACATACCGTGAAGTATTAGTGTACGAAACAGCATGTGCTTTAAAAAATTATTACAGCTTCATAGTTTCCTATTATAGTCTATTATTACTTTTAAATCAATATATAAATTTAACTTTATTGTTACAAATGTTGCCAGAATTTGACTAAAATATGGCTGTGATTCTTCTGTAGCAACAGAATAGACTAGCATTTCTAGTGCTATGATAACAGAGCACAAATCTTTATTTTAAAGAACATTCTTTTGATACATCAAGAGTTGAATTTTGCACAAAGATAGGGGTATTATAACTGCTAGTTGAACAGAATCAGCTTTGGTGCTCCCTCTCTCCCTCATTCCTCCCAGACTCTCAGTGTCACTTCCTGTAGACCTCCCTCTTAGACTCTGTAACCTTGACTCTGTGATCATGTAGGCAGGGTTTTTTCTACCTTAACTACTCTATCTAGATCTTTTGATACTTTGGCTTTAGGGGGCATGCTAGGAACTCTGGCCAGGCCAAGTTTTAGGAAAAGTCACTTTTGGGGAAGTGCTAGGGAAATGAGACCATGTAAGAGAGTTGAATTGTGAAATCAGTAAAAGGACTATGACTCTTCTTTGCAGGTTTTTTTTTTTTTTAGGCCTCTTCCTCATTCTTTCCTCCTAATTCCTTAAAGAATTGGAGTAAACATAATTTTGAAAAGCAAAGGTTCCTAGCTGTACAGAGCAAGTATAAACTTTTTCTTAAACATGACAGACAAAAACAATTCATTTTTATTGTTGTCAGTCTGATAGGGCTACTATAAGAAAAAATATTATGTGCTGGGTAGCTTAAACAGCAGGCATTTATTTCTCACAGGTCTGGAGTCCAAGATCAAGATTCTGATAGATTCAGTGTCTGGTGGGAACCCCCTTTTTGGTTCATAAACAGCCATCTTCTTACTCTGGGGACCTGGTGATGGGATGAGAGCTCTCTGTGCTCTCTTTCATAAGGACACTAATCCCATTCATGAGGGCTCCACTCTTATGACCTAATCACCTCCCAGAGTCCACACCTCCAAACATGATCACATTAAGGTTTAGGATTTCAATATATGAAATTCAGGAGGATGGACACATGCAGTACATAAAGTGGTGTATCAGTACTTTCAATCATATAATAAAATGCAAAAAAAAAAAATGTGGGAAATAACATGTATTATGCCTTCTGAGTTGTCAAACATACATATTAGTTCTACAAATTTATGTTGAAGCCATAACAGAGCGCAAACATTTCCCTTTACCTCTTCTATTGACTTTTATTGGTGTAATTTTTCCAAGGTAAATACAATGTACATTTTAATTCAATTGTTGGATAATTGAGACTGAATCACTTAGGCTCAGAATCATTTCAGTGACTTCTTCAAAATTACTTAATTTATGGCAAACCAAACCAGTTGATATATTGGTACAGCTATTATGTTTATACTAATAGGTACTTTATTTTTACTTTATCTGTAAAAATAAAGGTATTCATAATGTAAAATGTAACAACTAAACAATATTGTAGTGGACATAACATATTATATATAAAACTTCACACAAAATAGGTATTTTTACTTAGTCTGCAGAAAGATAAGGGCCAAAAGCACTTCTTATCAGCCTCTTTTTCTGAAATCCATTTAGCACATTGCTTTTGATAGGCTTTACAGACTCAGAAATACATATTCCCTAAGTGATAATTTCTTTTACTTCTATTACTTGATGCTTAAAGTTTTCTAGTTTTGTTGAATTTTTTATAAATATAGTTATTACCGAGCTCTGCTCATTTTTTTTAATTTGAATTTATTAGCTTTTCTTCTGTTAGAAAAATAAATCATGCTGTATCTATGCAGTCAATTACCAAGGAAGTCCAAACCCTTTCAAATGGTTCTTAGTTTTTTGAAGAATAAAAGATAAAATATTCAATTTTTCAATTTTGAGGGTGATAAGGACGATTCTGTGACTACAGAACATTAACCCAAAGTATACTTACATTTATTAAGTATGTAGGTCATATAAAGGCATATTGCTAATAGCTTTCTATCCTAAAAGGTTACAAGGGAATAAACAATATAGGGTTAAAAATAAAAATATTGAAGATAGCAAAGCATGTTTCTAAGGAAATGCAAGTATTCAATATCAACATAGTGATGAACATTTTCTGTCAAATGTATCATTGATTTTCAGTTCTTTTCATCTTTTTTACCTCTCGTTTCTACCTCACTTTTTTTGGGGGGGGGATATTTTAGTGCATTCATAAATATGAACATTACAATAAAAAATAAAAGAAATGCTTTATACTCTTTGTCAGTATGACTCAATAGAATTTAGATATTTTCAATATGAATATTGCTATCAGACACATTTTCCCATTACTATTTTGACCAGATATTTTCCTTTACAGGATTTACACTGCTTTCTAGATCGAATCTAAACATCTGTCATAGTTTTAAGATCCTTCATAATCTGTATAAATTCTAACTAAATTTATTCCATATTCATAAGCATATCTTTGTTTAACTGTAGGTTAGTTCAATAAATGTGTATTAAAATCATACTATCATTTCCATTCTAATCTTTGTCTCTATATCTTTGCCATGCTAGTCTTCCAGTTTGGATAGCTAAAAATAATCTTTATTCATTATTTAAGGCTTTTCCATGAAGCCCTGTTGGTCTATTTTATTCAACTATGTACCCACCTCTGATAATCATGTCTGCATAGGGCAGTCTTTTTCTTTAAATTATTATTATAGTATATTACTTAATAACCATCATGAATATAAAATTATTATTAATTCATTGTTGGTCTTTATGTCATTTTAATTCAGTGTGACCTCCACTGTCTTGATTACTTTAAGAAACTTTACTACGGTGAGGAAGATGAGTGAAAAGCAATATCCTTGAGTCAATTCTTTGAAACTAATAAAAGATGTGATGTTTTACTCATATCTTAAAAATGACTCAAAATCTTTCTAAAACTTTCTAAGCCTCATGTTGCTGATGAATGTATGTGTTTATTTACTTTTTTTTTCAATGTATAAAGCAAGGATGAAATATAAATTAATGAAGAAGCAAAAGAAGAATTTAAATAGTATATAATGTCATGGTGGTTTATTGAATACCATTTAATTTAACTGGTTCAGTATTGACTTATACAAGTTGATGTACCTTTTGAAATACCTCCAAATTGGGTATATAATTTTTCTATGACTATATATAGTCATTATCATTTCTAAAGCATAGTGTTTTTAGATAAATGGGGATACAATACCTTCAGATCAGGTTTGGCATACCTTATTTCTAATTATTATTCCTTTCCAGAAATGTAATTCGCCATTTAAAATTAAAAAAAAATAAAAGCTACATATCATTTTGACTTTCTTGGCACAACTGAAATTTTCTGTAGATTTACATTATTTTCCAACAGATCAAGTAATGGTTCAGGGCACCAGAAGACCTGATAAGCTACCAGATTCAATTAACATCAGATAAATTTGTCAAAGATGTGTAATCTGGTCTCCTGGATCCTGATCCAGTGTATATTATCTGTCACACAAGAGAGACTGCTATTTGTCCTACCTTTGGTGTGCCATAGAATCATCCATTGGCTGAGTGACTTTAATTACTTTTTTCAAACAAAGATCTTTATTTATCCTGGTAATATGTTTTTTGTTCATTTCCAAAGTTTCAAGTAATTTGTTCCATGAAACTATCTGGCAAGAGTTAAAAATAAATTCTTTAGTTATGCTGATAATGTTTTTAAAAATTTCATGTTGTATAATGTTTCTGTATTTTAAAAATTCCTTTCCAGTTAAAAAGAATTGGTGTCAGGCTACACCAGACGTATATTTCTAAAAGTTATTTTGTAAAGTAAGTTTGTAATATGGACATTTTCTTTTTCTCATCTCAGTGCCCATGCATTGTCACACCACTCATTAATGCAGAGTGAACTCATTAATGAATAATCATAGATTTGATTTGTAGGTTTTTCACATATTTGATGTTATAAAGGATATTCATAAGAAATGAGTGAGGTTGTTACACTAGTTTCTCTTCTGGTACCTCATACCATGTATAAATAAGAAAATTATCATGAGAGGCCTCTAGAACGATTAAAATTGTTCTTCCTCAAAAAATTCTAATTCAAGTATGGTTTCACAGATAATTTGATGAATGTTATCATCAACTTGCATAGTTTGGGAATGTTCCAGTATTTTTAACATCTTATTATAGTAAAATAAAATGATTTAATATATTATTCATTATTTTGCTCATCTTCTGACATATCCACGATATATCTATTACATTACCCTGGCTGTTCTGGCCATGTGTCTATTCCTAGGTCATTCCATTTCCTCTCATTTTTTATTAAATTTATTGGGATGATGTTCGTTAATAAAATTATATAGGTCTCAAATGTACTATTCAATAATACATTATATGTATATTGCGCTATATGTTCACCACCCAAAGTCAAATCTTCTGTCACCATATATTTGACCCACCCTTTCCCCTTATCTACTTTGCCCCCTCCCTGCTTTCTATCTGGTCATCACTAAACTGTTATCTGTGTCTAAGTGTTTGTTTGACTTGTTTTCAGTTTTATACTCCACATATGAGTGAAATCATGTGGTTCTCAACTTTTTCTGTTTGACTTTTTTTACTTAGCATGCTAATACCAAGATCCATCCACACAGTTGCAAATGGAAGTATTTCATCTTATTGTTTCATAATCCATTGTGTGTGTGTACACACACACACACACACACTACATCTTCTTTATCCAGTTATCTAACAAAGGACACTTTGGTTGTTTCCATGTCTTGGGCACCATGAATAATGCTGCAATTGTGGTGGCCGCCAGCCCCCGAATGACACAGGGACCACTAGAACTCTCAGTGAGTTATAAGAACCACATTCCTTATTCAACCAGCTGGGTCTGCCTGGGGTACGCAGACCCCAAATTAAGCAGCCCCATAATGTAGAGGTACAGGGTTTTTAAGCCCAAAATCCCATTCTTCATTCTGTCTGAACACAAAGGCCTATTTTTCTTCTCTTCATTACCTGTCAACCCACTGGTCAGGTGTGCAAGCTGGAGTACAGAGGCAGAAAGCTTGTTAGAATGTTATGTTTCCATAGTTAGTAGCTTATGTTCCTATGGTGAGAGCCAAACAGTATTTCCAGCAAGTAATTAATTTTTAAACAATACTTCTTCAATGTACAATGAACATTGGGTTGCATGTGTCTTTGTAAATAAATGTTTTCAAATTTGGGGCATAGATACTCGGAAAAAGGGTTGGTCATATGGTAATTCTATTTTTAGTTTTTTGAGGAATCTTCATATTGTTTTCTATAGTGGCTATACCAGTTTACATTCCCACTAGCAGTGTATGAAGATTCCTTTTTCTCCACAACCTCTTAAACACTTGTTATTACTGGTCTTGTTGATGATAGCCATTTTACAGCTATGAAGTGATATCTCATTGTGGTTTTGATTTGCCTTTCCCTAATAGCTAGTGAAGTTGAGTATCTTTTCATATGTCCTTTGGCCTTTTGTATGCCTTCTAGGGAAAAGAATCTGTTTAGGTCTTCTGCCCATTTTTTAATTGGATCGTTTGGGGGGGCGTTGTTGTTGAGTCATATGAGTTCTTTAAATATTTTTGGATATTAGCTCTTCATCGGAGATGTTGTTTGCAAATATCTTCTCCCATTCAGTTGATTGCCTCTTTGTTTTATTGATGCTTTCTATTGCTGTACAGAAGCTTTTTAGTTTTATATAGTCCCAGTCATTTATTTTTGCTTTTATTTTCCTTGCCTTTGAGGTCAAATTCTTAAAATCCTCTCTAAAACTAAGGTTCATGAGTTTAATAGCTATGTTTTTTTCTTTGCAATTTATTGCTTCAGTTCTTATACTTAGATCTTTGATCTTTTTAAAGTTAATTTTAGTGTATAATGACAGATAACAGTCTAGTTTCACTCTTTCACGTGTGGCATTGCAATTTTCCCAACACCATTTATTAAAGAGGCTTTCTTTTCTCCATTGTATGTTTTTAGCTTTGTCGTAATTTATTTGCCCATGTATATGTGGGTTTACTTCTGGGTGCTCAGTTTTGTTCAATTGATCTGTGTTTCTGTTTTTCTGCTAATATCATACTGTTTTGATTATGTCACTTTGTAGTATAATTTGAAGTCAAGCAGAATGGTACCTGCAGCCTTGTTTCCCCCCACTCCTAAGAATTGCTTTGGCTATTTAAAGTGTTTTTGTGATTCCATACAAATTTGATGATTTTATATTTTCTTTCTTTAAAAAATGACATTGGGATTTTGATGGGAATTGCATTAAATTTGTATATTCCTTTGGGAAATATGGCCATTTTAACTATGTTGATTCTTCCAATCCATGAACATAGAATATCTTTCCATTTCTTTGTGTCTTTAATTTTTTAAAAATAAATCCTAAATAAAATGCTAGCAAATCAAACACAATACAGACTTTTGCTTTTATCACTCCACTAAAACTATACTTGTGGAATATATGAATGACCTGTATATTACTAAATTTAATGAATTTGTACAATAATTCTTACATTTTTTGACCTAGCAGTAGCAGGTTTTAACACCCTTGAGCACATTCTCCTTCTTGATATATGACCTTATCTCAACTTCCAAGATATCATCTTCTCTTAGTTTCTTTGATCTCTTTTGCTGGTACCTCCTCTTGTCCTAGGGCTCAGACCTTGATCTCCTTTTTTATTTATCCAGTATCTTTTTGTGACTTGGATTTAATTGTCATCTCTACACCATGGACACCCAATTGACATTTCTGGCCTAGACCTCTCTATTCAGCATTCCACTTGGCTATCTAGACACCTCAGCTTAACTTGCTTTTTAACCTTCTACTTAAATTTAGTGCAGTTGAACTCTTCACTGTCTCAGTTGAGGACAACTTGATTCTTCAGATTGTTGAGTCTAAAAATTTTAGTCTTTTTTTTTTCTCTTTTTAATCTCAAATACCCTGTGTTTACTTCATCCAGAAGTCCTTTTGGCTCAAAGATATCTAGTATCTGACCATTCCTCTTTATTAGTGTTGGTGGCAAGGACCAGAACTGTCACCTTCCACTTGCTCTAATAGTTTTAACTGGCTCCCTGTTCCACCCTGGTTCACAACCTTAAAGTCTGTTAGACTATCCACAGAGCCAGAGCAAATCTTTTCAAACATAAATCAGATCATCTTATTACCTCAACTTAAAAGCCTCAACAGCTTATAATCTGATTCATTTAAAAAAATGCTAAAGACCTAATAATGCCTTCTCTTTCTCATTTTATTTCCACTATCCCCTTGCTGTTTCTTGCATGTGCCAGCCACACTTGTCACATAAGGCCTTTACACTGCTGGTTTCCTCTGCTTAGAACATATAATTTCTTAATATAGCCACGCTCCTGACTTCCTCATTTCTTTCTGTCTTTGCTCAAAGAACACTTTCTCAGGACCTTTTCTCAAAGAACCTTCCTGAAATCCTTCAGATCTCTCCTCAATTTCCAGAAACCCATGATCACTCTTATCCTGCTCTATTTTTTCCCTGTAAAATTATCATCTTATAACTTATATAATTTCTCTGTTTATTATGTTACCTGCATATGGCGTCTTCTCCCACTAGAAGGACTATCTGTCCTCCTTGTCTGACACATAGTAAGTAGGTGGTCAATCAAATAAATTATTTTTCTCCTTCTTTCCTCATTATTTTACGCTCATTGCTTCTCAGAGTCAATAATGGTTCTGTTTCCAACAATTAACTTGGATTCTTTCCATTTTAAGGGTCTGTTATTTAGGATCATTCTCTCAGCACTTACCTTCTCAATTATGTCACCTTTTTCTTGTCAATTTTTCTTTCTTTTACTATTCTATCTCTTCAGCTAATTTTAGGCACACATATTTAATTTTATGATATTTAAGTCATACTTTTTTTCTCATCTTTGGCCCATTCTTAGCTATATTTCTATATCTAGAAGATTTTTTCCCAGGTCCCCAAGACTTGTATTCTTAACAACTAGTGAAGAAATCTTACTTTTTTTCTAGAAATGTTTCCCATGTAAATTTGTATTACTGATTTCTGCCTTTCACCTACCTATCCCCTCCATATACTCTATAGCCAACCTTGTAATCCATGATTTAGATTCACCTTCACTCAACATCCTACTGAAATGCAGATTCTCTTTGACCTAAAGCTAGTATGAAATTACTTAGTGATGTAAAGTCATTTGTTTATTTTCGACATATATTTTATCTTCTATTTTAGAAACCACAAATATCTCTCTATATAGTTATATGTATTGTGTACTTAATTTTCTATTTTATCTAGTTTTTACTGAAAGCAAGCAATTGCTAGATCTTTCCCTGTTGGGTTTCTAAAATTGTTTGATATTCTTTAACAGGTCATCGCGTTAGTGATGGATATGTTTACAGATGTGGACATTTTTAAAGAAATAGTGGAAGCATCAACTCGAGGGATATCTGTATATGTTCTGCTTGATGAATCCAACTTTAATCATTTCCTAAATATGACTGAGAAACAGGGTTGTCAAGTTCAACGTCTCAGGGTAAGAATTCCATGTTTTTTTTCCTCAATATTTTGTGTACCATTTTTATCTTAGTTAAATTTAAGTCATGTTAAGCTATATTTCTCCAAAAGTAAAATATGTTTATTTTTTTAAAGTAATAAAATGATTGATCACCGAAGTGTCCCCTTATACTTTTCAGAATGTGATTGAAAACACACAACTTTGTGCCAATTTTATATGGTGTTTTTTTTGCATCTGGAACACTTAAGCTTCTGAGTTTACTTTGCTGCCAGTCTTCATTAATGCTTATACTTGCACACACAACCTCAAAACCACTGACTCAAGTGATTCTTGCATTCAGCAGATGTTACTTATCACAATTATGTGCAGTAGTGTTTTCAGTTACATTAAAAGGAGAGTACATTTTAATTCTAGTTCTTTCGACATTGTGTAACTATAACCTGAAAGGATCTCTTGCAGAAGGACCCTCAGTGATTTATGACACCACCCTGGGTAAATGTAGAAGGATACCTCCTATTTAAGTTATGTAAAATACTTATTTAAGTGACTGTTTGCTCAGAGTATTTTTTTGGAAGGGTAATGTTTTAAAATTTGCTTTTTATTTATTTTTTTGTTGTAAAGTGTTTTAAAAAATAATTTTAAGTATACCTTTTTGGTACTAAGACTTTATATTGACATATTTTACTTTAAAAAATATTCCCTTTCCAGTATTAATTTTTCCTTTATACTTACATGTAATTCTAGAATATTCGAGTGCGGACAGTAAAAGGCCAAGATTATCTTTCAAAAACAGGAGCAAAATTTCATGGAAAATTGGAACAGAAATTTTTGTTAATTGATTGCCATAAAGTTATGTACGGTTCTTACAGGTAAGATCATTGTGTTTGCCTCCAGCATTATCAATTATGTGTAGGATTTATTAGTTTCAAATTTTAATGTAATCTGTTATTTTTTTTTAAAAACTATAATAAAAAGAACCCTTGTATGGAAGCTTAGAGACTTGGGTTTCAGTTCTGTCTGTGCCTCTAAAGAATGTTAAGGCATCAGGAAAATCACATAACTTCTTTAGGCTCCAGGTTCTTCATCCCCTAAACAAGAGAGTTGACTAATAACTCAGGTTCCCTACAACTCTATCATGCAAAATAAAAAAGTGTTTTTACTCTTTATGAAAACATTAGGTACTATGGACTTAACAGCAGTTTATAAGAATAGAAGCTGTTTATCATTTTGTACAACCTGTCAAATTCCTTTGTTAATATTATTAAGCATCTGGTAATTATCATTTAGTCGCTAAAGAACTACCAGAAAAGCCTTTAAGAGTTTGGCCATTAAAAATGCCATGGCAGACACTAGACAGGTCACTCAGCCTCAGATTCTACAGTCTTGTGTCTTTTGAGGCTTCCACTGGTGATGTATCTACTGTGTTCTAGCTTAGCTCTTTCATATATTTCATCCCTAATCCTTACAATTTATCTACAAGGCAGTTGTTTTAATCCACATTTTATAAATGATGAAACTGAAGTTTCAGAAAGTTAAGCACTTGTTTAAAACCCACAGCTAAGGGCCATTGGCAGTCAAAGACTGGTAGCCCAGTCTAGGTCTGACAGGCTCCAGGTTTTAAGTGCTATTCTAATACTCTCTTAGAAATTCGAGGCATCAGTCCTGAATGAGATACACAGTAAAGCTATATCAACAGGCAGATAAAAATACCCACAAATACTTGTAGTGCTGGGTAACCAGGGCAGAATGGATTCATTACTAAAGACTGTGTGAAGAAGCCAGGAGAGCTGTGGATGTAAACAGAACAGTGTGAGGGGAAACCTGCCTCAAGACCACAAGAAGGGGACGACGTGTTGATGTGGAAGGCTGTGGGCAAGTTACTTAATTTGGTCGCACTTTAGTTCCTCTGTAAAATGAGGGTAATCATAGAACTACCTCATGTCATCATTCTGAGAATTAGAGTTAATACATCCAAAGCCCCTAATGTTAATTGTTATTTTAGATCTTATTTTAACTTATTATATGCTAACTTTCTCTTTAAGGTAAGGGAACCTTTTTCAAAAATGTAGTTTGGCATTCTAAAGGAAAATTTGTTAAGAGTAAAAATTACAACTAGCTCGAATTATTGAGTCTTTTTAAAGACTCATTATATATGTATATATTTGTTCAGATCCACTTGGTTTTCGAGGGATTTTAATTGAAATTTTAATTAAAATTAGGAGTTCACTTGACATAGATTGGTGTTTATTAGTTAATCTCATTATAATGATTGCTTTCTACTTTTATTATTTAACCTGACCTTTAAGATTATCTTCAACAATAAATTCACCTCAACTTTGTTCTGCTATCACTAGGTTTTAATAGGGGCTGTCTGTAGGATGACCATATATGAGCTACTTTAAGAAGTAGTATTCGGAAAAACAAGCAGCAGTAACAAAAACTCTGTCTTTCCATCTATATCATAAGCCAGAGGCAGAATTTAGGTTACTGTTTATGGAAGTAAATGTGGAATACCTAGGATCACAGATTATAAAAATTCATTAAAACTTTTAACAGTTCTTTTTATTATTTCATGTTAATTTTAAACATACTTCTTTAAAAATTTAATGGTTGTCAGCCCTTGTCATTTTTGTTTTTTTCTGACAAATTGTCATGGACCTTACCTATTGTTAACAATATTGTAACAGGATCTGGTAGAATACTTATGAACCAGTCTTCACAGAAACTGGTTAAAATTTTACTTCTTTTTGGCTAAAACCATCCTTTGTCTCTCATGGTCTAGTGTCATCATTGTTGTCTTCATAGACAAATTAAAAATTCTTTCTTCTTTAATTATTCTTTGCCATGAAATTTTTTCATATTTAAACTCCCAGCATTTCTAGAGAGGCCTGGTGTCTGTAATTCACCAGAGTAATACATTGCATGACAGCTCACTCATCATGATGATGATTTTATCAGGAAACACAGCAAGTGTTTTGCCATATCATGACTCATTGATGAGATAAAACACATACATGTATCTTTTATTGATGTATGTAAATCACGTTTCTGAATTGGAAACCCTCATTTAAAATTGTCATATAAAAATCTGAAAGATAATTTAGTAAAGTACTATACACAAAATTAACTGAAAAAGAATTCAAATCTTTTTTTTAAAATCTTTAAAATTTTTTTTTGCTTTCTGTAAAAGTTGATTTCTAAAAGCAAGTTTCACTGAAGTTATTGATTTCAAGATACTATCTTTGATCAGACTTGAAGATTATCACATTTAGAGATCCATGCTACAATCAATGTACTGTCACTATTTTTATTTTTATTTCATGGACTTCACTTTATTACCCCCAACCAAGAACTCAGTTTGAATCGCTTTTTAACATGTGAGTTTATAACCACATTCCAACTATGACTAATCTGTATTTGGAGAAGGTGGGAGTAGGAAGTTAATTCTATTTTTTTAACCAAGTAAATATATGCATATCATTTAAAAAATTAAATATTACTAAAATATATGAAACACAAAACAGTAGGTTTTGTTTTCCATCTCTATCCACTCCAGGTTCCTGACCTCCAGATTCAATTATTTAATTCTTTTAGCTAGTTCTTCTGATTCTTATTTCATTGTCTTTTATAATATTATTATATTGCTATTTGTTGATTTATCACTTTTAGATATTTTCTTTTGACTTTATATTATGTAAATTGAGGAGTTATATTTTCTATTCACTCATATCTACTTGCCCTCCTCGTCTCTATTCACTCAATACAGTTTTTTCACAATTTTTAGTTAGATGAAAAGTCTGGGTTTACATTACTGAACCTGTGTCCAAAATGATCATTGATGAGCAATGGAGTAAATTATGATGTTTCCTTTTTTTCATAACAAAGTTAATAATGACAATTTTAGTTTTGTTCATTGTCTTTGTTTTCTATTTATCTATTGTCATTCTTTTTATTCCAGTTGACTCTGAAGATTTCTTAGCAAATTTTCCAAATGCTGAATTACTACCAAAATCTGTTGTATCTTTCTGGAAGTGTCTAGGATTTCCCTTTTATTCCATGCTGTTTCTAAGTCTTGACCTTTTTTTATTTGTTGTTCTGGGGAATCCAAATACATGTGTCTTTCAGTCCTGAGGTAATTTAATTCATTTTTTGATAATTTCCTCTCCTCAATTACCTCTATAGTCTCTTTCTTGCATTCTTATTAACTAGATTTCTGCTCCCATTGTATTATTTTTCCTACAATTTTCTATTCATGTGTGAGGACATTTTAAAGCCTGGGAGATTTTCTCAATTATATCTTCTAACCCTTCTATCTTTCAATATTTTGCTATCAAATATTTTATCTGCTACTTAACCATTTTCATAGCATCCTATTCATGTTTTATAGATGTATTTTCTCTTTATTTATTTGAATATATTAATTATAGTTTGTGTTTGTGTGTATTCACAGGTATTCTTATTTGTGCATTTTCTATTTTCCTCCAGGTATCTATCTTTATTGTGTTTGGTTTGGTTTCTGTTTTGCATCTAAGCTTTTAAGCATTATAAGCTATCTTCTAAATGTGCTTCAAATGTTTACCTTTTGCTATGTGTTGATGTTTAAGAATGAGGGACTATAAAGCTTATTGGAAATTATACAGAAAATACTTATCAGTAGTTGAGATTAAAGAAGAGTGATTGGCTGGGGTCCTGGACATTTTACCGGAAGATCCCTACATGTCATTATAAATAGCTCTTTTATTTCTGGGAGTCGTCAGCATTTCCAGAAAATAATCTCTCAATTAAATATATCCTATTGAATGTCTTTCCATTACCCGAAATTATATTACAATATTTTTTCTGATTTAACCAAAGCATGGAACTTTTCTTAATCACCACACATCCATACCACTATCATTATTTTCTGAGATTCTAAAGCTCAACACCTGGAGGTTATTTCTATTTTATAATCTATGCACATGCTTTATGACATGCAGATATTCTGATTCTTCTTGTTATTGGCTCAACACTTTTACTTATTATTCCAATTTCTACTCTGGTTTAGTTTCATATTACCTTACACCAACTACCTTACTCGTCATAGTAAAGGCAAGCAGTCCCTCATCTTTCAAGTTCGTACTACAAATAGCTACTAGAAAAAAAAATCATTCTTCAAACATCTTTTTTTTATTATCATTTATCCAAATTTGAAAACATATGCTACACAATCAAACTCTGCTTTGCTTTCAAGGTTTTTCCCACTAGTTCATCCGTCTCTTATGAAGCTTCTTTCCTTCAGTTAAATATACTTTGTTTTCTGTGTCAACCAGTATATGGCTATCATTACTTCCTTTCTTTTCTGTCTGAACTTCTGGGTATCTACTCTCTGTCAAAATATTGCAAAACTCCCACTATCTCCAGGGATTTTCTCATGTTAGATAGATGACTATTCACTCATGTCTTCAGTTGGACTGAATATTTCTTTATGATTCGCTTTTGTACCATTTTTTTTTGTCAGCTGGTGGCTTATCTGTAAATACAGAGCACCCAGTAAATATCCTACTTTTACCTTCCATTCAATAAGCATAATAAATAAAATTAAGCACATCAGCATAATTCTTGTTTTACACTGCTGTAGATGATATTTTATGTATTTACATTATTACTGTACACTTTCTAAAACATTTTTATCTGCCTTCATTATTGTCCCTACTGTATAAACAGTAAACTCCTTCATTTTGGAGAACGTCTCTGGCTCCTTTTGTTTTAACCTCCATTGTATCATGTATATTATTTGATACATAGCATATTAGCAATTCATTCTTTTTTCAGTTCAGCAACTCTATATGTTAATTATTTAGACTTTCAAACATCAGACTAAAGAGACTGGAAGTTCCACAAAGTACTATAAAGTAGATACACATTTAATTTTCTAGAAATTGTACCTGTTTAAAAGATCTTAATTGGCATTCTGACTTGCATGGTTTGTGAGGATTAAATTTAGCAATCTTCTGTACACTAACTGCAGTGAAGTATACCATTTAATGACTGAGGCTGCTGCTCAGAAATCCTCTGTTTACAACTCCCAGCATCCTAAATTATACTTATTGAGTAAGTCCCAGACACAAGATACATGTATCAATGCAGACCTGTCTTGCATTACAACATGTTAGGACTTGTGAGAAATTGTAGTGATTATGCTGTCCATATCTTCATTTTGGATATGAGGAACACTGAGGCCCAAGCTCATGTGGCAAGAGAACTCAGCAGAAACTGGTTCTCTCAACTTTTTCTGTGCTACTAGCTTGCCTCTGCCTTGCTCAAATACTATAATAAAATAGACTGTCACATTTTTTGCTGTATAAAATTTTAGTAGGAAGAGATACAAAGTGCACAGCATGCTTTCCTTTGGGCTTCTGGTAAGTAGTGAAAGGAGTTATGGATGGACTCACACCCTTGACTTGAGTTGCTTTGCTACTTAAAATATGAATAAAGGCATGGGGAAGCATATGTATTACAAGTTATATAATGATTGGAGATGTTCTAAGTTATGGTAGCCACAGAAAACAAACAAAAAATATTCTTTTGTCAACATTAAATGACAGTTTTCTCAGTAGGGCTATATATTGTCATTAATTTTCCAATTTTGATTTTTTTTTTCAGTTACATGTGGTCATTTGAGAAAGCTCACCTCAGCATGGTTCAAATAATCACAGGACAACTTGTTGAGTCCTTTGATGAAGAATTTAGAACTCTCTATGCCAGATCATGTGTCCCCAGTTCATTCGCTCAGGAAGAATCAGCAAGGGTGAAACATAGCAAAGCTCTCTGGGAGAATGGAACTTACTACCAGCGCTCAGTTTCTTCATTAGCTTCTGTTTCCAGCCAAAGAAACCTTATTGGGAGACAAGACAAAATTCATAAACTAGATCCTAATTACTTCAAAAACAGAGGGATGTATACTCGAAATGAACATGACAAATATAACATAAGAAATCATGGATACAAACCTCATTTTGCTCCAAACTTTAATGGTCCAAATACAATCCGTCCATATCAACCCAGTCAGATAAGTGAAAATTGGAAGAGGCATAGCTATGCTGGGGAACAGCCAGAAACAGCACCATACCAACTGTTGAACAGGACTCTGAATCGAACCATCAATGCTCCTGGTAATTGGAAAAAGCCTTCAGATAGTCTGAGCGTGGCATCCTCATCTCGGGGAGGCTATGCAAGCCACCAACACACACCTGCCCCAAGTTTTGCCAATCGGCTTGCCCAGAGAAAAACAACACAACTTGCAGAAAGGAATTCAAATGTGCGGAGGTCATTTAATGGGACAGATAATCATATTCGCTTTTTGCAACAGCGAATGCCAACCCTTGAAAATACCACAAAATCATTCTTACGTAACTGGAGAATTGAGTCCTACTTAAATGACCATTCAGAAGCTGCCCCTGATTCAAATGGATCGGCTCTGGGTGACCGGTTTGAGAGCTATGATAGTTCTGACAATTTGAAAGCCAATGCTCTTTATACACATTCACGGCTTCGCTCCTCTTTTGTGTTTAAACCAACTTTACCTGAGCAGCAGGAAGTGAACAGTTGTACCACTGGCTCCTCCAATTCAACTATCATTGGTTCCCAGGGAAGTGACACACCTAAGGAGGTCCCAGACACCCCTACGAGTGAAGAGCATTTGACAGACAAACCGTTGCCGGAACCAATCCCCAAGCTGCCGTCACAATCAGAGACACCAGAAATGCACACCTTTCAGGTTCCCGAAGACCACTCAGCAGTCTTAAAGCAAACCACCAGTGGCCACACAGAGTCAAACAACTATCTGTATACAAACTTGTGTGTAAATAAGCAGACAGAAAATCTTAAAAACCAACAAAATGAGAACCTGCTGAAAAGGAGAAGTTTCCCATTCTTTGACCACTCAAAAGCCAATTTAGATCATGGGAATAGTAAGCATTATGTATATAGCACACTTACCAGAAATCGAATTAGACAACCGGAGAAACCCAAAGAGGATTTGCTGAAAAGTTCTAAAAGCATGCACAACGTGACCAATAGCGGGGAAGAGGAGGTCATCAAGACGGACCCTCCGAGTGGCACTACGACCAAGTCAGTTTCCATTGCTACTTTGCTTGATGTGAATAAAGAGGAACCTAACAAAGAACTCACTTCAAAGAAGGAAATTAAGGGTTCCCCAAGCTTTTTGAAAAAGGGGTCTCAGAAATTAAGGTCATTACTTAGCCTTACTCCAGAAAAGAAAGAAAATCTATCTAAAAATAAAGGATCTGCATTTTACAGAATGTGTAGTAGTTCTGACACTTTAGTTTCTGAGACTGAAGAAAATCCCAAACCAAAAAAGTCAGAGCCAAAAGTTGATTCATCTCCTAGGAGAAAGCGTTCTTCCTCATCAAACTCTCAAGGCAGCATTCACAAAAGTAAGGAAGATGTAGCAGTTAGCTCAACCCAGGGGATAAATTCTCCATCAGATCAAAGTAATAGAATACCTTCTCCAAGTCCAGTAGAAAGGAAATTCTTGGAAAGGGCAGGAGATGCCTCTGCCCCAAGATTTAACACCGAACAAATCCAATACCGAGATTCGAAGGAGTTTAATGTGGTTGGTGCTCCTGAAAGAAAACCAGTTTCTCCTCCAAGATCAAAGCCCAATGAGCTTCTAAGATCTCAGTCGACTGACCGGCGCATCTATAGTCGTTTTGAGCCATTTTGTAAGATTGAGAACTCTATTCACCCAATGAGCAACATGCCAAATACCAGTATACACCGCCCAGAAATAAAATCCACAACTATGGGCAATAGTTATGGTAGGTCCAGCCCAATGCTTAATTATAACACTAATGTTTATCACTCATATCAGCCAAATGAAAACAAGTTTCGAGGATTTATGCAGAAGTTTGGAAACTTCATACACAAAAATAAATGAAATACTATAACTGCAAATACATATTAAAATGCAAAATGAACGTGACTATAGATATTTATCCAAAGAATAATGTGGATAGTTTTTATAACATGACAGTGGATTTCTGTAGGGGCAGGATGTTGGTTATGATGTATATGTTTACCAACATACTATGTACTGTAAAGTTATTGTTCAGTGTGATAAAGTTAGTTGTGTTTAATTCTACACAATTAGATGGAATGTCTCTACAAACACATAATTTTTAAATGGTAATGGTAAAAAAAAATGTAATTTAATTGTTTTCTTCAGACCAAAGATCTCCTTAAGTCTTAAATAGAAACTTCAGTGGAGAGATGGAGTATGAATTTTAACCACTTGTTCCAAAAGTATTTTTTAAAAAAGGATCCTAATTCTATCAGAGGCCCTTTATATGTCTTTATAGAGTTTTCATATCTTCAAATTAAGAAAAAATAAGACAAAGCCTTTTCATTTTTAATTGCCTTTGAATTCTGCAGGTTAACTTGTTATATTTTATTAATATTTTATTTTCCTGCGGAGCGTATACAACTGGTTGGGGAGCAATGGTACAATTTTAAACTATATAGCTCAGCATATTTTTTTTATTTTGCCTAAGGGTGTTTGCAAAGTATCGGTCTCATGTAGCACAAGTAAATCACAAGCATTTGTTTTTCTAATCTTTGAAAACCATCCCAGATGTGTTTCTTTCTGCTCATTCACAGAGCCTGTACTTCACTTACCTCTCAGGTGCTGACCATTCATAATCATTTCTTCCTTCAAACATATAGCAACCCAGCAGGAATTTGGAAAACCTAAATTATTCCTCTCCATTTTCTAATATAAAAAAACTTTTAGAAATGTAAATTTCTGCACACTTTTTATCTTAGGTTAGTATGACAACGCTTATGTGTTTTGCTTGCAAAAGTCTTTGGTTTGTTTGTTTGTTTGTTTTATGTTGTGCCAAATACGATGTGACAGGACAATGTTTTCATAAGCATGCCATGATGAAAATGAGGAGAAGTGATAGTTGGGCTACTCTCCCATGACTGCATGGGGCTCAATTTGTAGGTTTTAAGTATATCTTAATTCGATGATGATACTCAGAACATAAGATACTTTTTGCCTTTCGTAGACTAATAAATAAAAGCTCCATATCCATTAAAGAAACTTTAACTTGGCTTTACTTCATCCACAAAGGATAAAATTCAAGAAACAGTGCATCATTTGGAAAGTGAGAAGTGTTCCTAAAACTTTAAATATAGTATCTAACACCTTATAAGTTGCTGCATGGGGCAATATTTTGTTGTTTTAAAAATCCAAGATACAATTAAATATCAATATGTGTCATTAATCTAAATAATAACAGTAAATATCTATGTCACTTAAATAATGTTTCATAGTATTTTAAATCCATTCTAAGATACATGATGGGAGAAAACATGACAGTAGGGAAAAGAAAACTGTACTACATTTATTGAACACTTACTCTTGATCAGGTCTTGAACCTAAACCTAAAGTCACATTTTGTGAGTACCATTGCCCTCATTATTTATAGATGACTGAGGTGATAATTGGGACATTGACATTCAGACAGGTAATGCACCAAGTCACATAGTTTATAGTAATCATAGTAGGCGAGATAAGGCAATCAAGATTGATTTCTGAATGTAACCTAGCAGGCCTGTTTTAATTACCAGGCAGGCATTTTGATCCTCCTTTGAGGCATTTTGATCCTCCTTTGGTTGACCTGGAAGAGGAAGAGGAAGGGAAAAGGAACCCTTAGTGAGTTGTAAGTTGTAAGCTTCTGTGCTAGAGGAAGAGTTCCATTAAGGTAAGAAGCTAGGCAGGGAATGGAACTCAGTGTTAAATATATTGTCTTGTTAAATATTCACAATAACCCTGTGAAGTAAATACCTCCGTTTTGCAAATAAGAAGGCAGCCTCAAAAATGTTACATAACTTTTCAAGAGTTATACAGCTCTGAATTGGTAAACCGGGGTTTAAACAGAAAAGCCTGTATTTTTAATGCTATACCTTACCATACCTTGCTGGTGTCTTATTCCTCTATGCTTGAGGGAACTTCTTTGAAAGTAGTCGCTCTCTTGCTCTCTACAAGTGGCAGAAATATAACAATAGCTGTACAGCATTAGCGTTTTATCAACACAAATCCAGAATAGAATATTCAATTTCACATTGTTCATAAAAGTAAGTTTTAAAACTCTCATTATAACCTAGGGAATTCCCAAGTATAACAGCATGTGGTTTTATTGTTTTGGCAATCTGAGTGTAATAGATTGGAAGGTTTTCACAATTCCTAACAAATCAATAACATAAAAATAAAACTTAAAGGAGAACAATTATTTTTCTCAGTAAGGTAGCCATGTACATTTATAAAAACTTTGAATTAAAAAAAAACCTTTAAAATGCGTATTTTATTATAATCAGATAAGGAATTCAGTTTTAATAAGAAAATAATTGTCAGTATGTTACTTTTTAGTCAGGAAATTGTATAATCTTCATAGATCTGTGTCAGATTATATTTTAAAAAACACTAGATGAGTGAGAGAGAGTGAATGATTTTGCTCTTCAAAAAATTTACTTTTATAATCTGAGTCGTAGTCCTTACTCAAGAACTCACAGTTAACCAAAACAGATTTCTTTAATATATTAACCATTCTTTGTGTTATATGGGACATCTTTCAGAGTTAAGGGGATTATGGGCTAATTGTCATTAAGTAGCTCTGAAATCAAAAGTCTTGAAAATTTAGAGCAATGTAACTTCAAAGCTGAAATTACATAAAGATTAGAGTTTAACTCATGTTTAATTATAAGCAAAAGTGTGTTGCCTTTTGAACAGCAACTGTCATCATTCTGAAATCATACATAGCTTTTAAATAATTTCTGAATTTTTCCTCTCCCTAGTGAAGTTGGGAAGTGCAGTGTGCTTTATTTCATCCACTTGTTGAGTAGGTTAGGCTTTTGCAAGGCAGATTTATCCTCCTCTGTCTTTTTCTTTGATTATTTTATATATTTTTTTTTCCCTCCAGAAATATCTCCATGTCAGAATCTGTACATAGTAACTTTCCCAAAGTTTCTGTGGCTGAGAAACTACTCAAGGTTAAAACTGAGCAAGCACATACTACTTCAAATAATTTACTCAGAGTTTAAGTTTTAAACAGACACTCCAAACTTCATGGATGTATTTATTTCAAGCAATACACATTTTTTTTTCCCTCCCAAATTAATGTTGGTGGAAAGATAAAGTCAAGAAACATACTTTTGTATTAAAGCTCTGTAAGGTAATTTTTACTCTCTACATAGTACATTAGTTTGTAAGCAGAAACTCAGAAAATATAGGCATAATTTAAAAATAGTTCTAGGCAGATAGCTTTAGAATAATTTAAGTGCCTGTATTCTGAACACAGTGATATCCATCTACTATAACAATTGGAATTACCCCCAATTCTGATGTGTTATACTAAGTATGGTTATATTTTGGTAGTGTCATTGTGGAAGAAAATATCTCATTTAGTCAAGATGACAGCTAGTGTGATCTAAGAAGGAAGAAAGTTGAACTCTGCATTCAACTTTAACTTTCTCAAGATTATCCAGTTATTCAATTATTATTCCAGAGCTCTTTTGCCTTTCATGAATATCAGTTGATTCTTAATGTGTCTATGGCTAAGGGATATAAAATAGAATCATTGTTTCATGGTAACTATGTGTGATGCTGTTTTTTTTTTAAAAAAAAAGTTTATTATAATCAATTTGGTTCTCGAATATTTAAAATAAAAAGATTAAAATTATAAATCAAAAAGTCAAGTTTTTATAATCAATGTTAGAAAAAATGTTCTTCCAAATTAGCTCTTGTTTTGGATCTCATAAGTAAATATTAAATAATTTTGTACAAACATCAATATATTGCAAGCTGTTTTATTTTTATCGTCATACCCTAGATTTTTCTATATAAGCTCATGTTTTCACTAAGTTATATTATGAATTTAGATTATACATTTTAAGTATTTCTCTATAAATTTTAAGACTATGTCTTAATACTCTTAGATTTGATTATCAGTTATATTTTATATAATAATTTATATTTGATATCCAGTGACAATATTCTTCCCTTAATATCATTTACACTCATTATATTCATTTCTATTTCTACTGGATTATAGTAGTTATTATAAGTAACTTGAGACTGAAAAATAAGGAATCTCATTAAAAATTGGTAGCTGAGTTTTGTATAACTGTGGCATTTAGTTTGAGTAAATTATTTTAAAGGAAATTTATATTAGATCAATTAGTGATATTAACCAAACTCTAAAAGTTATTTAAAACTAAAAATGCATTTTCCTTAGGGGGGAAAAAAACAATTTATCTTACATTGTAGATTAAAATCCAATTAGAATTCTGTGTATTAAAAATTAAATAGTGTTTTCATAAAGACAAATCTGATTTTTAGGTAGGTGAGTATAGTTTAAACTAATTAAAAGGTTTTTGATTTTATTTTTTACTTATCGTACATGCCAGTGTTTAAGAAAAACCTGGTTCAGTAGGAGAAGGGAAACATAAGCTTTTACTTTTGTGGCCATCCTAAAGGAAACTTTTGAATAGGCTCAGTTGATTTTAGGAGTCAAAGATCACCCTGAGTAATTGGACTAGATAAAGAAGGGCATTAAAAGAAATAAGTGTGTACCTGCCTGGGAGAAGAATCACCTGAGGTGGAATTACCTGAACTAAAAGCAGTAAGAAACAGAAGTAAGGGATATATAGAGAAAATTCTTGAGTTAAAGAAAAGTGTACGTGTCAAATAGGACTTTTCTCCCATAGTAATCTGTCTCAATAATCTGGCTCATTTAACACTCATACTGGGAACCTACTTTGTTCAAAGTATGCAGGTTATAGTAGACTTTTGATGTACGAGAAAAAGAGAATGACTTGAATAATCAGAAGCTGTGGCAAGTTTTCATGTGTTTGAAGACTAAACCAAACTAACGGAAAAAAATGTGTATGCTACTTGAAGGCTCTTTGTTCAAACTATGCCTCAATGTACTCCAAGTGCCTGGCAAAGGGTGCACATAAAAGATGCCTGATACTTTAAGTGTAAATCCAGTCATTTCCTTAGCTGGAGTTAAGTAAATATACCCTTAATACCCATACATTAAAATGTGCATTTTATAATTACCTGAATAGCTATTTGTATTAAATGGCATGAATAGGTCTATGTAGCAGGGGGTCTGAATTTAAATTTCAGCCACATTTACCCTAAGTTTGGGCATATTTAGAGAGCTAGCAGGGCTGATCTGAGGGGAGATTTTGTATATACTATATTTATTATATCATTATATATAAATTTTTTTTGAAGGAAACCCCTGACAAAGAATTCATCCTAAAGGAAATTGGAATAGAGCTGTTCAAATTTAATTCAAAGGCAATTGGCACACAAAGAAAGTTGTGGCTTGTGTTAGTTATTTAGATTGTCAACTAACATGGGTTAAATATGTGAGACTGCGAGGGAAGAATGGCTTCCCTAAAGTTGCCACGGATGATAGTGCATAGAGTCAGGTGTCAGGCTCCCACCACGGCTGCCCTCACTATGGCCCTCAGTACAGTCGCCAGTTTTCAACAACAGCCTCTCTGATAATGTTGAAAGGTTATAGCAATGAGTGCAGACTCTGCTGGGCAACAATTAGGCACACTGGTCACTTTTACTGTGGGTAATAATTGGCAATATTACCATAGTGGGCCAGACCAAGAAAGCATAGATGTTGTGAGGGTAAGTGGGTAAATCCCTTTAGGGACTCCTAGAACATATATGACAGGAAATTAGTGAGTTCTGAAATTCCACCAGGACAGATTTGATGGAAGCTTACTGTTTCTTTATTCTTACTGAGCTAGAATGGCCTTGAAATACGTCACATTTGTAACATCTGCAACAAAAACACAAATGTGAGAAAATTCACAAAAGTTGACAGAACAAACTCTACTGTTTCACTTTCCTTAGGAAGAGGTAAATGGGGCAGAGGACCCAATAAGCCCAAAAATAAAAATAAATTTTGATCTTGGATTTACTTTAGAAAACAACTTTCAGGGCATATCCCTTGTCTCAATCAACTGGCAAATTCAATTAGATTTAACAGACTGTTTTAGAAAGTTCTTTTGCTTGTGTTTGGGTATTTTTGACTTATTTGGTTGTTTATATACGACCAAAATTTTTTTAGTTAACTGCTAAGGTTAAACAAATAAAATACTCAGGAAGTTAAAATAAGTGTTCTAGTTAATGAGGGTCTACCAGAAATCTCAACATTATGTTGTGCTTCCATGAAGAAGTCTAAAATACTTGAAGTTTGATTTCTTATTCTTCTCCTCCATACAGAATATCATACTGCAGCTTTAAATAATACATTTTGCTAACTTCAATATGAAAAAAAATATGTACTGAACTTTGCAAATCATTTTTTTAAAGTGTTGTGTTTTTTTTTTTTTTGTAATTCAAAGTTAAACAATATTTGTTATATGCTCTCACAGTGCTTGGCACAGGAACAGGACTGTGAGTTAACGCAAATTTCATTTGATTTCCAGAGGAAAGACGTGAGATATTTTGCATTCTAATCATGATAAGATGAAAGACTGTTTTAAAATAAAAGATAAAGCAGATGGAAGAGCAGAGAGCAACTGGAAAGCTGAATGTTAGGTCGATCTTCCGACAAAGCACTTTTGAAATTGAACTTTGTGCTCAACTTCCTTCACATTGAATGAAAATGACAGTATTTCCTACTTTATACGAGTATGTATATGAAAGAAGGGCACAAGGTAAATATTAGCATAGTTGGCTTATCATCCCCCAGGCCTTACTTTGAATGTTTCTTACTGGGCTAAAGATGGTGATAAATTCTGCGTAGTTCTCTCCAGTGAACTCAACGTTTGACAAGGAGGTGGCTTTCCAGATGCTGGGAATTAGAACGGTAAGTGTGGGAGGGTAAAATATATTGCTAAATGTCATCGATCTTACAATGTCTCCGAGTGAGTTCCAAGAAGTAGAAGACCAGAGGTGAGAGATGGGCTCGCGTAGGGTGACTCAGGGGCAGAGCAGGCCCCCAGCGGCCAGACGCTGCTCCCAGCGCCAGCAGGTCGGCACGTGCGCTAGCGCAGCAGCGTCCTGGAGATGCGCGTGGAGCAACAGCCATCCCCTCCTCCAAAAGTGCCAGAATCTCATCGACTCTTCCTGGAATGCTAAACACAATGGTTTAAGAGATTGTAAGATTTCTTAATGTTTAGCGAACCTAGGGAGTTAGTTTTAAGTTCTCTTTGTCTCATGTGAGGGGATCCCAAGAATTTGGGGGATTCTGAGAGACCACCTACCACAAGAGCAACATCCACCCCCCCCACCCTGTTAAAAGGTATGTTTAAAGTGTGGCCACCAGGCTTGATTCTTCTACATAATAAATTATAGATTTTTAGATGTTACAAACTTTTCTACATCAGGCTCATGTTGACGCATCCAAATCCATGAAAGTTTTTTTTTTTAATAATATGCAATATATAATCACCAGAAACCATAGTTCATTTTTTCAAATGCTTTAGTTATTTATTTTTCTACACCTGAATGTTATTTGTCATATCTCCCTATGTCAGAGCAATAAAGAGGTAGAACAAGTTGGGATTCTGATTCAATATGCATAATCTTAAATTACCTAGCAACATCAAACAGCTTTTCACATGAAATACAGGATTCAAGGGTTGTAGGTACATTTGTGGAAATTATATATATAAGAACAATTAAAGAAGTCTAGAGATTATAACTATAATTTACATATTCATCTTTATCAAGCCTTTTGGTTCTTAAATGTAGTACAATAGATGAATATCTATTAAACCTTCCCAAAACTGTTATGTTTGTCACCTTTTGGATGTCTGGATGACTTATTAATATTAAGAACTTAGTGGTACCCAGTTGTTCATTGTTAATACATATATTTGATTAGGTAAAATTGGTTTGAAGCTTGAAATAATATCGATACATAGGAGGTGATAAAAAGGTGGTTTAATGGGACTGCATAGTATTCAACTTTATCATTAAGCTGAATGCTGCCATATAAAAAATATTTATTTTGATTAAATGTCACCATCTCAGGAGGCCTAGCTTGTACCACAGAAAATAAGATTGAAAATTACCTTGATAAATAGAAAAATATTTAAAAACAGAATAGCATTCAATTTTTAAAAACTCAGAAAAATCAGCTGTACAAATATAAAGTAAGAAGGGACTTTGGTTGCTTGGAAAGTATAGGAAACTGAACATTTTTTGTGGTTGCAAAACTAAAGAATGATCAGTATGTAATGCTAGATAATCCAGTAAAACGAGTACAGATGTTTACACTCAAAGTGGAACATAGGGAAGAGTGTATCTTCAAGAAAGACTATCTTTTTAAACTAGGGTTAAGTAAGGACTTTATACACTGGGACTTGATTTTAAAAACATACCATTAATATATAATTTATTCAGATTAAATTTAAACAACTAATAAATTATAAGATAAACTTGTATACATCTTACTATTTGGAGCTAGGTAAAAAAATAAAATTGAAATGGGAAGGTCATCAAGATTTGTGATTCTGTGCTTTACTAAGAATGGAAAGAGTGTACTAAGGACTCACAGGCTCGGCAGAGTTATTTTTATATAAAGATTTCTGCATAGACAAATATTAGCTTATCAAAGTCTAGTTAATAAATTTAAACTGAACATTAATTATCCATTTAAAAATGTCAGTTGCGGAGGTCAAGAGATGCACAACAGGGACAGCTACACATAGATCAACACTAATTACACTAGTATTAATAGCTAGTATTTGTTGCAAGCTTATAATGTACATGGTATTTGAAATGCATTATTTTGACTGATACAAAAACTTTATAGGCTAAGTTCTACTACCCTCAATTACCCAATTAGGAAACTGAAGCTCACAGAACTTTGCTAGTGGTCTCAAAAGATTAGGTAAATGGTAGAATCAGAATTTGAATTAAGACCAATAGATTTCAAAGTCTATAAAAGAAAATATATTATGTTTAGAACTGACTCATCTTTCATTGGATTAATTTACTGTGGTTCAAAACACATTGCATGCCCATTAGTGTCTTAACCACAAAGTCTGTTCAGACCGGATTTATAACCACAAATTAGAATAAAGAATCATACCTATCTATCTACCTCAGCAAAATTAATTTGTGGTGCTTAGATACAAAATGTGATTCCTAGAACAGTGCTCTGCATGTACTAAATGTCTAATAAGTATTAGAGACAGGGAAAAAAGGAACGTTCTTGGATTTTGTGACTATACCTAGAAGAAAAATAACACTGAAAATGTGGTTAGATTGGGCACATGCTTCAATGCTCCTACTATTATATCTTGTAGCTTATTTGCCTTGGGATTTGAAAGTTCTTTTCAGTTCTAATTTTCTTACTTCTCTCTGAAGTTTCCCTTCTTATCTACTTTCTCCTAAAAGTACATTTCTTCACTTCATGTTTATCTAATCTTTGCCTTTGCAAAAGATCAAAGCAAATCAGACATTAACAGTTAGGACAGGTTTTCATTAGTTTTACACAAGAAACTGTGTAGCACATAATAGTTTCCTTGTGTCTGTAAAACAAAAGCACACCTCATTCCTTATAATGTGCATTTCCACCATTAAATGTTTTATTTAAGTCAATGTTTTTTCATGAACCCCTTGCAGCAGGAAATGGAAATACCTTTTAAAGTTTCAGTACCTACGTTCAAAGAGTTTACAAAATGTTGAAACTGGCAGAATGAATCAAGTAAATAAAGAGCAACAGTGAAACACCAAAAGTGCAACAAGAGGCTTGCAGACCAAGTACTATGGTGGCTCAGAAAAAAGAAGAAACACCTGCTCCATTTACTATATTAAAATAGTTTAATTTTGAAGCAAGCTTTGTCCAGAAAATGAGTCAAGATACTTAAAGTAAAAAGACAGTTTTAGAATATCTTGTTTGAATATTTTCATTTAAAGCCTAATTTTTATAGCAGTTTTAGGTTTATAACAAAATTGAGAGAAAAGTACAGAGATCTTTCTTAGATCCCTTGCTCGCACACAGGCATATCCTCATTATCAACATCAATCACTAGAATATCATTTCGTTTTGGTTCTTTCTTAGGATTCTCATCTCCCTGCTTACATTGTTCGTGTATTATTACATACCGTGTGCTTTATTCATTAGATTTCTTAGAATGTTAATCGAAGTTGTTTTGTATGCTCTGTCTGATAATTCCAATATCCCTGCCATGTCTAGTTATAATGCTTGCTTAGTCTTTTGTGTTGTTTTTTTTTTTTTTTGCTTTTTGGTATGCATTGTGTGTATGTATGTGTGTGTGTATATATATATATATATATATATATGTATGTATATATGTGTATATTAGTAATGTGTATTGAGGTGTGGAGGAGAGAGTAAGCATTCCATGATTCTATGTTTAGGTCTCAGACTTTTAGTTAGCCTATGCCTCTAGACTGTGAACTTCACAAGTGTTTTGTAGTCCCCTACCGGACCCAGAGTAAGGCAGGATGGCTAGGATGGCTAGAATGGCTGGATTTGGGTATTTCCCTTACCCAAGTTTTTTTTACCAGTTTCTCCTGAGGGCAGTTCTTGTTTAAGTAAAACAGAGTGCTGTATTTCCGAATGGTTCTTTTTCTACTCTTCCTGCGCGAATGTTACTGAGTTCCTCAGTATGTGGGTTCTCAGTATGTGGGTTCCCCCATCTGACTGGGTCCTTTGAAGTTTTTAATTGTCAAGAGTTGCTCACACTGAACTCCAGAAATTCTTCAATTTTGGTTCAGATATTTCTACTCTGGTACTTTCCACAGCAATTTCTGTTTGTGATCTCTGTTCCGGTAATCCATGACTCCTGTATTCATCTGTGTGTCTCTCCAATCTTCAGGACAGTGTTTTTCCCATTGCCTTCTCCTCTCCTATACATTCAAGAGAGTTATTGATTTTTCAGTGTCTGTATCTTTTTGCCTTTAGTTAGGATAGAATGACAACGTCTAAGCTCCTTACAAAAGGAAATGGAAATAGGAAGTCTGAATCTAATTTTTAGCAAGTTTATGACCCTTTATAGTTTTCTAAACTTATATCTATTTTTCTTACCTAAAGTTTTATTTTTTTTACCTCTTATCTCTTGCTCTTCTCCACTTAAAGTAAACAGCAATCTTAAAAAAGCAGTGCTCTTCCAAGATATGCCATTTAACATTAAAGCTAAATCACAAAAACAGATATTCTAAAATCCAACATAGCAACATTTCTATTTGGAATATGTATTTCAGTCCAAAGATCCTAGTACCATTGTCAATGAGGATGGCATGTGATACCGTTATCACTTTGTTAACTAACTAGTCAATGTAGCATCATAATACTAAATATTAGTTTGTCACTTGCCTCAGTCTAGGCAAAGATACAGTCTACATAGTCTTTGAATCTCTGCAGATATTTAAAACAATTTCTCTTAATTTCTTATGCCCCTAGTCGAATGATCAAAATATAAAATAGCATCCTTGAAAAGTAGCATTATGTGCCAATATGAGAAAAAGAAAAAAAGACTGTACAATTATTTTAAATTGTTAGATCTAAAATTTAATAGCTGTTAAGGTATAAATAAAATATTATGAGTGTATTTAAATTGATCTTAAAATGAATATTGGATACTAAAATGTTACCCTGAGATAACGATTATGATGATGAAGTTTCTTTTTTAATTTATTTAATGGATTGAATTCTTTGCCACTATTTCTGGCTTCTGAATCCAAGAATGAATTATGTTTTTTCTCTTTACTGGCAATTAACTGAATGTATAATTTGAATAATCATTTGTAATTATTTCTTGGGCATAGTCCCATACCTTTCATCTAATTCCAAAAGGCTAGCATATGTGCTGTGCTTTTGAAGTTAGGTTAGAAGTAGAAGTGTTTATAATATGGGGGTTGGCAGTCATTCCACTTGAAATAGAACCAGAACCTCACTGTACCATGTGGATGTCAGCAAAGCAAAATGCTCGTATAAATGAGCAGTATACCATTTCAGAAGTGGTAGCAGTCACCTTCTGCCAAACCTATCTGCAACGGTCAAGATAAAAAATACGACTACAGTCTACGCCCATGCCACCCTGAACAAGCCTGATCCCACCTGACCTAGGAAACTAGACGGAGTCAGAGACTACCTAAGAGGACCAGATGCTGTAGGCATAAAATTTTTTTTTTAAATAAGGAATTGTAATCTGACAAGTTCCTTACAACCTGTGAGGTCAACCAAGGGTTGCCTTGCCTAAAAAAATAAAAAAGAAAAGTAAAGAAAATATGACTACAGAGTCATTAAAATCTGATTTACTTTCTGCTCTGCATGTGAGATTCACTGAATTTCATAACAGCCAGAACTATAGAGCAGTAATGTATATTTATTAAGTTACGATTTCTTGGGTCAATCAGACCTAGATTTTACCTTAGTTTTACCACCTGCTTTTAGGGTAGGCTGGGGTAAGTTACTAAATCCTCTGATCTTTAGCTTCATTAACTGTAAGTGAATTTGACAAAGTTTTTCTATGAAGGGTCAAATAGCAAATATTTTAGGCTTTGCCAGCCATGATTTTTCTGTTACAACTACTCCACTCTGTCTCATAGAGCAAAAGCATCCATCGACAGTATGTAGGTAAATGGATATGGCTGTGTTCCAATAAAACTTTATTTATAGATATGCAATTTGAATTTTATGTAATTTCCACAGTCAAACAATATTATTATTCTTTTGATTATGTTTCAGCCACGTAAAAATTTAAAAACCATCCTTAGTTCATTGGCCACACAAAAACAGAAGGCAGCCCAGACTCATGGGCCACAGTTTGATAAACCGTAATTTATTAAATGGGAATAGTTTTAGTAGATCCTTTATGGCGTTCTAATGATGAATAAGAGAGATAATGAAAGTAAAGTTCTTAGCATTATTTTTGCCTTTACAATTTTTTTTCAGGTAAATGTGGTTTTTATAGACTAGTCATCTTGGAAGTTAATATCTATTTTTCAACCATGTTATTCAGGTTTTGTATACCTATTTGGGAAGTGGTTTAAAGACTGCTTTAGACCCTACTACTTGCTGAGAACTTGCCAGCATGAATCATCAGGAAACTGAAGTACAAATGCACCAGAAGAAATCAAATGAATTAGCTTTGTAGCCAGCCCCTCGGTGCCACAGGGTTTGAGTAATTCTAGGTTTCAGACAGGCCAGCAACAATGCTGAAGGAAATTCAATTTAACGGGGTGAACAAGGTAGAAGGGGTCACTCACATCAAGAAGTGTTCAAGTCAGTAAGTCATCAATCCAAAATATCCTCACATAAATGCAATCAAAATTATTCAATAGAACAGAGACTTACAGCATGCAGTCCAGTGTGGTCATGTGACATGCTAAACTGAAAAATGCAATAAATATCAAAGTGGACAGAGATTGACATCAGCTGTGACTTGATGCATGTTTAGTTTCCAGTTCCATAAGGCACCCTACCTATCGAGTTTACAGCAATAAAACTCAATCCACTGGTGAAGATAATTGATCTTGATTGGTTCAGGAGAGATTTAACATTAGGGATTTAACATTAAACACAGGCCAAGCAGTGCACTGTCATTTACACATATAATATCTCATTAAATTTTAACTCAATGTTTAACAGTATGTATCACTCCCATTTTATAGGAATAATAGTGGTAGCATCCAACATGGCTAGATCCAAAACCTGTTCTTTTCTACAGCATTAAGGAGAAATTAAATTGTTCTCCCTAATGCCTCTGTTGGCTCTCTCCCTCTTAAAGATTTGATAACCTAGCAGAAAGTTGGCTAGCAGACAAAGCTAGTTCAAAGGAGGAACTCAAGATCTCTAGATAAAGTCAATGCTGGTATTCAGACGCACATGGATTTTCTCATTTTCTAACAAGCAATATCTTTGTTTAGGAAAGTTTCATTGTTATATAATCCATGGGATGTCATTTGCCATCTCCTACTTCTCTATAAATATATAAAGCATTACAGTTAGAAGTAGCTTTATCAAGAATATAATGAAGCATGGCTCAGAGCCCTTTCCATAGTGGATGTGAAGAGGTACTGGGAGCATGGCATACTTCCCTGCTTGGGTAACATCCTCTATCCCATGATGGTGGCACTGGGCCTGAGGCTAAAAAGTTCCCAGATTTACCTCCAGTAGCTAGATCTGCGCCTCGTAGACCACATCAGGCATCTGGATCCTATCTTTGACTTAAAGAAACAGGAATTGACTTAGAATCTGCTCCATTGCTCTCTGCTCAGAGATTACAATGACAGACTTCATGGCTAGCCCAATGCCCTGCACATCTATGGCCTGCAGAGGGCTGGCATAGGGAAGGGTCATGATACAGGAGGATGTGGCAGAGCTGGGCCAGCAACTGTCACTGCAGTTCTCCGATGACGTGCCTCCAGGCAAGAAGCACTTTCTGAGCAAATGCGGCATTACCCGTGAAGAAATGTGACACATTGCTTTTAAAGCAATGTTTCTTAAAAACACACCCAACTTTCCATCGGCCATGCTTGAGGGATGATTGAATATTACTTTTCTATTTTCTTTTAAGAGAACTATATTACAAAAATGTTGTCACTGGAAGAGGCAAAGAAAATGCACCAAAAATTATAGAAAATAAAGTATTGGCAGGTGTACCAAGTTGCTAATTAATATTAATGTGTTATTTTTCTGCATTTTGTAATACTTGTGGTACTTGGTGTTTTAAATTATTTTAGTTCTTGAGATTTTTTTCTTATTTCTAATAATTATGTACTTTCATATTTTTAATTTATACTTTTATAATATTTTTCTTAAGGGAGGATTCACCAAATTGAATATGCTTCAAACACCACAAAACCTGAATCAGACTGAGTCCAAGGACAAGGTCCTTCATTTGGCATGCACTGGGGCTTTAGTCCAAGCCTGCTTCTCTGACAAATAGAGATCATATCTACTCTATTGAAAATAATTTAAGTTTTAGACCATACATTTTTCTCTGTGCATTGCTAGTGATGTGTTTGTGTCAGTTGCCCATGTTTTCCTTTCCTCGTTCATAAATGACTTGGAAATGGACAATGTTGAACTTGCATATGGAGAACATTTTACTAGCTATTGCCATAGGCAAGTTATGCAATCTCCTAATATCTTACTTTTAAAAATCTATCATGCATGTTGTGTTGGGCTCTAAATGAATTATGAAAAAGAAAGGAAGGGGACCTGGAATAGTTTCTAGCTTGCAAGTTATTTTCAGGAAGTGTTATCAACATTATTTTTACTGAACAAATCTATGAAAGACAGGGACTAATTTTAGTGTCTCATTCTTTGAATATTTACATTGGTGACAAAATCTTCATCATGGGGATAAGTTAATAAGTGGTAACAATAACAGAAAAAAATAAGAATAAGTTGCAGCTGTGTTTATCAAAGTGGAACGTGCTTGTAGGGTGATGTGTGGCACTAAAGTGGTCCATCAAATGTCATCTACATGGAATATTTATCCCTCCAAGGTGACTACCTTGACAAGGTTTCTACAAACAAAATTCTATATATGGATGTATCTGGTTCATTTTGTTTAAAAGTAAATCAGACTCATAATCCTCATGGATCTACTTGGTTCTGCTCAGCTCCTTTGATTGATGGCAGGAGGAACTGGTGTTGATTTTGCCTGGCACATCTTAGTGCATAAGTGAACACAATAAAGACTGGCAGCCTGACAAGCATTTTGTAAGAATAAATGCAAGTTATTTTGAGTTCCTGGGAAGAAAACTATTTTATAAATTGAAAACAGCCTTATATCTGACTTCCTTCCTAATTCTTTGTTAAAACTGAGTTTGAAAAATAAAAGAACAAAGCCCAGCCTTGCACTGTATACAAAGGAATGCATATTCAATTACATTTTGTTTAAAATCATGTGTCTGAATTCATAGTTAAGGATAAAAAACACAATCTTTTCAAATGATTGAATAAATACTCCCACACTTACACTAATACAAAATAAACAAATATCTTAGTACTGGTGATGAAGTACATATTATTTGTTCAGATGTTTTTTTCCTGTAATCAACTAGTTCTTAAAAAAACTATTTCAGTAGATTGAATTAACATAGCCCTCTCTTTTAGAACTTATACTCCTCCTTGCAATTACATATTTTGCCACACTTCTCTGGTAAAATAAAAAAAATGTTTAGAGACATAGTTTTCATATTTTTATTGGCACAGATAAATGTATACACACGCAAAGAAACAAAGCACAAAAAAAACAACAAATCAAATTTCACTACCAAAGGACACTGAAAATATTTTGCTCATTGAGCAATTTCATTTTTACAAAAAGCAATTCAATTTCCAAAGATAGAGTTAATCGTTTCTTTGAAATATAGAACAGTTAAAACTATAATACACCATTTAAAATAATGTTTATAATTTTGTTTAGCATATAGTTTGCATTTGGTATTCATAATTAGGTTTCTAAGAATCAATCAGGAAAACTATCCCACCTAAGATAATTTTCTAAATTTAATAAACTTGTAGCTCTCTAGCTGTGGTATGACTCAAAAGAGAGAGAACTCGAGGTGATTCTCATCCAATTAAATTTTAAGAGCCATTTCCATTGTGGTAGCTGGCAAACTTGAGCAGTTACCAGCCATAATTTTCTTTTTTCTCTAATATTTTATTTTTTTCAGACTTACCCAGGATTAATTGACAAATAAATAGCAAGATATTTAAAGTGTAGAATGTAATGACTTGATAAATCTCTACATTGTGAAAGGATTCCCTCATCCAGTTAATTAACACATCCATCACCTCACTATTTATCCTTTTTGTATGTGTGAGAACACTTAAATTCTACTGTCTTTCACCTTCTTGGTTAAATTTATTCCTAAGTATTTTATTCTTTTTGATGCTATAGTCAATTTCTCTTCCTGATAGTTCATTGTTGGTGGATAGAAACACAGGTGATTTTTGTATACTCTTGATTTCCAGTTGATTAGAAACCAGACCTTCAGGTAGCATCTGAGAAAGTAGGTAGTTAAGCCCTTTCAGGGAGAAATGTGGAGATGGGCATTTTTACCTATTTCCTCTGCGCTGGGTCCAGGTGAATGGAGGAGGCTGGATGGTAAGGTGGGCAGGTGATCTGGAGGTCTATCCCCTCAGGTGACAGCCACAAAAGGTGGGGTGCTAGAGGTGTGTATAGCTCCTTTCAGGTAACTTGTTTTCTATCGTTGAAGCATGCTGGAGGGAGAAGAGAAGAGATTTCCACCAGTTTCCCTGCTGACTGGGGAGGATGGTGGCCAACTCCAATCCTGCTAAATTAGAAACTTGGCCTTCAGGCCACAGCTTTTTTTTGAGGAAGCATTCAAATTTTTTTTTTTTTAATTTTTAAATGGCCTTTCTTCTGTTTATAAAAAAAAAAAGTATTACATTACTATTTAAGCAATTAGGAAAATTATTACCACTATGGCTTAGCATTTTAGCATATTTCTTTCCCTTCCAGTTTTTTTTTTTTTTTTTAAGTATGCAGATAAATCCCTTTCAGGAAGAGACTGATAAGTTTTTACTTGCTCCCTCTGCCCTGAGCCCTGGATAAGAGAGCTATGGAGTATTAGTGTACTTGGTAAGTATTGCTTCTTGGTTTGCTATAGTCCTTTGTGATTTGGAAATAAAGCTCTGTTGGCAATCTGGGGACACATCCCTTAAGTGGCACCCAGAAAAGCTAGGGTGCAATTGTGTATATGAACTTCTTTCAGAGAGATACTGGCAACTTGGAGATGGGAAGAGGTGGCCATTGGCTTCCCTGGTCTCTGGGAGGACCATAGCCAGGCCCAAATTCCTGTTAAATTAGAAAGCTGGCCTTTAGGAGCAGCTTTTAAAGAATGCTGATAAACTTTCCAGGAAGGACCAGGAGGTGGTCCAAACCCTTTGCTCCTCAGGGAGAATCTGGGAGTTGGGCTTTCCCCTGCCCGGAATTGTATAGTGCTGTGATGGTGTGGGCTTTAAGGTAAGAGTGTGTCTCAGTCTTTCCTATCTGTTTCAATGTGGGTGTTTTCTTCTTTGTTTTATGTGAAGAAGTTGCTCCACTAGTTTCTGAATTTCTTTCCAAGGGAATTGTTTTATGTGTACATTCAGAGTATCTCTGAGAGGAGGGGAGCTCAGTACTGTCCTATGTTCCTATGTTGCTGTCTTGGACGACTCTCCCTGTGTCATTGTATTTGACTAAAATATATCTATGTTTCCTGTATAGATTAACATCCATATTACATCACTTATTTTATCAACACTGTTGCAATAGTGTTGGAAAAGAATTACAAAGTAGGCAAATCCAAGAAATAGATACACAAAAATTATTTCAGCAAATATGTTAAAAACCTTTTTTCACATAAAATGCACCTCACAACACTTGGCAGCTTCTTGTATTGGATCTGTTGTCACAAACTGCTCTTTTAAAACCATACTTTTGAAAAAATAAAACCATACTTATGGAAGAATAAAAAGAAGTCAAAATGATTTTGGTAAGGCTAATTCTATATTGGCATAAGAGAAAACGTATCGAGAAGCATGAAATACGTAAGGCAAAATGTTTGCTTTGACTTCCTTCTTCTACCATGGTTAAAAGTGGAGGACCTGTCAAAACAGTTACTCCAAGTTTAGGTTCATGACTGTCATATCCCTCGATCAGCTCAGAAAAGCATATATTTTCTCAGTGTTGAAACATGCTGCCCTCAGGGTTTAGACTGACTTCTGGAGCCCAAGTGCTTCCTTTAACCCTACATTCCAGCTTGAGGCTAGAGACAGAGGGCTGGTAGGAGGAAGGTTGGGACTGTGCTGAACTGGCCTGGGGCAGGTGTCTAACCAGGAGTCAGTGGGCTCAGTTCAGTGAACTACAAACATCCCATCCCCTGCCTGGCCAGCTCTTCCCAATTTTTGTTATTCCCTTTAAACCTCAATTTCTACTTCAAAACTCATTTTCCTGTGAGCTAACTAACCACTGATGCTGCCAAGCAGTGTCCTGTTCCCTGTACATAAATCACTTCTATGGGGAATAAACATAAGGCAAATCAACCAGATGCCTGGCAAGGCTATTTGCATAGACTCAAGGATTTTTGAGTGTGTGTGTTGGGATTCAACTTGCTAGACTGTAGTTGCCAAGTCATGCCTTGGAGAATGGACTTGGTTAAGCCTTATTTCTCTTAGCCCTTTGCGTGCTGCACTTTCATTCTTAAGCACCTGCTAAATCAGGATTAGCTGTCAGCCTTAGAGCAAGTCAAGCCATTAACCTTTTTTTCTTACTGAGATTCCAAGAAGCCTGAGTCATATTTACCTGAGTTAAACATGTGGCCCATATTGATGGTAGATTATCAGTGATCAAGGCAAATACTTGGCCCTCCCATCTTCATTTCTTCTGAGAAGCCTATGGAAAAGACTACAAATTGATCTCAAAATTCTTTCTGATATTGACACAGCTTCATATCTCTTCTTAACTACTATAGTGAACCACTACCAATACATCCTGAAAGGAAAAAAATCTTATATCTTAATAACCTATTTTCCACATGAAGTACGTTTTCTCCAAAGAACTCTTCAAGGAACATATAGATCAGTCTTGAAAATTGCTGTCGGAATTAAAGAAGATGAACAAGTATAGGATGTTAGACTTTGAATAGAAGTGATGTCATTTAAGGCAATGATTAAAAATCTCAGTATGAATCAGAACATTAATCCTCTTTTAAGATCTATCAAAATTAAGGGTGATTCCCTTCTTTGCGCTTGAGCTTTCTATGATTATTTTAAGGGAATAAAGAGGGAAAATGTCAGGAAAATTAGAATGGCCAAAAGGGACATCCTGTTTTCTAATCTCCTACTGATTATTGTACGAAGCAATATGAATCTATCATAACAGTGCTTCCAACTTTAGCCTAGAGAGAGATATGGTTTGTCCAGTGAATTCTGAGCTTGGGGTTCATGGTATTCTTGCAATCTTGGGGATGAAAACAAAGAAAAGTGCTTGGGCGTTGCAGCTGTTGCAAAGTGTGACCTGTGGGGCCAGTTGGATACCTTTCCAAAGTGTGAATTCATCCAAACCTCTTTCATTACCGTCAATTGGCAGAGTTTGTGAATCTTTGGTGATTCTCAATTATAATTCCCTTGATTTTAATCACTGAAGATCAAGTTACTTTATAATTTCTAATAAAAACATAATAAGTCAAGCAAACATAACTTGTTTTTAAAAACAGATTACATGAGTAGGACCATAGGCTTACATAATTCTTACCATTGTTTTATATGCTGCCTTTGTTTCGAAAAGAGATATTAAGAGACATTTTATTTGTTTAAAAACAAAACTCAGTTTGTAATTCCTTTGTATTCTCTAAGAAGGAACAATCATTACAAGACAGAGGTCTCACAGAGATTTTATGAAGATTTCCCATATCAAATGTCTTCGTCAGTAGTTCTTTATCATTCCAGGTTCCATTTCTGCTTACTTTGTTTTCTCCTAACCCTTAATACATTCTGTTTTAAGCAAATTCCCTAAGCTTGTATAGAAGCTTTATATGTCTCAGAGTTTATGGTACAGTGTAGGATGTCAAGTCCAGGGAGGTAGCATATGTTATTGAGATTTGCCAGGTGTTGCTCCACCTTGAGTGGTGGACAGTGGGTCAGCTGGAGAGAACTAATGGTGAATCAGAAAAGAAAAAAAGAAATCTATGGCTGAATTTGGCTTGCGGGTCACCAGATTTCCACCAATAATTGTAGTTAAAATAGTAATGTATTTAGATTTTATAAGCTTTTACTTGAATTTTCGTTCTCGATTATTAACTATGAGACTTTATCCATAAATAAATGCCTACTTCCCCGAGTTTTAGGGAAACAATTTTATTTGGCAAAACTTACTCTCTGCACAGTTGTCAGATAATTTTTTTGCACATGTATGTGTATGAGTGTGAAGAAAAGCACATCATGAACCATAAAGACACACAAGGATAAAGATATCATTTCGTCAAAACATAGCAGGTGTTTAATATACATAAGTTAGTATAATTAATAACGCTTTCATAAAACACAAAACATGTAGAAGACATGGTTTTTATTCTCAGGCAGATAACCCATTTGAAGAAATAAAACGGATATACAGAAATCATCCACAAAAATTCAAGAAAATATCATTGTTTTAACTATGACCGGCCTACCACATTTATCTGCTGGGGTAGAAAACAAATTATATTTCTTTTCATATTCAAATAACAATAGCCCCAGGGTTAGGAAATACTTCTGTCTCCAGGATTAGGTTCAGTTTTTATAGAGCTGCTCTTTTATTCATGTCCACAGTCTCTTATCCTGACACACCCACTTGTGCTAAGTAAATGGCTTGATAGGAGAGACTCCAGCATGTCACACAGTGCACAGATCTAGGCCAACACCACACCTAAACCAAAGGTCTTTGCCAAGACAAAATATACCTAGTGATTTACTTGCTATATTTTGAGGTAATGAGAGTACACCCTGGTAAAACTTCCAAAATTTAGAATTTGATATCTCTAAGAAAGAAAAATTGCCAACAACTTTTAAATGGCTTTTCTGTTGGATAAAAATAAAATAAAATTCTGCATTCTGATTTATTCTAATAATGATTGAGAAATTCAAGATATGGGAGTAATGTATACCAGAAAAATAATCTTGGAGGAAGTTGGGCTTATTGATCAGCGGATGCCTGGCTGGTTTTCTGAAGAGGAGATTTAGACATCATGACAGATTTATGCCTGCAAATTTGGAATTTTGCACCATTTCTCTGAATTCAGTATCATAGAGACTAAGGCATATGTGGAACAGCAAAAGTAAAAACAAAATAGTGTCTCTGAGAGAAATGCAGCACTAATGTTTGCCTTACAGCTTTAATAACTGCCTGCATATAAATTTCGGAGACCATTTAATTGAAATACCACTTTTGCTTGAATTGTACTTCTATCTAATTTTTTAAATGTAATTCATTTCACTCAGAATAACAACAACACAAAGAATGATATTCTAATGCAATCTGGGCTTGAATATAATAACAGTGTTTAAATTTGAATATAGGAAGTTTCAAACATAGGGCCTCCATTTGGGTGATCCCCAGGTTTCACAAAGGTAGGACACAGGTCTGTAATTTGGGATTGGCTTTGAATAATCTTCACTATGTCAAAGCCACTCATTCTGCTATAATGAGCCTGAGTGGACAGAGCCAAAGAAATTGCTGTCCCTAAAAGATGACATTTTCTCCCAGTGTGGTGCCACAAAGTCACATTGAGATAATGGTTTAGGACTGATAATGCAAGAGGATTGTGGCTGGCATTAGTTCCCGCAAGTCTGCCTATAGATGCAACACCATGCATCCTATACATCTTAAATGAGGGAATGAAGTAAAATAAATTGATATGTAATTTAATATAGAGATCTAAATAATATATGATGACACTGAATCCAAAGTATTTTTAAAATAAAAAAGCTCCTCTGAATATAATGTGTAATGCATATCGCTGCACTATTCTTTATATGGGCTGCCAAAGGAATAGTGACTAGGAGGGGTGAGGGGTGGGATGGTGGTGGGGAATATTAATAATTAACTGTTTCCAGATTTCCCCCTTATTGTCTTCATGATTAAATAAAGATATATTTTGAGGACTGAATCTATAAACTATTGGGTGAATAAGTAATGCCTAGCCTTTCTTGAGTACTTAATTAATGCCTTTTTATTACCAAGACCACCTAAATTATCATATTTATTGTGTGCATTTTTCCTTCTTATGTTTTGAATGCAGACTTTGGGGAGGGGGAAGGAAAGGAAACTGGCTCTAGCTTTATGCTATAATTTTTGCTTTAAGACCATTACTCCTGCTTCTAAGAGCAGTTTCTCTGAGCAAAATACCACAGTATTAAATTAAGAAAGCAATTTAAAGGGTCACTATGTGTATTATCCAACATGACATTTCCACCCCTTCGCAATGATCCCTTTTCTGCCTAGTTGTCCCCAGTGAACCAGGGCGATGACAGCTGCTCTGCTTCTCCTGCTTTAGGTGAGGTACTTTGTCACTTTTTCTGTATGATATTATTAGAGAGCTAGTGAATGTATCTTCCAGTCCGTCACTGATGTCTGATCTCATAAGCCATTACTAAGCATTAACCTCACCCTAAATGAAGCCCTTTCCTATAACAAAATTTCCAACTAATGGAGAAGAAGCTTCTAAGAGATGGCGTACTAATTCAGCACATTTTGATAACTGAGAGAGTGAAGAGAGATGTTCAGAATTCAGAAATAAGCTCTTTGAAGATAGAAATAGGTAAGGCATCGAAACTTGACAAGGAGTATTATGATTTGAATTGTGTCTCCCCCCAGAAAGCATAAGTTAAAGTCCCAACCCCCAGTACCTCAGAATGTGACCTTATTTGGAGATAGAGTCTTTATAGAGATAATCAAGCTAAAAAAAAAAAAATCATTAGGATGAGCCCTAATCTAATGTGACTAGTGTGCTTATAAGAAATTTAAGACAGAGACAGGCACAGAAGGAGGAAGATGTACAGACGCAGGGAGAATGTATATGTAAAGATGGATGCAGAGATTGGCACTGTACTCTCATAAGCATAGGAACACCAAGAATCGATGGGCACCACCGAAAGCTAGGAAGAGGCAAGGAAGGGTTCTCTGGTTTTGGCTTCAGGGGCATCACAGACCTGCTGATGCCTTGATTTAGACTCCGACTCTCCAGAACTGTGATATAATACATTTCTGTTATTTTAAGCCACCCAGTTATTGATACTTTGTTACAGTAGTCCTTGAAAGCTAATAGAAAATAGAAAATTATCAGACATGACATAAAAGAGAAGGATTCTGAGAAATAAAATATATCTCAGGCGATTATTGTTAAAATAGCTTTTCTTACTATTTATCAGGGTATTATGCTTTACTACAGATGCTTTAGAAAATACAAAAAATAAATTAAAAATAAATTTATCAATTATATAAAATCTTTAATATTTTCACAAAATTCCTTTTAGTTTCTGGTTTATTTATGTGCATATTTTTAAGCTGAAAATACTATAAACATAATTATGCTGTACTTTTAACCCTTTCCCATTTAGATGAAAAAAAATGCAGCTCACTGCCAGCATTAATTTAATATCATGTGTAGAAATGCTACGTTTTCTAGGGTTTGACATTTTCAGTGTTCAAAAATTATATTTTGTAAATGAAAATACTACTACAAAAAATCAGAATGCTATAAATTTAATAATATCATTTATTTCCGAAAATTATTGCTTTATTAGAGCAATGCAGAAAATAATAGTAAAAGCGAGATATTTCATGACAAACTTTGGGTAAGGTTAGAACTGTAATCTGCGTGTTCTCTCGGGGTGAACCTGTAGCTGCAAGAGCTTTTGGTGAGTATTCTCTGAGCAGATGGGAAATGGGTTAAAACTTATTGTAAAATGGCTTCATAAATATCCGTTTTAAGACCTACATAATAGTCTATAATGTGATTGAACTATAATGCACTTACCTGTTATCCTATCATTACGTACATTTTTCTTCCATTATAGATTTTGTGGAAAACAATATCCTCACTTAAATACATTTTAAAGGCATAGTCACATATTTAGATCAAATCGTAAAACTTTTAGGACATTTTAAATGTATTGGCAAATAGTTCAATTCCAATAATCATTAGCAACATATGATAATCTTTTTTATAACATACTTGCTAGCATATTATTAATATTCTCATTAAAAATTTTAATGACTTTGGCAAATGTAAACAGTTTCTTGGGTTTTAAATTTATATTTTATTTACTACTGTGGTTATACTTTTATTTATTTTTATTTTTGTCAATTTAAATTCCCAGCTAGTACATTTTTCTAATTATCTATTGAGATCTTAACATTTTTCTTATAGATTTGTATGATTTATTTGTCATGTTTACTCTAAATGTCTCCTTTGTATTGCTTCCTCTAATTTTATGCAAATATTTATTTTTCATGTACATCTTTATATTTTTTAGTCGAATATTAAGCCAATTTTATTTATAATTTATTCAGATGGTTTACACTTAGAAAGTTGTTGCAAGATTACCTTTAGATGGTTGACTAAGTACATACTCTAGACAACAACTCCTTATCAAATGTTCAACAAGTGTATTTTTTATTTAGATATAATTAATTGACATATAACTAATCATATTAGTTTCAGGTGTACAACCTAATGATTTGATATTTGTATATGTTGTAACATATACAAGTCTAGTTCACATTCATTACCATACATAGTTTTTTTTTCTTGTGATGAAAACTTTCAAATATACAATACAGTATTATTATTCACTGTGTTACCATATTGTATACTACATCTCTATGAAATTTATAACTGGGACTTTATACTTTTTCCTGTCTTCTCCCACTTCCTCCCACTCCTCATATCTGGTAACCATCAATCTGTTGTCTATATCCACGAGCTTGTTTTGTTGTTCTTGTCCTTGTTTAGATTACATCTAAAAGTAAGATCATACAGTATTTGTCTTTCTTTGTATAACTTATTTCGCTTAGCATAATGCCCTCAAAGTTCATCCAAGTTGTCACAAAACTGACGGATTTTCTTATTTTTTATAGCTCTGTGTGTGTGTGTGTGTGTGTGTATCTCACATCCTCTACATCAGTTCATTCATTTATAGACACTTAAGTTGCTTTCATGTCTTGACTTTTGTATATAGTGCTGCAATAATAACTTTTCAAGTTATTATTTTCATTTTCTTTGGATAAATACCCAGGAGTGGAATTACTGAATCATGTGGTAGCTCAACTTATAATTTCTTGAGGAACCATCGTACTGTTTTCCATAGTGGATGCAGCAACTTACAATCCCACCAGCAATGCGCAAAAATTCTCTTTTCTCCACATCCTTGTCAACACTGCTTACTTCTGTCTTTTTAATTTTTTTTTTCTTTCTTTAATAATAGCCATTCTAACAGGTGGGAGTCGCATCTTATTATGGTTTTGATTTTCACTTCCCTGATGATTAATTATATTTAGTATATTTCAGTGTACTTGTTGCTCACCTGTATATCTTCTGTGGAAAAAATATCTATCAGATCTTCTGCCTGTTTTCAAATAATTTTGTTTATTTATTTACCTATTTTTTTGCTATTCAGTTGTATGAGTTTTTTATATATTTTGGATGTTAACCTCTATCAGATATGATTTTCAAACATTGTCTCCCATTTTTTTCAGAATTTTTCTTTATCTTTATTTTTCTCTAATTTGAAAATAATTCACTGAGGTATAGTTTTGTTAGCACTTATTCTTCCTGGTGTTCTCATTGCTTCACAGATCTCCGGTTTGGTTTCTGACATGAATTTAGAAAAATTCCCCGTAGTTCTTGTTTCTTGTTTCAAATATTTCTTTTATTTCTTTCTCTCTTTTATCTTCTTTGATTTTCCCATTATGCATGTTTTACATATTTGTTGTTGTCCCCACAGTCCTTGGATAGTCTGTTCTGCCTTTTTAGTTTTATTTCCTTTGCTTTTTAGTTTCCTAGGATTCTATTGATACACACTCCAGCTCAAAGACATTCCTTAGCCACATCCAATCTGCTAATAAGCCCATCAAAGAAAGGCATTCTTTACTTCTTTTGTAGCATTTTGTATCTCTAGCATTTCTTTTTTGTTCTTTCTTAGCATCTCCATCTCCTTGTTTACATTGCTTATCTATTCTCTTGTGCTGTGTGCTTATTCATTAGAGCCATTAGCATATTAATATAATTGTTTTTAATTATTTGTCTGATAATCCCAACATTCTTGGCACACAGGATTCTGATGCCTGCTCTGTTTCTTCAAACTGTTTTTTGTCCTTTGATTTACCTTTTAAAATAGAAAGCATGATGTACTAGGTAAAAGTAACTGCTGTAAATTAGTCTTTAGTAATGTGATGTTGAAGCGTGGAAAAAGTCTTCTATTTAGGACTATTGATCAAGTCCTGTGATCAGGTTTCAGTCTTTTAGTGAGTTTAGACCTCTGAACTGTGAACTTCACAGTGTTTCTCAGTTTTTAACTCCCAACTAGATAGGATAGGATGGCTTGAGTGTCCTGGCAGTCTTGAGATGGCTAGGGTTGAGCATTTTCCTTATGCAGTTCAGTTATGCTCTGATAATACTCCAGCAGGTTATATTTGTTAGCCAGCTTTCCCTGAGGTCAGGCCTTGTTAAGAAGAACTGGGTATTTCAAACTGATTCTTTTTCTCCTCCCTCTTCCAAAAGCCTGAGGGGATTTTTTCTGAATACTTATTGGGGGAATCTGTTTGAGGTATTGTAGGTAAATCTCACAATATTGTTGAAGCCCTCCCATGAGTCGGTTCCACTGGAGGTTTTAACTCTTGTAGCTGTCTACACTGAGTCCCCAGCAATTCGACAATTATAGTTCAGGTTTTCCCACCCCAGCCCAGATTCCAGAATTTTTTCCTGTGCCCGAGATTCTGCTCTAGTAAGTCATGAGTCCCTAGTCTCTTTGTCTGTCTTCCCAGCCTTAGGACAGCAATTTGCCCTTCATCCTCTCTGTCTTGTTTACTTTTCAATCTGTTCAGCATCTACTTATTTTTTGGTTGGAGTAGTGACTTTCCAGTTCCTTATATGAGGAATCAAAAACCAATGTGGTTATATTTAGTGCGTGCTCACGTATGTGTGTGTGTGTGTGTGTGTGTGAGAGTGTGTGTATACTTCAACTTTTATACTACAGTTGAAACCACTTAAACACAACCATTACAATAGTAGGAGATTTTGACTTAGACTATATATTTATCTTTACTGTTAAGTTTTATATATTTATATGTTTTTGCTTTATTAGTATCCTTTAATTTCATCTAGAAGAACTCTCTCTAGCATTACATGTAAGGGAGATCTATTGGTGACATACTCTCACAGCTTTGGGGTGTTTGGGAAAGTCTGTATCTCTCCATTTCTGAAGGACTGCTTTAGCAGCTATATTATGAGTAATTACAGTTCGGCCTTTGATTCAGAGTATCGATAGGATTATTTAGTTACCAGCAACAAGAAGACTGGTTTGGATGCGTGTGCTTGCGCGTGCGCACATGCACGCATACACACACACTCACACTTGATTCTGGTTATTTACAGCAGAGTTGTTAAATTTTTCATCAACTGAAATGATATTTTTGTCATATAGGTTAGTTTACCAATGTTCTTGTAAAACAAGCTAGCCTCAGGACTGATGAAAACCTGCTGTTCCAACACAATCCTTTTACCGTATAATAATTACAAAATGTTATTTAAACGCCTTGCCTGTCAGTGTAACATTTCTCATGCACTTATGGCTTTTTCAGATGTGCGAGCCAGCCAGCATTAGCTGAGAATAGTTTAACTTTTTCCTGACTTTGGGTGATGTGATCATAAATTTCTTTGGCTTTCAGCCTCACACCGTGCTGACCACTATGCTTTTTCTTGTTCCGTAATCATCTCATGAATCCAAAAATTTAACCACATATCCATCTTTTCCACAGTTTCATCACAGTATAGGCGGTTATTTAGCACTTTACAGAGCAGCCTCATGTACAGAACAGCAAATTTCCTTTCTTTTTTTGGATACACTATGTTGTTGATTCCTTAATGCTGAATTCATAGCCAGTAGTACCATAACTCATGCCTGAGCTTTAACCTAATGGTTAAAGTCATTTTAAACAGCAAAATTACTCCCCAAAAGCACAAAAATGCGGGGAAAAAAACCTGACACATATAGACTGTGGAAAGAACACTTATTTACAGTATGAGAGCTGAAACAAGAAGGAAGCAGGTTGCCTTGATCACACTCCTCTGAGAACAGGCGAGTGGAGCTACTCTGTTTTCAATACTCTATACATGTATGTGAATGACAATGAAAGTTTGGGGAATATTCATTTTGGGGTTACATATACATTTTAGGGAGTAGGCACATCCACAAAAGTGGAATCCACAAATAATGAAGATTGATTCCATGTATGTTTTTGGAAGGATGATATGTAGATAAATAGATAGAAAGAAAGAAAAGGAAAAAGGAAGAAAATGTGTTTGCACTTATGGAATCAAAGAAAGAACTGAACAATAAGGCCTAAAAAAAAAAAAAAAAGAAGAAGAAGAAGCAGAACACTTGAAAATTTAGTTAGGGAGAGAATCAAAGTCTTATCAGGATGTTAACATAAGCATGAATCAGATCCACTGATTTCCAGTACTACTCTTCTTGAGATTCAAATTCCAAAAAGAATCAGATTGGTTTTGTTAACTCATGTTCCTTTTCTCTAGTTAGGCAAGCACTGGGTACATAGATGAACAGTTCCGTCAAGATTACAAGCAATGGACAATTGAGATCTATTATTAAAATAAGGTGGTATTAATGTAAGAAAACAAAAAAGTCACATGTGCATTGCACCCCATAGCTCTGCTTATTTAAACTTATAATAAAGAAAGAATCATAAATTTAGACTGAAGTTTACATAGAAAAGACTTAAATAATTTAAGGGTAAGTCATCTGATATAATTACATGCCACAATTTGAAAACACATATTTAAGTGTACTACTTTCCTATTGCTACCTAATAAGCTAGCACTGACTTACAGACTCAGACACTTAAAACAACATTTATTTATCATCTCATATTTTCCATGGGTCAGGAATTCAGGCATGGCTTGATTGAATTCTCAGTGTATCACAAAACTTCAATATAGGTGTCGTCTGGGCTGTGTTTCATTCTCAGAGTCCTCTTCTAAGCTCATGTGATTATTGGAAGAAATTAGGTTGTGTGTGTGTGTGTGTGTAAGATTATGATTATGATTGATGTCCCTGTTTTATTGTTAATTGTCAGCCAGGGTTTATTCTCTGCCCCTATCGGCTAATTGTATTTCCACATGGCCCTCTTACAGGCTCTCTCACAACGCAGCAGCTTACTTCTTCAAGACCTGCAGAAGAATGTCTCTCTTTAGGAAAAGCCAAGGCCTTCTTTAAAAGGGCTCACCTAAAAGAGAAACTGTTTGAATAAGAGAATATATTTGCAAACAACACCTGTGATAAGGGCCTAATATTCAAAATATATAAAGCATTCATACAACTAAAAAAAAACACAATCAATTAAAAAAGGAGGAGGACCTGAACAGACACTTTTCTCAAGAGACATACAAATGGCCAACAGACATTTCACTAGCTATTAGGAAAATACCAATCAAAACTACAATGACATGCCATCTCACACCTTTTAGAATGGCTGTTATCCACAGAATGAGTAATAACAAGTGTTGGAGAGGATATGGAGAAATAGGAACCCTCATACACTGCTAGTGGGACTACAGGTTGGTACAACCACTATGGAAAACAGTATGGAGATTCTTCAAAAAACTAAGAATTGAATTACCATATGATCCAGCATCCTTCTTCTGGGTATTTACCCCAAAGAAGTGAAAGCATATATCTTAAAAGATATTTGCACACCAATGTTCATAGCAGCATTATTCATGATGCCATAACATGGAAGCAGCCAAAGTGTCCTACGATAGATGATTAGATAAAGAAGATGTGGTACACATAGACAATGGAATATCACTCAGCTGTAAGAAAAAAAATGAAATATTGCCATTTGTGACACCATGAATAAATCTTGTGATTATCATGCTAAGCAAAATAAGTCAGAAAGAAAAAGTTGAGAACCATATCACTTATATGTAGTATATAAAACTGAAAGTGACAAACATGACAGACTCATTGATATAAACTATAAATTACTGTTTACCAAAGGAAAGTGGGGAGGGAGGAGGAGGATAGAGGAAGGGGTCAAATATTCAGTGATGAAAGGAAATCTAACTTTGGGTGGTAATCACACAATGCAATATATATAGATATGGCATATTGTTGAATTGTACACTTGAAATTTATTTGATTTTATCAATGTAATCCCAATAATTTTTAATTAAAAAAATAAAACATAGAATTAAAGGGCTCACCTAATTATATTATGCCTAACGAGGATAAAATCCCTTTTGATCAACTCAGAGATCTTAATTCCATGTATAGAGTATCTGCACCTTATTATATAAAGTAGCAAAATTATGGGAGTAAACTTTGTCACATTCTATTACTTAGAGTCACTGGTTGCACCCACTCTCAAGGGGAGTGGGCAATATGGGACATAACAACATGGGCTGGGGTCATGAGAGGCTTCTTAGAATCCTGCTTATTACTTAGGTGAATATTCAAATCTTTGGAATATTTTAAATATATTTTAGGAATATTTAAAGCAGCTTATAGAATATTTAAATGAGATAGCTGTTAAAGAACAAAAACTTAAATATACCTGTGGTTTTTCATAAGTTGTGTGAATAAGAGTAGTTTTTCTCTAACCAATTTATATATTCCATATTTCCTGCAATAAGTAAGTGATACTTTTATAATCAGAAAATTTGTATCTTGATTAAGAGCATGGGTACTTGAAGCAACTGCCTGAGTTTTAATTCCAGATCTGCAATTCATAAGCTTCATCATCAGGATAAGTTATCTATACCAAACCTGTTTCTTTTTACAATAAAGAGCAGGACTGCTTTTTTGTTGACTACTGACAGCTTTCAAGCCCTACCATTGTGTATGCCACTTCTGCCCTTTGTCTAAGAAATTTGATAAGAAAGCTTGGATACTCCCACCTTAGACTCCAGTAGGAAGTTCAAATCATATTCAGGATCCCTCACTTCATCTTCCACCCCATAATCACCGTAAAGTTTCAAGCAGTCTTCTTTCCTTGCTCTTTCAAGCCATTTGGGCCTTCTTGGGTCTTCCCTTCTTACCAGAAAGCCTTATGTGAATTATAAAGATGTTCATATCCTCTGTTCATGTTTGGTTTCATTCAATATTTGAACCAAATTTTGGGTGGAGAGGACCCATCCTGCCTCTTTAGGGTGACCATAACATTTTATTTGAAAAATCAAATTTAAAACAGAATTGATATATTCTTTTTAGTAAATTTATTAATGTAAAAAAATACTTAAAACCTGCCGCCCATAGTAAATGCTGTATAATTGTTAACTGGATATTTTCTAAATTATTGGTGATCTGATGATTCATTTCATTTATTCTACAAGCCATCATTGTTTTACAAAAGCTTTTTTTACATAACAACTTACATAGCATGGTACACTATAGAAAAATTTTAAAAAGTCTTTTAGAAAATAACCCATGTTATTCTGTAAACTAATTTATCGAGCAAATTGTCTTTTTGGTAGTTTTCTAAATTAAAGGAAATAGATTATGTTTATTATAATTTGAATTATTTTGATTTTTTCATCTTTAAATAATATTCTATAATTATACATTAAACATTTATTTGGAATTTGAAGTTACAGACACTTATACTATCACTTTTCTTCACTCTAATAATAAAAAAATAAAATGACTTAGAAATAGGATAGTACCAAATATTTGACCTTTAACCAGCTTCTAAAGTTTATTTATTCATGGTGATCTCTTGGGATTTCTATACGTATACCTCATGAACTGTAGAATAAAAAAAGTTGTTAGAATGGATAATTTATGTCTTTGGGAACATTTACAGACACAAGCGACTGAGATGTCCTTAAATAGATGCATGGATAAACTGTGGTACATCCATACAATGGAAATTATTCAGCAATAAAAATAAATGAACTAGTAAGCCATGAAAAGGTATGGAGGAGCATTAAAGGTATACTGTTAGGTGAAAGAAGCCAATCTAAAAAGGCTAACATACTATATGACTCCAACTATATAATATTATGTGAAAGGTAAAACCATGGAGACAGTAAAGAGATCTGTGGTCACCAAGGGTTCTAGAGAAAGGTGGTAGAGAGGAAGAAATGGAGCACTGGGGAATTTTAGGCCAGTAAAATGATTCTGTATGACAAGTGCATGATAAGTGCATGATATTATACATTTGTCAAAACCCACAGAATCAACAGAATAATTGTACCTTAATGTATAATATGGACTTTAGTTAATTATGTATCAATATTGATTCATCAAGTGTAGCAAATATACCATACTAATATAAGATGTGGAATTGGGGGAGAGAATGTATACAATCTCAGTACTTTCTGTTTAATTTTTCTATAAATTGAAAACTGCTCTAAAATTAAAATCTATTAATATTTTAAATAAAATGTTTAAATTAAAATTTATGGCATTAATACTAAATATTATTTTTTTAAATTATTGAAGAATGATTAATTATGCTCACTGTTATATAAGTATTAAACATTTCTATTGCTCTTATATTTTTAAAATGTGTGCATTTTATCTATGACTTCTAGCAATGGTTCAGAACATTCAGTTAAATAGATCATCTATTTTATAAATAATCTAGATAAATGACTCACATTTAACACCTTTTTTCTTTAAAATTATGTTCACAGATGCTCTTTTTATGTTAGTTTGTAAAATCATTGTACAAGTGAAAAAGTTGTGTAGAATCAGAGGTATTTCAGTTGTAGTAAAATAGTAAAGCTAGACAGAAAATCCATTCCCTCACTTAATCACTAGTATAAACTGTTCCCTTGTGCAGAAGCAAACCCTTAAAACAAGTTATATTTAGGCACAACACCACAGTAAAAGAATTAATCTACTCCACCAAGAACACTGATTCTGTTCTCTTTTTTGCCTCTTTCTAATTGAGATATATTTGAAATGTAACATTGTGTAAGTTTAAGTTGCACAAAGTATTGATTTGATAACATTCATATACTGCAATATGTTTATACTGGTTAGCTAACATCGCCATCATATCACATACCATTTCTTCTTTGTGGTGAGAACATTTAAGATCTAATCTCTTAGCAACTTTGAAGTATATAATATAGTATGTGAACTGTAAATAGAATGCAGTATATTGGGTTCCCAGAATTTATCTTCTAACTGCAAACCTGTACCCTTTAACCAGCATCTCTCAATTTCCCTCATCCCCCCAGCCCCTGGTAACCACCATTCTACTTTCTATTTCTAGGAGTTCTGCTTTTTTAGATTCCTCATATTGCTGATATCATGCAGTATTTGTCTTTCTGTGTCTGAATTATCTCTCTTAGCATAATGCCCTGAAGGGCCGTTCAGTAAGAATTGAAGAATTTTCTTCTTACACATGGCCGAATAATTGTTATACATATCGCTTCTTCTTTATCCATTAATTCCTTGAGGAATTTAGTTTGTTTACATGGAAGTGCAGATATTTCTTCAATATCCTGTTTTCATTTCTTTGGATATTTACCCAAAAGTGAGATTGATAAATCATACAGTATTTAATTTTTTGAGGAACCTCCATAACACTTTCCATAGTAGCTGAACCAATTTACAATCCCACTAAAGCACACAAGTGTTGCCTTTTCTCCATAGTCTTGCCAGCATTTGTTTTTGATTGTTTATCTTTTTGATGATAGTCATTCTACCACCTGTGAGATGATATCTCATTTTGGTTTTGATTTGCTTTTCCCTGATAATTAGTGATCTGATTCTGTTCTTGAATTTCAGCAAATGGGGTATGCTTACATCTTTCACAACTTACCATGCAAATTATTCCTTCTTCATTTAAATAATTGCAAAGAGAAGTTATTTACCTCTTAATTTTCTACCCGCCACAAATATGTTTCTCAATACCAGAAGCTCATTCAGAAGCAGGGGAACATGGAGATCTGAGGCTGTATCTATCTATGTGGCAATGGGCATGTCAAGGAGTAGTTATAGTCACCATCTCTGGAAACATCACATCAAAACCTGAAAGTGCTTTGCCTTTCACTAGCTATGTGTGGCTTACCTCTTGCCTGGTGCATAGAAGCTCAAGAGAATTTTGTTGCACATGTAGCATGCTAGCAGCCAGAGATAAACTGGCTTGTGTAGGACTTTTCCTCTAACAATCATTATCTACTTGTTCAGTTCTTTGAACTCAGTTTCCTCATCTGGAAAATGGGAATAAAGAGAACCAGTTTTTAGATTTGAAATAAGATGTTACTAAAATATAAGCTCCATAAGGGTTGTATTTTTTCCCCATTTCATTAACTACTATACATTCAATATATCTTAGTTGAATTGTTTGTTTGTTAATATTCTCTAGATTATTATAAGACCTTTGAAACAGTTTAATTTTTAAAACAATTTTATAAGGTAGACATTATTATTTCATTTTGTGATGAGAAAGTGAGTCAAAGACAAGTTAAATCACCTGCTAAAAAGTGAAATAAAGAAATTCTCTTCTTGCCTCCTTTGCAAATAAAAAAAAATAGGAAGTAAATAAGAAAGAAAAATTTTTAGGCATATAGATTTGATGTTTCATGCTTTTAATCTACTTTACTGTGTCAGTGAAATATATAAACTCCTGAAACATAGTGCATAATAAAAAAGTCATACCTATATGTCACTGAAACTGGAGTTTCTGATTTAATTAGACTATCCTGTCCATTTAATATAAGGGGCCAATAAAATAAAACCTAAAAATTTCCAAATATTTAGTTCTACTTTAAACCAGTTTTGTGTGTATTTTTTGTAATTAAGGGCTAAGGAAAGTCTTGATTCACATAAAGACAACTTTTATGCTTAGAGAAAGGTGGTCAATTCCAAAACATTTAACAGATTTGTATGGACTAATAGTTTCAAGTTGTAGGTCGTAAAGTCAAATACTGTGTCTATTATTTTTAAAGTAGAAAAATAAATTCTACTTTGCATGTAATATAAATACATGATTATACTGAATTACATTGTAAATATTTTCCTTACTGTGGACATGGTCACCAAAGGTTTTCTTGCCAGTAAGCGAAGCCTATCCAAGGTTTTATTATTGAAATTAAAATCATCTTCATCTCTATCTGCCGCCATTGGCTTTGAAAATTTATGAGCTAAAGTTTGGTAGATGTCCATGGAAAATAAAATGAAAGAAAAATGAATGTATAAGATGTTTTAATATTTTAGAAGAAGTGCCGCTATGTGCAGCTTTATTTTCTAGTAGACTAATCTATGGAAGCTAATTAAGGAGCCCTAATCTATGAAAAGAAATAAACAACAAAGAGTGCTGTTGGCAGCTTATATCCAAGTTCAGTTGTTAAGTTCCTCAGTTTCCTTATTGGGGAATTGGTTGGAGAGTTATTTCTCCAGTCCTTGGGCTGGGTATATGGCAATTTAATTACAGAGAACAATTCCCAGCTTTCTAGCAGCTAAATGCAGCCATGTAATCAGCCAAAGTGATTAGGTATTAGGATTTGACTAGGAGCTATATTTTCAACTTCTGCTTTAAATGCTTAAAAAGTTCAGGCGCCTGCCTTTCACCCAATTTCCTTCTCTCAGACTAGAATGTAAATGTAAAAAGTAATTTCAACACCTTTGGTGAAGACAGAGTAACAGGTTGCAAGGTACCTGGGTCCCTGACTAACCTCATGAAATAGCTACTTCTAGATTTGTATACTTGAGAGCAAAACACATTTCTATCCTAAAACACATTGAATCTTTGAGTGTTGAGGTCTGTTTGCACCAGCAGGTTGGCTTCTACACCAAATAATATATTCTCTGAACTAAAATGTAGATAAAACACCATCACGACTACTACTCATAATGAAAATAGCAACCACTTAAGTAAGCCCTCCTTTATGCTTGACTTTGTACTTTATGTTTTGAATGCATGATTCCCCTTGTACTTCAAAACAACCTAGTGATGTATATATTATTCTGAGACTCAGATGGAAATTTTCTTAAGCAATTTTCATTAGTCAAGGGGTGAGAAAGCAAGATTGAAACCCAAGACAGTATGGCTAAAAACCTTGTAAATTTTAATGCAAATCACTTCCACTTTCTGCATTCCCAACCATTTATTTAGAGCCTCATGAAATGAGATCATCTATACCAACTCTCATGACACCATTGACGAATTTCAACTGAAAGCAAAATGCTGTGTTTTCATGATATAAAATTGATTTGTGTTAATGTTATTATTTTCCATTTTGTTTAATTTATTCACAAAATTTCTATTTAAATATTTTGTGAAGAATGTTGCTAGAATGAGAAAAACAAAACCAAGGGCACGGAGCATGCAGTCAGATATGAAGAGGAGAATATACAAGTGAATCATTATCATACTAATAAACAGTATACAGTTAAATGCTTATAGAGTGGGAAATATGGAAATGGGTAGGGTGGCTAGACAAAACTTTATGCAGTGTGGGAATTTTAATTGACCTTAAAGAATAATAAGGTTTGATAAGGTGGCAGGGGCATTTCAAATAGAAGGTAAATAGTATGAGCAAAGATTTTGCAGCTAAAATGAATCTAATGCATTATAAAAATACTGAGGAATTGACTTACTGGAATTAAATATTTTCACTGAGAGTAATATCATAAAGAGCTCTCAGCCCAAGTTGAGGCTAGAAGGTAGGAAAACTGGTGTGTCAATCTACAATACTAAATTTTATAAAAATCTCAAGTATAAAAGTCATTAGGATCACAATATTAAACTAGTATTTTAGAAAGACTACTGTATGTGTTTATGGCTTGTGTTCAAAGGAGGAATAACTGAGCAGAGAAAAATTAAATTTTTCTTGAAGTATTCCTTGAATGAGGTACACAAGTACTGGTTTATAGAAATTTCAAAAAATGTAACAATATCATAAAATTACTAAAAGAGATATCGCAAATATTATCTCTAGATCACTATTTACTGATTTGTTTTAAAATCATAAAGATATGTGCATCTATTATCAGGTATCAATAATTGCTGGATGTTTCATCCTCTGAGTAATATCTAAGAGGTTATGAGGGTTGAGAGTAGAAGCAGTACCCTCACTTTGGGGAGTATTGAAGGATATTTCGGAATAACTTTAGGGTTGAGAGTTGTTGAGAATATCTAGGTTGAGTGTCCTTTTTTGTTTTTTTCCCTCCCTCCCTCCCATCCTCCGTCCCTCCATCCCATCCTCCCTTCCTTCCTTCTTTCCTTCCTTCCTTCCTTCCTTCCTTCCTTCCTTCCTTCCTTCCTTCCTTCCTTCCTTCCTTCCTTTTTTTCTTATTTGTTTTTATACTTTCAGAAGCAAATGCAGAGCTAAAAAAAGGTTGAGAAATGATCTTAAATTAGATTATCTGAGTTGTCTCAAAATTCTTAATAACTGAGTTCTCTTAGTAATTTCAAAACTGACTAGTTTTTGTTTTATGCACAATTGTTAACTTCACTGTTTAAATTTTAGTTTAAACATTAGACTCCTAGATGGTTTTTGTTTTGCCCTGTAGCCCTCTTTCCCTAATTGCTATATAATTAACTAGTATGAAGATAAGTGCTCACTTTCAATTCAGTATGCACTAGATTGTGTAATCATCTATATTTTACACTTTTCCAAAAAGAAAATCTTCACAGCTATATGCCACTGTGTATACATTTTAGCCTCAGGTAAAAGAAGAAAAAGAAGAAAAAACTTTTCTTCTCAAACTAAAGTTTGAAAATTTTCTATGTAAATTTTGACTGTGCATATATTCATATATTTTTATGCTAATTATAGATTTGTTGAATTCCAATTATCAATATTTATTATCTCTGCACATATACCAGAAAATTTGATTTATGTGTTAATCTTTTTCTAAAAGCTTTCTTACCACTGGGAAAGTGGAATGAGAGTTTAAAAAGAAATTATTTAAAACAGAGCTCTGCTACACAGTTAGTACTTTTTCAAATCTCTAATATGATGGTAAAATAGTGCAAGAACATTTCAGCTTGCTCACTTTTAAAAATAAAATGCATAATTGGGTGTGCTGCAAATATTTTAGTTTCTTTCTTACATTTAAATTATTCTTCCAAAAACCTCTATTTGGCACAGAATTAAACAGTCTTATTCTAAGAAACCCATAAATTGTATCCATGTGTGATGGGAAATGAAGATGCAGAGCTGGAAAAAGTTTTGTTTCTCTCTTTATCTCCCACCAAATGAACCAATATTTATGTATGTGTGCAAAAGCTCAAAATTATTCTGTCAATCACAGCAAGTAAGAAAATTTGAAGAGAGGGAAAAAGTTCCATGGAGAAAAGTATATAACTGTTTTTAGGTTTAGCCTATTGGAATTTGTGCCTAATAAAAACTGACAGGGACAATAAAAATAGGTGCCCCTTGATTGTGAAACCAATTTCACCAATTATAAGCAGAACAAAACACAATAGGTGTTTATTACTGAGATACAGTTGGTGGCTTTATGTTGATAATTGTAGTAAAATAGCTCAGAAATTAGATGGAACAGAAAGTCAATACCGAATATGAAATTTAAACATTTTTGTGTGACAATGAATATTGTAATCACAGTAGCTGAATTGGTTAATAAGACAATAAATAAAAGATGTGGAACAAAAAGACAATGTGAATGTTGATGTCATTGGACCAGGGAGCCAGGTACAAAGAATAAACAAAGGACATTAAAAACCTGAGGTCAGCCTAGGATAATGCAACCCCTAACTGCTCACAGTTAATTTGCAGTGAAGGCTGTGTGTTGGTCCATAATAGTGGAGATCATTTTGTGGTGAAAGGAAATCTGTGACAGAGAATAATACTTAAGAAATCTGGGAGCTCAGACACCAGGTGGGCAAAAATCTGTAAAAAACCCAAGAAATTTAAACCACAGTTCACAGAAAGAAATAAGCCAGCATCAAGGCTGAGCTTTTTATCTCTAAATGTCTATGGAAAAAGAGCTTGCCAGTTCTTCACTGTGGAAGGATTGGTGATTAATGAAGAGGTCATCTGAGATTCATTCACCCATGGTAATTTATTGTACATAAATGTTTAAGTAATTGTTTCACAAAAATTCTATTCACTAAAACACAATAAGTGCTTTCTCACACTTAATTATTTCTGGTTTCTGATGTCCACGGTTAAAAAATCATTATGGCACTGTAAACAAGATATGTCTAAAATGGGGCAGCTGCCGTAGTATCAGAATCTAGGGATATGGGTCCTCTGGGTCATCTTACAGGCAGACCCATGTTACATGAAAAGTGTCTGGAAACCAGTTCTATACATTAAATATTAAAGACTGAAGGAAAGGCCAGGTGGGTAGGAAAGAATAAAGAGGAAGAATAACTTCTATTTTTTATGGTTTTGAACATGAGTTTTTTATACCCTTTTATAAATAAATGCATATCCTCCCTGTTTTTTCTTATTCTACCACTTTATTTCCCCTGATTTTTTATTATTTTTTTTTACACATGACTCTCCTAACATCTCCAAGTCTCAAAGTGAAAAAATGGTCAGATAGATGCTTTGCTTTCCTTTTCACTTCAAATTGTAGGTTACAATTTCATAACTACAAATATACACTCTGTTTCTGCCTCTCTCTCTCTCTCCATCATTATTTATTTAAAGAGACGTAAAAACATGACTTGTAGGAAACCATGGCTTTTTATTTTTGAAGGATGACTATCCCAGACTAAAAACGCATTGAAGCTCTTTGCAAACAAATTTGTAAAGAGAGCTCTTAGTATGCTGACATCAGCTAGCTATTTAAAACCCTATCTGATGAGATTGATGTCATTTCCTATACAATATCATTGTAGCAAATATGGTCAGTGCCTCTTACATGTCCCTCTCACATTTAACCTTTCAGGCCAGTTTCTAACTTCCAGTGCCCGATATTATTTACTTGTAGGCTCTCCTTGGTACAGGAGCCCACTCAGCCTGAGCCTAGCTCTGGAAGAACTTCTGGGAACTTTAATGGTTCTAGGAAAAGCCAGTCAGCAGGAGCTCTCTCTGTCCTGGACTCTATGTTCTACACTTGCTCCTCAAGTTCTCCAGAAAGATCAAGTTCTAATTGCCCACTGTAGTAATTTTCTTGATAATACAGCATTTGATCTCTTCTTCCCCTTTCCTGTCTTACTTCCTTACTCCCTTCTATTTCTTGAGAGTGCCTTCTAATAAACTACTTCCACTTAAACCTTAGCTCAAGGTCTACTTCTGAGCAAATGCAACAGTTTCAGGCTGCATCATCCCAAGTTTTTATGGAAATGGTGAAATAGTAATTTTGTATGTAAAAATAGCCAAAAAAATATTTTTATTACAGAGCTTTTTATGTAAATGTCCTGGTGTGAAACTGAGAAGAGTGCTTCTTCTCAGGAAAATGTTTTATTTTAAACTGAGCAGAAACAGTAACATCTTAGTAATGTAAAACCTAATATTTTTTCAATTGGATTTAAAAATGAACGTGAAAAAAATGCCCTCGTTAAATGACTCACAAAAATTCTGAGTCTATTGACTCCTTATTTCACTTAACTTTATTTCATTTCAGATTTTCACTAAAATAAGACACAGTGGACAATAGGAAAATAAGTACAGATCACCTCCTTTGAAGAATTTATTGAGTAGGTATGTAGATATCAATAGATTAAACAAAATTAACCATCACTGCATATCATGCATAGGTATTTAAAATAATTGGAAACAGATGAAAATAAAAATGTTAAAACTGAGAAAATTGAACAATTTTATTTTATAGGCCCTCTATTGTGACCTCTGTATCCATTTCCTCCCAAAATGAAGTCTCATGGTTAAAACTGCCAGCCATTTACAGATGTCTCCTAAATATATTTCTTTAGCTTTGACTACTCTTCTGAATTTTCAAGTCTTCTTTTCTACTTTTTACTTCCTATCTCTGGGTTGCTGTCTAACGTGTATGTTAAACCTGTCAGTGTTAAACCTAGACTGTTTTTTGGCCTCCACCTACTTACCCCCTCCCTCAGTCTCTAAGCCTCTAAATAGCTCATTTATCCAACCAGTTGCCTGAGAATTTAGGTCTTGTTAAGTGTGTCTATTGCTAAAGTGTCTATTCTCTCCATCTTCATTGTTCGCTGATAATTTCAGCCTGTATCCTTCTCTCACCATGTATCCATATAAGCCATTCTCTACTTAGTAGCCAGAGTGACCTTTCTAAAAGGAAAATTAGATCCTGCCTCTTTTCTTTAAAAAAAAAAAAAAAAAAAAATCCTCCAGTGACTTGCACTGAAATTAAGAAAAAACTTTTTAATCTCTAACCTCATCTCTACCACTGTTTTCCCCACTGACTACGTTGCAGCCATAAGAATCTCTTGGTGTTTCTCACATTTGCCTAGCTCCTCCTTTCTTTAGAAACTTCATAACTGACACATTTACAGGTTGGCTTCTTGTTATTCATGTCTCAGTTCAAACATTCCTTCCTCATTGAAGCTTTCTCCACACCTAATTTAAGTAGCTATCTAGGTAGTCTTGATCAGATTATTTACAAGTAAATGGACCTCATTCTGTTCCTCGCCACTCTCTTTAATTGCATATGTATCACTACCAGTACCAAATAGATACTTAATAAATATACCTGGAATAAAAAAAAAATTGAATTAGTAAATAAAAGGGAGTAAAATGCCTAAGAATGAGGTATGGATTATACATGTTGAGAGAAATGGAAAAAAAAAAAAAAAGAAAGGGAAGATGCTAGTGAAGCAGCATTAGTCAGTTAGGCAGTCCTGAGTGGGGTGAGTCACAGCTGCACGTGAAGAAGCATGAGCTTTGTCCTTTAGAGGAAAGAGCATTTATTGTCACATCGTAAATGCATATTGGGAGATGAGATGGGATGTTCTAGGAAGGGCAAGAAAGAAATAGGACTGAGAGGGGGGAGCATTGGTGAGCAGGTGAGGTTAGAGTAGGCTTTACTTGACAGGCTGAGTTCAGATTTGACCCTGGGTAAAAGAAGAAGCGATTGTTTGTGTTGAGTGAACGGCACAAAGAATTTTCAAAAATCTAAATAATTTATAGCCTTGCCTCAAAACGAAAGTCTTATAGTGTCTGGTATTCCATATGTTTTTCCAAATTGATACCTAAAACAGGACGTTAAAAGTAAGAGCTTTGGAGTCAAAACAGATGCGATGTGGGTGCAAAGGTGGCAATTTGCCAGCTGTCTGACCTCAAACAGTTCTTTAACCTCTCCTCCTCAATTCTGAATCTCAGTGCTTTTTCTAGGATTAATTTTACAAATATATGTAAATCACTCAGAAGGATTAGTAAATGTTGTCACTATTATTAGTAATATGTTAAAGTATAGTATCTGATGTAGGTTTTGGCCCTTGTGTTTAAATTGCTCCTTTAATTCAGGAATACCAGCCAGCTCCTTGTCTTCTTTTCACCTACCACGTAAGTGCTGACAAAGGTGGCATCAATGATAAAAACGGTAGAGTTAAGGTAGTCCAAGAAATGCTTTGTGATAAAGAAACACATGTAGAATTATCTTGAAGGTGGCAGTAGTCACAGGGCTGGAAGAAAAAAAATAATGACATTTTACATATCACAAATTGACATGAGGTTAAATCTTAAAGAAAGTCCAATTTTAAAAGCTACTATATGAATGTAACTTTCTTAGATCTTTGTATTCAACTAATAATGAAATGAATTCATGAAAAATTCATTGATTCATACATAGACACTGAGAACCGGCATTGTGCTAGTCAGTGTTCTATGAACTTGGGAAGTATGTTACATAAAAGTAGACATGATCTTGTTCTCATAAAGTTTATGATATAGTGAAAAAGACAATAAGTAATTTTTTTAAAGTAAAATTACAGTGGTAAGTGTTATAAAAGAGAGATGATTCCAAGGGATTTTATAATAAAAAATCTTATTGAAAACCTAACTTTCTATAAAAGCATACTTTGAAAACATAGTGTCTGCGTGGCAGAGTTAGCAAAGGGATTTATAATAAACCGACTTAAAGGTTTTTAATGAGAACTGACTAAGACTAGAGTTAATTGTTGTGTTGACTATAGTACAATAAATTAAATACAGTTATTTGGCCTTCATTTATCATTTACACGTGTGTGCATGTGTCTGTAAAGGTATGCACACATGTAAGTGTGTTTGTTTATGTTTAGTGGTGCTTCATTTACTCTAACATCTCTCACCTTTTCTTATCTAATTTTTCTCTGAGTTAAGAAAGACTAACAATTCCTACTGCTTGTGCAATGTATGTTCTCCTTCTCTGTTTGATCCTTTTGATAAATTGCTGTGGAATAGGGCTTTCGTATCAACTTCATTAGACTTTACTTCCATTTCTAAGCTAATGATTTATAATGAATCCCTATAATTTAATAATGTTCCCTAAGTTCTAGTCCCAATACATAACTTTATGCTAAATACCTGTACCTAAATGTCATCCTTTGGAGACCTTAAACTAAAAACATCGAAAATAGTACTCATTATTATTTCTCAATTCTGATTCTTCCCATGTATTCCAATCCCATGTGAATACCATCACTATCCATCTCGATATCAAATCAGAGTTGTAGAGCCTATTCTAGAGTCCTGCTTTTTCCTTCACTTTATATTCAGTTTGCCAATAAAGTACTTTTTCAATGTCAACTCTTTAATTTTATCATATCTGACCCCTCCTCTCTACTCCCACTGCTATGGCTTAGATTGGCTCTAACTCTTCTTTAATCTATACTGGCTTACTAATGTTCTAACGTTTTCCCTCCTCCAGTCTAGTTATTTCTCCATGCTCTCCACATTAGAGTGAGCTTCCTAGTTTTTAACGTCATTTTTTTTCATTCCCCAATTTGGTGCCCGCTAATGGCAGCATTGCTATTCCCAACACTGTTTTATCCTCCTGATTTCATGTGGTTCTTTTCATGACGTTTCACAGTCTCTTCTCATGCATGCACAGATTATTCTTCCAGCAAAGAACCCTAGAGAACCCACTGCGCTTTTTGAAACTCTTCTCTGTGCCGCTTCTGCCTCTATTTTTCTGCCTCATAAATTCAAACTGCTTGGCTTTTTTGAAATTGAATTTCTGTTTCTTCATTTCAGTGATACTTCTGTGCTCTGTTTGGGTTCCCCTGTTCTACTCTGTGGCCTGGAGACTGCCTCCAGGTGGTAATTACTGGGCTCATCTCTTTCCTTCCCTTCTCTCAGGGATCACAATGCTAGCTCCCCATCATTTAGTGCTTAAAAATTATTTTCTCAGGTATATCATCCAAATTTCTAGTTGTTAAAAAGTGGGAGGGTGAATAAAATTTCATAAAATTCCAGTTACTCCAGCATGGTCAGAAGTAGAAATTCATAAATATGAATTTTTAAAAAGATAAAAATATTGGGTTTATAGTGATATTACCAATTCATAATTAAAAATACAATGTCTCTTAACTTTTAGAAATTTATACTTTATCATTAATAATTTTTCTTTATTCTCTTTATATATAATTTTAAAATAATTTTTACTAGAAAAATGAAAATATTAGATTTATATACATTTCTTATTTTCTTAGCAGATAGTTCATTGTGTACACTGTGATGAAAGTCAGATGGAATTATTCTGTCCAGCTCTAGACAGACATAGGAGACATTTTGTAATCTATTTGACCTAAACTGTTAAGATCCTGAAAGACAAGGACGGACTGAGAAACTATGATAGTCAAGAAGAGCTTAAGGAGATGTGATTACTAAGTATAATGGGATGGAATTCTGAAATACATTAGATTTTAAAAAATTAGATAAAAACCAAGAAAATCTTAGCTATGGATATTAGTGTCTTTTGTGTCTCTGTGAATCTGTTTTTTCTCCTTAGATTATCAAATTATTTATTGTTTAACTCAAATTATTCTATTGTAATTTAAATGAAGAGGGTACATTTATTACTTTCAGGGTGAATTTTAATATGTATGTATAAAAATTAATTTGTGTGTGTTTGTATTTCTCCAAATATGTTAATGCTGTGGTGAGGACACTTAAATGGAAAAAAAATGCTTTCTTCATTAATTGAGATGTCTTTTCTGTTTTCATCAATGTAAAAATTTTCATGTGTTTTTGGGTCTTCTTTTTGGATTTTCTGTACTGTTCTATCTGCTGTCCCTATTCAGCTATTTGTACCACACTATTTTAATAGTTTGAACTTTTTATATTTTTTAAATATTTATTATATTTTTATGTTAGCTTCTTCCTCAAAATTTTTACCTCTAGAAGGTAGGCAAAAATCTCAGTATTTTACTGAGATTACATTAAATTTCAAATTGATTTAGGAGAACTGACATATTTCAGATGTTGAACTGTCCTGTCTGAAAATATACAAATGGTATGTATATCCATTTGTTTGTATGATGTCGTCTTACCTGTGACTTTCTAAGTTTTACTTCATAAGTTATGCCTTGGTATTTTATTTCTCTTGCCACTATTATAAATTAAATTACCTCTTTTATCACACTTTATTTGTATAAGAAGTTCATCAATTTTAATTGTAGTTAAAAATCCCACTAATTAAAATTTCCTTACTGTTTGAGTAATTTTACTATTTATATTTTTGAATAGTCTAGATGTAAAATCATATCATGAGGAAGTAGAAATAATTTACCTCTGAATTTTATGCTATTTTGCTATCACATCTAAATGTGTTGGCTAAAATTTGATTAAACTATGAAATAATTATGATAGTGTATACATTCTTTTTGTTGTTATTAGTTTCTCCCTCTCCGTTTTTTAGGAGATGATTTGGGAAAAGATAAAATAGCAGGGCTCAAGTGGACCAGTCCTTGACAAATGAAGGCAAGTATCATGTTTAATATATCTCTCTATTTCTATCATCTAGCAAATTCATTAAAACATCAGTTACTGAATACAAACTTAATGAAAGCATAGGCATAAATTACCTATTTCTAATGTATTAAAGTCAAATATATGCCCAGTGCTTGAATAGAGGAGCAGGATGTTTGCCATTCTGAATGCCAATACCTTAGAAAAAATTGAGCATAGTTTAGAATTGTTAATAAGTAACAAAGTCAAATTTCATAAAAGAACATATAACAAAGTGAAGTAGACTAAGTATACAATAAATGAAAAAAAAATTAAATCTTGTTGCTGTTATATATATCCACTAAAGTTCATTAAAGTCCAACTCTGCCCAACATAATCTTTGTTGTGATTATGGAAGGAAAGTATGAGGTATGTAGAAGTAAAACTGAAGATATGCCTTGTTTGTAGACAAGTATTTACCAGGGGCTGATATATTCATATTACCTAGCAGCTGTTGGGGAGTGATGGATTCTTGGATATGGGTGAAGTAGAGGCTGAGAAATATTTAGAATTTAATTTCAATATTAAGAGGCCAACTAGCAAAAGATTGTATATGTCATGCTAAGGAGTACCTTTAAGGAGTGTTGAGAGAGCCATTAAAGCTGTTTAACTAGAAAAACTGAATTTTCAGATTTATGACTTGTAGAAGCAATTTTTCTGGCATTGCAATCAACTAGATATACTAAATAAGAAAAGTAATAGATAAGAGAAATAGCGATAAACCAGAGAAGTATGTGTAGAATTGCATTAATAATTATAAAATGTTTCTTTATTTTTATAAAACATCAAGGAAGGAAGTAGGAGGCTCTAGAAGATGATATATTTTAATATTTATTATTAATATATTTTTGCTAGAACTATTTCTTATAAAAAATTTTCTGTTTCCTATACTTAATCAGAAGGCACTTAGTGCTTGTGACAACAACAAAATATAGGTATTGAGGGACCACAGTATTTTTATACATTCGTGTGTCTTTATGAGCCAGAGTGTTAGCCAGAATGTTATATACATCAGTTGACAAAACTGACAATTTGAAAAAAAGAACCCAACATTATTGAAATATTTTTTCCTAGAAAAGCTTGGAACTTAACACTTCTTTGATGGCCAATGTATTACAAAAGCATTGTCAACATAATATTCACAATGGCTGTATGAATTTGGTTATTAATGAGACTTTGTATACATATTTAACTTCTAAAATATCTTGCTATCCAATCTCAACTATGTGGATATAAAATTGCAAGTCACTTTAGAAAGTTGTCTCTTTAAACGAATATCAGATTTTTTATTTTATGAAATAAAATGTTACAGGCTCTGAAAAAAATCTCTATTCATTCTCAAATCAAATAAATCAAATAATGTTATTAACTTAATTTTTCATGCTATTCACTTGTCTTATATGGAGCTTGAATCACACACCCTTTACAGATTATGTGCTCAGATAGAGTATTCAAGGAGCTCCTGCTAGAGTATAGAGCCTCTGAATTAAAATAAGTTGAGGGAATAGCTCTCTGAGCTGGGATAAATGGATTTGTGGTAACTATTGATAGCTATTAAGCTGTTAGCAATGCTTTTAGAATATTAAAGAGAAAGTTTTACATTCATGATGTTGAAAAGTTTTCAAGTAAATTAAAGGTGCAATCGCATTTAGCAATTAGCAGTATTGAACACGTATCACAGATCTCAGTTTCCTCTTATCATTTATTTTATAATAAAGTTTTAAATTTTAGTACTAAGGTTATTTATATGTGAATTTACTTGAGGCAGACACAGCAATATTTGGAATACATAGCCTCCTTCTGGTTCTGTTATATTCTTTCACTGATATCAGACATATCGGATTTTTACAAAGCTTCTGTTATTGAATTTTGGGAATTTTAGGTCATGTCAAGTTCATGATTTTTTTTGAATTTATTCATATTTGGTTTCTGCTGTTCATTTACTGAAAACAAAAGCCATCTGGAAGTCCTCAGTATTTCTCTGGTCAGAAAAACCATCATGTGCCGAGTTGTATGAGAAGGAATATATACATATCTTTCTAGAACTATTCCAGCATAATTGGAAAACCTAGATATAGATTGTAATCTAGTATAATAAATTAGCACCTGATGCATTCTATTAATGGTCAATGATGGAGTTGAACACCAGTAGCTTCACTTATTCCTCAGGTGTATCTTCTCCAGCAACCAGTGCAGACTTTAAACTCATTGTCCTGCTCCAAGTTGAAATAATAAGTCAGTGAGGTAACAAGACTGCACATGGACTGAACAAATAATTATACAAATCCTTAACAAATTTGTCCCTGTGCCTCTTTGAGTAAGAAAATTTAGTCAGGATGAGATAATGAGTTAAGGTGAACAAATGTTTCTAGATGGCATCCACATCACTGGTTGATGCTCTGGATCTGCCAATGTACAAAGTATGATGACTTGACCTTCTAAGCTTTTTCCTTTTTTCTTTGTCCTAAATAATTAATGACCCAGTGCTTTATTATACTTCACATCATGACCTGGATGCAAATGTATTTTGTAGAATTTTTTTGTCAGCACTGATATAAATATAGAAAAGGGCATTAAGTGTTTCATAAGTATTAAATCTGACAGGCTCTTTGTTTAAAGTTTCAGTGTGAATATAGTCATTGAAAAACGTTCTTTATTAAACACAGTTATCATCAAAAAGTTGGCACTTGTTTTATTTTTATAATTTACCCTCTTAATTTACTGACATCTACAACTCATCTTAACACTAGAATTACTATTTAAATAAGTACATATTTATATTTATTAAAAATTAAATATTTAATTTATGTATATTAAATATAAAATGTTTAAATAGTTGCATATTTAATAAATATATAATTTAATAAAGATTTAATAAATTGAATGTAAAGAATTTATTTAAATAGATACCTCATATTTAACTAGATTAAATAATCTAGCTAAATAAACATTTAAATAAATATTTTATATCATATTTAAATAAAATAAAGTAACATTTAATTATACAGCAAATTAAGTGTCTCTTGGTAATATTTATTTGAGGGTGTGGAATGATCATATGTTGACAGATAACAGGAATGACACTCACTTTCTTTATATTCTAAATATTTCAGATGTTAATACATTGAAAAATGTGCTGCATTTTAACCAGCAACAGATGTGTTGATCCAGTTTAGTGCCTAAAAAAATTTCAAAGCATTATTTTCTTATATCTGCTGTATACTTTCTCTAAAAAAATTACTTTTTATGCTGTTTCTATTTTCTATTTTTAATTACATATTCATATTAAAACATCTAGTTTTTGTAGCCAGGTCACAACTAAATCTCACATGCAACCGGTAAGGAAAGGAAGAAAATTTGCTATACACACAATAAAGTATTTGAGCATAAATTGAATCTTGGCTAACATATAAATAAGATACATATTTGCCACAAGTCACTGGGTAATAGAGTTTGCCCTCTTGTGCACTAAAGGAGAAATCAACTGTTGATGTTATTGTTCTAAAATACATTATACCTTTTAAAAACTTCCTCTGCATTGATAAAAATCTGAAGAAAAAAAAACAAAACCTCAAGTTATGGTGATGCCATTTACATTTTCTAAATATAAGACTAGTGTGTGGGTGATAAAACCCTTTCTCTTGGTGTGGAGCTAAAAAATTTGGAGAAAATCTTTCTAGACTCTCTGGCACATACCACACTCAGAACTGGTAAATGCTCATATCTACAAGGTTAGTGTGCAACGAGGTTAGGGATACTCTGGTGACTAAAATGGAAAAAGAAAAACCAAAGTCAAACAAAAATATTGTCACCAAAGCAATTTTGTTTGAGGAACAATTGTGATCACCTTTAATTCAGTCTGTTGCATATTTTCCCCTGGCAATGCAGGCTCACAGTTACAAAAAAAAAAAAAAAAAAAGCCATAGATTTTACACTTAAGAAGGTAAAGATCTATTGGTAGGTTCAATGTCTCATGTCTGCTTGCACCACACATAGGTTAAACCTCCTAAATTAATATCTTCAGCTTTAAGTTCTTCCCTGTACTTGAGACTTAATATCTAGCTATCTACTTGACACGAGAGTTTAATAGCCATAGTTAATTTCTTCAGATGTCCCCCAAATCTTCTTTATCCCAAAACTTCTCCATATTGGTTGATGGCAACTCCATCCTTCTACCTGACTCAGGTGAATCACTTTGGAGTCATGGAAGATATCTCACTTTCACACCACACATCCGGTCCATTAGGCTTCTTTTTTCATCATTGCCTCTCAGCAGGATTATTATGTTATCCTCCTAACAGTTTTCATTGCTTCCATCATAGCTACCCTCCCCTAATAGTCTTTTCTCAACACAGGAGGTAGAGTGGTTTAAATATATATATATCCATCTGATTATGCCACACTTAAACTCAAAACCCTCCAGTAATTTTCATATTACTTAGAGGAAGAGGCAATTACTTAAAGTGGCTACAGTTCCACAAAAATGTGACTCCTCACTTCCTATTACCTTGCAAATTTAGTACAGAGAGTCTTCATATAACTCTGGTACAGTTCCCTTTGTTGTTAAGATATTACATTATTATGGTACATTTGTTATTAATATACCCATGTTGATACAGTATTATTACTTGAGTTTCTATTTTACTCAAATTTCCTTACTTTTTACCTGATGTTCTTTTTTTTGTTCCAGGATCTTATCCGTCATGCCACAATCATTTGTTATGTCTTAACTTCTGGCTATGAGAGTTTTTCAGACTTTCCTTGCTTTTAATGATAATGAAATTTTAAATTTTGAGCAGTACTGTGAATATATTTTGTGGAATGTCTCTCAATTGGAGTTTCTTCTGATATTTCTTATGATTAGACCAGTATTATTGGTTTTGGGGAGGAGGTTCACAGAGATGATTCTCAAAACTTTATATCAATAATAAATGGTATCAGTGACATCACTATTGATGGTAGCCTTAGATAAACTTAATCTAAGACCAAGATTGTATTTATCATATTTATTCACTACAAAGTTAATGTTTTAAACTCCTTTCCATGCTGTATTCTTTGGAAGGAAGTTAACATGTGGAGTTATGCTTTGCTGCCACCAGGGCAGGAAATCTACATAAGTTACTTGGGATTCTTTGAAAAGGGGCATTTGTTTCTTCTCCATTTATTGATGCACTCAAAAATGTATGACTATGGACTCATGAATATTTGTTACATGTGTTGGATTACAAATCAATACTACTTATTGCTCAAATTGTTCCAGCTTTGTCCATTAAAAGTTTCTTTCAATTGGCTACTGTACTCCAATGTAAACTCTTCATTGTATGTGTGTGTTTAGCCCTTCCTTCTGTTCTGGCACTAGAAATTGCTCCAGGGTTATCTTATTCCCTTCCCCAGCCCTAGACTTAGCTATTTCTCCATGGAACTCTGGTTCCTTTTATTGGAGACTATTATATTAGAAAGTAATATTTCAGCAGTGGATGTGCTCATTACTACTAAAGATGTCATGTTTCTAGTCCCTCTCAGCTGGCAGAGCAAGAAAATATATGTGTATATGCTAACCTTTGTATATAAATATATCTTTAAACACCTCTATGTGTATCTATCTATATGTATATTAAGCTAAAATAGGAGTTCATATTGAGATCATCAGCTCTAAACCATTACCACATGGCTTACTCTAACCTCCTCTGCTTGTGTGTTACATGCTGTTGAGGCAGCTCTGACTCCTGAAGACTCTATAAATAAGTAATGTCCGTAATAACCTGTCCTCAACATCCCTGCTCAACTCCTGTAGACATATGGCTGCTTTTATGGAGTCAATCATCTCATATTTGGTCTTCCTCTTTAACTGCTGCCATCTATTTTCCCCAGAATTATTTTCTTCTCGAAAGACATACATATCTCCCCATACTTACCTATAAATTTCCACTCTTGGTCCCCATTATCCATTTACTTAGTTTTTCAATTCCAGTACACATATATAGCAGTATCAAAATTATTAAACTGAATTCCCATGAAAAACAACTATACCAAATAGAGTATAGAGTACAGTGTATAATTTATTTTATCTTTAGTCTCACAGATTCCCCTTATTTTCAGTTCCTGAGATCAGCAGCTTGTCCCCATTCCTTTCAGTGAGGGATTTAAAAAATATATATTTTTAATACAGCTAGATTATTTTTCAGACTCTGGATTTAATTACGAATTTTATTAGACCTAATTAATTATTATTTATTTTTTTATACTTTAAAGACAAATACATAGTGTCATGTATACTGAATTACTTTCTTATACTGAATAGTTTCACCACCCTAGATATCTTCTGAGCTTATTCAGCTCTTCCCAATCTCTTGCAACCACTAATCAAGTTACCATTACTATTACCATACATGCTTCAGTTATTTCCAGTTTGCCACATAAATGGAATTATGCTAATTTATCTATTTCTATACTTTATTCATAAAGCATTATACATTTGACATTCAGCCATGTCTTTTCATAGAATAATAACTCCTTAATTTTTATCACTGAATAGAATTTCATTATACGGATGTACTACAGTTTGTCCAATCACATCTAGAAAAATTTTTACCTCCAGTTTTGAGTGATTATGAAGAAAGCTGCTATGAACATTCACATGCAGAGTTTGTGTGAATATGCTTTCATATCAGTTGGGTAAATACCTAGCAGTGCAACTGCTTAATCATATAGTAAGACTATTTTTAGTTTTGAAAAAAATCTGCCAAACTGTATTTCAAATTGGCTGTGGCATTTGCATTCCCACTAGTAATGAATGAGAGTTCCCATTGCTCTACATTCATGCCAGTTTTTTTTTTTTTTTTGATCTTAGCAATTCAAATAGGTGTGTGGTGGTATCTTGTTTTAATTTTCATTTCCCAAATCACATATAATTTCATTCATCTTTTCATATGCTTATTTGCCATCTGTTTATCTTCTTCTATGAGGTGACTGTTCAGATTTTTTATTGATTTTTCTTTCTTGTATCAAACTTTTAGTGCTGTATATAAAAACTAATCACCAAATCCATGATTTTAGTGTCTCCTTTTAAATTTTTAGATCTTTATTAAGTATGTTAGTATTTATCTTAAATTTGATATGGATATTTTTTATGTTGTTACTTGTCTTTTAAATTTATGATTATTTAACAAAAAGCAGTCAACTATGTCAATGTTTTCTCTGCAATGTCTATACTTTACATTGCTTTAATCTTAATATGATTTTGTCCAGTTAAAGATCACTTGTATTTCATCTCTTTAAAATGTTGCCTGATTTTTATATTTCAAATCAAAATCTATTATAATGTGAAGGGTTTTTTTTAGAATAAATGCTTTTATACTGGTATCAGTAGTATCTGTGTGATTACTGTTAAATTATACATATACGTGTGCATGTATGCATGATTGTATTTTCATTTTGTTCTGTTTTAGTAATTTATCTGCTCTCAGGAAATATTTTAATTTTATAAAATAATGTATTTTAAAATGCAATACATCAAGATTCACAATTTTGTTCTTTCTGAATACATTTGAGCATTCTATTGATTCATACAGATGAATACAGATAAAATTTTTATCATTTAATCATCTGCTAAGATGTGTCTTATTGATTAAAAATGCATATTTTAAACTTTGGTAAGAATGAAAATTTTGTAGTTTTGCTCATTAATTGGTTCATTCATTCATACAATACATTTTTACCAAGTACCTGGTGTGTAACTGTGCATAGGAAACACACTCATTCATATCCTAGGAAAGTTTTTGTAGTCATGAAGCTTGTAGTCTACTGGGGTGTATCAATTTATTTTTTCAGGTTTGTATTAATTTTTATGAGTGATGATTGGTAATTTATTCTTGAAGATATCTCATATTGGATTGTAAGATTATTTTGTGCCTTCAAAGTATAAGCTATAGTGAAATTGACAGCAAGGGTATCTTTTCTTTCCACTTTATTTTTGTGTAGTGATTACTATCTTCAAACTTTTTCATCATTTTTTGTCTTTTGTTATGCAAACTATAAAATAGATTTCTTTGATTTTATGTAGTACTTTGGAAAATGATGGTCTTTATTTTTAATTTGTTACATTTTCAAAAATGTGCTCTTAACTTTGACTGGAAATGGGGATTTTGCCACATTTTTATTTCCTTCATTAATCATGTCCCTGGCAGATCATGTTTATTTTTGTGCCCTTTATATGAATCCTTTCTCTGTTGGTAAATTACCCTCATTGTGTATAATGTATTGTGTAAGGTTTATTCCCTTGTCTAGTCTTCAACCAGAAAAATCTGTGTTTGCTAACCTATTGGGTTTGTAATATTTTGGGAAGATTTCTTTGAGATATTAATTTTGTCTTTACTTCACTATTGTAGGTGACTTTAAAAAGCAGAAGTATCTTGTCTTCCACATTATAAAATATAGCATCTTTGAAGGTTGGGCTGGATACTATTAACCCTGAAGTTTCAAATTCCTAACAAAGCTGTTGTTTAGAGGTCTTGTGTTATTGAAAAGGCAAAGACTACGAATTAAGGAGGTGTAGTCATGTACCAAAGTAGGGAATGGATGATGGTGTTATGGATTCATTTTACATGATAGTATTTAATTAGTACTTTTAATTATATACAGAATCTCAACTTGTTTTATCCATAAAAGTTTTATTTTACATATTTGTGTGTGATATGAACACAAATGTACATATAGGTTATATATTTTTACACAGATACATATATGCACAAACAACTACATTTATATGAAATAGATATATCTTTTTAAAAGGAGTGCATTTTGGCACCTGCAAGTACGAGGTGAGGTCACACTAATTCTATTAACAAATGAAATTACTTATAATAAGTACTCCTTTAAAATCTGGAAATAAGCTCTGAAATTTGTGAGTTTGAGAAAAACAAAATCCCTAAGAAGAAGGCATAGTCCGTTTACAAAAATGAAATAGAGGCATAATGACAAAATAAATAAATAATAGGATCAGGAAATATTTAATTCTATAAAGTTCTAGAAGATTTTCAAAAACATTTCAAATATAATAATATTTGCCTTCCTATAGACTTGTTTCCTTAATTCCTTCTCTGAAAAATTTCAAGTTAGGCTTTTGGAAATGTTTTTCTTTTAAAAATAGAAATATGCAAATGAATATAATGAGAGTCATGTAAAACAAAATCCAGTTTAGTAACGAGAGTTAATGAGCACGTGTTACATACGTGAGTATTTCTAAAAGTTAGTGACACAAATAGGATGAAGATATGGTGTCAGCATTAAAAATAGTTTAGAAAACAGATGTGCGAGAGAACCAAAACAAATTATAAATATGGCCTTCTGATCACGTTAGCTGGAGCAGATTATTCCTTGGGGTGGGGTGAGAGTGTTCACTTTCTTAAAACTCTAGCTTTTATCTGTCTGTACTGAATATTTATACAAAGCAACAGATAAATTAATCTCTTTTTATGCTTCTTTCTCATTTTCTTCATTTTCAGAGTCACTTTGATCTAAAATTTTCTCTTGAACTATTGCCATCATTTTATCTCTCTGAAATTTCTCCAGCCTCTCTTTCTTATCAGGCCCACATATGCCAGTCTTTGCCTTCTTGTACATTTCTTGCCCTCTAAACTAGCTTTTTATTTGCTATTTTGTTCTGCATATGCTTTCAAAATGAAAGTTTTCAAAGTAATTATTGCATTCCTTTTCAACACTTTTTTTTATTGTTTCTGTTCTTTCTGATATTCTACTGTCATCCTGCATTTTAGCTGGGATCACTTCACTTATATCCTTAAAGACACTATCATTTCTCTTCTATTCAGTACCGAAATCTGAAAGACTATTTTGACCTTGCTTTATTTCACCTTGCCTCCTGTGCTGGATTTGATTTGTCTCCCTGTCTATTGAGAGAAGATCCAGGGAGATGCAAAGTACCATGTATAGGGAAACCATGTTCTAATTCTGGCTTTGCCCTAATTCATAGTTAGATATCTCTCCCCCGAACTCCTCTCTCCAGTCTCTCTTTTCCATTAAGTTCTCTAGCTGAGATCTTTTAAATTTTTTTTTTAAAATTAGTGGACATTTTCTGTAATAGTGAACTGGCATACAAGAAATGCCAGGGATATAAGAAATAAATTGCAAATAGTTTCTTTTCTGTCCCCAATGATATCCAAATTAATTGCTTTTTCCCTTTGCTTGCGTATTCATCTGAAAACATTGTCCTATTTGTAGAAATTTATATACACCTAGATACACATTTATAGGGCTTATTTTTGCTTTGTTTTTCTTAATGACATATCCTCTTGTGACTAGCTCTTTTTATTTAAAAAATGAACGTTTCATCATGGTAGTATATATAAGTCCTTTTTATGTTAAAAAAATTATCCTATTTTTTTTTTTTTTTTTAGCACGTATGCACCAGTTATTGACTGTTTTCTATTGATAGACATTTAGGTTAGTTTCAGCTTATTACCATCATTGGTAGTATATGAGGATGAAATATACTTGATTTTATGTTGCATTGTTTTCCTAATGTGGAATTGTTAGGTTGTATGTGGTTTAATGAACATTAGCAATTAAAAAAATATATGGCAATCGTATTCCTAAGTGGAATGGATAAGGTGAATGGGTGTTACCAGTTCTAAGTCAGCTACAATCAGCTTGTCCACTCTATATCTTCCAAGTATTTATTAAATTATCTTCTTCTCAGTATTCCTTCTTCCACTTTCTTTGTCCTTGTGAATTAATAGTACTGTATTATTCCTTTCATGTCATTTGCCATCGTCATGGACTTTGGGGTGTGAGAGAAAATAAATGCACATAGTTAGCTCCCATATTTAATTGGAACTTACCATTTTCACTATCCCACTTTTTCTCCTTCACTCTCCATTGAAACTGATCTTTTAAAATTTATCAATGATTTCCATTTTGCTAAATCCTATAGTTAATTTTCAGTCTTCATCTTAATTCATATCCATATAGCAGAAGACAGAAATGACCACTCTTTTTTGATTAATATCATCTTTTCTCTTTCCCTCAAGGACACCACATTCCTCTTGATTTTCTCCTATTCTGTGACCTTACCCTTTTGGTCTTACATTCTGGCTTTCCTTTCTTTAAGTATAAGTAGGCCTCATGGCTCATGAAGTTTAACATATTCAATATATACAGTTTTTTTTGTATGTCATTTATACTTTAATAAAGTGTTTAAAAAAAAAAAACTAAGGTTTTGGCTTTGTTATGGTTTTCTTCTAAAGAGTGGTCTCAACTCCTCAAGCCAGTCTTTCTGGTGTTTGAGCTGAATACCATGAATATTATTGAGGATTTTAGAAGATATCTCCAAACTGGCAGGGCTAATACTCCAATCAGTATTCTCTACCAGTATATTTCCTCTAAACTAGTTATTCTTATTATGTCTCTGTTCCACTATAACCTATTTAGCAGCCAGAGGTGGTCTCATCCTTTTGAATAACCAATTTCTCAAAAATGAGCCTGAAAGTACCCGCACATGAATGTTTAGAGTTTTTTGCCTACGTTGTTTCTTCTTTCTGCGGTGCTGCTCTACAAGTGCCAAGTGCTTCTGCCATCTGAAACACTGATATCTGACCGTGGACTACTATGTTTGCTGTGATTCTGACCTTTTGTCAGGAAATTGTCCCCAGGCAGAGAACAGGATGATTGTGAGCTAAACTCATAGCTTTTCTTTTCTCAGTAATCACAGGCTTGTTCACCCATTTCCATTGCATCAAATAGCTTTCCAGTGTCTAGATTTATAGTTGTCTATGGCAAAGGGCTTTTATGAAATTTGTTGCCGCACAGACTTAAAAAGTCTCAGGGTAATCTACACTTATAACCTTGTATATTTTCATATTAGAAGACAGACAAGAATAAAAGATTGGGTGTACATTTTAGGACATTTTAAAAACAAAAACTAAGCAAAAAAAAATTTAAGAAGAAACAATATTAATAAAACCAGAAGTGAGTAAAACAGAAAATAAAAAGTAAAAAAAATTAAATCTACAAGTGGAATTTCTGAAGAAAAAAAAAAGTACAAGAAATCAAGAGCAGAGAGTATTAGAGTAGGGATGAGAAAAGACAATTGACCATAAATAAGAGATTAAATGGACCATAAGAGACTACTACAGGTAATTCTATGGAAGAAAAATAAAAATGTGGAAAAAATGAACAATTCTCACTAAGATATCTGTGGTTGAATTGATTAAGGAGAATTAGAAAATTGACCACTAACTCTTAAAAATATTGAAAAAACATTGAGACTCTACTCCTGAAAAATCACAAAGATCAAATAGGTTCACAGTTTTTTCCAAGGATATATAACCCATTTGAAACATGGACGAATATGAAAAGCCTTGTAATAAATTTTATAAAGCCACCTTTCCTTTGCACTAGGGTTCTGAGTGTGCCCTAGCTTCTATCAAACAAACATGTGAGAATAAGAGCTTAGAAAGTGAAAATGAGAACTGGGAACTGTGAGCTCTTTAGGCAAAAATAGGCACACTGTGATTTCTTTTTGGTTGTTGGGGTTGATATGGCCCTGCCAGGTCCCCAGCCTTATGGGTGGGTGCTGAGTGACAAGGCAAGCAACATCAGGTTTTCCACTAGAACTGTCACAGAGTGTGATTAGATATTTCTCTTAGCTCAGAGCTTCTTGCTGTGCATTTTCCATGCTTTATTTCCCAGTACTCTGAAATTTTCTGTAAGCTTTCTAAAACCATGTAATAAATCTCTTTGTGCTTAAACCTGTTAGGGTTAATTCTGTTATCTGCAACTAAATGTCCTGTCCAATACAATTGTTATGGAACATTTTGCACAGGAACTGCTCAGTATGGAAAAGACTTTAGGATTTACTGTCCAAACTGGCCTAATGTGAAGAGAAACAACCTGCCAGAGTTTTTTAGGGCCATCAAACCCAGACCACTCTTTTCCAGAAATGACCAGCATCAGGACAATCTTTCAACAATTCTGAAAGACTTGTACATTGAAACTTATTTAGAGTGTTTAGCTGCTGAGAGAATTAATGGTTAGATGGCCACTGGTATCTGCTTTTCTGCTTCATTCTTAGGCAGAAAACTACCTTGAAGAATTAAATGAGAATGATCTTTAGTGGTGCAGCAGTGGTCAGAGAAGGAAAGGGCACTGGGAAAAGTAGGCAGCGAAGGAAGTTGATTAGAGAGGCACCAAAAACAATGAGAAATGGCAAATAACTAAAGCCAATTTTGCCTACATCAAACGTTCAAAAGTTAACCCAAAATTAGACTTTCAGAGAAACAATGGATCATAGCCCTTTATTCTTTATTCCAATCATGGTTTTCTAGTGTCTCTGAGATTTTTTTTTAAAAATCACTCTTTTTCTATGTTTAATTTTAATAAATAAGGTACAAATTTAATAATGAATGATACATTTACTGAGTACCTGCTATTCAGCAAGCACTGTTCTAGCCACTTTTAATGTACTATTTTTCATCTTAACACTAATCAAACAAAGTAGGTACTATTACCACTATTTTATTTATGAAGAAACTGAAGTTCAGGAAGAATATCCATATATTTATGGATAATAAATGCTAGTACTGCAATTTGACCTCACCACTGTGCTTTTTTTAGCCCTTATTTGTTATCACTTTTACTAAAAAAAATACCCTGCAAGGTGATAGCTGAAGAAGCCGAAGCAGAAATCCGTTTTCTCCAGCTGATCAGATTGATAAGAACATGAGTCAGAATTTGAATTCAGTCTGCCTAACTCCCAAGCTCACGCTGCCTCTCAGGATGTGCCAACTGAGAATCAAAAAGTTAAATCAAGAGCAGAAACATGTTGAGCAGAAGAAGTCTCTATTACAGCATCCAGCTCCGAGCTAAACTATGTAGAAGTAGGTGATTGATTTCAAATGTTCATTGTACTGTTTTTGTCGCTCTATTTTTACCTAGCCCTTTTGTATCACTAAGGAGTTATACTAAAAAACAGGATAATGGCAGAATTACTTACTAACAGTGAAATCCTCTGAGGCAGTTGTCTTGTTGCCATTGAGACAGTGACTAATGCCATAGGGTTCTGCAACCCAGTGTGTGTAGAATGGGTGAAAGTAAAAAATAGGCCATTATTTTGGCCTGAAGTGACCACAAATACTTTACACCAAAGATGATTGTACAAAGGCAGGTTTAACAGGGGAAGAGTTTTTAGATGTTGAGAAAAAAATAGAGCTACAGGCCAGACTGAGAAATGGCACAATCAGATGCTGGTTTATCTAGATGATTTGATAGCACTGGAACCTAGAATGAGTAGCTGGAGTGATGACCACAACATGGGCTTCAGGCATTTTCAGCATTATCCAAACTTTTTGATACTAGAATTGGTACACATGTAGAAACACCAAATTGTCTGGGAAACTGGGATCCATGTTAGGAAAATTCCATTTTTAGAAAATGAAACATTCTAAAAATTAAAAATCAACTTTATTGGATGAAGATGTTTAGCTGGTGTGTTGCTGCAAAGACTTAAGAACCATTACGCCCAATCAAGTTAGACTCATTATAAGGTCAGTACAAAAAAGAAAACAATTTTTATTGCACCTTGCCTTGCTAAAAAAAAGATTATTAGATTTTCTGCAGAGAGTATACATAAAAATTTTCAGCTGTTTATTTCTAAGACTGAGAGGAATCAGATTTCCTGAGAAATTAACATAAGATAAACAGTGTGCATGTCTACATGAGCAGGGCAAATTAGCAGCAAGGACCTATACATATGTGTTAGATATCTGAATTTTTTGTTTCTTTGCTTTATTTTTAAAATCACTTCTATGAAGTTATAATTTTTATATAATAAAATGTACTTGGTTTAAGTATAGAATTTGATGAGTCTTGAGTAATGTATGAACCTTGTGATTGTCACCACAATCAAGATGTGGAATGTTTCTGTCACCCCCAAAGATTCCACTGTGAGCCTTCTCAGTCAGTTCCTACTGCCAGCCCCAGCCTCAGCCAACCATTGATCTACTTTCTGACACTAAAAATTAGATTCATCTCTTCTAGTGTTCTGTATCAGGTAACATGTGAAGTTAATAGTTTAGTATGTTCATTTCTAATTTCATTAATATGTCAGCATATTAGAATAACCACCAGTCTCATAAGTTTGGAGAATTTGCATCAGTCCATATTTACTTAGTCACTTTAAAGAAACTCTATTATAAGTCTCTTAAAGAGCAGAAGGAGGTCTCATTCATTCACTCATTCACTCAGTAATTCATTCAGCACATTTATTGAGTACCTCGACATGTCATGCAGCATTTAATTGTTTGAGGTATAAATGAAGAAAGACAAAAAACATTCCTAGTCCTTCATAGAGTTTATATCATAATGTGGGTACATAGACAATAAACATAACAGTAAAATAAAATTGTTAGATTTTGGAAGGTGATAAGTGCTTTTGGTAAAATGAAGCAGAATAAAAGGATTGAGGAGTAGTTGTGGGGAGAGATGGATTTTAAATAGGGTAGTCAGTATAGTCCACATTGAGAAGGTGACATTTGAGGTCTTGTAAATGAAGGAGGAAATCATAAAAATATCTTTGAGAAGGTTGTTACAATAAGGGAAAGTTGATGCAAAGATTTGGGAAAGAATAAGAAAACCACAATCCACAATTCGTACTAATCGGTATAACAAAAACATTGTGAAACTGGCATATAACACAAAACTAAATTCTGCTTATTTGAACATCAACTAGTTCAGACTCATATATTTTAAGATAAAAACATAGACAAACTGATTTAACAGGACTCATGGACTCAAAGCCCACTGACTGGTTGAGCAACTTGCTTATATTACAAATTCTCACCAATCTCTGGCTTTTGCTCTAAAACTGATCAATGACTAACCTCAGCCTCTGAATCTATGATTTTCTCCTTTTTAGACATTTTGAAGACTCTGCCAAGGCAGTACTCTTTACATTCAGTGAGTTTAATAAATCCAGCTATGTGTGATCATGTAAGTTTTTTTGATGATCTTTATATGGAGGCTTCATGAAACCTGAGAAAACAAAGTGCCTCAGTATGGCTGAAGCTACATGAGTAAAAGGGAATGTAGTGGGAAATATTGTGAGAGAGGCAAGAGAGCCACATCATGGAAGACCATTGGCCATTTTAAAGATTTGATATTACTTTAGGTGAGAAGTGAGACACTGTAAGATTTCTGAGACTAGAAGTGGTATGCCCTGACTTCATTTTAAAAAGTCTCACTCTAGTCACCTTATTCGGAATAGAGTATAGAAGGACAACCTTGAGAGCAAAGTTGGGAAACCATTGAATTAATCAAGGGAGAAGAAATATTAGCTTGAAGAGTATGGTAGCAGTAGAGATAATGAGAAAAAATTGGATTCTGGATATATTTTGCAAATGGAGTCAATGAGATTTACTAATGGATCCTCATGGATTGGATATGAAGATAAGAAAAAGAAGAGTCAGGAATGATTCCAAAATTTTTGACCACAGCAACTAGAAGAATTAAATTTCTACTTTCTAACTGGTGAAAACTGGCATAGTACAGGCTTATGGAAGGATTTAAGTAATTCAGTTTTGAGTATTATTATAGACTGACTCATGTTCCCTCAAAATTCAGACATTGAAGTCTTTATTCTCAGTACCTCAGGTTGTGACTGTATTTGGAGATAGGGCCTTTAAAGAAGTAACTGAGTTAAATTGAGTTCTTCAGGGTGGGCCCTAATCCAATATGATTGATGTCCTTATAAGAAGAGGAAATTAGAACACAGACATACACAGAAGAAGACCATGTGAAGATGCAAGGAGAGCAGGACCACCTATACACCAGAGAGAGAGGAGTCATTGTATGTAGTTGATATTATATGAAACTGTGTAAGATCACCAATAAAATGATGATATAAAGAGCAGAAGGGATCCAAGAAACAAGCCCCGGAAAATCACACTGAGGTGAGGGATAAAATAAATGAAAAAAAAAAAAAAATAAAGACTGGACAAAAACAACTGAAAAAGAGTGACCAGTCAGAAAAAAAGAGTGTGTCATCCTGGAAATCAAGTCAAAAATTGTTTTCTATACAAAGGAGTAATTACTTATTTCAAATACTCGTGATAGGTTCAGTAGATTGAAATCTGAGAATTGTCCATTGTTTTTAGCAATGTCAACCTCATTGGTGGTATCACCAAGATGCAACTGGGGAGGACATAAAAGTTTAATTGAAATAAGTAAAAGTAAGAATGGGAGGTGAGGACTTAAAACAAATTTATCTTTTTTGTGCATGTTTGTGTATGCCTAGCACTGAAAGCACATTGATATGCTGATTAGACGGTCCTAGCTGTTGTCAGAAATCTCTCCAAAAGCCAAAAGCTAGTCATAGTATGCTTTTATAGACTTATATATAGAATAGCAACTCCATAATATAATTTAAAAACATGCATCTAAAATTTTATACACCATAAAGAAATGTCTTCAGAGACTTATCTACATTTTTCATTTTATACCATAAATATATTTCCTCAGGACACAAGACATTACCTTAATAATTTCAACCAAAAAATTACTTTTATCAATTAAATTTCTAGTGGAAACCAATCAGTATTCTCTTTTATATCATGATATAAAGGCATTATTTTAGAGGTATAGATTTTCACAAGAATGCAATATTATCTAAAGAATATGATTTAACTGTACATTAAGTTGTAACAGTTGATTATTTAGGACATCTGAATACTTGTCTGAATAGTGAATTTTTAATTAATACAATTTTTGGCTGATAAAAAGTAACAGTTCTTTTACTTATTCCTAACTCTTTTTCTCAGAGGTTATAATTAATTCAAGAGATAGATAGACACTGAGCTCTTATCTATATTGAAAGGAATGGGGCTATGTTGTAGATGTTATTAATTTATCTTCATGTTTATCATTTGATTCAAAACGTTTTTATAGGTGACTCTCTTAGACCCTGCACTATGCTAACTGTGGGAAAAAATTAGACCAAACAGGCATGGTGCCTACCTCATGAAGCTTATAATCTAATGAAAGAGATAATAATGAATAAACAAATATATAATTAAAATTTACAGTAAGCTCTTCCATGGTAATGCTATTAGAAATATGATTTCTGAGGTCAAATAATAAAAATACAATTTCTACTATAAAAACTTTTATGAAAAACTGTAAAGAAAATACTGTAGTGATTTTGTTTATAAAATATAAAGGAGAGTACTGTAAATGGCAGAGCCAATAAATACCAGAGACGATAATTAATTTGACTTGAATGATAAGAAGAAGCTCTGTAAGCAAGGAATAAGAGAGAGAATGCTCCTGGAAAAAAAGTTTGAGTCAGGAAAGAGGTTATAAACTGAGAAAAAGATGATGGGGTCGCTGGAGCTTAGTGAACGACAGCATGGGAGGTTGGAAATAAAATTATAGTAACGGGGAAAAAAATTTTATTAGTCTTTGTGGGATTTCTTGCTAAGTACAATAAGAGACTACACATGAATTTTAAGCAGAGGAAAATCCTATTTAAGGAAGAAAACTCTGCTTTCTGTGTGGAGAATAAATGGGAAGAATGCAGCCAAGGAGACTCGTTAGAAGGCTCCAGAAATATCCTAAAGGAGGGAAAAATAATTGCATGGAGAAAATGGTGGTAGAGATAAGTTATGGATTGAGCCATTTTTAAGATAGAATTCAAAAGACCTAGTGATTAATTAGATATAAGAATAAAATTACATTAGGAATTGCAAAATCTTCCACTGAAGAGTCCCATAATTTGTGTGCCTTTCCAGTTCCTAGTTCTTTTGAAATCTTTCCAAATAAATGAAAGCACTATTTATGATGCTGATGCTTTGATCCTCAATTGTTGTGTACTTAGATTCAAAATATCCCAAAATATAAAGAATAGAATTCAATATACAACTGAGAAATAAAGATACATTCGATTTGTCAAAAAGGAAATGGATATTGAATAGAAACTCCCTCTTAAAAAGGAAAAGCAAACGTTAGAATTCTACTTAACTTTTTCCCCACTGATGAGAAACATATTTACTCAACTTTAGAATTTATTTCATGATTCACTCATCATAGTATCCCAAAGTCATATTCTCTCTATAACTAGAGTCATTACTAAAAATTTCTTCTTTAATTTTAGATATTTCTAATTAATTTACATATTATTAAAAGTTTAGATCCATGCTGTTGTATTATGATAAGAAATAATATGTCTTATCATCTTGCTTTAGATTTTACTTGACTTTACAGGGTACTTAGACAAAAACTTAGAGAGAAAAACTTTGACTTAGTCAATAAAACTATATTTTAGCTTCTCCAGGCATTTTATTTCTACCAAAGACTGAACATAATAAATTATTAATTTTCTCATTTCCCTCTATCTTTCAAACAACATAGAAATATCCTCTGCTAAGAAAAGAACATAGAATTGGCAGAAAAAAGTAAAACCATTGTTTTGTCTTCAAAATTTAACTCTAATTCAATTCCAGGAGAGATCATCACTCTCGAAATCTGAGAACCACATGAAAACTTTTATGAATTTTTTTACATGTCTAACTCCATGGAGAATTTAGTTTATGTCTTTCTTTTTTAAAATGGTTTTTCTTGAACAGTTTTAAATTCATTTTTAATTTATTCTCTGTGAAACCACAATATAGAGCAGTTTAAGATGCAGGAGATTTTTAAAAAATGGCAGAGAGACAGGTGTTATTTCTAAAAAGCCTAGTGCATATTTGAAATACCAGAACTAATTTGTGGGAGAAGTAAGAAATAGGAGAAAAGATGATTCTGATGGTGGAAATAATTATTCAAATGTTTGGGAAAACAGAAGTCATCAAGCAATAGTGCATTCTTATCCTTTGCCTTGTTTAACTTGGCTAGAAAATAAAAACCCAAATGACATATTTTTTTTTTAAAGAGATACATAGAACAGAGGATTTGAAAGAACAGATTTTACGTCATTTCTCTTGATAAGTTTTGAAAGATAGCTCTAGCTCTTTTGCTGAGATGGGGGTAATTAAAGCCTGAAGCTGAAGAAAGGTGGTCAGGGCTTTTTATGTTAAACTTCTCAAAAGTTCAAAAGTTAAACTTCATATCTCATTATTACTCTACAAAGTCATAGGAGGGCCAAGTCTTGTTGAACTGTATTAAGTGATTTCCAGTAGGACTATCAGGATGTTGTAGATGTCATCGAGTTGACAATGAGTTTGAAAGATAAGTCTCACAAGAAGCTAGCCAGTCACAGGTCAAGGTAGGATACTGGAGGTTAGGTTTAGCAGCAGTGCAGGCATGCTTTGTACCTGAGTCACAAACTACAAAAGGCTCCCAAAGCGCTTAGGTAATAAATTAGGCAGTTTAGGAACAAATCTGTCTCATTTCAATGTAACTTCCCCCACTTTGTATACAGTACTGGTGCAAATGTAGAATGTAACTCTTTGAAATGTATAATTTCTTAAAAGCCCAAACAACAAAGCTACCAGAATGTCACAGCTCTTCGGGACTCTTTCTAAATTAGTGCTTTCCAATATTCCTGGTACAGTTTTCCGTTCCAATTTAATGTGGCTCAGTGTTAAGTCTATTCTCGGTGTCCAAGTTCAAATGCATCAATAGGTTTTCTCTCATGGCTTTGTGGCTTTCTGGACTATAGGGAGTCACTTTCAGTTATATTCTATTTTGTATCTAGGAAATCTGGCACTAGGTAAAATGATTCATCCTTCTAAGTTTTTAATTAAAATATTAAATAACACCAGTCTGTCATATTCTGTGACACACTTTGTCTCTCAAAGGTGACCGTCAACTTTCACATCCTTCATCTTTGTTCATACTCTCCAATTTATATTTTGTTTGACTGTCCGTGGTTCTACTTTTAATGCTTCTTTTCTTTCAGGTGATGAAAATCACCAAGTTTTACTGGTCAGTCCTAACATGAATGACAGCCATTCATACAGATGCATTTGCTTCATTTCAAAAACACTCATGGAAATGTCACTTTGGGAGAATGATGAGACAACAGCAGATATTTGAAGATGTGATGGACAATGTATACATAATGCAATGGTCTCTTGTTTCCCCCCTGAAATTTCCAACAGAGGTTTTGAGACTATCTAAAAGACCCTTGGTAGGCTGGATGACTATTTCCCTTAAAAAGTCAGTTCCCTTTAAAAAAACAAAAATAGAATAGTTTAGTGATTAACAGTATAATCTGTGGAGCCAAACTGTAAAGCCTAAGTTTGTCATCTACTAGCTATGCAACCTTAGATAAAATATAATTCATCTTTTATTGCTTTGTATTTTTTATCTTTAAGCTGGTGATAAAAACTATATTCTTTCTTATGATAGTCTTATGAACTCAGCCAGTTAACATATGTAAAGGACTTAGAACAAGGCTTCTCAGATATTAAGGTCTCAGTAACTCTTTTAATGTGTGTAAAGGCCTTGTTAACCTCATGTTCAGATTTGAAATATTTTCTAAAAATTGTAAACACTCAACAGTATAATGAGGCTAAATATGAACTCAAAGTAGATTGCAATCATTTGTGTTTCTTTGAGAATTTAAAAAATAAATGCAATAAAAAAATTCTCAACTTTAACTGATACTTTTAAGCTTGTCATACTTGTTCTTGCAGTAGGCTATTCACTGTATGATTTTCTCTATGCTCTTCACTCATTCCCAGACAGATATGATCCTCCTGTGAGGCATCAGGGAAGGATAAAAGTGTACAGTGCTGCCTCTGATTTTAAGCACTTATTATGAACAGAGTAATTACTCTAATAGAAATTTAAATACCAATGGTAATAACTGAGAATCACCTCTTCAGCAAGAACAGAAATTCATCATTGAAATTATGTCCAAAGTATCAAGCCTATTTAATTATACAAAGTGCTAAAAAAAGAGAACACATTTCTTGCATGGGTTATAGCTCAGAAAATCTTCTAACAACAATACTTTATTTTAGATTATATTATGGTTTTAAGTTATTTTCATTTATTTTATTTAGTCCCCCACCAACAGTAATGTGAAGATCAAGGTAAGTATATCACATCCACAGAAAAGGACAGAACTGGATGGAACATCTTCAGCTCTGTTTTGTACTAGCTCTACCATTTTCAGTAAATGCACCAATGTGATTAGTACTGGTGGTCAGAAAATGCTACTGGTCCTAGAATATGTAGAGATTTCAGAATATCTGATTAACTTTAACATTAATAGTTTTGTATTGTACAATATGTATATTTTCTTTTTATATATAGTTTGCTATTAAATTATAGATTTAAAATATTTTGATAATATAAACCCTTCTAAAAAGTCAAGAAGACCATTTGTATTATTCCAAAAAATTTTTAAAGTTTTTCTTTCTAAAGTTTTTAAAATATCTTCAGCTGTTACACATATTTTTCAGGAGAAAAACATTAATTTTTAGGGAGAAAATGTCATAAACTTACAAAAGATAACCGAACACAAACGGAAATTAACATTCTCAGAGTTCCTAAGTAAATTTTAAATTTTATACACACACACACACACACACACACCTATATATGCATGTGTGTATATATACATATATATTTTATGTATACATACATATCCTTAGGTATTTTATTTATATTTAAACCTGGTAGTTATTACTTCAGTTAACTTTTTGAAAAAGAGGAGGTTTTGGAGGAACTGATGTGTGGGTTTTCAACGGATTTTGTATTGACTCATGAATCATGTAACTGGTATTTGAAGAGAGAGGGGGTAAAGAAAGAATGATTGTTTATAAGCATGTGGCAGTGGGGAGTCACAGAAATGTAAAAAGTTGACCTTGGGAAAGACCAGGAACATGTATTATATATGATGCTAACTTTGTGATTGACCGATGGGGTCCAAAAGACCAGATTCCATCCACTTGGCTATGGGGGCAGATAGAGTTAGATGAAAGAAAACAAACCTTTTTACTTTTACTGGGAAAGGATTAATTGTGGGCAGAATTAAGTTAGCAGCACTTAGACTGTGAGAATCAAAAAAAAAAAAAAAAAAAGTGGGGAGAAAGTAACGCCTTTAGCTGAGGAGAGTATTTCCAGATATCAGGAGTTAAGAGATCTAATGTTATTGGTGATGGTGGTGAATTTCTCCTGGCTATGCAGGGAGGTCCAGCATGCAAGGCAGGAATCTGTCCAGGTAGGGAGGTTGTGGATCCCTTGAGCACTAGTCACGTTACAATGCTGGTGATCCATAGAAGAGAGCTTTGACCAACAGAAACAAAGTTACCAGAATGGCAAGAAGATATAGAAATGGTGCCCAAACCCTATAGGGCTGATTTCTAAGCTCATGTAAGAAAAGCAGCTGAGAAACTCCCAGAATGAACTTAAGTGCATTTTGAGTAATTTTTGCCATTAGATTGTTTCTATGATTGTTTGTGCATGAAAAAGAACTAGGATCTTTGTATGTATTCACAGATTTGCAAATCTGTAGCTTAGAGGCTATGGAGGAACAGGGTCACACTTCTCAGAAAAAAGCAAAGTAATAAGCCATCTCAGTTCAAGTGAGCTTTGTAAGTCTGGTGGAGCACACAGCATCTTTTAAATTAATTTTGTCTAAGATGTAGGGCTCCAACTGTGCAAGATCATTTTACCCACTTCTGGAAAAACTAGAAATACATACAGCTTAAATATTCCTCTTCAACTTATCTTTAGTATTTTTGTGTATTCATTGTAACAACAAAAAACATTTAAGAGATGAGAATTCAAGGCCTAGAGACATCAGATTACTGGTTTAAAGATTCAAATTAGTTAAGCTAAATGTTAACAAAAATATTCTGTATTAGGGGAAAAAGTATAAAAAATTTGTTATCTAATTTTTAGATTTTTCTCTAAAGTGATAAAATAATTTTCAATTATTTTTTATCCATTGATCATCAGCTGGAAACTCTTCAAGTTGCTATGTTTCTAAGACATATTTTTATTTTATATCTCTCTGAAATAAGTCTTTCCCTCTATTTATCTCTTTGGGCTGAAAAGCAAATAACTTCTTTCTTGTTTTCTTACTTCTATTGCCCTTATTGTTCAAATATCCTTAAATTCAACAAGAAACGTGGAAATATACATCTGGTTCTTTGTTGATGATTTTCATATATGCAGATAAAGCTTTCTTTTGTGCATATAGCAACTATTACTAGCTGAATGCTATCACTTTGAATTTCTTAGTTGCTCAAAATACTTTTTTACTGTAAATATTTACAGTTTTCAGGAAATCAGATAAGTAGCATTCATGTTTTTCATATTTTTAAAGTGTGTCTCTTTTGTCCCATTGTGAACATTTAAAATCATTAGTTTTCTAGCATATATTGATTTAGTGCTTTTCTCACATGACATTTGTTTTCATATCCTCCCATATTCCCTTTCAGTACCTGGATCACAAGAAGTTGTCATCCATTGGTCATATAGGAAAGTTAAATATTTGAGGCTTGCCACCCTGAACAAGCTCCCATCTGATCTTGGAAGCTAAGCAGGATGGGGCCTGGTTAGTACTTGGATGGAAGACTGCTTAGGAAGGTGTAGGTGTAGAAAATGAAAAATAAATGATTGTAAACTGGCAAGGTCCTTGCAATCTGTGATGTCAACCAAGGGTTGCCTCACCTAAAAAATAAAATAAAAAATATATTTGTAATTTAGGAACTTTTTCTTAAAATATATTTTTCTTCCTGGAAGTTTTCTATTTTAGAGTCACAAAGCAGTGCTTCTGCTCAGTCTACCATATGGATGCAAACATTGTATAAGCTTCCCAAATATGCTTTGCCAGTGCTCTTACCTGCCATGCTTAGCATCAAATGACTGAATAAAGTGTCAGATAATGAGGTCCTGGAGCTGTCAATCTGTTCTCTGGCACCTAAGGTAGTCACATAGGACCGTAGATTTACTGTGCTGCTCTTGTGGGGAAGAACAGTAGTGGCTATAGGCATAACTAGGGAGGAATAATCTAAAAAGAGCGACTAGAAGTAATGTCACACAAACATTGAGTCTCAACTTAATGAATGGCTATTACATGCCAGGCATGGAAACAATGAAGTAAATACAGATGGAAAGACTAAATTTGAGTAAAACTTAAAAAAGCTATCCATGGGATAAAAATTTTAAATCCCAAAGAGCTATAAACTTTGTGAAGAACCAACACGAGTTGTGTCAAATTTAGAGGGCACTGACTATGTGTAAAGGACCTCTAAGACTTCAACTTGAAAGAAACAAAAATTAAATTCCTTTAGTACCTCTAAGGGTGTGCCTGTGTGTGAGAGAAGTTTAGATGACTCTGTTCCTGAAGGTGGTTTGCTGGTGATTATACCCAAGGTCAAAGCCATTTATCAAAGACAAACGCATAGTCATTTAATCTGATAACCACTTAAAGCACTTAATCTGATAAGCACTTAAAATTCACTGGCTTTTTAGTTACATTTGTACTTGTAATGTTCAATTCAAACCACTTTTGAGGAGGTTGCTGTTATGGCTCTTGGCTGAATGTTGCAGGTCAGCCCATGACAAATTTCAATGGTCCGACAAGAAAGAGAGTCAGACAAAAAGCAACACCTAATATTCTAGACTTGGCAGCAGGCAGGAAGACAGGTGGCAGAAACTTTTCATCCTGAAAAGCTGTCTGAAAGGTGACATTGAACATGGGTAATAGAGAAAGGTTTAACCATCTAATTCCCCAATTTAGAAACGCTGCTGCGAATCCAATGTTCCCTAGAACAAGGATCAAAATTCTCAGTTAAAGGTGATTTGTATGTAGGAAGAATAAAAAGGGGAGTGGGGGTATTGCTATAAATATCAGGTGCTTTACTGCATGCCGTGCCAGAGGGAAGGTAATGAAAGAAATATCGTATTCTCTAAGGGTGAAAATAAATCTCGGGTATATATTTTCTACCAGAATTCCAGAGGTATGGCTATTAAAATGTAAATGTTGGGTCTTTTGCATTTTACACCTGTAATTGCCTTTAAAATTCAGACAAATTGTAGTAGTGATGGTAGAAATATATAACACAGGGAGAAAAATGTTCATATTTTAGAACACTATTGAGGAACTTCTGGGCTTCATGCAGGTAATCAAGTTATTCAAGGACTTTGAAAAGAGAGCTAAAGAAATTGAAAAGAGACAATTACAAAAGAATTGGTAATTGTCATCTGAAAGAGGAAGGAGATATGGAGAATGTTAGAAAGGTAATGGTAACAGAGCCAAATGGCCAACCCAACTAGTCTTTGGTATGGAAAAGAATAGATTTCTGGGATGTACCTGAAGAAAGCTGAGAGGGAGAAATCACACTATTCTAGGGCTTGAGCTATAAGAGTCCACCCAAAATACCAGACTTGTGGTCATCAGTGCCAGAAAAGGCGGGGAAGTAGTTTGAATAAGTATTTAAAAGCTGTCGAGTATCTACTGACTGACATAGTGTTTGATTCCCTTCATCTGGGTCTTTTATGTCTAGATTCTAATTTATTTCTCTCGTAACTTAAGACTATTTAAAACTATACATCCCCACCCCCATTGTTATCATTCATTATTTTTTCTCTTTCCTTTATAACCTGCCAGCCTTTGTTTTTCAGGATGGAACCATCCTGAAAACACTTTCACTCTTTGGTATTTAAATGGTTACAATTCTGTATTTTTTTAGATTTCTGTAATTTCTGCTCTAAGATACTGCTTTTTAAAATACTGAAAGGCCACCCAATGCCCTCCCTAGCCTGGACCCTTGGATTCTGTTTTTGGCATTACTCTCTTCCTCTCTTACACTCTAATGTAGCCCTCAAAACATCTTCTTCATCCAAGGGCAGAACCCTGAGACTGGAAATTTTCATTTTCAGGAATTCTGTTTTATTCCTACTGATTATATCCTTTTCCTGGGTACATCCCCCTCCCTCCATCTATGTTACCACCTAATAATTATGAATTGTCTCATTCTTTCTATTCAGCTTCTTGGGATCTGGGTGCTTACTAGGGCTCTCTCAGTCATAGCACACAATTTGGCTTTGATTCTAAAGGAGGTGGGAAGCCATAGGAGAATTCTGGGCAAAGAAAGGACATTACTGTTTTATATTTTAACATGGCTAGTCTGGTCCTATCATAGAGAATATGTTGTGGCTTAGAGATGCAAATAGACTTTTTAAGTTCTGAGACTTAAAACTCAGACACCTAACCAAAAAGATATCTAGGTATAAGAGTCAGGTTGGTGACAATAGTAGTTTAAACCCAGAGCCAGTGAGTAAGATCTGTGGATTCGATAGAATAATTATGGTCCTTCAAGTATTGGGAGAAGATTTAAACATGTAATCCAAAACCAGAGGGCTAAAGTAAAATGAATGAGCCAGATCAGGTCTTAGAAGTAATAGTGCTATATTAGCAATTTTCAAATTTTTTGGTCTCATAACTACTTTATATTCTTAAAAATTATTGAGTGCTTCAAAGGGCCTTTGTTTATGTGTGTTAAATATATTGATATTTACCATAATGGAAATTTAGATACTTTAAAAATATTTATGTATCTATTCATTTAAAATGGAAAAAATGTTTACACAAATACACATTTTTATGAACAATATATTTTTCAAATAAAAACCTGAGTAAGAAGAGTAGCATTGTTTTACCCATTTGCAAATCTTTTTGATGTCTGGCTCAATAGAAAACAGTTAATTTTTCATAAATACTTCAGCATTTCATCTGTTGAAACACCATACCTGAGGTAGCTTCAGAAAAACTACACTGTATACTATGAGAATAAGAGAGTAAAAAACATTTTTTTCTTATTGTCAAATTATTTTTGACCTTATGGACTTAGTAAAAATAAGTCAAGTGAAAATGCAAGTTATTATATATATATATATAATGATATGTTTAGTTCTTTAAAACTTATGCCAATCTCTAGGCATGGTGGTAAGATGCACTACTTTAAGTAAAAAATAATGAATATAGTAAAATTATACTTGAAAAACTATCCTAATCACAGGCAAGTCTAAATTATCTCATGCAGTTTAGTTGTATACATTCTTTGTCTCAAGTGTAAGATTTCTGGTAACAAATAGGGAGAAAAGAGGTATTCCAAAGAAATCAAAAAGCTTTGGTAAAGGCAAGTTCCTTGGGAGTAATCATGGGTGGAAGATATTTTTTTTCTTATTTTATCTATGACTTAGGGACAGAAGTTTAGATGTGAAGCTAGTACTTTCTATAATTCAATAGACATGAAGGGGTCCCCAAACATATTTAAAGTAGACCTCTTCATTAAAGTCATGTTCTAACATCTCAAACTAATGAGAAAAATGTGATCTTTAATGCTACCTCTATAAAATTTCTGAGGCAAGTCTCAACAAATATTGGGTATTTTTTTTTTACTAAGTATGATGCTACTATGAAAATAATAACTTATTTATAATAAATACATAATAAAAAATCATCATCTGCTACTGCAGAATGAGTACACTTTAGTATATAAAATACTAAGAATGGTAGCATTTGGTTGCTTTTACTTCAAAAAGAAAAAAAATATTATTCTTTTTAGTAGTACTTGAACAGTTACTAATTTCCACCATAAAAATTTAAAAAATAGTAAATTTCTAATTTGTCAGAATTATAATAGTGACCCATATTGAAAAGATAATCAGACAATAGTCAAGACTTAATTATCATATATATGGTTTTTAAATCACATGATAGTTATACCCACACACTGGCTTAATTAAGATAGAAGTTATTTTAACACTTACTTTGAGTTTATGTTAATTACTTTTTTCATTTACTATCATTTAGGACACATAAATATAAGCAAATTATGCATAGATTAATATTTAGGAAGTATTTTAATAAATGTAATTGAAGTTAACACACACACACACATAAAACATATATTTAGAATACCAAAAGTAAAAGAAAGGAATAGAAGAAATACTTGACATAATAATCAGAATTTTCCCCAAATTACTATCAAACCCCAAAGTACAGATCAAAGAAGCTTAGAGAACACCTAGGAGGATACATGTCAGAAAAACTACACCCAAGCATAAAATATTTAAACTACAGAAACAAAGATAAAGAAAAAATCCTGATAAAAGCCAGAGAAATAAAAAATACTTTATCTATAGAAGAGCAAAAATAATAATCAAACCCAACTTCTCAGAAACCATTTAGGCTAGGTGACTTTTGTGACATATTTAATGTGTTCAGAGAAAAAAACAAACAAACAAACACTAACCTGAAATTCTGTACCTTGTGAAATCATCCTTAAAAGGTCAAGGAGAACAAAGACTTTCTCAGACAAAGAAAACTTGGGGAAATGTGTTGTCAGTAGACCTGCCTTGCAAGAAATGTTTTAAAAACTTCGTTAAGGAGAAAAAAATGATTGAGAAACAGATTTACTTAAGGAAAGGAAAAGTATTGGAGAATGAATGAGTTGAAGATACAACAAAACTATTGTTTTTTTCTTAATCTAACAAATAAAATTTTGTTTAAAACAATAAAGCAAATTATTTCAATTAATATAGATCTATGCTTATGTGTGCTTTTGTGTAAGTACAATGGACAACAACAATGATACAAAGAACTGAATTTAGAATTAAAAATATTTTGTTATTATAAAGTGCTCTCTCTACCTGTGAAACAGTATACTGTTAGTTGAAAGTAAACTTGCATTAAAGTTGTAAATGTACATTGCAAACTCTAGGTCAACCATTAAAAAAGTTTATAAAGAAGTACTACTGATATGTTAAGAGAGGAAGAAAAATGAACCAGATAAAATGCTGAATTAAAACCACAAAAGGCAGTCTATAGCCATGCCACCCTGAACATGCCTTATCTCATCTGATCTCGAAAGCTAAGCAGGTTCAGGCTTGGTTAGTACTTGGATGGGAGACCACCTAAGAACTGGTGCTGTAGGTGTAAAATTAAAATAAAATATAAAATAAAATAATAAAATAAAATAAAATAATAAAATAAAATAATAAAATAAAATAAAATAAAACCACACAAGGCAGAAGAGTGGAAGACTAAAATAGAAGCAAAGAAGATAGCAAAAAAATAGAAAACAGTAATAAATATGGCATGTGTGAATCCAATTATACTAAAAACCACTTTGAATGTCAATAATCTAAATGTACCAATTAAAGACAGTGATTGTCAGAGTAAATCAAAAAATATCTATATATTAACTAGAAGAAACTCACTTCAGATATAAACATAAAGACTAGAAGTAAACATACAAAGAAAATATATCATGTTAACACTAATCAAAAGAAAGCAGGAGGAGCTATTTAAATTTCAAGACAGAGCATACTTCAAAGCAAGAAAAGTTATTACTGACTAAAAAGGACATTTTATAATGACAAGAGTCGAATCTCTAAGAAGACATAACAATTCTTGTGTGTATGCACCTAACAATAGAACGTCAAATTACATGAGGCAAAAACTGAGAGAACTATATAAGGAGAACTAGATGAATCTACTTTCTCAAAAATAAACAAGTCCAGCAGGTGGAAAATCAGCCAAGTAATAGTTGAACTAAACAACACTATTAATAAACCAAATATAAGTGACATTTACCAACTACTACATTTACTAACAACAGAATTCTTCTGAAGGTCACATGCAATGTTCACCATAATAAAACAATTTCTGAGCCATAAAACACTTAACAAATTTTAAAAAGTAGAAATTATGTATGTGCATTTTTAGAACAGAATAAAACTAAACTAAAAATCAATAAAAGACAGCTAGAAAATCCCAAATTATTTATTTAGAGATTGAATAATATCCTTCTAATAACACAGGGATCAAAGAGGAAAGCTTAGGATATATAAAAATTATTTTGAACAAAATACAAAATGAAAACATATAAAAATTTGTGGAATACAACTAATGCAGTGCTTAGAGTAAAATTTATAGTATTAAATGCATATATTAGAAATGAGGGAGAATCTAAAATCATTAACCTTAGCTTTTACCTTAGTAAACTAGAAAAAGAACAAATTAAATTCAAAGTAAGCAGAAGAAAAAAAGAAATCAATAAAATTAAAAATGGGAAATCAATGAAACCATAAGAGGGTCAATAAAATTGATTGGTCTCTAGTCAAGCTAACTAAGAAAAATAAATGATGCACATTAAAACTGTCTGAAATGAAAGAGGACATCACTATGGACCCTATCGACATCAATAGAATAATAAAGAAATACTATGAAGAATTCTATGCTCACAATGTTGATAATCTAGATGAAATGGACCAATTCCTTAAAAGATGCAAACTGTACAAGTTTACATATGAAGGAATATAGACCTCATGAAATCAGAGGTTTACTCTTTTCACATGATGAGAGGATCACAGAATTTGGCAGAGAATCTCTAGCTCACAGGTCATAACTGAATTGTCCTCCTATAAAATATTGAGATATGTTTCTCTCCTTTCCTCCATCCCTCTCCTTCCTCCTCCCCTTCTCTTTTATTTCCTCTCGGTTTCATTTGAGTGGAATAAATGTTTGACATTTTTTTTTCTTTCCTTGTCATGTAGTTGGTTGCTGTACGCACATATTTGAGTAAATTCTCAGAAACGATCAGCTCTGGGAGTTAAGTTTAAAGAGCTAAATCAGATCTCTAGGGCAAGCTGTCAATTTAGGAAAATTAAGACAGGTATACAAAGAAGGCTGTGTTAAAACAATGTTGATTAACTATAAATTGTATGAGGAAAAGAAAGTCATTTACTTTATTCTCCCAAATTATCTGACTACCTGGAACAGTGCCAAGCATATATAGCACTGAGTAAATAGATATTGAATATATATGAAGATTGGTTAGACAATTGATGAGTGTAGTTCTTAATGTGTGTACCACTTTCTTTCAAAAAAAAAGATATAAGACAGCTAAGTACATAAGAAAGCCTAGAAAATTGGAGCTTTAGAATCCTAAATCCTGGTATATCGATATTATCACAGTTTCATTCTACTTGTTGGGGGGTGGGGAGACTAAGTTCACAGGTAATAAACACATAAAAAGGGCTCTCTGAGTACTGCCAATATTAGTTGAGTCAGAAAAAAAGTCACAGAAACACAGGAATCTAAAGCAGAATAAAGAAAGTAAAATGATAGAACATAAACATATTTGTGATGATAAACAGTTTTAGTGAAACGACTTTTTGGTGGTTCATATAATCCATTGGCTTTATTTCTCATAAAATTTATATCACCTGATATGATTATTCCAAACCCAATGGGGAAATAAGAATATGAGCTTAAATAGTATCAAATGTTTTGATTAAAAAAATGTTATTAGTGACTAAACACCTATATAAATGTTTATGCCTGTAGACTAATCTGTATTGCATTTAAATGGAACATGAGAAAAAATATAAAGTAACAGAATTTTAATAACACAGTAACAAAATATTTAAAATATTTAAAGCACAACACCTCTTTAATGAAAAAAATTTCCCCCAATATAAACAGTATATAAACAGTAAATTACAGAGTTCTTAAAACTAATATAATTTAATTATAATGCTTCCCTTTGTGTAATACTTTTTACTTTTTGTATTTCCTTATTAGTCACTTATTGAAAATTCTTGCCAGGAAGGCATCATTCTGTATTCTTTTCCCCAGCTTTATTGAGGTATAACTCATATATAAAAAAACTTAACATGATTAACATACACAACTTGATGAGTTTGTATATATCCAATTTTGTGAATCAAGGTTATAAACTGATCTATCACCTCTAAAAGTTTTCTTGTGTCATTTTTTTGTAGCAAAAATACTTAAATGTGAAATAATAGAAAAAATATATATTGGTCTCTTCTCCTGGTTCCTGGAACAGAACTTCCAAATCCCTTGTAATTTCCTAAGTGATAAGAGCACTAGGAGCATCGTTTGTTCTAATGAGGTCACTCTCTGTGGGCCCCTGGGTAGCTTAATTTTTACTTATGTATTTTATATGTTTAGTTACTCCTAATAATGTTTTGTTTTTAGTTAAAATGAACACAGTTTATGTTTAATGAATTTTAACAAATATGTGCACCTCTATAATCACTACAATCAAGATATAGGTCATTTTTATCAATAAAAATTTTCTTTTTGCTTCTTCTTAATTGTCATTCTTCAATACCCATCCTTCCCCTTCTCCTCTACTTTCTATTACTCTATATTAGATTTTTTCCCCTAGAATTTCATCCTGTTTTGTGTCTGACTTTTTTCACTCAGCATATTATTGTGTTTCATTTGTGTCTTCTATCAGTTTATTCTTCAACAGATTGCCTTTTATTGCCATACTACATAGTGTTTAAAAATCAATTTTAGTTTTTGGCTATAATAAATAAAGCTTTTATAAACATTTGTATTCAAATCCTGTGTGAACATAGTTTCTCTTTTCTTTTGGGTAAAAAATAAAAGTGAAATTGCATAGTGATATGCTAAATACCTATCTATTTTGTAAATTTTACCTACACTGAATTTGCAAAGATATTCTATGTTATTTTTATAAAAGATTTATGTTTTAAGTTTTAATATTAGGTCTATAATCCACTTGTATAAATTTGTGCATATGGTTTCAGGTAGGATTGTGGTTTAGTGTTTTTCATTTGGAAATCCAGTTATTCCAGTATTATTTGTTGAAGACTACTGTTTTACATAGATTTATCTTCACATCTTTGTTGAAAATTAATTGACAACAGAGGTAGGGGTACATTTGGACTCTATTTTTTCTATTGGTTTTTAATGTCAATTCTAGCCATTTTATACTGTTTTGATTACTGTATCATTGTAATTTTGAAATCAAGTAGTTCAAGTCTTCCAAATTGTTTCTTCTTTTTAAAAAGTATTATGGCTTTCTTTTCAATAATAAATTTAAGGACAGCAAGATTGCTATTTAAACACATCTCATAACTGTTAATAATATTAAAGCACCAAAGGCCTAGTGACTTTTACATAGTTGTGAAGATACAGGAATGACATGGTAATCTCCAGAGCCTTATTTTTTACACACCCTGATTTTGTTGCTGTTGGTGTTGGATCATGATCTAAATGACAGGGTGTTCAGAAATTTTAGCTTGGATTATAATCCGCTGATACAATTGCATTAAATGTCAGAATCACCTGGAATCTTTTAACTCTTATTGGATGGGTCATAAGAGAGTAGGAGGTATTTGTAATTAAAAGACCTTTTTGCTTCCAAAAGTTGTCTTAGGCACAAAGTAAATATATTGTAATTTCTTTTACTGAAAAAAAAAATATTCCAACTCTTTTAGAAACTTTACATTTCTATATATATATTTTAGAAAAATCTTGTCTATTGAAAAAAAAACTGCTTTTATTTTGAATGCTCTTATGGTTGGTTGAATAGATAGAGAAGAGTTAACCCATTTCCCATTTAGAAAAAAAAGCTCGCTACCAGCATTGCAGTGTGAAAATAAGATATAAATAGAATGATGTCATTTATTTCCAGACTATTGATATACTAGAGTGATTTGAAAATAATAATAAAAGCAAAAATTTGAGGGTAAGCTTAAGATTGTTATCCATGAGTTATCTCACATTAATTTAAGGTGAGATTTAATTGAAACTCACATTAATTCTAGTAGCTTTTTTTTTTGTAGACTAATTAGAATCTTCTAAATATGCAGTCATGTAATCTTTGAATAAAGAGAGTTTTTAGTTCTGTCTTTTCAGTTTATATATTTTTCATTTTTTTTCTTGACTTGCTGTGTGAGCTAGGTCCAACAAAATTTTGAATCAAATGATGAGAGTTCACATCTCTGTGCCTTGTCCATAGTCTTAAGGAGAAATTTTCCAATGTTTTACTATGTAATTTTTTTCTTGTAATGTTTTTGCTTGGTTTTATTATCAGGGTAATACTGGTCTGGCCAAAGGTGTTAGAAAGTGTTACTTCCCCCTTTTAAATAAAAAAAGCTTGTAGAAAATCAGCATTATTTTTTCCTTAAATGTTTGAAAGGATTCTCCAGTGAAATGAAATAGTTTTATTGATATAGATATATCTATTTTTCTTGAACCAGTTTTGGTAGTTTGTATCTTTCATGTAATTTGTCCATTTCATTTTTGTTGTAAAATTTATTGCTAGAAAGTTGTTCATAATATTTCTTTATTATCCTTTAAAATATCTTTGTAATGTTTAGCAATCTCTTCTTTCTTTTATTACATTGGCAATTTATGGTACTGTTTTTCCTTTTTTATGATCAATGTTGCTAGCAGTTTATCAAAAGGCCAGCTTTCAGTCTTATTAATTTTCTCTGGTATTTCTTATTTTCTATTTTATTGATTTCTCTTTTCATCTTTATTGTTTACTTTATTCTGCATATTTGTGCTTGCTTTGCTCTTCATTTTCTGGGTTCTTGACATTGAAACTGAAGATATAAATGTTGGACATTTTTTTCTAATATATTATTTAAAGCTATAAATTTCCTTTAAACACAGCTTTTAACTGCATACCACAATTTTTATGTTTTATTTATATTTAGTTAGAATATTTTCTAATTTCTTTCTTAATCCATTTGTTATTTTGTAGTGTGCTAGTTCTCGTTCACATGTTTTGGACATTTTTTTGCCAGATATTTTTTTGCTATTGGTTTCTCATTTTGTTTCATGAATGTTGGAAACATGTTCAATAAGATCACAATTATTATTACATTTACTAAAACTCATTTTATGACTTAGCATATGCCATGGTGAATATTTCATATGAACTAGAGCACACTGTGTATCCTGCTACTATAGGAAGGACCTTTTTATAAATGATATCTGGGTCAAGTTGATTGAAAGGATTACTAAGGTCTTCTAAACCCTCAGTGAATTCTGTCTATGTGTACTCTAAATTACTGAGAGGGAGGTAAAGGTTTGTTCAAACAGCTTTGTTGGTTTTGTATGTTTCTCCTTTCAATTCCATCATTTTTTCCGTTATGTATTTTAAAGCTCTGTTTTTTTTGCTACGTACACATTCCAGCTTACTTCTTGTTAATAAATTGATGTTGCTATAATTTTTAAATTTCTCTCCTTGTTGCTTAAATCTACTTTATTTATATTAACAAAGCTATTCCATCTTTCTTAGGATTAGTGTTTGCATATTATATAATTTTTCTTTTGTTCTCAACATCTACTATTATATTTAGAGTAGATTTATTAAAAACAGCATCTAGTTTTATATCTGTGGGTGTATTAATTATATCATATTTGAAATAATTTTGGCTATTGTTTTTCACATTTTTTTTCTGCCCATCCCCTTTGTTTTGGTCTCCAATTGTAAATATGGTAGAATACTTGAAACTGTCCTGTGAGTCACTATTACAATTACAAAATTTTTTCCTTGTATTTTATTTTAAATAATTTATATTGTTAAGTTTACTGACCTTTTTCTCTGTAGTATCCTATCTTTTGTTAATTTTACCCAGTGAATTTTTGTTTCAGAGATTATATATGTCATCTCTAGAAGTAACAGTTTTATCATTTATATCTTCGTTTTTATCCTCGCCATGTTCATGTTTTTCTTTTTGTATTTGAACAGTTAAAAAAGATGTGCTACTATTTTGCTATGTTAATCATCTCTGTTATTTCTGTGTATGGTTCTATTAGATAACTTTTCCCAAGAGTATGAATCGTATGTTCATGTTTATTGTATGCATATTAGTTTTGATTGGATGCCAGACATTACAGGTTTTATGCTGTTGTGTGGTATGCTGTCTAAGTCTCAAAAGAATTATCTTTTTATCTTGTCAACAGTTAAATTATTTGTTATTCAGTTTGATCCTTTTATATATTATTTAAAAGTTTTTTTCAGAGTGGGTCTAGAGTAGCCTCTGTACTAGGAATAGGTTAGATTTCTAATAAGGTATTGTGCCTTGAGTGATCAGCAGAATCTTTCTACTCTGATGAGAATTCAAATTAGTTCTGTTCTGTGTGAGCTCTAGGAATTATTCACTTTAAAGACCACTTGTTGCCCTTTGCTTGACTTCATGGAGTTTAGCCCACATGTATACATCTTTTGATACAGTAAGAATTCCATCAGACTCCAAGAAGGTGTCTGGAGCTCCTTTTTTGTCCAACTCCCTCCAATATGGAATTTAGTCCTGCAACTTCCAGCTGCCTTCTGCTCCCTGAAATCTGATCTGTCTATTCTGTTCAGTGAGACCAGCATCCTCCGCAGTATGAAATTTGCTTTTAGACAGATAGTTAAAAGTAACTGTAGGTCTTTCTTCTTTTCCTCCTCTTAGAGATTAGATTCCTACATTGAGTATTATCTAATAAATGAAAACTATTATTTCATAAATTTTGTCTAGTGTTTTGTATTTTCAAGATGAGACAGTGAATTTATTTTCTGTGACCTCATAATAGCTAGAAGTAGAAGACCCCAATGTTCCTATCATATCGTCTCTCCATTATTTCTTTTCTTAGTTTTTACTATACATTTTTCAAATTCTATACCTGTCCTATATCTTCTTTCATCTCTAAAGTTTGCTTGAACTTGTTTCTTTAGTAAGTCTTATTAAAATACATTCATCTGCCTCTTTTCTTGTTATATTCTGTTATTATTTTCTACTTTCTTTGAAAGAGAGTGAGAATAGTAGTTAAGCTTTTATTTTATATCAGATGTTTCTATTTATAATTAATAAAAGACAAATGAAATTCTGTTTGGAACTTCTATTTTTTTTCCAGACTTGTGTAATAATGGTCAGAGACATGACTTAGATTAGCTGTTAATTTGGTCATTTAGTCCTGAGACACTTTCTGATTAACTTCACCATGTTTTTATGCCTTAGGGTTCACTTCTTGCTTCATATTGCCATGTTTCATTTTATGTATCAGCAGATCACTCAGATTGCAGTGTGCAGTAACACTTGTGTCTTACAAGTTACAGGTCTTTAGTTTGCATTTTATTCATTTCTCTTCAGTTCACATTAATCATCAGTTACAAAGGTAATTTCCTCCAATTTTTTTTTTTTTGGTTCTCCACAAAATGCATAGCCATTCATTTTATCTAATTTTCATGCCCAGATTGAAAAGCATTTCAGTGGAATGGCAAATTAAAGATCTGCCTGTTTTTTCTGTCCTTCATTTCTACCTGTCATAGTGACTTCATTCAGGCAACTCATTCATTTTTCTCCTATAAATTATTCATTATATGTCTTTTTATTTTGAATTAAAATATGATTAGTTGGATTTCTCAACTGTTTTCTTTTTTTTTTCAAAAAAGCTACATCCTAATGAGATTTGGAAAGGTAACTACAAAATTTCTCATAGAAGGTGTTTTCTTTTGTTGATGTTTTTTGTTTGTTTTGTTTTGGTGTGTGGTTATATATATATATATATATATATATATATATATATATATATACACAGATGATATGGATATAGATGATACAGATACAAATACTGATATGGATACAGATACGGATACAGATAGGGATATAGATACAGATACAGATACAGATACAGATACATCTTCACTTAAGCCTAATTGGTTCTTGGAAACTGCAACTTCAAATGAAACAATATAACAAAACCAATTTTATTATAGGTTAAATGATATAAATAAGATTTTGGTTTTACAGCATATTTCTGGTCACAAAAAATCACTAAACTTCTAAATAAACACTTCTAATATTAAACATTAAAATAAATGTGAGCTACACATACATATAAGAAAGATTAATAAAAACAAGTAAGATAATTATTTTCCAACCCATCTATTTCATTGCAGGGTTGTGGGACCCACATCCTTCTATCACAGGGCACACCCACACCCACACCCACCAGCACTCAGACTGAAACAATTGAAACACACCAATTTATATCTCTGAGATGTGGGAGGAAGCCAGAGTACTTGGAGAAACTCATACAGACGTGGGGAGAACACAAAAACTCGACATAAACAGTGGCCCTAGAGGAAATCATTTTTTTTCTAATCAATGTTACAACAAAAAGGACATTATTTGAGGACCTGCTGTATAGAAACTGATATATACTTTTTGTTTGCTTCTTTGAGTTATGTTTCTTGATCTTTGGCATATCCAACTGTTGTTCCATGTAAGGACAAATGTGAGATTATTATTGCACCACACACTGCAGTGTGTATAACAAATGAGAAAAGTGAAGCTAGAGATAGCATATTTTAAACATGTGACTCATTTTACTTTCATTAAGTAATCTTTTCTGATGCACATAAATAGTTGACACATGCAGAAAGTGAAGTCAATTGCTTTCTTTGATTTTGAGAAATTATCTTAATAAGGTTAAAGCCTTTCTTTCAAGTGAACAGTGTATTTGTGTGTACATGTGTAAGAATGAGAAATGAAGGATAGAAATTGCTTCAGCTACATCAGGAAAGCTGTTAATAGAGCTGGCCTTTAAGGCCTTGTGCTTCTTATCTGTAGTATTATCACATGTTGAATCTACTCTGATATGTTTCTTTGAGACAAAGTTGCACTATCTGTTGTATATTGACTACTTTTTCATCCCTTCAGCATTTATTTAATCATGTTGCCTCTGGTTAGGAGGACTAAGTTACCTGTAGCCTACACTCTTGGGATCTCTTAAAAGAATATTATGAGTCATGATCATATAGCTGTTAGAATCTTAGTATTATTTATTATTAAACAAAATATCCCTCTGCCTTGGTTGTGGGATATATTCTTTGCTAAGCATTATTTGTTTCCAAGGGCCAATTTCTTTGGTATTTTGGAAAGGCCATGGTGTTCTACATGATGACTCTATATCATATACCTTAAACCATAAATTACCTAGATTTTGTAGATGAGGCAAAAGAAGCATCTATTCTTCTACTCCAGCTATATCTTTGCTTCCAAAGGAAGTTAAATGGTCTCTAATTGAGATATCTCCAAATGGAGATTTTATAATGCAATTTGTTAGGTAAACAGAATAAAAACCACAGACTATCCATTATGCTGATGCCTAGAATGTATAGCTACCCATTATTAAGGATATTGAGCAATAGCTGGGGGAAGAAAAGCAAATTGACAAGTTTTGCTGGAATTTGAGCTCCCTTCCAACTTTGTTTTAACTTTCAATATATTCTTGTTTACTATCAAGCTTAGGTTTAGAGTGAACAAAATTTAAATGATTTTTTATTAGTTTTTTACAGTTAGAGACAACAGATAGATTAACAGTGTGATTCATATCTGGATGTAGAGCATGATGTACAATCTTGCAGTTTTCCTCATATAAAGTATAAGTGTAGAATAAGATTTAGTGGAAGAAGGAAAAAGGAAGCGAGAAGTGTAAAAGGATAAGTTCTCATTCTTCACAGGACAGTTGAGAAATTACTAAAGTTGATGGAGCAAAAATTGAGCTATACAACTTGTCTTTTACAATGGAGAATTAACGACATTTTTTTTTAAATTGATGATTACAGACACACAATATTTATTTATTACTATTTTTTTGTAATAAGTTCTGTGACTTCTTTTCACCTAGTTAATGTGTTATTTTATTAAAACCTAAAAGAGATTGGACTATGATTTTATATTTATTAACTTGGGCTGTTAATAAAGTTGGCATTTTAAGTCAGATATGGATTATATATATTCATATATATATATATATAATCATTACTTTCTAGATTGAATAAAACACATATTTATGAACATTTGCATGAAAAAATTTGCCAGCAAAATGTAAAGTGATAAATTAGGTGATTTTTCAGCATTTCTTGACAGATAGGGAAAACAAATATTTTGAAAAGTTAAAAACAAACAAAAACAATAAATTGTTGCTTATACTACATTCAATTGCCATTCCATAAGGCCATGCTAAAGGAGTGCATTTAGTCAGCAAGAATCCCATAGCCTAAGTTTCCGGTGTTTACTATACTTTGGAATCTTCAATATCTCTCTGTGATTTCATGAGTATGTTTATTTAAGCACAAATTGGAGTGCTTAATCCTGGTCTCACAGCTTCTAATGGAAAAGTTAGAGACTATGAGATCAGAGTAGATCAACAACATATATTTCCAAAATTTTATAAACCCAATGGCCCCCTTGAAAGAGAAAATATGCAAACTAGGTAGCATATTGCCTGGAACACGTCCTATTTATTGGAATGTCAGCCTTTTATAGTGAAAATAGTGTAGGTTTCAGATTAAACTGACCTGACTTCAATACTAGTTGCAGCACTTGGTACAGCTACACCATGATGTCACCCTGAGGACTACAGGAGGTAATTCATTTAAAATCACTGGCTCAGTGTGACACAGAAGATAGCAATTAATATTAGTTCTTCTTACCCAAATGCAAAACAGCATGTAGTAAAGGGATCCAGCTGGATGAATCCCTGTCATTTAAGTGCAGATGAAAATAACTTGTATAGGTTACTGGAGATCAACTTCTGGGAAATGGTAGGTACATTAATATTTTTGCCATCATGCAAAAGCAATTATGAAAAATGCAAGTCACAAGTCCATAGAAACTGTGTGGGAGGAAATTTACAGGTGCATCTTTTCCTTCCTCTTTTCCTAAAATATAATTCAGCATAAATGAGAATGGGATGTCTTTCTGAACATAATTTACAGCTTTTTATGATAAATTTTATTTAACCATATTTATAAATATTAAATATTCAAATGTGGCCCTTTTTTTCTTTTTATCTTCAAATGATATTTTGTTTGTGCCTCACTTTATTTGAAGAAACATCTCTGAAGGCACAATTAAGAAAAAAATTTGATTTTTTTTTTACTTTGAATATATAAAGTTTTACATGCTGAACGAATATATGTATTTGGGCAGTTTCCTTTTGATAGTAAGAAATAGGGATCTGAACTAAAGTCAGGGAGAACTAGATAAATGGAGTAGGATGTCTATAGCTTTAGCTAGAATCTGCTGGCTCACAGAATCAGAAGGCAAAAAGAAATTAAAACCTAAAGCATCAATAGTACATGAGAACTAAGAGAGCTTAGAAACATGGAAACTGCAGGGAGGAAGGATTTCACCAAGGGAGTAGGTCAGAGTGTAAATGTCTGTTTCAGGGGCCCAATAGCAAAGACACGGCCATAGTAATAAGTAATCACAAATCCTTTAGAAAAGTTCTATCAGGGTTTAGATAAGTGACAATGTGGACTGTGGAACTTAATCCAGTAAAGCACATTCTACTAATGTGTTGTCCTTGTATCAAGTCCTGAAACAAAAGAAAGTTGAGATAGCTTCCACTGACACAGATACGGTTTGGTCCATTTCCCATGTATTCAGTCTGATGGAAATGTAAAATTGCCTTAATCTAGATCCTAGTTAAATGTATTTATTATTTTATTTTATTTTATTTTTATTGTTTTTAATGTATTTTAAAAATCATTCTGTGTTAAGCATGAATCCTTGGAAAAGTATTATCAACATCATGCAGTTTGGATACTGGCATCTCTTAAGAATGACACTTGTTACTACATGAACTCACTGAGTTCATAATTTCAGAATTAACAGCAAGTGATTGCTAAACCCAACAAAGACCAGAGTCATGATGCATCTTGCCTTGAGAATGCCTACATATAGAATGAACTGAGAAGTGCCACTGGATTCTGCCACCTGGGCAGCACACTGCTTCAGAAAGACAGAAAAATAGAAAATAAAATTGTGAACACCATCTGTGCTTTGGAAAATTAGGGCTAGACATTTTTATACCATGCTTATGCCAGAATTTTGATAAAAACACAAATTAATACAGATATTCTCCTTTTCATTTCTCAATCTGCATCAGATAAAAGTTCAACAAAATTATATTGAATATCTTCCATGTGATAAATACTCTCACATCTGTACACTATCTTGAATTTGAGTATAGCTGTTTTAACAGTAATGATGACTTTATATTTAATTCTTTTTTTGTCCCATTGTTTTTTTTTTAATTAAATTTATTGGGATGACATTGGTTAACAAAAGTACACAGGTTTCAATTGTACAATTCAATAATATATTGTATGTATATTGTACTATGTGTTCACTACCCAAAGTTAAATCTCTTTCTGTCACCATATATTCAACTCTCTTTACCCCTATCCATCTCCCCTCCTCCCCAGTTTCCTTCTGGTAACCTAAACTGTTGTCTGTGTCTATGAGTTTCATTTGTCTCATTTGTTGCTTTCAGTTTTACATCTCACATAAATTTAATCCTTTTTAACTTTGTATAATATAGTGTTCTGTCTTTTTCTTTTCTTTGTTCTTTTAACCACTGTGCTAGTCGAAACCACAATCATATCTCACTTGACTGAATAGTCAGGATTTTTAGTTTTCAGTGATAGAAATCCAAATTACCACTTAGCTCTGCTTTCTCTTGGGTTAGCTTCTTAAGTATGGTCTTTTTATGATACTGTTAAGATGCCCCAGGAGCTCAGACTTACATTATCCTTAGCTTTAAATTTCCCCCCAAAGGAGAGATTATATATATATATATATATATATATATATATATATATATATATATATATATATATATATATATTTACAGCATTCATATCAGTCTCTCAAAGAAAACTGGTTTGCCCTCTTTGGGTGTGTTATTTACTCCAGAGCCAATATAGTGATGTGAAAGGTATCTAGTCTGGTAGTCTGGACATCTAGTCACAGAAAAGAAAGAGCAATCTTAGCTCTATGCACACCACTTAGGAGTAAGAATGAGACGGTCTTCAAAAGAAATACAGGATGAAATTAAAATTATGCTCACAATACTAGGATTCTGTAGTAGCCTCCATCCCCATCATTTTACATCCACTTTTTTTCCTCTTTGATTATTTCCCAAGTGAAAGTCATTTTTAAAAGTCATCATGACAGTTATCTCAACATAAAAAACAAATTTTAAAAACCCAGAGACAATAACAAAATCAGTATGATCACACTATTCCCATACATGAAATCCTACAATGGATTTTTATTACCCTTAACAATCATATCCCAAGTCCTGACTGTGTTTAGGGCTGTTATGGTATAATCTTCACTTCTTCAGCTTTCTGTGTGCAACTCCTGCAGTACATGTTCCTCACTCAGCCATTCGAATCATATATCTGTGGCATTGTATTCTACAAAGCTTCTTGGTGCTCAATTCAGAAACAAACACATCCTAAATTCATCTTATTCTTCAACTCCCATGTCTACTCTAAGGCTTCCTTTCCTCCCCTGTCCCCGCCCCTTAGAAGACTTATTTATTTTCAGGTCTTGATTAAAAACAACTTTCTCAGGGAAGATATAATAGTCAGGGTTCTCCAGAAAAAACAGGACCAGTAGGATATACATGGATATATAGAAGAGATTAATTATGAGAAATTGGATCACAGAAATTTTGGAGGCTGAAAAGTTCCACAATACCCCTCTGCAAACTACAGACCCAAGAAAACCAGGGGTGTAGCTTCAGTCCAAACCTGAAGATCAAGAAATGAGAAACAGTGTTAAATCCCAGTCCAAGTCCAAAGGCTTGAGAACCAGGAGCTCTGATGTCTGAAAGCAGCAAAAAATAGATGGTCTGATTCAAAGACAGTAAATTTTAACTTTCTCCTCCTTTTTGTTCTTTACATACCCTCCATTGACTAGGTGATGCCCACCAGCATTGATGAGAGCAATCTTTTTTACTCAATTTAGTGATTCAAATGCTAATCTCTTCTGGAAACACGTTCACAAACATACCTAAAAATAATGTTTTGAACAACTATCTGAGCATCCCTTAGCCTGGGCAAGTTGACACGCAAAGTTAACCACCATAGAAGCCCTTTCTTGCTGGGCCATGACATTGTGTATTTCTTCTTCATAACACCCATGACACTTGTTATTGTTTCCTAAATGTCTGTTTCTATTTTGCTTGTCAGATTATTAATCTCATGAGGTTAGGAACCATATTTAGTTTTTCTCACTACAATATCCCCATTGTCTGGCATGATGCTTGGCACAGACCAGGAGATACAGAAATATTACATAAATGAATATGTGAGTCAAATTTATTATCCTCCTATGGTAATTAATTTTCTCTCTAAGATGCTTTTACTTCTTTGCATGTGGAACGTACCTCTGTGATGGATTTTAACTATTTGAAAGACCTTAGTTTGGGTTCCCTTTCTAAAATATAATTCTAATATAAGGCACTCAGTGTGCTCCCAGTGTTATCTATCCTCAGGCATAGATAGAAATGGCATGTTTAATAGATGAAAATATTTTATTCTTGAGACACCTTTGGAAGGTTGATGAAATTATTCTGTATCATTAGTTTCAGTTTATAACTGGGGATTATGGAATTTTGAGTTTAAATAACTTAGTTCTAGTCTCAGTGTTCTTAGACAATAGTGGGGATTTGAATTTTGGTCTGTGTGAATGTCTTACTTCAAAACCTTAGTGTGTTTCAGCATTTTACTCTCTGTGTTGCTGGTTCCTTTCTCTTCTTCGAAGATTCTTCATCTTCATTAAAATAAACTGGGGGCATTATTCATGCTTTATATAATTCAATTAACTTGATTTCAAAAAAGTGTTTAATAAAAATTTATGTTCTGCCCATTACATTGTTGAATATTCAGGAAAAAAACATACTCCTTACCATTTAAGAGTTTATAATTTATTAGGGGATCAAGAATTAGGGGATGGAAAAACAGAAGCTGAGATAAGAGAACTAGTATTATGTTGTCAGATAAAATCAGTGCTAAAGAATCTTGGGGAAAGGAGAGGCCATTGGTTGTAGAGGGCAAAGAAAAAAAAGCCCCGAGTCTTTCAAAAGCAATCATTTGGGGAAGGGAAAAAAATGACTTCATGTTACTCAACTATTTTTACCCACACTAAGGTACTCAGAGTGCCACAATGTGTTATGATACTAAAAATAAACCACAGAATGCTTTGGTTAATAGATATGCATAGGTAAGTCAAAAGGTGATCAAATTTAGGAAAATGACTGATTAATAATGACTTGAATTTTGGGAGAGAGGAGAGTTGAGAATTAAACTAGGGGTTATGTTTTTAGAAATACATGCATGACATCTTAGATCCTAAATGAGGTCAGTGGTAGTGTGTCTTATGAACACGAAGTTCTTTGACTGATTAGAAATGGGAATAAAGGATAAAGATGAAATGAGTAAAAATGAGTAAAAAATTATTTGACCTTGAACTAGGAAATAAGTGTGCCATGAGCAGAAATGTGAACATTAGAGGATGAAATTGGGGAAAGTCAAGGGTTGTAAACTCAAATGCTTATAAGAAACAGGCCAAAAGTAGAAAAAAATAAAGCTGGTAAGGGACAACGACTAAGGATGATGATGGGAAGCTAAGAGGAGCAATTGTTGTCCAGCACCAACCATTGAGGGATCACCTGATTTGTTAAGAGAATCTGAAAATTCAGAAATATTTTTATTTTAAATGTTGATAAATAATTTCATTTTTTAAAAAGCCAACACTATGTGGTCCAAGTAAGGTACTTCCATAGGCTTCATGTAAACTTTGGGGAACAGTTAATGATGCCTGCCATCGAGAATAAAGCCTTTTCTTCAGGATTCTATAGCGCTAATGTTAGTTCAGTGTTTTCAGGCACGGCTCCTGATGGGACTCAGTGAGCTCCTATTTCACAACTCAAGAAAGCAAGAACAAAGGAAAACAAAACCATTTACATGCTTTTTTCTTGTCCTTTGAAGTACTAAAATATATTGCAGTTTTGAGTGGTTTTCTAAGCTTTTGTATATAATCTTGAATGGAATATATTCTATAGCCTAAAGTACTAAGATATGTATTTTTTCATATTTTTGGAATAATTTCTGTAACAGCTTTGATATGTATGCTTTGTGTTGATCTGGCTGTATAAGTTTAATGTACTCCCTCTAGTTGTCTAAAAATGCAAATTCCATGGTGTATGAGAGATGCTATTTTGCTTACTTTTAAGTAAAAACAAACTATAACATATTCTTGAGACAGCATAGGGGCTTGGGCCTGAGCAAAAGAAATGTGGGATGACCAGGAACAGTAGAAAAGGCTGTTCCACAAGAATTTCACCACCCCATCACCCCTTACACAAAAATGCATGAATGGCTGATTATGATCTCCTTTCTAGTCATTTACTTCCACATAGATTTTTAACCTACTGTTCTCTGTGCACAATTGATCAAGGTTTGACCGCTGTATAGCCTTCCTTGGGTGACGCTAATGAGTGGTCACCATCTTGCCCCACAGCACAGGCATGAATATGGTTACCAGGAAAGAGAAATGGAGTTAAAAAAACAAAAAAACCACCACTCTCAAAAAGTCCACCTTTTTGGGAAAACCTGCTTTATTCCCTCAACTTATATAAGCAGTCAAATAAAGACAGTTTCTGAATCAGTTGGAGGACCTTCTTTTCCTTGTACTTGAGCATAAGCCTAATAAAATTTGTCAGAAAAATTATCTGGGATTTCCTCTCTATTTCTATCTTGGGGAAACCAAGAACCCAAATGCTGGTAACATTTTCAAGAAAAACTTTACAAAGCAAATATTTCTTTCACAGAAAGGAAGATGAAAAAGCCATGTGGTTTGTGTGTTTAAAATGTAGCTTCTTATTTTTCTGTGTAATGGCAAATCTGAAAGGATACATCTGAGGGAAGAAGGGCTATGTTTCTTTACATATGAAGGCAATATTTAGGCATAATGGTATTATCTTGTAATCTTATTAAATATTCTTGAATACTTTGTACTACCTTTTAAATGAAGCTCAAACTCTAGGTTTATATAGTAGATGCACCAAGGTACATATTTTTATGAGGTGAGAAAAATTATTTGTATTTTAATACACTCTTCAAAATAAGATGGATCAGAGAGGAAGATAAGCAATAGTGATAATCATGCCAGTAGCAGTGCTTATGGAGAGAAGAAAGAATGCAAAATTTCTTAAAAATGTCATTTCATGACAAAACTTGTGATATTTTGTAGTCAAATCCATGACATAATTCTTTTTAATTTTATAAATTTATTTGAGCAATAATCATTTAGAATCAGGCAGCATCAAACCATAAGGGGTTAGGAACCCTCTACTGTCAAGAGATAAAACAGAGAGTTTTATAGAGAAAAGGCTGAAACCAAGAATTATTATTGACTGGCTATAGTATAAAGCCTAATTAGCAGTTTGTACTTGTTTGTCCTTTACATTTGATTTTGAATGCTTGAGGTATTTACAGGCTTAGATTTTGGGTTGCTTACATAAGTCATATGGCATTAGAGCCACCTCAATGTAATGGCCTCTTTGGTTAATAAATTTAACAATTTCCCCTTTTGGTCATTTTCTCATACTCAATAGATTAACTAAAAATTTTGTATTAGCACCACTCTCACTCATCAGAGTTAAGGTGCTCTTGTGAAATTCAGGTTATGATAGCAGATCGTGGAAGAATTGTTTTCGTTGTTCCTTTTGCTGTTCATCTTGTATCTGTTTGTCTGATTGCAGTGAGAACATCTGAAGTACTGCTATGGCTGTGAATTTGTATTTAAGATCTTTGAAAAGACAGAGCGTACCAGAGACTATAAGGAGGATAACACCAAAAACTAAAGTGTACTCCTTAGCCAGGGTCCCCATGAACCAAACCAGTTGGTGTCAAATAAATCAAAGAATGTACCTGAAGGGAGATCAACCTGTTTTAGCTAAATGGCTTGTTTGTTAATTCTCTATATTTGCTGTAATACTAGAGGGGTTGATTGAGATGTGGCAGGAGAGATTAGCCATGGCGCACTCCTTTTTTTTTTTTTAGCTAATAAGTAATCTAAAACAATTCTATTACCTAAAATCACCTTAGCAAGAAAGCCTAGGGACTTTCGTTGTGCAGCTATGGCCTTAGCAATAATAAATTCAGCAATAGTTGCCAAAATTAAAGAGCATTGTCTTCCCATACATTTACAGAGAAAAAGCAAGTAGTAAAAAAGCAAAAGCAATAAAGATTTTTATTAAAAATAGAGATCTTTTTCTAAATATTTTTTAAATGTTAATTACCACTGACATGTACTAGTTTTAGTTGTATAGCATAGTTAATGGACATTTACATAATTTACAAAGTAATCACCCCAATAAATCTAGTACCCATTTGACACCATACATAATTAGGGATTCATTTTGTCTGCACACGTCAAAGCCCAAAGAGACACAAACAGGAGTTTGCAGCAAAGAAAAGAGGGGTTTACTTAAAAAAACAGTACCAAGCTTGGAGACATAGGTGAGCTAGAGCTCAAAGACCTGCTCCCTGATGGCTTCTAGGGGATAGATTATACAACTCATTAGTAGCAAAGGGAGTTGAGCTCATAGACTCTACTGATTGGTCCAGGCTAGAGTAGGAGGCAGTTGAACCTTGTATCAGGTCCTGAAGTTAGTCATGGTGTTTTTCTCTCTCTGGTTTCAAGGGGATGCTGGTGGGGTCTTGTCTGCTTTCATGGGTGTGGACATGTAAGATGTTATCTTTAGTTGGCCAAAACTCTGTTTTTGTGGTCAGCAGACCTGAGATTGCTTTTTTAAGACTGTTTGATGCTGACCTAAGAGCTTATTAATTAAGGGCTGTGGTCTGCAGTATGCAAAAAGATAAGGAATGAAAAAAAAAGCAAGTGAGCCCAAGGCCAGTTTGAAATATGGAGAAAGAGAAGAGAAAATGTCATTTAAAGAAGTGAAGATTCACAAGGCTGCAAACCTCTCTAGAAATCTAATTTTAGATTTCTATTGGGCATGAACTTCTAAGAGTCTGGAGGAGCCCTTTTTAATTGAATAATGTGGACCCAAGATTCAAGTCCCCTGACTAGTGAGGAGGAACAGGTATGGTTCTTTCCAAGGAAACATTCCAGAACCGTCTTTTCTGATTTTTCCCAAATCAGAAAAGTGGGAGAATATTGGAAATATTATTCTGGAGAGTTGCAGCCAGATGTTTGAGATACCTAGAAGAATTCAGGATCCAATTTAACTTGTAATACCTCAAACACAATGGACAGGACTAGAATTTGATATCCATAAGTTGTGTTGTAATTTTCTACTGAAACATTTTTTTTTTAATCTACAATTTTCCTCATTTTTTATCAAAGATAATCAGAGGCTAATTTGTTTGTAAATAAATCTAGTCTTATTAAATTTGGCCTGATTATTTACATAAATGCAGAAAAAATAGTGATTATATAGGTTCTTTTAAATTTTGTTTCACTGGAACCTTTCATAAAGAATCTTAGGTTGCACTTTTAAAAGCTCTCTAAGCTAGAAGACAAGCCAAGAACTCTCTGTGAGACTTTGCCAGCAATAATTATGTATTTGAGTGAGTTCTTTTCTTCTTAAGATTCACATGATATTGAGGTTCCTGGGCCTGCCAGGAAGTGACCTTACTCATCTGATAAGGCTGCTGGGAACCCTTTAAGCAGGCTAATTTTTCTAAGGAGCTATATAATTGGCTGTATAAAGTTAAACTTAGTTCTTGAAAACTTTGTGGTCATATCTGATCTGATGCATATTCTCAAACATGACATTTCAGTTCCATCAGTCTTGGTAATATAACCAATGTTTTCAATTGTGTACTGTTACAGAGAGAATAGATTCTTATTGAACTTAAGCAAATAACTATATTGCTTAAATATAAAATTTTGGAGGTGTCAGCATTGGGGTGAGGTGAAATCTGGTGTCACCCCAGTGGCATGGGGGAGGAAGAGGATGACAGTGGAGTACAGTGGACAGTGGCATTATATGTTATTGATTGGTTTTTCTCCATCAAAGCAATCAAGAATTACAGATCTGTGAGATTGAGAAAAAGTAAGATTTGTTGAAAGTACATTTTAGAAGGAAACGGCACTGCAGAATTTAGGAGATAGAGATAAGATAGTACATCCCAAAGGAAGGGGTGGGTTTCCAGCCAGGAAGCTATAACAAGGCAGAGATAGAAAGGTCTGTTTATATTTGGGCCGTGATGAGAGGTCCTAGATGATCTCTATGTGAGGTCACTTTGACTGAGGGTTGGTTACTATATAACTTTTTGCCTACCATGCAGGTGCTTACCCAGAATTCAGTCTGTTATAATGAGATTCATGAACTTCCAGGTATAAACATGGTATTATAATGTTGGTAAAATGAGACTGAAATTAGGGGCAGTACTTTCTGCATAAGCATTTGTAACTGGTTTAGGCTTTTATGACCATAGTTTTATGATCTTAAAGTTATCAGAAATGTATATATTGATAAAACACAAAATCTTTACTTTGCAGGGAGATTACCTGAGAGATTTTGAAAAATCCAAAATTTTCACAATCTCTTAATCAGAATAGCTCAGAAAAACTCTGTCTTTTTAATAGAAATAAAAAAAAATCAATTTTGCACCAGTGTACTTTGGATAGTGACTCATTCTTTAAAAATGTAAACAAATCCATCCCAATGTATAGTCAGCTTGACTACCCATACAGGTACTTTTCTAAGATTCTATTTCCATGAATCTTATACAACTTTTTTTAATCCATTCAAATTTTGTCCTTTAGGAATTACCTCAATGCAGTTTCTATTTCAAGAGATGGCTCTGGGTTCATGGAGAAGACCAGGTGGAACCTTTACATTTCAAAGCCACAGAGAAAAGATGTAAGTTTCTTTAAGAAGAGCTTTTGTTACCTAAATCAAGATCTTTTACAATATCTGCAAGCCTTTTGAGATGAATAGGAGAGGTTTTGGGGAAAAAAAAGGATAACTGAGATTTGTATTATTTTTAGAACCACATTCTGTTCTTGTAAAGACTTGATTTGTAAGACAAGTACTTGTTTCTAATTTCACAAAGAATTGGGTTGCAACCTGAATCGTGTGGAGACTCTGACTCAGTCACCCAACTATATGATCTCCAATTTGCTTATTTATGTCAGGCAGATATTCAACTAAGATAGAAATCAAAGATTCCTGTGTTCTAGATTTAGAGTTGTGTTTCTTTGGAATGTAAATCCTTCCATGATGGCTTCAGAATGTTTTTCTTTCTCTCTGGGTACATAGTTTCATTTTAACTTAGGGGAGGAGGCCTTGAAAAATGTTTCTATCCTAACAGAGTAAAATGATCTATTTCTCTGACTCTTACCTTGTTTAAGCTTGCACTGCTCCCATGGCCTTCATGCAAATAGATCCTGCTTTAGACATGCTAATCATAAGGTTGCAGAAATGTTGTGAAATCAGACCCACAGGAAATCAAGAACCACTTGGAGAGTCAGAGAACTGAGGTTTATTATGCTGGATGTCCCAGAAGATCTAGTGCTCTGAAGATCTGGGCCCCGAGCTCAGTTGCAACTTTTTGCTTTTATGAGGCTTAGTTGGCATGGGCTGATTGGTTCATTTGTCCTCAGCCTGTTACAGACCACAGGAGTTGCTATGGGCTACGGCAGTTACAGAGCATGAGATTTTCAGACAGGAACTTAGGCAATATATCTGTTATCTAGACAGAACAATCAAAGGGTAGGGTGAGTCTTCAACTGCTCTCCAGACCACTCTGCCCATCAGCCTATGCAGCAAGCATGTCAACAGAAGCAGAACAAAGGGCTGATGATAAGGTTAGCCTGTGGTAGAAAATTCCTCTTCAATAAGAGGAATTTGGCTTGCTTCTTGAGTTTTTACAAAAAACAGCCTCTTCCATTTTTGATTCCCTTGTGGCACAATCAATTTTAATACCCAAGGAGCCAATTGAGATTAATTGTGAGCCTTTATTAGCCTCCTGGCGACGAACTCTCTACCACGCAGGGTTAGAGGAGACCAGTGCCAGGTTCTTAGGGGAGGCAGTTTATAAAGCCCCCCATTACATCCTTGAACAAGTAAACAGTAGAGTATGAAAAAACAGAAGTTGTCCATTAATATCCTGTATAAAGATATATCTAGGGGACTCATAGATCAAAAAGGGCCTAGCAGACAGTTTCATTATCTGTATCCTGGGGGCTATTGCCCGGAGAAATCACCTCTCTGTGACTAATTTGCTGGAGAATTTCCACCTTTACATTAGAACTACACCCTGGTTAAAAAGTAAGCAGATTACAGAAGCAGAAGTTGGTCTTGAGCACAGCTTTGTACAATACATCACCTAGAACCATAACCTGGTGGCTAGCAGGATGACTTCTAGTATCTAAAGATATTACTTCCCTGTAGCTGATTTAGCTAGTTGGCTTACTTGAAAATTTTCCACCCTTAAAACCCTCAAAATAAAAGAAGACTGAAATCTGTACTTTCTTAAAATGGATTTGAAGACTAAGGCATCCATTTTCTCTGATGGCCCCTTCCTGATCAATAAACCTTTCTTACTCCAAACTCTTACATTTTGTGTTTCAGCCCTTTCAAAACATATGATGTAGACTTTAGACCAGTAATACTATCAGGCCCTGAATATTAGCTTCCAACTTGGTTAACATCCAACCATAGAGCTACTTAGAAAAAAAAAAAATCCTTTGAATATCTTGTAAGATTTCAGCAAGGACAAACAGTAAATATTTCTGGCAATATTGAACAACATCATGGATACAAAAGGGGTTTTCAAAAAAAGTATGAAAGATAATACTCTCTCAATAACCTCTTCCAAAGATACTAAAAGAATGAAGATAATTCCCCTGAGAGCCAGCAATTGTTTGTAGGACCCTAGTTGCAAAAAGAGTGCAACCCACATTTTTGTCTGGCCATATTTTGGGAGCCCCCAACCTGACACTTGCCAAGCCAATTTCTCAGGACACAAAATGAGACAAACAAGTATTTTTTGTTTTTTATTTTTTCTTTTTTTTTATCCCTGACAATATGAATTTAGAAGAGACAATGTGAAATTTTACCTACCACTCTTGACCTGAGATCAGGTAAAGATGTGGGAGATCTGACTTTGATAAGAATTCTTATCCTTTGCCAGCTTCGGCCAGTTTTCCCAGGATGCATCTGCAGTCTCCAGAATAAGTGAGGTGCCTCAACAAGTCTCAACCTAGTCACTATAAATTGTAGATTTCTTCTACTATTTTTGGCAAGTGCCTGGCTGAAACCCCCTCATTCTCTAGGACATGTCATAAATGAATAAGCTTATCAAGATGGTTAAAAGTTCTCACTGTGGTCGCTGTAATTCAAGATTATCATTGATAAGGTTAATCTACTTATTCAGCCTTAAAACAAACAAACAAAAAAGTTAATTTATCTGAGGCCTCAGACTGAAAACAGATTGGTTTTTAAGTCAGACTCGTTTGGACCCTGTCTGGTTTCTGGGCCAGGTCTGTGTTACTGAAGCAGAGGGGTCCATCAGCCTGCATGTGCTTAAATCAATGAGTTATGTACAGGTTGTGCAGCAAAGAAATTAAGGGTTTATTAAAGAGTTGCAAATCCTGAACACACAGATGAGCTATCTCTCTCACAAACTTGGTTCCTTAGTCTCAGAGAAAGATATAGGGTAGGGGTCCCTAACCCTTGCGGCTGCTGACCAGTACCAGTCTGTGGCCTGTTAAAATCTGGGCCCCACAGCAAAAGGTGAGTGGAAAGCAAGCCAGCAAAGCTTCATCTGTATTTGGAGCCTCTCCCCAGCACTAGAATCACAGCGTCAGCTACACCTCAGGTCATCAGGAATTATTAGATTCTCGTAGGAGCACCAGTCCCTGGTGCCAAAAAGATTAGGGACTACTGATAGGAGAAAAATCATCATTCATGAACACTAAGGGAGTTGGAGTTGTAGGCACTAGTGATTGGATGGGGCTGGGATAATTAATCATTGTTTCCTTGAAGTTCTGGAACCTGTATGGCATCATCCTGTCTGGTCCTGTCTGCCCCAGTGGTGGGTGGGAATGTTCTGCCTCAATGGATCTGGGACTGAAACATACCTAAAGCCAAGATGCTATCCTAAGTTTAACCAAAATTTATTGACCTCTTGATCCTAAACCTGAGACTTCATTTTAAAATATTTGACACTGTCTAGAACCTTATGCCTTAAGGCTTAATGGTTAAGAGGAGTAGACATATAAAGGGAAGGATGCGGTGGGGGAGCAAGTGAGTCACAATGTCATTATCTAGGCAAAACCAGCTTGATCAAAGAAAAAAAAAAAGCTATAAGCAAAATCGGGGTAAGGTTACATCTGGAAAAAGAAATGCTCAAAGTTTGAAAACTCATAATGCAAATCCGAGGAGCTAGGGTTCGACAGGGACTTACCCAGCACTCCAGAGGCCGGGTGATAGCAGAAGCTCAAGCCCTTGAGCAGGTAACCTTTGCCTGGAAGTTCCTTGCTCTTGGGAGAAGTTAGGGGGATCCTTTTGGTTTCCTTTTATGACACCAGAGCTGTTAAAACATACCCCGAGGCATATTATAATTGTTAAGAGTTTATTTGAGCAAAATTGATTCCAATAGGACGGTGTCAGGGATTTACAACTGTTGCAACATTTGTAGTGGTTAAGATGAGGAGTCAAACTTCCTGAGTTCAAATTCAGCTTCATCACTTATCTCTTAGGTAGGTCATTTATGCATTTGGTGATAAAATAGTATGTACTATATAGTTTTGCTCTCACTTATATAATGTGAAGAAAAAGAGTAAATATTACTCTGAAGCTTCAGTGGAATGCTATATGAAAACACTTAGGACACTGCTTAGCACGTTACTTAACCACCTGTAAGAATCAGGTAATATTTTATGTACAGGTAAGGTAATAGCCTTCATCATGTAACATATACTGCCTCTTCAAATTCCTATTATCTGTCTTGGCATCACAGTATTTTAAGATTTATGATGCATATAAATATATGGATTCAAATTATGTAATGTTTTTCAATGATTTATGAAAATATCATAGTAGTCACTGAAGAGAAGTGTTTATAATGTCATGTACCAAAGAATGGGGTAAAACAATGGTTTTAGGCTATAGTTGAAAATTTCTTAAAAATACCCTCTGGTTGAGAGTAGAGTCACATGTATTTATGACAGAGTTGAATGGTCTTGGAGTGACTGGTTAGTCTTTTCTATTGGCACAGGAAAATCTCAGTCCAAGTATTTTTCTCAGCTAAGTCAGGTGACTAATTATGTTGTTTTGTATATGTGGATTAAAACAGTCAAATTATTTATAGTAGCAGAGTAGTCTAGGTCTAAATCTAAAGATAAATTTTTATTAGAATGATCTTAGGTATAGATTTAAAAAGAAAAGAGAAAAAAATTATTACAGTTTCTTTGTAAGTGTTTATGGAAATTCAGTACCAAAAAAATCTGCTGAGTTTTTATCTCTAGGCCACTCTTCACCCTTAAAGTGCATGGAGTTACCTCAAACAGGTCTGACTCCTTTACACTGATTATTTTCCTCCATGGGGTCATAAAGCAATTCAACCTTGAATTTAAATTCTTACCAGCACCTACTGCCAACCTATAGCAGAGTGAGGTCTCAAAGTTACTGCTCATGTAATTAAAGAAGAGCACATTGAATTGAACGAAAATTACTGTTCTAACCATTTCTTTTGATTCACTGGGGAAAAAAATCAAGAAGTGAACACAATGAAGTGAGGTAGTCTCTGAAAATGTTGCAGTTTGAACATTCGAGAAACATATTTTAATTCATTTATGTACTTTTTTTCCTGTCAAAAGTTAATTCAGCAAATATTTATTAAAGAACTACATCTTTTAGAGATTATTTTAAGGAATATTCTGATCTATGAAAGATAATTTATTAAATATTTTAATTTAATATTAATTATAATTAATTAAGTTGTTAGCCACTAAGCTACAAGTTCATTTTTTTTCAGACATTATAATGAATATATTAAACACAGTCCAACAAAACACTGAGTTAAACTCAGCTGGTTAAATTCAGCCAATCTACTGTTTTTTCATTCATTTTACGTGAACAAATCTAGACATCTCAATTGCTAGCATCATTCATTAAGGCAATAAGATTTCCTGTGTTTAGGCTGGTTATTAAAAAGATATTCAATTTTTTTTCAGTTCGAAATAGATTTGACTCCACAGCTCAAGGAGTCATCAAAGCACCTTTGTAATTATTATGCTAGTATTTCCTTCCAAGGTGATTCTATAAGTGACTAAAAAAATAATTGCTGGCTTACTTATATTTGCCATTGTCTTGTTTTCAGCATAGATATCTTGTCCGTAGGTGCAAAAATATTTCTGGTGATTTTTCTTCAAAATTTTATGTTTTTAAAATTTTTTATATGGTTTTATTTCTTATCGTTATTTTGAAGTGGAAATTAGAATGCATGCTAAAATGTTCAGATACTATAAAATATATATGATGCAAAGAAAGTTTCCTTCCCACCCAGAAGTCTTGTCTACATTATCTCTCTAAAGCAACTACTATTAATAGTTTCTTGTTTTTTGTTTTCAGAGATAATCTGTATCACTCTATAGATGCTTCTCTCTATGTGTGTTTGTCTCTTTCCATATATGAGAGTTAGACATAAGGAGATAAAATAGATAAATAAATACATATATAAACTAAATATATTCTTTTTATTTTCAGAGGTATCATAACATATGTACTATATGCAATTTTTTGTTTTCACTTTTTAATTTATTTTTTAACTTAATTTAAAAAATAAATTTATATATTAGTATTATTGCAAGGGGATAGTTTCAGAAACTTTTTACTTTATGTCAGGTTTCTTCTTTAAGATATTAAGCTTTAGGTGCATTTGAAGTTTACAACAATGAGACCAATATTTTAAATATTCATTTTGATATGTCCTTGAATTTCTAAATTTACTGCTAACTTTTTATAATGTACTCATTGTGGTTAGATAAGTGTTTCATCTTTATACTATGCATATGGTCAGCCTACGGAAAAATGTCATAGTTGTCTCAGGGCTCCATGCGTTTTTCTGAATATTCCTTATGATTTTTGTGAATTTCCATTTTTTTAAAATCTATACTTAAAATTTTCTAATTAAACAACCTATGTTTTCAGTTGAAAAGACAATTTTAAATATTTCCACCTAAAATATAAATGCTAAATAACATTAAAACTGAAAATGAAAAAAAAAAATAGGTTGATGTTAACATTTGCATTAAGAAATCCATGATAATGAGAGTTGAAGCTAAATGCAACTGCATTTTTTTAAAAATGTGATTTGAGCAGAATTGCTACATAAAACCAAACTGCTTTATGGCAAACTGCTTATGGTAGTTTTATTCTGAAGAAAATATTTTTAAAAATTGCTTCATAAAGTGATAAACTTATTTTACAAAAACAAAACAAAATAAAATAACCTGCTAGGCCTGTGTACTCGAGGGACCACCCCCTTGCATACTTGTAAATCCTTTCATCTCTTTTCCAATGACTTCACAATAGTTTTTCTCTCCAGTGCTGTCAAGAGTGTTTTCTCTTCCTTAGTGTTCAGTTCGATGATTACAGCTCAAATGACAATGTTTTTACCAAACTCTTCCACCACACCAGATTATCTAAATATTTAGAATCCAACCAACTACACCCACATACCCTATGCACAAATAGAAGGAAATTGATATTGAAAAAGAAAATATAACTGGTTATGTTATACATAACATAAAATCTTTAAAATAATTTTTAATTTATTTTCCCAAATTTGCAAATGATAATGGTAAGGTGATGATGATAAGAGGAGCATTCTACATTACCACAACGGAGAGTTTCTATCTTCACACTTTGGCCCACATAATAGTTTTATTGAGGCTGGTTGTCTAATACAAAACACAGGGCCATTCCATGGGAAGTGGAAGATAATTATCCCAGTGAAAGCACAGAGGGGCAGGGGTCAAAACTAAGCTTATAATCAGTAAGTGGGTGAGTGGGGACTGTAAGATTTTCATAGCAATAAGGGCCTTATTTTCCAGTGAAAATACTGCATTTTTCAGAGATGCATAGCAATACAAATTTGACAAGCCAAGCTCAGATCTTAGAATTGTGGTTACAATTCTAAGTGGCGGAAAGCAGAGCAATGAGTGAGAATCTCCAAAAGTTTCCACAGAACTAAGGTTTACTATACTAGCATACTCACTTTTCTCTTTTAATTCTAGACCCCAATCTACCTGCTCAATTTTGACTATGAATGGCTTGAGCACAGAATCTCATTGTTCATCATTTCTATATTCTTAGCTTCTATGTAGGTGTTTTTTCGTTTAAAATAATAATTAGGCCAGTGTTCAAATTCCACCACTGCTACAGTGATTATATAAAATCATTTGATTTAATTAAATATCTAGCCTCAATTGCTTGTAGCATAAAGATAATATCAAGTTCACTGTGTTGATGAAATTGTGTGTGTATGTGTGTCTGTGTCTGTATCAGAACTAGTCATAGCAGCAGCAGTAGTAGTAGTAAGAGTAGTAAGTAGTAGTAGTAGTAGTAGTAGTAAAAGTAGTAGTAGAAGATTAATTGCTTGGCACTAATTTTTGTTAGTATTATTACTTAATAAACTTTGTTAAGTGAGAAGAAATTGTCATGTCAACCTACTTTACATGTAGGTTTAGCCAACTTATAGATATTTCAGCTGTTGTTTAATCTGAAAAAGATAATAGCTAAACCAAGATGCAATGAAACAAATAACAAGTATATATATTGATCCAAAATATTTCTCTAAATTCAAATTTAAATATATTTACATTCTTGATTTCTACATCCCTTTTATTTCAGGTTTATATTGATTTATGAGGTGTGTGTGTGTGTGATATAAATTATCTATGCCTATTTTCCATAGAGCTTCCAAATATCTCAGGTATTCACGATTTTTTTTTAATCCAAACTAATATTCTAGTTTAGAGTGACATAATTTTTGTCTCAAAATGTATTTGCTTTTTTTAACTTTTAGAATATATTGTCAACGTATTTGTGCTGCTATAATAAAAATGTACTGATTTTGAAGAGAAACAGAATAGCACATGGAGCTTGAGAAACTTTCTTCCTGCAGAATCTATTGTTTGAATGCAGTGGTTCTTTTATTTACATGAAATGGTCAGTGAAACAGACAGAATAGATTACATGGTTCACTGGTATATATGGACTTAACTTATTTGTTAATAAAAATTATTTTCCTTTTCAATCCCACTGGTTTAGAGTCTACATAATCTTGAAAATTCTTTGATGTGTTAGATTTAATTACAGAGAATAAATATTCTTTAAAGGGTGGTACTTGATTTAAAAAAATAAATTAAAAGGGCCTACCATGCCTCTAGGTGGAAAGAGAGGAGAAAAAAAAAGAGAGAAAAAGGGAGAGAAGGGCGGGAGAGAGCAAGAGTGGGGGAAGGAGGGGAGAGGAGTACAGAAAATAGGAGGGGGAAGAGAAGAAAAATGGAGGAGAACAAAAGAAGGAGGGAAAAAGGAGTAAAGAAAGGAGAGAAGGGGAAGAGAGAAAAGGGAACCACCAATTTGTGGTTACAATTAAAATTATTCAGAATACAGTTGATCCAAAAGGAAGTCATACTGATGGGTTCAATTAGACCTGGGCATCTGGTTCCAAATGATATATCAAAGCAGTAATTATTCCAAATACTACTGTAAAGAGAAAACAACAAGCTCCTATTACAGTGGCACTAATTCAGAAACCACTACTCACAGGTCAAAATAATGAAAGGCACTAACGGTCTAAATGATATGAGTTCCAAGTGATTAAGTTGGTTCAAAACCTCTCAGAAATATAATTAATTATTTGGGAAAAAAGGAAGTGTGAAGAAGTCACTGGACATAGAGAACAGACTTCCATCATTGCTAAATAATTGCTGGTGAGATGGTCTTTAAATAAAACATCTGACAGACAAAGACTGGAACATTACACCTAAAATGGCATATAAAGAATAGATAGAATCAAAGAAAAAAAAAAAAAAAACCCCTGCATTTACAGTATGATGTCAGCTGATCAAATAACAATTGCATTAATTGTACTGAGGTAAGCTAAGTCATGATAGTTATCTTAACTCAGACACTGCTCAGCTGATGTCTAGAATATGGATCCATACTGTAAAAATGTCAAAGTTTATAAACCAACAGAAATGTAAATATGAGTCATACTAATAACTATGTTTGTGTACAAATTTATGATCTTTTAAAGTACATGAGTATTACAGCTTTGAGAAATTAAACAGGAATGTGCCATGAAAACTATTTTTTTGCACAAGGTAATATAAATGCTCAAAGAGATTGAATTAAATCTCTAAATTAGATCTAAATTAGCAAATCAGGGATTAGAGTTGGGTCTCCTGAGTCTCAGATAAGTGTTCTTTTTAATGATAGAGTAATTCAATTTATCATAATCATTCTCTACACAGTCTCCATTCATTGGGGTCTATTTCTTGATTTCTCTGTATAGAAACTAAAGTTTCTATTGAGGTTTTAGCCACCATGCTATTGGACCTTTCTGACTAGTGCCTGACTTTGAGATAAAGACCCAAGAATAAAGAAAATAGAAAACTCACCCATTGTCAGTTGCTCCTCCAAATTTTGACTCATCACCACATTCTACCTGTTTTTACTCACTTTTCATATTACTCAAAAGCAGCTCAAATTCAGTGTGGCTAGCATGTAATTTTTCATCTTTGCTTCCACTGCTGGTCCTCTTCTAATGTCCCATTGAAGTGAATATCACCACAATGTAGCCCTTGAACCAGGAGACTTGGATATTTTCTTTTATTTTTCTCTTATTTATTTCCTAAGACAATCTCAATACTGAATTCCTTGAATTTCACTTTCACTATATTTCTGGATTCATTTCTATTTCTTTCAAATCCATCCTCATCCACCACCTGGGTCATAGCTCTTTTTTATACAGTCTTCTCTCCCTTCTGTTTGTTTCCCATGTTGCAGTCAGAATAATAATAATTTAAAAGTGCAAATCTAAAAGTATCAGTACTTTGCTTACAATATTTCAATAACATCTTATTATCTTTAGGGTAAAGACAAGCATTCTTAACAGTACCTTTAGATATTTGCCTAGCCTTTAAATCTTCAGCTTTATCCTTGAAGAGCCAATGTTCCCTCATACCCCAGGGTTCTTCTATATGCTGTGTGTTTCTTTTTTTTTTCTTTCATTATTACTGTACCACCACAATTCATATATACATACAATACATATATACATAACTTGCAATTCCTACTGTTTTTAAAGAAAATAAAATTTGTTCTATTATGTTATAAAAAATAATTGGATTAAACATTTGGTATAGAATAAGTACAGATGCTCTTAGTAGTATCATTCTAAATTTTTAATGATATTATAAGTTTTTATCTTTATCTCCATAGGTATTATTTTTTTATATAATTAATAAATACTAATTTCATAAAATATGAAAAATATTGCCAAGCAAAAAGAAAAGGAATTAAAATCACATAGAAGCTCATCTTCCAGAAGAAATACCTAGAGATTTTGTACATTTTAAAATATACTCACTTTTTATATACCAGGTCAGTTATTTCCTCAAAAACAGCATCTCTGACTAGGACGAAGTTTTACATGTAAAAAGAATGTCTTTGGGATTCATAAATCATAACCACCAGGATTTAAAACATTTAAATCAAAGAGGGAACTGAAAAGGACTGGTGCTAGCTCAATTTCAAAACAAAGTAAGATTACAAGTGATGAATTTAAGCTCAGAAAGAACAAAACTGACTGGAAAAAAAACTAGCACCATGCCATTAATCATAAGTTTTAAGAGATAAATTCAAATGTATGTAATGCATGTCAGCATTTTCTACAATGAAAAATGTATACTTTGATAATGTCAAGAAAACCACATTTTAAAGAGTGAATTGTGAGTGATTTTACATATACTACTGTTATTGGTAATAAATACACAGTAATTCACCTTTTATAAAATTCGGACTTTTAAGATATTTCTTGATGTGGGAATGTATTTGGGCTGTAAAGAGAACTGAGAATGTAATTTGTTTTAAAAAATATTTATTTAAAAAATTCAAACTCCAAACCTTCTCAGAAGATCCAAAGATTACTTGTTTAAATGAGTTTCAAACTTCTTCAAAGGAACTTGCAAGTTAACATTCTTGTGTGAATATTAAAAACTTTACAGTCTCCTAAGCTAATTTAATTATGTTATCTTAAGAATTATAGCTATTAAATATTAATTTTACAATTTAAATTAAATAGTAACATTAAATTGACTCATTATAAGAATCAATATTTAGATTAGTTTATTTAACATTACAACAAGCAAAAAATAAGTGAATTTTCTTAAGGTGAAATATAAATTTGAAAATAGTTATTGTACAGAATTTCATTAGGATAAGAAAATCAAAATGCTTTGAATGTGCTAAGAATAGTGCTAAGAATAGAATTGATCTCATGACAGCTGAGTAATGTAAGACCACTTGTTAAAAAATAAAAACTCTTCTTTATTCATTCAGTTACTTATCCTATAAACATTTACCACACTAATATTGTGTGGTAAAACTCTGTGTAGGGAGCTAAGGATGCAAAGAGAAGTGAGGCACTCTTGCTTCCAAGGAGCTAGTCAGTGAAACAGGAAAGGAAATAATTATAAAACAATGTGGCAAGTGTTATAATCAAGCTAAGTACAGCACATTTGGGGAGCAGGAAGAAAAGAATGTTGTCTTAAATTCATATTCTTAGCCTACTCTTCCTGTAGACTAAATTACTTAACTTGCACATGTATCTGTGGCTTCTTTTTAAATATAGATAGATGACTGTTTAATAAAATTAATCACCAATAGCATTTTCATTTTATAACATTTTTAATAAACATATACAAAAGTCAATGACTGTCATAAGGAGACTATGTAATAAATAAACATACTTATATACAATTTGTTAGTTTAATAAGGAATACTTATAAAAATAAATTTGAGATCCATCATTGTCTCTTAAACTTTTTTACAATACACATATTTTAAATGAGAATAAATAACCCAGGAGTCCTGATTGATTGCTGAAGAGCACCAAGTGCAATGATAATAAGAATGCTATAGATGTTTGGACTAAGTGGGAAAAAATGTAGTTATTGATTATATGTGCTATAAGAAAGGAAGGGGGAATAATGAAAATGTGCATGCCACCCCAGGAGTGGGTTCGCAACAGAAATGTTATGTGATTAACATCAAGAACAAAGAAACAGATGGAGAATAGCATGTTAAGATTAAATGTTGCTGGGAAAAATTAGGTATGAACAGTCATTCAAAGATGAGGTACCACAGTTGGACACAAATTATAGTTTGGAGTCAGCTCTCATACTTAGGGAAGAAGAAAGATTGTTGAGGGGCAATGGTAGTGAAAAGTGGAGCCCTGCTGCAAGCCAGATCCATTTACCTCTTCATTGACATTCAACATGCAATTCATGAGGAGAAACAAACAAACAAAAAGGGTATGGAGGTTTATTGCTTTATGTTTCATTGGGGTTATTTAGAAGAGTCATTTTTTAGAGGAGGACAATAGTTTTTTACCTAGACACCACAGATTCATTGTGGCCATAGATTTAAGTTTCAGGACATTTTGGGGCAACAATAGGGGACAAAATAGTGTGTAGTGCAGTTATAGTCAAACAATTCTTTAAAAACTGACATGACTGACAATCATAGATTAAGAGCCTTGAAATGCTGAGCTCCACTGAGCAACAGAAGTCTTAGCTTGGTAGAATATCAATCTAGATTTAACCACTGATAGACACAACATATTCATGTTGAATACAAAATTAAAATCACACTGGTAAGGTTAAATGGCAGGACTTATTTTTAGAGTAAATTTTTTTTCTCTCAGCATAACCCATCAAGCTTGACATTTCCTATCTTTTTGCTTCTACATCATCAGTCCCTTTTTTCATGCATTTTTATGCACACAAAATTGAAGATGACAAACATATTCCTCCCACTTGATTTCTTTCCATAAGAGTGTGTGTGTTTATGTGTGTGTACACACACACTATGGAGGCTCTTATATTTAGAAAGGGTAGATGCATCAAGTCAGAAATAAGAAATGTCCAAAGGTAAAAATATGAGATCTATTTCAAAGCTCTTTTATATTATTGCCTAATGATCTGAAAGTCAACAATTTCTTATTGGATCTGAAATCCAATAAGATTTATTTTGTTACTTTAATATTTTTTTCTTAAATAATTTAATAATTTTATTTTTAGAAGTGAATCCAAATGGCCTTTTTAAAAAATCTATATCCTTGGAAGAAAAAATAAAAACTAGCTCTTCTCTTTGCTCACTGGTAGTGAAGAGTGTGGTGGAAAGCCCAGAGCAATAAGGCAGTGGGAAGATGAGGGCCAACATTTTTTAAAATGGCAACAGAAAGAAAATAGAAAAAACTACAGTGAAAATATTTTTGATCAATTTTGGCCACAATTGTGAGAGATATGCTCTATCAAAAAATGACACTGAGGTCTCAAATTTGAGAAACCAGAAAAACACTTAGAATTTTATCAGAAATAAGGAAAGAGAACGTTTTGTGACAAATTAGATTTTAGTTTAGACACAAACCATAATTAGTTCACCTAAATGTGGTGTTCCATGAAAAGAAACACAAATCTGGACTCAAAAGATTGAAGAGTCTTAGAGACCTCTACTCAGTCATGAAATAATACAATATTTGTAACAGCATCTTTGCTAATCTATTGCTTTAATATGTTTGTGAAAGTTGCTTAAAAACTCATCTCTCTCTTCCTACAAACTCTCTCCAGCTTTTAGACAATCCAATTTCTTCAGCTTATGTTAGCATAGCTTGGAGTTTGATTAAAAGGAGACAATAGTAAGCCTTGAAGTTTCCATTATATCTTGAGTATTTTTCTGAACACTTTACATATATTAACTTATTAATTTTCAAAACAACTGCATAAATTATATGCTGTTATTATACTCACATTATAGACAAAAAAATAACTGAATCATAAAGAAATTACATGTTCAAGGTAACTCAGTAAGTAAGGGAGCTGCAGTTCAGTCTGGCTTCAGAAAGCCCACTTTTAACCACTACTTAGACTGCTTTTCTCATGACTGCACTGTCCTTGTTTTTTTCAAAGGAGAGACAATCCGATGGGTGCTTGAAGAGTCATATCATATCCCCACCATCTCTTATGTTGGGAGGCCACAAAACATGGTCAAATTTCATGGCTCAAAATGTGAAAATTTAGCTATGTGCCTGTTTCTATTCTCATTTGTGTTCATTCAATCAGTAAAGGAGATATGCAGTGAATGCCTACTGGTTTTGCTGGTCTTTTTGCTTTATTAGACTGGGAAATCAGGTTTAAAAATCCAAGGAATGATAGAAATTGATTTGATACCTTCTGCACACATAGTTTACTTTGTACTCCATGTTGTGGTAAAAAAATGTAAGGGAATGTGCTGATTCTCTGATTCTCAAAGCTAGTTAAAAAGGAAAGACATGGACAAATTGAAATAGCTGGAAGTCATGGAATTGAAACTGATTCTAAGGTTGAGCCTGAATCTTTGATTCTAATAAATATTAATTTTAATCACCAGAGCCCCAATATAATTATAATAATGGACTTAAACAAGCAAACAAACAAACAAAAAATGATAAACTGCTTAGTCCCACACTCCAACTTTGGTCTTCCCATCTACTTTTTCTAGGAGGACTGAATGTAGGAGATTGGCATGAGAAATTTCCTTAATCAGGAAATCACAACTTCAAAAGAATCAAAAATATGTCACTACATTAATGAATATAAGTTGTTGAGTGATTCAACCTACACTATGCAATTTGATTTTTATAGTTACTCTTTCAAGTGGATAGGAAATATTTTATCATCTCTATTTTAGAAAGAAAGAATATGAAACTCAACAAATTTAAGTGACTTACCCAAGCTGACAAAGCTACTAAGTTGGATGTTATCCAGAGCTTCTGAATCCAATTACTATGCTCTTTTGATTATAGCTTTATGGTTTTTCATTAGGATAAACAATAACAGAATAACCCCAAATATCAGTAGCTTACCCCAAGATGTTTGTTTTATTACACTTGCTTACATGACCCACAAGGTCTGGCAGGGTGCTCTACTCTATATGGGGATCTTGGCTGATAAATATTCTCTACCTTGCAGATATGCCATCTGGAACTTGATGTCTTCTCAATTGCCGAAGCACAGGAAGAGAACTTTGAAGGGTCTCATACTAGCAATTAAATGCTTCATCATTTATTCTCACAAACCATTATTCAGAAGTAGTGACATAGTAGAAAGTCTCAGCCTTTTGTGAGCCTAGAAGGGAGGAGAATTGGATGTAAGCCTAAGAAGTCTTCTGCCATGGTGACCTTGGATGAATAATGTTCACAGGTATGAAAATAAGCATTAAAAACCCCTATGAAATAACTTCCCATACTTAGGTTTTCTGCAATTAATTTTTATTTCTAAAAATGACAGAATCAAGGAATAAAATTCATTTAAATTAAATCCAAAACACATCTTGTATGCTAGCCACATTTCAAGTACCAACAGCCTGAAAGGCAGCCAGCTAAAACCTTCCTTACACTCTGTGAAAATAACTGTCTATATTGTCCTGAGACTGATGATTCCTGTTTAGAAATTAAATTTGTAGGTAAATCCAACGTAAAGTCAAAACAGAGAGAAGGAATAAACAGTTTTATTATTAATTAAATTTTTTCCTGCTAGCAAAGCATTAAAAATTCCCAAGATCTATTGTAGTACTTTAGCTAGATAGAGCTGTGATATATTTTGTAGCCAGAAGTATTGATCAATTATAAAGACAGATTACCATTCAGTATTTTCCTAAACACAGGAAACTTGAAAGAGTAGTTAGGTAAATGACCAGAACAATTTCATATCTTAGAAATAAAAGAAACATCATGATTTAATAATAAAAAAAAAGAGTAAAGTACACTGTTAAATGTCCTTGCTTTGGTTCTCCATTGTGCCAGTCATTGAGTCTCAGGTTGGTTGAAAAAGATATGAACATTAATACCTGTCTTACTGGGTAATTGTGAAAACCAATGGGACATTTTATAGAAGTGCTCTCTAGACCATAAAGCACTAAAATAAAACTTAGTGTTATTGAAAATTTGTTGAGTTGATACAGGGGCAATAAAAAAACAAATTCTATGACAAATGAGAACTGTGTCAAGGAATATGTGTCTAAGCATTAAAAATGTGGCCAGTGAAACTTTCTACTCTCAAATTTCTTTCTTTCCTGGTTCTTACTGATGATATACTAAACATGGTATACTTTGTTCTTAACCTATATAGGTACAAGAAACTTAGAAATTATTTTAGGGATAGGGACAATGATCACTTTTAAGATAATTTTTTTTTTTTACATAATCAGTGAAAAACTCATGTATGTAGGAAAAAAAGAAGCTTTAAGTTTTCTAGTCTGCTAAAAAGATGAAATAAAATTATTTTTCCTGTTATATTTACCCATATATTTTATGTGATCAATATGATGAGACTTAACCCATTTTCAGGAAGATGTAGTTTGCATCTTTGTCTCCAGAAAGTAACATCTACTCCTTTAAAGAAAATGTATATAGGTGGGATCTTGCAATTTAAACTGTAGAGGTGAACGTACTTAAATATATGAATAAGGTAATCAAATTTAAAAATTAATCATTCATTAAAATTAAATCTTTACTGATAAAATATATAGCCATTTTTTGCAAAGCAATATGTCTATGTTGCCTTTCTGCTAATGGATTAAGCTAACGGATTGAGGAACAGATGTTGAAAAACTGTTTTTTAATTATAAACACTGTTTTATATGAACTAATTCCTTCTGAAATACAACCCTCAACTTTAAATTTTTTCTAGAGCCAGAATTTTAACATGTGCCATTTTAAACTGCCTAGATAACCAGCGGGTTAGAGATTTTCTGAAAAGAAAGTTCTTCAGAAGCAGGTAGTTATATCTCCAGAACATTTCAAATATTTCCATATTGACAACCTATTGTACCTCTTCCCTCTCAACTGGATTTGTCCATTCATTCATTCGTTCATTCATTCAATGTATATTGAATATATATTGAATATATTCCAGGTGCTGGGAATATAGTAAAAGAATAGAAAGAGAGTGTGGGTGAAGGAGACTCTTTCAGAGATAGAAAGTTTCTCTGAGGAGTTGAGAGTAAGCAGAGACCTAAATCAGTCAGTCCTACAAAATTGAAAGTGCAAAGTTGGAAGCACAAATTACACTTGTATGCGTAAGAAGAGTGTTCCACACAAAAGCCCAATGTCAGAGTGCCCTTGGTGTATTAAGAAGTGTACCTTGGTATAAGGAAGTGAAAGAATGAAGAAGGGTCCTCGAAGCTAGATCCTGGAGGGCCTCACAGGTCAGAATGAGAGTTGTAGATTCACTTTTGGATATGATAGCAGCTATTGGAGGTTTTAAGGAAAGAGAGAGTAATGTGGCTAAATTTGTGTTTTAAGAACTATTGTGGTCACAGTCTGAAGACTAGACAAAAGAGGATTAATGTGTAAGCAGGGAAAACAGATAGGAAAAAACTGCGGGAAACCAGGTAAGAGAAAACTGCAGCAAGCCAGAAGCCAAAGACATTAATGGTTGTTATTTCAGAGGCAGGTTAATATATAAAATTAATAAAAGACTGGAAATCCAAGAAGTCCAGTTTTGATATGGTTAAACTTCATGACTCTGTTTGGTTACCTGTTGAATACAGTTTGAGGATGCTGACCAGTTCTGAAATCTTTAAATTCTCAGTTCCACGTGTCAGTAAAACAGAATGATAACTGACTTTGCCTCTATATGTAATAGTGATAGTATCAAAGGAGATACTATGTAATCACAACACTGGGAAAGCCATAAACTTCAAAGCATGGTGCTCTATAAATGCCAGATATTATTACGCATAATTATTGGTACTGATTTGATTTTCACAGAACTGTTTGTTTTCTCTAGATTGGTTAAAGAGAAACCAAACTTCACTCTAAACTACAAGTAAATCTTGTTACCTAGTACCCCAAGAAAATTAAGTAGAATATGTAGATGATTATTTAAGAATTTTTTTTTTTAGAAAGAAAACCTTTCCTTGAATTTTGAGAAGTATAAAATCGACCAATTTGAAATAATCAAATCTGGTGGAGTAATTTTTAAGAAAACATCTTTGTGAGATGTCATTGTCATTCTAAAAGTGAGCCATTGTGGTTTAATTGACTATTTTGAAATTATAGCTGCCTCTCAGAACACTCTGACATTCGTCTATGCCTGGACACCCTGATCTCCTGTTAAAAAACAAAAAAAAACAATAAAGCATCATAAAACAGTGCTCCCGATTTTGAGAAATTTATTCTAACTTTTTGATTCTGGAGAGATCCAAAAGAATGGTTCTCATGATCTTTCCATAATTTTTTAAATCTTATTTGTCCCCTCTCCACTTTTTCTTGTTATATTGAAAATATTAAGGCCGACAGAAAAGTTGAAATGACTGGTTAAGGAGTTACAGACTATTTTTGACGAGTTCTAGTCTCTTAAGGTATCTTTTCCTGTGTATTTGACTAATGGTTTCCTCATAGATTCAGTCCTTTCCTCAAGCTCTCCTCACTCAAATCTTCTTGCCATGGTTTCCTGGGAAATGATTCTATATTCAAAATCCTTTCATTTCAGAAACAGATAGAAGAGAGGAAGGGAAGAAAGAGAAAACTATTTTTTTAAATGTTACCCTTCCCTCCCACCAAACCTTTTCTAGGCAGTATCACAACACATTATTTACAATGACAACTCCTATTTATGGAGATTTAGATTTTATGTATTATCTGTTTTAAATACACACACACACACACACACGCACGCACACGCACACACACACACACACACACACACTGAAAGAGCTAATCTCATTTTATGATGCAGAAACTAAGGGATGTATACAAAAGAAACCAGAAAATTAACTCATGTCTCTTAGTTTTCATTCCATTTTTTTTCTACTGAATAATAGTGGCCTAAAAAAGTATATTAGTATAGTCTTTAAAACGTATATTCACAAGGAATTTAGTATTTTAAATTAGATACAGGTGTATCTGCTCTGACAGAGATAGGAACACAGAAGAAAAGAGGGTTTTAGGAGGTGGCCCCATCTGGGTTGAAACTCCTGCCCCTTTCCTCATTAGCTTTTGAACATGTGCTTATTTATTCAAAAGTATTCATTGGTTACTTATCAAGTGATAGGCACTGTGACAGGAACATATGCACCAACCACCTAAAGCTCTCAATTTTTAGATGAAAACACCAGAAAAGAAAAGTAAATTACCTAAGTGTATGAAATATAGTCAGAAGTAGGAAATCTTTCTGAATTTCTGCTTAATTCTTTGTACATTATGTCATGCTGTGGCCAAATTGCTAATAAACATACTGATTTTTTTTTAAAGAATATGTTCTTTCCAAAATATATTTCTATAGAAGAGTTTAATGTTTCTTTAAATAAAGGTATATTTCAAATGGATAGTTTATGGAATGTTTGGATCAAGCTATTGGGTGTTTAAAAATCTATAACATCTGTTCCCAACAAAGCATCTATTTCTAAACAATCACAAGAAGTTAGAGAAACAATACAGGAAGTAAAAAAAAATGTTCTAAAAGATAATATGTTAGTGGCGACTATTATACATACACATTTAGGAGACTGCAAATGTGAGATCAAAGAAACTATTGCCAAAAGGAGTAAAAGCTATCAAAAGCCATATAAAACACATCTAAGACTTTTTCTTTATAACTTGTAAGACGGAATACCAAGGAGAGAAAAATCTATTGTAAAATTATGTTGGTAAGGTGTTTTCATTATAATAATCAAAGAAAGAACAGAAAAGTCCAATGTGGTTAATTAAGGAGTGAAAGCAGGGTGTGATAGATGTCAAAACAGTACATAAAGTAAATCAAATAGTGAGATATACCTTCACCAAATATTAAAAAATTAAGTAAAGAGAATTTATTAAAGAACCTACTAGAGAAATCATGGCATTTATTAGAGTACATTTCATCTATCATTTAATTTTTTTTTAAAGTGACATCAGTGGCATGTTTATTTTCCTGGATATAAACTTGTATGCCAAAGACTTTTGAAAACTTCAGTATAGAAGTAGTTGATAGATGAATATGAAACTTCTTTTTGTTTTTGCAGGATTGATCTCCAAGTGTATGATTTTGCATTTTTAAAATTAAAGTACACACCAAAATTTAATAATAAAGTATATTTTTCTAGCTGTGTGTTTTCCTACTTATAAATCTATCATCCACATTATTTATAATCAAGGAAACACCTATGATTCTATCCCTTTAAAAGTGATCAACAGAGAGAATATTCTGAGGTAAGAAGGTAAAATTTTTGAAATGCACATACTTCTATTCCAAAAACATCTCAGAACCTGGGCACATCTCCAAATAAATAGAAGCAGATAGGGAGGTAGGTTGGTTGACTGATAGCTGATAGATGACAGATGAACAAAAAGGCACTTATATTATATGTAAAACTATGTATTAAAACTGTTATTTCTAGATAATTAGTTTGGGTTATAACAACTGAGCAAAATGAGCTGCTTCAAAAAGTGTTGTATTAGTTAGTAGAGCAGCTTCCAGTATTTATCTATTACCATGTAATTAACAAATGTTCTAAATAGCTTGAAAGGTTATCCTTCAAATTCTCTTTAAAAAACAGCTTTATTGAGTTATTATTGATATACAAAGAACTGCACACATTTAATCTGTACAGTTTGATGAGTTTGAATCTCTTATAGTAGGCTCTGGACATTCAGATGTTTAGTTTAGTAACTCTGCCATTCTTATCTACTGTCTTCTTTTGTATTTTTCCTTAGAAAGCAGAATAAAATGCTTTCTTCCAGTTTCTGTAATTTCAACATAATGAAGCCCACAGACCCACCATTTAGACCCTGCTATCAACACTTTCATCCCAAATGTAGTTACTTTTCCTAATGCAAGTTAAAACAAAATAAAACAAAATACGCATTCAACAGGAAGGATTTGCCAGAAACTTACTGACTTGGTAGTTTTCTATTTCTTTTTGGCTTTTTGTTTTATTTGGAATTGTGTGATTGATATAACCTTGGAGAATCCTAGCCAAGCTAAAGAAACATTTTATTTACAGTAATAGCTAACATTTATTTAGTGCATGTGCTTTGTACTAGCTTTCCTAAATGTTTGACATTTAAGATCTCATTTTATCCACACAATAATCGTATGGAGGTTGGTTATGATATCCACTTAATACATAGGAAAATAAGACTTTCAGAGAGGTAAGTATCATACTCAGGATCACTATATACAATGGGTAGAATCAAGCCATGGACCAATAGCCTGGTGTCGATCTTCTTGCCTAACAGCCTCATTCTAATTGTTCTGTGATATGGACTAAAGCCAAGTTAAGTAGCACTGAGTTAGTCATTAACAATTTTCATTATCATATCTAGGCCCTGGTATTGGTTCTATATAATTGTTAGGCCCTTTAAAAAGGAACAGAACTTATAAATTAGCCATGTATCATGTTTGGGAAAACCATACAGCATTAGAACTTGACTGGCATATTTTTCCTCTCAGTCTTCTAATAAAAATTATTTAACTTGACTCTTTCCTGTCTTTCTCACTATATCACAGTTCTTTCTCAATGTCTTCTGCAGAATCATTTTCTTCCATGTGTGCTTCAAATATTGATATTCTACAGTATCTTAGGCTCATGTGTCTTTTTCATTAGTTTTTAAGTATATGAGTCATTCAGCTAAATGGTCATCTGTGCTTTGAATGACTTCTGAAACCTGTTGGCTAGACCATGCCTTTGTGTGAGCTCTGGATGAATAATTATCATTGTCTCTTTAAAAGCAATGCTAAAATATTCCACAGGAATAAGATACCAGAATTAAACTCACCAATGTCCTTCCTCTCTAGCCAAGCTGCCTTTTCTTTCTACTTTTCTCTTTCAATTATGTCTTATCATTAGCATAATAACCCAAAGAAAAGCCTCTAGTATACTTTGTTGCCTATCTCACTAGCTTCTCCTTTCACATTCTCCCGCCATTAATCCCATAGATTTTATTACCAGTTGGGGTTTTAATGTGCTCCCTCCTTCCTATTCTCTTTACTACTGATGTATTTTATGTCCTTATATTCTGATATATCAACTGTTGTAATAAACCCCTACATGGTCTTCATTGATTTTTTTTCTCAACCTCTTCCACTTTCTATTTTAAAATCCAGTATTATTTCTAAAATAAAAAAATAAATAAATAAAACAAGGAAACAAAAACCCCAAAACTTTTCTTAATGTTGCTTTCAGACTACAACCTCACATGACCAAGGAAAATGGCATAGCTCTTTGATGTTTCATATAAGGTCTCATAATGAACTTACTCAACCTTCTTTCCCACTTCCTTTACTTCATCTCTTCTTGCACTATATTATAGGCACATTACACTTTCTTCATTTCTCTGAAAATGATATCCTTCTCTCATTATTTTTTAAACTGGTATCCAATCTCTCTGAGCTCTCTCTTCCCATTTACTTAAAACTATAGCCTTATATCTTTTACTCGTAATATAAATTGCAACCCCTCCATTGATGAACAGCAATTGGTAGAGAAATTACTCCTTCTTCTCTGTTTGATAGCACTCTCTGTACTTCTATCTACTTTTGCAGTTGTCATACTGAATTTTTCCTATGTTTATTGGTTTCCAACCTAAGTTTCTTTTTTTCCCTTTTCTTTCTGTGTTCATCAGAGATATTGGCCTATGATTTTTCTTTTCTTGTAGAATTCTTTTCTGGTTTTGATGTCATTGTAATGCTAATCTCATAAAATGAGTTTAGGAGTCTTTCCTCTTCTATTTCTTTTTTTTTTTGGAAGAGTTTTAGAAGAATTGGTATATAATCTTCTTTAAATATTTGGTAGAATTCACCCGTGAAGCCATCTGGTGTTGGACTTTGGTTTGTTGGGAGGTATTTGGTTACTGACTTAATGTCTAGTAACTAGTCTAGTTCAGAGACTCTATTTATGATTCAGTCTTGGTATGTTGTATGTTTGTAAGAATTTATTCATTTTTTTAGGTTGTCCAGTTTGTTGGCATGTAATTTTTCATATGATCTTTTTTATTTCTGGTTCCTTTGTATTTCTATGGTATTAGTTATAATGTCTTCTTTTTTATTTCTGATTTTGTTTAAGTTCTCTCCCTTTTTTGGTGAGTCTGACTACAGTTTACTCTATTCTGTTTATCTTTTTTAAAAATCTAGCTGTTAGTTTTATTGATTTTTAAAATTATTGTTTTAGTCTCTATTTCATTTATTTTCAGTTATTTCCTTTCTTCTACTAAATTTAGGCTTAGTTTGTTCTTTTTCTAGTTCCTTGAAGTGTAAAATTGGGTTGTTTATTTGAGATATTTCTTGTTTCTTAATATTGGCATTTACCACTATGAATTATCCTCTTATAATCATTTTTGCTGCATCCCAAAAGTTTTGTATGTTGTATTTCCATTTTGATTTGTGTCAATATACTTTAAAAATTCTTTTAGATTTCTTCTTTGAAACATTGGTTGTTTAGTAACATGTTGTTTAATCTCTACATATTTGTAAATTTTTCAGTTTTTTTCTAATTCACTCCTAGTTTTATACCACTATGTTCAGAAAAGATGCTTAGTATGATTTCAGTCTTCTTTAAAGTATTAAGACTTATTTTGTGACCTAACATATGAACTATCCTGAAGAAAGTTGCATGTGCACTTGAGAAGAATGTGTTTTTTGCTGCTTTTGGATAGAATGCATGAAAATACCTGTTAAGTTCACCTGGTCTAACATGTCTTTTAATTCCAATGTTTTCTTACTGATTTCCTGTCTGGATGACCTACCTCTCCAATGATAAAAATGCTGTATTGAAATCCTCTACTATTGTTACATTTATGTCTATTTCTACCTTTAAATCTGTTAACACTTGCTTTATATAACCCTAAATTTCAAGATGAATAGTATAAGATGTTAATTGTAAAGATTTTGTGAAAACTTCTCCCTAACTTTTTTTTTTGGTACATAGTAGACACGCTGAAAATATTACCAAGACAATAAGCAGTCGAATAGTTGAAAATAATTATGATTTGTATGAAATTGGTATGCATTCAAAATTTACTTCAGAAAGCAATGATATACAATATAAGATATCTAGTTTACATGCTATAAAACCTGAGAAAAGGATACTTGCATCAAGGTAAAAGTAATAATTTATTCACATAATAGCCAAAAATGTCACACTATTATAAAATTCTTATTACTACACTGAAAAAGACTTGCAGACATTAATTTTCACAGTACAGATCTGTAACAAAACTGACATTTTAAGGTCAAAAATGCTGATTGAGTCTTGGGCAAATGAAAGATGCCTTATTGGAAAGAAGTTGAAGTAATTAATCTTCAGATAAAATACCTAATGTTTAATAAAATCAGAATATCAACTCAGAATAAGGAATGAAAAAATAAAAAGTTTTTTTTCTCCTTAAAAATTACTGCTCAGATACAGTATGTGACAATATTGTTGCTCAAACTATTTTCGACATATATTATTCTGCATATAAATTTTGCTCATATTTCAAATTTTAATCAGTGATTTTTAAAGAACATTTAATATATTTAAAGTTTTTATATGTTTTGATGAAAGTAAGACTGATTTAAGATTTCTTTTCCTTTATAAGAGAAATAAAAATAATGTTGATACTTTCTATAAATCTTAAACATGTTATAAAAGCTTGTTGCTTATTTATTACCTTTGACCTGCCTTACATTTAAATTGTGCATAGTACAAATGCCTTTTAGTATATGTGAACTTCTGGTCCTGAAGAGAGAAAGATTCTGCTGAGCTCTCCAGGAAAAGATGTGTGAAAAAAAAATTTAAACTATATTTATATAAAAGAATGTGTCATAGATAATAATATGGCCACTGTATGTGCCTGTACTGAGTATCATGAAAATATATAAAGTGTTTTTGTGGAAGTGTCTCCAAGATAGCATTTTTCTTTTGTAAGTTTTTAACCCCCAGACTCGGTGTTTTTTAAACTTTAGCATGTGTATGAATCACATGGAGATGTTGCTAATAATACAGATTTTGATTTAGTAGGTCTGAGGTAGGGGTTATGTTTCGCATTCCTAACAAACTCCAAGATAATTTCAATGCTGATGGTCTGAAGACTACACTTTAAATTGAGAGTATTTAGGACTGTGGTTCTAAATTTTGTTGCATAATGGTGTAACCAGAAGATCCTTAAAAATTACTGGTGGCTGAAAATGAAAATAAAAATTGACAAATGAGAACTGCATCAATCTTAAAAGTTTCTGCAGATCAAAAGAAACAATTAACAAAATAAAAAATAACTTGTGGAATGGAGAAAATATTTGTAAACCATATATCTGATAAAGGGATAATATCCAAATATATAAGAAACTCATACAAATCAATAGCAAGTGAAGAAATAATCCAATTAAAAATGGGTAAAATAACATGATTTTTTCTAAATAAGACATCAAAATAGGCCATGTTTATGTGAAAAGATGCTCAACATCACAAGTATTTGTGAAATTTAAATCAAAACCATAATAAGATATCACCTCACACCTGTTAGAATGACTATTATCAAGGAATGATAATAGGTGCTGGTGAAGATGTTGTCAGAAGAAAACATTTATGTACTGTTGGTGGGAATTTAAATTAGGCCAATGACTATGAAAACAAATATAAAGTTTCCTCAAAAAATTAAAAAAAGTATCTCCCATTAAAACCTAGCAATCCCACTTCTGGGTATATACCCAAAGGAAACGAAAAGATGATTTTGAAAAGATAGCTGCACTCCCATGTTGATTATAGCATGATTCACAATAGCCATATATGGAAACAACCAAAATGCCCACCAACAGATGAATGAATAAAAAAGATACAATGAAATATCATGCTGCCATTTGTGAGAACATGGATTGACCTTGAGCACATTATGGTAAATGAGATAAGTTAGAGAATTACAAGTAGTTGGTCTTTATCTCTTATTGTAGCCTTTGTTTTAAAGTCTTTTTCTTCTGGGATAAGTACTATAACCACAGATTTTTTTGTTTGTTTGTTT